>CM025793.1:47821629-49068264 GCA_014635995.1 Sarcophaga peregrina
ATGCAAATGAAGAATCATGGTTGAAATACTATCTTTACTTATTTAATTGGTCAATACAACACTTAGTATTACTATCTATCTTCTCACAACACCGATATAGTGTGTCGATGTAAGTCCATCAAGTCAACTGTGCACGTTTGACTTAACACAACGAAAATATAGGGCCCTGAAAAACCGGAGTCACAACGACATAGTCTTGCTTGGATTTAATGTAGGTGATAATCGTCTAAGGACATTCGTACTATAAGAAACGAAACGTCTAAGCATATTCTGACGAGACACTTAATTGCTGTTACTACCGTGCAACGTACTACTGTTAATTGCGATAAGTTTAATAGGTGACTGAGGCTTTCAACTCTATTATAAACATACATTAATGGCCGTTGCTACTCCTTAAATAACAGGAATTCGGAATGACTTCTCAGGCAGCTATGTGAAAAGTTAATAATTTGTCATTACAACCTTCCAGTCAGGACTACGACATAGCTGCTCACGCCATCTATGTTGTGTGCATTAATTTTATATAAAAGTGGCGGGAGCTATAGTTTAAAGTCGACTCCGAACAAAAAATTTTTGAGAAGCTCTTCAAAGCAGTTTTTTTTTTTGTTTTTTTGTTTTTTTTTTATAAAACCAACACTCAGCGGATGACCCCTACTCATGCAGTGCATTGTGCAGGTTTTTCAGAAAAGGTGGAAAGAGTGAGGGAAGATACGAACGGTAAGGAAACGTGTTGCTGCTGGTGACTATCAAATTGCCAGTGCTTCACCATTAGACAGTCTACAGCAATCGTCCCCAAAAACCCCGCAATTTCTCACACCACTTATGTTGTGCGTGTTAATTTTATTTTTATTAATTTTTACTCTCAGAGTGCCAGAAATCTGCTTGAGTGGCAGTTGCCGAAGAAATATTTTTTCTTTCGTATATTCGTCTGACCCGGGCTATTTGTCTAATAAGCCAACACATTACCTTCTGGACTACGGCGACTACAGCCATAGTCTTTTACGTACGTTTATAAGACGCAAGCCCCTGGTTCAAAACTCAGACATCTCCAACATAACTAAATACAGAAAAATATTTCATCGGTAATATTCTCTCAGCAATCGTGCGAAAAAAGTTCTGAGAGTAAATAATCTGTCCTTCGCAGTCGACTTCGAACTGTGGATACCACCACTCATGGACGCAATTAGCACACCCAACTTAAGCGGTGTGGGAAGTTAGATTGTAATTTTGACTAAAGGGCTTTATTGACCAATTAAGTAAGTAAATAAGCATAGAAAGTTTATTGAGAGAATGATTTTATGCTTCGGCGATTACAATTGGCTACCAAGATCTTACGTTTTGAAGGCGTTTGAATTAATTTTGTAGTACGACGTTAAGGAACTTATTTACAAGAATAATTTTATAAAAAATGCAGTATGTATTACAGTATTATTACGTTGCATTAATTCTTTAATTACATTGTATTTCATACATAGAATTCACCGTAGTGAACCATCACCACCCGACCGCGGAAGTTTTGTCCCCATTACGGTGGGACACGTACACACTGCAGTCCGGATTGTAGCGGGTAAGGGAGAAGTAATGGCAACGAGAACATAAATCAGCTACAGAACTCAATCACAAGCTGAAGGAACGAGAATACATTTTTAGATAATAATTTACAAATTAGTGCACATGCTGGCATAAGCTACGTTTTATATTACAAACACTACAATTAAAATCTATAAAATCATAATGTAATCACATCCATACATACATACATAATTGGCCTTTACAACCCTTCAGTCAGGATTACGACCTAGCTTCTCATATCACTTATGTTGTGTGCGTTAATTTTATACATGAGTGGCGGGACCTACAGTTTAAAGTCGACTCCGAACGACAGATTTTTGAGAAGCTTTTCATGGCAATTTTTACTCTTAGAGTCTTTGCCAGAAATCTGCCGAAGAAATATTTTTCGTTTTGATGTCTGACCTGGGATTCGAACCCGGGCCTTTCGTCTAATAAACCAACTCACTACCCACTAGACCACGGCGACTTAATATCACATCCATAGTTCGTTCTAAAAAAACTTAAAGAAAGAGGACGATAGTACCGTGAAAATCTTGCTGGAATACTGAAATTCAGTTTACAAAGCAAAAACTCCGAATCGTCTTCACCTTTAGTTAGATTAAAAACAAAACATACCCCTTCTACATTCTAAAGTTGGAAGTTTCATCAAATCTAATCGAGCCTCATATGACGGAAGCCCATTGGCACAATCCAACGTATATTCCAAAAGAGGTCTAACAGTCGAGTGATATTTTTAATATAAGTCATCTCCTCAAATGAATTTTTATTTCAAAGATTTTTAAAATTTTTGATAGATCTTGATTGGTTATCACATAATTTGTCAATTTCACGTTTGCACGGTTTCCAGAAGTCGGCTAATATTTGTGTATTTTGCAAATATTATTATTTCTCTTTGTGCAAACTTTGGCCAACTTCTGGTGGTCGCTCAAACTTGGTATTGATACATTTTCCGACAAACAATCAAGACCCATTAAAAATTCTGAAAATTTTATAAAAAATATGACTCAAGTGTTAGACTTTTCAAATAATAACTACGGTAATTACAGTCCAATGTGATCAAACAAAGTCTTGGCAAGATAGTACACTTTCTGAACGTTACCAATTATTTCATATTTTTTAAGTAAAGTTTCCTACTATGAACGGACAAACTTAAAAGTTAAAAGTTTTCCAAGTTTTCCTCATAAAATCCCTCAGCATATTAAGGCAAATAATAAACATTTGTATACCGTTTTAAAGCTTCATCTCTCCCCTTTCCATTAAGATTTAAATATTGGAAATGTTTGAGTAATCCAGGAATTTTGAGCGGAAAGTCGAAAAAAACAATTTTTGTCCAATAAAAAAAGTTTGGAGCGTTCGAGGAATATAAGAAAAAATGATTTTTGAAATTTACACAACAAAACTTACAATCTACACTATGTCATCAGCCGGGTGTATTTAATTTTTTGTTTTATTTTGCCGCAGAGTGTAATTTTAGTATTTCATGAAATACAATTTTTTTGAAGCCAGTAAATGGTTAACCCTTTACAAAACTTCCTTAGAAAGTTTAGTTTCTTTTTTTTTCTTATTATTTAAATATTTATTTGGTTATTGTATGTAATTCACGTGTTCAATATTGTTTTAGTTTAGTATCTTAACAAATTCTTCTTATTGTATGTGAAGAACAAACGATGTACTTAAATTATAAAGAAAATATGGTGCGGAACAGACTCTATTTAATTTTCTTTCATATAAACAATACGGCAGTATTATATATTGTCTACAGACGTTGTAAAAAATTAGAAAAATTAAACCAACAGACTTACAAATAAAACACTCTTGGCTAACGGAAGTCGAAAACAGTATTTCTCATTCATTCGTTTTAAAATCGTTTTTTTTTGTAATTCATTTCATTCGTTTCTTAATAAGTTTCGTTAGGCTATTTTGAACAGCAACAACAACGAAAAAAAATGTTTTTTTTTTTTTTGAAATTAAACTGAAATGTTCATTCAGCTGATATGGCCAACTATTAAATAATAAAACATACACGGCAACCAGAGAGGGGGAAAGAGAGGGAGAAAGAGATAGAAGTTGTAGTGAAAAAATTAAAATTGTATAATAAAAATTGCTTAAAGCTTAGCAATAGCAAAAAAAAAGAGAAAAATGAATCTGTGGGGCTTTTTTACTGTCTCTCTGTCTCTCTCTCTCTGTCCCACTCTCCAAAATAGTAAGAAAAACTGTGAAATCAGTATTACAAACGAAAAACCAACAAAATTGTTTGATTAATTATAATACCACAACAACAACAACATATGTACGTATGTATGTATGCAAGTAATACTTCTAATACTGGTTGTTTGTTGTTTAAACAGAATTAAACAGCAAAACCCCACAACTACAGAAGAAAAACAAAGAAAGAAAAAAAACTTACAAGCAACTGCATTTGCATTTGCATAATACTTAATAAACAGTTAAATGCTCTTCATGCATGTCTAGCTTTTAGTTTTTTCTGCTTCATCTTCTTTTTCTTTTTCATCTTCTTCTTATGTTTTTTATTTTATTAGTGTTGCTATTGCTCTTATCTACTAATGCTTCTTCTTCAACAATTTACCTGATATTTTTCTATGCTACAACTCTAGTAACACTTTAAAGCGGGTATATTTAGTTGTCCAACACTTATGAGTTCTTAGGAAACCATTAATGCCTGTGTACGTGTCTAGGGGGAGCCTCGTTATTCTTAGAATCTCTTAATTTAATGAAAACAAAGCGGCTACTAGAGCAGTTATGAACATTTGATCACCACATCAGATGTGAATGATGCCGGCCGGTATATTAATATCGACTAAGCAAACACTCGTAAATCAATCTTAATAGTCTACCAAACTCAGAAGGAAAGGCAATCAAATTGAATTACTTTACTGGGTGGCTGATATATAATGCAACAAAGTAAAGCGTTATATTTTTTTTTATTTTATTTTATTGTTTTATTGTTCAAAAGCAAAAAAGTTTGGGATCAGTTTAGATTTGTTCGAATTAACCAGCTTTGGTACGAATTTTGGCCTTCAAACGGCCGACAAAGTCATCAGAGGCTGCACGAAAGTAGCTCTGCGGTATTTTGTCCCATTTCCGGGAAATCGCCATCTGGAGATGATCGACCCTTTGGCATTTTTTAGTGAGAATCTTACTCTCCAAAATTCCCCAGGCGCAAATGACCAACGGATTGAGATCCTAAGATTTTGTTGGCTATTGCGCGGTAGAAATGAAGCCAGAAACCTTATTTTTAAGTCATTCTTGGTTGACGCGTGCTGAGAGCGGTGGTGCTGAGTTCTGTTGGAATGTCCATGGTTTGCGGCCGAAATGTTTGTCTGCCCAGGGCTTCAATACCTTCTTTAACACATTTTCCCGATAATATTCGGCATTTATTTTGACCCCACGGTCGATGACTACAAGCGGGGAGCGACCATCGGCCGTTACGGCGGCCCACACCATTTCCATCAGCGGCGCTTGATTTCTGATGGCCAATCGCAGAAGTAAATTTTCAGCTGACGTCTTTGGCAAGTAGAACTCGATAATTTTGTTTGTTCACAAACTGCTCAATTTGGAATGGCTTCTCATCGAAGAAAACCAAATTCGGTAACTGGCCACTTTCGTGTAAGCAAAGTAACTCCTTGGCTCTTTCCAGTATAACTTTATTGTCTATCGGTGAGCTCTTGTACTTTTTGGAACTTCAATGGCTTTAGTCCAAGCTCAGTTTTCAATATGTGTTGCATCCATTCTCACGATATGTTCAGCTCACGAGCAATTTTTCTACCACTGCTTTGTGAATTTCGATCAAATCTGACCTTCACTTTGCGGATCATTTCTGGTGTTGTTACCGTTTTTTTTCGTCCACTTTTTGGACGCGATGCAAAACTGCCAGTATCACGGTAACAGGCAATGGTACGAGAAACAAAAGATTTTTCATATTTAAAAGCTGAAAGGCTCTAACGATAGCCACCTGTGGTTTTCCAGCCAAATATAAAGCAATCACACTACCACGCTTGAATTCCATTACGAATAACTTTTTTTCTGAATGCAATAGATCAAGATGCTTTTATAAGTTTGAAAAATAATAAAATGTACTGTCACTGGAATAAATCTGTCAGCTGTCACACGAGCGGTTTAAAAATGATAACAACCTGAAGTTGGTTGCAATACATATCAGCCACCATGTATATATGCTGCATGAGAACTAACAATAACTACGCCGTGACAGCCGAAAACGTCATACCAAGTTGACATTTCTGTTCAGTACGTAATGGCAAGTCATTATGTAAGTCATTTAACTCCAGAGCAATGCTTCTAAATTGTGGAAACTTAATTCAGTCAGTAAGCAATTCTTGCAGTTATTGATCGGTTTAATTTTACCCATTTCGTTTCAAAACCAACAACGTGGAGAACGTTCCTTGGTTTACGTGCCTATAAAATACAGCTCGTAGAGGAATTGAAGTTTTATGAACCACCGTGTGTGTAGCTTTTTGCTGATTGGATTTGATAAGGATTTGATACTGGCCGAAGTTGTGGTTCAGAGCGATGTTTAATAAGCAAAATTTGCAATATCGTTAGCGAAGGAAACTCTCATTAGCACACCAATTGTAATTGACTGTTAGGCGCAGCTTACATGCCAGTAGCATCATGGGTTGCTATGTCCAAAACAGTAAAAATTATTCAGCCAAATATCAACGAAACCTAACCTCAACAAGACGGTGCAATATGCCGAATTTACATATTGAGAAGATCGGTTCTAATCCTGACTGAATGAAAGGTTATAACAGATAATTATGTATGTACGCATCAGAGATCAGCAATAAGTATTCAAAACGATGAGTCGGTTCTAGTCATAGTTATAATTTCAAATACTTATACGCATTCATACTTATTTTGATATGATACTCATACTACTCACACTCACACTCAAAGTTGGTAGTACTCATCATGTTCATACTTAACAATACGCATTATGTTATTGACTTCAACTTGTCTCTACTTAACATTTACACGAAGCACAAAATAAGTATGATTCTCGTACGAACACTACTATACTCACAAAAAGATTGTGTGTGTTTGTATATATGACCACTCGAATCACTTATAAGTATTATAAGTATTTTTCTAAATTTATGAATCAGAATGAGTAGGCGTATGAATCAAACACATTTCGAATGTTGTGAGTTTGATGTCACCTTTGTACTCATACTCATTGTTACTTATAAATCAATGTTGTAGCGAGTACGAATGAATCATTCATACTCTAAATTGCATCAGTGCTTACGAGTAGCGGAAAAACAATTCATTGTTGATCTCTGGTACGCATGAATGTACTTAAAATCTTTTCTAGTTAGTATTACTACTGAGCATCTTATTCAACCAAGTTGCGTTTGTTTATTTTATCCATGAGTGGCGAGAAATAAAGGTTTAAGGAGCTATGTGTCGAAAATCCCCACTTCCAAATTAGAATTAGATGATCTGGATACCAACGACATACGGTTTCTACAGAACATTTATGCCACATTGGATATATTGTAAGAGCGATTTGAGAACACAACCTCTTCATTTAAAGGTGATGTGAACTGGTAACCAAGATCATGAGATCTAACGACATTAGATATTTTCTTGTGTGTCAAAAATCCATGCGAATAAGCCACAAAATACAGCAGTCTTCAAAG
Organism: Sarcophaga peregrina; assembly: GCA_014635995.1. Classification (NCBI taxonomy): domain Eukaryota; kingdom Metazoa; phylum Arthropoda; class Insecta; order Diptera; family Sarcophagidae; genus Sarcophaga; species Sarcophaga peregrina. Next base: position 47,828,883 of record CM025793.1, read on the forward strand.
CCAACAGAGTTTATGTTATTAGTGTAATAAATCCTGGTATATGCGCCTGAGTCGTGGAAAATCAAACATTTAGGTTGTGCCTACCGCTGAGGAGTTATGGCGAACATTTGAATGATGTTATATACCTTACATAATGGCGTCTAAAGGTCTTATAAGCAATGCAGAAAATTGGCATAATGGGCTATTACAATCCTTTGGTCAGGATTACGATCCAGTTTCTCACTCTGCTTATGTTGTGTTGTGTTATACATGAGTGGCGGAACATAAAGTTGAACGTCGTTTTCGAATGACAAATTTTTGAGAAACTTTTTCGTGGTAGGTTTTATTTACTCTCAGAGATTTTGCCAGAAATCTGCTGAGAGGAAATCACCGAAGTAATATTTTTTTCATATTACGTTTTAATGCCTGACCTGGAATGAAGTCGCCGTGGTCTAGTGGGTAGTGTGTTGCCTTATTAGACAAAAGGCCCGGGTTCGAATCCCAGGTCAGACATCAAAACGAAAAATATTTCTTCGGCGACTTCCTCTCAGCAGATTTCTGGCAAAGACTCTGAGAGTAAAAATTGCCATGAAAAGCTTCTCAAAAATCTGTCGTTCGGAGTCGACTTTCAACTGTAGGTCCCGCTACTCATGTATAAAATTAACGCTCACAACATAAGTAGTGTGAGAAGATAGGTCGTAATCCTGTCTGAATATAAGCCAACTAATAAGCCAACACACTATCTACTAGACTACGGTGACTCAAACACGCACTCTTTATTTTATTTACAATTAAAGAGAGTCACCGTTTAATGGGGTTTCTCTTAAATAATTATTGAACCATAGACGTCAAGTCTTGGTAGTGAAATAGGTGGTGTGTTTTTCAAGACGACGTTAAACCGCATATTCTGAGATTGATATGAGCAGCTAGGTTGTAATCCAGAGTAAATGGTTACAGTAATAAGAAAAACATATAAGTATCGCATCTGGTATCATTTGAACTATGAGTTTCAAAGGTTTATCTTGAAAGTTTTCATAAGAACTTACGCCACATTGTTTGACAAAAACTTATTAGATTTGAAGAAGTGTTAAGACATTGTTAAATTGAATATATTTAATCAAGAAGTTGTTTTAAGTCTTAGTGTACCTTGGACGTGAGTTTGATTTTTTATTTTTAATTTTGTGATTATGATTTTTGTTTAAATCAAATACGAAAATGTATAGAAATTAAGTCAAATTTCTTGGCCATGAAATTTACTTGAAGCACAAAATTATATTGAAATCCAAAGAACTTCCTTAGAAACAGAAAAAATCTTATTTTTACTGTTTTTTTTTTAATAAAGGAGAATTATTTTAATTCCTTAGGGTACTGTTTAATTCGTTAGCAAGCCACAATATACAGTTACTTGTTATTTTTTTTTTTATATTATTTAAGCTCTTTACTAAGAGTATTAAAGAAAAAAAAAGCAAAACAAAACGAAATACAATACAAGCTAAAATGTGTTGTAGTTAGACAAAAACGATTGTATGCTACCCTACCATAAAAACTAAGTATTGTTCTCAGACGCAGGCTTAATTCCTGCTATTAATAGATAAAGTCATGTGAAAACATTGTTGTTGCAACAAATCACTTAAAGTACGGTAATGCGAGGGTCGAATTTTTGAAAATGTTAAGCATTTCTATAGCTTAGTTACTGTAAGTTTAATTACTTATTTTTGAGTATTTTAAACGATTTATAGATTTTATAGATGACCTTATATCAAACCCACTATAATGAAGCACTAAAAAAAATCCAACTAAGGGAGTATAAGCACTTTATAATATAAAAAAGCTATTAAGTGACTTCACATGTAATTTTCAAGGCTACAAGAGAAGAGAAACGGTTTCCCAGTGAAAGTATATTGCATAGTGAAAGGAAATTGATAAAGTTTGTTGTTCCGGAAAGATAACACTGTAGCCTGTTTAAATAGACAATTTTTTATGTCCCACTATATTGGAAGTCATTATTAAAATCACCGTATTGTATCACCATCTGTAGAATGCTATCGACATTAAAAATAAGTGAACATTCAAAACATTTTCCACATAATTTGGTAAGCATGAGATGAACGCAATTTGTAGCATGAATATGTCTTCGAAGATAGTCTTCTAACGTTAAAGTCGCTGTAGTTTATTACGTCGTGAATTGGTTTAAATGACGAAAAGCCTTAGTTCAGACTTTAGCCGGGACATTTCAAACATGTCAGCAGTTGTCTGGCAAAAACACTAAGAGCAAATGAAATTGCTCTGAAATATCTGCTGTTTGGAGTCGAATTTAAACTGCCTGTCCCGCCTAACACATATGTGGTGTGAGAAACTCCGTGATAATCTGACTAAAGGGTTGCAATGATTAACTATGCATGCGTATATGTAAAAAGTATATGTAAACTTTACGTAATCAATGTTGTAGTGAAAAAAAATGTGAAAGGTTTAGCTAGTTTTCAAACCAATAATCGATCAATCACTTAAACAAACCATGAGGGTTGGAAAAGAAATTTCGAATAGCTGGTTAATAAACGGTGTTGGGTATTATTAAGAACTAGACTTTTATGGCTGTAAAGTTACCATTCATTTATGGATATAGGAGGTACATTTATTCCTAGGAACAATTTAATGGACCGCATTTTCATTTGAGATACTCGAACCTTTTATGAATTAACTAATTACATGCGAGGAAAGTGAATGATGTACGACAACAATGTATGGAAAAAGATTTTGAACAATGCATCTTCAGCTACTGTGCAGACGATGGTAAAATTCAAATTTATAATGGGAAAGGTACTGCTGTGAGCAGTTTTGGGATTAGTTGGGGAATCGTTTACAACTTTGTTAAACGTTTGATGTTAATGCTGCAGTCAAGATTATTGACCTAGTTTCTCACACTGCATATATTGTGTGTGTTAATTTTTTTTTATACATAAGTGGCGGGCCCAACTGTTCAAAGTTGACTCCGAACGATAGATTTTTGAGAAACTTTTCATGGCAATTTTATTTTTACTCTCAGAGTTTTTGCCAGAAGTCTGCTGAGAGGAAATCGTCAAACAAAAATTTTTTGTATTTTATTTTGATGTCTGGCCTGGAACTCGAACCCTGTCTTTACGTCTAATAAGCCAGCATACTACCTACTAGACCACGGCGACTATATTTTGATGTTAATTATTGATGGTAATATCAACTGTTATCACTAGAAGGAGATTGAACCAAGCAATTCAACAAAAATGGTCAGAAATTATAGGCATCGTGACAATACTAGAACACATCCTGAACCTTTGATAATCATTAGTTTCGATTTCTACGGAACTGCTTTGGCGGTATAAATTGGGACATCATTGAAACCTTGTAACCAAAATTGCCTTATTTTGTATTACTTAGAAAACTGAGAAGTTGAACAGTGTACTAATAACGTCCATCAATTGGATAGTGTTCAATCGATTAAACCAGAACATATTTGATGTAAAAAGCTTGTTCTGTAGTGGGAGTAGTTTGTCTAACGAGTAGTGTGTTTTCTTATTAGCAGAGAGTTCGTGGTACAAAACCAAGCTAGAATAAAACGAAATGCAAATAAAAATATAACCTTCGGCAACTTCCTCTAAGCAGTCTTTTGGCAAAAACTCTGAGAGTAAATAAAATTGCTATGAAAAGTTTCTGAAATTTATCATTTGAAGTTGACGTTAAGTTGCAGTTTCATGAACCCAGTATACAACTGTGAGTCATAGTCTCACGATAAGACCGAATGTTAAAGTTATCGACGTAGCCGTGGTTTAGTAAATCGGTATAGCTTAGATATTGGAAATAAATTTACCAGGAAAACTTTCTCAAACCAGTCGTTCGGAATCGACGTTAATCTGTAGTTCCATAGGTGATTTGAGAATTTAGGTGAGGTCATGCAGGCTAAAGGGATGTGATGATTAATTTAGTCAGTAAGTAAACTTCGCTTTATTTTCGAACAAACTAATATTAAAATTCTTAAATATGTAGTTGGTGGTCTTCCATTATTTAATTTTTTTTTTGTCAAGCAATAGCTTGCTGTTGTCAATAATGTTGGTGTAGGGTAATAGAATTGTATATACAGTACACAGCAGTAAAATACAAAGTCAGAAACAAGGTTACGTTTCTTTATTATGTTTTTTTATTATTATTTGCTAGTGATGCTTTCAGCACAAATGATTGTGTTTAACAAAAAAAAATATGACATCATATTTCATAATAAAAATAATAATCAGAGAAAAATTGTTTTTCGTTAAATAAATAAAAAAAATTCTGTTGATAACCACTTACCTTTGGCGTTTGCTAGCCCATTGCAGAATGTTAATCCAATTAAAATAATATTTAAAAATGTACACCAAAATTTAACACTAAACATGTTTAAAACTACAAGAAAACAAAAAAAAAAAGCAAGAGAAAAATTAATTAAAATTTTAATTTTTAAAATTTGTATTTTTTTTTGGCTAAGTTTTGTAATTTTTTTTTTTTTGTAATTTAAAAAAATTATTTTTTTTTTTTACTTCAATTTTCTGGCACTTCCTTTATATTTTTTGTTTTGTATTTATTTTCAATATTTTTTTTATGATTTCTTTTCTTTTGTTTAACTTTACTGCTCAATGAACAATGAATTATTTATGCAAGCATAGTATTGTTAAAAATTTCACTTGAAATAAATAAAAAAAAAAAAAAAACAAATCAGGCTCAAGACACTTTTTCTATATTTGCTCTGAAATATTTTCAATTTTTTTTTGCTTCTTTTATTTGCTGTTTAACATACTTTTTTTGTGTTTTAATAGAGATCTAAACAGAGATATTTTCGCTTCGTTTTAATATTGAATTTTTGCTTTTTATTTTCTGATTTTATAGCTCATATAACGCGTTCGTTGTTGTTTTTTATTTGTTTTGTTTTGTTTTTAAAGAAAAACCCCGTTAAGTTTACCAGCAGCACGTCTTTAGTCTTTGCAACTACTACGCCAACTAAAAGCAAAATTTCAACGTCTAAGGCCAGCTAGCCAGCTACCTACCTACCAGGCTTACTGCCTATAGCTGTTTTACAAATGTTGGCTTTGCTTGTGTTGTTGTTTTGTATTTATTCAACTCTTTCTTGGCTTAAAACTAGTTTTAATTGCACAGCTGATGATTCACATTTTCATAGCTTCGCTCTCTCTGTGTCTTTCAATAATTTTTCTCTCTTATTTTTTCTTTAAATTTCTGTTTTCACCTTGTGGTGAATTTCGTGTTAATAAAACCTTCAATGAAAACAACACAATAAACACAAGAGAGCTAGAGATTCTTAAAATTATTATTATTGATGAGCGAGTTTGTAGGTTGTAATGTTGTTGCCAGTTGTAAATAATTTTTCGTTTAACTATTTCCTCTTATTTTTTTTAATATCTTCTTACAAAAACAAAAAAATAAAAAAAATTAAAAAAAAAATTAAACAAAATATCTTACCCATGAAAATTATACCGGGTTTGTGTCTTAAGTCTTTAGTTATTATTCCATAATTTTTCTTACATTTTTAGTTGTGTAAGTAAATTAGCCTTAAAGTTGTAAATAAACATATTCGTTATTAGCTATTGCAAATCAATATTTATGAACATACTATTAAAATGTTACGTTTATTATTAAAAATTGAAATAAAAAAAAAACAAATCAGGCTCAAGACACTTTTTCTATATTTGCTCTGAAATATTTTCAATTTTTTTTTTTGCTTCTTTTATTTGCTGTTTAACATACTTTTTTTTGTGTTTTAATAGAGATCTAAACAGAGATATTTTCGCTTCGTTTTAATATTGAATTTTTGCTTTTTATTTTCTGATTTTATAGCTCATATAACGCGTTCGTTGTTTTTTTTTTTTTTTGTTTGTTTTGTTTTTAAAGCAAAAGCCCGTTAAGTTTACCAGCAGCACGTCTTTAGTCTTTGCAACTACAACGCCAACTAAAAGCAAAATTTCAACGTCTAAGGCCAGCCAGCCAGCTACCTACCTACCAGGCTTACTGCCTATAGCTGTTTTACAAATGTTGGCTTTGCTTGTGTTGTTGTTTTGTATTTATTCAACTCTTTCTTGGCTTAAAACTAGTTTTAATTGCACAGCTGATGATTCACATTTTCATAGCTTCGCTCTCTCTGTGTCTTTCAATAATTTTTCTCTCTTATTTTTTCCTTAAATTTTTGTTTTCACCTTGTGGTGAATTTCGTGTTAATAAAACCTTCAATGAAAACAACACAATAAACACAAGAGAGCTAGAGATTCTTAAAATTATTATTATTGATGAGCGAGTTTGTAGGTTGTAATGTTGTTGCCAGTTGTAAATAATTTTTCGTTTAACTATTTCCTCTTATTTTTTTTAATATCTTCTTACAAAAACAAAAAAATAAAAAAAATTAAAAAAAAAATTAAACAAAATATCTTACCCATGAAAATTATACCGGGTTTGTGTCTTAAGTCTTTAGTTATTATTCCATAATTTTTCTTACATTTTTAGTTGTGTAAGTAAATTAGCCTTAAAGTTGTAAATAAACATATTCGTTATTAGCTATTGCAAATCAATATTTATGAACATACTATTAAAATGTTACGTTTATTATTAAAAATTGAAATAAAAAAAAACAAACAAATTATTGTTTGGGAAAAATATTTTAAAAAAGTTTACAAAATATAAATCGATTTACGCCTAATAGCTGTAACCTACATAAAAACCACTTTAGAAATGCAGATAGATGCATACTAAACACATTTTTTTGTAGTACTTTTTTTTTTAGTGGCATAGTAGCAAGAATTTTTAAATGTTAACCCAGCAAACATTTTCGCCATATAGAGGGGAAACATAATTTCCAAACCAGGGTGAAGTCATTATTCTATCAATAAAGAACTTTGTTTTCGTTTTCATGGTCCTTATAGAAATTTACTTGCCACTACTAAAATGCTGTTTTAGTGATCGCATCAAATGATGATCTTCAGATGTAAGGTACGCGGTATATTTCATGCCAAACTACCCTAGTTTTTGGTGAATCTGATGTGTGCCCTCTGCTATATTTGTGCTGGCATATAAAATCCTTTTTGTTGATCACTTCATTTATGTAATATACGAACATGTAAGTTGCCGTAGTCTAGTAGGTAGTGTGTTAGCTTATTAAACTAAAGGGCCGAGTTCAAATCCCAGGTCTGACATCAAATTGAAAATATAAAAAAGAAATATTTCTTCGGCGACTTCCTCTCTCAGCAGATTTCTGGCAAAAACTCTTAGAGTAAATAAAAATTGGCACGAAAAGCATTCGGAGTCGATTTTAAACTGCAGGTTCTGTCATTCATGTATAAAATAAATGCACACAACATAAGTGTGATGGGATTACGAGTTAGCTTTTTACACCACTTATGTATATGTGGAACGTATAATTTGAAGTGATTCCGAATGACATTTTTTTTATGATTTTAGAAATTTTTCACGGCAATTTTATTTCTTCACAAAGTTTTTGCCCGATATCTGCCGAGAGGAAGTTCCCTAAGAAATTGTGTTTTCATATTTCATTTTGTTGTAGACGTCTGGCCAGGGTTTTGAACCGAAGCACGCTACCACAATATTTGATCACTTCTAATCGCTTTTAATTGAATAACTTGTTTCAATTTTGTCGAGGTTATAATTGTTGGTTTGACCAGGTTGCAGTAGTCCGTAATGAACAATTGCTTTCATTTTAGTTTTCTTTGTTTTAATACTGTCTGCTTCACCATGCGTTACCCATAATCTTTGCAGTTCGTGTTCCACTTTTCTCCGATCCTAAACATTTGTTTACAAATGGTTCGATTTGTTCCCTTGTTACAAGTAAGTCGCAAATAGAAATCCCGTTCATTAAACTTGTTGCTCTTCATCTAAGCTCCAAGTGCGTCCAATACATTGTGCCAAAATCACTGTTAGGTGTGGATTTTTAGATGACGGTATCATCAATTCAATTAACGACGTTAATTGTCAACTATTAGCACTATAAGCCCGTTGTTTTTAATATATTTTAGCCAGAATTGAATGTTCTGGGCACCAACGACATGTGGCAGAACGGCACTATGTGCCATTCAGTTCATGCCACAGTAGATATTCTGCATGAGTAAGGGCATTGTAATTTTACGTGGAACTGGGTTGAACTGGCTGTCGAGCTCGTGCGATTTGGATCCGTTATACTTTTTATTGAGGAGTATTCTTAAGCCACAAGTGCATATAAATAAGCCACGTATGATAGTGCTCTTCAAAGCCAAGGAATGGTCAATGCATACATACATAATTAGCCCTATTATAACCCTTCATTCAGTACTGCGGCCTAGATTATCGCACCAGTCATGTTATGTGCGTTAATTTTATAAGTGAGTGATGGGACTTAAACTGTAACGACGACCCCAAGTGACAGATTTTTGACAAACTTTTTCATGGCAGGTTTTAATTACTCTCAGAGTTTTGCTAGAAATCTGCTGAGAGGAAATCGTCGAAAAAAATATTTGATTTTCATAATTCGTTTTGATGCCGGATCTATAATACGAACCCGGGATTGACGTTTAATAGGCCAACACACTACCGTTGTGTCTAGGGCGATTTCAATGGAATGCACTATCCATTGGTTAAATTTAAAGTCAGAAAAATTAGACATTTTGAATGCGTTCCAGCCAATGAAGCTGTGTTATAACGTTGAACGGTACTGTAGATGATGACACCAATAGATACGTGGCTTTTTGATTCCAATACGAGCGTTGTCTTTTTAATGAAACCTCAATTCAAAGAAATCTTTATAGAAGTTCTTAAAAAAGAACATTACGATGATGCTAATGACACACAAAGCGAGACAAACAGTGTATTTAATAGGATTTGCCAGCCTGTTTAGTTTCCTGAACCTTATTGTCGTGGTAAAAAGAAATGAGGGAACACTTTTTATGTCAATGCCCAGATTACATAAATTCGATATACTAATAATTAAGGGTTGCTACACGCCACACATATTTCGTCTCAGAGAAGTGCATTGGAAGAAGTTATTGAAGCCTACACTACCAGTCTACATTATGGCTAAGATGTAAACTGCTATACATGATACCCTTGGCTGGTCTCCTCTCTTTTAACCTAACTGCCTACCCATTTATGTTATAAGTCTTTTCATGCAAATTGGCCAACCTCACTGAGTATTTTGAGTATTGCCATGAGTCTTGAAGTCTTTTTATACTGAAAACCCTAATAAAACCAATAAAAATAAAAAATCGCCGATTTTTATTGGGTAACTGCAAATTCTAACCCAATGGGAGAGAAAACTTATTATTTTCCGACGTAACTAACAGGGTATTTGGTTAGTACCTGAAGATCTGGTGAAATCTATATCAGAATAGATGAAATGAGACTTCTGGTAAATACAATTTTTTGCACTCCTCAGTGAGAGCTGATTGGATGGTATGGACAATAATGATTGAAAAACTTTTTCATATTGTGGTTTTGACAATATCTTCGCCCTGAAAGGTTATTTCATGATATGAGTTTTAATCGTAGAGACTAATTAGGTCATATGCATATGCTAATGCCTTTTAATTATCCAGTCATATTTGCTAGAATATTTGTTTCCCATTTCTGACTACTACTGTCATGCTACCTGTGCCGTGCATGAAGGAGTTGTGGACACTTATTAATTTCATGCCCCTGGATGCAAATTGCTTTTAAACTATTGGTGAAGATTAATCAACCAGTTTGTGTTAAATTTTGGTAAATTTGCACTGGCCCAGAGTGTATATTCTTTAATCGTGTGTATTTCCACATGGAAAGTCGTTTTACGGCTTTGTAATTGAAGGCATAGTTTGGCTTCTGGTTTATTGAAGCAAATCAATTATTTGCCATTGAAATGTGAAGCGAACTCTGTTGTACAAATCGGACTTATGGGACAATTCGTCCATAGTTGCAGTTATCTGTGGATGCAGTTAATAAGTTCGTTCTACAATGAAGACGGCATGCTTTAAGTGCTGATTTTTATTTCAATCGATTAAACTGTTTCTAATACCTGTAAAGCTTAGCCGTATTAGTGACTAAAGGGTTGGAAAGATCAGTTAGATAAGTAGTTTTCAAAAATTCTAATTAGGATTTTATGAATCCAGTACGTCATTAACCAGCATCTGTAGGCTTTCTAGATCTAGAGCAAATATTATACCACGTTAGATATTTTTTTTGCGTTATAAAGAAAGCGTGAACTGTTATAAAGACGGTTTGTCCTTCGCAATTATGAGATCAATTTACAGCATATAGGAGGGCTATTTAGTATGTCTTCTAGAATATTTTTACGAAAATGGTAATGGTGTTACATCGTTTAACATTAAAATAATAAACAAAAGCTATAAAAACAAAATCAAAAACAATGGACTTGTTTACATGATCAACAAATAAACAAAAATATAGCAACAATATCGGTATAAAAAAGGAGGATAAACAAGTAAACAAACGGGCAACAACAACACTGCAAAGACAAACATAAACACAATACACAAACAGCAATAACGTAAAGTTTGAAAGAGAGTAATTTTCAAGAGCATTCATTAAACTGTTTACCGTGTGCTATAAAAGGTAACGGAGTCAGTAAAAATTCAGTCAGTCTTGTGTAAAGACATGGTGCGTGTGAAGAGAATATAAGTTGTTTGAAGCTTTTCGTTGTAAAGATCTGTCGAACAATTGTTAGTGTTTACGCAGAAGAGTGTAAAGAAGAATAATAAATTGTTGTTGTATACATCAAGTTGTAAACAGTGGCGCACAGAATTGTGCGAGCAATAAATAATTTAATTAAAACTGAACATAAATTTATTTCGATTTTCATTTCCAATCTACAAGCTCATATTTCAAACGTTTTTAAAAGGAAAAAAACGTAACAATATTTTTCAAAGTTTTTTTTAACTCTGCTAGCATATTAAGTAAAAAAGTTTGTGTCTTAAGTCTTTTGTTTTACATATTATTCTATGGGATTGAAATTTGCAAACGAAATTAAATGTTAAAAATAATCATCGATAACACCAAAATATTGAAATCGATTAATTTATTAATACGTATGTGTTGAATAGTAAAGAAAATTCACGTTGTGTTCTAAATTTTGAAATACTAATTGCAATAAAAACTTTAATTATTTCACGCATATAGAGAAATGAAAAGAAATTATATTTTTTTTAATAAATTTAATAGTTAATGGCGATTTGATTGAAGACCTGATTAACACACACACACATACACTTACACATACACCTGCCATGTACAGTAAGTAAAAAGATAATTGATCAGCATCGTTTAATAATTAAAATTCTGACATTTTACGTCCACAAAAATATGCTTTCATATGGTGGCAGCGTTAGCGATTGCTTTTTAAAAAGTTTATTGGCAATTAGCACGTGATGTGCCGTTAGATAAAGTATATGCAGACGGATGCAGGCAGATTTTTAATACGTTTTTTTGTTGCCATCTAATTACAAATAGTATTGCATAGCAATGTTAGCATTTTAATGTACTTTAATACCAGGTAGTTACCATCACTTTGGTTAATTGCTTTGGTTGTTTAATTTTAAGGCAGTTAATGTTTTGTTTACAATGTTAACCTCGTACTGTTAAGGTGTATTAACCCATGGTGACGATAAAGGGCATAAAAATAATGGAATTGTAAAGGTTCAAAGAAGAGATTTGTTATAAACAAGCAAAATGTGGAATGATATACGATGAGACTTCTATGCATTAAGACGATCGAGAGGAAGTTTACGCTTTCTTTTACATGACTTTCTTCTTATGACATCGTTTTTAAATTGTTTTCAAAAGTTCTTATACGTAAATAATCTTCGATAGAAGGTAGTAGTCGCCGTAGTCTAGTATGTAGTGTGTTGGCTTATTAGACCGCAAGGGCGGGTTGAAGCCCCAGATCAGTAAATTTCTGTAAAAATTCTGTGAAGAAATAAAATTGCTATGAAAAAGCGCTTCATATATCACTCATATATAAAATTAACACACACACTATGGGTTATGACTTACTTGGCTAAAGAGTTGTAATCATAGTTGCCAGTTTTGTTGATTTTGAGCTACAAAAATGTTATTTTGACGACATGACGATTTATGCCCATATTTTGACGATTTTTAAGAAGTAAAAATTTACATAATTTTCTTCACTTTAGTACATTAAAGGCTTCCTTAAGCTTCGTATAACAAGGATCGAATACTTGTGATCATTTTTCTGTATTTTATATCGTTTTAATCCCTTAAAAGCCAAAAAATTTTAAAATTCGATTATTGCTTCTAATATTAACATCGCAAGAACAAAGGCGAGTGCCATTATTTTTTCTTTTTTTTCATACGACCAACACTCAGGAGTTGGCATTGTTTTTGGAACTAGGAAAATATATTATAGGTGTGAAGAAAGAGGGAGCAGTGTTTATGTATACTAGGTTTGAATATTTTTTTTTACCATAAGTAACAGGAAAGATCTATGCAGGAAGGCAGTTCCACTTACGAATATTTTGTCTAACAAACGAACTTTGTCTGTAATCTAGTGTGCGATACACTGGCACTTACGGATGTGCTGGCCGAGAAGACAAGTGTTCCGTAGCAATACATGATTTTCATAAACAACTCCTCTTTTTTCGCTCGAGTAATATCAATTCTAGTAGCAATAGAACAGTGACACAACCTACATTGCAACGATGTTCCAATGAATTAATGGAGTTGGAACACTATCGTGATTACTACTACTACGGACTCATCTGTATACGATCGAAAAACCTCAAAATAGACTTTATGGACCTACCCATACATGATAGTTGTATTCCATTTTCGGTCAGTTATAAATGCTGTAATTTGTAAGTAGATTAGGTGAAGTGAACGAAACCAAGGCTCTGAAAAATGTGTCAGTTCTAGCGAGCATCACGCTGAGTTTTCATGCCCATAAAGTCAAGATCCTTTGACTCCCTAATATTTACACCATATATAGGTATAGATGATGCTTAACATTGACGTTTTACAAGTTTTTGTTTTTAAAACCTTTCAATTTATTCACGATTTTTTTTTACGATTTCAATGTACGACGATTTTTTCTTAAATATTTAACGGTTTGCTACTTCATTTATCTGGTAACACAGAAGGCTACCGGTAGACTCACCTGGCCCAGGATAAATGGAAGAGATTATTTGGTCTCGGTCGTGATGTCATCTCAACTGTAGTGGCCGTGCTTACGAGTCATTGTATCATGGGTAGACACGCTGAGAGAATGAGGCTCCCTTTTAACGACTTCTGCAGTGGATGCAGGTTCACTGAGGAAGAGCAAAGTGTTATTCATTTTCTTTGCCAGTGCCCGCCTCTTGCTAGGTGTAGATATAGGTTATTTGGCTCCCCATTCCTTGTTAGCTTAACGAAGTTATCATGTATTGATATCAAGAATATAGCTTCGTTCATCAAATTTTCTGGCTGGTTTTCCAGTGCGGGGTAGTCATCCTTTTGTTATGCAGCCCTTGCGGTGATCAACTTCTTCCTTTTCCCTAAATTGGCGGAACTTGGTTAGCCATGCATGCTCAAGTGAACTTTATGATATCAGAGCTACCACTCCGACTTAACTTAACCTAAACACAGAAGGCTGATCAGTAAATTCATTGCAAACAATTAACGTTTGTAGTAGTTTCTCAAAGGGGCGTTTAAATAAAACGGTACTTTTAAGATGATGACCTAGTATAACGAAAAGTCTTTTAAGAAGTTTTTTTACTTTGAGGTTCAAGAATGTTTTTAAACTATTTTGTGTATTTCTTAAACTTGATTTATCATTGAGGGGATCTATGCTGCTGCCATTCTATTTAAAATTTTCTGTTCAAAAATTATCTTTTTTAGTAAAGGAAGAGCACTTTGATTTAAAAATCTCAATCTCAAGATAATATATTTTTTTTTATTAGTTTAGCAGAATACATTTCTATGTATAATAAAAATAATATCGCCTATTAAAGGTTTAATTACAGTTTAACTGACCATAACATCGCCATAAATTAAGAGATTTTCTTATGAAATTTTCTTTTTATGGCTGAAAGAGTTTTTGCCTTTATTTAGGGGGGCAAAAACAAAAAAAAAAAGAAACAGAATGATTTTGTAATTCTTTTAATGAAAAAATAAAATAAAATGAAATATTCTAATAAAAAAGTTCTTTAATTAGTTACGTAGTAAACCGTAGTTAGTGAGGGAATCTAAACTCATATATCGCGCCTTAGAAAATGCAATTTAATTACACAAAAATTATGAAACACAATAGCATATGAAGGGCATTGAAAAAAATCCCAACCAACTTTCATATCACAACTTCATCTAATCTTATCTTATCTTTAATTGCTTAAAGTTCTAAAATTTATAATCTCTGCAAACTTTTTTTTTTCTTCATTTTTAATTAGAATTTCATGCCACAAGTAAAGTTCTCCTCGAAGGGCTTTTGTCTTTTTGTTTGTTTTTTTTGATTTTTTTGAAGTGATAAAAGTTTAATGACTTCCAAGTGGTTAATACTGCTTGTGGTATTTTTTTTAAATTTTTCTTTCAATCAAACATTGTAAAAATACACGTGCGTGTGTGTTGTCTCATATGCACGTTGTCGCATGACACTTTTTTTTTTGAATTTTTACTTTAAACAGTAATTCTTCAAGCATGTCTCATAATTTATCATTTTAAATAATTATTTTGCGTTTTTGTTGCAACAAATGTGTTGGAATTCTTTTGTTCATATATAGTAGGTGGATCAGGCATGGCACACCTTAAATCATTTCATGAATGAAACTAGAGTTCCAAATGTTCAAACAAGGTTGACTTTTTTGAAGTGCATTTTCATTTGAATGGAACACGCAATAATTGTCGATTGCTTAAAGCAATCCAAGAGCAACAAAATGAGTTTAAATCACAGGCTAGCATCTAATAAGTCAATACGCCAACTTCTACGCCATTACAAGGCTTCAATCAGCATTAAGATCTAGTTTGTCACACCTCTTATGTGGCGGTACCTTCAGTTTAAAGTCGATTCCGAAAGACAGATTTTCGAGAATTCTTTCAATTTTATATTCCCTCAGATAATTTAGTAGAAATCTGCTGAAAGGAAGCCGCCAGATAAATATTTTTTCATGAGATGTCTAAATTGGGATTTGCATCACGGCTAATAAGCCAATATACTGTCTGCTACACTGCGACGAATTTAATCGGTTGGCGTAACTGGTCTTTACTTTTTGGATAACTATATGCAAATTGAATTAACTGGTAACTACATCCATCATAGAGGCACGATAATGGATTTTTTGTTACGTCAATGCAACAAAATTGATCTAAAACATATGAGATTTTACAAAGGTGATGTCACAACATTTCTTAATCTTAAATTTAAACTCCAATGATCATCATATAAATTTTCAATAAATTTTCTAAAGAAATTTCTATTTTAAGCCAGCACGTTCATTTCACACCATGTGATTCGGCTTCTGTTTATTTCGACTTTAACTTGTCTTCTCTCAGGCAGTAGCTTCTCTGTTGTGGTGCGGATTGTATTTTTTAACAACCACGTGATAACATTCCATTGCCTTCTAAGAACCAATCCAATAGCATTTGTATGTCTTTACCAGGAACGATAATGGCAATTGGCCTTTCTTTGGCACCTCTTACTGAATTCACGGTTGGGCCCGCTGTTTACGAGAACTCTTTCTTTTCATATATAATTCATAATCGAACAAGAGAATGAATTTTATGTTAGAGATTGAAGTAATGAGTTCCGAATGGTTCTAAGATGCTTATTGCCTTTCAAGGTGGTAACTAGAAGTTTGTCATCTTTCATTCTGCACGATGCATTGCAGTATAGCCCCTCAATATTGGCGAAAGGTCACCCAAAGTCAATGAAACAGTCGTGAACAACATTGTGTCATAAGTACATGTAACCTGGTAATATAATCGAAAGTAAAGTTGTTATTATTCCTGTCTCAATGCTGGTCTCTATTCCTGTTTGAGATCGTTCTAGCATTCTAGCGTTCTAGCATGCCTAATTCTTCGGTATCGCAAAAAGTTGAGATTTTAGTATTATTTTGGGAATTCATGACTCGGCTGTGAAGTCGCCGTAGTCTAGTAGGCAGTGTGTTGACTTATTAGACTGAAGGACCGAGTTCAAACCACAGGTCAGACATCAAAACGAAAATATGAAAATATTTCTTCGGTGACTTTCTCTCAGCGAATTTCTGGCAAAAACTCTGAAAGTAAACAAAATTGCCATGAAAAGCTTCTCAAAAAGCTGTCACCCAGTTTGAGGCAAGCCCCCCATGTTATGATCCATGGTGGTGAGTTTGAACTACACCGAAATCGAGATGAAAAAAAATCGTTGACGTGTTTCCTGTATATACAGGTAACTCGCATCATACCATGGCAGCTTCTGCAGTATTCTTGGTGGGGAAGACAGATATTGTTAGAATACGAACTGTTACCATGTTTCGAACTCAAATAGTTCTTTGGTTCTCTCGCTGCCCACTGCTGGAAAAATTCGACAACCAGGTTTGTACATCATCACGTATTGTACATCAATAATTGTCCTGTAAAATCATCAACACTTACGATTGCTGATTAAGCTTTCTACATACAGCGTGTTATTCATTTGAGTGGCCTCATAGCCTATTTGGTAGTGAACTAGACTTTAAGTGTCGAGAACGTGGATTAGATACCTTCCAGAGACTGTGGGTGTTTGTGATTGTTTATCTGGCTTATATATGATTACTTAGAAATGGAAAAGGAATGAGAATTATTATCAAAAATCAATTCTCGAAAAAATGACAAGCGTATATACATACATACATATATACAAACATAATTGGTCATTATAATCTTTCAGTCAGGATTACAAAATTGCTTATGAGTAGCGGAAAAACAATTCACATATTGTCGGAGAATTGTTAGTAGAGGTACACCGCAATGCGGTGCTCTAATACCAACCAACAGGCTCTTGAAAAGGCTCACGCTGACGACATTGTTTTAGCTGCTTCGGGAATATGTCCACACACGCAGTTTGTCAAAGTGAACTTGACACTGTCGATTGTACTGAATTGGTGCAAAGATTTTGAATTGTCTGTCAACTTCTCTAGAGGATACAACATTTTGACCTTCATTCTTCCTAGCATAAGTGGAACCAGATTGACGTTGAATACCGATCCTCGAGCCTCAAACTCAACTCTAGAGCAAAACTGATTGCTAGGGCACGCAAAGCATCCTGTGGTATAGGAAAGCAGTTGGATTCATAAGTGTTTCACTTGTCTGGGTTCCTTCGGCACAGTCAAATTCCGGGAAACAACGGGCTCGCCACTCCTTCCAGAATCCTCATCCATCGAATTGGATGACATACTTACCTCGGTTAAATTGGGCAACAGGCAACAATCCTTCGGGACGTCACCCTATTATCAAAATAAATTAATTCTAGTGGGTGTAAACAGTAAGCATGTGGCCCTACCTGCTAAGAAGTTTTGTACGTTGTAAGTGTGCAGCATTAAAATTTTATCAACAAGAGCTGCACTTGAACATTTGTTTGTCAGGCTTTTTGTTTTGTATGAAACTTTATTTACTCTTGTGATGCTATTGTATATACTAGACGCCTGCTTAACGTAGATAAAACTTAATTATACGTCGTATTGAATTATTTTATAGCATTACGGCAAGCGTGGCCTATTCATTACGGAGCTTTATACTCTAGCATGTACATATGCATTTGCAGATGTATGTAGGTATGTATGTATTTACTTAATGTGTCTCTATGTCTGTCTCTCGGTCGCTGTCTATGGCAGTTTCATTTTATCGTTTTGGAAATTAAATTTTTTTTGTTGTTCTTCTTCTTATTCTTCGTTCGATGCCGCACATTTGCTTTATGAAATGCCATTAAATTATCATTTATGTGACGACGATATTCATTTTCATAATGATGATCGTTATCATCAGGCATTGTTTTTGGTGTTTGTCTCCAAGCCATAAAGGCAGGCAGGCAAGCAGGCAGACAGACAGGTTGGCAATCAAATGTCATGAAATATGAATTGAAGGAGACAAAAAAGATTGAAGAACTTGTCACATTAATTATAGGCTTTGCAATCTCTTCTATTCTTACTTGGCTTGTAAGTAAGTTTCTTTGTGTCTGTGAGAACGTTTTAATTTAAACGCAATTAAATTTGGCAAAAGAATTAAAAAACAAAAAAAAAAAACAAAGAAACTTCGGCAAATATTTTGTAATAATTGTGGTTGCATGAGATCGTTTTCGTTATTCTAGAAGATAAAAATCATTGCAAGGAATTTATGATTATGTTTAAAGCACGTTGGGAATTGAAATGTCTTCACAATTTTAGAAAACAATTAAAAGAGCTTCAAAACAAATATTCTATTCCGGTTTAGTTATTAGATTTTGTCAAAATTCTTCTTAACCTAGAATAAGAATTAGAAATTATAGGGAAAATAAGTGAAAAGTTCTTAAAGTCTTGAGCATTAACTAATCGGCTGTTAACTCAGCCTATTCAAATTTATTGAATTATTGGAAGTAATATATAGGGAGGGCCACTTAAAAGTGCAATGAAACAAGAAATTTATTTTGTTGTTGTAAAGCAAATTATTGCGTTTGGAAAGACACATTCATATGACTGCCGCTGTGTGTATGGGGTCGTATTTCGTCAATGGCATCACGATTGTTGGCCTTCAAACGATCAATTGTTTCTGTTTTATCGGCATAACATTTTTCTTTAACGGCCCTCCCTACAGAACATTGTCTAACGTTGTCAAATCGTAGCTTCTTTGAAGCCAATTGACTTCACCATATCGGCTAATTAAATGGCCATCAAATGTCTGACATGAGATGTATGGCAAGTTGCATCACCCTGTTTAAGCCAAACATCGTTCATATCAATGCCATGAAGAGTGGTTGCAAAACAATCGATTTATATGGTGCGATAGGCGTAAAGGTCTAGTGTGTTGGCTTATTAGACAAAAGGCCCGGGTTCGAATCCCAGGTCAGACATCAAAACGAAAAAATATTTCTTCGGCGACTTCCTCTCAGCAGATTTCTGGCAAAGGCTCTGAGAGTAAAAATTGCCATGAAAAGCTTCTTAAAAATCTGTCGTTCGGAGTCGACTTTAAACTGTAGTTCCCGCCACTCATGTATAAAATTAACGCACACAACATAAGTGGTGTGAGAAGCTAGGTCGTAATCCTGACTGAAGGGTTGTAATGGCCAATTATGTATGTATGTAGGCGTAAAGGTTGCATCGCCCTCATTTTCAAAGAAATATAGGCCAATGATGCCTCTGCTTTACAAGCCACACCAAACAGTCACATGTAATGGGTACATTGGCGTTTGTAAGACCACTTGTTGGCTTTCTGAGCCCCAGATATGGCAATTTTACTTACTAACGTACTCACCCGGATTGAAGTGAGCTTTATCCGAAAATGTTTGATTTTTTTTTTTTGGTCGACATCATCGTGCTGTTTTACATTGGTCCATTTAGCGAAGCGATTGGCCATGTGACTTCAACTCTTGTACCAATTGAACTTTGAAAGGCGTAATTGTTTGAGTTCCAGTTTCCCGTTGACCCAATAAATCCCAACGTTGCTCAAGCGTAAATCAATTCATTACGTTTAGTGGAGAAAATATATCAGAATAGAATGACATAAGTATTCCGCGATTTGAAATAACAAATGGTTCAAATTTAAACCGATAGATGGCCCACCCTGGTACATTAAAGATAGTTAAGGCTCTGAAGGATAGAAAAATAAGTCAACAAATTGCCTGTCAGCAGTTTTAAAGACAGGAATCGTCAGATATTGATTTAGTTATCAAAGATCGAACAAAGTAAGATCAGAAATCGGATTGGCTGTTACGGATAATCAAAAGAATTCATGCGTTTTAGCCTTATTACGTCCATCAATGATATGTCGATGAGATAATCTGTATTGTAGAAATGCTTAGACTTTCCTCTCCATCTACATAATGCAGGGCGGTTTTCTGATCTTCCTCGTCTCCATAGCTCTTGCAAAAGTCATGGTTCATATGAGACGTGAGTATACCTGGAATATAAGGCCCAGTGACGACTCTTCCTAAAGGCTGATTGCTTAAATTTTTCGTATGTCCTTGTTCGAAGGTGCCCGTATCAATGTTCTCTATCGATATAATGATGGGCATGTATTGAATAGCTAAGGAACAGTTTCCTGATCTTCCTCCGCTCTACAGTTCTTCCAAAAGTCGCGGTTATCCAGTTATGATTCTAAGTACAGGATGATTTCGTAAACTTTTTTTGCATCCTTATGAAATCTTGACCAGATTCTCTGTGTTATTTTATCCATGGTTGTAGGTCCCCATGCCAATGTCCTCTATCGATATAATGCTAAAGAATGATCACTACAGTCTCTGCAGCTGTGGGTCATATAACCGAGCCCCACGCGCCTAGTGACTGTAAATGGTATACAATGTTCAATATAATACAATGGCCAAGTTCGCTGTGTTATTTTGTGGAGTTCTGAGATATGAAATTACCTAAAGGGTCGATGTTTATATAACATTTGACATATTTATTTAATTTATTATGGTACCTGAGACCATAATGATGCAAAAATTGTAACAAAAGCCATCCTCGAAGCTGTTACTTTCGAACTCATTTAGAACATTGAGTAGAGATATTGTCGCCCTCAATAATTATCGCCTCTCATCATCATATCTCTTCCTCATCTCTACAGCTCTTTTAGAAGTTAATGGCACATGTTCAAAACCAATATTCTTCGTGAGGGTACGCAGAATACAATGTCATTCGTACGTAATTGGTCATAAGACCCATCAGTCAGGATTACCGACCTAGTTTCTCACACTACTTATGTTGTGTGTGTTAATTATTTTATACATAAGTGGCGAGAACTACAGTTTAAAGTTGACTCCGAACAACCGATTTTTGAGAAATTTTTCATGGGAATTTTATTTACTGTCAGTGTTTTTGCCAGAAATCTACTGAGAAGAAATCGCCGAAGAAATACTTTTCGTATTTTATTTTGATGTCCGGCCTGGGACTCGAACCCTAGCTTTTACGTCTAACAAGCCACCACACTACCTACTAGACCACGGCGACTTCATACAATGTCATTCGCCTTATCTAAAAGTGGCCCTGCTCAAGTCTGAGCTTGCGATTTGCAATGTGAATCTATCACAACTGATGGATTTAATCCTTCTGTAGTTTCACGTAGTACCTGTGCCTTCCCCTAACATAATTATGTGATAGTGTACTTTTCACCATCTCATTAAGGGGCTCGCAGTAGTAGAAAGAGGCCTAGCTTTCTGAAAGATTGTTAACATATTGTCGATACTTGCAGCTAGAAGACGCTGGAATGATCCGGTAGCCTTATTGAGAATAACTGGCTGGAATAACTGTCCTTCATTAACTTCAATAATATCAATTCTATTCTATCGGGCCTCAATTTGTTGGTTGAGTTTGGAGAAAGGTTATCATTAAGTAAAGGTTTCTAGAATTGAAAAACAATTTTTAAGAAGGTAACGAGGTTTTTATTCAAATTTTAATTCAATTCTGTAACAATAACGCCTTGGTTTTGAGTTCCCTTACATGTCTCTCTAAAGTCGGTATATCATCTGTAATCAAAAATAAAAAGTTTAGTAAAGTTTTACAGTTTATAGTTCCTTTCTACCTTGTTGTCCTTCTTTGGCGTCCACAACTTTCATTGTTAAGCCTACTGATACTTCATAATGATCGTTTTCCAACTCATTTGTTTCACGTCTTTGACGTAAACGCTCTAGTTTACTGGCAATACATAGGGGCGCTGGACATCTCTTCAAGCAGATTTCAACGTTAATCTTAAATTGAACATACAAGGTATTGGGAAACTTAAAGGCGCGAAATTTCGATTTTAAAGAGTTTGTAGAGGTAAGATTAAAATTCTCAAACAGATAAGGATCCACAGTGCAGCTTTAAAAAAGACAAAATAAAATAAGAACAAATGAGAACAGATGTGAAGAGAGATAAAAGGTTTCAAATTAATGTACCCTCTAAATAATATGGTCTCGGAAGTATCTTTAGTATCTGATACTCGTAAATAGTTAACTCTTAAGCCATAGACTTCATTCGATTCTTCATTGAGTTTAACTTCCATGACCAATGGTGTTCCCGGTATAACGTTTACCGTTCCATCAATTAATTCGTCATTTTGTCGTACCTCAACAGAGACTTGAGGCAAAGCAGCCTGTTGTTCCACAGTATCCAGTATTTCAATATCGCTTTATTAGAAAAATACGAATCATACATAAAGATTGAATGGCTTGAGCATCTTGTTCAACTTACTCATCTTCTTCGAAATCTTCTGGTAGCTCATCGCGCCTCATTCGTTTATGTTTATATTTTGAAGATGACTTGTCACGAAGTTTATATACACACTTGATAGGAATTATTTCGATTTTGTCCTGTGGTTGTCTTATTAAAAGATCTTGATGATAGACAATTTGATTCTAAAATAAAAGAAAAAAATTGTTTTTTTTTTATCATTTTTAAATTAGGGGCCTATTTATTACGTTTTGAGTAGCATTCAAATGTATCTATAGGACCTTTCACTTCAAGTCTGTGAGGTGTAATCATAATGATGAAATTCTTACCATTGTATATTGGAGCCCTAATCAATCATTACTGCTGGGTATCCTCTCATTAATCAGAAGCTTTGGGACAGCTAGGCCTTAGGCTAGGCTTAAAACCTTGCAATTTACATACCTTTTAGGTCGGCTATCTCATCTTGCTTAAGGGTACTCTCAGTTTAATTACTAGTGAAATTATCAAGTGTGCAGACAGTCAGATACTTTGATCACTAGTGCACCAAACTAAGGTCTTATATTGGTGTGGAAAGTTGGAGTTGGTGGCAGTTAACTCATGACACAGATTTTACTTTTGAAAAACTGTAATGCTTTGACCCTATATGATTCCTTATAACTTTTTCCTATAAGAGATTTAATTTAAAAAAATCCAACGACTTCTGCAGTGTGTTTCAGGCGGAGGTAATGGCAATTTACCGGGCTGCTCAATGGTTCCTTGTCAACGATGCTCCTTTCAGTCGCGTCTTGATCATTTCAGACAATCAGGCTGCGATAAGATCTCCGTCAGGTGTCGTGATTAACTCTATGATCGTTAGGGAATGTCGCCGTTGTCTCGACCTAGTCTCGGAGTGCTTCACCCAGTGATATCTCGGGAGACTGTAGGGCCAACGAGCTCGCCAGGGCTGGTGTGCTCCTTCCGGAATCCTCTTCTATTGAATTGGGTATGCCACTTGCCTCGGTCAAGTTGACCACTGCTCGGAGGTTTTTTCGGGACGCCAACCTATCCTGGGCTAGACTTACCTGGCCTAGGATGGATGGAAGGCGTACCAGCCGATTACTTGGTCTCGGTCGTGATGTCATCTCGACTGTAGGGACCCTGCTTATGGGTCATTGCATCATGAGTAGAGACGCTGAGAGAATTAGGCTCCCTTTTAACGACTTTTGCCATGGATGCAGGTCCACTGAGGAAGAGCAAAGTGTTATTCACTTTCTTTACCAGTTCCCTTCTCTTGCTAGGTGTAAATATAGGTTATTTGGCCCCTCATTCCTTGTTAGCTTAACGGAGCTTTCATCTATCGATATCAAGGGTATAGCTGCGTTCATCAAATTTTCTGGTGGGTTTTTCAGTGCGTCGTAGTCGTAGTGCAGCCTTTGCGCTGACCAACTTCCTCCTTTTCCCTAATTTTCCCAAATTTGGAGGAACTTGGTTAGTACAGCGAATGCGTTCACCTGTGGCATCACAACGAGTTGCGGTGCGTGCTTCAAGTGAGCTTTGTGATATCAGAGCTACCACTACGACCTAACCTAACAGTACGCTTTTAAATGAGATTTTACATTATGTAATCTCCTCACTATTTACATCACTTATATGCGATGGATTCCATCTTCCTTCACACTCATGTATGGGCGAGTGTCAAGGCTTTTCGACTTCAAACAGGAAAGGCCGAAGGTGTTCATTAATGACGATTGGGTATCTTACCTTATTGATTTATTGGAGTTTCATCGCAATGTGACTTGTGTTTCACTATTTCATTGCAATTGAAATGGACGAATTAAAATGTTATGTTTCCAAAAGTCTTATATTTAAACATAGTACACGTTATTCTCGCAAAGCATATTCGTTTGTTGTCAATTGGCAGCATGCATAGGGAAAATTTGTGCTTTAGGTATGCAATTCATTCTTGGAATGCTTTACCCGCAGAGTTTTAAATCTAGCATTCAATTTAACATCCATAAAAACTAATTTCTTGCCTTTTTAAGCCTATTGTTGTGGATCCTAGATAATGTTGGTTGCTGGTGTAGGAAAAATATGCCGTTTATCACGAATCCTGATTTACTCGGATATTATTTAACCCTAACTTTTACATGGGTTCTAGAACATAAAGGTTAAGTCGATAAGTATATTGTTAATGATCTGGTCTGGGCTAGCATAAACCTGAGAGTTTCGCTCATATAAACAAAATATGCGGAGCTATTGCGTCAGGTAAACTTGAAATCCTACAGTTGTTTATCACAAACCCCATACTCACTCATACATATGTATGCATGTGTATGACAGAGATCGTTAATGAATCGTTTTCCTCTACTCATAAGGACTCATGAAATTTTGAATATAAGTGAGTCAACACTATTGAAATTTACTCTCATTCATTCGTACTCTTACAACGTTGATTTATAAGTACAGGTTGCAAATGAGTTTCTATGCATACTCACACTCGAAATATGTTTGATTTATAAGCCTACTAATTCTGATTCATAACTTTAGAAAAATACTTATAGATGAGGTTCGTGGGACTGGAATCATTCATCAAAATTTACAGACTTAGTTGTTGTTGCATTTAAAAGAAAGACACATAAGCAAAACATAGCAAAAACAGGCTACCATTTAGTGAGTACTTTAGGATTCGCATGCGAATTATACGTATTTTGTGATTCTTGTAAATGTTGAATTATGAACAGTCGAAATTAGCAACATCAGACGTGTTGTTAAGTATGAATATGATGAGTACTTCAAACTTTGTCTATAGGCATGAATGCGTTTCTCTTCAATAAGTATTTTAAGCTGTGATTTAATTATTATTTTATGTTGCATTGGCATCACTAATTTGCTTTTAGCTGCTCGCAAAAATAGAGAATAATTTAATTTTGGAATAATAATTTAAGGAGCTGCTTAGGTTGTTGTCTTGGCTTTTTCTGTTCTGCCTTCAATATAATCGTTTTCATATAAACGCGTGCATTTTAAACTTGTCCGCTTTCTGTGGTCTGTCATCTATGTGTTTATACCTAAAGAAGATAAATCGTTCTGTAGGCTTTTAATTTTTTTTTACCCAGCGCTTGAAAACCTGCGGCTAGGTATCCATGGGTACCCAGGATATGTTAACAGTACGTATCTGACCAGGCCTTCACAAAATTTTCGAGATAGTTGATAATATTTGATATTTGTATGATATCAGCGAATAAATACGAAGATTTCTTATAATTCTCCATAAGAATTTCAAATACTTTCGTTCGAATGTAAAAGAGCAGCCGAACTAAGACGATAGGCGATTTAAGCCATGTCCACTTTAATACTGAAATCATCTATTTTTTATACTAATGTTCCCAGTTCCCAGCTTCTGATGATGATACTTAAAGTTGAATGAGATTATTTATATGATTGCTGGTCAGGTGCTTTCTTTGAATTGTTTTTCTTCCTTGACTGTGCAACACTTACAGAAGTATTTGAATTAATTTGCCCTTCGTTTTATAAAACCAAGTACGCTCCTAGCTTTATTTACTGTCATAGCTATGTGCAGAATAAAATTTAGTTTGGGATCAAGTAAAACTCCTAGATCCAGGAAGTTATCTACAAGCTCAAGAATGTATCCATCAAAAGCATAGTTTACAGGAATCGGATTCTTCCTCACATGAAACGAATTCAAGTCCTTTTGAAGTAGTTTCTGATCGGAAATTTGGTGATAACTAAGGAAAATTTTTACGTCATCAGTGTACATTAGGATGTTAGAATAGTGAATCATATCAGGTAAGCTGATGAACAATGAAAACAGAAGCGGTCCAAGATAGCTACCCTGAGGTACACCAGAATGGGCATCACTACTTCTGGAGCAGCAGTTTTTAAAAAGTACGATTTGTTTTCTGTTAGTTAAATATGAGTAAATCCATTTTAAACTAAGATCAGTAAATCCCAACTAAGATTAGTAATGGCTAGTAAATCCTTATAAACTTTTGGTGCTTGACAAGTCATTTTGTCTGCCTTTTTCCATCAAATATTGGTCAAATTTGTTTTGCTATTTATTCCCGCAATGTGATTGGTTGGTCAATTCTGAGTTTGCAGTTTTACTGTGGAATTACTAGTACAAAAAATTCACTTGAAATTTTCAGAGAACTCCCACATCTTTTGTTAGGAGCCAATTTGTGTTATATTTTAGAGCCAAATACGGATTTTGTTTTTTTTTTTTGATACGAGGGACACAAGATAATATTTCGTTTGGTTTAATATTCAATAATACTATCAAATAGCACCTACAAAGTACTCAGTTTAATGATCTTCTCCAACGTTATAATGGAATGGGTAATATCGGTATTATACACTCTTCTAAGCGTCTATCAATTTTACCAAACCTAACCGAGAGGGTAAAATACTTTTATAATACTATCTTAGCTTTTAATATGGATACAGAAGCTTTTGTTTATTATTAAAGAAAACTTAAAAGTTCCCTCTAAAATGCATTCTGTATCTGACTATGACAACCTAAGTATATTAAACAAAAGACTTAAGAGACAAACTTGAAATTCTTTGTATTTAAGAAAATATTTGAAAATTACCTTTAGTTTATTTTTCAATCTTGTAAAGCCATATTTATAGAAGTCTTTTAACATAATTTTGAAACCCATAGTGTTTCTCGAATACGAGGATTGATAGCTTTCTTTAGGCATCACATGCATATTTGGCCAATACACGGCTTGTCGAAGATCAATGATGATGATGATGATTATTTGAAGAGTTTGCAGAAATTTCCAACGAAATAAAATCGTTGTGACAATAAAAGCGACAAGTTATTACTGAAATGAAAAGAATAGCAATACGATCAAATTGGCATACAATTAAATTCGAATATTTATTGGAGTTAGAAGAATGAAATAAAATTAAAAAAAAAAACATGTTTTATTTATTTGCATTGCAGCTGATCATCAGTAGTTAAATTATCTTTGGAATAGCAATAAAAATTTTTTTGCCACTTTCTTGTTTCCAATTATTATGGAAATTATATGCAAACAGGTAGTCAGTCAGTTAGACATACGTTGTCAGCGTTAAAAACGTTAAAAATCATAGAAACTCCTCCACATCATATTCATTCAACTCAACCCAAGTCAACTGAACTGCAGCTCCTCTAGCAAATTTTTTTATACGATTTTTAAATCGTTTTTGTTTTTTTGTTTTTCGTTTTCTTATTTGTTGCCTCTTGCAGTTATTTTCTTAAGAACTCTGCAGGCCAATAGTAGTTAAGGCGTGCAATAGAATGATTTGTTTATCATTTGTTCGTTACTATTGTTAAGTATTCACACAAACATATAAATAGGAAAAGAGAAGAAAAAAAAAAAAAACGGGAAAATTTCGTTGATTTCCTATTTTGTTGCTGAGAAATAATTTCCATAACCATTGGCATTGGCTTGGCGCAATCAGTTGAAATTTGTAAGAAATTATGCAATAAATACACACAAGTTTATGCAACAAAGAGTATTACTGCAACTACGCCACTACAATAACTGGCATGCATTTCTTTTATTATCATTATGCTTAGCTCAGCTGAGCTCCGTACACTCAGAAAGCATGAGTCACGTTTATAGTTTTTGTAGCACCCTCTCTCGGCTCGCTTCGAATTTAACATTTTGCCAAAGACAATAAAATAAATAGTCGGTTAGTTTTCAATTCAATTGACTGAAAAGGTTATTTTAATCGAGAGAGAATATATATTGTGATGGAGAAAATTGTTTATGTTGCATAATTTACAGAAAGTCTGCGCGCAAAAACCAAGTAACTCGCCTAAATGGCCAAAGAAGATGTTGTTGTTAATACATAAAGAAAATCTTCATATGCAATATGAAATTTAAAAACAAAAGACTTAAACAAGAAACTTTTATACAAAATGACGAAATTGTGAAAATAGTTTTGGTTTTACACATGAAAAACAAAAGACTTAAGACAAGAACTTTTAAACACTATTAATACACACAACTTAAGTGATGCGATTGAAGGGTTGTAAAGATGAATGTATTAGTTCGCAGAGTAGTAAGCCTACTGATTAATGGCATTTAATTCACTCTTTCTTATAGGGATTGCATGTAAAGGGTCTGCCAAATAACTTTTTTTTTGAAAAATGCTTAAAAAAACTTTTGAACATTTTCTCAAATTTCTTTATTATTTGAAAGTACTATCCTTACGCTTAATAATGGAAAATAATTTCATTCAAATGGCTGCCTCGACTAGCCATGCAGTAGCCTACACGATCGGTCTAATTTTTAAGTACATTATGGATTGTGTGCAGCTGATTGTGTGCGGGTATGTAAACAAGCAAAATTGTCGCATTTGGGGCACAGAAAACCCACACGCATACATTGAAAAGCCGATGTAGTGCGGATTTTGGTCCTGAGGCATAATTGGGACATTTTTCTTCGAAAATGAGCAAGCAGTGGCCGTTACAGTCAATGGCGATCATTCTCCGGCGATGTTGAGCGAATTTTTGTTTGCCATTTGAATGCAATTATTTTCTATTATTAACCGGAAGGATTGTACTTTCAAATAATTAAAAAAATTAACCGGAAGGATTGTACTTTCAAATAAAAAAAGAAATTTGAGGAAATATTTTTAAAAATGTTTTTTTTAAAGAATTTTCAAAAAAAAAAAAAATATATGGGGGACCCTTTATATTGCTTCTTAATCAATACAATGAATTTTAGTGCTATTCTCATCACGGATGACCATTTTCCAAGAAGTTTGTAGAAATTTTCAATAGTAACAGCCAATGCTTGCTTTAGCATAGAATTGGAGAGATCTTCATGTGCCGGCTGGCTCAGTTTGATGTAAGTCCCTTTAATTACTATTAAAACTCATCAGGTATTGGGACATGTTGTCAATAGCCTCTTCCCAAGTCCAATAACGAGTACTTTTCACGGTCACAGTTTGTCCCTAGTCTAGTAGGTCCGTAAGTTGGTTTATTAGACGTAAAGCCAGGTCAGGCCGACAATCATGCATAAAATTAACACACACATCCTAAATGGTCTGAGAAACTAGGCCGTAATCCTAACCGCAAGGTTGTATTGACCAATTATTTATGTACGTAAAGTTTGTTTTATAATGTCGGGGTATATCTTTACTAGATAGTGTAGCTGCGACAAGTTTCTTGCTTTATCTACGCAAATAGTTCCTAATACAGCTTTAACCCTTTTAAGGGCTTCCCTTTGGGATGCTTTAATCCGTACATGTTCCAAGAATGTGCACCCACGATTCATGGTCATCGTCACCCACCTATTAAGCTCGAAATTATATAAAAGGATTTCAAAGTTCTGCTTGATTTTGTTTGAATACTTGGAATTCGTTTATTCAAAGGCGTTTGGACGGGCACAATTGGTAGTAACACTAGGTTATCCCTGTGTAATCAAATAATTGTTCCACCGTGGTACACATACAGAAAAATTCATCTGCAGACGAAATGGCAAGGCGTGGCACAACTCTGGGACTAATTCTTGAGTTTGGCAATCCCTCTAAGAATCCCATCGATTCCGTCAACTACATACATATGAGCGGCTTTAGATCCGAGTACAACAACGCCTAAAATCTTGCCAAAACTGGAAGGATAATTCCAGTAAAATTTAAATTCCAAAGAAGCACACTTAGTATGGTTTTCGGGCTAGTAATGCAGCATTCCATTATAAGCGACCATTTAAGGCGTAATGGTCCAGGTCATCATGTAAATAATTTCTATAAAAGCTGTAGAGATAAGAAAGAGGATAAGATTATTCTTCACCTACTGCGAAAATGCTCGACACTATTTCAGAGAAAAAAAAATCATCTAGGGAACTTCTGCACCTGCTCTACCAAAGAAAAAAAGGCGTCTTGGAACCCCTACTGCACCTGCTGTACTAAAGAAGAAAATGGCATCTTAGTACATATTCAGGATCTGAAGAAATTATCAAGCATTGACACAGGCAGTCTGAATCGTTTCATTGAAAGTTCCGCGTGGTTTTATAACCACGGGATAATGAAAAAATACTGTGGTATCGCAAAGGGCACTTTGTGGCCTAAGTAAGGCCTCCTTCTCCATTGTTTTTACCTACCATGATCTGATAGTAGATAAAAGTTACCATCAAATAAAGAGAATAGACATTATAAGGCCAAGCAAGTAATACCACAAACATTCAATTGCAATGGTCCTGGAATTATCCACAGCTTCTGATAAAGATTCTCAGGCTCTCAGTATTTTTAACATCCATAGATTATTTACTAGGATGGTGGCCAAGTGCTCTCTTTTTCTCCCGCATAATTCCAGGCTTGTATCTAAAAGGAGAAAAGTTACTCGACTCTATAGAATTGATTAGGAATATGACCAAGAACAATGAGTTTCGAGTGAGCACCCAGAAAGCAATACCCGGTACGGTTTACTTTGTTGCATTATATATCAGCTACCCTGTATGGTTTTGAAGTAAAAGATATATTGGACAGATTTGATATAAGGCACACGAAACCGCTGCTCAAACACCAAGGAGTACGGTCCGCGTCTTTGTTGAAGTAATGACTTCATCAAAATCATACAGGGTAGCTGATATATAATGCAACAAAGTAAAGCGCTTAATTTTTTAATTTTGTGCGGTAGAAATGAAGCGAGTAACCTCCTCTTTAAGCCATTCTTAGTTGACGTGTGCTGAGTCCTGTTGGAATGTCCCTGGTCTGCTGCCGAAATGTTTGTCTGCCCAGGGCTTCAATACTGTCTTTAAGACATTTTCCCGATAATATTCGACATTTATTTTGACACCGAGGTCGATGAATATGAGCGGGGAGCGACCATCGGCCGTTATGGCGGCCCACGCCATTACCATCGGCGGCGCTTGAGTTCTGGTGGCCAATCGCAGGTGTAAATTTTCAGCTGACCTCTTTAACCACTAAACCCGATCATTTTGTTTGTTCACAAACTGCTCAATTTCGAATGGCTTTTCATCGGAGAAAAGCAAATACGGTAACTGGCCACTTTCGTGCAAGCAAAGTAACTCCTTGGCTCTTTCCAGTCTAACTTTTTTTTTGTCCATTGGTGAGCACTTGCACTTTTTGGAACTTCAATGGCTTCAGTCTAAGCTCATTTTTCAATATGTTTTGCATCCGTTCTTGCGATATGTTCAGCTCATGAGCAATTTTTCTACCACTGCGGCGTGGATTTCGATCAAATCTGGGCTTCACTTTTCAGATCATTTCTGGTGTTGTTACCATTTTTTTCGTCTACTTATTGGACGCGATTCAATACTGCCAGTTACACGGTAACGAGCAATGGTACGAGAAATAACAGATTTATTCACATTTAAATGTTGGAGGGCTCTAACGATAGCCACCTGTGGTTTTATAGCCAAATATAAAGCAATTACACTATCCCACTTGAATTTCATTCCGAATATCTTTTTTTCTGAATGCAATAGATCAAAATGCTTTTGTATGCTTGTAAATAATAAAATAGACAGTCACTAGAATAAATCTGTTAGCTGTCAGGCGAACGGTTTACAAATGATAATGACCTGAAGTTGGTTGCAATACATATCAGCCACCCTATATAGGTAAAGTGTTCAGTTGTAGTGACAAATTTGCAGTGGGATTCTTACTGCAGAGGAATTTACTTGAAATTGATACGATTGTCTCATAACTTGTATCATCACTTAGTATTCTGAAGCTCTTTTGTGAACTTTTTCTATTCGAAGGACTTTTGGATATACCCATTTGGTTTACTATTTAAAAATACTACCGCATTGCATCTATAAAGTGCACAGTTTAATGCTGAGCTCTTTCATAAAACCCTAATCCTTAAATGCATTCAATTTCATTGAGGTTTATGTTTTAATGACTAATAATGAGGAAAAACTGTAGGCGTTTGCTTTAAACTTAATCGATTTTAGTGAAAGCATATGGCACTTCAACTTGCTAGAAGTTATGCTATGCATACGAGCGATAATAAAATTAATGAAGAAACCAAAAAAATAAAGAATCCCTTTATTTAGCTCATAAAGATACAATGCCAATGCAAACAACACTGTGCCACATAAAATAACAATAAAAATAGGGAAACTTCACTCTCTTTATCTTTCGATTGCACTATCTCAAAAGACTTGCTACATGCCATACACAATTCTTTCTTTAATTATATTTTTAAATGGTTTTTTTTTCATATACAGCGTACAGCGTACATCGTAGTTAATGAATTCGATTTTATTCGTTGCTCTCATGGCAAAGATTAAAAAAGGTATTCTGATCATAGTTTTCTTTGGAACTTTTGCTTTTTACGATCAAAATCAAAAGTTATACATGAAAATACCGACAGATAATGCACAGGAAATTTTCGTTTTCATGATTACAATTGCAAATTTAAATAGGAAAACAGAATTTTTTTCTTTCTTTTCCATTTTTGCTAAATGAAGAAAACAATAACATTAGGGTGGTAAACAAATTTTGGTTATGATATGATGAAATTGCATTTTTTAAAAACCGTTTTTTAACTTCTTGTAGGCTAAGTTAGGCATAACAACCCTTTAGCCAAGATTACAATCTATTCTCTTACACCACCCATGCGGTGTATGTTAATTCAGGACCTACAGTTTCGTCTTCGTACGATAGATTTTTGACAAGCTTTTCTTTTTTATTTAACAGAAGACTTTTGAAAGGCAGACACTGAAGAAATATTTTTTCGAATTTCGTTTTATTCGAGATGTCAGAGCTGGGGTTTGAATCATGGCCCTATGTCTTATAAGCTAGCAGACTAGACTACACACTTTCTTATATGGACTGTAGGTACACTGTTCCTTCACTAACACAGTGTTTATATTACTTTTGTGGTCACGATCTATTTCCATTAAGTATCCTTATATTTCGTATTAGTTCAGGCCATAATACAATTATGCCAGCATGGAAGCACCTTCATAAGTTGTAATCATAACTGCCAGATTTAACGATTTTTTGCTCCAAAAATATCATACAATCGTACAGTAAAAGCCACTTTAAGCTTTGTACTTACCTTTGCAATTATTACTATTGCCAAATTTTTCTGTATCTTATGTCCTTAAAAGCCAAAAAAACTACAATCTCTGCACGAAGGAAGTTCCACATACGAATAGTTCGACTAAGGAATGAATTTTGTCTGTAATGCAGTGAGCGATCCACTGGCCAATCAACCACATACATATGTATGTAATGGGAAACAAGTCCCTTATTTCCCTTGAACAAAATCCGCTAAAATTTCGATACAACAGTGAAACTAGATCACATTGCAACGAAGTTCCAATAATTCAATGGAGTTTGATACCCTACCGTCATTAACGGGCAACTTCATCCTTTCTTCTAAGCGGTCGAGAAGTCTCAAAATAGCCGTTGAGGCACTGCCCTATACATGAGAGTTATATTCCCACCACTTTCGGATATAAGCGGTGTAAATTGTAAGAAAATCAGATAAAGTGAAGCATTTCTTACACTCTCTTTAGAAACTAAGGCAATAAAAAATGTGTCGGTTCTAGCCGAATTTTTGTGACGATTACTTTGGCGATTTCCAAGAATGTGTTGGACAATTTTGACGATTTTTTTTTCTAATAATTGACGATTTGATGCTTTATTTTTCTGGCAGCTATGGTTGTCATTCAAAGTTTAATGGAACACAATTCTCGTACTACCATAACTCATTAGGATTTGAGGCAAAAAGAAGAAAATGTGAGAACAATCTTGGTTTTATACATCAAAACAAAAGACTTAAGACAAGAACTTGATATAAATATAATATTCCTGCACAGAATTGTAAGCCTACTGGTTAATCATATTTAATTCTTGCTTTCTTATATGGCTTACTTGCATAGTGCTCCTTTATCACTACAGTGAATCTGTTCCATAAAATATGGTAAAATTTTGGATTATAACAACCAATGTTTCCCTTATCGTGGTGTTGGAGACATTTTCATGAGCTGTCAGGTCCAATGGCATTACAACATACTTAAAGGGTCCGCCATATAACTTTTTGTTTTTTGAAAATACTTTAAAAAAACTGCAGAATATTTTCTCGAATTTCTTTTTTTATTTGAAAGTACATTACTTCAGGTTAATAATGGAAAATAATTTCATTCAAATGGTTAAAATTTTTAAGCACATTATCGATTGTGTGTAGCTGTATTTCACCAATGGCTTCACGAATATTGTCCTTTAAAACGTCAATTGTCTCTGGCTTCTCGGAGTAATACTTATCTTTGACGACACCGCACAAATAATAGTCCAACGGTGTTAAATCGCAGCTCTGATGTGGCCAAACGACATCAGCTCTGCGGCTGATAATGTAATTTTCTAAAACAGGGCGCAAAACATAGAGTGTTGCTTCGGCTGTGTGGCACGTAGCGCCATCCTGTTGAAACCAAATGGCGCCAATATCCTCTTATTTAATTTTTGTGAACAAAAATTCGTTAAACATGTCCCGATAACGTTCGCCATTATTTTCGAAGGAAAATGGCACAATTATACTTGTTCGAAGCAATCCCCACTGTTATTCACAGTGAACTTTGAATCCATAGTATAGTACCCTATTATAATCTAACATACATACATAAGTGATCATTTCAATCCGACCTACTTACGACTTATCTTCTTACGCCACTTATGTTGTGTGTATTCATTTTATACATGAATGGCGGGACTTACGACTCCAAACGAAAATTTTTTTGAGAAACTGTTTCATTGTAATTTTATTTACTCTCAGAGTATTTGCCAGAAATTTGCTGAGAGGAAGTCACATGCTTGAAATCAATTTATTTGACATTTCTGACCTAAGGTTTGAAATGTGGCATCATGTCTAATAAGCCAAAGTACCACTTACCGAACTACCGCCACTTAGACCGCAGTTTACAACCCTTTAGTTCTTACACCACTTATATTGTGTGTCTTAATTTGATACATGAGCGGCAGAACCTATGGTTTAAAGTCGACTCCAAACAACAGATTTTTGAGAAACCTTTACATGGCAATTTTTTTTACCCTCAGACCCAAATATCTGCTGAGAGGAAGACACTATAGAGAAATTTTTTCAGATTTCATTATGATCGAGATGTGTAGCCTGGAGTTTGAACCGTACCCCACGTCTTATGAGCTAACTCACTATCTATTAGACTACGATGACTTCAATTAAATTGCATAGAAGTTGTAAAAGATTCTTTTATAGGGGCTACCAAAAGGATTGCCGATATTTGACAGTTGATAATGGCCATTTTGCTGAAGATAAATCTGTGAAATTAAGATGAGAGATGAGTTTTGAATCTGCAAGAACATGGGATTTGACCACACTTATTTTTACCAGGAATGGAACACAAGAATAGACTACGCCTTTAGTAAGATACCGACCGATTGGTGGTAAAATTATAGCAAAGCAGGATGGACCACCGACGATATAACCGCGTTCATGAAATAATCTTTAGAAAGTAAATGCATTATTGCCCATTACAACCCTCCTTTCAAGATTACTGCCTAGATTCTTACACCACTCATGTTGTGTGCGTTAATTTGATACAACAGCGGTGGGACCTACAGTTTAACGTCGTCTTCATGCGATAGATTTTTAAGAAACTTTTTCATGGTAGGTTTATATACTCTCAGGGTTTTGCCAGAATTCTGCTGAGAGGAAATCGCAAGTAAAAACATTTTTTTTTTCATATTTCCGTTTTGATGTCGGAACTGGCATACAAATCCGGGCTTTACGTCTAATAAGCCGATATACATACATAACATACATAATTGGCCGTTACAACCCTTCAGTCAGGATTCCGACCTAGCTTCTCACACCACTTATGTTGTGTGCGTTAATTTTATACATGAGTGGCGGGACCTACAGTTTAAAGTCGACTCCGAACGACAGATTTTATGAGAAGCTTTTCATGGCAATTTTTACTCTCAGAGTCTTTGCCAGAAACCTGCTGAGAGGAAGTCGCCGAAGAAATATTTTTTCGTTTTGATGTCTGACCTAGGATAATAAAATAAGCCGATATACTACCTACAAAACTACGGCGACGTCTAAAGTAAATACGGGCCACAAAAAAATACTTCATTCACATAATCACATTTTCATATTTCCCAAATCAAAATCAAAAAATCATCTCCCGTTTCTAATCATCGTACGCATGACTCCAAAGTTTTTATGAAAATTTAAAAATTTTTGTTCGAAAAATTCTCCAAATTTTTTTTTTTATAAATTCTTATGCTGCTGTTTCTGTTTTTTTTTTGTTGTTTTTTTCAGAAAAGCCTACGGCCACCTTATTTATGCCAATGACACCTAAAGTGTGACTTTAGAGAATAGTTAGCAAGGGGACAAGACACCACCAACTGTTGTTGTCCAAAAAGGTGTTTGACTTTCATGACTTACCTTAAACTTATGTTAACTTCTCATACAGATTTTAAAGATAAAACTAATGTTGGTGTCTTGTTTGCTTGTCTGCTTCTCTCCTTGTCTCTCTCTATCGTATGTCTGTCTGTCCCTAGATTTCATTTCTAAACAATGACATTAGCAATACACAGTATTTCTTTACATGATATTTTATTATTGTTTTCTACTCTTTTTTTTTGTTGTATATTTGTTTAAACAACAACAACAACAACGAAATAGAATTAACAATTATTTTTTAAGTTCAAGATTCTACATACACATGTAACTGACTTCCTCTACACTGATTGGGTGAGAGTGCCTTATGAATAGAATTGAAGAAGCGCGGAGTTTGAAATTCAATTCAAACTTTCAAGCCCAAACACAAGCCATGCTAGTGCTAGTACTAGTGATGGTGTTAATAGCAACCTCTTCAATCGACAAACAACCACTTGAACATGTTTGCAGTATCAGCTTAAATGAGCGGAGTTTTTTTCTTTCTTCATCTTCTGTTGTTGTTGTCGCTTATGCGTATAAATTTACTGCGTTATCTTCATTAAAAGATGGCAATAAAAATTGTTTTCCATACGTTTTTTTCTCTTCTTCTTCTTTTCTTTTCATTAATTTATTAGAAAAGATGTGTGCGGTTTAGTTAAAGCCCTACTGGCAGGGATGTATTCTTGTGTGGCGGTATTATGCTTGAGTCAGCCTTAAGTGTATCTAAGGGGGCTTAAAATAATTTCAAATCCATTCCTAGATATTCTGGAACTAATGTTCTCAATTAACAATTGATGAGTTTTTAAAAAAATTACTGAAAACTTTCTTTTGTAATTCATTTTGTTTGACTTCAAAAAAAAAAAAAAATGAATATTCTCGGGCAAAAAAATGTTCGCCTTCTTCTCTTACCAAAAGGAATAAATATTCTACTATCCGTGATTATTGGCGCTAAAGCTAAGCAGCACATACATACATACGAGTACATAATTGGTCATTAAAACCATTCAGTCAGGATTACGACCTAGTTTCTCACACCTCTTAAGTTGTGTGAGTTAATTTTTATGCATGAGTGGCTAGACCTACAATTAAAAATGATTTTTTTGAAAAATTTTTCATGGTAATTTTATTTTACTGTC
Source organism: Sarcophaga peregrina (assembly GCA_014635995.1). NCBI lineage: Eukaryota > Metazoa > Arthropoda > Insecta > Diptera > Sarcophagidae > Sarcophaga > Sarcophaga peregrina. The sequence goes on from CM025793.1 coordinate 47,866,712, forward strand.
AGAGTTTTTACCTCCCATCTGCTGATTAGAAGTCGTCGAAGAAATATTTTTTCATATTACTCTTTGTTGGAGATGTCTGACATGCAATTCGAACCCTGACCTCACGTGTAATACAATACAGGGTGCCTGATATTTTAAGTAACATATTAAAGCGCTATATTTTTTTAATTTTTTCTTTAATTTTATTGTCCAAAAGCAAAAAATATTGGAAATAACATCAAATTTTAGAATCAGTTTAGATTTGTTCGAATTGGCCACCTTTGGTACGAATTATGGCCTTCAAACAACCGACAATGCCATCAGAGGCTGCACAAAAGTGGCTCTGCGAACCTTACTCTCCAAAATGCCCCAGGCGCAAAAGTCCAACGGATTGAGATACGGAGATTTTGGTGTCCATTCCTGACTCCATGGTCTGCGGCAGAAATGTTTGTCTGTCCAGGGCTTCAATACTGTCTTTAAGATATTTTCCCGATAACATTCGGCATTTATTTTAACCCCACGGTCGATGGATATGAGCGGGGGGCGATCATCGGTCGCTACGGCGACTCACACCATTACCATCGGCGGCGCTTAAGTTCTGGTGGCGAATCGCAGTGTAAATTTTCAGCTGACCTCTTTGCCAAGTAAATCCGATCATTTTGTTTGTTCACAAACTGCTCAACTTGGAATGACTTCTCAGCGGAGAAAACCACTGGCCACTTTCGTGCAAGCGAAGTAACTCCTTGGCTCTTTCCAGCCTAACTTTTTTTTGTCCATAGGAGAGCTCTTGCACTTTTTGAAACTCCAATGGCTTTACTCAAAGCTCATTTTTCAATATGCTTTGCATCCGTTCTCGCGATATGTTCGGCTAACGAGCAATTTTTCTACCACTGCGGCATGGATTTCGATCAAATCTGACCTTCACTTTCAGATTATTTCTAGTGTTGTACCGTTTCTTTCGTCCACGACACGATGCAACACTATCAGTATCACGGTAACGAGCAATGTTACGAGAAACAAAAGATTTATTTGCATTTAAATGCTGCAGGGCGCTAACTATAACCACCTGTGGCTTTCCAGCCAAATATAAAGCAATCACACTATCAGGCTTGAATTCCATCACGAATAACTTTTTTTCTGAATACAATAGATCAAAATGCTTTTGCAAGCTTGTAAATATTAAAATAAACTGTCAGCTGTCAGACGAACGGTTTACAAATGATAACAACCTGAAGTTGGTTGCAATATATATCAGCCACCCCGTACACTAGACTACGTTGACTTCATTTTCAAAAAATCTTATAACCATGGGGTCTACTTAAGGCCGATGTTGTCTTTCACATGATGTATCATGCCGCGAAATCCCCTAATAAAAATTGTCTTGGACTAGCGTCCTTTTAATCACGCTATAGTCTACCATGTTCTGGTATTCATTACTACGTGCAATGGACCACTGGAGAATAGGTTTTACTAGACACACACACTTGTCTTTGGATCTTGCCCATTTTCATTTGATCAGTTTTTTTGATTTATTCTGTTATGGGGCCAGACAATGCCTCAATAAATCACTAGTGGTCTGATCAATATGGTTTACATTTGTAGTCGTTCTTTTAAGCCAAATGTGTTTGTTCGTCGTCTATCTCATTTCCCAAGGCCATTCAAATAAGTGGGTTCTTTGAAGGGTAGCAGTTTTGTTTGCATTTTTCATGTGATTATTGTGTGTTCGTTCTAACATCAGATCGAAACTGAAATTGAAACTTTGTAATTACTTTGTGGGCATCGCTGAATGCTCTTCAGTAGTCCGATAGACTTTTATTTTCCGTTTTGAATTAAAAATGCTTTAAGGTATGAGCAGCCCTTAAGGAGTTCCAGCCTGAAACATCAATGTCAGGATTACGATTGCATTCCTTTGCCTACTATCTACTGCTAACATAGGGTGTTTTTGTTGTTGAGTTCAACTGATCATATCATTTCACACATGTTATGCCTGTTGTTGTGTCGTCTTCTTCTCTTCCAATTTCAAATGAATTAAAATTTATTTCTTGTTGAACATTTTCCAAACAGGCATTCTCCAATGTTTCGACTTTTTATCAGATCCTCACTGTCGAGAGTTGTTTATGTTAATTGCGAATTTGTTTGGCATTTTGTTAATGAGTAAAGAACGTAAGAAGGGTAGAGAAACGGAGAGAAAGATACAGAGAGAGAGAGAGAGCGAGAAAGAGATGAATAAAATCGATTTTGAAAATATTTTATGGTGATCACACAGTGAATATGAATTTCTAAGAAATTCCATTTCAAAAGTAAATTGCCAGAAGGAATTTTAATTAGAAAAGAAAAATCTCTCTTGCTGGGCACTCAATATGACAAAGCGATTGAATATTAAAAACAGGGAGTGGATTAGCATTGTCGCCATAAACTTATGAAAGACAGGCCATCCTGCATAGGCTTAAAGTGGTACAAATAAAAATTCTCACAACAGAAAATTTGGATGAAATTTTGCAAACAAAAATTTTTACTGTTTAGTGTCTCAACGTTTGAATGGCTTGTGTCAGCATGATCTTCATTAGTCCAATTGTCTCATTGTGTATTGAGTGTGTATGATTTGGTTCTCTATTTTGGGTAAATTGCCTGGATAACTTAGGCTTCAACTTGTCACGCAGTGCTTCCATCAATATTTTAACGTAAAAAAGGAAAATCTAATAAAAATCTAAGAATTTTTATAGAAGAGAAGAAGAAAAATGCCAAAATGTCAAAAACCATTGGAAGAGAAACAGACAAACCGACAAACCGACAAACAGACAAACAGACAGTATGTAACAGACATTTTGCAAAACTGATAAATGTTGAGATGCTGCAGATAAAACCGCAAATAGATTTCAAGCAACTGAAAATGAAGAAAAAATACTAACAAAAATACAAACCAATCGTCTATTAAAACGGCTGCCAAACACATGCTGTTAATGAGATTTATGAGTATGAGAATGCAATTGCATTGATTGCGTTTACCGGTAACCGGTAGTGGAAAAATTAAAGATGGATTTCGTCTTTTTTTTTTTTTTTTCTGTTTTTTGTTTGACTTTCCAAGCCAATACTACTTGGCTTTACAATGCCTAGCCTGTTCTATTGCGTTAATTATTTATAATTAAATCCGGTAGTTTATGGCTGTTATTTATTGGCAAAATGCAAGATTTAATTTGTCTCCACTTAAATTTATAAATATTTGAGATTCTTTTTAAATTAATTTTGTAAACCGATCATCATTGTATTAAATTCAATTGAATTCTAAGTTTAGAATAAAATTTGTTAAAACTAACTGGATTTATTGCATATCACTTGCTGTGTGAACACTTTGAAAGCTTTCACTTTAAGAAAACCATTCCGCAATTGACTTATGTTTATCGACAGCTTACTTGAGTCGCCACAAGCGGACTTTTAACCCTTGTATTAACAATTTATCTCTTCTACCATTTGTCTTTACCCCGTTTACTGATTAATTTTGTTTTAATAAACTTTCTTGGCATATTTTCCATAGAAGACGAGTATACTCGTCATAAATAATTAACTAAACAATTAGTGCCTGTAAAAGTAGGCAATTATCAATAAAAATCAAATGTTACGTGTTTGATTTGTAATACTCGACATAAAGTCAAATTCAAGCACAAACACAAGGACGCTCTTCATTCGATAAGCAACCACTTCAATATGTTTGCAGTACACAGTGTTGCCAAAAGCCAATCTAGCTGGAAAAAAGTCAATTTTTTGATGTATTAAAATTGATTTGATTTGTTTGGTATTCGATAGATAAATGTCCACTCTTTATAACTGTATATCAGTTTTTTTTATTTTTTTCTTATTTGCTTTTGTAATGTTGATCCAAATATGAGCAATTGCATTGTGGCAGTTTTTATAGAAGGTGCAGTCTATTTTCAGCATCATATTTGAACGGATCGGACTAAAAATGTGAAAAATGGTGATAGATAGTAAGATATTTGTGTAGTAAATATTTTATATTGTTAGATATTCAACATAACTTTTAAATATGATTCCCGTGAAAAGTGTTATTGTCAATTAATCTGTGAAATGTCCAATTTGGAAATCAAAAAAATTTGCTGCTAATACTTGCAAATGCGCCTTTAAATACATATACAGATTACATACCTATAACCCGAAGAAAACTTTGTAACTCATGGATCACTGAAAGGGGAAGCAAAGAAAGAGCAAACGCTGTCATTAATTATTTTTTTCTTAAGAGTTTTTTCAACAGCCTTCCCTAGCATCTAAAATAACAGTTGTAAATGAAAATTTAATTAAAAGGTTAGCAGTACTTTTGAAAACCATGTCATGTGGCTATGCAGTTAATATGGAAGCGTTCCGAGAGTATGCGATGGATACTGCAAAATTATACATAGAATTGTATCCATGTTACTGCATGCCATCAAGTGTCTACAAAATTTTAATTCATGGCGCAGACATAATTCAAAATGCTGCGCTGCCAATTGGAATGATGTAAGAGGAAGCACTTGAATCTCGAAAGAAAGATTTTAGATTTATTCCAGAACATCATACAAGAAAAAATTCAAGAGAAAAAACAATGGAAGATCTTTTTCATTATCTACTTTTATCATTGGATCCATTAATATTGGCCTTTTAAGCAACAAAACCAGCTCTTGGATCTCGAAATGAAGATATATTATGTGACGAAGAGATGTCAGTACTTTTGGACTCTTTAATACAGGAAGATGAAGATTAATTTGAATAAAAGTATTTTTTGTGTAGAAGCGTCCTTTTGCGGAAATTTTGGACTAAAATCAGTTTAGGGCCCTATAAATGTAGAAATCCGTTAAATTTAAAAAAAATTCAAAAAAACTATATATTATATGCTTCTATGAGAAATGCCACGCCCACTCCACCTATAACGCCCATTTTTGGCTCAAATAAACCTTTCGATAATACAAATTTCCAAAATTTCATGTTTCTAGCTACTTCCAAAGAGAAATTATGACTGTTTTCCAGCTAGATTGGCTTTTGGCAACACTGTGCAGTATCAGCTTAAATGAATGGAGTTTTTTTCCTTTTCAGTTATTGTTACTGCATTATCTTCATTAAAAGACGGTAATAAAAATTGTTTTCCATACGTTTTTATTTCTTTTCTTCTTCGTCCTTTCCTTTCTTTCCATTAATTTACAAGAAAAAGTGTGTGTGGTTTGGTTAAAGACCTATATAAGACCCATAAATGGGCAAATATTCTGGTGTGGCGGCATTATGCTTCAGTCAGGTTTAAGTGTGCTTGAAGGAACTTAAAGGGTCATTCACAGGTATTCTAAAACGAATGTTTTCTATTAACAATTGGCGATTAAAGATATGAGTTTTACAAAATTACTGAAACTGAGTAAGTAAACCATTCCTTTAAAAGCTGCAAAAAAATTAAATTTTTCGGAAAAAAAATATTTGCCATCTTTTCTTACCAAAACGAATACATATACTGTCCTTGGATATTACAATCCTTTAGCCAGGATTACGACCTACCTACTCAGACCACTTACATATGTTGTATGTGTTAATTTTACACATGATTGGCATGACCTACAGTTTAAAGTCGACTCAATAGAACAGCTTTTTGAAAAATAGTTCCTGACAATTTTTTTTGCATGCAGAGTTTTTGCCAGAAATCTGCTGAGCGGAAGTCGCCAAAAGAATTTTCTTGAGCTGGGCTTTGAAACACCAGCTCGAGTTTAATAAGCATAGTTTGACATCTATGGTGAAATGGTTGGTCTTCACATCCCTTAATTGTGTGCCATTATACTCATTTGAGTCTTTCAAAAATGCAGGTGAAAAGGTGAAAGCAATAAACATATTACGAGGATATTAATACCCTACCTTATAGGCTACGGCATCTTTAGCTCTGTTATTACCTTGTAAATTTCATTTAGTACGTTCGACATTATAAGAAAAATTGTCGTTTTGCTCTGACGAGTATACTCGACATAAACACTTAAAGGGCAACAAGTATAGATTTTATCCTAATTGCTTATGTCGATGCATTTAATATTGTTTTTTGTTTCTCTTTACTTTTCTATCTAAAGGGTCCGCCGAATGACTTTGAAAATATTTAAAAAAAAAAAACTGCAGAATATTTTCTCAAATTTATTTTTTTTATTTGAAAATACAATCCTTCCAGTTAATAATGGAAAATAATTTCATTCAAATGGCTGCCTAGGCTGGCCATGCAGTAGCCTACACGATCGGTTCAATTTTTAAGCACATTATGGATTGTGTGCAGCTGTATTGCACCAATATCTTCATTAATATTTTCCTTTAAGGCGTCAATTGTCTCTGGCTTGGCGGCGTAACACTTATCTTTGATGGCACCCCACAAATAATAGTCCAAGGGCGTCGAATCGCAGTTCCGAGGTGGCTAAATGACATCAGCTCTGCGGCGGATAATGCGATCATCAAAAACGGGGCGAAAAAACATCGAGTGTAGCTTCGACTGTGTGGCACGTAGCGCCGTCCTGTTGAAACCAAAAGTTGCTAATATCCTCTTATTAAATTTTTGTGAACAAAACGATAACGATCGCCATAACCATGAAAAAAGGACACTGTTTAGCGTCATTGCTAAGTATGTATTTCTGTGGTAGATACGTTAACCAGACCACCACTTTCAACGGTTAGATTACCAACTTTTTTTGGCCTGAATTAGATCTGATCTGATCTGGATGCCTGCGATATGCTGTTTCGACAGGACGGCGCTATGTGCCACATTCAGTTCATGCCACTTTGAATATTCTGTACCAGCAAGAGCATTGCCATCTTATGTGGAGATGGTTTGAACTAGCCACCGAGTTCGTGCTTTTTGACTCTGTTAGACTCTTTCTTGTGGGATTTTATTATGTCGCAGGTGCATGTGAATAAGCTGTAACCACCACACAGATATGTAGATAGTTCGTCATTACAAAGGGTTGTAATGTCAGGATTACGACAAAGTTGCTCACACCACTTATGCTATGTGTGTTAATTTTATACATGAGTGGCGGGCGGGACTTACAGTTTCAAGTCGACTCCGACCGATAAACTTTTGAGAAACTTTTCATGGCAATTTTACGGCCACTCCTTGCTCATTTTCAAAGAAAAATGGCCCAATTATATCTCTGGACCAAAATCCACACCAAACAGTGACTTATTTTATGTACGTCGACTTTTCAATGTATGCGTGCGTGTTTTCTGTGCCCCAAATGCGACAATTTTGCTTCTTTACATTACCGCACACAATCAGCAGCACAAAATCGATAATGGGCTTAAAAATTGGACTGATCGTGTAGGCTATTGCGTGGCCAGCCTGGGCAGCCGTTTAAATTATTTTCCATTATTAATCGGAAGGATTGTACTTTCAAATAAAAAAAGAAATTTGAGAAAATATTCTTCAGTTTTTTTAAAGTATTTTTCAAAAAAAAAAAAGTTATTTGGCGGACCCTTTAGAAATCACAGATTTCTGGGAATCTTTTCATAGTATTTTCTTTATTCTCAAAGTTCGACTGTTGAGAGGAAGTTATTAAAAAAATATTTTTTCATGTTTGAGCTGGGGTTTGAACCACGAACTTTAGTTTAACATGCCAATACATTACCTATAGACTGCGGCGTCTATAACAATGTTAATAACTTCTGTATACCCAGGTCCCAATATCATTTTAATCAATGAATGTCTTATATTATCGACATATCCTCAGATACAGTTTTGGTTGGAGTACATGTCAGTGTCAAAACCTTTCAAATTTTTACGATCAGCATTTAAACTTTAAACAGGAGCGCAATTACCAAATGAGTTTATAACTCGTCAGTGAGTGATAAGAAAAAAAAACAACAGTTTAAAGGAAAACGGTTTGAAATTGTGTATCCTCACATGACAAGCAACTATTTTTACTGAAGAATAGCTTTCCGATACGAAGTAAAAGAAAATATTTCTTGAGTTCTTTGACTTTCTTACTGTTACCAAGCGTATTGCAACTTTTTTGTTTGTTTTATTAAAAAGCCTATCGTCTGATTGCTAATGAAATTGTTCGAAATACATTTCATTAGAGATTAGATTCTATTGGCTTCTAGCTGTCTGGCATTGCTTTACACTTTTGCCGTAAAAGCTGATGTTGCTGTTGCCATTATCGTTTTTATTGTCTACTAAAGTACAATTTTATGTCTAGTGATTGGGCTCTACTAATACCTGTTAAACCACACACAGCCATCTACTTTTGTACTATCGGGTCTTTCAACAGAGACTTTCGAACTCTGGCAGTTGATAATAGCTATCACGTTGAGGCTCATCACACAGCATTGACAGTTATTTCGTTCAACTACACTTGCAAGTAATAAAATTGTCTTATCGAAACGGTAGTTCTACTCAAGCAAAGTATCGATCACTTGCCCATTTGACGGCGGCCATAATAGTCATACACGAGAAGACTATTTCCAATGCAGCGGAACAATTCAAGTCCCATTGGTTTAGTAAACAATTGACCAAAGGTCCCTATTTCGACGAAACCTACATACGTAATTGGTCATTACAACTTTTCAGTCAGGATTCCGACCTAGCTTCTCCCACCCCTTATGTTGTGTGTGTTAATTGCATACATAAGTGGCGAACCTACAGTTTAAAGACGACTGTGAACGACAGACTTTTTAAGAGACTTTTCATGACAAATTTATTTACTCTCAAACTTCTTGCCATAAATCTGCTAGGGGACAGTAGCCCGAAGAAATATTTTTTCATATTTCGTCTTGTTGAAGATGCCTGGTCTGGGATTTGAATCGAGGCCTAATGTCTAATAAGCCAAAACACTATATACTAGACTATGATGACTTCAACTGCATTCAACTACATTTGCAAATAACAAAATCGTCTTATCAAAATGATAATTCTGCTCAGGCACCTACTTAGCGGACTATTCGCAATGAGGCATATAAATTCGATTCTACTGGTTCCAATCAACGATCGTCTACAACTCCTAAGATCTACCGAAAATATTGCAGTAGTCCGCGAGTGTGTTCAAGAGAATCCTAGGCCTGCTGTTTGCTAGATCTTTATCGAAAAATCATCTTTAGCAATGAGCCACTAGCTGGATGAATGAGAATTTAAACAAATTTTGGGATGATGACAATCCTGATGAAATCCCAGAGCGAAATCCCATGCAGAAAGGTGAACAAAAGGTCTCTGTTTGGCGTCATCGCTACGTATTTCACGTTCAAACGGTTAGATTATCAACTTTTTTGGCCTGAATTAGATATGCTGTTTCGATAGGACGGCGCTATGTGCTACATTCAGTTCATGCCATGTTGGATATTCTGTACCAGCAAAAGCATTGTCATCTTACGTGGAGATGGCTTGAACTGGCCATCGAGATTTCCACGTGTGGTGGCGGGAAGAGAATACTACCACAGTGATTACCATACTTGTCGTAAAAGGCAACTAAGGGTGCTGGCACCAGTCAGGAACTGTTTGGGGTTCAGCTGGCAGCTGTCTGGTCTTGTTTGGCTGTGCCCAGCAATGGTTAGGTCCCCTCGGGGAGCACGTGATGGCTGTGGTTTAGACCCAAATCGCGGGGAGTGCGCGAGTACGGTGTTGCGGTACATTCTTAACGCATTTGAAGGAGTTTAGATGCTCTCCAACCCCTAAACAAGAGTGGACTCATAACTAAATAGATGACACCGAATTGTTACTTGCTTCCTGGCTATAGCCAGTGTTTACAGAATGAAAGTAGGGGCGTTGGTCTAGGCATTATTTTTATCCAGTACGAAGAGCACCATGGGATTAGGTCCCCTGGACAGGTAGCACTGTAAAACACAGACATCGTTGGCCACCGAGATCGTGCTTTTTAACTCTGTTAGACTCTTTCTTGTGACACTTTATTAAGCCGCAGGTGCATGTGAATAAGCTGTAACCACCACACACATATGTACATAGTTGGTCATTACAACCCTTTAGTCAGGATTACGACATAGCTGCTCACACCACTTATGTTATGTGTGTGTTAATTTTATACATTGAGTGGCGGGCGGGACGTACAGTTTAAAGTCGGCTCCCAATAATACATTTTTGAGAAGCTATCCACAAAAATGTGCAAAAGAACTCGAGGCAATAATTTCAAGAATTCCGTCTTTCACAGAAACTGAAGGTGAATTACTTGGGGCTCTTGAATTTGTGTTGCTCGAAAGAATTTCGGCTTTTGCAGGATTTAAAGAACATAGATTATTTGTGTTCGCTGAATAAGCTCTGCAGCAGTTGGCAATTGACTCCAATTTTCAATGAAAAATCGTCTTCAGTGATGAGTAAATTTCTAGATGTATGGGTGCGTGAATGAATAAAATTGTCGAATGATGTCGGATGATGACAATCCGCATGAGATCATAGAGTGTTGAATGTATAACCATGTAGAAACATGTCAGAATGACGTTGACTGGAACATCGTTGGGAGCTTAGCAACTTCTTTCGTCCTGAATTAGATGATCTGGATGCCAGCAACATGTGGTTTTGACATAACGCCGCTATGTGCCACGTTCAGCTCATGCCACGTCAAATATTCTGCATGAGCGCGGGCATTGTCATCTAATGTGGAACTGGTTTGAACTGGCCAACGAGATCCTGCGATTTTACTTCGTTAGACTGCAACTTTTGGGATTTTATTAGGTCGCAGGTGTTTACAAATAAGTCCCAATCCACACTAGCCTACAAAGCCAACATAACGCATGTCAGCGCACAAATTTAACCTAATTTATGTGCCAGAGTCATGCAAAATTGAACAATTCATATGTCCTCCACCCAGAGAAGCCGAATGATGTTATACTCCACACCTAATGGGATAAATAGGTCTTTCAAACGAACAAAAACAAATGTTGTCGCCTTCTCACAACTTTAAGAGTAGAAGCGCTTATGAAAAACCCTATAATTTCAGTTGTTATTGTTGTCATTTCTTTGTACAATAAGTTCTTTGCTACACTCATGGAAAAATTAGTTCAAATCCATTCTTTATGGCCAAGTGGCTTCATGGCATTGAAACTCGAACAAAATTAATGTCATCACCATCAGAATTGGGTCACAATTGTACAGTGCGTACGTAAATTATAAGAATTTATTAGAAAAGGAAACTTCTATTAGGCGGCTTGAAAAAAAAAGAAAATAAAAAACAACAACAACAACAACTACAACATAAAAATTAACAACTTCAAACCGCAACATATTCTGGGTGACATTATTCTGTGGTGGTTATAAATAAAATGATCCAGTTTAACCGATAATAGAATCTATTGCGATAATTAAGTTCCATGTTTTTTATTATTATTTCGTCAACTTGCTACAGAGCTGACTGATACCGACTGTTATAGGCGTAATAGACTTAAGAAAAGAGAAATTTTCATACGCTTTTCTAAGCCTTGCCATTCATGTTCCATGTTCATCCTCCAAATGATTATTTTGTAATTTCTTTTGGCACAAGTAAATTTGAGGTTATGTTTTGTTTTTATTTCTTTCTCTCTTTCCTTTATTTACGTCATCATTCTTATTTCTTATGCTATTTATTCTTGACTGTGTGGTTAATCGCTGTTATTCTTGACCATAATCGCTGTAAGGGGTTATACACTTTTCCCTGTACAATAGGTCAATACATAAAATTTGTTAAAATATCGATAAATCAAGGTAGACAACATAAAAATCGAAAAGTAATATACACTCCGGCACACACACACACACACACACATGTAGCGATTTTTAAAGAAGACAAACAATTTCAAATAAATGCCAATAAGAGAGAGAGAGAAAAAAAGTGATGGAAATGGGTATAGTCGGTTTAGGCACTACTTTCATGCAGAATTTCAGTTTAGTTGTTAGAGAGCCATGTTCGAAGTAATATCTGTTATCGGGGATCAGTTATCGGGACTTGCCACTTAGCTTTGGGACTACGCAGTGTGTATTCAAATAAGCAAAATATAATTGGGACTCTGAATTGTATAGATTCTGAACCACCCTGTTTTCAATTAATTAATTAATTACAATTAGTTTTAATTACAATTGAGCCCCATAAACCTGAATAGAAATATATTGCAGCGGAAACCAGACTATGTAAGGGGCAAGGTGAAATGTCATAAAGGCTGATGTGAAATTGCAAAGATATTTCGTAGTGATCCTGATGAGAGTAAACTATGAGAATGGGTAACACATTAGTCCGTTTGGCCACCGAGTGAAGTTGCCTGCTAAGAATGTTAAAAATAAAAGCGTCTTGAATACGAATGCATTGATTACCATTCGTATTAAAACTTCTTTTAGGCTTTTGGGTTGTGCTTATACAATTAAAACCAACACACAGGCCTCTAAAAAGTGGTCGGAGAAATATTTTTATGTATTTGGAGTTCGAACCAACACACTAGCTACTTGACTACAGTGAATATTCATCGTAAAGATGTGAACGCAGTCTTTATAGGTTACATACTTCCAATATTAAACATGGTTGGTATCCCTTAATGGGTTAATTGTATGCAGAAAGATGTGAAATCTTCAACCTTTATGTTGGGTTTAGCTCTCTTCAACCGACCAATCAAATAAAGCAAGCATCGTTTGATTTTGAAACCACTGGCTCTTCTGTATTGATGAGATTAAATTCAAGCAGTGGTGTAGGGTATAGAAGTCATTATAAACGATGATTTCTATAAGCCTCAGTCAGTATCTGTCTGTGTGATGTGATGAAATAAAATTCCCTGTGAAACAAACTTCTATTGAAGTGGATGGAAGACTACTCTAAGAGTGTGTGTGTCTTTATATCCTCAAAATAAGCAACAAATTAACCGCAAAAAAAGTGGAGAAAAATATTTGGCACACTCATCAATCTTAATACACTTCATTTTTAAAGCAATTTTCGTACAAAAAACAACAGGAAAAAATTTTTTTTATTGAGTTTGAATTTCTTTCGATTTTGGAACAAAAACTCATACCAAGAATGTATGTAGGTGTGTATGTGTATGTGTGTGTTACTAATATCAAAATGTAAAGAAAAAATTGAGGGGGAAAAAATTAAATTTTTCGCCAAAAGATAAAATAAATTGAGAGAACCTTTGGACAACATATGGTACGAGGTCTTGGTTTTTTTTTTCATTCTTTGTATTAAAAACTATTTTTTTTCTAATAGTTAACCTAGACAGACTTTTGCAGTCTAAACAACCAACCACACCTTATCACCATCAAGAACAACATCAACAACATGAGCAACAATAAAAGGAACAAAAACCCATGAAAAAAAAAAACGAAAACGATCACATCTATTGTATGCGGTGTTGTGTTGTGTTGTATTGTATGGCTTAGAAAATAAAACCGAAACGTACCCAGTAACCAAGTGACCACTTATTGTGTATCTTTTATGGTTTTTTATGAAATTTTTTTTTTAATTCTATTATTGTTGTTGTTGTCGTTTTTGTTGTAGAGACCTAAATATTTATTTATTTTCCTTTTATTTTTTTGCGCAATCTTTTTGTGTTTTTTTTTTTTTGAGGGGCATATTAAGGCATGAATTGTGGTTTGTGACACACACACCGGGTTTAAAATGTGGTGGGAAACGTTTGATTCACGTGGCCATTGGCCGTGATTGTAATAATTTTACGTGATTGGACACTTATTGCTAATCAAGTGAAATTCTTGTCTTTAAAATGTTATAAAGAAAGTTTTTTTTTTAGGGGTGTAACCCGTGTAGCAAAATTCTTTTCAAATGAATAAACAGTTTTTAATTTTTTTTTTTGCCTTAAAGACCTATTTAATGAGTTCAAATTGTGTGAAAAAGGTTTACATGAATTTCTCAGCTTTTCGTTCTTCCTTTCTTTCCTTCAAGGAATATGTAGTTGCCAGGTTTTTTATTTGCTTTCAGTTTCATTGATCTATTAGGCTGGTTTGGCTTTCGTTTCCTGGAAACAGGCTCTGTGTGGACTTATGTTGTTGAGTAATTAATTATTTAAAAGGCCTTTTCAACTAAGAATTTTAAATTATGTCAACATCGTTTGTTGCCTTTCGCCTAATATACCCTTAAAAATTTCTTAAAAAACTGAAATACTCCCTCTTGACAAAAAATATGCAAGCTTCCCTCTTGGCAGGTTCAGTTCCATTTGATTGTGGAATTTATCAAAAGTTAATCGAACTACTTTACTTAGATGATTAGGTTTACGTAGACAGTCCTATTCTTTATTTCAGTCATAAGAAGAAAGTGCTGGTATGGCTACCTGGCTGTCAGATTGTGTTGCTGTCCTATTATCTCTACTACTTTTCCAATTTGAATTGCGGATGTCTTTCGATGGCATACAGCCCCATTGAAAACACCTCCGCATAACCATATTTATGCTGAGGAAGAGGGGACTGTTTTCCTTTTTTTTTGTCAATGCCCTTCATTTGCAAGAAGCTGATGTAGGTTATTTGGCTCTCCAATCCTTCTCAGCTTGATAAAGTTATCATTCATTGATATCCTTGACTTGTCTTCGTTTGTCAAACTTTCGGACATGTTTTTTGGTCGTGCCTTTACGTGCAGTCCTTGCGCTGACCAACTATTTCCCTAATTTAGTGGAACTCGGTCAGTAAAGGGACTGCGTTTACTTGTGCTAAAGTGAGCTTTTGGTATTGGAGCTCTAACCAATCTACCTACATACCGCATGGCTTAAGAATACTGCACTCTAGGATCAAACACCTCGTCCGCGTATAATATGATAGTTTTTGTTTTAAAAGTGTATGTCACTTTTAAATTTCTGCATTTGTTCTTTTATTATCCAGTTCGGTTTCAAAGCAGTTTCTGAAATTAAATGCAGTTTCTGCTAAGGAAACAGTTGTTAAAGTGGAGCTGAGAGTCGTATTAATGTCTCGAAAGTGAAAGTTTGCAAACTCCTTATCTTAAATCAAATCAATTAAGAAACCGCAAACGAATAAAAACTGATGGAAATATTCGGCATGAATATGCTCGGCCTGATTTATTGGGAAAATTTATTAAAACTTGAGCTAATCGAATGAACCATGTAACTTGCAGTCGGGACGGATATATTTGAAGGAAACCATCTTCAAAAAGTAAATGCTATGCCCCGAAAATATCAAACAAGTTTACAAACATACTTAATTGGTTATTACAACCCTTCAGTCTAGATTATTGACCTAGTTTCTCACACTACTTATGTTGTGTGTGTTAATTTTATGCATTAGTGGCGGAACCAACAGTTTAAACTCCACTCCGAACGACAGATTTTTTTTTTACTCTCAAAGTTTTTGCCAGAAATCTGCTGAGAAGAATATATAATTCTGTGTTGTGTTATCGTTCTAAGTTCTCAAGTTCTTAAAAATATTATCTACGTATTGAAATTAGTCGTTAGAACCCTTTATTCAAGATTACAACCTAGTTTCTCATACAACCCATGTTGTATACTTAAATTTTCTACGTGAGTAAGGAGACCTTCAGCTTAAATTCGATTTTCGAGAAACTCTTCTTGACATTGGAATTTTTTCCTGTAATTTTTGTCAGAAGCCTACAGAAAAGAAGCCGCCGAAGAGATATTTTTTAATAATTCGGTTTGTTCGAATTGTCTGGGGGGTCTGGGGTTTGAACCACGGTCTCAAAGCCAAAACGGCAATAATTTCT
Source organism: Sarcophaga peregrina (assembly GCA_014635995.1). Classification (NCBI taxonomy): domain Eukaryota; kingdom Metazoa; phylum Arthropoda; class Insecta; order Diptera; family Sarcophagidae; genus Sarcophaga; species Sarcophaga peregrina. The sequence continues at coordinate 47,882,323 of CM025793.1, forward strand.
GCATGGATTACAGGGTAAACGGAAGTTCAAACTCAATGGCAAAGCTGTTTAACAAGTATAGTCCAAGATAGTCAATAGGATCAATCAGTATTACAGGTATTAGGTCGGCTTTAAACAAATAACATCAATTGTTACAATGAATTTTTATGACTTTGATGTACATAAACTTTGATATGAAGTGGTTACCTCCCTTTTGTGTTGTTTCATTCAATTGCGCTTTTCGATTTTGTTTTAGAATGGAAACTACTTTGTCACATGGCTTTAGGGTGCTCAACATGGTCGCTAAGGCCTTAATGACTTCAAAAAGAATTTTTTTTGTTGTCTTCCAACTGCGTAGGGGCCCCCTTTAGTTTCTCAACAATGTTTTGCATACAAATGTTTTCTAACCAATTTTGTTTTTATTTTTTTCTTTCATTTCATTTCATTTTATTTCATATGTTTTTGGGAGGTTCCTCCTAACATATGCCAAAAGTTGAAGGCTTTAAATGGTTTACAATAAAACAAAAAAGAAGAAGAAGACGAAGAAGAAGAAGAAAAAAATAATACAGTTGTTGTTTTATTATCGGTGACATCTATAGCCATAAGTCTTGACCCTCATAGATTGCTATAGAAAACTGAACATGTGTTTGCATTAAGTTTTGCCATCACCAACCATCATCATCATCATCATCCTCTCATCCATTCCCAGCATTGTATGCGCTGATGATTTATAATTAAAACAGGAAACATTTATTCTTGTATTGTTCCTCTTAACAGTTTCGGTATTTGTTTCTTCTGGCTAAGAAAACAATTCAAAAAGAAAATTTACTGGCATAAAAGAACCGTTTTTTTCTGTATTTCGCTTTTATTTTTTTACTAGGATTTCTTAATTGAGTACAAAGTTGACGGTCATAAACATGCAATTGATATGGAAATTTGTTGTTTTAAATTAATGGACCTCTTACAGCAAAAGAGGGGCCTCTAGTAAATTTATTACAGGAATATGTAGAAAAAAAAACAAAAAAAAAAATAGAAAAGAAAACAATGTTGCATAACGAAGGGATATCTCGCTCAAATATCGATAAACGAACCTCACTTCAGATCTTCACTAAGATCTTCCATAAGCAAATGGACGTTAAGAGTTGTACATTCAGGTAACAATCATAGCTGCTAGATTTCACGATTTATCCTCATTTTGACGATTTTCGTCACAAAAAATTTTATTTTGACGACATGACGATTTATGCCCTTATTTTGACAATTTTTAGCAATTAAAAATTTACATCATTTTCTTTACTTTCGTACATTAAAGGCTTCCTTAACAAGGTGTAAAGTATTATACAGTCAACCCTCCTACAACGCAGTGAGGGCGTACCGCGTTATATGGAAAACATGCTATAAGAATCTGGGATTTCAGGAACAAACTAGGCTAATTCGTACAGCGTTCTATAGAAACCGTTTACCGCGTTGTATGTGAAAAGCACAGAACTAATACAAATCACATTATTTGTACCGCGTTATATGGAGACCAAGAAATACAGGCAACATAAATTATAAATTATTTTTATTGAATTCAAGAGTTCATATAAGGATTGATAAAAAATGAGATAAAAACCAAACTAAAAGACTGGTTTCCAACAAAATTAAAAAATACAGTCAAACCCAGTTATAACGAACGCCGTGGGACCAGAAAAAATAGTTCGTTATAGGCAAAGTTCATAGAAGAAAATATAAAATACAAATAATTTTTATCATTTATTAAAATCAAAAAGTATTTTTCGAGTTCTTTAGAAACGAGTTTGACTGTACTTGTAAAATAATGTAATTTTTTAATATTAATCATCACTTGATTCATCTTCATTCAATGTTTTTTTAAACTGAAAATCCAACTGCTATTGTTTTGCACTGTACCGTATCTCGGTTGAGCTTTTGTGTCGAAAATAAAACTTTTATGAAACCCTCTTACAATATCTAGTTACTATTCGTTCATAGGCTAAGCGGAAGGAACTTATAGGATAAAGTTGAATGCAAACCGCGCTATAAGAGTACCGCGTTATAGGTGGGCTGTCGTAATTTCAGCACCGCGTTATATGGAAACCGTGTTCTGAGAGCACCGTGTTATAGGAGGGTCGACTGTATTTTTAAGTTATTTTCAAATACCTGTGATGATTTTTCTGTATTTTATACCATTTTAATCCCTTAAGTGCTAAAAAAATTTCAACTCGTAAATAACATCGTAGTTGATAATAAATTATCACATGCCGTTGCAGACAATTTTAAAAATTCGATTATAGCTTCTATTTTTACCATTAGAAGAACAAAGGCAAGTGCGAACACTCAAGAGTTGACAAAGTTTTTGGAACTAGGAAAATATATTGTAGGAATGAGGAAAAAGGCAGCAGTGTTTATGGAAACTAGGTTTGAAAATTTTTATACCATAAGTAACAGAAAAGATCTCTGCAGGAAGGTAGTTCTACATTCGACTCTTCGTCTAACAAATGAACTTTGTCTCTAATCCAGTGTGCGATATACTGGCTAATCGACCACATAAGTATGTGCTCGCCTAGAAAGACGAGTGTTACATAGGAACACATGATTTTCATAAAAAACTCCTCTTATTTCGCTCGAGCAATATCCATTGTAGTGGTGATAGAACAGTGAAACACAAGCCGCATTGAAACGATGCTCCAATGAGTCAACGGAGTTGGAACACTATTGTGATTAACGATCTACTACGGCCTCATCTGTATACGATCGAGAAACCACAAAATAGATTTTAAGGGCCTACCCATACATGAGAGTTGTATTCCATTTTCGGTCGGCTATGAATGGTGTAATTTGTAAGTAGATTAGGTGAAGTGAAGTATTTATAGCAACGTCATAAGAAACTAAGGCTCTGCTCATAAAGTCTTCATGCCCATAAAGTCTAGATCTTTAGACTCCCTAATATTTGCACCGCTCACAGGTATAGATGATGCAATATTATCACTGCTTAACACTGACTTTTAACAAGTTTTTGCTTTTAAAACCTTTCAATTTATTGATTTATTTTATTCTGACGATTTTTTTACGATTTCAATGAATGTCTTGGACGATTTTGTCGATTCTTCCTCAAACATTTGACGATTTGATGTTTCATTTATCTGGCAGCTATGGTAACAATACTAATATCTTTAGGCATATGGAGGACAGAAAACTCGTATTTATGAAGTCATGCGTAAGGCCAGGGTTCAAACCCCAGGCCAGACATATCAAACCTAACGATTTGCTCTTAACAGTCTTCTAGCAAAAACTCTGAGAGTAAATAAAATTCGTCACTCACTTAAATTATCACACACAACATGGCTGGTGTGAGTAGCTAGGTCGTAAAACTAACCAAAGTGTTGGAAGGACTAATTAAATAAGTAAGTCGTGGTTGTATTACATGTTACGTCCGTCAACTTTTCTCCTGGTTAGATGTTAATATTTATGCGATTGAATTCAAGATAAACTGTGGACTTGGATCAGTTGTGTGTTTTTTGTAGGCACATTTACAAAAATTTAAAATTTTTTAATTCATTAATAAAAACAAATAGGAAAGCGTGGAGATATACCTCCTGCAGAGAGATGGGTGTATTACACATGATTTCCGACTATTTTATTTCCAAACTTACTTTCAAGTTCAAATGGAATCATTGTGATTCTACGATCAATTGAATTCAAGATGAACTGCGGTCTTGCTTTCTCTGTGTAAGCTCTGACTCGAACGGTTGTTACTGAATTCAATTAGGAGGGTGAGAGAATTAATCTCTTTTTAAGCCGTCGAATCTAGTTTTAATCTGCTAAACCTAAGGCATTTAAAATCCAATAATTACAAGTTGAAACACTTAAATTATCGCTGTAGAAACGTTCATTTATACATTTAACTCACCTGAGCTATTTGACATTTCACAGTGATTTAGTATTTCGATTAATAAATATAAAATGATGATCATTTTATTTAAATTACACGTTGGCCAAGACATTTTGAACACCATTGAACAATAAAAAAATCAGAAAACAATTCAGAGAAAATCGTTTCAATTGTTAGCAATTGTTTACGCGTCCGTTCTACAATAAGAAAAACGAAGAACTGAATTTAAATTTTCTTTGCCATTTTCAATGCTTAGAAAAAATCGTTTCAATTTATTTAAAAACGTTGTTTAAACAATAAAATGACATTTCCAATGTTCGATCTGTTTCGGTTTCAGTTTTATTTTTCTCTTTATTTTTTATTGTTTAAAAATAAAATTCAAACTTGTTTTATGACTGGCGAACTAGAGTTGGAATTGTAACGTTTTCATGGAGACCATTTGAAAGGTTATTCGTTGAGTTGAAACTTAATGCACAATAAACTTTTAAAATTAAAAAACAAACAAAAAAAAAAAAATTAATTTAAATTTCTTTCTGAGGCTTAAATGAAAGCGATTCCTGCAATTTTAAACAGTAAAATGATCAAAAATACAAATAAATTGTAGGCAAAAATTATTTCAAATACGATGGAAAATAAATTTGCCTCTCCTAAGTTTCAGAAGGGTATTACGCTTCTAACATTTTATTACTTACTTACAAGATGATGACTTAGTTTCGCCCACCACCCTTGATGTGTTTGTGTTAATTTTATCCATGAGTGGTGGAACCTACAGTTTCAAGCCAACTCTGAACAATAGAATTCAAAAAAACTTTTCATTGGCAATTTTATTTACTTTCAGAATTTTTCCTATAAGCCTGCTAAGAGGACGTTGCCGTAAGAAATATTTTTAATTTCTGAGCTAGGTGTTGAACCATTGTCTCTAGTCTACTAAGTCAAGACTTTCTATACTACGACGACTTAATAATGCATTTTAAATTAGCAGGTAGGGTAGAGGGTGGCTAGCCGTTCACAGACAAGTCCAATCGATGGCCATATTACCCATTGTGTTATCCGTTCAGTGCCAGTTTATTGGAATCCTATTACGCGTTCCATTTGATTTGAACCATCGAAAAAACTTTATATCAAGATCACGATCGTTTTATCATGGTCACAATATATCATGGTCAGCAACCAGTTGTTCTCGTGTGGGAGTGTGAGTCTTGTATGTTCATCTGGAAATAGTTTCAAATATAGTCACATTCAAAACCTGGGTGATTTGGTTCTACTTAAGCCTCAGTGCAGTTCAAGGAGCCATGTTTCGGTGAAGGATGTTCAATCATTATGGATACAATGGGAGCTTAAAGCTAGTTTGTAGAGTGGACTTCAGAGCATCTGTGATGTCTAAGCATGCCAACCGCTGTAACTTGTTCAGAGTAACGAGATAGGTTCCATACTACTGCTTCGTTGGTGAGTATAGGCCGTATAACCGCTGCGTACATCTAATGATTGATATAAGGCTGCAGCTCCCATTTACTTCCAAACGTCCTCTTACATGGCATTCATTGCATTGTTCATCCTTTCCTCAGAATGGTATCCAAGTACTTTGTCTTCTTTGAGAGTCTTAGTTTCGAAATGTAAAGCTTGGAATCTTGTATTTCCGGGTGTACATGACAAGTTCAGCCCTGTCTGGGTTCATACCCAAGCCGTTGTTTTTCGCCCATGTAATTTTAGCTCTGCCGACATCATAAGACTGCTGACCGTTGACAGATGCTTTTCTGTGATGAATATCATCATGTCGTCAGCATATGCTATCATTTTGAAGCTTCCGCTCTTCATTTCAATTAGAATTTGATTAGTAACTAGGTTCTACAGCAGAGGAGATATTGGGCGTTGTGACCCTAGTTAGTCGTTTTCTGATGGAGTACAAACCCTTGTGAATATTAGATGATTACCACTGTGATTGACTGAATGCCTCTTCTAAATCTAGAAAATAGGCCAATTTGTATTCCTTTAAGTCAAGAGCCTCCTCTTTGGTGCTACTTCGTTCTTCGTATAGTGCTGTGTCCACCGATCTACCCTTACAGTCTGGGTGCTGTCCACTACTGAATTTGTTTTTACAACCCACAGGTATCAAACCAATGAACAGTGAACAGAACCAGGAAGAAAGTCGTCGTCAAATTGATTTATCAATAAGTCGATTGTTGAGCAGGTTGGATTGTAAATTGTGCCATCAAGTAAGATTGTCGCTTAGCTGGTTAATTTCAGTCATTATAGGTACATAGCGCTCACTATACGCCGTAAATATCATTTGAATGCCAAAAAAGGACCGATAAAGCCATTAATTAAACTTTTTTGGCTACAAATATGGAAATTTGATTTATTGGCGTAAATATTTAATTAATTCTAAGGCACTCAAGAGAGGTAACCACTTCATAGCAAAGTGGTACCTTGGACTCTACGTGTTAAACAGCTTTGCCACTAAGTTTGAACTTTCGTTTACCCTGTAATTCATGCAGAAATTATTGCCGTGTCAGCTTTGAGGCCAGACCCAAAACAAGACGAACAAACCGAATTATGAAAAAAATATCTCTTCGCCGACTTCAGCAGGCTTCTGACAAAAATTACAGGAGAAATTCCAATACCAAGAAGAGTTTCTGAAAAATCTATTGTTCGAAATCGAATTTAAGCTGAAGGTCTTATCATTCACGTAGAAAATTTAAGCATACAACATGGATTGTATGAGAAAATAGGGCGTAATCTCGAATGAAGGGTTCTAACGACTAATTAAGGCATTATCGACCTTCATTTTAATACGTAGACAATATTTTTAGGAACTTGGGAACTTAAAACGATAACACTACACAGAATTATTGTTGAAAGGAAATTTTTCTGATAAAGTCGCCGTGGTCCAATAGGTAGTGTGCTGGCTTATTAGACGTAAAGCCAGGATTCGAGTCCCAGGCCAGACAGATTTCTGGTAAAAACTCGGAGAGTGAATAAAATTGTCATGAAAAGTTTCTCAAAAATCTGTCGTTCGGAGTCGACTTTAAAAAATCTTCAGAAAAAAAAAATTAATCAATAAATTGAAAGGTTTTTAAACATTAAAAACATATAGAGTCAGTGTTAAGCAGCCATAAAATATTGCATCATCCATACTTATGTGTGGTTTCAATATTAGGGAGTCAGAGGATCTTGACTTTATTGGCATAACAATTCAGTGTGATGCTCACTAGAACTGATACATTTTTCGGAGCCCTGGTTTCTTCTTCAAATTACAGTATTTATAACCGACCGAAAATGGAATACAACACTCATGTATGGGTAGGCCCTTAAAGTCTATTTTTAGACTTCTCGATCGTGTACAGGTGAGGTGATCGTTGATCATAATAGTGTTCCAACTCCGCTAACTCATTGGAGCATCATTGCAACGCGGCTTGTGTTTAACTGTTCTATCACTACTACAATAGATATTGCTCGAGCGAAATAAGAGGAGTCGTTATGAAAATCATGCATTCCTAATCATCTTTCCTCATCTTTCTCGGCCTGCACATCGGTATGTGGTCGATTAGCCAGTGTATCGTATACTGCATTACAGACAAAGTTCATTTGTTAGACGGACTATTCGTATATGGAACTGCATCCCTGCGGAGATCTTTTCTGTTACTTATGGTATAAAAATGTTCAAACCTAGTTTCCATAAACACTGCTGCCTTTTTCCTCATTCCTACAATATATAATACTAGTTCCAAAAACATTGCCAACTCCTGAGTGTTGGCACTTGCCTTTGTTCTTCCGATGGTAGTATTAGAACTATAATCGAATCTTTAAAATTTTCTGCAACGGCGTATGTTAATTTATTATCAACTATGATGTTATTTACGAGTTGAAATTTTTTGGCTCTTATTTTTTGGTATAAAACGCAGAAAAATCATTACAGGTATTTGAAAATAACTTAAAAATACAGTCAATCCTCCTAACACACGGTAATCTCAGAAGGCGGCTTCCATATAACGCGGCGCTAAAAGTGCGACAGCCCTCCTATAACGTGGTACTCTTAAAATGCGGTTTGCGTTCAATTTGAGCCCATAAGTTCCTCCCGCTTAGCCTATGAATGAATAGTAACTAGATATTGTACGAGGGTTTAATAAAAGTTCTATTTTCGACACAAAAGCCCAGCCGAGATACAATACCGGGCAAAACAATAGCAGTTGGATTTTCGATTTAAAAAACAATAAATGAAGATGAAACAAGTGTGGATAAATATTAAAAAATTACATTATTTTACAAGTCTTTCGTAATTTTGTTGGAAACCAGTCTTTTAGTTTAGTTTTTATTTCATTTTTTTATCAATCCTTATACATTTGAACTCTTGTATTCAATAAAAATAATTTATAATCTGTTGCCTTTTGTATTTCTTGGTCTCCATATAACGCAGTACGAGTGATGGGATTTGTATTAGTTCTGTGCTGCTTATAGCGCGGTTTCCATACAACGCGGTAAACGGTTTCCATAGAACGCGCTACGAATTAGTCTGGTTTGTACCTGAAATCCGAGATTCTTATAGCATGGTTTCCATATAACGCGGTACGCACTCCCTACGTTATAGGAGGGTTGAGTGTATAGTACTTTACATCTTGTTAAACAAAGTTTAAGGAAGCGTTTAATGTACTGAAATAAAGAAAATGAAATAAAAAGTCGTCAAAATAAGCGTATAAATCGTCATGTCATCAAAATAAAATTTTTTGTGTTGAAAATCGTCAAAATAACGATAAATCTTGAAATCTGGCAACTATGGTTGTGTGTGTTAATTTAAAACTACAGTTCAAAGTCGATTTCGATCGAGAAACTTTTCATGGCCATTTTATTTGCACTCAGAGTTTTTACTAGAAGTCTACTGATAGAAAGTCGCCGAAGGAATATTTTTTTATATTTCAGTTTGATCGAGATGTCTGATCTGGGGTCAATCAATAACTGCATTATAATGACCGTAAAATGTACGTAAAATGTGCTAAATAAATTTACCATTTTGTAATCCAAGTTTGCACGACTTTAAAGACTTGTTTTTGGTTTAAATGAATGTAATGAATGGATTGCTAAGTTTACAGAACTAAAATTTCCATATGCTTTCCTTACAGTTTGTGAAACTCAGCTGTTGTATTGTTGTTATTCATATCGATAGTTCTCATGCATCTTAAAAAATGAAATCTTCTGAGATCCTACAAAAAAGTTTGACCAATTTTATTCAAAATATTTGCAAAATACTGAACAGTAAACAGTTTGAGGGGTTAAACAAATTTCATCACACACGCTCAATGGCAAAGTGTTGTCTTTTCTAAATTAGATTTCGCACCCAGCTGAACCTTTTACTCTCTCACATCGGTTGCATCTTCAGTTAAATAAATAAACAAAAAAAAAAAAAAAATAATTAAAATTTAAGTCTTCTTCTTTGTTACGTGGTGGCCACCAGCTTGATTTTTGGTCATAAATATTCCAAATGTCTTCATTGCTGGCAAGTTATTAGGCTTCTTGAGTTTATTTCATCTGCAATTTTATTTGTTTCTATTTCGTTTTCATTTTGTTTTTTGTTGAATTCAAGAAATTTGGAAAATTTTATGGTTTTACTACGTTTATGGTGAATAGTTTTTATACGCTAAACAACCATGAGCCATGATCCATGAGCTCTACTCATTCTTAATATGGTGGCGGCACCTGAGCCAAGCATAGCTATCCACTGGGCATACAAGCATAAACGCATTGCATAAGAAAAATAACTAGAAGCTCATTTGGTAAGGAACGAGGGTTGTTTTGCGGTAATTTGGCAGCTACATAGAGTGTTATAATGGGAATATTTGTTTAGTGTAAGGACATATCATAAACTGCCAGTGATGCTGGCATTGGAATGTTTGGAGTTCATGGGAAAATTATTTTGTCTTCAATTTAAGTAGGACAGACGATGCATAGGATGGGAGACAGCAATATTGACTGATTATCATGGCAATTAGTTTCATTCGAGACCGATGGGCAAGTGAAGAGCTAAAGAGAGGATGGAATTCTATTGTGTTAACGCATTTACCTTCGAAAAGACATCACCCATGTCGTCACTAAGTCGATCCAAATCATCCCAGTCAAATGTAGAGTCTTTTAAGAAAATTTAGGATTCTTAATTCCATTGACCGCATACTCAAATACTATTTAGGCTGACATAATGGCTGGTAAGCTGTTGCTGTGTGAATCCAACGTTTGAGTTTGTTGGCTAAAGAGGACTACCATTAAATCACTAGAAGGTTAGGGTGTTTCTTGCAAAATTGAATGTATACGTGAGATAAATATTGCTCTGCAGTGAGTCAAACAAATAGTTTCCCACAAGTTTTATTCATTTGCAAAAGAAAGTAGGGAAATTGAATAGATCTGGAGACAGTCTAGATACATCTGTGCCGAAATGGTTGAAATGTCCAGTCCATCACACTCCTTCTTAGGCAATTCAAAGCAGTTTTAAGGGAACACTGAACAATGAATAAAATGACTGCTGACGGGACCGAAGAGGAGAACATCTTCTCAAATATTGTTTGAACGGCGCTATATGCTGCACTACCGAAGCTACACTCGATATTTTGCGCGGTCAGCGGCAGAGTTCATGTCGTTTGGCCACCTCGGAGTTGCGATTTAACACCGATGGACTATTATTTGTAGGGTGCCGACAAGCCAGTGACAATTGACGCTTTAAAGGATAATATTCCTTAAGCCATTGGTGAAATAAAACTGCACACAATCAATAATGGGCTTAAAAATTGGACCGATCGCGTAGCCTTCTGCATATATAGCCGAATATAAAAAAAAAAAAATTTGAGATAATATTCAGAAGTTTTTTTTTCAAGATGTTATTCAGTATCAAAGAGGACTATAAGCTGTTTAGAATATGGTATGTAACCTACACGTAGGGCATGAGCTAACCCAACTTAAGTTTACAGTGCCTATCCAAAGACCTTTTACCAATCTCAAGTTATTCTTGGGTTTTCTGATCAGAATCTGATTCAGATGTGCTTTTATTGCAACTTCTCAACAAAAGTTTTGATTGCGACATTAACTACTCATTAGAGCAGTCAAGCTTACGACCTATTTTCTCACACCACAAATATTGTGTGTGTTAATTTCTATCCATAAGTGGTGGGACCAATAGTTTAAAGTCGACTTTGAATGACAGATTTTTTTAAATTTTTCCTAGGGTTTGAAACCCGAATTCACGTCTACTAACCCAACAGACTTCCACTAGACTCCGCCGACTCATCATATGTATGTGTAAGGTTTTGGAACTGTCGATGATCTAATTCCAAATAAGGAATACTCTTCGAAGCCATAATCAATTTAACCCATCCTAGGCAAAGGAAAAGCATCAACCATTAATGGATGGCAAATAATAAGGAAATTCGAGGCATGCTGATAAACTCCATATTTTATTCAAGAGGTCAGGGGAAATAGGTGAACTCACTGATCATGAAACACGATGTATACTTGACGAATTGAAAGAGAGAGAGAGAGAGGGGGACACGAAAACTAGAAGATTTTGGGAAAATTTAAACTTCGGCTAAATAATCTGGCGATAACGAGCATTTGCATAGAAACGGAGTCGGTTAAAGCCTGACACTTAGTTTTTCTGGTACAGAACATATTTCGATTGTAAAAATCTGGAGCTTATTAGGTATTGACATCTGACGACCTTTCGAAGTTAATCGGGATGAGATTCCAATGTAGGGAAAATCTGTATGTGATGAAGGCAGTATAACAGAGTGTTTCGGGATTCTCAGTTCCTTTGATATCTATTTCGTTAGTAGCAGGAAGGTACTTGAAAATTGTAGACTTTGCTGAATATCTATGGATCAGACTATGGACTACAGTATTCCCTCGATTTACGTCGTCTCGGTTTATGTTGTTTCGATTAACGTCGTCAAAAATTTTGTTCCCTTCAACTTCGATTTCCGTCGTTATTCGATTTATGCCGCCTCTGTTGTTTATAAAGAAAACAGTAGGTAGTGTGCTGGCTTACTAGACGTAAAGCCAGAGTTCGAGTTCCAGGCCAGACATCAAAATAAAATACAAAAAAGTATTCCTGCGGCGATTTCTTTTCAGCAGATTTCTGGTAAAAAGTCTGAAAGTAAATAAAATGCCATGAAAAGTGCATCTGATAGCATGAGTTTTTTGAAATTCGATTTACGTCACCTTTTTCCGGAACATTCTACGACATAAATCGAGGGAATACTTTATGCTGAATGCATTTCCTATGTGTTTCTCGCATTATAGGAAGGCAGTTCAAGAAGGAGACCAAAACTATCTTTCATCTCATACATACATACATACGTGAGTGCCCTGGTACTATCAAGCATTTGTTGGTGGAAAAACATTTGTAAACCATCCTCGTATGTCAGCAATATATTAACGTAAAGTAAGCAATTCCTTATTAAGTTTCTTCAATGTTTTCTTAAACTTTTTATTGCGTTCATCTTTAGTCTCATGCATGCATGAAACAAAAAATATCAACAAGATGCACAAAGTTTAACCATATGTTTGCCTATGTTTAAGTGCAATTATGAGAGTGTGCAACAACAACTTTGTTTAAAGCTGAAGTGCTGAAACAAGTGTTTTAGCCAGTTTGTATCGATTGTTCAGATTATTTTTTCGGTTTGTTCATGCCTGAGATGTCTCATATTCGCATTCGTTTGCTCATGTTTGTATGATTTAAGGCGTGTTTGTGTAAATTGTTAAAGCTCGTCATCTTCTTTATCGTTCTCTGTATTTTATTGTCTTCTTTATTTTTTACTTATTGCATCAGTTGGTTAGTTACCTTACAATGACGATTATGATGTTTGCTCAAATGGCTATTTTCTTATGGGTTTTCCTTTTTATTGCGCCATCATAACTTCCCTCATTTCTTTTTTGTTAATTTCTTTCTATTATTGCCATCAAAAAGAAACAAAAATATTGTGGTAAAACTTTACAGGTTCGTCTGAATACAAGCAACATTTATTGTGTGGTTGTTTGGTAATGCTAAGCAATGATGCTCATCATGAGCCAGCAAACATTTGAAAATGGGTCAGAACAATTGTTTGTAATCATGTGATTAGTTAGTTAAACTTTATATGGCTAAAAATCAACTGAAATTCCATTGTTGACTGTTGTGTTGCTTGATTGTCGGTTGCACTATAATCATCTTTAATAATAATGATGACAACAACAAGCAAAAGCAATAACAACAACCATTCAGCTATCCATCTATCCAATACTCAATTGCTGAGGAATTCGTACGTTTGTACGAATCGTTTAAAATATGAAGCCAACAGAAGACGAGCATGTACAGGGTGGCTGATATGTATTCCAACCAACTTCAGGTTGTTATGATTTGTAAACCGCTCGTCTGACAGCTGACAGATTTATTCCAGTGACAGTCTATTTTATTATTTACAAGCTTACAAAAACACTATTATTACTATTGCATTCAGAAAAAAAAGTTATTCGTGATGGAATTCAAGCGTGATAGTGTGGTTGCTTTATATTATGAACAAACGAAATAATCGGGTTTATTTGGCAAAGAAGTCAGCTGAAAATTTACATCTGCGATTGACCACCAAAACTCCAGCGCCGCCGATGGTAATTCCCCGCTCGTATTCATCGACCGTGGGGTCAAAATAAATGTCGAATATTATCGCGAAAATGTCTTAAAGACAGTATTGAAGCCCTGGACAAACAAATATTTCGGCCGCATACCATGGACATTCCAACAGGATTTAGCATAATCGCACTCAGCACGCGTTAACCAATAATGGCTTTAAAAGGAGGTTCATTTCTACCGCACAATGGACACCAAAATCTCCGGATCTCAATCCGTTAGACTTTTGCGCTTGGGCCTTTTTGGAGAGTAAGATTCTTACTAAAAAATACCAAAGTGTTGATCATCATCAAGCCAGTGATGGCTTTGTCGGTCGTTTGAAGGCCATAACTCGTACCAAAGGTGGCTAATTCGGACAAATCTAAACTGATTTTAAAATTTGATGTTATTTCCAAAATTTTTTGATTTTGGACAATAAAATTAAAAAAAAAAAATAAATTAAAAAATATAGTGCTTTACTTTGTTGCATTATATATCAGCCACACTGTATGTTATGAACTCCAACGCAAATTATTGGTGGTATTGAGACCAACACAACAGGCAAATATTTTAGATTTAATCGAAGCCATTAGTAGTTGTCTGGCGGCTGTCTCTATCACACTGATTAAATGATTTGCTTGAGTAATTTGCAAGTAGCGAGTGTTTTTATTTTGTTTTTTAAACTGCATGAGAGCTATCGCTATTGATAACTTTGATTTGACACTTAGAAATGTCATACTGTGTTGACACTTTTTCTTTAGTAAGGATGGACAGGTCATCATGCATAGTTTAGTGCCTGAAAAATTTTTCTAATTTATGGAAATTAATGTGTTCGCGGAGTCCACATAGCGTCTTGTCTAATCTGCGGCGAGAATAATAGGTCCAGTTTTAATAATTTCACCCTTTTCATTATAAAACCATCAACAAGCCAAAGAAATACAGATACTGTAGGCTTAAAAAGTATGCGGAAAAGTTCATTCATTGTCATACTTTGCACAAATATCTAGACTTGTTAAAGTATAATATAGTTTATCAGCGTATGATTGGCTTGCAGTTTATATAAAATTTCAATTAATTATTGATCAATAAATTCATAAATTGTTATAATATTGAATTAAATTTTAAATACAACACTGTCATAATTGCGTTCAGTGAGGATATTACATTTTTCCGAACACTTTCTATTGATATTTGCCAACTGAAATGTTAACAACGACAGGGCCATAAGCAAAAGCTTTCCTTTCTGCAAGCTATCCAATATTATCAAATTTTTATATCTCATCCTTCTAAGGAAATCCATCTTAGAGTCCCAAGTAGTACCTATTAACCGCAACAGGTCGGCGTTTCGGTTAATCTTTAGCAATACCTTTTCCAATCTTAAATTATTTTCCATTTTTTCATTTTTTCTAAAAAAAATTTTTGCCAGTAATTTTTGTGATTAAATTAAAAGCAAACAACAGGCAATCAGCTGTTTTCTTTACCAGCTGTTAAATAAATTTTCGTATATTATATGTCTGAACGCTAAAAATATTGTTCTCAATAAACCGAAAACTGATTTAATAAAAGTGCATGTCTGAACATGAAGTCGCCGTGGTCTAGTGGGTAGTGTGTTGGCTTATTAGATAAAAGGCCCGGGTTCGAATCCCAGGTCAGACATCAAAACAAAAAATATTTCTTCGGTGACTTCCTCTCAGCAAATTTCTGGCAAAGACTCTGAGAGTAAAAATTGCCATGAAAAGCTTCTTAAAAATCTGTCGTTCGGAGTCGACGTTAAACTGTAGATCCCGCCATTCATGTATAAAATTAACGCACACAACATAAGTGGTGTGAGAAGCTAGGCTATGTATGTATGTATACATGTCTGAAAATAGTATTAAACTTGATTTAAGGCATTGCCATGCAAAATTTTCAATATATTTACACGAATTGCTGGTGTTGCCATAAATAGGCAGTAAAATTTATAAATTTTTGATTAAAACAGCAAAAAAATCAGAAAAAAAATGGAAACATTTTTGAATTTTAAAAACATCTCTACAAGAGCCTGTTATTTATTGTTTATGTTTAATGTTACATGTTAAATCTTGTTATTGTTGTTTAACTTCAACAAAAAAAAAAATATAAAATGTTGTGCACCGTCACAGATCACAAAACAAAAAAAAAAAAAGAGAGAAAAATAATCGGAATGGATTGGTCTGCCTGCATAGAAATGATTTTCTGACTGCAGCACCATGATGATGATGATGATGATCGTGATGGTATAGCACAAATGGTGGAAAGTATCCGAAAATAGAAACAAATTTTTAGTTCATAAAATACCAGTAGTCGACTAAATTTGTTAATAACTGTAAATATTTTTTTTTTTTAAGTTTTTTCTTATTATTTTTATGGCTTATTTGCAACAAAAAATATTATATTGCAAAAAAAAAAAATCATTCAGAGAATGAAAAAAAGAGAAGAAAACAACATTCAATGAATTTCAATAATAAATATGCAGTGGTTTGCTGCTTAAACACTGCAAATCAGTGGCATGTTTAATGGTTGGGGTCTATTTCACGTTAATTGTAGAAATTAATATCGTTGGCCCAAATTGTACGAACCAAAAGAATATCTTGCCAATGAGTCTCTAAATGAAATGATTTGTTTTAGATAAGACACTCTAATTAATTTGATATTTTGATAACGAGGTCTTTAACTCCAATTTCATCTTCTTTTCTATTTTTTTGTTGTTTCATTTTGCTGTCGTTTTGAAATGACAAGACATTCTTTGAAAATTTGAATAGTTTTTGTCTTTCCTTTTTTTTTTTGCAACATAAATAATTACAGTGGCAGAAGATATAATAAGTACACATTAAAGTTAAAACATATTCTTTAAATTTTATTTACATTCACATAAATAATCCAAAGTACAGTTGGTTTCCGATATAACGAAAACTTGATTCAGTTAACATTGCATTTAATTTTAATTTGTATTCCATATAACGCCATGAAGTCGCCGTGGTCTAGTAGGTAGTGTGCTGGCTTATTAGACGTAAAGCCTGGATTCGAGTCCCAGGCCAGATATCAAAACAAAATACGAAAAAACATTTCCGCTAAAACAGCCGCTATATTAACACACACATCATGGTTGGTGTAAGAAACTAGGTTGTGATCTTGACTAAAGGATTGTAATGGAGAATTAGATAAGTAAATAACTAAGATATTACGATAGGAAAGGATTACGAGAAAAGAAATAATAAATAGGGATAAAAATGGGTCGAACTAAATTAACAAAGTTTAATAAAAAAAACTACAAAGGTTGGAAAAAAGATTACAATAACAAATCAACAGTAATGTTCCAGAAGTTGACAGATGACGAAAAATAAATAAACGATAGAACGAAGTCGCCGTAGTCTAGTAAGTAGTAGTAGTAGTAAGTAATGTTGGCCTACGTTTGGTTCAAGCCCGAGGTCTAGCTATGTCTGACGAAATATAAAAAATATTTCTTCAGCAGACTACATACATGCATACATACTTGGTCATTACAACCCTTCAGTGTGGATTATTGATCTTGTTTCTAACACTACTTATGTTGAGTGTGTTAATTTTATACAAAAGTGGCGGCACCTACAGTTTTAACTCGACTCCGAACAACAGCTTTTTTAGAAACTTTTCATGGCAATTTTATTTGACTTCCTCTTAGAGTCTTTGCCAGAAATCTGTTGAGAAGATTTCGCCGAAAAAATATTTTTTGTATTTTGGTTTGATGTCTGGCCTGGGGCTCGAATACTGGCTTTAAAATCTTCAAATACAACACTATCATAAGTACGTTCAGTGGGGATATTACATTTTTCCGAACACTTTCTATTGATATTTGACAACTCAAATGTAAACAACGACAGTGCCATAAGCAAAAGCTTTCTTTTCTGCAAGCTATCCAATATTATGAAATTTTTATATCTCATCCTTTTGAGGAAAGTCATCTTGGAATCACAAGTAGTACCTATTAACCGCAACAGGTGGGAATTTCGGTTAATCATTGGCAATACCTTTTCCAATGTTAAATTGTTTTCTATTTTTTCTTAAAAAAATTTTTTGTCAGTAATTTTTGCGATTAAATTAAAAGCGTATGTTTGAACGCTAAAAATATTGTTTTCAATAAACCGAAAATTGATTTAATAAAAGTGCATGTCTGAATATAGTATTACACATCATTTCTTACAATAATTTATTTATTGCAAGCTACTACTTAAATTTATAACTCAGTTCAGGTAATTTTGAAACAATCCTCGTATCACCCATCATATATTTTTCATTTTGAAATTCATTTCATTTTTCTAATTAACTTAGAAATATCATTTCAGAATGGTAAACTTCTAAGCAAAACTTTGTAAGCCTTTGAAAGCGTAGTTTTATTTTTTTTTAATTTAACTTGTCGTGCTTAAATTTGATTAATTGTGTGATTATTTTACGTCTTTTGAATATCTGCATGACGTTATATGTTATGTTGCTGCTATGGATCATAAATTATTATTGTATTCTGCGTTTAAAATTATCTACGAAAGCAAAATATTTGCTTTATTACCTTAACGTCTGCTTAAGAAATTTATGTTCATACGCCTTTTGTTTTAAAGCATTAATCATCCGTTGTTGTCGTCGTCCGTCGTCATACCAGTGTTCATTCCGTCCTATACTTGAATAATTTGTATTTCCTTTACTTTTGAGAGGAAAACAAGAAAAATACAAAAATTATCTCATTAAAGTTTTATTCTCTTTTTCTTCTTCTGTTTTCTTAGATAATTTTTAGGCATTTTTGGTATTTAAATCTTAAATCATAATTCCTGGTTTTTTTTTTTTTAATTTTCATTTAATTTTAATCATTTGCTGTCATCACTTCTGGTAAGAATGGCATTTTTTTGTTTGTTTGTTTGCTATACGTTTTTATGAGAGTTCTCAACACGCAATCGTCGTATCGCATTCTTTTCCTATGGCCATTAAGAAGCAGAAGAAGAATTATTAAATAATCTTACGAATTTATTTCGACAATAATTATAAATTAAAACAAAATAATAAAGCATGCTACAGCACACAGCTAAATATGGTCAGCTGGACTCACAATTATTATACGCTACACCACCAATTATAGGTTTAGACGCGTTAGCGATTAAGTCTGACACTCGAACAGCTTTAAGGCATTTGAAATTTATTTCAACATGAAGTATTGATTGTTGATACTTCTTGATCTTGATACTTAGACCTCTATGTATAGGTTGGGCTAACTATCGGTTTAAGTTGGAATCGTATCGGTTATTTCGAATCTGGCAATACTTTTGAATTCTGTATTCTGTCACAAAATTCAGTATATTATCTCCACCGATCGCAATGAATTGATTTCCGCTTAGCAACGTTAGGATCAGAGATCAGCAATGAATCATTTTTCTGCTACTTATAACACTCATACTATTTTAAGTATGAGTGAATCAACAGAATTGAAATTCAACTATTCTGATTCATTCGTACTCGCTACAACATTGATTTATAAGTATAAGTAGCAAGCAATGAGTATCAAGTATCATCAAACTCACAACATTCGAAATATGTTTGATTCACAAGCCTACTCATTCATATTCATAAATTTAAAAAAATACTTATAATACTAATAATTAATTCGAATGATTCGAATCATTTATCAAAATTTACAGCTTTTGTTATTGTTGCATATACAAACAAAGAAGAAAGGAAAGACAAAGACAACAAGCAAATCATACACACAATCTTCTTGTAAGTATTACAGTGCTCGTACTCGAATCATAGTTCTTTGTGCTTCGTGTAAATGTTAAGTAGGGACGAGTCGAAGTCACTAACATAATTCCTATTGTTAAGTATGAATACGACGAGTAGTTCCAACTTTGAGTATGAGTAGTATGAATATCATATTATAATAAGTATGAATGCGTATAAGTATCAGAAATTATAAGTATCACTCGAATCTACTCATCGTTTTGAATACTCGTTGCTGATCTCTGGTTGGGTTTTATTGGACATTTATTTCCTAAACAAAAACAAAATTTATTCTTTTCGGATGAAGCTCATTTTCATCTTGCTGGAGACATTACTGACCCAAATTACTTTGCGAATGAAGATGGCACAACTAATACGGTTAATGGAGACACCTATCGCACCATGATAATCAATTTTTTTGTACCCACTCTTCATGGTGTTGCAGTGAATAATGTTTGGTTTAAACAGAATGTTGCAAGTTGCCACACATTTCATGCCACGATCGATTTACAGCGTCAAACAATTGATGGCTGTTTAATTAGTCGAAATGGTGGTGACAGTTGGTAAAATTGTTATCATTAGAAAATTTAAGAATATTTTTGAAACGTTTTAAACATTTTTGATGTAAAAACTTTGTGTCTTAGGGAAAGTAAAGTACTTGCCGGCCAATGTGGTCGTTAATATTTTTTGTCAGCAAATGTCATAAAAAACTTTTAATAGATAAAACTTCTGACGATGATGTAAATATAAAGAAAACAACAAAAAAAATTTAATTTAAAGTCATTTTTTATGCTTTGAAATCCCTGGCACAAACAAATTATTTTAATTATTGAACGTCTTCCATTAGAAGCAAGAGAGACCAGTCAAACTAAGATCTCAGACTTTCTAATTAATCAATAATACACAGAATATTAAATAATAAAAAACCGTTAGAGTAACAGTAAATAAATATTATGTATGTGGAGACAAATTCTGTAATTTTTGTTTACCGTTATATAACAGTAATTTTATTGCACTTGAGTTTATGTACGATTCAATTTTTGCATTGAATCACTGACTATCACTTAACATGCCACCAGAAGTTTCTTCCTGAATGTGTTCCTATGATTCATTTTTATAGTACTACAGTCTACGTTTTGGACTTGTGGTAACGCTCATTTTGAATAAGTTTATACTGACAGTCTCCCTTCAAAAGACCAGTTACCAACTTCGCCTTATTCATGAGTAGCCTGAAGCATGGCTTAGTTCCTCTATTATTGTAGTTTTACAACAAAGGTTTCCATTGCTTCAAATAAACTTGGTTTTAGAAGAGTCTCTGTCTCTCTTTTGTTGAGCATAACTTTTCAAACATTTGGTTCCATCAGCTCATTTCTCAAACTTCTCTGCGTGCTTTTTACCGAGAATTTCCATATGACTTTGGACCCACCAGAAGATAATTCTTTATCAACCTGGATAGTTTTATAAATGACTCGAGTCTCTTTTATTGTAGTTTCCCAACAAAAGTTTCGATTGCCTCAAATCCATTACCTTTCATTGGACATTACCTTTCAAATATCCGCTTCCACTCGATAGAAGGATTCTGGAAGAAATCAGCGAAGTGAGCTTCCACTACTCCTCTCATGTTTGTCTGCTTGCTCATTACCGAGAATGGCTATTCTTCCTATCTACTATATATCCTGTCTCTTTCATCTCGTATTCAAGTTAAAAGGAGCACATCCTTAAATGGCTTAAACGTGTGCTTGAAAGATACTCGTACTGTTATTTCAAGATCTTGACCTTGACCCATTTGTTAGTAACTCCTTTAAAAGAGTAGAAAACTTTCTGATTTCTGCATTCATTTAAGTCTCGTTTTCCAAAATCATAAGGCGACTAGTTAGGTCCAGGGGACAGTTAAGATGGAAGTTATCCGTCAATCTATTTTTCGACCCCGAAAACCCCTAATGAATTTCATGTTAGACTTGTTTCTCATCAAGAACTGGCCAGACACGGCACAACAATCGAACTATCTGACAGACTCTTGACTATTGAAGTCCCTTTGTGGACTAGAAAGCTTATGATTGACAATGAGGTTACAGACTCCGTCAATTGCAGGTGGGCAGCTTTGGATACGCGTAGAACCTCACACATAATCAGGCGAAAGCTGGATTGTAGGCTGCCGGAGTCGTGTCAATGCATTACGTTGCATGGGAGGCGCATTAGTCTGGGGGAACTCGCAAATGCTTTCGTCGAAGCTGTAAAAACGAGGTTCTCCTCGGGCCCTGTAGCACCCTGCTCTACAGCTACTGGAAAAATGCCCGACACTATGTCAACGGAGAAAGAGTCATTTTGCTGCCTACTACTAAGTGATTTGTCTAACATTAAAATATTTAGTTTAAGTTGCTTCATTGGAGACTCTGAGTAGTTCTATGACTAGGGAATAAATGACATTAAATGTGGTACCAAAATGGGTCCCATGTGACCTAAGTCTCTCCATTCCAATTTCTTGGGGGCCTACAACGTCTATGTACCTACTTGCCTGTCTCTCATCAACCAATTTATACTCTTCAAAGCTTTGCTTTACACTATACTAAGCAGCAAATTCAAAACCAACAGAATCTCCATACAGTAAGACCCCGTTTAACGCGGGGATACATTCCAATAAGCGACAGCCCTAAACGAAACAGCGATAAACGAGGCAACGAGAAAAGATGCGTTCGATAGGAGTGTTATGTGAACCCATGATAGTTTCAGTATCTTACCTATCAGCATTTGAGCTGTTTTCACATTTGTTCTATCTGCCCAGAGAATTGCCCTTATGCACTCTATTGGTTTGAACATCATGGCATATATTCAATGCGCGGTTCTTCGATTCCAGCCCAAGGATCTATTTGTAAGCGTTCGGCAAACGATTACTTAATGTTTTACCTTTTAATAGAGGCTCATATAAGATGATAAAGATATTTAACCTGCATCTTCTATGACATTATTTCACCCAGATGTCGATCATTTCGGAAAAGGTATTATTGTGGTTTCTGGCCTTACCCATGTGGTAGCGGGAAGAGAATACTTCCACAGTGATCACCATACTTGTCGTAAAAGGCGACTAAGGGTGCTGCTACCAGTCAGCAACTGTTTGGGGTTCAACTGGCAGCAGTCTGATCTTGCTTGGCTGCAAAGCCTGACCAGAGGTTTTAATCTGGAACCACGGGTAATGGGAGCCCCAGGGACTTGTCCCTGACCAGCAATGGTGAGGACCCCTCGGAAAGCACGTGGTGGCTGTGGTTTAGACCCAAATCGCGGGGAGTGCGTGGGTACGGTGTGGCGGTCCATTCTTAACGCATTTGAAGAAGTTTAGATGGTTTCCGACCCCTAAACAAGAGGGAGGTCATGCCCAAATAGCATGACATCCGAATTGGTACCTACTTCCTGGCTGTAGCCAGTGTTTACAGCATGAAAGTAAACTCATGATTAAAATAAAGCTTACCTTTAACCAAGTATATTAACAGTAACTAATTATTAGCTAATCTAAGTAGGGTACCTTAAGCCCACACTCTAATTCTCTAAAGCGCTCTCACTAAAATCACCTTAAAGTGTTTTTTCCTCTTCATTTTCTTGTAATTATTACAGTAACCAACACTGAAAGTATATATTGATTGCATGAATGAATGAATGTATGAATGAATGAATGATTGTAATTGCTTGAATGCCTGCTGTTTAATGTTGGGCAATTTTAAGCACGCAATCATACCGAGTTTAAGGAAAAATTAAAAAAAAATTTAAAAAAAAAAGGAAAGAAAATAAAAATAATAAAAAATAAAATGACAACAACAACAAATAAACAACGAAAAATATTTCATTACAATTTCCACAATCATTTTACGGTGATGTCATTGACATTTCCTGTTTAAACAGATATTTTAGACAAAATAAAAAGAACGAAAAATAAAAGAACGAAAACTAGCGAAAATAAATCCGAAGCCTTTCCAAGTGTCGGCATTGAATACAAAAAATTTTGAAAGAGTACGCTGCTCTGTAGTTTCTGTGCGATTTTCGATTAAAATATTACTTTTCAAATATCAAATGATAACAAAAAAGTTCACAAAATTATTGAAGATTTGGCGGCAAAGAATTAACAGAGTACCCTATAATATGTTTAAGTCAATTCTAGATACTGTCTTTTATAGAACAACTATTTCTCATTATACAGCTGTAATAGTAATTGACGTCGTCCTAGTCTTGCAGCAAGTGTCTTGGCTTATTACACATGAGGCGTCGATTCAAATTCCACGCCAGACATGTCGTTTAAAACAAAATATGAAAACAATATTTGCAGGCAAAACCATTGAGAGTAAATAAAATTGCCAGGACAAGGTTTCTTCCCCCCTTGTGTAAAATTAAAAAACTAGGTCGTAATCCTGACTGAAGGGTTGTAATGACCAATTATGTATGTATCAGAGATCAGCAACGAGTACTCAAAACCATGAGTAGATTCAAATCATACTTACAACCTGATACTTACAGGTTTAGGTTTAGGTCAAAGCTCACTTGCGCACGGATGGCGACCCGTTATGATGCCACGGGTGAACGCAGTTCCTGTACTAACTAAGTTCGGCCAGATGAGGGAAAAGTAAGAAGTTGTTCAGCGCAAGGGCTGAACGATACTTTTACGCATTCATACTTATTTTAATATGATACTCATACTACTCATACTCAAAATTGGAAGTACTCGACATATTCATACTTAACAATACGTATGATGACTTCGACTCGTATCTACTTAACAACACGAAGCACAAAATAAGTATGATTCGCGTACGAACACTGCAATACTCACAAGAAGATTGTGCGTATGCTTTGCTTGTTGTCTTTGTCTTTCCTTTCTTCTTTGTTTGTATATGCAACAACAGCAAAGGCTGTAAATTATGATGAATGATTCGAATCACTTATAAATATTATAAGTATTTTTCTAAATTTATGAATCAGAATGAGCAGGCGTATGAATCGAACATATTTCGAATGTTGTGAGTTTAATGTCAACGTTGTACTCATACTCATTGCTACTTGCACTTATAAATCAATGTCTTAGCGAGTACCATTGAATCTGAGTAGTTGAATTTCAATTTGGTTGATTCACTCATACTCAAAATTGTATGACTGCGGAAAAACGATTCATTGTTGATCTCTGGTATGTATGTGTGTATTTTTATTTAAATGGTTGCTGTCTTAACTAAATTATTCTGGATTCATGTGTAGTTTGGTTGGTAGAAAATAGAAAGGCAAAACGTATTCCCCTTTTATCATCACAACTTCCCAGTTCTCTGATGTGTGATCTTATGCTCTTAGATTCCAATGTCCGGTTATAATTGCTATAGGGTTCCTAAGCTGAACTCTGGTCTTATATTTCTTTAGTCCATAGATATCGAAATGATGGAATATTTTTTAATTTTCATTACGTAGACTTTGTAAGCTTTAAGCTCCGGTATTTTTGGTAGAGTACTACCCTAGAAACAATCCTTATCAGTGGGGGTAGAATGTAAAAGTTAAGGATTTATGTATAGGGTACAGACTTGCTGTAGACAATATGGATGACGACTTTCAATGGTGAGTGCGCAAACAAATGATATGACGACGTGGTTGCATGCCGAATGGCATGAATCGTTGAATGCTTATGGTTGATTTTACTATAACCTCCCTGCCATATTGTAATATCTTGTCCTTGCAAGATAGAACTCCTCGTGGGTTAAAGTGGCAGTATCCTCCCCATCTGGCTGTCTGATCACTGCAGTTTCAAGGTAGAACTGCTTTATTTCCTTCCCTTGAAGAACACTGTAGTTTTCTCTATTGGCTGCACAAATATTTCAATGTCCTCAGAGGTCATGGCTATTTCTAAAGCGGTGCAATGCTTGTTATGTGCCGGATTTTTTAACAAACGTAATTTCAGCATCCTTGTCAATGGAAACGGAGATTTTTCAGATAATTTAAAGGTAACTCTCATATGGGTTAGGAGACATAGGAATATCGTTAAAAATTATGTTGCTCGCTAGGATCGGTAAGGATCTCGCAGTTACCGACAAGTTACTGGGCATCCATAGTTCGATTGCCTGATATAAATTTCATACTATTCACTTATTTTACAGGAAGGGTCAAACTCGTTGAATTTAGGAGGCGTGCCTGCAATAATGGCCAGACTCCCTGCAGGACTCGTTTGGATAAGAAGAGGAGCGACTCAATTCTATCCTTAAATCAAATGCCCGTGTATCACCTAATAACGATTCTCATGGGCTACTGTGTTTATGGTAAGTTTGCCGACAAAATTAGAATTCTGCAGGAACTATGGATTTAAGAAAGAGGAAGAGACTATGTTTAACTTTAGGCATCAATATCCTGCTTTTGCCATCAAAAGACAGAGGTTTTTGAACTCTTGCTTTCTAACATCTTTGGCTGAGCTCTTTAATGTACAGGTTATAGCCATGACAAGTTATATTTTCGACTCGGGTTAGTTTCGTCGAGGGGATGATTAATAACAGCGTTTAATATTAATCGTGGTATCATATTGGGTATAAATCCGGGCCTAAGTGGGACCTCTTCTTTTACGTGAAGTTCGTTATCTTAACTAACATTATCATCTTCTCCTCATAGTTGTTATTTCTTTCTTCTTTTGAATTGATTGACAAGGTTTTGTTTGCTCTAGTGAATGCTTAATGATCCGGTTGAATATTGATTGTGGTATCATAATTGGCATAAATGAGGGCCTCTTACTTCATAGAGGATCACTTTTATTATTGCTTTCCTGTTTTCAATTTCATAAGACAAGTATCCCAGCTAAACAGCTATTTACCAAGACAATTTCTAGAATGATATGATTTTTGTTCTTTATGCCAATGCCATCTGTAAAAATTTCGTTTTATTATTGTACAGGGTGGCTGATATATAATGCAACAAAGTAAAGTGCTATATTTTACTTTTTTTTTTTAATTTTATTGTTCAAAAGCAAATAATGTTGGGAAATAACAACAAATTTTAAAATCAGTTTGGATTTGTTCGAATTATGGCCTTCAAACGGCCGCCAAAGCCATCACAGGCTGCACGAAAGTGGCTCTGCGGTATTTTGGCCCATTCCCGGTGAAGCTCCGGCTTGAAATGATCGACAGAACCTTACTTTCCAAAATGCCCCAGGCGCAAAAGTCTAACGGATTGTGATCCGGAGATTTTGGTGGCTATTGTGCGGTAGAAATGAAGCGAGGAACCTCCTTTTTAAATCATTCATTGGTTGACGCGTGCTGAATGCGGTGGTGCTAAGTCTTGTTGGAATGTCCACGGACTGCGGCCGAAATGTTTGTATGCCCAGGGCTGTCTTTATGACATTGTTTCGATAATTTCCGGCATTTATATTGACCCCACGGTCGATAAATACGAGCGGGGTGCGACCATCGGCCGTTACGGCGGCCCACACCATTACCATCGGCGGTGCTTGAGTTCTGGTGGCCAATCGCAGGTGTAAATTTTTAGCTGACCTCTTTGGCAAGTAAACCCGATCATTTTGTTTTGTTGTTCACTGACTAATTTGGAATGGCTTCTCGTCGGCGAAAACCGAATTCGGTAACTGGCCACTTTTCTGCAAGCGAAGTAACTTTTTGGCTCTTTCCAATCTAACTTTTTTTTGTCCATCGGTGAGCTCTTGCACTTTTTAGCACTTCAATGGCTTTACTGCAAGCTTGCTTTTCAATATGTGCTGCATCCGTTCTCGCGATATGTTCAGCTCACGAGCAATTTTGTTACCATTGCGGCGTAGATTTCGATCGAATATGGCCTTCACTTTTCAGATCATTTCTGAAGTTGTTACCGTTTTTCTTCGTCTACTTTTTGGACGCGATGCAACACTGCCAGTATCATGGTAATGAGCAATGGAACGAGAAACAAAATATTTGTTCACATTTAAATGCTGGAGGGCTTTAACGATAGCCATCTATGGTTTTCCAGTCAAATATGAAGCAATCACACTATCACGCTTGAATTCCATCTCGAATAACTTTTTTTCTGAACGCAATAGATCCAAATGCTTTTGTAAGTTTGTAAATAATAAAATGAACTGTCAGTGGAATAAATCTGTCAGTTGTTAGACGAGCGGTTTACAAATGATAACAACCTCAAGTTGGTTGCAATACATATCAGCCACCATGTACTTATTCACTTTGGCCTTTAATACAACAGTTAGCATAAGAATGTGGCGATAGGGGCCTTGTTAGATTTAAGAGCTTTACATATGACAATCGGATACTACATGTCATTGAGATTGTAGTTAGGATAATAAGGAATCGAACATCAGCGCCATGAAATGCATCGTGGCATGCAAGTAAGAGTATCCTCTTTCATTGCTTTCTGAAGGGAACTAGCAATCCATAAAATTTTGAGAATCCTTTGCAACTACGTTGAAAATAAATTTAAAAATTATCTATTCCTCGAAGTAAGGGACTTTTCTGTATGCCTGTATCCTGTATTGGCTGTAATGCTTAGCGATTTTTCTCATTAATTCCAATGCTTTCTCAAAAGGTGTCACGGTGTGATCTTGATGCCTTATCTTTGAAATGGAATTTCGTAGGGAAATTTGATTAAAACATGATACTCCCAATAAAATTTTGTTTCTTTCTAAGAATATTTACAACAAATTTGTGTCTGCTTTAAGGATATGATGCTACAAGCTGCTTAACAAACTTAAAGTACTTGCAAGTAATTTTAGGATTTCATCGTACGGGATTTTAGATGGCGAAACACTTTGAAGATTAATGCAGTTTATCATGGGACATGTTTAATGCGTTTTAGCATTAAAAGTTTTGATTGTAGTGCGTAAAACTAGATTTAAATATCTCATGTTGTTGTTGTTGTTGCTAACAACAACACTTGAGAATATAAAAAAGTAGAATAAAATTTTAAAACGTGGTGGTATTTATTATAAAACGTTCTACACTTACTACACGTACTTTTGGTATATAAAGTGCCACAAGGCTATGGACTTGGAATCTTTTTTTCCATTATTATTGTTGTTGTTGTTCCATGGTTTGTCATAGATGAAGAAGAAGTCACAGTAAGTGTGTGTAAATGTGTGTGTTTTAAGTCAAATTATGTACACGCACTTGCATTAAAAACTACACAACAGATCACATTTATTGCCAGAATAAAAAAAAAAATTTTCCTAAAACCGACTTACAAACAGACGTAGAGGCATAGGCAGACAGACAGATGGATAGGCCAAACAGCATGGAGACTTGAACAGACATTTAAACGTGCGTTCAGTTTAGTTTTGTTTTAGTTTTTTTTGTTGTTGTTGTTGTTTGCCCAGCTTTGCTTAGTTAAAACATTGTGTTGCCATTGCATTGCATTTGAAGTTAGAGTTTGTTGCTGTAGTTTCTGGTGTGGACTTTATGCCACAGTGTCAGTGGACATACTAGAGAACTAACGGTTTTATACAAAAACAAGATTAAAACTGTAAAATGTGTTTTTATTTTTTTGTTTTTGTTATTATTATTATTGTTGTTGTTGTTGCTGTATTTTTAATGCGTTATTTTGTTATTTTTTTTTTTCTGCATTTTTTTTCAACGTTTTTCTTCAGATTTTATTTAAACCAGTCAAAAAGTGTTGCTGCAAACAACAACAACAACAAACAGAGAAAAAAAAATGTTGCCAACATATCAGAATTGCATACAAAAATAAATGGCCACATCGTGAGTGGTATAAAGAATTTCGTTGAATAGAATTCTTTCCTACCTAAAGGCATATGATTCCCCATACCTTTTGGTTTAGATTTTTGCTTATTTTTTTTGTTCTTTTACAAAACAAAAAGTTTTTTAATAACTCTTGGCCAATTCAGGTTTTATTTTTTTTAAATATTTTTTTTATTGTTTTTCATGGTTGTTGTTGGGTCAGTGTGTGAGTGGGGGAAAAAAGCAAAAAAATTATGAAGAATTAATCAACCGGGATTAAAATGTTTTAATCAACGTTTTCTGTTTTCATTTCGTTGTTGTTCGTTCGTTGCAAATTCATGGAATTTTTTCTATTTATTCAACAGTCACGGTTTTTTAATGTTTTTTTGCAATTTTTTTTGCATTTTTCTGCACAATTTAATTGTTGTTTGCAAACAATTTATTGATTTGTTTGAACAGCTGTTAAGATTTGATATTAAATATGCAGTTTTTTTTTTATTTCAGGTCCATAATTTGTAAACAATACACCTTGACTTCGTTTAACAAGTGATGAAAATATTTTATAGTCGCCTAATACAAGATAATAAAAAAGAAATTCTTGTAATTAATGGGTTATCCATTTCGTGGTATCAAAAGTCTACGCAAAGAATTGCAAGCATTGATTCTTTTGAGATAATTTTCGACCACTTTTTGATACATATTGGGTGGCATCTCAGCCATAACTTGACGAATGTTGGTTTTTAAGTGCTCTAGAGTCGAAGCTTTATCTGCATAAATACGGTCTTTCGTGTAGCTTCACAAAAAAATGTCTAATGGTGTTAAATCGCATGATCTTGGTGGTCAATGTCTCTTGTGGCATGTGGCACCGCCTTGTTGAAACCACATATTTTCCAAATCGTATTCTTCAATAGCAGGCAAAAAAAAGTCGGTTATCATATGACCATAACGCTCCGAATTGGCGGTGACTGTCGTTCCATCGCCGTTTTCGTAGAAGTAAGTTATCAAACCTTCGGACCAAAGAGTGCAACAAACAGTGACTTATTCTGGGTGTAATTTTTTTTTGTTTATTAAACCAGCACTCAGGGGATGACCCCTACTCATGCAGTGCATTGTGCAGGTTTAGGAAAGGTAGAAAGCGGGAAGCAAAGTGCGAATGGAAAACAAACGTGTTGCTCCTAGGGGACTATAAAATGGCCAGTACTATACCTTCATCATTAGACAGTATACGGCAATCATCGCCAAGAAGCCCGCAGTTTCTCACACCACTTATGTTGTGTGTGTTACTTTTATACAGAAGTGGCGGGACCTACAGTTTAAAGTCTACTCCGAATGACAGATTTTTGAGAAACCTTTCAAGATGAGAAAGAGAAGAAATCGCCGGAAAAACACTTTTTGTATTTTTTTTTATTTTGATGTCTGGCCTGAGACTCGAACCCTGGCTTTACGTCTAATAAGCCCAAATGGCCTCTCTTCAATTACTTAAGGATTCTTAGAACCCCAAATGCAATAATTTTGTTTATTAACATACCCACCGAGTGTTAATGTACTTCATCGCTGAGCAAAAATTTTGTTCGAAAAATTGCCATCCACACCCTGTTGTTCAAGCACCCATTCCATGCATTTACGAGGTTGTGAATGGTCAGCTGGCTTCAATTGTTGCATGGGCTGGACTTTATAAGGATGTAGGTGTAGATCTAAATGCAAAATACGCCATAATGTGCCGTAAGACAGTCCTAATTACTGAGAACGACAAGCAATCGACACATTCGGGTCTTCGGCAACTTTTTTACTTACAATAACGATATTTTCAGCGGTGCGGGCGAAGCGATGTCTGTGCATCATCGTTTCAATATTTGTAACCACTCTAGCCTCTTCAAATTTCTTCACAATTTGCCAATTGTTTGCGTAGTTGGACGATTATATAAACCATAATCTCCTCTTTAACGACGATAAGTGGCTGTAGCAGAATCACTATCTTTGTAGTAGATTTTGATAATTTTTATGCGTTCTGTGATAGTTAAGCGATCGATTTTCCTTAATGTCAGACTTTCAACAGAAAAGAAAAAAATTGGTTTCACAACTTAGTTTGACAGACGTCGAATTCTAGTCCCGTACTTTTGAAACCACGAAATGGATAGCCCTTTATAAAGAATAATGTGCTGAGAATTTCTACAATCGGATCTTCCAACAGAAACTTCTAACCTTTGACAACGGCCATATTGTTGAAGCTGCATCGGTTACATGAGTTGCCATTTATGCAGTCTGGTTTGCCAAATCTCCATTTACGGAGCAAATAATAAAATAGTTTTCACCAAATTGAGTGTTCTGTTCGAGCAACAGATCGTTCACTTTGTCCATTTTACAATCACTATAATCGTCCTGCCGAGATGACTATGTAGTGGATAAATTCGAGTCCACTCAGTGATCGTTCGGTAAACGATAGACTGAAACCTGTACGTCCATACATAATTGGACATTACAACGCTTCAGTCAGGATTATAGACCTGGTTTCTCACATCACTTATATTGCGTGTGTTAAAAAAACCAAACGACAGAGTTTGGAGAAACTTTTCGTTGTAATTTTATTTTCCTTCAAAGCTTTTACCAGAAATCTGCTGAGAGGAAGTCGCCAATAAAATATTTTTTTGGAGATATCTGATCCTGGGTTTGAACAATGGCCTCCCGTCCAATAAGCCAACTCACTAACTACTAAACTACGACGACTTGTTTAATAAGCATTGATTATTTTTAAATTCCAATACCTATTACCAATCTTGCTGCTATCTTTATATTAGAGAGCTCGGTCAACGATGTCAGAAAATGAGAGATTAGAAACCTCTGGTCTGTTCAGGACTAGAATATGGCATTGACATGAAGTAAACTACACTCTCTTTCTCTTCTTCAAACTAATAATATAAGCACTGAGTAAATAAACAAGTTAGTAATTTTTATTCCTCTGGCCTACAGAAAAGTCTCTTACTTCGAGGAATAGATAATTTTTAAATTTCTCAATTTACTTTCATGTGTCAGTGGAGTTGCAAAGGA
The DNA here is from genome assembly GCA_014635995.1 of Sarcophaga peregrina. NCBI lineage: Eukaryota > Metazoa > Arthropoda > Insecta > Diptera > Sarcophagidae > Sarcophaga > Sarcophaga peregrina. The sequence continues at coordinate 47,914,289 of CM025793.1, forward strand.
TTTTAAAAATTTTATGGATTGCTAGTTCTCTTCAGAAAGCAATTAAACAAGATACTCGTACTTTCATGCCACAATGCATTTCATAACACTAATGAAGCTCGTATTCGATTCCTTATTATCCTAACCACAATATCAATGACATGTAGTATCCGATTGTCATATGTAAAGCTCTTAAATCTAAAAAGACCTCTACCGTCACATTCTTATGCTAACTGTTGCATTAAAGGCCAAAGTTAATAAGTCCGTGATGGCTGCTGTGTATTGCAACCAACTTCAGGTTGTTATCATTTGTAAACCGCTCGTCTAACAGCTGACAGATTTATTCCAATGACAGTTCATTTTGCTATTTACAAGCTTCCAAAGCATTTTGATCTTTGCATTCAGAAAAAAAGTTATTCGTAATGGAATTCAAGCGTGATAATGCGATTGCTTTATATTTGGCTGGAAAACCACAGGTGACACAGGTGAATAAATCTTTTGATTCTCCTACCATTGCTCATTACCGTGATACTGGCAGTGTTGCATCGCATTCAAAAAGTGGACGAAAAAAGACGGTAGCAACACTAGAAATTATCCGAAAAGTGAAGGTCAGATTTGATCGAAATCCACACCGCGGTGGTAGAAACGTTGCTCGTAAGCTGAACATATCGCGAGAACGAAAAATAATGAGAAATAAGCTTGCAGTAAAGCCATCGAAGTTCCAACAAGTGCAAGAGCTCACCGATGGACAAAAAAAAAGTTTGACTGGAAAGAGCGAAGGAGTTACTTCGCTTGCACGAAAGTGGCCAGTTACTGAATTTGATTTTCTGCGATGAGATGCCATTCCAAATTGAGCAGTTTGTGAACAAACAAACTAATCGTGTCTACATGCCAAAGAGGTCAGATTTACACCTGCGATTGTCCACCAGAACTCAAGTGCCGCCGTAACGGCCAATGGTCGCTCCCCGCTCGTATTCATAAAACTGTGGGCTCAAAATAAATGCCGCATATTAACGGGAAAATGTCTTAAAGACAGTATTGAAGCCCTGGGCAGATAAACATTTCGGCCGCAGACCAATGACATTCCAACAGGACTCAGCACCACCGCACTCAGCACGCATCAACCAAGAATGGCTTAAAACGGAGGTCCTCGCTTCATTTCTACCGCACAATAGCCACCAAAATCTGCGGATCTCAATCCGTTGGACTTTAGCGCCTGGGACATTTTGGAGAATAAGGTTCTCACGAACAAATATAAAAGTATCGATCATCTCAAGATGTTGCGCCTGGAATGGACGAAAATACCGCAGAGCCACTTTCATGCGGTTTGTGATGGCTTTGTCGCCCTTTTAAAGGCCATAATTCGTACCAAAGGTGGCCAATTTAAACAAATCTAAACTGATTCTAAAATTTGATGTTATTTCCAACATTTTTTACTTTTGAACAATAAAATTAAAAAAAAAAAATTAAAAATATAGCGCTTTACTTTGTTGCATTATATATCAGCTACCCTGGAATTTTAGGGATTAGATGCGTTTCTTCAAATTAAGGAAGAAATTAAGGAAGACAAATCTCGAACTGTTTGTCAAGAGATGGTTTGAAATTCATAGAAAATTCTATCGATAATATTAAGTATAGTTCTTAGCTATTTGATAGAATAAAAACAAGTGTGATCTTGTGGATTGCAATCTCTGTGATCTGCATTTCATTGCCTTGCAATAAATTAGAAAAATTCAAAAACTACTCAATGATTATCAAAATTAATTTACTCAAGAAATGTTATGCAAACTTGACTAAATTACCTTTTTAGCCACCAGTTTTTCTAGACATTATTACCAGAAAATGCAACATTATGGCCAATAGCAATTGAACAACTACGTTTTTCTGCCTGTCCTGATTAACAAAAAAAAATAAAATGAAAAAAGAGGAAAACAATCTATTAAAAAGAAAAGCTTTCATAATGATTTTTATTAATGTTCGGTACGTTTTTCTTTTACGCAATAAGAAAATCACGAAAAAAGATTTGAAGAAGAAATACTCATTCTGTGAGGAGATGCATCACATGTATTCGAACACGATTAATCATGTTGCATGTTTGAAAGCCACTTATATTTTAATGTTGTCATAATGTCAATTTATTTTGCATTGCAGCACAGCATCAGCAACAACTGCTGCAGCAATATTAACAGCAACAGTAACCAAAAAATCTAACGTCATTAATAGGAACACGAAAATTTATGTTGAAAATCCAAATTTTTTTTCTTTAGGTTTCATGGAATCTATCGGTTGTAGGCCAAATTAATAGAGACAGACACACAATCTTATAACGTATGAGATCAAGATTATTAAGGGGTCAAACACAAAATTCTTGCAACAGTTACTTATTATTGGTATAAAAAATTAAAAAAAAAATTTTTATAATTAAAAAATTTTATAAAATTTTTAAGTAAAATTGGATCGTACAACCTACATATTACGATCTTATTTACTCAAGAAGAGCAATCGTACAATGCCAAGGGAAAGTATTTAATACGTTGACTGCCGCGGCGTTTTTCGGAAAACTGGCCAAAAAACGACAAATTTGTTCACGCTAGTACGTACGAGATAACTCGTAGTTTGGCTTCTCTAGAAGAGAACGCAATCTACGAGTTATCTCGTAGTCGGCAGTCAACGTGTTAATAAAGGTATACAGTTCTTCTGTAGTCGGTGTAGTCTAGTAAGTATTGTGTTGGCTTATTTGACGTGAGACTACGGTTCAAACCTCAGGTCAGCCATCACCCCAAAACGTGAAATCTGAAAGAATATTTCCTTGGCCACTCTACTGAGATTTCTGGCAAAAAATTAGTGAGTAAATAAAATTGTCATGGAAATTTTCTCAAAAAAAAAAAAAAAAATGTAGGACCCGCCCATCATTAACACTAACAAGTCAAGTTATATAAGAAACTAGGTGGTAATTACAGTACATTTGACAGTAAAGGGGACATTAGCTTCCACATCCGAAAATGTCGAGTGTCTGTTGCACAGAGTTCACATAAACTGAAATCTAGATAGGGGCAGAGAAATGTTTGCTATAAACATAACCTGAACTCGTAATGAGAATTTCTTTGTAGTCGTAAAGAACACTGCCTACTGGCTAAACACAATACAAATACCTTCCTCTAGAAGGGTAATACGACAGAGTAGAAAACTTCAGGATATCTTTACTGTCATAGTACAGTACATCAGAAGAATTCTTGTATTCTCGAAGTTTATTCACAAAACGAAAGTAGCCACCTGTGAATTTGATAAAATCCTAATCGTCATAAAGGTAAATACAAGTTTTCGAAATTAAAGGATCACTGAATAAATATGAAAAATTAGCGATCATTGTTCGAGCTCTTAACGCTCTTCATAATTTTATTACTTCACGTAAAATTTTGTAAACTTCCATTAAATAATGGAAAGAATAAGAAAAACAAGTATTATCACTGCTTGCTGTTTAGACCAAATGGGCATAAATTCTCACCCTCTTTTATATTGGACCTTTGGACCAAATAAAACAAAGTGTGTGTGAGATATCACCGAAACTTTTTATTCGTTTAACACACTTATAGATGTCCTTAAGTATGGAATATAATATCGTTCAAGTGACTGAGTGAAACGCATCTGAAATGTCAAAATTTCCATCACTTTGGCAAGCAAATCAGACTGAAATTTATTTATGATGAGTTATAATGGTTTGGTTTGGTTTACGGCTTATTTATACCTGTGCCTTGGTTTTATCTCGGGGCACTGCTAGATTAGATCGCTGACGGAGATCTGTAACAGATCCGAGCCGGACTATTGCAAGGTATGTTGCGATGAGAAGGAGTTTGAGACTGTCGAATACCTCCTTTGTAACTGTCCAGCTCTTGGTAGGTTGAGGTTGAGGACCCTTGGCAGGGCCTTCTTTGAGAGCATTAGTTCTGTGTCGAGAGCCGACATCAAGGCTTTCCACAGATTCATTAGCAGCTTGGGCTGGTTGAGAGCTGCTAGGGCTTCATAGGTGTAGTCGCGCTCTCACCCTCTTTTATTTTGTGTTTGTTTCTTTCTGTGTAATTCCTCCGATTCCCATTCTCTCTCCCTTATCTACATTCCTTCCTTTCATCCTAAATCCTCTATTTCCTTCCTTCTCTAAGGACATTGTACAATGGGTCAATTTCGACCTTCGGGTACTGTACTTGTCTTAACCGACAACTACACGTCCTCTAACCTAACCTAACCTATAGCTGTGCCTTAGGAAAATCCCACAAGAAACAGTTAAAAGAATTCGAATTGCATGATCTCGGCAAGTTAACAGAATCATGTGAGACTATGTTCACGAACCGCTCATTTAGAATATCCAATGTGGCATGATCTGAATGGCACGTATCGCTGTTCTGTTGAAACCAAACTATGATTGCAAACGTAGAAATAGAAATTAAATCCTGAACTAAATGAAATATGAACCTTGCTTCCATGGACTAAGTGAGACCTCAAAGGCCGGATTTTGGTAATCAATTAAAACACATCAAACACATATACACAGTGGTGTTGTTGTAATTTTTTTTTATACCGGAACGTGTATATATAATTATATAAACGGGGCCGATCCTGAGCCGGTGGCCGCTCTGTGCGGTCTCATGTCCCAAATTTAACGACAGGGATGATTTTCCATGACTATTCTTTTCTTTGGCGTTTTTTTTTTTTAAAGTCTCATGTCCCAAATTTAACAACGGGGGGTAGGGAGATTTCCCCTCTGATATTTGTTCGGTTAAAACCCTTGTTTATAAAAATAGATACAAAAATTCGTCAAAAATTAGAAGAAAAAATTAGCAATTCTTTTAAAATTTTCTTTTTCTCAGAACGTCAGCCAATTCTCGTTATCAGAAATCCTGTTCAAAAAGGAAGTACCGGAACGACGTTCCTGAGCGTTCCGGCTCGACAACACCAATGGATATACAGTTTGGAATAAGTTTCATTTAAACGTCGCCATGATTCAAACCACAGATCAGACATATCCAACGAATAGATAACTTTCTCTCAGCAGTACATACATAATTGGTCATTATAACCCTTCAGTCAAGATTACTGACCTAGTTTCTCACACCACTTATGTTATGTGTGTTAATTTTATACATAAGTGACGGGACCTGCAGTTTAAAGTCAACTCCGAACAACAGATTTTTTGAGAAACTTTTCATGACAATTATATTTACTCTCAGAGTTTTTGCCAGAAACCTGTTGAGAAAAACTCGCCGAAGAAATAATTTTTGAATTTTGTTTTAATGTCTGGCCTGGGGCTCGAACCCTGGCTTTACGTCTAATAAGCCAACGCACTAAACTACGGCAACTTCTTCAGAAGTATCCTGGCCAAAAATCCTGAAAATTGGAATAAAAAGCTTCTGTCATTCGGATATTAAGCTGTAGGTTCCGCCACTAATGCACAAAATTAACACACACAACATGGGTGGTGCGAGGAGCTAAATTAGAATCTTTTCTACAGAGTTGCAATAATCAATTAAAATAGCATTCAAGGTAATGAAATTTAAAGTTGTAGAGGCAGAAAATTTTTGAACTTTTAAACGTTTTTAGTGACCCTATACGCCAAAAATTTATGGGTTAAAATAAAAAAGGCCGCAGGCAAAGTAGCTACGAATTACATGCAAGTAAAAGATGTTTAAACAAATCAAATATGAGTTAAAAGTTCTTTCTTTCAAAGACTTTAAATCATTTACCAAAATTAAAAATAAAAAAAAAAAAACGTAAGCACAACCACATTCGTGTTTGGTAACACCCTCTTCTTTTGTCAGTACCAAAAAACAAAAAAAGAGAGGAACATTCATAATGAATTTCATTTCAACCAGCAGCTATAGTCAAACGTTAAATTTAATTTTCAACAATTTAACACCTCTAAAGCTATTGAAGAAGAAGGCTTTTCACGAAAAAGAAAATAAAAATCATACTCCCCTACTTTTTCTACTTAAAGCTGCAGACATAGTGAATGCGTGAGTTAAGATTCTTAGATTTCGTACAGAACAGCAAGAACAAAAATGCTGTTACTCATGAACGTCAGTCAGTCATCATCATTAATTCCAATGATTTCGAGTACTAAACCTCAGTAGACCATAAACGTGTGAATCGGTATTTCATTTGCTGGCATCATAAACCCGCATTTCATACTCGAGTCATAATGGCAGAGGTTTTCGTTTTTAAAAAATTTAATTACAAACTGCTTGCGTAATGTCCAAACGCGTTAAGTTTGATTTTATGAGTGTTAATGCCATAATATTCTTGGTTATGATCACTTTGTGTGGCCGTCAAAAGAAAGGTCCACAATAGCTGTGGAGTATTATGGTCTAGTGCCACTATATTTCAATGCTAAACGAATTGAATTAATACGACGACGATTTGTGTGCGTTCTAAACTGTTTGCCTTTTTTTACATCCTTTTTGTTTATAGGACTGTGACAAGACATTTCAAATAGTTTTTTTTTCTTTTCATTTCCTTACTTTACTGGCCCTTTAATCAGGATGATGACTTAGTTTCTTACCCCAACCATGTTGTGTGTGTTAAGTATATACGCGAGAAGTGCAACCAACAGCTTTAGAGGGACTCCAAACGATAGTTTCTCAAAGCTTTTAATGGAAATTTTATTTACCATCAAAAGAATTTGCCAGAGAACTGGCGAGAAATTTTTTTTCACGACCTTTCATCTAGAAGTCAAGAAACTATCTGCTAAAGTACGATGATAAGTGTGTTTTTTTTATAGCTTGATGAGTTAAAGGTTGGACTTCTTCGGACTACCAATGTGCACGATTCGCCGCTAGACTTACTCTCGGCTTGCTAAACGCATACGTACTAAAACCAACCTAGTTCATCACACTTTCAACTACTTGTCCCCCCCCCCCCACGGGACCACAATCAAGTATTACTTCTGGGGAGGTTGGAGATTCATCGAATGCTGCCTTCAATTCCGCTGACCTTGCTTTTCTCAGGCAATCTTTGCTGCGTCAATACCTTCCTTGCGAAAACGTATACTGCGTTCCAATTGTCACATGAGGTTAACATCAGGTTAAATATATTATCGGTGTTGCCTGAAATCCTCTCCAGGCGATTTCGTGAACAACATATCGCGGCAGTAAAGGAAATATGATCCGCCGTCTTCCTTTCATTATGGCATTCTGCGAATGCCCCATCCACGTCATGACCAACTTATAGAGATAAGCCTTATAACATCCATAGGCTTTAGCAACTGTGCCAGATAGAAGTTCGCCTGACCGTATCTTCTTTAGTCCATAAGCCTATGCTCGATATGAGTCTGTAGGTCCATCTTCTCTTGGTGGAATTAGACCACTCCTGCTGCCATCTATCCATAGTATAATCAGTCTAGTTGAACATGGTTCGAAAAATCTGTATTCTCTCTTTGACGTCATATTACTCCTCTCTATATCCACTACTAGCTTCAGGGGCATCATCCCCACAATCACTAACGCTGCATCAGTAGAGAACGTACGGAAGGCAGAAATCACCCTGAAGAGCTGATCTTCTGTAGGCCGCTTCTATTCCTTCTCCATAAGTCTCTTCTCCATAGTCCCAGCCCATACAAGCGGCTGCATATATAGTAATCGCATGTCACTGCCTTCATCAGTAGCCGTCTCCTCTCCTGTACCTTGAGGCCTCCTAGGTTAGGCAATAATCGGGTAAGTGCACATGCCGTCGCCGCACATTTTTGGCCGATGTACGACAGGTGTTCCTTGAACGTGAGCCTGTTGTCAATTATCACTTCCAGATATTTAATCGCCAGCTTTAATGATATGCGCTGGTTACCTACCGTTATGGTAATAAATTCCATCTTCTTCCTACTGCTTACAAATAGTACATCCGTGTTTTGATCAGCTAGTTTGAGACCTATTTCCGTGCGCCAGCTCCTAACTATACCAACCGCAGTGTTACATGTTCTCATCAATTCATCCAGATATTTTCCCTTATCACCAAGGCAATATCGTTCGCGAAACCAATGAATTGTGTACCTCTAGGAAGTCTTAGCCTCAGCAAATTATCATACATCACTTTCCATGATAAGTGTGTACCATAGCATGATTGTTGTGTCGTTGTGTAAGAACATCAAGCTCTGTGAAAAGAAATTGAGTTGCGGTATTAAATCTAGTATTGAGTATGAATATAAGATTTAAATCTATGTACTTAGCTGCCAGATTTGACGATTTATCGTCATTTTGACGATTTTGTGCTACAAAATATCATATTGGCGACATACGATTTTTAAAAATTAAAATTTACATCATTTTCTTTACTTCAGTACATTTAAAAGCCAGTTATTATTTTTGCAGTTATACTATTGCCAAATTTTTCTGTATCTTTATATCCTAAAAGCCAAAAAACTACAATCTCTGCAAGAAGGAGTTCCACATACGAATAGTTTGACTAAAGAACGAATTTTGTCTGTAATGCAGTATGCAATCCACTGGTCAATCAACCACATACATATGTATGTGCCCCTCATTTCGCTTGAACAAAATCCGTTAAAATATCGATACAACATTGTAACTAGATCACATTGCAACGACGTTCCAACCAATCAATGGAGTTCGACATCCTACCGTCGTTAACGGGCAACATCACCCTTTCTTCTAAGCGGTCAAGAAGTCTCAAAATAGTCGTTGAGAGTTGTATTCCATTCGCTTTCGGAGTTAGAAGATCATGATTTATGACGATTAGTTTTGACGATTTCCATGAACGTGTTTGACGATTTTGACGTTTTTTTTTAATATTTAACGATTTGTTGTTGTTGACCTGCAGTTTAAAGTCGAATCCTAACGACAGATTTTTGGCAATTCATTTTTCATGGCAATTTCATTTACTCTCAGAGTTTTTGCGGGAAATTCTCAAAAATCTCTTGTTCGGAGTCGACATTAAAATATAGATTCGCCACTCATATATAAATTTAACACCACATAAGTGGTGTGAGAAGCCTGGTCGTAATCTTGACTGCAGAGTTGTAACGGCACATTATGAATGTATGGATGTATGTATGTATGTGAACAGAACCCACATTTTTCGAAATAGGATACCAGTTTGTCAGACGATTTTTTTTAAATGGTTTGACATTGAAATGGGACTCATTTTGTAAAGTGGACACAACCTTAGGAAATCCTGTAGAATTTTGTTTTTCTTTCATAACTAAATCTAGCGAATGCCTGTAGATAATGAATAGTTTATGAAGAATTTTTCTGTGTGATTAAATTTTTAAGAATTTTTTTATTTGATTTGATGGAGTGTGTTCCAAGCTCATGCACATGAGATGGCTAAAACACATGAAATAGAGGAAAAAAAATTTTTTTCATGTCACATCAATAAAGAAATTACCACAGAGGACAGGCAAAGTAACTCCAACAATAAAAAAAGCAGAAAAAAAGCAAAAAACAAACCAACCAACTGACCAACTAACCCATGCTTTTGTCATTGTTATTGGGTGTATACGTGTCTCCTCTGTCTTTAACTTAGCAAAACAACCCATTTCACCAAATCCTTTATAGTCATGTTCTGTCTTTCTGTCTGTTTGTCTGTCTGTCTGTCTCTCTGTTTCTTTTGCCATAACATTTCTGTTTTGTCTGCCTGTCTGTTCAATTTATTTGTCTGCTCTTTACGACTATTTATGCCTTATGATTCAGACAAAATAATTTCATGATATTTCAATGGTCGCCTGCCTCGATGAATGTTTGGTCGCTAAGTTTGTGGTTGCAGCTAGAGGCCCTTGTTTAAGCAACTGTTGTGTATGCTGCTGGAAAATGACTTCTGTAGTCATGTAGACTGTCTAGAAAATTAAATGCGTTTTTATTCAACAAAAGATGGCACATTTATGCGCTTAAGCCAGTAAATAAATTACAATCACTTGAGAATGATGATGCTAAAGAGATGCGCTGCAATAAGAAAGTGATACATAAGAATAAAAAAGTTTTCGTTTCGTTTACAATGGCTTTGTTGAAACTGAGGTGCAATTTTGGAGTAAAAAATTTTACAAGTGATGACCTTTTCAGGTTTTAATCAAATTGTAGCATCTTACGTACATTACAGAGGTTTTGAGGGTTTGTGGAAATCGTTAATTTTCTTTTGACCTGACCAAACATAACATCAAAATAATCATGAAATCCAAGCTGAAGAGCTGTTTAGGATCTATTTTAGTTTTCATTCGTCTAGGACCCGTGATCTGTATAAAATTGTATTTGAAGTTTGAAGTATGTCCTCTATCAATTTGCCCTCCTTGTTAGCATTGGCTCAGTAGTTAAAATCGAGAAGAACGATCAGTTTTGGACACATACACCCTTAACCCATTAACGCCTGACCCCAGAATCCGTGGTCCGATTTCGGTGAAATTTGTCGCAAACAGTATTTGGGGTATTTGTATTGATTTGAATATTTTTATTTTTTTTAAGGGTCGTGGGGGCCTCTGTAGGGCAATGGTATTGTTCTACCCACTTCGGCATAAGTGTGTTCTAAAATACAAATTTTTTTTTTCTTTGTTATATGACGGCGAAACAACATTGTTAAGCTATTTTTAAGAGTTTTATTGAAAATAACACGTTTGTGTTAATAATAATCCTGACAAGAATGATAAATTTGCCAAAATTACTCCATTGGACGATACATTGAATAAAAAATTCATGCAATTTGCCACATTTTCTCATAGTCTTTCTGTGGATGAACAGATGATCGCATATTATGGTCGCCATTTGGCTACAAATACTGGGTGTTGGCCTCTATGGCAGGATATTGTTATTCCTTTATCCCATATACTGGCGCTTCTGCTTAAAATAAGGCTAACTACGGCCTTGGAGAAAACGTGGTACTACGACTGTTAGAGAATATTTTGGATCCAAGTCACACTTCTCGTATGCGAGTCATTAGTCATTACTCACTAACGCTATTTACGCAGCTATGGTAAACGCATGGAAATTACACTGCTTGTTGCAGTTGATGTGATGGACAACCCGATTTTCGTGTTAGAGTTGTTGAAGTGTTGGTAAAAATCGTGAAAATCGACGCCGTAATGGAAAAGTTGTCGCAAATGCGCAGCAAATAGCAAAACACTTTGAAAAATTTGACCACATGATTGATAAGATTGGAAAACGCGGTCGCTGTTCGTAATGTGGTAGGAAACGGTTGGGCAAAATACAGTTTGAATGTACATCCAAGGGATTTTTTTGCACAATTTCATGCCTGAACTACCACAAATATAAAAGAATAGAGAGAAATAAATGATTTGAAGTTTCTACTTGAAATTAATTTTTAAAAGTTTTATGAAAAATATGAATATTTTTTTACTCATGCCATTTAATCGCATTGGTCCAATGGGTAGTGTGTTCGCTTATTAGACGAAAGGCCCGGGTTCGAATCCCAGGTCAGACATCAAAACGAAAAATATTTCTTGGGCGACTTCCTCTCAGCAGATTTCTGGCAAAGACTTTGACAGTAAAAATTGCCATGAAAAGCTTCTCAAAAATCTGTCGTTCGGAGTCGATTTCAAACTGTAGGTCCCGCCACTCATGTATAAAATTAGTGCACACAACATAAGTGGTGTGAGAAGCTAGGTCGTAATCCTGACTGAAGGGTTATAATGGCCAATTATGTATGTATGTATGTATAGGCTAGGTAAGTAGACCAATTTAAGTGATAATATTTTTATTGGGTAGAAGATATATTATATTACATGGTATCTAAAGATTTTTCTGGGGACATCATCCATACATACTCCACAGAAGTTCTTTCTACAAAATTTTGATTTTGAAAAATTCGTGATCTTTGACCTTTCTTCTGTCATCCAAAATATGTGTGCCTTACAAACTATTTTTAAGCCGTCGTATGTCTTTTTTATTCGTTCTTAAACAAAAGTTTTGGCTCACGTTTAGTTGGGTCAAGATAGAGTTTTTAAAAAAAACTTCTTTTTCTGAGTATTTTTCTACCCATTCGGCGTTAATGGGTTAAGACACACTTTTATCATTAAAAAATCCATCATATTTGCGGGCAAGGCTCGTTTAAACATTTGGCATCTTGACTTTACTATCCAAAATTAATTTTCTTGACGTAGGCTTATGAATCCAGACATCTACCGAGAAAGGTTATGAGTAGAAATTCAGTTGCCGTAGTTTAAGATATATGATGGACGTGAGATGGCCGTGATCTAGTAGGTAGTATGTTGGTTTATTAGACTTAAGGCTGAATTCCAATCCCAGCTAAGACATCAAAAAAAAAAAAAAACAAAAAGTATTTTTTCGGCGACTTCCTCTTAGTAGATTTCTGGCAAAACCTGTCAGTAAATAAAATTGGCATGAAAAGTTGCTCAAATATCTGTCGACTTTAAATTGTAGGTCCTCCCAGTCATATATAAAATTAACGTACACAACATAAGGGACATGAGAACCTAGATCACAGTCCGGAGTGAAGAGTTGCAATGACCAATTAATCACGTATTTATTAGCTAACTCAGGCCTTATGCTGGGTGTATGGAAGTCGCCGTAGTCATGTAGATAGTGCGTTGGTTTATTAGACGTAAAGCCCGGATTCGTATCCCAAGTCAGGCATCAAAACGAAATATGAAAGAAAAATATTTCATCGCCCAGAATTCTGGCAAAAACCCTAAGAGTAAATTAACCTGCCACGGAAAAGTTTCTCAAAAATCTGTCGTTCGGAGTTGATGTTAAACTGTAGGTCCTCCCAGTCATATATAAAATTAACGCACACAACATAAGTGGCGTGTGAAGACGTAATCTTGAGTGAAGGATGTAATGTGAAAAACCGGAGCCTTTGATGAGAATCGAACACACAACGCTGTTCATAGAATATTTTAATAAGGGAGGGCCATCAATAGCTACTAAAACATAACGTCATTGTGCCAAGTTTTTGAGCGTTTGTTAATCTACGTTATCGTCCTGCATACATATACGCATGTCTTTATATGAATAGATCTAAATTTTTCTCGTTTCTCATATATCGCTTACTCGTTTCTTGCTTTCTAGCTTTATCGCTTTCTCGCTTTTTCGCTTTATATCTTTCTCGCTTAAAATCTTTATAGCTTTCTCGTTTTATATCTTTTTCACCTTTTATCTTTCTCGCTTTATCGCTTTCCCGCTTTTTCGCTTTCTCGCTTTATCGTTTTCTTGCTTTGTAGCGTTCTCACTTTCTCGCTTTAAAATTTAAATTTAATTTACGTTGAAGTTTGTTCTCCTCTGCTTTACCAACCCAGCCAAAGCTATGATAGTATGCGTGTAAAGAAGGAAGCATTGGCTGCTGCAATCAATCTGCATCGAATTTTAATTTTTAAACAGCAAATTGGGCATATAAATTAATTATGAAGTTGCTTGTGGATTTCTTGAGGATAATTTGAATGATAAAATCGTACTTTCAACTAATAAAACGAATAAGAAACTTTCTGAATGTGAAACGAAATTGAGATTTTTCAAGTTTTGGTAAATTAAAAAGAGAAATAAAGGAATTCAATTAAAAACCCAAAGCCTGCGTTAAATGTGTTATGAAAAGTATGAGAAAGTTGTTGTACGTTTAGATTCTGTTTTCAATTGTTTTTTGAGTTTTTTTTTTGTTTTACCTTATTGGGTCAGTAGAAATTGCTGCATGCAAGCATGTTTCACAATCTGAAATATTTTCTTTGGCACTTTATTAACGTTTTTAACAAATCTTAGTGCCCACTAAACTCTGACCTTAGCCTATTACCACAACAACATACAATATATTCGCACACACACATGGAAAAACAAAAGAAAAAATGATTCTGAAAAGATTTTTTCGAAAAGGAAAATTCTTCTAACATAACAGATGATAAGACTTATGCTCCCTGAATAATAAAGAAAAAATGAGAAAATGAAAAAGAAAATCTGAAAAAATATTGGCCAAATGATTAAGAGAAACTCATTATTTGCTGCATTTGCAGAGAAAATCTTTAGGAAAACAATGAAAATTTAATGATGAAGGTGACGGTTACGGTGACGGTGATGATGATGCCTATGATGCTGCTGCTTAGCTAGGCTGTTGAGGATGACTTTCATCATAGAAAGCTTAGTACAAATAAAACAACAACAACAAACATCTGTGATGACATTTATAAGATTTCATATTTTTAACCTTTTCGTGAACCTTGTGAAGACCATGTTAAAAACCGTGGAAAAACAAAGCAAGAAATCAGCAATACGCTAACATTACGCTAATGGCTAGGAACAGGCGAATCATTAGTTATCGTTTTCCTATTTGATTTTTTTTCGTACTTTTAGTTACTGCCTGTAACTACAGTCAGCAGCCATCAGCTAGCAGCTGGTCATGCGTAAATTTATTGTAAATAACTAATCAACCATAATGAAGACTATGTGGTATGTGAACAATAGAATTGCAAAGACAACAACAACAAAAAATTTAAACAAAAGTCCTCTGATTCAAAATTATAAAAACAACATAAGTATGGTTGGCAAATCCAAAAATCTTCTTCTTTTTTTTTGCTTTTCAAAGAATCGCAATAAAACCAGCAACTGCATGGCAAAGGCAAATAAATGGGTCACTGAGTAATATTTTCTTTCATTTTGTTTTTTTTTGTATTCACAATTTATTACAGAAATAATGGAAAATTGAAAAATCATAGAAAACTTGCATCATTGTCTTGCTTATGAATATTATTGGAAGATTTATAGACTTTCTGGCTTATTGGCAATGACAATAGAATTACTGGCAGCATTCGATTTATGCCAGGGCAATTGTTGCTTAAAGCAAAATCTTCATTTTCTAATTTAATAAATTTGTCAAACTTGCATTCAGAGTAATTTGTAAAGGGTAGATCATTTAAAATTTTAATTTAAAAACTCAATAAAACAAAAAGGGTTTGAAGTTTTTCCAAATTTATTTTTCTGTTGTGAAATATAATTGCTCCATTTAGAACTGGAATCTTATTCCATTCATATAGCTGCCTCGGCTGGCCTCACAGTACCTCTTTTCATCGAACCAATTTTTGTGCACTTTTTCGAGGGTTGTAACATCATGAATGTTGGCCTTTAAATGCTTAATCTTCTTTGATTTGTCGGCAGAACACGTTTCTTTAACAACGCCACACAGATAATAGGCCAATGCAGTCAATCGCAGTTCCTTAGCGGACAATTGGCATCACCATTCCGGCTAATTAAATGGCCGTCAAACATTTGAAGCAAAAAGTCGATTGTAACATTTGATATGTGGCAAGTTGCACCATACTGTTGAAACCAAACAACTTACATACATAATTTGCCATTACAGCCCTTCAGTCAGGATTTCGACCTAGCTTCACAAGCCACTTATGTTGTGTGCGTTAATTTTATACATGACTGACGGGACCTACAGTTTAACGTCGTCTCCGAAAGACACATTTTTTGAAAAGCATTTCATGGCAATTTTTAATCTCAGAGTTTTTGCCAGAAATCTGCTGAGAGGAAGTCGACGAAAAAGTATTTTCATATTTTCGTTTTGATGTCTGACCTGGAATTCGAACTCGGGCCTTTCGTCTAATAAGCCAACACACTACCTGCTAGACCACGGTGACTTTTAAACATTGTTTCGTTTAGCGCTGAAACTAATTGGAACGTAACCTCCGCGTTAAGCGAGGTCTTACTGTACACCCAAGAGTGACGTTTCCAGCGAGGTCTGTTTACTGACGCCACCGTTATAGGAAGAGAACTCACTTAAGTCAGTATTCAGATCCATTATGATACCACAATCAACCAGATTTCGAAATTGCAGCAATGTTTATATTACAGAGATCGGTCAAGACTGTGATAAGATGAGAGCTCAAATATGTTCGTCTCTAAGTGACACGCGCATGGTATTGATTCATGAGGTAAAATACAGACACTTTCTGCTCTTCAGATACACAACAGCTGCAGAATACTTACTTACTTACTTAATTGGCCATTTACAACCCAGTTAACGGATTTTGGTCTGGCGCAACACTTCCTTCCGCCACTGGAAATTAATACGCTGAACAACGTCAATGTCGTTGAGGAGCTCATGCAGCTCACTGTTAAATCGGATGCGGAAATCATCGCCAAGTCGCACAGACCGAAGATCTTACGTAGGGATTTTTTCTCGAATACCCTCAAGGCTGCTGCATCAGTTCTTAATAGGATCCATGTTTCTAAGCCTTAAAGAAGCACGGGTAGGATGAGCGTCTTGTAGAGTATTAGTTTCGTCTTACGAGAGACATCTCAGCTACTCAATTGGCTATTGAGACCATAATAGCACCTGTTGGCAAGAGTAATCGTGCGCTTGATCTCAAGACTGACATCATTTCCGGTGGTAAGTCTCGTTATCGGCCGTAATTTGGGAATCAATACGCCGCACGGCTCTACTTGTCGATAACTATACTTCGTTTTGCCCTGATTTACTGCCAGACCCATCTCCTTAGACTCCCGTTCAATAGCACTAAAGGCAGCAGTGACATCTCCTTTGGTACTCCCTATGATGTCGTTGCCGTCAGCGTACACAACCAACTGTAATTTAGAAAAAATTCATATTAGACCTGTCCACATAAAGGCTTTCGTTCATATTATAGGCCTAAACACTTCAATGACGTTATGTTTAAGTAGCTGTTATGATTGGTCTCCCTCTTCAATACTGCCAATGAGCTGCTTCAGTTTAGTGGTAGGCATCCCTAACTTTTAGCTTAAGGGTCGTATGTTTCATTTACGCCAAAGTCTCTGATCTGTTATACTACAGACTAAGGCATAATGCCTGAGTGAAGTGCTTAATGAATAAATAATATACTCTTACACATGTCCGTTGGCCATTACAATGCTTCAGTCAGGGTTACAGCCTAGCCTCTCATGCCACAATTAATGTGTGTGATAATTTTATACATGAGCGGCCGGACGTACAGTTGAAAGTCGCCTTCGAACGTCAAATATTTGGGAAACTTTTCATGGCAATTTTAATTACTCTTTGAGTTTTTGTTTGAAATCTACTGAGAGTTGCTGAGAGTCTCCGAAGAAATATTTTTTTATATTTCTAAATGAGTGGCAGGACCTACACCTTAAAGTCGCTCTCAAAGCTAACATACCCTATGCCATCGGTTAAACTTAAGCTAATCTAGGTGCTAGAGCCGTGGAAAACTTGAAATTTCGAATGAGCCCCACCTAGAGAAACCATTATTTCCCGCAGCGAAAGCCATTATTTTCTCGAGAGTAAAATAAAATTGCAATGAAAATTTTTTCAGATCTGTCATTCATAAATAAGTCTCTCTAGTCATAATAAAATTATTACACATAGCATGGGTAGTGTAAGAAGCTAGGTTGTAGTCCAGGCTAAAGTTTTGTTATAAAGTAAATAAATATTATTTTGCAGCCCCTACGATGGAATTTCATCAGTATGGAGGCTACGCTTAACCGTGGCACTATGTTTACTTCATTGAGCTTTGGTATTAAAACTACCATAACAACCTAACCTAAGCAATGTTAATGTGCTATTAAAATCGATCGACATAAGTAAGCACTTCTCAAGAATGATAAACTAAAGATTACGCCTTGTACATGATTTCCCGTTAGATGACGTTGTGCGGCTATTTTAAAGGTTTCCAAGTCGTTTTTCATATGTGAAAATGAACATTTCTTCTGAAAAGTGTATGCACTATGCGAAAGTAGTTGGCAGCCCTGCAATATAATTTACATTATCATTAGCCAATAGGAAAACAATGAAAACAATTTTCGTGACGTCATTGATTCAACATGCACAGAAAGTTTTAATTTTGTGTGCATGATGGCATAATCTTTAGTTTATCATTCTTAAGTACTTCTTATTCAACCTTTGCGACTCTATCTGTCAACAGTTTGACCTGCAGCCTTTGGAATGTGAATGTTAATGAAGTTTTTTTTAGCATCAAGTCAAGTGGACGATTCGTTAAATATTGAGAATAGTTTTTAGCTTAGTTGAAGGGAATCCTGTTTGTATTATTAATATCAGGCCTATATATAGATCACTATAATTGAAGTCATAACTAACTAGAATGTGGTCTTTTATTTTAAAAATGTCTGTCGTTACTATTTCAGTTCAGCTAGAAACTACAGTCCGATAAACTTCATGTGAAGTGGTCCATACCTACCACACACTCATTGCTGACTCTTCTTATTTTCCAATTTGCTACACAGTTTACCGTGGACTCTTCACTGCATAAGTAGGGTCAATTCCCTTAGAATGGGTGCCATAAAAAAACAATCGTTGTGTTATATTTTTATTTTCTTTCGTTAAACTTGTTACTTGTTGTGTACTCAGAAGGTAATCAAAAAACAAAAGACTTAAGACACAAACTCGATTCATAAAATTTTAAGACAGTAAAAATTCACCTGCTCGTTCACATACACACACAAGAAATTAAAACATAAATCCTATAAAAAATGTTTATGTCACTGAGAATAAATTTTATGAAATAAAAAAAAATTATTTTTAATTACCCAAGTTGCCACTGACTAGGTGCGCTCATGCATTACATACGATAACATAGCATATCCCATACACATGTAAATTTTAATCGTTAAAAAATATTAAAAAAAAAAAAAATGAGAAGAAACATAAAAAATAATAAAAAATTATTCATAATTTATTAAGACAGACAGACAGACTGACGGTTGTTGTCTTGGTTTGTATGAGAAAATAAATTTTTTCCAAATACACTTGCCAGCTGTAAGCTGTGTGAGCAGTTCTATAAACGCAATTATTTTGTACTTAAGTTAACTTCCTGTTTAAATAAAAACTTCTGCCAACTTGTACTATCCACGCCAGCGTATAATCATTTATATTTTATGATTAATTTATAAAAAAAAAAAAATAAAAAAAATTATTTCTCTCTCCACAATTTAATAAATCATCCTACGAAGAAGAGAATTATTTAGTTTAGGATGTACTAGGTAGGTATGTGCTCTTGTTGGTTTCCCTCTCTCATTATAATGATCATTATTATAGTTTAAAGAGTATTGAAATTGTGTTCGTAACATTGTATCGAACAAAATTTTGTTTTAAATGTCTCTACAAAGGTTTCAACGGAAGTTCTCATAATTAGCGGTACGTGCTAATATCTTTGAAATTCTAAAATTCTGCTGAAAACATTGCTAATGACAGAAGATGAGATCATTTATTGTTGTTAGGTGCTTTGGATTTTTAGGAAACAAGCAATTTGCTATGCAATTTAAAGTATAATTTTTAAGCATTGTTCACTCAAAATCCGGCTACACTAGGAACGCAATTGGAAAAAATGGAGTAAGAACACTGCATTAACTTTTAACACCTTTTTCCAGGCATAAAGAAATAATTGAAGATTTGGAATCAGTAGTAGCAAAGGGTCCAAACGGGACTTTCTTGTTCCTATAGGGGCTTTCCTATGCCAATAATAACGGTTATTAATTGTCAAATTTAGAAAGTTCCTATTGGAATAGGAAAGTCCCTATAGGAACAAGAAAGTCCTTTATGATTGAATGATTCCAAGCCTTCAATTATTTCTTTATGCATGGAAAAAGGTGTTAAAAGTTAATGCAGTGTTCTTACTCCATTTCTTTCAATTGCTTTCCTAGTATAGTCGGAAGTTACATTTGCCAAATAAATTGCAATTTATTGAATCCTTTTTGCCAAATTTCCAACCTCGGATATTCCATTCAACAACAGGTGCAGATAATAAAATTCGGTTTAGGAAAATGGGTGTTCTGCTCAGGCAACACATCTTCGTCTCTTACCGAGAGAACTGTGTGGTGGATAAATTCGAGTCCAGAGATTAAAAAAACAATCCAACAAAACTCATAGATATCCTGAGACTATCACCAGACTCTGTAAGAGTATGCAGGAGAACCTGAGATAGTCGATTTTGATTAGTTTGCAAGAACATGGCCTTTGGCAAACCACATCTGGGGAAATTTTGTGTCTTGCGCTCGTAAAAAAGTCAAGTAACCTAGAAACTAAATATAAACGACCACAAACAGCAATTTAGGTTCGTTCATTGGGGCTTGAATTTGTTGGAAATTGAGTTCAATTTTCATCGAACAATCATTTTCAACAATTTAATTCCTTGCTGAATGAAAGGGGTCCGAAAAAACAAAATTTCTGAATTTAAGGCGATGAACATGACATTACAACCCCACCTAAATTACGGCGTAAAGCGCAATGTAATTTAGCGCCCTGCTTTTAAGCTGTAATGAGCAACATAAATAAAAGCGTCAACGTTGTGCCAAGAACACTAATGTTAACTTACCATGTTAAATAAAAATCGTCAAATGAAAATAAAAGATAGAGATAAAATCGCAAAATTGGACTGAAAGCAGCGAACATGTCATTACTTAACAATGACAAACATGTTTTACAACAAACTTTACTTCCTTACGTTCTGTCAAAATTGGATTTTCCAATTGCAAAGCGTTAGCGGAAATTTTGACATTTATTTTGCGCTTTACGCCGTAATTTAGGTTGGGCTGTTAGATTTCGCAACGTCCAATGCATGCAGAAATATTCATTATTTTGGGTGGATTTTAGGCAAGCGGAGCCAGCCGTTTTTGAGAATGGCGTGTCTTAGTCCACTACTGTTAACGACGAGCACTATAAGTTGCATAACTAGGAATAACTATAAACTTCTTTTGACCTCAATTGTACCATCCGGAACTTGTGGTTTGTAGTTTGAGGTTTGTAGTTTCAGCGAAACTCATCGCTTATTGGTATTCTGCACAGGTGATTTGAGGTTGTGATAGTCTCATGTCGCCATATGCCATTCGTTACATTCAGCCCGTTTTATGCGTTAAAGTCATGGAAGCTTGGAAATTTCGAATGTGCTACAATAGAGAAGCCGTGGCGAACATTTGAACTGCTGAATGCGAATAAGCTACAAACCACGGAAGTCCTCAAAATCAAGATAATCCATGCCATCTTTCAAAATTAGCCCTGTTTATGAGCCAAAGTCAGAGAATATTGGAAATTTCGAATAAGCTACACCCAAAGCAGCCATAGCGGATTTGGTCCCATTTTGCTGTAGTACTGCAACTGTACATACATACTTAATTGACCATTACAACCCTTCAGTCAGGATTATTAACCTAGATTCTCACACTACTTATGTTGTGGGTGTGTGTGTTAATTATATACATAAGTGGCGGGACCTACAGTTTTAAAGTCGACTCCGAACGACAGATTTTTGAGAAACTTTTAATGGCAATTTTATTTTTACTCTCAGAGTTTTTGCCAGAAAGCTGCTGTACTGCAACCATAGTATCTATTACTCTCCTCTCAAACCCTACAGAGTATCACGTTAACAGGATATATTTTTGCAAAACTTGATAAAATGCATGAGGCTGTTCAATGTCAAAAGAACTTACCCCTCCTTGCACTTGATACACAGTCAGTAGTTTCTGTCTAGGATGCTTTAATGTCCTAAAGGTTCCAAGAATGTGTTGCGGTGATTCATTCTCATCAACACAGAATCTATATGATGAACTCCATACAATTCTTATTTACACCTTTATAGTATTCGAACGGTTTCTTCTCCCTTGTATTCAATTTATCTGCTACTTTTCCAGCTCGTTGCTATTACGAAAACATGGACATAAAAAAAATTATGATTTAATTATATCCTCGTCATTTTATGGTCAATTTGGTGTACAGCATTTACCGGAATACTTTTATAGAAGATCAGCGGCGCTTACAGTTTAACGACAGATTTGAGAAACTTTTCATTGTAATTTTATTTATTTTCCGAGTTTTTACCAGAAGACTGCTGAGGATCAGTCGTCGAAAAGAATGTTTTTTTTTTAATTTTCTGTTTACTTTGAGGTATCTAAGTAGGGGGTTTGAACCATGGGCTCTTTTTTAATACCTTAACATGACTACAACACAGTAAGATTTCATGGGCTTTCTTTTATTCAAAATATTCATCTTCCAATCGTAAGAACTCGACGTAGTATGTAGTTTGTTGGCTTATTAGACGTGAGGTCACAAAACGAAATTTTAATCTTTTTTCGGCAACTTCCTCCCAGCAGATTTCTAGCATAATCTGTAGGTCCTGGCAGTCATGTATAAAATTAACACACACACAGGATTACTATTCTTACTGAAGAGTTGTAACGGCCAATTATGTATGTAGTCAACCATTCATATCCTATGTAGTGGCCTTTGTGTAATGTTGAATCTGTGACAATGTTGCTTAACAGCATGCCTAACTGGCATAACTCCCGTGATTAAACCATCTGCATTGGTTGACTGCAGCTGGTACAAAGGCCAAAGTTACTTGATCAGTGGTACCCATTCCGCACTATGTATGTTTGATGTTATTGACTTCGACTCGTCTCTACTTAACATTGACACGAATCACAAAATAAGTATGATTCGCATACGAACACTACTATACTCACAAGAAGATTGTGTGTATGCTTTGCTTGTTGTCTTTATCTTTCCTTTCTACTTTGTTTTTATATGCTACAACAACAAAAGCTGTAAATTTTGATGAATTACTCGAATTACTTATAAGTATTATAAGTATTTTCCTAAATATTTGAATCAGAATGAGTAGGCGTATGAATCAAACATATTTCGAATGTTTTGAGTTTGATGTCAACGTTGTACTCATACTCATTGCTACTTATACTCATAAATCAATGTTGTAGCAAGTACGAATGAATCAGAGTAGTTGAATTTCAATTCTGTTGATTCACTCATACTAAAATTTGCATGAGTACTTATAAGTAGCGGAAAAATGATTCATTGTTGATCTCTGATGCATTATTAGCAACAAAATGATTTTAAAATCCTTTCAACACTTGCAATTTAATGTGTAATAATCTGAAGTAAATCTTACATTCTAGAATAGATTTCGTTGAGTTGTATTTAATTGTCCGAACACATCAAAAGGTGTTCGTTTTAATGAGCTACTCACGTTTCATACGTTCGCCTTTTTTTGGTTTTGTTCAGGACTAGACCAAGCATATGATGATGATGATGATGTACTCAACATTACATCTATCCAGAGAGGGAGAGAGAGAAAAAAGAATGAAACTTGCATTTAGTAGAGGGCTTGGCTAAGATAATAAGGTGAGTTCCTTTTATTTTGTAATCTTAAATGTTTTCAAAAGGAATTCATTCTTTTGGGGAGGAAATTAATTTTAAAATTTTTTTAATTTTAAATCAAATTTATAAACGAAACAGTTTTTTATTTAAAAGATTCAATTAGAGTTGGAAAAAATTCTGAGCTTCTTTTACGATTTTCATCACAAGCCATGATTTTTATTTCTTAAAATTGAAAATGTTTTCTTTTGAAGCTCTGCTGCCCAAGCATAGGCTCTTTTAGACTCCAACTGAGATGCAGGAGCTATTTTTGTTTTAAAGTGTAATTAAATTTTTTTTATGTAAAAAGAAGAAATAAAAACAACAAAACAACAAAATAATCTTGTTGGAAAAGTTACACCAACAGGAAAATGCGTGAGATTCATAACAAAATATGTAGAAGAATATGCCAACATATGTACCCTATAATGTTAACTTAAGACTGAACGTGTTGGTTTAAATTAAATCCCTATCTCAATGATATTGTTCACTGCGCCATGGATATTTATCAATAAAAAGCTTTTAAAATGGAATGAATCTTCAATTCCAATAGATTTCTGTTCTTCTCTCCTCGTGATTATTTATTATTACTGGGCGGACAGTCCACAAATTATCCGACGAGGTTTGTGCAATCATTGCGCTCACCAATTTTTTCTAAGTGTTGGATGGAATTTGGCCAGTACGGAGACCGCTACTACCCCTGGCATCAAAATGGCTTCCTTAAGAGAGCTTTAGTATCGAAACTGCCACACCAACCTCACCTTACCTAACCTATCCTATTCGACAGCATGACAAACTGTATTACTGAAATACCAGATTGACTTTCTTGTCCCAAACGGTTCTAATAAATAGATTCTCTTAGAAACTTATTGCTATACAGACGGCTCTCAAGAATGATGATTTCCCGTTAGATAACGTTGGGTTATTTTAAAGGTTTCCAAGTCGTTTTTCATATGTGAAAATTAACATTTTTTCTGAAAAATGTGTGCGCTACGTGAAAGCAGTTGGCAGTCCTGCAATATAACTTACAGTACATCATTAGCCAATAGGAACACAATTTGCGTGACGTCATTGATTCAACATGCGCAGAAAGTTTTTATTTTGTATGCATGATGGCGTAGTCTTTAGTTTATCATTCTTGGATGGCTCTAACTTGGAGATAGAAAGGTTTTGGGTCTTTATATAGAAGAATCGTAAACAGAACCATTAAATAGCCTTAAAGCGGAGTCATAAACCAAACCACTCCATATCTTTCAAGCATAACCATAAACAAAACTATATGATGGTCTGATAACCAAATATCAATCTGGGTAATAACGTGGAGGAAAAGGGGATCAAAAATTACCTGGGAATGTAAGAAGGCGACTAACAATTACTCTAGGTATTGTACAGTATACATGGGTATATATAGGGTGGGCCACCTATCTGTATAAATTTGAATCTGGCAATATTTATGTCATTCTATAAGAAAACCCACACATGTTCTTAAAGAAGCCAATGCACCCATTACGAGCGACTCTTTGGTTTGGCTTGTGGAGCGGAGGCATCATTGGTCCATATATGTTTGATAACTATGACGCCGCAACTATTACGCTAAATGCACCATGATAACTAATTTTTTTGTATCCGCTCTTCATGGTATTTATGTGAACGATGTTTGGTTTCAGCAGGATGCTGCAACTTGCCACACATCTCATGTCACAACCGATTTTTAGCGTGGAACGTCTGATGGCTGTTTAATTAGTCGAAATTGTGATGTAAATTGGTCACCAAGAATCTGCGATTTGACACCGTTGGGTTATTTTCTCTTGGTTGCCGTTAAAGAAAATTGTTATTCCAGGAACAATTAAGCATTTGAAGTCCAACATTCATGATGCCATTGCCTAGATACGATCCCATGCAAAAGTGTACTGTAAGGTTAGCGGCGCCCGCTAAGTGAATGAAATAAAACTCCATTTCTAACTGGAACAATTGTACGTCACATAACGTTGATGAGCACTCTTGCGGCACACTCCAATTTAAACGGACATTTAAACTGAAGGGGAGCGTTAGATAATAATGAATGCATGTTATGCAGTAAGAACATCGATAGCTTTCGTAAGCTTGAGATCTTCCGATCTTATTGGTTACAATATCCCAAAAGTTGCCGCAGTCTAGTACGTAGTCTGTTGACATAGTTCAAATTCTAACTCAGACATTTCGAATGAATTCAGGGTATGTAGTAAAATTAGCGAAACAATGAAACATTTATTATGTCATTACCCACCTTTCGTAGGCTCGGAATCCTTGTATCTTATGGGTTATAAAATCCCAAATTCAGTGTAGTCTAATAGCTAGTATGTTGTGGTTCAAACCCCAGCTAAGACTTCACTAAGCAAACAATGTCCCTATGCAGCGTTCTAGCAGAAACTCTGAGAAGAAAGAAAAATTGACATGAAAGGTTTCAATGCAGGCAGTCAGAGGTCACGATGACTATACGATTTTCAAAGGGTACCAACTGACGTTTTTAAATAAATTCATTTGAATTTGCAATTTAAAAATTTCTCTGGATTTGTCTTAATAAAGGCTGAGCTTTAGAGGTATTAGGGGTCTACTCACAAAACACCGTACAAAACACACCGTGGCCCAGGGTATATTGCCCTTTATTTAAATAGTATCTGAAGAATAAGGTGATATACCAGAAGTTGCTGGAACGGCTAAGGCTATATTTGCTGATGATAAGGCAATTTTATTAGCTGCCACATCTGAAAATGGGGCGATCTACGAACTATAGAATCTGAAAATTAACTTACCTACCTCCTTCGAACTTGATCATATTTATGTGCGGACAATTAGGCAACACTCAAAGCGATGGAATTCCATCTTTTTTTATAAAACCAGCACTCAGGGGATGGCCCCTACTCATGCAGTGCATTTTGCTGGTTTAGGAAAGAGGGAACGGTAAGGAAACGAGTTGCTGCTGGTGACTATAAAATGGCCAGTGCTATACCTCCACCATTAGTTTACAGCAATCGTCCCCAAAAAGCCCGCAGTTTCTCACACCACTTATGTTGTGTGTGTGTTAATTTTTAGACAGAAGTGGCGGGACCTACAGTTTAAAGACGACTCCGAACGACAGATTTTTGAGAAACTTTTCAAGAAGAGAAAGAGAACAAATCGCCGAAAAAATCCCTCTTGTATTTTTAATTTTGATGCCTGGCCTGGGACTCAAACCCTGGCTTTTCACCTAATATGCCAGAACACTACCTACTAGACCATGGCACCCCCTAAAATCTAGTTAAATCAAGGGCCATCAGGAGTTGCATAGCCACCCTACAAGGTATACGTCAACACAACACCCACCTCTACTGGGCACCGAACCACTGCGTCATAGAGGGAAATGAAAAGGTGGACGAAGTGACAGAAAAAGGATTGGAGGTATCTGAGGAGGAGAGCATATATACACGCCTCTATAAAAATTGTTGGTTTCTTTGCAGCATTAAAATCAAAAACCATACGTAGACCAACGTACCTTATTTCCGAATTTGAAAACTGCTGTGCCAAGCAGTGGATAGCAGGAAAACCAAGGAACTACTTGAGCACGAGAAAAGAACGGTTCACGCTCTAATAGGAATTCTAACGAGACTCTAGGCAACTGGCAGGTTTGCTGACAGGCTCAGTGTGACCTACCAGCATTAATAGAGAAGAGGCCAGGATGTGGGAAAAAATGACATTAGTGAAGCTCTATTTATGTGAGTGCCGTTAAAAACAATACAAAACAAAATTCATCGGTTTTTGGGCATGGTTTGGATAACATTAACACAAAAAGCAAGGATGGTGGCAGGTATTCTGACTAAGAGGTTGTGATAACCAAGTAATTAAGTTAGTAACTTGTAGGTTAGTTCACCTTAAAGAGGTTCATATGACAGTCGCACGTATGATGCTGTATAATAGGCTGGTATCATAAGCTTATTTCTTCTAGCTGATGGTAGTAATTTAGTCCCTTTCTGACGGACGACCCAGTACTAACTAACAGCTATTCCCTGTATTTATATTTGCGCCTATTTTCCAAAGTTATGAGATTTTTCGTTGACCTAAACTATCCTTCTCTTCTTTAATAATTATAATACATTGTGGAAAACTTTGTAGTCGGTGTGGATCTATTGTAGCGCTTCTACTGATTTTATGTTTCCATTCGCACTAAATATCGAAACTAAGACAAAGACATGGAGGAAGAGAAAGAGGAAGGGAAAGAAAACAACATTCAAGTTACCTTTTAGTTTAGTTACCCAAAAGCCTATAAAATTCTTAATTTTTGTATTTTTTTTTTTTTTTGCAACTCAACTCTTTCATTTTCATGCAGATGGTACGCGTACCAGTACGAGTATATTGTTTCTAAAGTAGGCTACAATGGTTATAAAAACTATGGACGTGATGTTATTAAAATGTAACCAAAACAACTATACACATACAAGCAAACTGATAAAAGGATCAAAATTATGGGAAACAAAATAAAAAATTAAGAAAAAAAGGAGAATAATTGTCTGCCAAACCTGTCGTAACAGTCAATGATAAGAATCAGGTATGAGGGTATGAGAGGATAAGTACGTTAAGTAATTAAATTTATATTTTTAGTCTCTCCTCTTTTACAACATCATCTTGTAACAATTTTTAAAACGTATTATTTATTATAGATGAGTAAAAAAAAAACAACATTTCTAAAGGAACAGGATTCGTGACATTCATTTTTGTACATACATGCCACTGTGAAACAAAAGACTTGTGCGTAAGACTCGCCTAATATCTAGTACAAGCAATGATGCTAATGGTTTCTAGTATTGTCTACATGCATGAAACAGGGTTAGTTTCTTTGCGCTTAGCTTTTCCAATTGTGTCTTTGTATACTAAATAGGCCAACATTTCAGAAAGCTATAAATTTCAAAAGTCAGTAGGTACTGCAGTCTAGTAGGTAATGTATTCGCTTATTAGACGTGAGGCTACTGTTCAAGCCCCACACATCTCCAACAGAATGAAATATAAGAAATATTTCGTCGGCGATTTCCTCTTAGCAGATTTCTGACAAAAACTACGAAGCAATTATGTTTGTAAACATTTCTCTACAGGTCTATCCAAAAATATGCCCTTGACCCATCTGTATAGTGTAGAACGGTCTCTGTTGTTGTCTCTGTTTTAGCAACCGAATTATTCTTTTTCCTCCTATTTATCTCTGGCGTTGCAAAGCGTTTTGCAAAACCGAAGGTTCTCTCAGAAATTCTGTATGCCATATCATAACGCTCCATGGTTATTCTGGCGTTAGACTCATCGTCCCATCAATCCATTATAATTTCCATGATTCTGGTACCCATTACCACATGTAATGAGCTTAAGCCCTGGGCACTTGTTATAAGACTGGATCTGTTTTCTGTAGATTACAACATTTAAAAATGATCCTTAAGGTAGAATTAGCCAAACGTTCACGCAGTATAACAGAACTTACGTTCGTTTCTAAGCTACGAAAATAATACAAATGCTTATAGAAATTCAATGATGGTTGAGTAATCATTGTTATCTGCTTAAAGTGCTGGAAATGAACGTTCGCTCCGTTTACTTACTTACATACTTAATTGGCCCGATTAACGGATTTCGGCCTGTCGAAATACATCCTTCCAGACGCCTTTATTTCTTGCGCTTCTACGCTAATTGGTCACACCAATCGATGACAGGGCTTCCTCGACTTGGTCCTTCCAACGGACACAAAGTCGTTCTCTTCGCCGACTTCCGTTTCAAATTCCCATCTCGCCGGAACATCTTCCTCCATTCGAACGACTTGGCTGAGCCAAAGCAGCCGCTGGATATTGATACGCCGCACAACATCTATGTCGTTGAATAGCTCATACAGCTCACTGTTGGATCGGATGCAAAAATCATTGCCAACTTGCACTGTACTGAAGGTCTTACGTAGGACATTTCTCTCGAATACTCTTAAGGCTGTTGCATCAGTTCTTAATAGGGTCCTTGCCTTTGCGCCATAAAGAAGCACGGGAAGGATGAGCATCTCGTAATAGTTTTGTCACACGAGAAAGGTCTCTGCTACACAATTGCCTATTGAGACCATAGTAGCACCTGTTGGTAAGAGTTATCCTACATTTAACCTCCAGACTGACATCATTTTTGGTGGTAACGGCTGAGCCAAGATAAAAAAATTCCTTGACTGTATCAAAAGTATAGTTATCGGCCGTAATCTGAAAATCATGTCCGCATGTCTCTACTTAGCGATAACATATACTTTGTTTTGCCCTCATTTACTGCCAGACCCATCTTCTTAGGGGCCCATTCAATTGCACTAAAGGCAGCAGTAAGATTTTGCTTGGTACACTCTATGATGTCAATGTCAGAAACGTACGCAGGCAACTAAACACTTTTTTGAAAAGTAGTGCCATTGCGATGCACTCCCGCCTTACGCAGAACACTCTCCATGACGAAGTTGAAAAGGTCGCATGATAAGGGGTTATACACATACATAATTGGTCATTATAACCCTTCAGTCAGTATAATTGAGCTAGTTTCTGACACTACTTACGTTGTGTGTGTTAATATTACACATGAGTGGAGGGACCTATAGTTTAAAGTCGACTCCGAACGACAGATTTTTGAGAAACTTTTAATGGCAATTTTATTTACCTCAGAGTTTTTGACAGAAATCTGCTGAGAAGAAATCACCGAAGAAAACTTTTTGTATTTTGTTTTAATGTCTGGCCTGCGACTCGAACCGAGGCTATTAAGCACACTACCTACTAGACCACGGCGACCTCAATGAAAAGGGGGCGTCTTGTCTGAAACCTCGCGCGGTATCAAAAGTTTCGGAGAGGTCAATTCCTACCTTGGCTGTAGGAACAGCTCAACGTCATTCTGCATAGTTTTATCAGCTTCGAAGATATACCGAGCTTAGCGATTGCGGCAGAAACACGATTCCTTATGAAGCTATCAAAGGCTGCCTTATAGTCGACAAAAAGATGGTGTGTGTCGACTTGTTTTTCATGGGTCTTTGCCGTTTGGCGTAGTGTGAAAATCTGGTCGATGATGGACGCTGCACGACATCTATGTCGTTGAAGAGCTCATACAGCTCACTATTGGATCGGATGCGGAAATCATCGCCAACTTGCACTGGACCGAAGATCTTACGTAGGACATTTCTCTCAAATACTTTTAAGGCTGCTGCATCACTTCTTAATAGGGTTCTTGCCTTTGCGCCATAAAGAAGCCCGGGTAGGATGAGCGTCTTGTAGAGTATTAGTTTTATCCCACGACAAAGGTCTCTGCTACTCAAAAAAATGATTTCTTAAGGGGCTATCGAAGGCTGCCTTACAGTCCAATCAGTGTTTTGACGAGTGGCTTCAGTCGTTCACACAATACGCCTGTAAGAATCCTATATGCGATCGGGAGGAGGCTTATACTTCTGTAGTTGGCACGTATTGTATGGTCTTCCTTTTTCAGAACAGGACAGTGAAGACTGAGGTTCCAATCGTTGCGCATATTTTCCTCTAGCCATATTTTGCAAAATAAGCTGGTGCATGCGCCCTACCAACTCATTCCATCCGGTCTTAAACAATTCAGCGGAGGGCCCATCGTTCCGTTACGTTGTGTAAATATTCGGCTATTTATACCTTAAAAATCATTTTAAAGCGGTATTCGTTGCAGTAGCAGTTATGAAGTTGTTTAAACTTATAAATGAATTACAGTCAACCCTTTTATAACGTGTGGTGTGCGCACCGCGTTATATGGAAACTGCGATATAAGAAACTCAGATTTCAGGTACAAACCAGGATAACTTTTTATGGAAATTGCGCTATAAGAAACATGGAGTTAGTACATTAAATCCTCTTACAATATCTAGTTACTATTCATAGACTGTGCGGAAGGCATTTATGGGATGAAGTTGAGCGCAAACCGCGCTATAAGAGTACCGCATTATAGGAGGGCTGTCGCAATTTCAGCCTCGCATTATATGGAAACAGCGTTCTGAGAGTACCGCGTTATAGAAGGGTTGACTGTATAATTTACGAAAGAAGGTACAATCATAAGGAGGGGAAAATTTTGAAATTACTCAACAGTCGGATATAAACGCAACACTGTTAATTAACTTCATTTTACATTAGTTAGCATTACCATTGAGATAAATGAGCATCTCTGATACATTAACCTTATCCTACTTATGACCACAGAACCGAACTTGAAACATCGTATGAAAAACGCTGCTTTCTCCTTACGCAAGTTTTTTTTTAATTGATGGCCAATTGACTGGTATTGAGGCTGTCATTTCGCCTGCTATTTTAACATTTTCAAATTCTTTACAAGTGACATGTAACGTTTGAGGCGATTTCTTATTTAATTCTACGATAATCGTTTGCATAAAACCTTTTTAGCCAATTTCACTTAAAGTTTTAATAAATTGCCATGACACAACACATTTTTTCGTATTTATTATACCAAAAAAAAAGAAACTATTCAATAAGCCCCGGCCACGTAATACTTAGTTAAGAAGCATTTGTACTCATATTATGCAAAATTGTTTAAATGCTTATGCCACATGACACTTAACAAGCCAATAAAAATATGAGGAAAATTAAAAAAGATCTCTCTTAAAAGTTGCTTAACATGTAATGAAACTGAATGTCGGTAATTACAAAAAAAAAGTCATAAAAAATATGTTTAAAAAGGCAAAAACACAACTTTTATGGCCAAAAGTATTTTAGACAACTGAAAGAAGTTTTTCTTTCTTCTTCTATGGAAATGTTAAAAATTTGTCGAATCATTGTGCAGCTGCGCGTTTTGGGGAGAGAAAAGATTAAAAATCTTTACAAATACATATTAAGTGTGTATTAATGTGATTGCCAATAATAATAATAAAAAAAAAATGACTGCAAAAAATATTCGCAACTATTATTACCGCTTAAAATATCAAAAATTTACAATTGGCCGATGATAAAAATGTCACCTGCTACTTGAAAATCATTTGATTGCACTCAATATATTATTTTGATCACTATAACCTTTCGTTTAGGATTACGACATAGCTTCTCACCATACTAGGGATGTTAATCGGGAAATCCCGAATTCCAAAATCTTGGGATTTTCGAGATTCTCAAATCCCGAATCCCGAAAACCCGGGATTTTTAAAGACTTGTCCCGGGAATTTCGGGTCTTGCGAATTCATATGTATTTTGATCCTTCAAAAGGTCGTAAAATAAATTCAATAGCACTCGACTTCGATAATAACATATCAGATGAGCAAGAACCCTACTTTTATTACTAAAAAGTTAATTGATGCCATCGAAGAATTCAAAAGCCCTTCAAAACAAATTAATAGGGTAACTGATTTCGATACTCAGCAGTCGCCGTGGTCTAGTGGGTAGTGTGTTGGCTTATTAGGCAAAAGGCTCGGGTTCGAATCCCAGGTCAGACATTAAAACGAAAAATATTTCTTCGGCGACTTGCTCTCAGCAGATTTCTGGCAAAGACTCGGAGAGTAAAAATTACTATGAAAAAGTTCTCAAAAATCTGTCGTTCGGAGTCGTCTTTAAACTGTAGGTCCCGTCACTCATGTATAAAATTAACGCACACAACATAAGTGGTGTGAGAAGCTATTATGTATGTATGATTTCGATACTCAACTGTGCAAAGAAATAGATTTATTTACAGCAGGAGGTAGTAGAGGTGAATATTTACAAGCTGTATAGAGCTATCTTGGAGTTATTTAACCAACAACTGTTGATTGCGAGAAGTGTTTTTCAACGGCAGGGTATGTTGACAACAAAATTCGTTCAAGCCTATCAGATCACATGTTAGATGCTTTAATCTTTTTGTTGGAATCCAAATAATTTTCTTAAAACTAATGCATTTACATACGTAGCATGAATAATTTTTATTTTATTACCGAAATATTTTTGTTATTAAGAGAAAATCGTGATTTTTCCTGTGTTTTTTCGGAATTTTTGGATCTCGAATTATCCCTAGATATCCAGGGATTTCGGGATCGGGATTTAGAAAATCCCGAATTCTGGGATTTTTAAGAATCGATCGCGTTTGGTATCCCTATATCGTACCACTTATATTCTCTGTGTGTGTTAATTTTATTTATGAGCATCATACTGCCAGCCCGCATCGAGCATCGCTCATCTTTCTACGGAATATAGTTTGGATAGGGAATTTCACTTTCTAATTCCAAGCTAGCACTACTAGATTTGTAATATGTTCATCTATCCGGAATCCTTGAATACTTATATACACCGATTGCTTCAAGCTCGGTGATAGCATAGGCAGCAGTGTCTTTTTTTGGCAAATCGACCAAGACAATTTCCTTCGACTACCGGTTCAATCTAGCGTGTTTTAGGCTAAGTCGAATTGGCTGTTCATCAATTCTTGTCAATACTTCCAAGCTATACATATCAGTTCAAATTTGCCGGCTCTTGTTAGCAAATTATCGTCTAACTTGTGGTGTATACTAAGGAAAGTGATTCGTTCGTTTTTTTGCATCCACCACCCACCGCATTAGATCCTCATCAACGGTGCTTCTTTTACCTGAACCTCAATCTTTTCTGACAGTCAATTTGATATTAGATTCCAATTTTGTCCCGTAGGGTTGCCATTGTCTCGACACTCTCTCAGAACGCTTCATCAACTCGCTTGTCTGGCTCGCCATATACATAGACATTCCAGGTGACTGTAGGGCTGATGAGTGGTACACTTCGTCCGGAACACTTGCCAATCGAATTGGGTATACCACTTAACTCGGTTAAATTGACCATCAGACAACAATTCTTCCGGGACGTCAATCTATCCTGGGTTAATGTGGAATCATAATCCATTGCTAAACACACTTGGCCTATAATAAATAGGAGACGTACCAACAAATTGCTCAAACTTGATCGCAATGTCATCTCGATCACCGTTGTCATGTTTTTACGTCATTGATAGAAATTGAAAGACTGCAGCTCCCATCGAACGATTGCCGCCGAGGTGGTGGTCCTGTTAAAGTGGAGGAGTTTTCCACTTTTTTTTCGTTGTTAGTTTAGCGGAGTAATCATCCATTGATATCATGGATATAGCTTCGTGCACAGAGTTTTCAAGCTGGTTTCCAATTTAGGAGAGTCGTGCTTTTAGTGTATAGCGCCTGCGCTGACCAATTTCTTTGAATTCGGTAGAATTTAGCCAGTACGGGAATTACACTTATTAATGGCGTCACAATGAACTTTAGTATCAAAGCTATCACTATTATCTAGCCTAACCAAAGCCAATCACAGCCCGTCTCTGTAACTGTTTTCTCTATCGTCTGTAAAATTTCATATCATTGACTACCTTAAACATTCGGCTGAAGTTCTAATGTTACAGAGTCCATAGAGTAGATATTGTTGTTATTGTTGTCGTTGCCTAAATTTCAGATCCTTATACTTCATTTCGATTTTTTGGAATTAGTTCTGTTTTTCTGATTGATAGCTCTTTGAGTTAAAGCCGCCTTCGATTAGTTGGCAGTGTATTGGCTTATGAGACGTAAACCCATGGTTCTAACCCCAGGTCAAACGACTTAAATCAAACAAAAGATGAAAGAAATTTCTTTAGAGAAATTGGCAAAAACTCTCGGAGTAAATAAAACTGTCATTTTTAATTTTTTTTTTAATTTTAGTGTTCAAAAGCACAAACTGTTGGAAATAACATCAAATTTTAGAACCAGTTCAGATTTGAATGAATTGGCAACGTTTGGCACGAATTATGGCCATCAAACGGCCGACAGAGCCATCACAGTCTGCACGAAAGTGGCTCTGTGGTATTTTGGCCCATTCCTGGCGAAGCGCTATTTTGAGATGAGCGACACTTTGGTGTTTTTTAGAGAGAACCCTACGCTCCAAAATGCCCCAGGCGCAAAAGTCCAACAGATTTAGATCCGGAGATTTTGGTGGCGATTATGCGGTAGAAATAAAGCGACAAACCTCCTTTTGAAGCCATTCATGCTTGACACATGCTGAGTGCGTTGGTGCTCAATCCTGTTGGAATGTCCATGGTCTGCGGCCGAAATTTTTTGTCTGCCCAGGACTTCAATTCTGTCTTTATGACATTTTTCTGATAATATTTGGCATTTATTTTGACCCCACGGTCAATGAATACGAGCGGGGAGCGACCTTCGGCCGTTACGGCAGCCCACAACATTACCATCAGCGGCTCTTGAGTTCTGGTGACCAATCGCAGGTGTAAATTTTCTGCTGACCTCTTTGACAAGTAAACCCGATCATTTTGTTTGTTCACAAACTGCTCAATTTGGAATATGTTCTCTTTGGAGAAAACCAAATTCGGTAACTGGCCACTTTCGTGTAAGCGAAGTAACTCCATGGCTCTTTTCAGTCTAACTTTTTTGTCCATCGGTGAGCTCTTGGACTTTTTGGAACTTCAATGGCTTTAGTCCAAGCTTATTTTTAAATATGTGTTGCATCCGTTCGCGCGATATGTTCAGCTCACGAGGAATTTTTCTACCACTGCGGCGTAGATTTCAATCAAATCTGTCTTTCACTTGCCGGATCATTTCTGGTGTTGTTACCGTCTTTTTTCGTCCAATTTTTGAACGCGATGCAACAGTTCCAGTATCATGGTAACGAGAAATGGTACGAGAAACAAAAGATTTGTTCACGTTTAAATGCTGGAGGGCTTTCACGATAGCCATCTGTGGTTTTCCAGTCAAATATGAAGCAATCACACTATCAGGCTTGAATTCCATCACGAATAACTTTTTTTCTGAATGCAATAGATCAAAATGCTTTTGTAACCTTGTAAATAATAAAATTATCTATCACTGGAATAAATCTGTCAGCTGTCAGACGAACGGTTTACAAATGATAACAACCTGAAGTTGGTTGCAGTACATATCAGCCACCCTGTAGTTGGGAATCGGATTTAAACTTAAGGTCCCGATACTCATGTAGAAAATTAACACCCACAACGTGGTGTGAGAAGATAGGACATAATACTGACTGTGGGGGTTGTAATGACCAATTATGTATGCATGCGCTTTTATTTTGATATTCCTGTTGTGTTTTGTATAGAGGGCAATGTCTAGATATCAGCGGAATATAATTTTTTCCTACGATTAACCGTTTTATGGAGAGTCGTGTAATTAAATGGAGGTTTAATGCCTCAGAATGTAGTGAAATTTGTTGTTGATTACTGATGAGATAAAATATATCAATCTGTTATTGACTATGATGCTAGAATGTGGTACAAGAAATCCTTAATCTTACATCCTTATGTTGAGAGTTTTCGTGGTGTCTGCAGAATAACCACTCGTGGTTAAATTAACACACACAACATGAGTGATGCGTGATGCTAGATTGTAATTCTAACTGAAGGCTCGTGCTGACCAGTTATGTAAGTACGTAAGCTGTTCACTGCCTCAATCATCTGTTAATTGTCATTTCATTGTCTAACGAGCTACTCTATTCCACGTTCCATAGAGTTGTCATTGTTGTTGTTTAAATTTCCAGTACATATATTTAATTACCATATTCATGAATCAAATTTATATCTCTCTTGCTGATATATAGGTGAGCTATCGCTCAATATCCCAACTAGCCAATTCCCTTGTAGGAAATTTGCTGCCCATAATTGCTGCTCCTCTTCTTCCAATATTAGGACCTCATTCGTGCTAGGGCGATCTATTCTGTCAGTCCCTTTTGTGAAGGTTTACTGATTAAAATTGGCAGCTCTCCTTCCA
Organism: Sarcophaga peregrina; assembly: GCA_014635995.1. Taxonomy (NCBI): domain Eukaryota; kingdom Metazoa; phylum Arthropoda; class Insecta; order Diptera; family Sarcophagidae; genus Sarcophaga; species Sarcophaga peregrina. The sequence goes on from CM025793.1 coordinate 47,951,103, forward strand.
ATAGCAGGCACGACACTAAGATGTCATCACCTGTGACTATTACCGAGACAATGGCATCAGTATGCTAATCTATGAGTCAACTTAAGATATTTTATGCTCATCATTACAATCTGCTACGTGAGGTTAGTGGATGTAAAATTATTTCTAGTTTTCAGCTGCCTGAAGGTATTCTTTAATCTGTAAAAGTGACGGCAAATGAAGTTTTGAGTGAATTAATGTCTGAAACAAATTGACCCAGTAACCCAAAACCTTGCAAAGCCAAACAGACCAAAACGAATTTAAATGCAAAATTAACCCATGAACGCCAGACCCCAGAATCCATGTTCCGAATCTATGGTATTTGTATTGATATGAATATTTTAATTTTTTTTAAGTGCCGTGCGGCCCTCTGTAGGGCATGGGTATTTTTCTACCCACTTCGGCATAAGTGTATTTCTCTTTGTTATATGGCGGCTAGACAACATTGTTAAGCTATTTTTGAGAGTTTTATTGAAAATAACACGTTTGCTTTAATAATAATCCGGACAAGACTGATAAATATGACAAAATTACTCCATTGATCGATACATTGAATAAAAATTCAAACAATTTGGCATATTTTCCCATAGTCTCTCTGTAGATGAACAGATGATCGCATATTATGGTCGCCATTTGGCTACAAATACTGGGTGTTGGCTTCTATGACAGGATATTGTTAGTCCTTTATCCCATATGCTAGCGCTTCTGCTTAAAATAAGGCTGACAACGGCCTTGGAGAAAACGTGGTACTACGACTATTACAGAATATTTCAGATCCAAGTCAATATAATGTTACATTAACAATTATCGTATGCGAGTCATTAGCCATTACTCACTAACGCTATTGACGCAGCTATGGCAAACGCATGGAAATTACTCTGCTTGTTGCAGTTGATGTGACGGTTTGCCACCTATGAACCAAGTCGATTATCGGGTTAGAATTGTTGAAGTGTTGGTAAAAATCGTGAAAATCGACGACGTGATGTAAAAGTTGTCGCAAATGAGCAGCAAATAGCAAAACACTTTGAAAAATTTGACCACATGATCGATAAAATTGAAAAATCCGGTCGCTGTTCGCAATGTTGTTAGAAAATATAATACGGTTGTGCAAAATACAGTTGGAGTGTGCATCAAAAGGATTCTTTGGCACAATTTCATGCCGGAACTACCAAAATTATAAAAGAATAGAGAAAAATAAAAAATTTTAAGTTTCTATTTGAAATTAATTTTTAAAAGTTTTATGAAAAATATTTCTTAGCAATGCCTACATGGGTATGTTTATACCCATGCCATTTAAACGCACCTGTAGCCTAGGTAAGTAGACCAATTTTTATCGGGTAGAAGATAAAGGGTTTTCTGAGAATATCATCATCATACATGTTCCGCAGAAGTTTTTTCTACAAAATTTTGATTTTAAAAAATTCGTGATCTTTGACCTTTCTTCTGTCATCCATAATATGTGAATATCATGTCTTACCTATTTTTTTAAATCGTCCTATGTCTTCTTTATTTGTTCTTAAAGAAAAGTTTAGGCTCTTTAATTTTTAAAAAAAAAAAACTTCTTTTTTTGGGTATTTTTCTACCCATTCGGCGTTAATGGTTTAAGGAAAAGAAAACACTGGAAAAACCTTTACCAGACAAACAAAGTGATCCCAGCTTTAACTACAGTAAGGCGACTACAACAATGTTTCTGGGTTTTGTTGTCAAACAGTTGTTGCGTAGTTTTTATTTCTCTTGCTTCGATTATTTAATTTGAAAACGATTACAACATAATTTTACCACTCATGCTTGCCAAGCATATTGGGCAATAGCCAAATAATCCACTGATAGAGGGGGGATACACACTTTTTCTCCGTTTTTTTTTTTTTTCTTAAATTTTTTCCGCGTATGCTATTATGGTTGTACGCCTTTTGTAGCAAAACCACAACAATGTCAGTCATTTCGCCTAGTGAATGAAATGGCCGAAACTGGTAACTTGTTTACTGTTCCACTATTTTTGGCTAGTTTGTTAGTCAATCACGAGTGTGTGTCACTTATTTGGCTTCTTTCGTTTTAGTGACTCACTGAGACGGACAACAACAAGTGCTTACCATAGGCAACTGTAAATGTCAATTGCATTGTTGCTTCAAAACAATGTTTACTGATCCACTTGTATTATCATATATTTCACATAGTATTTGTTGTTGTTGTTTTGTTAAGGAATTTTTATCAAAAGATTTCTTTTATTTTGTCTCTCTTCATTTTCAGTTTTGGCTTTAAAATACTGTTTGGGCAATCAATTTATGCTTGACAAGCATTTCAATCACACTCCCAACATAGTTTTTTAACACATTTTTTTCGTCGTTGCGTTAACCAGCAGATATGAAAACCATGACAGAGAAAGACATCTCTTTAAAGGGTTTCCAATTTTTTAGTGTTAATCAGAAAACTTTGCTTTGCTTGAAGGTATTATTCTATGAAAAGTGGTTGACGTCTTAGAGTGGGTAAAAATTCGAAATATAACCGTCATTTTCTGGTATTTAAAAAAAGCTAAGCTGGGGTATATTGAAAACCTAGCACATACAAATTGGCTGATATATAATGCAACAAAGTAAAGCGCTATATTTTTAAAATTTTATTGATCAAAAGCAAAAAATGTTGAAAATAACATCAAATTTTAGAATCAGTTTAGATTTGTTCAAATTGGCTACCTTTGGTTCGAATTATGGCCTTCAAACGGCCGACAAAGCCATCACAGGCTGCATGAAGGTGACTTTAGCGGTATTTCGGCCCATTCCTCGGCGAAGCGGCCATCTTGAGATGATCGAAACTTTGGTATTTTTTAGTGAGAACCTTTCTCTTCCAAAATGCCCCAGGCGTAAAAGTCCAATGGATTGAGATCCGGAGATTTGGGTGGCCATTGTGCGGTAGAAATGAAGCGAGGAACCTCCTTTTTAGGCCATTATTGGTTGACGCGTGCTGAGTGCGGTGGTGCTGAGTCCTGTTGAATGTCCATAGTCTACACCCGAAATGTTTGTCTGCTGTTTGTTTGTTCGTCAATACTGTCTTTAAGACATTTACCCGATAATATACAGCATTTATTTTGACCCACGGTCGATAGTAACTCCTTGGGGCTTTCCAGTCTAACTTTCTTTTGTCCATCAGTGAGCTCTTGCACATTTTGTAACTTCTTGCATATTTTGTAACTGGCCACTTTTGTGCAAGCGAAGTAACTTTTTGGCTCTTTCCAGTCTAACTTTTTCCGTTCTCGCGATATGTTCAGATCACGAGCAATTTTTCTATCACTGCGTCGTGAATTTCGATCAAATCTGGGCTTCACTTTTCGGATCATTTCTGGTGTTGTTATCGTTTTTTTTCTTCCACTTTTTGTACGCGATGCAACACTGCCAGTATCGCGGTAATGAGCAATGGTACGAGAAGCAAAAGATTTATTCACATTTAAATGCTGGAGGGCTCCAACGATAGCCACCTGTGGTTTTCCAGCTAAATATAAAACAATCACACTATCACGCTTGAATTCCATCACGAATAACTTTTTTTTTGAATGCAATAGATCAAAATGCTTTTGTAAGCTTGTAAGTAATAAAATGAACTGTCATTGGAATAAATCTGTCAGCTGTCAGACGAGCGGTTTACAAATGATAACAACCTGAAGTTGGTTGCAATATATATCAGCCACCCTGTATATGCTATGATTATCGGAGCAATTGAAACCTATGGTTTGCTCAAGCAGAATGAATTGTAAACGAGCTTAGATATAATTGTAAACGAGCTTAGATATAAGACGCAGATACACAGATACTAAAAAATATATTTGTACAATCTATGTAACAGCTAGAACCTTTCAATGTAATCATAACTTGCCCAACAGTAATGCTGCACGATCAGTGATATTAATCCATTATTATTAAGATTGAAATCGCCGAAGACTAATATAGGTAGTGTGTTGGGTTATTAGACGTAAAGCCAGCACTCCAGCCCTCAGGCCATATATTAAAACAAAATACAAAAAGTATTTCTTCGGTGACTTCTTCTCAACAGATTTCTGGCAAAAACTCTGAGAGTAAAAATAAAATTGCGGTGAAAAGTTTCTCAAAAATCTGTCGTTCGGAGTCGACTTTAAACTGTAGATCCAGCAACTCATGTATACAATTAACGCACACAACATAATTGATGTGAGATACTAAGTCAGTAATCCTGACAGAAGAGTTACAACGACCAATTATATATATGTAGCAAAGATCAGCAATGAATCGTTTTTCCGCTTCTTATAAGCACTCATCCTATTGTGTGAGTATGAGTGAATCAACAGTATTGAAATTCAACTACTCTGATTCATTCGTTCTCGCAACAACATTGATTCATAAGTATAAGTAGCAATGAGTACAACGTTGACATCAAACTCACAACATTCGAAATATGTTTGATTCATACGCCTACTCATTCTGATTCATAAATTTAGCAAAATACTTATAATACTTATAAGTCATTCGAGTGACTCGCATCATTCATCAAAATTTGCAGCCTTTGATGTTGTTGCATATACAAACAAAGAAGAAAGGAAAGAAAAAGACTTGTGAGTATAGTAGTGTTCGTACGCAAATCATACTTATTTTGTGCTTCTTGTAAATGTTAGTAGAGACGAGTCCAAGTCAATAACATTATGTGTATTGTTAAGTATGAATACGATGAGTGGTTTCAACTTTGAGTATGAGTATCATATTAAAATGAGTATGAATGCGTATAAGTATCAGAAATTATAAGTATGACTCGAATCTACTCATCGTTTTGAATACTCGTTGCTGGTCTCTTGTATGTACGCATATGACTAAGATAATGAGATTCAACGGCATCGTGATCTAATAGATAGAAAGGCTTACAGTAGGCTTCTTAATTGTCTGCTGAACAACCAGTACATTTTAGGATTTTGAGGAATTCTTTGCAATGAAGCAGCAAGGGCCAGTTAAAAACCTGGAGCCTTCAGATTCTTATTAGAGAGCGAGATAACCTTATTGCATGCGGACCGGTTGAGGTCGGATATAAAACTTATGTCAAGCTAAATCGGAAGTATGGGCCCTTCCAACACTGATTTTCGAACTATTACAGTGTATAACTGTCATAATAGGATGGTCTATATTCCATACTTCTCATGCCACTTCGAAAAGCCTGTTCATGCGGTTTGACAGCAGTATCTTCTCACATGTAGCTGATGTGAACCGATATAGAGCGAACTATGACAGTTGATAACGGTCATCTAGTACTTGTGAAATTAGTTGATAGGAAATAAAGTCGAGTGTTTATAGAAAATTCTTCATCAGGTTATAGAAGAATAGAATAATCTCTTTTCCGCTTGAATTGGATAAGTTGAGTACCAATAACCTCAACACCAACAACATGAGGTTTCAATAGGATGGCCTATGTGCCACACAGGTCATGCCACTTCTAAAAGCCTGTTCATGCGGTTTGAGAGCAGTGTCTTCTCACGTGGAGCTGATATGAACCGATATAGAGCGGTTGTGTTTGCAGAGAAGTAACAAACTTCAGTGGTGTTTAGAGGCCAACATGACCCTTGCCGTCGGCCAAATTCAATCTGATTTATGCGCCAGAGCCATGAAAAATTAGGCATTTCGAACGAGCTCTTTATTGCATATGTTATGGGATCAATAGGTATCTCAAACAAATTAAAAATTTCAATAATATCAAACACGTGTTTTGTATCTTTTTTCATCCTTTAGAAAATCTATCCAAATTTGTTCGCTGTTATTAAAACAATCTCTTTTTGGTTTCCTCTTTATAATCCAAGATTGTATTTGAAAATTTTTGCTTTTCTTACTCCTTTTTACATTAATGTCTACATATGTTCGGATGTAATTTTTTGTCACCGGTTTTTAGTCTTTTTTTGGTGTGTTGTCTTCACGACACACCTTAAATATTTTAATGTTCTCTAGTGCTCTACGGTTTAGATCTTCGTCATTTGTATTTTATTCAGTTTGTTTAGTTTGAGGGGATTTTAAACTACCCTATATAGGTAACAATAATCGGGTAACAATAATCCGGTAACAATTTGATAACTTACAACAGTAACGGTTATAAGGTAACGAGTATTATAAAAATTTAAAAGTTATTATGATCAAGTCACCGCATCAAATATCCATTACTCCGAAGTTCTATCCGAACCACTTGGTAGAACCAGCACAGCTACTAATATGCTGAACAATATCCATGTCGTTGATAAATTAGTACCATTTGCGTTTTCAGTGCAACTAATTCAAGGATGGCACTATTTTTGATGCAGGATCGGCGCATCGTTAGGTAGTATACGTCTCAATATAATGTTGTGCATCGTCTTCCACAATATTGATTCAAGCACAAAAGCGCCGAATATGAGAATGTAGTCTCTGGCAACCACTTTCCGTAACGGTGACTTAAATAACTATTTATTATCCGAAGTATTACTCAAGTACGACGAAATTTCCCTCTTTTTTAAAAACACAATGCATTGCATGAGTATGAATCATTTTTCAAGTGTTGAGTGCATTAAAAAAATTGATTTCGATTCTTATGCACAAAGCTTTGCAAGTAATTCTGATATGCCTAAACTTAGCCAGCCTATTGCAAGACTCGAAAAGGAATCGTTATCTCAAGATTTTAAAATATTTTCTTGAATCGGTTATCGAGAAAGGTAACGCAATAATGCAAGTTACAGTGTAGCTCTTCCAATTGTCATAATATTCAATCGGCGTAGTTCAGTAGGTAGTGTGTGGGCTTATTAGACGTAAAGCCCAGATTTGTATCCCAGGTAAGGCATCAAACGAAATATGAAATGAAAATTTCTTCGGCAATTTCTTCTCAGCAGATTTCTGGCAAAAACTTTGAGAATAAAAAAAAACCTGCCATGAAAAAGTTACTCAGAAAAAATCTGTGATTTAAAGTCGACGCTAAACTGTAGGCCCCGCCACTCATGTATAAAATTAACGCACACAACATGTGGTGGTGAGTGGTGTAAGAAGCTAGGTCGTAATCCTGGCTTAAAAATTGTAATGCACAATTATGTATGTACAGTGGATAGCAAAAGTTGTAGTACTGCAATATATTTTGACAATTTCATGAACTTTAACCAATAGTTTGTATTAAAAATTAAGGCTTTTATATTTATTTTATTAATTAATCCCTGTTTTATTATAAAACAAAAAATTTTTTTAATGTTTTTCATAAAACAAAAGAAAAATAAGGAAAAGTTTCTGATGACTCCATAGGTACCTTCAAAGAGAACCCTAAGTAAATTTAAAATTCAAAGGCCTAATATATGAAAATGTTAATGCCTGTATTTAGCAGAATATCCCTTAGGGTCAAGCTCTCCATTTAACCCATTTTGGAATTGAATGTACAAGTTTTGTTTAGTACAAGTTTTTCGGTTGACTTTTGTTTGAAGTTTAGCCATTACGTAACCGTTCTTTCAAATGATCTCCTAAATACTCTCTCGAAGTTATATCGGGACTTTGTGCAAGAGAATTACGCCTGTGGGGAATTATAATTTTTTTTTTTTTGACAAAATATATTGGAGTATTAACACTTTTACTGTCCACTGTATATATAAGTATATGAGGATAGTAATAATCCCGATGGCAAGTTGTTCTAGAACTGGTTCATTGCATTGGACGGCATTATTCCTTAATTTCACGCAACTATGCGACACAGGATGTGTAAGTGTAGAAACTAAATCCATGTGAAATTCAAGGAAACAGTCGGTCCTGAAGCTACTTGTGATCCAATATTTATAAAAAAATACTACATAGATCCCAATATGATAACGGTAAGCACCCCTGAAAAAGCAGCGTGAAACTGTTCCTTAAAAGATGCATATTACGCCACAAAGTTGGATTTGAACTTGTGTAATCGACAGGCTGATATGCAGTACAACCACTTTAAGTTGTTATAATTTGTAGACTGCTCGTCTCACAGCTGACAGATTTATTCCAGTGACAGTCCATTTTATTATTTTTCAAGCTTATAAGACCATGTTGATCTATTGAATTCAGAAAAAAAGTTATTCGTGATGGAATTCAAGCGTAATAGTGGCTTTATATTTGACTGGAAAACCACAAGTGGCTATCGTTAGAGCCCTCCAGCATTTAAATGTGAAAAAAATCTTTTGTTTCTCGCATCATTGCTCGTTACCATGATACTGACAGTGTTACATCGTTTCCAAAGAGTAGACGAAAAAAAATCGGTAACAATAGCAGTAATGATCTGAAAAGTGAAGGCTAGATTTGATCGAAATCCACGCTGCAGTGGTGAAAAAATTGCTTGTCAGCTGAACACATCGCGAGAACGAATGCAACACATATTGAAAAATGAGTTTGAAGTTCTAAAAAGTGTAAGACCTTACCGAAGGACAAAAAAAAGTTAGACTAGAAAGAGACAAGGAGTTATTTCGTTTGAACGAAAGTGGCCATTTACCGTATTTGGTTTTGTGTGATGAGAAGCCATTTCAAATTGAGCAGCTTGTGAACAAACAAAATGATCGGTTTACTTGCCAAAGAGGTCAGCTGAAAATTTACACTTGCGATTGGCCACCAGAACTCAAGAGCCGCTGATGGTAATGTTGTGGGCCGCCGTAACGGCCGATAGTCGTTCCCCGCTCGTATTCATCGACCGTGGGGTCAAAATAAATGCCGAATATTATCGGGAAAATATCTTTAAGACAGTATTGAAACCCTGGGCAGACAAATATTTCGGCCACAGACTATGGATATTCCAACAGGACTCAGTAAAACCGCACTCAGCACGCGTCAACCATGAATGACTTAAAAAGGAGATTCCTCGCTTCATTTCTACCTCATAATGGCCATCAAAATCTCCGGAACTCAATCCGTTGGACTTTTGCGCCAGGGGCATTTTGGAGAGTAAGTTTCTCACTGAAAAAAATACCATAGTGCCGACCATTGTAAGACGCTGCTTTGCCGGGAATGGGCCAAAATACCGCAGGGCCACTTTTGTGCAGTCTGTGATGGCTTTGTCGGCCGTTAGAAGGCCATAATTCGTACCAAAGGTGGCCAATTCAAACAAATGTAAACTGATTCTTAATTTAGATGTTATTTCCAACATTTTTTACTTATGAACAATAACATTAAAATAAAAAATTACAGCGCTTTACTTTGTTGCATTACATATCAGCCAGCCTGTATAAACATATTTACCGTTAGTAAAGCTTAGTCAAATAATATGGTTGAGATCATAGCAGATGCTAACACAGCAGATAATTGCAACGATTTCATACAAGCTTTTGACAATTCTCTGCAAACTCTATTAGTACAGGTAATTAATGCAAACACGTAAGAGTTGAAGTCGCCGTGGTCTAGTGGGTAGTGTGTTGGCTTATTAGACAAAAGGCCCTGGTTCGAATCCCAGGTCAAACATCAAAACGAAAAATATTTTCTTCGGCGGCTTCCTCTCAGCAGATTTCTGGCAAAAACTCTGAGAGTAAAAATTGTTATGAAAAACTTCTAAAAAAATCTGTCCTTCGGAGTGTTTCTTTAAACTGTATTAAAAATTAACGCACACAACATAAGTGGTGTGAGAAGCTAGGTCGTAATTCTGACTGAAGGGTTGTAATGGCCAATTATGTATGTATGTATGTATGTATGTATGTACATAAGACTTGAAGATAAATCCTGAAATGTAAATCCTGTACAACAATATCAGTTCCATACCTTATGCCATGTTAATGTTATGTTGTGTTATTTTCTTACAGTGTACGGTACGGTGCACCTATTATTGCGAACATAATACTTTTACTGTAACAAATTACACTCAGGTTTATGGGTTTGTTACTTGCAACGGTAACTTTTCGACTATTAAAATAGGAAAAACAATAACAAAAAATATTTTTTTTTGTTGTAAAATTAAGTACTCGTATATTTATCTCATCTTAAAGGAAAAGTAAAAAGAGAACAATTAAAAACCAAATATTAAGTTGCACTTGTTTTTAGTGCAACACATGAGGTTCTATTTTTGTGCCATATTTTGTGTGGGAAAGTAAGCAGGCCACAGTCGGCAGTCGTTCCCTATAAGAGTGGTGAAATTTTTTATATTTTGAAAAACTTATTTGTTTATGAAATCCATGTGAAAGTTAAAAATTTTAATATTTTTAGTGTAACTGATGTGTGATTTCTAAACAATTTGAATTGTAAGAAAAGTTGCTGAGTTGAAACGAAACTTTTAGTGCTTTGAAGTTTCTTTTTTAAAATTCTTTAAATCGTCTATTGCGGTTTACTGTTGCTATATCCAATGGTGTTGTACTAATTTTTGTTTTACCGGAACGCATTCCGGATGCCTGTGCACAAGTCGGTTCGTTCCAGTTCGGGTTCGGTTCGTCAAAAATTAGAAAAAAAAATCAGCAACTCTTTTTCAGTTTTTATTTTTTTCAAAACGTCAGCCAATCCTCGTTATCAGAAATCATTTTTAGTTCCAGAACGCGTTCCTGTTCAAAAAGGAAGTACCGGAACGACGTTCCGGAGCGTTCCGGCTCGACAACACCACTAGCGAAATCTAACGCAAAATCTTAACAAGTCGATTGCGGCAAGAGATATGTGGCAAGTTGCACTATCCTGTTGAAAACAAACAGCGTTCACATCAATAAAATTAACCTTTGATCGCAAAGGTTGCATCGTCGTCACTTTCAAAGAAATATGAGCCAATTACGCGTTCACTCCACTAGCCGTACCAAACAATCACTCGTAATGGAGGTATTGGCTTCTGTAAGACATGTTTGGGTTTTCTTAAAATCCCCACCAAAATGCAAATAAGCTTCATCAGAAAAAATGATTTTCTTTTTTGTAAAATCGACATCGGCGTGTAGTTTCTCGTTGGTCAAGGAGACAGAATAGAATAACATAAGTATTGCCTGATTGCTAATAAATGGCCCACCCTATAAACACATATAAGCCTATAGTATAGGTTAAAGCATTTTTATTTCTCTTCTTTCTTAAGACGCGGTTTTCAAAATGCTTGACAAAATCAAGGCGCACTTGAGAAACTTTTAAGCGGCAGTTTTTTTCAGAATTGCTATTGCGGTGGAGACCTCAATGGAAATATTTATTTCCAGCATGTGTTACTTGAAGTATAAATTCTTGAATTCTCTTCTAGTAAGACAACCCACTATTAAACTGTGGTGACTCATCTTGTTCCCTATAATAACGACTTATTAATTAAAACTCGAACCCGAAGATCACAGCTTTCTCGATTCGATTAATTTATGATCATAGTTTTGTACTGAAACATAATTGCTGCTTATATACTTTCAGTTAGGACTACAACCTAGCCTCTCACACCACCCATGCTGTGTATGTTAATTTCATCCATGAATGGCGGCATTCACCGACTCCGAACGATTGATTTTTTGAGAAATTTTTAATGACAATGTACAATGGCTGAGTTCGACTTCCGGGTATTGTACTTGTTTTGTTTGACAGGTACACGTCCTCTAACCTTTCATCGCAAATTAATTTTACTTTTAGAATTTTCCCAGTAATATGCTAAGAGGCACTTGACGAAGAAATATTTTCTCATTTTTAAGTTTGATGGAGATGCCTGAGATAGGATTTGAATCATGATTAGACTACGGTCGCTTCAGGACTTGTACTGTAACAATGAAATGAAAATTTCAGTTACGTTGGCTACTGTTTTACTGCTTTCTGCTCTCCAAATCACTATAATGATCAACGAATACCATTAACGGTAGACAGAAATTTATGCGCTTAAATTGAGTGCACAAGAGTTAACGAAAATATGCTTTGGCTTAAGCATGATTTCATATTTATTTAGTTAAAGCATCTGGAATTTATGAAATTTTTAAGTAAGTACTTAAGGCCTACTTAATTAACCTTTTATTCAGGCTTACAACCTGTCTTATCGCACCAGACATGAGTGGCGTGACCTATAGTTTACTGTCGTCTCCGAATGATAGATTTGAGAAGCTGAATCATGGCAATTATTTACCCTCTAAGTTGTTCTTCTAGAGGTCAGACTTTCATACTTAATTGCTTAATACAACCGTTTAGTTTGGATTACAACCTAGTTTCTCACATCACCCATGTTGTGTGATAATAATTTTTTTTCATGAGTGGCTCGATCAAACAACAGATTTTTAAAGCCTTTTCATGGTTTCATTTTATTTACGCACGTAACTGCTCATTACAACCCTTCAGTTAAGATTTCAAAGTTAGCTTCTCACATCACTTAAGTTGTGTGTATTAATTTTACACATGAGTAATGGGACCTACAGTTTAAAGCCAACTTCGAACGACATATTTTTCCGCAACGTTTCACAGCAGTTTTATGGATTCTCAGAGTTTTTCTAGAAGACTGCTAAGAGGAAGTCCTCGAAGCAATATGTGCTAAAATTAAAGAGGCATTAGCGCTTGATGACCTGTGTTGATGATTGAATAAAAAAAAAACAAATTAAACTTGACGGATGTGAATTTTATTTGAGATGAAAGCTAGGGTTTGAATCTCGGCTATTCGTCTAATATGCCAACGACATCTATTAGACTACGGTGACTTCAATTTTGTTACCTTAACCTGAGTATGCAGTTCGATATCCAGAAGACCCAGGTATTCCTGGATAGTCTAATGAATCTATCAAGCAAACGATTAAATTATTCGTCTTTAGCGGATGCCATGGTGAGTATACTGCTGGGATTGCCTGGAGAGCCATTGTTTAAATAAATGAAATGGAGAATAAGGATCCTTTTTTATCATTAATTTATGGCGCTTGTAAATAATATTTCTTTTATAATATTGAAACCCTTAAAGCCATGATTAAAGCCAAGAATGCCAATAATGGATGACAAAACTTAGTGCTTCTCTTCTTTGTCTTAATTTACAAACAATGACAACAAAAATAATAACAATTATCTAGATGGCGCGACAAGATTTTAATTTTATGTTTTTATTTTTATTTTTTTTTTTCCAATTGTTGTTGCTGTTGTTGGTTGTTATTTGATTGTTATTTACTCTTGTCTCTAGGATAGTGTTGCTACAAACAACAGTCGCTGCCAAAATCAACTGTTTAGAGGATGAAATGAAAATCTAAAAATAATTTAAAGTTGAATAAAAACAAGAGAAAAAAATCACAAGACAAATCCAGACAAAATCAGTAAAAAATTTTACGAAAACATGAAAACATTTTAAACACTTAAGCGGAGAGACTAACTGGCTGGCGGTTTAATTTTTCGAAAAACAATGTGCAGCTTTAGGTAACTGATTTAAACTTACGGCCAAGATTGGCAAGTAAATAACAATAAAATGCAATAGCAATTCCAAAAAAACAAACCAAAGCCACAGCAAAAGGCTCTTTAGATGGCAAAAATTTAATCAAAATGCTTTAGCAGCAGTAGAGCAGCAAAAGGGAGAATTTTGAAAATAAAAACAAGATTTTTATGTTTTTCGTTTGTTCGTAAAGATAAAATGGCCAGACATTAATGAAATTTAAAACACTGGTTAACATTGAAATTTATATTGAAATCCTATAGGGATTGAATAAAAAAACAAAAAAAAAAAAAAAACAATTTTAAACAGCTTAAGACCACACGTTTATGGTAGGAAGACTGAGCATTAAGAAAAGCAATATTTTAGGATTCAGATAAATACAGAATCTTTATAGTTTGTTACTAAAAAAACACAGATTTTGAAGACAATTTCTGCTGTTAATAGTTGTTTAATTCCCATATATTCGCCCTAGTCTTGTAGGCATAGCTGCCAGATAAATGAAGCATCAATGTTCAAATATTTGGGAAAAAATTCGTTAAAATCGTCAGAAAAAACTGAATAAATAAATTGAAATAAATAATTGAATAAAAACTTGTAAAATGTTAATATTATGGAGTCAGTGTCAATATGTCAATATGGTGTAAATATTAGGGAGTCAGAGGATCTGGACTTTATGGGCATGAAAACTCAGCGTGATGCTCGCAAGAACTGACAGAGCCTTGGTTACTTAAAACGTTACAATAAATACTTCACTTCACCTAATCGACTCACAAATTACGCCATTTACAACCCACTGAAAATGGAATACAACTTTCATGTAGGGGTAAGCCCTTAAAGTCTATTTTGTGGCTTCTCGATCGTGTACAGGAGAGGCCGTAGTAGATCGTTAATCACAATAGTATTCCAACTCCGTTGACTCATTGGAGCATCGTTGCAACGCGGCTTGTTTTTCACTGTTCTACCGCTATTGTAGTAGCGGATATTGCTCGACCAAAATAAGGGAAGTTGTTTATGAAAATCATGTATTCCTACAGAACACTCGTCTTTCTTGGCCAACACATCCATATGTGATCGATTAGCCAGTGTATTGCACACTGGATTACAGACAAATTTCGTTTTTTAGACGGACGGACTATTCGTGTGTGGAACTGCCTTCCTGCAGAGATCTTTCCTGTTACTTATGCTATCAAAATATTCAAATCTAGTTTTCATAAACACTGTTGCCTCTTTCCTCATTCATATAAAATATTTTCCTAGTTCCAAAAACATTGCCAACCCCTGAGTATTGGCACTTGCCTTTGTTCTTCCGATAGTAATATTAGAACCTGAAATCGAACTTTTAAAATTGTCTGCAACGGCGTAGGATAATTTATTATCAACTACGATGTTATTTGCGAGTTGAAATATTTCGGCTTTTAAGGGATTAAAACGCTATTTATACCGTATTTATATATTTATACCGACATTTATGCTTCACACCTTGTTATACAAGGCTTAAGGAAGCCTTTAATGTAATAAAGTAAAGAAAATGATGTAAATTTTTACTTCTTAAAAAATCGTCAAAATATGGGCATAAATCGTCATGTCGTCAAAATAATATTTTTTGAGCTGAAAATCATCAAAATGATGATAAATCGTCAAATCTGGCAGCTATGCTGGTAGGTAGTGTTAGACGTGAAGCAGACATCGTATACAAAACGAAATAAGAAAAAATATTTTCTTCCATTCGATCGATTTCTGGCAAAAGATTTAAGACCGAATTTAAAATTGACAATAAAAGTTGTTCAAAAATCTGTTGTTCGGGAGTGTATGTTCCGCTACTCATGTAGAAAATTGATACGCAACATAAGCTAGTGCTAGGTTGTCCAGCCTAAAGGTCTATAATGACCAGTTATGTATGTGTATGCATATCGATTGGTATTAATTTTTTAGAGAAATTTCATCTTTGAAGCAGAAGATCTGAAGTAATATTGTGACCACCTACCAATGCAAACGATATAACTTTACATGCACATGAGCTTAGGAAATAACTCCAGAGTATCCGTAACGCCTTTCTTTGAATATCTGTGGTGTGGTATGTATACTCTCTATGAATCTAACCCGTATTTAATATTACCCAGACACTAAACTTGATTCGTGACCGCTTTATGTTACCTACTTAATCATTCATTACAACTCTTTAATGAGGATTCATTTTATCCATAGGCTCTAGGGGCTACAGTACAATGTCGCCTTCGAAATATAGATTTGAAAATTAATTTCCGATATCTCGACTCTCGTCTAAAAGTTCAAAACACTACCTACTAGGCTACAGTGACTTCGATTCTTATTACATTCGATCTTATCGTTTGATCGTGTTTAGGGGTAAAATACTGGACTGCTGAGAGGAATAGGCTGAAGAAATGGTTTTTCATATTTTAATTTGATGGAAATGTCTGACCTGAATTTTGAACCGTGGCTTCTCACCTAATAAGCCAATACACTAACTACCAGGCAGCGGCAACTTCATCTTAATTTAGTCTGTTTCGTGAACTGACTGGTTTGGTATGGATTTTGTGTCAGCGGTGTCATCGATCAATATTTATTTGTGAACACCGTTCATTATACATTTTGTTTCCATTTTCATTTTCTTTTTCTTAATTAAATCATCTGAACACCAACTGTATGTTGTTTCAATAGGACATCACTTTGTATGATACACATCATGCCACAATTGATTTTCTATAAAAGGAATTTGAGATGACATCACTACTTACCGATATGGAGCCATTTTACACTTTTTCGTGTGGGATATATGGGAACAAATCATAGAGGTCCTGAAAGCCATGATAACAATATGGTCTGCTCTAAATATTAGGATCGATAAAAAAAAAAAGACCGTGAAGACCAACTAAATATTTTTGTTTTTATAAATGAACCCTGCAATTCCGTAGACTATCGAGTGCAGACATCAAGCCCATGATTAATGGGAAAAAAAACTGAATTTTTTCAATTGGAAGGGACTGCAATATAATTGGAACTGAAGGCTAGAGGTCAAATCCTTGATTTCAATTCTATATTTCCATTACAGTTTGATTTTTTTTTAATAATTTTTAAAATACTAAAGAGTACACTTATTTACATAAGAATTATTATTGTTCTGGCGACATCACTTACATAAGTAAGGTGCCAATAGGTAGCACTTTCGTCAATGTTGTTAAAGTCTAAACTATCATTTGTATGGCATGGTAAGCCTTCAAAAGCAAACTAAGCAAGTGGACAGAATACCAAATTACTTCTTATGGGCCATACAATGCCTTGTGTATGTTTGCCAATCATTTGACTTGAAATAAAATTTAGAGGGCTGCCTGGTATTAAGCTGGCAGACAGGATCGTCAAACTCTTCATGTGATTGATTTTGGAGTCATGTTTTTTACTGCTTAATGTAGATTTCTTATGCAGAAATAATTAATATTTTAAGCATGGCTGAAAAGTATTTTGCTTACTGCTGCAGTTTATTACTCTTTCGATTGTATTTAATGACATCGTTTGCTACCGTTTGTTTATCATTATAAATGCTTCAGAATGTTTTAGTTTTGCTGTTTCTGTTTATGTTTCTGTTTCTGTTTTTTTATTTTTATTTTTGCGTTTTGTAAAGCAAAGAAAATCTTTGGAAAATTTTATTATTATTTTCCAACACTTTTTATTACTTCATTTAACATACTGACCCTTAGGCTGAACCATTAAAATTGTTGACCGACAAAACCAAATAATTCCGACAAAAATTCGCCTCAAGCAGTTGATGATCATTAACCGAGTTATTAAATAAATGGCGGCCGTTTAATGGATCCTAAATAGCTCAGTACGTAAATAAATTATTTTTATTTGCAAAACTATTTCAAGCAGGTAATTAAGTTTAAAGTTAGTTTTGTAACGGACTGTAATAACCAACCATTTGTTAAAGTTGTCAAAAGCCATTGCTTTCTATATGACATGCACGGATATTCCTTCAAAATCACTTTGCTGTACAAAAATATTCAATAGAAAGCTATAACAATAGTTAAACAATATGTAAAAAATTACAGTAATCGATAAATTTTCGATAACAAATTTTATTGATCAAAAAATTTCAAATAGAAATTATGAAAATCGAAAATTGGTATACAAAAATTCTAGTTATCGAAAATCTTTCAATAAAAAATTCTAATTATTTTCGATAAAAAATTTTAGTAATCAAAAAATTTAAAATAGAAATTATGAAAATTGAAACTGCTGTACAACAATTCTAGTTATCAAAAAATATTCTGTTTTAAATGAAAAGTAAACTTTTATAAAATAATTACCGAAAGAAATTTATAAAAAACATCGATTGATCTGTGAAAATGTTACGGAAGATAGAATATAATAAATAAATACAATAAAAAATATATCGAAAGAAACTTACAGTAATCGAAAAAATTTCTTCAGCAAAATAATATTCATTAAAAATTAAATAAAAAGTTCTTGGTGATACATTATAATAATCGTTAAATAGAAAACAAATAATGAAAGTTATCGAAAATTTTTAATGGAAAATCGTAAAAAAAAAACTGCTTTGAAAGATTATTTTTTTTAAATTCTTGGTTTCGTTAAATCTATATACACGATTGTAGTTATCGAAAATAAGTCCCATTCAAAATTATATTACATTTTCGCCATTGAAAACTATTTAATAGGAAATTACATAAAAAGGAAAAATGTTCCATAAAAAGTTATAGTTATCGAAAAATTTTAATTAAAATTTATAGTTACCAAATAATTTTTGATTGAAAACTCTGATAGTGATCAAGAAGTATTTTAAAAACATATAGTTATCGAAAAATTTTGTTAGAAAATTAACAATCTGAAATATGTCGATAGAAAATGATAATTATAGTTAAAAAGTTATAGTTATCGAAATATTTTTGATAGAAAATTATAAAAATGGAAACCAAGGTTTAAAAAGTTTTGATTATGAAAATTATTTTTAAATAATTTTATTTGCAGTTATCGAAAAAATTTCTATTCAATATAGTATTACATTGTGGTCATCGAAAACTATTTAATAGAAAATTATAATAAACGAAAAGTATTCCACAAAAATTTATTATTTTTATTATTTTATTTTTATTATCTTATATTATTTAAAAAATTATAGTTATCGAATAGTGAAGACGCACTCTACAAAATGTATAGTGTTCAGAAAGTTGTAATAGGTAATAGGTTATTTTAAAATTGGCGATAGAAAATTGTAACCAAAAGGAAATGCTTTAAATTATATTTTAAGAAATTACTGCTATCGATATATTTTTGATCGAAAAAAATTAATTAAACATTTAAAAAAATCGAGAAATTTCTAGTTATCGAATAATTTTCTATAAGAAACTACATTAAACGAGAATGTTTTGATAGAACATTTTAGTATTTGAATAATTTGAGGTAAAAATTTCATTGAAGAATTATAATTATCGAAAGAAGTATATTATTATTCATCGAAAAATTTGTGATCAAAAAAAATAAATTAAAGATAATTCTAGTTATCGAATAATTTTCTATAAGAAACTACATTAAAGGAGAATATTTTGATAGAACATTTTAGTATTTGAACAAATTGAGATAAAAATTTCGTTTAAGAATTATAATTATCGAAAGAGTGTATTGTTAGTAATCGAAAAAAAAAAAAAAAAATAAAACCACAAGATTATTGTATTGGAAGTATTTGCTGTTATCGAATTTTTTGTTTTTGTAAAGAATTACAGTTATCGAGAATATTAGCTAAGATCCGATAGGAAATATTTTTATTCTAAAAAAATTTTAATAGTACATTTTAATTATCGATAAATTTTAAATACTAAACGTTAGTAATTACAAAGCTTTAAATAGAAAATTTCAGTAATCAAAAAAGTTTCCATAGAATTTTGTAAAATGAAATGTGAAATTTTGGTTATCGAAAAACTGTCTATAAAAATCATAATAAGAGAAAAAAATTATTGTTATCGAACGATTTAGATAATTAATGAAGAAAAGTTTGCTTCTAAAAAATTCTTGTCATCGAAACGTTACCCAAAGAAATTAAAGTAATCGATTATAAGCATATGCCAACCGTTTAAATGAGCATCTGTCCGCCGGTGGTAATTAAAATACATGCTTATGCCTTTTAAATAAAAAGAGAGTTTTTCTTGGTTCCTGTTGATTCAATAACTTTAATCGATTTTTTGCGCTGTTTTTCAGTCAGTATTGTTCGATTATTCTTTACCGTTGTGGCATTCATGTTGCTCTTATGATTTCGTTTTTCTGCTTTTGTTTGTAATTAAATTTTGCATTTTTTCTTAAGCAAAAAAAGTAGTGTATGCAGTCAAATTGTATGCTTAAGGGCTCCAATAACTTTTGTACCTCTTGACCACTGACATAGAAATTTCATTTAGCGTTTGCTAGAACAGAAAACAGTTAATTAAACTCTTAAATTAGTTTTACTTGGCTTGCTTTTAAGCCATTGTGTGTATGTATGCATCTAGGTTAAAAGTTAGTACATACTGAGCCTGTTATTAATTAAAAATCAACTTACAGGGGGAAATATATTCGTGCTGTTAACATTTTTTTTTAGTATTTATTACCCAAGGCTTTGAGTTTTCGATAAGTGTTTTAAAATGTTTTAAAAGAATGTTGTTTGTGTTTAACATTTAAACATTAAAAATTTTAATTTAACAGAGTGTAATTTGTTAAACATTTACTAAACAATTTAAAGCATATGTTTAAATGCCAAGTTTATTGTGGAGGCGAAAAGCTTTTGTTTTACAGAATGACCATTTATGGTTTATGGACGAACTAGTTTCACAAATTAGCATAGACAACAACCTTTTTAGGTGGTGATATAGACTTTCTTAACCCATTTAATCCTGAAGTCTGTTTTCCACTTATGCGATATTTTACAAGCTGTTTGGACCTTCTTTTAATTTGAAATTGTACATAGCTTTAGAAAGCGTTTGAATCGATGTGATCTTTCCAAATGTAATTTGCTTTGGAAAATGATTGAAAAATCTTGACTTTTCTTATTTATTTTCTTTTACTCGGAAACGTACAGTTGCCTCAAGGCATCTAAATCTTACTCGATCCGCTGTCAATTTTGGTGCATCTTTACTACTGTATTGTCGCCTCTCACATCTTTGTGGTGTAGGACTTTGGCATTAAGCACAATCCATTTGACAGTATTGGAATTCCAACTGGTTGCTGGCAAGGACAATGCTCTAGTAAGCATCCTTGCTTGTATCACCCTTGCTTTGCGGTTATTTTTAAGTTTCCAATTGTTTAGATAGGACAACTTATTGTCACTCGCAACAGTAACACTCTCAATTGAGGGCTGGCTGAAACCTAATGGTACAAACCATTGTTATATTTTGTTAGAAAAATTTGTTTTCAATGTCATGTGAGGTAAAAAAGTTTCCCGCAGCAATAGAACATGGATTATGTCCATAACAAGGCTCCCTCTTGGATTCCTCTCTGCTTTCCCCTGATACGAGTTCCTACAAACTAAAAATAAATTAAAGATTACGCCATCACGCAAACAAAATTAAAACTTTCTGCGCAAGTCGAAACAATGACGTCACGCCAATTGTGTTTCTATTGGCTAATGATAATGTAAGTTTTATGGTTTTATTGCAGGGCTGCCAACTATTTTCACGTAGTGCACAGATTTTTCAGAAGAAATGTTAATTTTCACATATGAAAAACGACTTGGAAACCTTTAAAATAGCCCAACTACGTTATTTGACGGGAAATCATGCGCAAGGTGTAATCTTTAGTTTATCATTCTTGAGTAGTTCCTAGGCACGTAGCATGTACTTGAATCTAAAACTGCCAATTCGATTCCAGTGGACCACGAAATTTATAATGACCATAAAATTCAATTAGTTGCTCATTTAAAGGAACAAAATTGTAGGGATCAATAAAAGCTGAAAGACTTTCAGGGGATTTTTCGAAAAGGCGTAATAGATGTAAATTTATTATTATTTCCGAGTAGCACATTATCAAAACGAATGATTCTGTAATGGCATACGTACATACATACGTAGTTCACCGAAATATTATCTCTCTTTAATATCAATGACGAAAAACTTTTTTATAATGTTTGTCTATCACATGAGATAAATATGAGAAGAACAGTAAGAAAGACTTTTGGAATATTTCCAGAAACAAGGCAATCAGAGTGAAAATTGTGAGTATTTTCTCTTCCCAAACTACTAAAGTAGTACGATATTTGGTGATAAACATCCAAATTCAATGTTTGCTTTCGGTTCGTAAGACCTGCTTCTGTTTTTTTCTTCTTTAAAGTCTTCAGCAGCAGGAATATTACTTACTTACAACCTATCGTTATAAATTCGACATAACTGACCTTAGGTTTGAACTTTGGTCTGACATCTAATACGCTAACAAACTACATATTAGACAAAGAGTACTGCCGTCAATATCAAGGATATATCATGAACCTAAAATTCAACCTTTTCACTTTCCTCCAACACTTATCTTTCAATTCGTTCTCAAATATCATAAATAATGTATTATTTACGATAATACTTCACAAAATCTTTGAGAACCTAAAAAATTTCAAGCACTTAAGAATTGCTAGGAAGGTCCTTTGTATCAAAAATGATACATAAGCCAGAATTATGAAATTTTTTACTTTTCCCAGCCCTGTTTGAAATTCTCTTTTTTTATTTGCTTTAAAATAATGACAATAACAATTCCTACGAATTCTAAAAACATCAGACATTTAACGTTTTCTGAATTAAAGTTATATAGTCTCAAAAATTAAAATATTGCATTTTTGATACAAAGCTCGATCTACGGTTAAATTTAAACCAATTATCTCGTTGAGTAAGTTCTAGAGATCCTCGTTGGTAGTCCTTTTGAAAGTTAAGTCAAGTTCATTGTACTACAATGTTGAAAACCTTACGTCTTTGCCTTGGTATGGTCCTATACAAGAAATAACCAGTTTGGGATCGTATTTGTTGGGGGTAAAGTTTATTTACTGGTTTATGTAGTTTCCATCATTCAATCTATTGCAACAGACCACCCCCCTTCGTTTGAACTTTAAAACTATTCTCTCTTTCCTCCCTTCTTCAATCTCTTTTCATAAATCCAATACAATGTACTGCATAAGTATGTGCCATCAAATGAGTGTTGGTTGCAAATGAAAAGAACAAAAAAAAACTGGTGTTCAAATTGCCTTCTCTTTCGTTATCATAAGTGAGCTCCTCTTCATGGTTCTCCCAGTATTTGCACTGGAAAAGTGTATACTCTAGGTTGCCTTTGCCTTCGTAGCATATTTCAAATATTTCAACCCCTTTTATATAAAAGGAGGTCGCCGTGGTCTAATAGGCAGCGTGGTGGTTTATTAGACGTAAAGCCAGGGTGCGAGTTCCAGGCCAGACATCAAAATAAAATACAAAAAGTATTTTTTCGGCGATTCCCTCTCAGCAGATTTCTGGCAAAAACTCTGAGAGTAAATAAAATTGCCATGAAGAACATCCCAAAAAATTTATCGTTCGGAGTCGACTTTAAACTGTAGGTCCCGCCACTTTATGTATAAAATTAACACACACAACTTAAGTGGTGTGAGAAACTAGGTCAATAATCCTGATTGAAGGGTTATAGTGACGAATTATGTATGTATGGATTGGGCAACAAATTTTCTCCTTAACCCGGGTTCGAAATACAAAATAAATCAAAATGTCAACCTATTCGGTTGTAAATTGTGTATTGCTATTTCTAAAGAAGCCTCTCTTGAGCTTTTCCTGAATACAGTTTCTGCAAAAGATACTAAAGTTCTGCATCTGTACCCTTTATTGTATTGCTACTAATCATAAAAGGTTTCACATTATTATCTTCCTTAAACCAGTTCCTCTGACAGAGCTAATATAGTTGGGAGCAAGTAAAGTTTATTACCTGCCTAGCATGGAGTATGCATCGAAATCTATTTCTCTAACCTTTCGTACTACTGATTCGAAATATTGAACTGAGGGTTACCAAGCTAATCTGAATTGTAATTCAAATTTTTCTCTGATATACACAATGAACATGAGTTGATATTACTAAAACCCGTATGGTTTCACTTTCGTTGAGTATACCTTTTGCAAACTCTTTTTATGACACATTTTACAGATAAATTCTCAGTCATCAACGAAAGGAAATCTCCCCTCCACGGAAGATTATCTGGTTGTTCATTACAATAAATCTTCATATGACATACGATTCAGTAAGGAGTAACCCAATTTCCTTTGACTAGCTGTCTTAGGTTACTCAGACATTTCCATACTTGGTATGACCCTGTACTGTCAAAATGCACAGCTTCAATGATATAAGTTTAGGTCTACGAAATACTTGCCAGTTTTCTTATGGGTTCCGAAGATTACGGGCTTTCTTTGTACAACAGGATGGTCCCTCCTTAAAATAGTATACATTCAGCTTTCAAATTGGTTCATTCACTATTATTACTTAAGCCTGTCCCTGGTCCAACATTAAGTATTCTTTGTAGGTCTTCTAATATTACTGGCTTGTTGGAGATTTGATCTGATAACCCAAATATTCTAGTTAACGTACAAGACTCTATGTAACTGCCCTTGTTTCTTACACAACTTCGCTGTTGATATCATTCAGCATTTTAGAGAACAGATGAGGTAATAAACGTAGTCTTTACTTTACTGAAGCGATGATCGTTTGAGAAGAATTTCTTTATTCCAGTCTTTAAGAAGATAATCACTTCTCAATGACCCCTTTTTTTCAATCTTTAAGAAGATAATCACTTCTCAATGAGCCCTTTTTTCCAATCTGGATGTTGTCTATCTTAAGCTGTGATTAATATAAGTACAGTAAAATCTCCCGTAGGTGGAGACCGACCGTCGAGCCACTCGAATTACTTATAAGTATTATAATTATTTTTCTAAATTTATGAATCAAACTGAGTAGGCGTATGAATCAAACATATTTCGAACGTTGTGAGTATGATGTCAACGTTGTACTCATTGCTCCTTATACTTACGAATCAATATTGTAGCAAGTACGAATGAATCAGAGTAGTTGAATTTCAATTCTGTTGATTCACTCATACCCAAAATTGCATGAATGCTTATGAGTAGCGGAAAAACGATTCATTGCTGATCTCTGATATGTATGTATGTAAATAAATGTGTTGATGTATATTTTTTTTATCGGTTATTATTTTTGAATTTTGTCCATCTACTGGACATAAAATAGAAAAAAGTCTCCGAGTCCGGCCAGTGGAGTGTCCGTCTAGGAGAGAGTAACCTGTTCAAAATATTCTTGTAAAATAAGAAAACTGTCCGTTTAAAAGAGGTGACCGCCTACGGGAGGTGTCCGTTAGTAGAGATTTCAATGTATTTGCAGAACTTCAGGTGGATCCAATTTCCATCTGCTCCCGTACTACTTCATACGGAAGATTTCTAACTTTTGGTAGATAATAATAAATGGAGGTCATGCGGAGAGGATGGCCGAACGATTCAATACTTCTTTGTCATTATCCAGCGTTCGTAATGTCGAGATACATTAATTTTTTGGGGAGAATACTATACAGACATAACTCATTTCTGAATAGTGGGTTTAAAATCCTAAACATGTTTATATAAGACACAGTTTTCCTGTAGCAGATATGGTTGGTTCCCATTAATGGTGAGTACAAAATAAAATGACTGAAAGGTTTATGTGTATGCCGATAGAAATGACAACTTAAATCTATTTGGATGATCTCGAACTGATAGCTCGCCAAATAGGGTTTCAATTATAAAAACAGAAAAAATTTTATTTGTTTTCAGTTTTTTATAAGACCAACGTACAGGGGATGGTTCCTATTCATTCAATGCATTGTGTTGGAATTAGGAAAATGGATTATGTGAAGGAGGACAGAGGGAGTAGTTT
Organism: Sarcophaga peregrina; assembly: GCA_014635995.1. NCBI lineage: Eukaryota > Metazoa > Arthropoda > Insecta > Diptera > Sarcophagidae > Sarcophaga > Sarcophaga peregrina. Next base: position 47,976,318 of record CM025793.1, read on the forward strand.
GTGGACATTAGACTTGAATATTTTCATATTACAAGTGGCAGGAAAGGCTGTCGCTGTCTGTAATGCTGTGTGCGATCCATTGGCCAATCGACTATAAGAGGATGTGTCCTGCGAAAAAGGTGGATGCTATGTAAGAATACATGATACTCGAGAACAAATCAATATTAGTGGCAGTAGTGGTAGAACAGTGAAACACAGGCTACATTGTCAGAATTCTCAAATGAATCAGTAGAGTTAAATATCCGTCAATAATGAGTATATGTCTGAAATGCAGTATGCGATCCATTGTCGAATCGATTAAAAAAGCATCTGTCTTGCGAGAAAGGCGGATAAAACATAAGAATACACGATACCCGAGAATAAATCAATATCAGTTGCAGCAGTGGTAGAACAGTGAAGCACAAGCCACATTTTCACAATTCTCAAATGAATCAATAGATTTAAATATCCTAATGTCTGTCTGTAATGCAGTATGCGATCCATTACCCAATCGACTAAAAGAGAATGTATCCTGCCAAAAATTCGGATGCTACGTAAGAATGTTTTCAAATGAATCACTATATCCAACCGTCAATAATGAGTATCTTCTTCATGTCCTGGAGGCGGTAAAAACCTTTAAATAGACTTCGAGGCACCGACCCATGCATTACAATTATATTCCATTCTCGGTTGTATGTGTAAGTGGTGCAAATAGAGAAAATATCATCAGATTTAAAAAGGAAAAAATTATTTTTGTTATCAGTAGTGTAATTGAATAATTTTATAAATATTCCATAAAATTAAAACTTAATTCGTAAGAATTTTATGCTTAACAAATAAAAATTTAATGAATTGCAAATAATATCAATTTAAAGCCTCACAAAGAGAAGACTTAAAATTAATTTTCGTTTCAATATTCCTTCTTCAATTACCCCCATATTAAATACCCACAGTGTACAGATGTACACGTATCAATCCAAATGCCTAGTGATGTGTATTTCATATGAACGTAATATAGTCAGTCCTATGGATTCCGATACATTTGTTTTCAAATATTTTATTAATAAAATTAAAATGTATCATCATTCGTTAAAAACAAAAACAGAATCTAAAATGAATTTCATATCATCATCGTATTGATATCTAGTATTATTGATATCTAGCAGAAAACCAAAAAATGCAATAGAAATGATAGAGATGCTGATGCTTATGATTGAAGTTGATGACGATGGTGATAATGCATCATCATAATCGTCATCGAAACACATAAAATATTTGCATATTTACTAAAAATATTATACAGGTTCACACGTATATATATGTAGAGATGATAAATTTACATTAACACAGATATCAGGTCAATAGAAAAATCCATGTTTACCAAATACGGTGGCATTTTAGGTTTATGGGTGTTTATTTAAGCACAGGCAGCTTAAAAATAAAATAATTTCTAGAACGCCTCCTATATTAAATACACAGAGAGAGAGCGAGAGAGAGTGAGAGAGAGAAAGAATTGTAATTTTAAAGCGGTGAAAGTCGACCATAAAGTGCTTTTAAATGAATGTTATCGATAAAAAGAAAATTTTTTTTAGAAAATTGTGTAGATAATATACATTTTTTATGGGAAATTTTCGATTACTTACAATTTTAATAGGCATTTTTAAATAACATAAATTTTCCGTTTATATTTCCCTTTATAGATAATTTATCAATTGCATAAATTGTATATTTAAAGATTTTTCGATTACACAATTTTTTTAGTTATCGACTTGTTTACAGAATATTTTTCGATTACATACTACTGTTAATCGAAAATTTTTTGATTTTTCGATTCCACAAACTTTTTTTTAATGCAAAAATTACTAAAAATTTCTCGATTACACAATTTTCTCATACAGTGGTTTACGAAGAAATTCTCGAAATGTTTGCAGAAAAATTCTCGATTACATAAACTTTTTATCAAAAACTTTTCGATTTCATTAATATTAATATTTTTTTTTGGGAAATATTGACAGAAACTTTTTCGATTACTTGAACTTTTTATAAAGCACTTTCTGATAATATTTCGATAACATAAATTTTTTTATAAACCTCTTTTAAATAACTCATATTTTGTAATGTATATTTTTCGATAACTTAAATTTTTACAAAGTATCGAAAGTTTCTCAAAAATCTGTCGTTCGGAGTCGACTTTAAATTGTAGGTCCCGCCACTTATGTATAAAATTAACACACACAAGATAAGTAGTGTGAGACACTAGGTCAAAATTTCTGACTGATGGGTTGTAATGACCTATTATGTATGTATGTTATGTATCGATTACACATTTTTGTATGGAAAATTTTCCGATTACATGCATGTTGCTTTGAAAATTTTTCGATTGAAAAAAATATTACAGAACAATAGTCGATTACAGAAATTCTTTCAATGTCAGTTTTTTATTGAATATTTTTCGATTACAAAATTTTGTTATGTAATATTTTTCGATAACATTTTTCAATAATATTTCTATTTCTATTACACAAAATTTTCATTAAGATATTCTTGTCCTTTATTGGAATTTTGTTTTACTACATAAATTTTTGGAGAGAATCTCATTCACAGGGTCATAATCGAGTAGCCACACCGCTAAGGCTATGCTAGTCTCAAGCTGAGATTATGCTAGGCTCGGTAAGAGATCAAAAATCTCTCAGCGATCACCAATCTCACTATGACAAAAGCAAGGCACTACCACTTGAGGTGAAATAAGTCTCTTTCTGCTCCCTCAGCTCAGATCTATAGTTCTTGCAGAAGTCATTAGATGGAATGCCAAGTCTATTTTTATGCTTTCTGCAATAACCGTGGTCCGTGAAAATCCAACAATTTAAAAATAGAATAGAATAGAATACCTTTACGTCCTCAGCAGAATCTAGTAGTGTTAGTATAGATATTTGTGAGCCGCCATTTTTTGTTACTATATTGTCTTGATGACTGAAGCTAGGCATGTACTTTATAGTTCCCTTCATAGTTATTTCAACTTGTTTGCCCTGCGTTGTTGTAGATGTGTGAATATAGTGAATACAACACGCCAATATGATTAACTCCACCATATCTGGCTAGCACATTAGCAATGCAATTTCCAATGATATCCCTATGTCCCGGATCGTTTAAAATGATCTGAAATTCCTCAAAGAAATCGTCGGCATTTATTGACAAGGGTTGACGTTGAAATTAAAACCCTTTAGTATCAGGATCCTTAATATCAGGACCCACAGCCCACCCTGTCATGAAACATTAACTTGAATAATCGCAATGAGAACCTACAAATCTTTAGAGGAGAAATCGTTATCAACACCTTTGAAAACTATAGGAATATTAATTCTAGTATTAGAATCGAATCGATATCAAATCTACAGTCAACCCTCCTATAACGGGGTACTCTCAGAACGCGGCTTCCATATAACGCGGGGCTGAAATTGCGACAGCCCTCCTATAACGCGGTACTCTTATCGGGCGGTTTGTATTCAACTTCATCCCATAAGTTCATTCCACACAGCCTATGAATGAATAGTCACTAGATATTGTAAGATGGTTTAATAAAAGTTTTATTTTCGACGCAAAAGCTCAGCCGAGATACAGTACCGTGCTAAATAATAGCAGTTGGGTTTTCAATTTAGAAAAGAAATGAATGGAGATTAACCAGTATTTTAGTTTAGTTTTTATTTAATTTTTTTTATCAATTTTTATAGCGCGGTTTCCATAAAACGCGGTACGCACTCACCGCATTATAGGAGGGTTAACTGTATGTCGAATAAATTCTCAAATATTCTACCGATAAGATGTAATGCTTATGGGCTACGAATTTTTTTGCGATCATAGGTATGTATCTGACAAATTGTGAAAAAGTCCGAATTTTCAGACAGGCACTTTTATTGAGTTAATATTCGTTTATTTGCGTACAATATTTTAAGTGTTCAGACACATAATAAAATAGCTGGTTGTTTCGAGAACATTGTTTGCATTTTATTTTTTTGTATACTGTTGTCGACATTTGAGTTGTCAAATATCTTTTGAAAGTGTTCGGAAAATTGTAATATGTTTACTGAACGTACTTATGAAAGTGTTGTATTTTAAGTTTTAATCAATATTATAACAATTTGCGTATTTATTGCGTAATAATTAATTGAAACTTTATATGAAATATTGTGAAAAACATGTGAGAAACTAGGTCAATAATCCAGACAGAAGGGTTGTAATGACCAATTATGTATGTATGTATGAAAAATTGAGCTCAATAAAGGCATTTATTGGGATTAGGCAATAACAGTTCCTGTCTGAAAATAGTATAAGCTTTTTGAATCACAGAGAAATTATAACTAAAGATATCTAAAGCAGGGATCAGCAATGAATCGCATTTCTGCTACTCATAAGCACTCATGCAATTTTGAGTATGTGTGAATCAACAGAATTGAAATTCAACTACTCTAATTCATTAGTACTCGCTACAACATTGATTTAAAAGTATAAGTAGCAATGAGTATGAGTACAACGTTAACATCAAAATCACAACATTCGATTCATAATTCGAGTGGACTCGAATCATTCATCAAAATTTACAGCCTTTGTTGTTGTTGCATATACAAACAAAGAAGTAAGGAAAGATAAAGGCAACAAGCATAGCATACACACAATCTTCTTGTGAGTATAGTAGTATTCGTACGCGAATCATACTTATTTTGTATTTCGTGTAAATGTTAAGTAGAGCCGAGTCGAAGGCAATAACATAATACGTATTGTTCAGTATGAATACGATGAGTAGTTCCAACTTTGAGTACGAGTAGTATGAGTATCATATTAAAATAAGTATGAATGCGTATAAGTATCAGAAATTATAAGTATGACTTGAAACGATTCATCGTTTTGAATACTCGTTGATGATCATTGATCTAAAGGTGTTGCAAGAAGCGTAGTTTCTTTAAGGGTTTTATTTTTTTCAGTTATCATAGCGTGCATCATAGAATTATAAACAAGAACAGAGGTTTACTTCAAAAAAGGCTGTTACAGGAATATTGTTCAGATGGACAACTGGATGTTAAACCAGTTTATGGAGTACTTTGCATGACAGAATAGACTAAAAAAAAAAATCTTCACATGGCATTCGGAAGACTATTCATGATTTCATTATACAGAAGGTAGAGTATTGCATTGCATGCCATCGATCTTTATTTTCTAATGCAATATTTCAAATTATTGGATGCTTATTTGCAATAGAAACTCAATTGTTTTGAACACATGCAATACAAAATGTGAAAAGAAAAACTCAAAAAAATATTTAAATTTTATACATTATTTTCTCTTCTTCTTCTCGATACATTTATAACACATACATACATAGTTTTATACTGCGTATATGTAATGTATGTATGTAGGAGATAGTATTTGTTCGATGGTGTCAAGAGTGGTGTTGTGTCTGAAAATATATTTTTAATGCCCTAAAGTACTAAAAATTGTATGTGCAAGTATTTGAGTTTCATTTTCTTTATTTTTTGTTTTGTTCTCATAAAATATTTTGTGATACCCCACCGCATTGGTTTATTTTGTTGTTAATGCTGCCGATGATACACAGCAGTACAAGCTCTTGTCTGTTCCCACTATACATAGCTGGTATCGATAACGATGATGATGATGGCGATGAGAATGAAGCTGCTCTGGATGATAATGATGTATTCAGCAGTAACATTTTCATTGAAATTGATGCTTTTCTGTGGCTTTTACGTGGTTTTACTGCAATTTCCGTTATTTAAATATGCGTCTATTGCACAAGCACAAGTGTTACCAACTATTGGGTGGGGGAATAAAATTATTTCGAAATGAGTATTTCACATTATTTATCACAAATTTTATATTTCTTTGCAGAACAAAACTTAAAAATATTACAGGCTCTGCCATAGTTTATAGTCTAAAGGCTATTTATTGAAAGATTTGATAGGTTTAGAGTAAAATTATTCGTGCTTCGGACATCAAAAGCTTTATCCAAGTATAAATAATCATGAAATCTGAATTGCTATAATGTTACAGACTTTGGCTTGATGATTAATTGTAATGATCTTACTGATGTAATGCTACGATTGAAGTCGCCGTGGTCTAGTAGGTAGTGTGTTGGTTTATTAGACGAAAGGCCCGAGTTCGAATCCCAAGTCAGACATCCAAAAGAAAATATGAAAATATTTCTTCGGCGACTTCCTCTCAGCAGATTTCTGCCAAAAACTCTGAGAGTAAAAATTGCCATGAAAAGCTTCTTAAAAAATCTGTCGTTCACAGTCGACTTTAAACTGTAGGTGTTGCCGCTCATGCATAAAAATTAACGCACACAACACTAGTGGTGTGAGAAGCTAGGACGTTGTACAATGGGTCTATTCCACCTCCGAGTACTGTACTTTTCATAGTTGACAAGTACACGTCCTCTAACCTAACCTAACCTAATCTAAATGCTACGAAATGTATGGTATGTCAGTTACAATGGACTGAGAATAAGAGCTACATATGATGCCGTAAAGCAAATGCAATGATGTATCTCCATACATACTTACATACATTATTGGTCATTACAATCCTTTAGTTAGGATTACAAACTTGCTTCACACATCACCTATATTCTGTAGGTGTGTATGGCGGGACCTTTGGACGACAGATTTGTGCGAAACTTTTTATGACTATTTTACTTACTCCCAGATATTTTGAAAGAAACTGCTGACAGGAAGTCGCTGAAGGAATATTCTTTTGTATTTTGTTTTACTGGAGATGTCCTGAACCTGGGGTTCCCAGATACTTACAATATTCACTAGTAGATATCAAAGCTCTAATTGCTTAGAACCAATCTGAACATCAGTTCTGTCTGACCCAAATAAAAGAGCACTGATAATGGATATCCTTAAAGGATGTACAAGCTCTACGGAACTAATTTGCATGTAAGCGAAATGCTTACCCGTTATACAATGAATCCTAAGAATATATTGTTGGAAATATTTTTACGCCCCAGTTTAAATTGTTGTTTGATATACTTCGTGTTCCATTGGAACAAGGTAGAATCAAACGGGGTTAAAAGTTGTGAGTATGTTTACATGCATTCGACAGAGATGCGCCTTATATCAACTTCTTGAACTATACAATACAATATCCATGTGATCAGGGGCTCATGCGCGTTTGTCTGAAACTTCCATGAATTTCGATCAAAAGAGCCGTGGTAGATAAAAATTACTTTCAACCTGGCGATTGGTACCGAAGTACATCCCACTGCCTCCTGCCTTTCAGAGCCAGAGCGAAATGCAACTAGTATGCGATCACTTACTCAGGCCCACCAGCTACAAGACTTCGGCAACTACGAATTTGCATTTACAATCGTCATAAATTTACTGTCTTGTTTCATAACCTGGATCTCTCTATTGTTTACACGACACCTGTATCTCCTTTCGATTCTGGTTTTATGTCCAAAATTCCGAATAAATCTTATTGGAAACCATATCTAGCATTAGCCATTTCTCCTAATTCACTCGAACCTAAGGTTAAAGATGTTCCGGGTTTTATCACACATGACCTTTAATGTGATGCAGTTATTCAGATATGTAAGGCCTAACCCGTTTGTTGTAGTATTACATGCATACTTACATAATTAACCATTACAATCCATTACCTAATTTCTCACACCACTTACGTTGTGTGTGTTAATTTTATTCATAAGTGGCAGGACTTAAGGTTTAAAGTTAACTCCAAACGGCAGACTTGTTTGCAATATTCTTTCATGGCATTTTACTGTCAAAGCTTTTGCTAGAAATCTGCTGAAAGTCGCTGAAGAAATATTCTTGCTGTACGTGTTTGACCTAGTATTTGAACCATGGCCTCACATCTACATAAAGGTCCATACGGACAGCCTTTATCTGAAATAAAGTTCATAGTTCATCGGATAGTGATAACAATTATTTACTTACTGTGAAACCATCATTAGACCCTTGGAATGTGTGCACACAAATCTAAGATTTTAAAAGAATGCTGGATATCACTGGAGGAGCTCTTGCATAAAGGGATGTTGAGTTCGTCACCTGAACCAGAGATCATCAGTGAATCGTTTTTCCGCTACTCATTAGCACTCATGCAATTTTGAATCTGAGTGAATCAACAGAATTGAAATTCAACTACTCTGATTCATTCGTACTCGCTACAACATTGATTTATAAGTATAAGTAGCAATGAGTATGAGTACAACGTTGACATTAAACTCACAACATTCGAAATATGTTTGATTCATGCGCCTACTCATTCTGATTCATAAATTTTGAAAAATACTTGTAATACATGTAAGTGATTCGAGTGGCTCGAATAATTCAATAAAATTTACAGGCTTTGTTGTTGATGCATATACCCTCGATGTTCTTTATTCACAGCACCCTGGTTAATCAAAATGTGTTTTTACCATAATCCACAAACATCAAAGTTGTGCTAAATAGGCATTGTTAACTTGGATCCTTTAATTAAGGTGAATATTTGCTTATAACTCTCTTTTGGTGGATATATTTTAACCTAATTTTTTTTTTCGCTGGTTCCAAATTCAAAGGCAAGATTAGTCTAGTTTCAATACTAATGCATTAATGCATGCATCTGCAGTAGAATAGCAGTCTTATGTATAAAAGGGCTCAGATCAAAGATCAGCGATAAGTATTCAAAACGATGAGTAGGTTCGAGTCATACTTATAATTTCATATACTCATACGCATTCATACTTATTTTGATATCATACTCATACTACTCATACTCAAAGTTGGAAGTACTCGTCGTATTCATACTTAACAATACACACGATGTTATTGATTTCGACTCGTCTTGACTTAAAATTTTCACGAAGGACAAATCAAGTATGATTTGCGTCTCAATACTACTACGCTCACAAAAAGATTTTGTGTATGCTTAGCTTGTTGTCTTTGTCTTTCCTTTCTTCTTTGTTTGTATATGCATCAACAACAAAGCCTGTAAATTTTATTGAATTATTCGAGCCACCCGAATCACTTATAAGTATTATAAGTATTTTTCACAATCTATGAATCAAAATGAGTACGAGTATGAATCAAACATATTTCGAATGTTCTGAGTTTGGTGACGACGTTGTACTCATATTCATTGCTACTTATACCTATAAATCAATGTTGTAGCGAGTACATATGGATCAGAGTGGTTGAATTTCAGTTCTGTTGATTCACTCATACTAAAAATTGCATGAGTGGTGATGAGTAGCAGAAAAACGATTCACTGATGATCTCTGCTCCATAATCCTTCAAAAGCGGTCATGTTCCCTGATTAAATGAAACTTCTGATGGTAGTCTTGAGATATTAAACAACTGATAGTCCTGCCAGATTGATTGTTTTGAAAACACTAGTTTGATTACCCTTTATAATCATGCAAGAACTGAAAAGCCTAACAATGATCATCAATATTAATTGAAGTTCTACTCAAATTTTTAACACAGCAGTGAAAAGTGGTTAGAAGGATTCAGAAGTTGAAAAGATTTTGACTTCAGCAAATTCTGGTTTATACACTTCATTTGTTTATATATTCCGATCAGTTGTTGTTTTTTTTTTGTTTATTTTAATTTCATAAACTGCCTGTCAATACATCTTCCTCTGTCAGTTTATATTCTATCACACGTTTTTCTCTTGATTTATAATTTTATGACTGCTCTTCCTGGCTCTTCCTGTTCGTTTGTTTGTTTGTGTGTATTCGTGTTTTATTTTTTATATTGGAATGGGGAAATACAAGCAATAAAATCATATTTATAATGCAGTTTGTGTGAATGTAATTTAAGAGCGAATGGCTTTTTTTCTGTTCTCCTCCCTCCAACCAAAATGTGTGGAAATTTTTAAACGAAAATATTAAATATTGTTGGACTTTGCCAAGCAGCTTTGGTTTATGTGGCAATAAAGTGGGTGAAAGACAGAGAAAGAGAGACTGAGAAGGACTGAGAGAGAAAGATTATACAGAAATAGAAATATGGAACAGCAACAATACAATCAATAATAAATTTACATTGTAAAACACTAGTTGTGCTCATAATTTGAAATTTTAATACACATGCCCGTCGGTATTCAATGGATTTCATAAATCCATAAAATTTATGGCATTCGTATAATGGTGGGTTATGGATCTCAATGCACCCAATGGTTTTATAGAAAATCGTTATTAAAAAAAAATAATAGAAAAAATTATTCATAATTTGTGAAATAAAGCCAAGAAAATATAAACAAAGTTTTCAAATATACAAGTTGCTTAAACAATTTAATTTAAATTTAAATTTCAAAATTATCATTCCAATTAAGAAAGAATCGAAGGATTAAATGTCGGATTAACTCTCAAGTCAAAACTTATTCTTAATTTGAACTAACATAGACAACAGCCAGAGAAAGTACTCATAAAGGGTTTGGCCTATCCCACTATATTGATTAATTAGAGCATCTCTGCAATGTGGTTGATCCTTCATTGTTTTATAACCACCCCAAGAACTTGTGGAACTTACTTACTTAATTGCTTAATTGGTCATAACAACCTGATTTACGGATTTCGACCTACCGCAGAGATGCCTCTGTTTCTTGCGCGGCTACGCCAGTTGGTCACATTGATCGATGATAGGGCTTCTTTGATTTAATGCTTCCAACGCAAACAAGGTCGTCCTCTTCGCCGACTTCCGCAGATCCCCGCATCAAATACAAGTCTCGCCGGATTATCCGCCTCCATACGAACGACATGGACGAGCCAGCGCACCCGCTAGATATTAATACGCTGCACAACGTCTATATCGTTGAGCAGTTCATACACCTCACTGTTGAATCAGATGCGGAAATCATCGCCAACTCGCACTGGAACGAAGTTCGTACGTAGGACTTTTCTCTCCATGCTTCTGCGCCATAAAGAAGTACGGGTAGGATGAACGTCTTGTAGAGTATTAGTTTCATCTTACGAGAGAGGTCTCTGTTACACAATTGTCCATTGATACCATAGTAGCATCTGTAGGTAAGAGTGATCCTGAGTTTGATCTCCAGACTGACAACATTTTTGGTGGTAATGGCGGAGCCAAGATAAATAAATTCCTTGACTGTATCAAAAGTATAGTTACATACATACATACATAATTGGTCATTACAACCCTTCAGTCAGGATTATTGACCTAGTTTCTCACACTAATTATGTTGTGTGTGTTAATTTTATAAATAAGTGGCGGACCTACCGTTTAAAGTCGACTCCGAACGACAGATTTTTGAGAAACTTTTCATGGCAATTTTATTTACTCTCAGAGTTTTTGCCAGAAATCTGCTGAGAGGAAATTACGGAAAAAATACTTTTTAGAAAGAGAAGAAATCGCCGAAAAAATTCTTTTTGTATTTTTTTATTTTTGATGTGTGGGCTGGGACTCCAACCCTGACTTTACGTCTAATAAGCCAACACACTACCTACTAGACCACGGCGACAGCACCACGGCAAAAATATAGTTATCGGCCGTAATCTGAGAAAAAATACGCCGCATGTCTCTACTTATCGATAACATATACTTCGTTTTACCCTCATTCACTGCCAGACCCATCTTCTTAGACTCCCGTTCAATAGCACTAAAGCCAGCAGTTACATCTCGTTTGGTATGATTTATTAGACGTGAGGCCACGCTTCAAACGTCATTAAGACATTAAAACAAAATATGAAAAAAAAAAAATTATTTCTTCGGTGACTTTTTCGCGACAGATTTCTGGCAAAAATTCTGAGATTAAATAAAATTGCTATGAAAAGTTTGTCAAAAATTTGTTAGTCTTTAAACTATACGTTCTGCCACTCATGTATAAAATGAATATGCACCAGAGATGAACACTAAATTGTTTTTCCGCTACTCATAAGCACTCCTGCAATTTTGAGTATGAGTGAATCAACAGAATTGAAATTCATTTACTCTGATTCATTCGTACTCGCTACAACATTGATTTATAAGTACAAGGAGCAATGAGTATGAGTACAACGTTGACATCTAACTCACAACATTCGGAATATATTTGATTCATACGCCTACTCATTCTGATTCATAAATTTAGATAAAATACTTATAATACTTATAAGTCATTCGAATGATTCGAATCATTCATCAAAATTTACGGCCTTTGTTGTTGTTGCTTATACAAATAAAGAAGAAAGGAAAGACAAAGGCAACAAGCAAAGTATGCACACAATCTTCTTGTCAGTATTGTAGTGTTCGTATGCGAATCATACTTGTTTTGTGCTTCGTGTAAATGTTAAGTAGAGACGAGTCAAAGTCAATAACACTATGCGTATTGTTAAATATGAATACGACGAGTACTTCCAACATTAAGTATGAGAATGATATCAAAATAAGTATGAATGCGTATAAGTATCAGAAAATATAAGTATAACACGAATCTACTCATTGTTTTGAATACATATTGCTGATATGTACGTATAATATAAGTGATGTGAGAAGCTAACATCCTAACTGCAGGATTGTAATTACCAATTATGTATGCATGTAGATATGTAGTAATAATGGTCTGTCGTCAGATTGTATTATTTTGTATGTTTTTCTTTCTGAGGTATCCTTGGAAGATGCTAAGGAAAATTAAATGAAATTTGTAAGGAAGCCCAGATAATGATGCGAGCAGTGTCTTGAATTAAGTTGTATGGAATTCCAATCCACTAAGCGTTATGTTATTTCGCTATTGTTATCAAACCGTACCCCTAAATTTCTTCATTGGCATTACCTCTCCTTTTGGAAATAGTTGGTTACTCAAGTAAAATACTCAAGTAAAACTACGATTCATTTCTTATTTTTTTAACATTCTCAACCATAAAACGATATCTGTTTATACATCAAACAGAACCAAAGTAAAATAAATTTACTAAGATCTACTTCGTTTTATTCAATTTCAGAAAAATTTGAAATTAAATCAATTGGAAATGAAAATATTAAACCATCGCAATGCAAATATTATGTTTTATGCGCACTTTAGTTTTCATTCCCTAAAACCATAAGTCGTAACAGTACTACGTTTTTTCTTTCGTGCTGTTTTGCAAAAGATTTTCCTTGAAGTTTTATTTCCATTCCAATTTTATTTCCAATATTGCTTCAGAAAACTTTTCATATGTTTTCGATGAACACCCCTCCGCCTTTTAATATCAATAATGGGCGGGCGTATGTAGTGTTTCGTTTCGTATTTCGTATTTCATTTTATTTTATTTTCAATTTATTCGTTTTTAATATTTTCATAAATGATTTGGAATTTTCTTTCCTTTTTTTATTTTTTTTTTTTTATTCCCTGTAACCCCTATAACAATAAGGACCAAACAAATGTAATACCATGTACTCTTGCATATGCAAATATGCATTTTAGCAGTTACACACACATACACACACACAAAAATATGTATATAATTTTACAATATGTATTGTACAGGCATACACACATACATACACATGGCATATATATAGAGAGATAGGCGATGTAGTAGTGATATTACAAATGCAAAAAAAGGAGATCATAAAGATTTACAAATGAAACAAATTGAATATGATACACAGCGACATATGCATTAATACCCTACACAATATTCTAGTAAAGAGAAGGTATCCCACTTGCTTTTGCAACAGAAATTTTTAAATATGGGAACTTGCACCCAAAAATTAGTCACAGACAACATGATCGATGATTATGCCAAGTACTCACCTTCCTGGTAGTCTTCGTTGTCTAATAGGTAGTGTGTTGTCTTATTTCGACGCAAGGTTGCGGTTCAAACCCCCCTGGCCCGACATTTCAGATCAAAACGAAATATGATGAAATATTTCTTCAGCAATTTCCTCTCAGAAGATTTCTGGCAAAAACTCTGTAAGTAAAATGGAATTTGCCATAAAAAGATTCTTAAAAATCTGATGTTCGGAGTCGACTTTAAACTGTAGGTCCTGTTACTTAAGCATAAAATTAACACACACAACACATGTGATGTGAGACGTTAGATTGTCATCCTGACTGAAGGCTTGTAATGACCAATTACAGAGAGGCTGATATGTATTGCAACCAACTTCAGGTTGTTATCATTTGTAAACCGCTCGTCTGACAGCTGACAGATTTATTCCAGTGACAGTTCATTTTATTATTTAAAAGCTTACAAAATCATTTTGCTCAATTGCATTCAGAAAAAAGTTATTCGTGATGGAATTCAGTTCCGTTCGTGATAGTGTGATTGCTTTATATTTGGCTGGAAAACCACAGACGGCTATGAATAAATCTTTAGTTTCTCGTACCATTGCTCGTTACCGTGATACTGGCATTGTTGCATCGCGTCTAAAAAGTGTAGGAAAAAAACGGTAAAAACACCAGAAATGATCCGAAAAGTGAAAACTAAATTTAATCGAAATCCACGCCGCAGTATTAGAAAAATTGAACGGATGCAACGCATATTGAGAAATGCGCTTAGACTAAAAGCGTTGAAGTTCCAAAAATTGCAAGAGCTCACCGATGGACAAAAAACGTTAGACTGGAAAGAGCCAAGGAGTTACTTCGTTTGCACGTCAGTGGCCAGTTACAGAATTTGGTTTTCTCCATTCCAAATTGAGCAGGTTGTGAACATTGTTCATTGTTTATAATTTTAATGTTATACGATGTAAAAGCAAAACACCATTTCCATTATCGTAACAATACTATTCCTTTCAACGATTTCTTTTCAAAAGTTTTCTGTCTAAAACTCTGCAAAGGAAGCTTAAGTTGCAATGAAAAGTTTCTCAAACAAATCTGTCGTTTTTATAAACTCACATATAAAAATAACACACACATCATAGGTAGGTAGGTAGAGGTGGCTGTCCTTTGATGGACTCACTTAGGCCGCATTGGCTCCATTGTATTACCACAGTTATCCGTTATCCCCTAGTTCCGGAACAAATCGGAGCTCTTGATGAAGCGATTTAGTCTGCCAGTGTCAATCATTGATAGTTCTTCCTGATCATCTGTGTAATGAGTACTCAAGTACTTCCTTTTACTTTGGCAAAGAGCCGGGCATGTACCCAGCAGGTGAGAGACAGTCTCCTCCTCATTGTCATCCCTTCAGTTTCTCCAGAAGTCGATAGTAAGTTGTCCAAAACCAATGCGCCTTACATGCGTGCCCATAAAGCAATGCTCCGTAAAGATGCCGACAACTACATTTAGCGTGCGTCTTTGGAGTTTAAGTAGACTCATTGTGCGCCCATCATCTAACCATGGCCAGATTTTATGAGCCGTTCTACCCCTGTCCGAGGTCCCCACTAATAGTTGACGGAATCGACGATCGCCTTATCAATTATGAGCTTGCAGGTCGTCATAGTTATGCCCAGATTCGAAAACTCGTCGGAGAGTTCGATGGTCGTGCTCCGGCTGGCAAGTTCATCAGCTTTGCAGTTACCAGGAATGCCACTGTGCCCCGGTACCCATACGATGTGGGTTCACACCATAATTGGTGTGAAAATCTAGGCCGTAATGCTCTCACATGGGTTGTAATGACCAATCTGGAGATTGACCACTCCACCTAGTAGAAATGTTGATAATAAAGGTGGTTTGAAGGGGATAGAATCCCACTTGCGATCCCTTTTTTAATATAAAAAAAACATGGAGAGAAATTTGCTGTTTCCGTATATTTAACGTATACCGCAACACTACACATGCTTCATCACTTAAAGCACTGCATGCAGCATAAAAATTGCATTACGCCGTAGGGTTTTTACATTTTCGATATTTTATTACCATTTTAGTTTTGTTGAAATTTTTTTCGATATCGAAAAAAATGGATTTTTTGTTATTGTTATTGTGCAGTATTATTGAAATATAAAAAGCATATGCACGGTAATTGAAAAAGGATTATTACCGATTTGATGATGATGATGCTGATGATGTTGATGCACCAAAAAACGAACAATTTTTAAGTTTTTAATATTTTTTAAATAAATAATGAAAGAGTAATTGATTAAAATTATTGTTAATTGTTGAATAATTAAACAAAATTGGGTGGAAAAAAAAGAAATCCTTAATATGCTTCGCAGAATTTGTAAAGAAATGAAAAAAGCATTCAAATTATAATAACTTTCGGTAGGGTATTTAGAACAAATTTAAGACAAGGCACTACACCCTAAAGAAGAGTGCCACAATTATTTTCATAAGCACTTTGCTTTGATTTATGAAATAAACTCAAATTAATAGTTCAATAGATGAGCGAAAAACTCCGCCTACAATAAAGCTTTACAGTCCAACGAAAAGCGAGCTTTTGTTGAGGACTACTGGGAGAAGAGTGGAGAGACGTAAGAAGTGTGCGTAGTTGGGAAGTTGAAAATGAAGTAAGTCGAGTTGTATAGAAATAGAAATTATGCCCAAAAGTGTAGCCTCCGTAGTCTATTAGGTAATGTGTTGGATTAACCCATTAGGGGATGAAGTTCCCTGGCCACTCTTCTTCTATAATTTTCATCAATTATTAATAAAAATGTGATTTATTCGTCTAAGAACATTTTATTCAAAAAATGTATAGTTTTGGAGTTATAGATCATTTCAGTAGGGCAACTAGGCATATAATGACTTCGAAAGAATTCTTAAGGATGACAGTCTTTTGCATATTTGTTGCAAATAAAATATGTTTTATTTCCTCAATATGCACATCGTTTTTAAATTTTAGAATTATTCAATGAGGTTGTTTCTATTATCATATTCTGTATCGTCAGTATTTTTAGATGGGGTACCATACGTTTTAAGGTTAAAATGAGCAAGATTTCGATGAAAAATATGAAGACGCACATGTCAGATCATTAGAATGGAACTAATGAGCATTAGAAACTTCAAAGAGATATGAAAATATGTATTGGCCGCCGCCATTTCTTATGTCAGATTCGCGGGCAGTAGACTACAACTAATATCTCACATGCAATATTATATTGAAAACCCACTTTTGGTTGGAAAATACTACATTTACAGTATCTCTTCTTTCGACAAATCGTTGGCACTATTTAATTGACATCAACATTTGTTGCATTTATCACAACCACGACGATGGGTTTTACGTGGGTACCTGTTCGCGGTGTTCTTCGCACAGGGTGAAATATTATGCGTCTACCAACGCCCCCAAAACCATGTAAAACTGCAATTTGGGACCAAACCACAGCCACCACGATGCTCCCAACAGCCAGGCTGGACCCGAGGTTCCAAGGGGTCCTGGCTCCCGTGGTACCAGAATTAATCGATTACAACCAGTTGAACTCCAAACAGTTCGGGACTGGTGGCCCCCAGCAACAACAATAAATATACATCAACATAAAGAACGGCACTTACAGTACCGACATTGAACAGCGCCTTCATGGAGAAGGCTTTGGCCACATGGTGTGACACCGAGAGTGGACAGAATGAACAAGACAAGAAGACACACAACAACGCAGCAGGTTTGGCAGCAACGGTGAAGGCAAGGGCGACACTGACGGGAATGAAATCAGCAAGGGAGAGGGGCAATTTGGACCGGCAAAGCGTCAAAAAAGAGCACGGGGCGCACGGCTAGGAGGACACCACGAAGGGTGATCATATATCGGGGTTGCCACCGCTATACCTCCTACTTCGCCTAAAAAATACTTCATGGACGAAATCGCCCAACCTCCTAAAAGTCCTCTCCAACATTTATCACAACATTATTATCCTTCCATCGTATGAGTAATATATTGCCATTTCGAAATCAATTATCTAAAGATGCCGTTTACTTTCTTTTCATAACCGCGATTAAGTAAAGATGTTATTTTTCTCTTTGACCTTCACGTATTGTTCCCTAACTACATATTCCGATCGATGATAGGTGACGCAGTAATTTAACGGATAGAAAACAAGTATCTATGGCTCTATATACCTGAAATACATGTTACGAGTTCTGTTTTAAAGATAGTGGACTATGCAATTCCTTGCCACATACATATATATTAAGCTGTAATGAAAAAATATTTCCTCGGCCACTGTCTCTCAATAGATCTCTGGCATTAACTCTGAGACAAAAAATTTCTCAAAAAATCTGTCGTTCTGAATCGACTTCAAACTGTAGATGCCCACCACTCATCTACAAAATTAAGACACACAACACATGCGGTGTGAGGAACTAGGTTGTATTCCTAACTGAAGGGTTGTAATGACCATGCATGTACAGGGTGGCTGATGTGTATTGCAACCAAATTCGGGTTGTTATTCATTTGTAAACCGCTCGTCTGACAGCTAACA
This sequence comes from Sarcophaga peregrina, assembly GCA_014635995.1. Lineage (NCBI taxonomy): Eukaryota > Metazoa > Arthropoda > Insecta > Diptera > Sarcophagidae > Sarcophaga > Sarcophaga peregrina. The sequence continues at coordinate 47,994,570 of CM025793.1, forward strand.
GATTTATTCCAGATTTTATTATTTACAAGCTTACAAAAGCATTCAGAAAAAAAGTTATTCGCGATGGAATTCAAGCGTGACAATGTGATTGCTTTATATTTGGCTGGAAAACCACAGATGGCTATCGTTAGAGCAATCCAGCATTTAAGTGTGAGTAAATCTTTTGTTTTTCGTACCATTGCTCGTTACCGTGATATTGGTAATGTTGCATCGCGTCCAAAAAGTGGGCGGAAAAGAAAGGTAACAACTCCAGAAATGATCTGAAAAGTGAAGGCCAGATTTGATTGAAATCCACGCAGCAGTGGTAGAAAAATTGCAGGTGAGCTGAACATATCGTGAGAACGGATGCAACACATATTTAAAAATAAGCTTGGACTAAAGCCATTAAAGTTCCAAAAATTGCAAGAGCTCACCGATGGACAAAAAAAGTTAGACTGGAAACAGCCAAGGTGTTAGTTCGCTTGAAAATGGCCAGTTACCGAATATAGTTTTCTCCGATGAGAAGCCATTCCAAATTGAGCAGTTTGTGAACAAACAAAATGATCGGGTTTACTTGTCAAAGAGGTCAGCTGAAAATTTACACCTGCGATTGGCCACCAGAACTCAAGCACCGCCGATGGTAATGGTGTGGGCCGCCGTAACGGCCCATGGTCGCTCTCCGCTCTTATTCATCGACCGTGGGGTTAAAATAAATGCCGAATATTATCGGGAAAATGTCTTAAAGACAGTATTGAAGCCCTGGGTAGAAAAACATTTCGGCCGCAGACTATGGACATTGCAACAAGACTCAGCAAGAAGAATGGCATAAAAAGGAGATTCCTTGCTTCATTTCTACCGCACAAAGGCCACCAAAATCTCAGGATCTCAATCCGTTGGACTTTTGCGCCTGGGGCATTTTGGAGAGTAAGGTTCTCACAAGATAATACCAAAATGTCGATCATCTCGAGACGGCGCTTCGCCGGGAATGGGCCAAAATACGGCAGAGCCATTTTCGTGCCGCCTATGATGACTTTGTCGGCCGTTTGACGGCCATCATTCGCACCAAAGGTGACCAATTCGAACAAATCTAAACTGATTGTAAAATTTGATGGTATTTCCAACATTTTTTGCTTTTGAACAATAAAAAAAAAAAATTAAAAACTATAGTTTCCCACACCACTTATGTTGTGTGTGTTAATTTTAATAAAGTTGACTCCAAACGACAGACTTTTGAGAAACTTTTCAAGAAGAGAAAGAGAAGAAATCGCCGAAGAAATATTTTTCGTATTTTTTTATTTTTTTGATGTCTGGCCTGGGACTTGAACCCTGGCCTTACGTTTAATAAGCCTGCACACTAGCTACTAGACCACAGCGACACCGAATTTGACAACTGTCAAATTTCAGAGCTGCTAGGATTACTAAAACGATGGTCAATGACTGTATAATTCTCGTACAGTAACATGCTATTTATAGCTGATGTCGCATTCTATTTCCTATTTTCGATTAATGTTACTGGTGTCCAAACACTATCGATAATCGAAAACTTTTAACACTTGAGTTTGGCACACCCAATAACAACGTAGGCCTTGTTTTTTGTTGGCATAAATTTTCATTTCTTAATTTTCTTAAAGTTTTTTAAAGACACTATTTGGCCCGATTGCTTTTTGTTTGTTTGTTTGGTTTTTTGTCCTGTTTTCATGCTAAATTATAATGGGTTGTCAACAAGACAAATATTAGAATAAATTTTATGTTATTTTTTCCATCTAGTTGTTGTTATTGTTGTTGCTGTTGTTGTTGATCTATTTGTTTGGCAAATGATTAATGCAAACCTTCTATCATTGTCACAACTACAAACACGTATAAGAACGCACACATACATACGTACACATATACATACCCGCATAAAAAAAAAAACAAACTCATACAGGAAATAAAATCATGTTAGAAAACATAAACAATTTTCTTTTATAGTCATGGTGAAGAATAGATGACGAGGGTAGGTCAGGAAGTTTAGGCTTTTGAATATGTAGTGAACTGTATAGCCTCTAGGAAGTATAAAGTTGGAGAAGTTTTTTGGAATAGTGCTTCAATTTGTTTCTATTGTAATGTGACAGGAAAATCTTATGCTGGAAAAGAGTTTAACAAGGGAGTACATTGTAGTACATTATGTGAGCCAGTGGCCAATCGTCCAGATAAAGGAGTTCTTTTTTAAAGTGAGCTATTTTAGGAAACAAGTTCCTCTAGTCCATTGTGCGGAAATTGCTATTAAATTCTTTAATACAAGCCGCATTGAAAAAAAAGGTCTCTCTCATTTCTATTAACGAACACCTTCGAAAGCCTACATGCAGCAGGTAAGCTTTAACATAAATTTCGAAGAACAGACCCATAAATGAGGGTCATAGACAAAATAGTTCACCCATTCACTATCTTCAGGAAGCGTCTTACTTGATAAATACGTTGTTTTCTATGAATACATACATAATTGGCCATTACAAACCTTTAGTCAGGATTATTGACCTAGTTTCTCACACTACTTATGTTGTGGGTTAATTTTATACATAAATGGCGGGACCTACAGTTTAAAGTCGATTCCGGACGACAGATTTTTTGTTGAAAATTGAATGATATATTCATAATATCATTCAATTTTCATGAAAAGTAGTGACTTTCCAATGTTTACAATACCCAAGTAATCGCCGTAGCCTAGTAAATAAAATGTTGGCAAATTAGACGCGAACAGGTACTTCAAACCCTAGCTCCAGACACTTGGAACAATAAGAAATAGGAAAAAAATATTTCTTTCTGCGACATTCCCTTAGCAGACTTAGCAGAACTTGTGGGAAAAACTCTGAGAATGAATAAAATAGTTAGTCCCACTACTCTTGAATAAAATTAACTCACATAACATGGGTGGTGTGAGAAACTAAGTTGTATTCCTGACTATTTAAGTAAGGCAGTAAGCATGAATCAAAGAACCATACGGAGATTACCTGTAGGTCCTATGGGAGTAAATTATTTATATTATATTAAGACTATGACAGACAAATAGCAGTGTCACCTATAAAAAGTAAATGGGGTTAGAAGTTAACAGAACTATAGGGTGGAAGATAAAACAAAATCTTACAGTGTCTCTGAACTCAGCTTGAACCCACCTAATAAACTCTCATCGAGTCAACTGCATACAGCGGGACCTAAAAAGCGTGATATAAATCGGGAGATTGAACCGTGTCATGGTTTTACATTGAAAGTTTTATTATTAATGTCGTCTAGGGGTGTCATAATCCTGCATCCTTACAATCTGTTATACGCTGCCCTCAATCTATATAGGGTATATGTACAATGCTTCTGTAAACCTTATTCTGAGATCCATTAATATCTCCTAGGCTCCAAGTATGACCATGATTAATTCTCATCTTTTCCTTACACAAATATTAGTTTAAAGATGATCCACTTTCTGAACGAATGTCCTCTGAGTATACACTGCTTGTTTAGTAACGCTAGGTTTGGTGTTTGAGTAGTTTGGTGAATGCATTTGTAATTAACCAACAATTAAATCAAACCCATTTAGTTTGAGACGAAAGCCTCCTATCTTAATCTGATCTTTTGCTGAATATGTACACTTCAAACATATCTTCCTAATCACCACTATTACAAACTGCTCATTGTCGTAAATTTCCATTTGATCTGGGACCCTGACTTATATGATTCGCCTCATTAGAGGATAGAGACGGTTAACTGACCGTCAGATGGCTTTGCTATGTCCCGTCTTTTAAGATTCCTGTTCAAGGTTAGTTAATTACACCTTACAATGTTTGTAATACTTCACTGTGCGGTCAAAAACTCTCGCTTTTGTGTCACGGTCTGAATTTAATCGATATGTGGAACATAGAATTGTTCTACCACCAAGTCCTCAACTTATGCCTCCAGAATAATTAGTCGCCGTAGTCCAGTAGGTTGTGTGTCGGCTTATTAGATGTAAAACCAGTGTACGACCCCAGCCCAGACATCAAAACAAAATACAAAAAGTGTTGCTTTAGCGATTTCCTCTCAGCAGATTTCTGGCAAAAACTCTGAGATCAAATAAAAATTGCAATGAAGAGTTTCTCTCAAAAATCTGTCGATTGGAGTTGATTTTAAACTATAGGTCCCGCAACTTATGGATAAAATTAACGCACACAACATAAGTTGTGTGAAGAACTAGGTCAATAATACTGGCTGAATGGTTGTAATAACCAATTATGTATGTATCAAAGATCAGTAGCGAATATTTAAAATGATGAATAGATTCGAGTCATACTTATAATTTGTGATACTTTTACCTATTCATACTTATTTTAATATCATACTACACATACTCAAAGTTGGAAGTACTTTATACTTAACAATACGCATGATGTTATTGACTTCGATTCGTCTCTACTTAACATTTATACGAAGCACAAAATAAATATGACTCGCGTACGAACACTGCAATACTCACAAGAAGATTGTGTGTATGCTTTGCTTGTTGTCTTTGTCTTCGCTTTCTTCTTTGTTTGTATATGCAACAACAAAGGCTGTACACTTTGATGAATTAATCGAATCACTCGAATTACTTATAAGTATTGTAAGTATTTTTCCTAAATTTATGAATCAGAATGAGTAGTTGTATGAATGAAACACATTTCGAATGTCGTAAGTTTGATGTCAACGTTGTACTCATACTCATTGCTACTACTCATTAGCGAGTACGAATGAATCAAAGGAGTAGATTTTCAATTCAGTTGATCCAGTCATACTCAAAATAGCATGAGCTTTTATGAGTGGCGGAAAAACGATTCATTGGTCATTGCAACCCTTCAGTCAGGATTATTGACTTAGTTTCTCACATCAATTATGTTGTGTGCGTTTATTTTGAATAGTATTAGTGGCGGGACCTACAATTTAAGGTCAACTTTTACTTATAAATAAACGATGTAGCGATTACGAATGAATTAAAGTAGTTGTATTTCAATTCTGTTGTTTCATTCATACTCAAAATTCTATGAGTGCTTACGAGTAGCGGAAAAACGATTCATTGCTGATCTCTGGTGCGTATTATTACTGAGCCTCGTTACAAAGTATTTACGAAATCTGATGAATCTCGTATTAGATCTACTTGCTATTACCATAATCATAGACTGCTTTGGAACAGGTTTTCATTACTGCTGTTATACTAACAAGCCGCCGTAGTTTAGTAAATAGAGTGTTGGCTTATAAGTCTTGGGGCCACGGTTTAAAACTCAGGTCAGATATCTTCAACAAAACGAAATACGAAAAATATTTCTTGTGTGACTTTCTCTCAGAAGATTTCTGTGAGACCCAAGCAATATGACGCTATTGGTGTAAACATACAGCGCATAATTCTTGAGATACACCAACAACATTTCCTGGCAAACCTCTTACAAAACTTTGTAGTATGTCCGTACCTTTTTGAAGTGCACTGTATATAAAATGTTCCGCATGGAAATTAGTTGATGTAGTAAATTTTTATTGGCCTGCTTTTTCCCGCCACCCTCGTTTAATCACAAAACTTCATATATTTTATTCAAAATAATACACACTATAAATACATATGCAAATATGTTTATATGTTTACATACATGTATGTACATATTTGTGCGTCAGTGTATGTGTGGGTATGGTAGTGAAGTTCTTTAATCTTATTTTTTTGTGTTGTTTTTTCGTTTTTATGCTTTTCAACCATAGAACAGTAACAAATTGTTAATACTTACTCATATTTTTTGTTTACCCCCAAATATCCCCCCCTACAGTACTCTACTCTGTTAGACGTGCTAAAAGTAAAAAACAAGAAAAAAAAGAAAGGAATTTTTTAATTTTTTTATACATTTTCAACAAAATAAAAACATCAGATTTATTTTGCAGTACAACAATAAATTGTTAAAATTCTTAAAGAATAATAGAAAAAAAAAATTTTTTTTATTAAATTTTCTTGCCTGTAATCCATAAAATTCTAACACATTTGGTTTTAATTAAAAGAAAAAAAAAAATAATTTTTTTTTATCGTATTTGTGAATTATTTTTTGAAATAAAAATTTTTTATATTTTAAGTGAAATTGTGGTTTGCATACCAAGTACCGAAAAATATTATTTTCCCTTAAAAAAAGACCATCTAAACCAAGTGAACCACTTTCAAAATAACACTTTGATTCTAGAGAAAACAAAAAGAAAAAAAATTATCTGAATCATAAATTCCGTTTTAAAATTTAAATTTAATAAGAACAACAAAAATTTCAAAATGTATGGGAAGAAGTCGTCATAGTTCAAAACACAGGTCAGATATCTCCAACAAAACGAAATACGAAAAATATGTCTTCTGCGATTTCCGCTCAGCAGATTTCTTGCAAAAACTTTGAGAGAACTGCTCATCCAAGAAAAATTTCAGATGGACTCACTTAGCAAAGAGCCGTGCAGGTACTCAGTAGGTGAGAGACAGTCTCCTCTTTTTCCTCATCTATACAGCTTCTGAAGAAGTCGTTAGCAATGCGCCTCGCATGCGTACCTATAATGCAATCCCCTGTAATAACACCTACAACTATACTGAATGTGCCTCTTTGGAATTTACGTAGAGAGAAATTAAAATTCCCATGAAAAGTTTCCCAAAAATCTGTCGTTCGATGTCGCCTTAATACTGTAGGTGCCGTTAGAAACTCTGAGATTTAAAAATGAAGTCACCGTGGTCTAGTAAGTAGTGTGTTGGCTTATTCGATGAAAGGCCCGAGTTCGAATCCAAGGTCAAACTTCAAAACGAAAATATGAAAATATTTTTATATTAATATATTAATATTAACACAAAGAACATAGTAAGAGATGTGAGAAACTAGATTATATATTTTGGTTTTAATTCTTGATGGATAGGTGTTCTTACATGGTGGAGAAGAAGAATTCAATCCAAAATATACCTTAAAGACGGTCAAACATGTCTTAGAATGGCCAGCACAATTCATTGACAAGAACCAATAGAAAATTTTTGGAACGAAGTTAAAAGGACATTCAAGGGAAAGTGTCCAGCAAATTTTAACGAGCTTTGGAATCTTTTACAGGAGGCGTGGAACGCAAGACCGGCACATCCTTCTCAAAATTTGGTCGACCCAATGTCTAGAAGATGTGCTTCTATTCTGGATAACAAAGGATCCGCAACATAGTCCTAATGTGGCACTAAGGCTAGTTAGCTAAGTCGTATTTTTCCCGCAAATTGGATTTAAAAATCGCTAGATTTGACAAGAAAATAGCCAAATTGGCAACAGTAATTATTGTAGAAAATTTTATGACATTTTCCGCAGGACTTTTATTGCAAGGGCTTGGTAGTCAAAACTTGTCACCATCTTCACTTGACTGGACAATGGCACGATAGAATATTGCAACACAAGTATTGACTTCATGATACCACTCTATGTATGAGTTTTCCATGAAATTCAAAGGAAGAATAGAGTGTAATCAGTAACGACTCTATTGGCATGACTCGGTATCGACCACGCAAGGATCCTGAGGGAAGTTGGAGGTACGACTTCATGATGAGATTCAGGACATCGGTTCCATACAACGAGGCCTGGAAGGGTGGTGTGACCTACCTGTTAAGAGACGCCATACAAACCTACACCGACGGTTAACGGAGCTGTTGGCAGTGGAATCGACTGGAATAGCCTAGTCTATAAGACTGCCGGACCACTGCAGTGTCTTTCAGGCAGAGGTGGTAGCAATACGGGGAGTAATATTTGGGACGGAAGAGCCTCCAAGCGGAACGTCACCACTTTTCTGATAGTTAGGCGGCTATCAGGCCTCTGAGTTCTAACGTGATGAACTCCAAGACGGTGCACAGCTGTAGCAGATATCTTGACGAGATAGCGGAACGATATGATATCGTATGGATACCGGAGCACGGTGGCATTCTTGGCATCAGCGAAGCTGATGAACTTACCAGGCGGGGCACGACCATCAAACTCTCAGAAGTCTTCTACAAGCTCATAATTGATTGTGCGATCGTCAATTCCTTCAACGACAGGTGGAAAAGGAGAAGGAAGTACTTGGGTACTCACTACATAGATGATCTGGAAAAACTGTCAATGGTTGACATTGGCAGACTAAATCGTTTCATCAGGAGTACCGTGTGGTTCCGGTACTAGGGAATAACGGATAACTGTTTTAAAACAATGGGCCCAATGCGGCCTAAGTGAGTCCACCCAACGATTTTTCTTGGATGGGCAGCCTACCTACCTAACGAATAAATTTATATTTTCATGAATGGATCGATACTAGATGGAACTGTGTTTAGTAGAATTTTTTTGCGTTGTTGTTAGGCAGAGCTGACACTGTAAGCTTGATCACTGTATAGTCGTTCAAAAGTGACCATATAGGTTGCTGTTAGAGTTATTAAGGACGAAAACATCTCTAGAAATATCTAAAGAAACTTGAGGATGATTAATGGTTATTGGAAATATCTTAACAAGATGCCGGAGCCGTTCAACAGTTAAGAGATATTGCATGATTTCAAGAGCACATGAACCAACCAGACAAAGGCCAATCGCCAAATTTTCGGTGAGTTCTTTACATTGGCAGCCGATTAGAAGGAATTTAGATTGCCGTTATGGATTCTGTCAGTGCCATATTATGGCTTGGAACATGAAGAGGATATCGCAATAAATTTAAGGTATAAACCGTAATTCTATTCTATTCTAATTGTAATGGTCAATAACGTTATCTGAGTACGCAGGTCATGCTGAGTAGCTTTTCATTTTACGCTGCCTATCAAGAAGCCACGTTAAATTTCTTTCGATATCCTAGAATCTGGCTTTTGAAAAAGTTTTGTGATGGTTTTTTGGTTCGAAAGCTTTTTGCGAGAATTTTTTTTTTGTTGTATTTTCAAAGTGAATCTTCTCATACCTTAGTTATTGAGTTCTTGATAAAATTATCTGCACAATCAAATTATGGTCCTGTTGGTTTACGAAGCTTTTCTTTTATAAGTTCAGTTTACGTGGCTAAAGTTTTAAGTTTTTATCGCACACACACAAACTTCTCTACACTTCCAACTGGAAAGGCAATATTTTTGAATTTCGAATCACTAGAACTCTGTAAGTAACATCGTATCCTTAAAGCAATACCAAGAAATACGTTGTAAGACTTAATATTGAAGGAAAAAGGAAAGAAAAGCAAGAACACATACGTATTCTTATGCATTTAATTCGAACAGAATATTGCAAATTCGTGAGATTTTTTCACAAAATATTTTCAACATCAAGACGACAACAATGAAGAAAATAATGCTGCAAACGTAGTAGTTTGCCTTAGGAAACCTAGTCAACCCATAAGACAGCCTGATGATGATAATAATGAAGTTGAATATGAAGAAAAAAAAAAAATAAAATAAAAAATAAAAATGGAATTTAAAAGAATATAAAAGAAGAGTAGAAATTAATTCAATATATTGGAAATATAATTCAATTGTAATAAAAATTCAATTTAAATGCATTCAATGTTTTAGAATTGCAAACTGAAATTTCAAACAGAAAAATTGGAATAATTTGGAGATTGTTTGTTGGAGAAAACTTTGTTACAACATTGTGGTAACAGTTTTCTTATTGAATTCACTTGCAACTACAAAAAGAAGGTGGCAACGTTGCATTCGTATGTGTTTAACGAACAACAGGAATCTTACTTTAACTATTTTTTTTTTCGGAGGGAAAATGCTCTATGCTTTCATGAAGGTCGTAATGTGTGGTGACGTATATGTCAGACTCTCCCACTGGGTATACCGACTAAAAACCCGCCTTATCTCCTCATCGGAGTATCATTTCCACAGTTGTGTTACTTCGAGGTGGGCCCCTTTTTGGCACTTGTGCCAGTTTCATCATTGTCAGCCTATGTCCAGGCTCCGCTTTTCCATTATTCTACAGCGTCTACGTCATATTTTTTCCTTCGCAGGACATACATACATAATTGGTCATTAGAACCCATCAGTCAGGATTATTGACCTAGTTTCTCGCCCCACTTATGTTGTGTGTGTTAATTTTATACATAAGCGACGGGATCTACAGTTTAAAGTTGACTCCGAAGGACAAATTTTTGAGAAAAACTTTTCATGGCAATTTTTATTTAGTCTCAGAGTTTTTGCCAGAAATCTGCTGAGAGGAAATCGCCGAAAAAATGCGTTTGATGTCTAGTGGCCAATTGCAGGTGTAAATTTTTAGCTGATCTCTTTAGCAAGTAAAACCGCTCATTTTGTTTGTTCACAATTTGGAATGGCTTCTCATCGGAAAAACCCAAATACGGTAACTGGCCACTTTCGTGCAAGCGAAGAAACTCCTTGGTTCTTTCCAGTCTAACTTTTTTGTCCACCGGTGAGATTTTGCATTTTTTGGAACTTCAATGGCTTTAGTGCAAGCTCATTTTCCAATATGTGTTGCATCCGTTCTCACGATATGTTCAGGTCACGAGCAATTTTTCTACCTCCGCAGCGTGGATTTCGATCAAATCTGGCCTTTACTTTTCGGATCATTTCTGGTGTAGTTACCGTTTTTCTTGTCCACTTTTTGAACGCGATGTAATACTGCCAATATCACGGTAACGATAAATGGTATGAGAAAGAAAAGATTTATTCTGCCGGAGGGCTCTAAAGATAGCCACCTATGGTTTTCCAGCCAAATATAAAGCACACACACTATCACGCTTGAATTCCATTACGAATAACTTTTTGTTCTGAATACAATAGATCAAAATGTTTTTGTAAGCTTTTAAATAATAAAATGAACTGTCACTTTAACAAATCTATCAGCTGTCAGACGAGCGGTATACAAATGATAACAATATGAAGTTGGTTGCAATACATATCAGTCACCCTGTATAGTCTATTGGCAATCTGTCGTGTGCATATTTTATTTCAGGTAGCTTTTAAAGCCACAACAAATACTTTATTAGGCCTCGAAGACCTTAAAAATATTTTTTTATTGTATTTACTGGTGTATTAAAAATATCGAAATAAATCTGCTACCATAAGGCTTTTAACATATAAAGCATTAGTTTCTCTTATCACGATTAAAATAATAAAACTTTACATTCTAACTCATATTTGTGAAGATACTCATTAAGGTAATAGGCCCTCATGATAGTTAAGCGGCTAAATTTTATGCAAGGGATTGATAACAAACCTTAACAGATAACAGAAAATCATTAGATAATATAACATAGGCATGTTAAGAATGTTATCTGTTGCTGTTAGACTTAGTAGGAGTTTTTAAAATAACATTTTAAATTTACCAGACAGTACTGAGACACTATCATACTCAAGTACCTCTCTAGCCAACGATAATGAAACTATGATGACATGACTCGGTGGAAAAGTGTTATGTTTTTGCAGATGGGATTTGTTTGTTGTTTTTATGATTAATTTTTTAACAATCTTATCACCTGGATTTCTTTTTTTTTATTATATTTATTCTAAATTGAATAAACAAATATTGAATGACAAAAGAAGAAAAAAACCTCTTCAAAGGTTCTTTTTAGATTTTGTTGAAGTATTTCCTCTTTAATGCCCACCTAAATATAGAATTTTGAGAGATAATAATGAAAATGAAAAATTAAATCATCTTTGAGCAAATAGTTCACTAATGTGACAGTGTGGTGTTATAATTTACAACAAAACTATTACGATTGATTTTTTAATGTAAATTATCGATATCGATAATTATAGTTTGACAGCTGAGAATATCAAATTGTGTTCAAATTCTAGCAGTTCTATTCAGTAAGGCTTGACCAGCCATCGTGAATAGATTTAGGTTAGAACAGGGATTCCAAAGCCCAAACTATTTGCAAAGTTCAGAGAATTTTTTCTATTTTATAATCAACATCAGCCGTCTAGTAAGCAAGCAGTTATTGACGATTCAAACCCATCAACAAGACTGAAATCTTGAAAAAGACGCTTAATTGCCGAAATCTTGGAATCTTAGCCTTTACCTGTCTATAAATGGATTTCGTACAATAGCTGACGTAGAGCATCAATCGTTAGCATAGTATTTTGCTGATTGGCCTCATTGTATACACGGGTAATGTTCACTTCTGGGTAAATAGAGGCATCAATACGTGGTATATGGATTAAGGACAATGCAACGGCAAGAGTTGCTGCTAGGTGACTATAAAATGTCCAGTGCCATACCCTCACCATTAGACAGTCTACAGCAATCGTTCCCAAGTAGCCCGCAGTTTCTCACACTACTTATGTTGCGTGTGTTAATTTTATACATAAGTGGCGGAACCTACAATTTAAACTCGACTCCGACAGATTTTTTGAGAAACTTTTCATGGCAATACACTAAGAATAAGAGTTTTTGCCAGAAATCTGTTGAGAAGAAATCGTCGAAAAAAATAGTTTTTTTTGTATTTTTATTTTGATGTCTGGCCTGGGATAAAGGACAAGCGGCGTTATCATATGGTCTGATAATACCGGCTTGCTCAATAGATCGATATTTATCAACTTTTTTGGGCCGGAATTGGATTATCTTAACACCAACGAATTGTGGTTACAAGAGGACGCCACTAAGTACTACACAGCTCAGGTCAAATTGAATATTCTGCACGAGATATTTACGTTTTTAAGACCGTTAGCCCGTTCTCCTAAGCCGCAGGAATATACGAAAAAGTAACAAATTTCGACATGAAAAAATAGGCATTTCATAAGCGCTCCATCCAACGCAGTTGTGGCGGACATTGAAACGAAATCATTGACGTCAGTAGGTATTTTTTCAAGAAAATGTCCTGTTGCTTGCTTACGCTGACGACATCGACATCATAGGGCGTATCAAACGGGATATCACTGCTGCCTTTAGTGCGGAATTCTAAGAAAATGGGTCTGGCAGTAAATGAGGGCAAAACGAAGTATATATTATCGGCAGGTAGGGACGTGCAGCGTATTGATTCTCAAATTTCAGCCGATAACTATACTTTCGATACAGTCAAGGAATTTATTTATCTTAGCACCGCCATTACCACCGAAAATGAAGCCAATCTGGAGATATGAAGATATACGGGAGGCAATTGAGAACGTATGGACCCTAGCCAAAGATTGAGCTAGATTTTTAAAATTTATTTGACAACCTACGTTCTTTGTGAACTTTCATTTTATCGTCCACAGAATAAGTTTGCATTTTCGTTGGTTTATAAGCCCAGTCCCTGTAATTAGGCCATTAATTCTGAAGTAAACATTCTTACATAATCACTGAAAATGTTTGCAAAAAAAAAAATCATTTTTTTTAATCTCGTTCAGTATTATAAAATCCGCTTTTCACTTGTTTTCATATCCAAAAGTGAAATTCAATTCATATTTTATACGATGTATGAACGCTGTTTAGTTTATTTCAGTTACTAAAGATAAGATTTACATTCGAGTTTTTGTCGCCGTTTTATACAATATTTCGTAAATAATTTATTTACTTCGTAAATATTTAATAAAAAAAAACCAACAAAAGCGAAATAAAAAATTTAATTTACATCTCTGCTAAGTTGTTAATAAAAAATTATTCGTTTATCAGATTCTGTTTCTTCTTATTGTAATTTTTTTTGTGATAAAATGTTTATAGGCCACGGAAATCTTTTGCCAAATCATTGCGTTATTAAATTCAAATATATTTTGGAGCATAATTATCTGAAAATTTTAATCAATATTGGTTCACAAATTATTTATTTTTTTTTTTTTTGTTTTTTAACTTCAAACGATATACAAGCGAATATACTTTTTTGTACCCTACACTACGGCTGGCATACAGTCATAGACAACCCTTTGAAGACACTTAATTAGTTAAGGGCCCATTGTGTTACCCAATGAGAGCCTCCTTATTATAAATCATTAGTGGTAGTCATGAATCACCCCAACCCTCGGTTGGCGTCTGTGCTTTTTTTATACCCTACACTACGGCTGCCCTACTGTCATAGACAATCCATTGAAGATACTTAGGTTAGGGCCCATTGTGTTACCCAATGGGAGCCTTCTTATTATAAATCATTACTGGTAGTCATGAATCACCCCAAGTATCGGTTGGCGTCTGTGCTTTTTTATACCCTACACTACGGCTGGCATACAGTCATAGACAATCTTTTGAAGACACTTAATTAGTTTAGGGCCCATTGTATTACCCAGTGGGATCCTCCTTATTATAAACCATTAGTGGAAGCCTTGAATTACCCTAAACATCGGTTAGCGTCTGTGCTTTTTTTATACCCTACACTATGGCTAACAGTCATAGACAGATTATCTTTGATGATACTTAATTAGTTTAGGGCCCATTGTATTACCCAATAGGAGCCTCCGTATTATAAAATATTAGTGGTAGTCATGAACCACCCCAAGCATCGGTTGGCGTCTGTGCTTTTTTGTACCCTACACTACGGCTGGCATACAGTCATAGACAATCCTTTGAAGATACTTAATTAGCTTAGGGCCTATTGTGTTACCCAATGGGAGGTTTCTTATTATAAACCATTAGTGGTAGTCATGAATCACCACAAGCTTCGGTTGAAACTGAACACCTCTTCACCACCACCATGCCCAGATCTTTAAATATTTTGTCACCCAAATATCGATGACGTCTATTCTAAAGCCCCTGTACTCGTATAAAAGGTGTTGCAATGATTCCATTTCCTTAACATCATGGGAGCTTCTACAGAAATTCTCGCCTAAATTACTGCCAATAGCGCAATGCAAACCGTTCCCTTGTCAAACTCAAGATCCCAATAAATTCTCCACCAAATCCATTCTAAAACATTCAGGCCTAGTTCTTCAGAACAGCCTGGAAGTTCTGAAACCATGGGCAGGTTCTTCATAAAGGGACCAAACTGTGTCTGTGAACACTGGATCTAATAGCCCAAAAAGTTGTGATTTCATCCTATGATACAATGCCCCTGAAGGGAGCACTGAACATCTTAGTATTTACCTTGCGAAAGCCTTCCTTCTACATACTGAAACGGTCAGCCGGATTAAATGCCCAGTTAGGGTTTTCCAGGTTGCCTATTTCGAAAGTAGACACCCTATTGTTATTTCCTACTCCACGTCACCTTTTATCCACCTGTTCTGGTCTAGTCTGGTTTAACAATTCCACTTAACATCTCTAAGACAAGTCATGAGATCACAGACCCACTTCAACAACTTCTGCAAAGATCCCATCTTATATTTTTGGCACTACTAACTACATAATAGGCATAGCTTCGAGTCCAAAAAGACTGCACGGAGCCTAGCTACCAGAGATCAGCAATGAATCGTTTTTCCGCTGTTCATAAGTATGAGTATGAATGAATCAACAGAATTGAAATTCAACTATTCTGATTCATTCGTACTCGCTACAACATTGATTTATAAGTATAATTAGCAATGAGTATGAGTACAACGTTGATATCTAACTCACAACATTCGGAATAAATTTGATTTATACGCCTACTCATTCTGATTCATAAATTTAGATAAAATTCTTATAATACTTATAAGTCATTCGAGTGATTCGAATCATTCATCAAAATTTATAGCCTTTGTTGCTGTTGCATATACAAACAAAGAATCAAAGCACACACACAATCTTCTTGTTAGCGTAGCAATGCTCATACGCGAATCATACTTATTTTGTGCTTCGTGTAAATGTTAAGTAGAGACGAGTCGAAGTCAATAACATCATGCGTATTGTTAAGTATGAATACGACGAGTCTTCCAATTTTGAGTATGAGTAGTATGAGTATCATATTAAAATAAGTATGAATGCGTATAAGTATCTGAAATTATAAGTATGACTCGAATCTACTCATCGTTTTGAACACTTATTGCTGATCTCTGTTTCAAACATTAAGTAAGTTAAGTATGAATACGACGAGTACTTCCAACTTTGAATATGAGTATCATATCAAAATAAGTATGAATGCGTAAAATTATCTGAAATTATAAGTATGACTCAAATCTACTCATCGTTTTGAGTACTTATCGCTGATCTCTGCTAGCTACCTCAAAACCTTTACGGCATAACAAACTGCCTTTAAAAGCCGATATCCTTTTCGCATAATAATGCCATGCTGGGTTGTGTATTGTTGGTATTGTGGTAGGATTAATTGAAAAAGCAATGTTTGCCTGTGGAAATTTCCAATGTTCGAGAAGGGTATTACGTGTAGTCGAACTCTACCGTGTGTAATATTGCTTAGAAAGATTTTACTTTTCTTTTCGATTTTATTTTTATTTTATTATGTTTGTGTGTTTCGTCTTTCGTTCGTTATCTTTATACGGAAGAATTGCTTTTAAATAATCATTGATAATCTTTGTATTTGTTTTTGACACATTTTTTTATGGATCCAACCGAGGTGGTTTTGAAT
Source organism: Sarcophaga peregrina (assembly GCA_014635995.1). Lineage (NCBI taxonomy): Eukaryota > Metazoa > Arthropoda > Insecta > Diptera > Sarcophagidae > Sarcophaga > Sarcophaga peregrina. The sequence goes on from CM025793.1 coordinate 48,010,917, forward strand.
TTTAAACGAACATTTTAAATCATTACGAATCAGTTAATTAAACTGTTAACGTTGTTAACAAATAATAACGTATTGAGGCAAGAGGCCTTAAATAAAGTTGATTGAAAAGGAAAAGAAATTAGTTTTTAAGTGTGTGTGTGCCTTTAAATGTGTGATTTTAATTAATTAAAAAACAAACAAAAAAAAATCCTTTAAAAATGCAATCCTTTAAAGCAGATGAACTGTCGGAGAATCCGCGCCAACATTCAAATCCTTTGTCGTCGTTAATGTTTTGGTAAAAAAATAAAAACGAATCGGAATTAAAAAAAAAAAATTACCCGCTATTCACGGATTTATTTTTTCGGATATTTTTAGCTTCACCATGCCCACATTCTTGAAAGGTCGAAAACGTGTTTTGAATGAAAGTGATCTTTATCGTGCTTTAAAAGAACATAAATCAGGTATGATGATGACGCGGTTTATTAATAAAAAACAAAAAAAAACGTGAAAGTGTGAAGTATTATTTAATTTCTTAAGACAAAAAAAAAACAAATATTTTTAACTGATAAAACGAAATGAAAATACGGGTGTTCCATTTCAATTTATTTTATGAGCATGATGATGCGTTTTATTACTGAAAACGTGAATTTTTGGAATTGCATGTTAACTTCGCGGGCTCAAGCATCGGTTTGCATTAGAGATCGCCGTGGTCTAGTAGGTAGTGTGTTGGCTTATTAGACGTAAAGCGTAAATTAAATACAAGAAGTATTTATTCAGCGATTTCTTCTCAGCAGAGTAAATAAACCTCTGAGAGTAAATAAACCTGCCATGGAAAGCTTCTCAAAAAATCTGTCGTTCGGAGTCGACTTTAAACTGTAGGTCCCGCAACTTATGTATAAAATTTACACACACAACATAAGTGGTGTGAGAAACTAGGTCAATAATCCTGGCTGAAGGGTTGTAATGGCCAATTATGTATGTATTCTATAGTATACCTTATACTATATTCAGACATGCACTTTTATTAAATCAATATTCGGTTTATTGCGAACAATATTTTTAGTGTTCACACATATAATAAACGAAAATTTATTTAACAGCTGGTAAACAAAACAGCTGATTGCTTAAGCAACATTACTTTTAATTTAATCGCGAAAATTACTGCCAAAAAACTTAAAAAAAAAATGGAAAACAAGCAGGCTTATTAGACTTAAGGCCCAGGTTCAAATTCCAGGTCCGTCAATATTTGTTTGGCGACTTCCTCTCAGCAGATTTCTGATAAAAACTCTGAGTGTAAATAAAATTGTCATGAAAAGCTTCTGAGTTGACTTTAAACTGTAGGTCACGCCACTCATGGATAAAATTAAAGCATATATGTTGTAAGTGTTGTGAGAAGCTACGCCGTAATCCTGTCTGAAGGGATGTCATGGCCAATTATGTATGTGTGTATGCCCCAGAGATTGGAAATTTTCAGATGGGCTTTATGCAGGGAAGCCACATATAATAACATCAACAGTAAGCGCCTAATTAAACAACCGGTAGGCTTAATGATACCTTCGCCATAATGCTGCCTATAAACTGGCTGATGAACGATAATGGGCGACCTTGAAAAACCTTAGCGAACTCTGCCCATTACAATTTTCAATTGACGGCTTTAGTTGGAAACGAATCAAATCCCAAATGATGCATAAAAATGGACAGACATCACATATAAAGGGTCCGCCAAATAAATTTTTTTTGTTGAAAATGCTTTAAAAAAAGAACCACTGAATATTTTCTCAAATTTCTTACTATACTATAGAATGATTGTGTCGTATATTTTCTGTGTTATGATACGCCAATTGAATACCATTTAGTCTAAATTTACGTTATGGTGTTGCATATTCTGCCATAACGTAACTTTTTTCCAGAACTCACTTTTAGTTCGAAATATTGGCACTTCAACATAGTTCAATACCTTTTCGGTTTTATCTGGTATTCGTTTTGGTAATTTTCTATTCGATAACATTTATGGCCAATTTCTAATGTTATCTCTGTGTGGCTAGTTAAGATTGTTTCTTAATTTGTTTATAATCAAATCAATTTGTATTGATAAATACTTAAGTAATCTAATCAAATAATACGTGCACATTGTATTTTCTCGTTCTCCATACTTTTCAAAAGATTTTTGTTTACACTGGCTTCTAAGAGTTATAAAAATTCTTATCAAAATTTTTTTTCATTGGCGTTTCAGAGGCGTGGCAGACTCTGCCACTAGAAGTATTATTCACTTTGTTTTAATTGTTAATAATTTAAAATTTTTTTTGTTATTGTTTTTCTTTAATTTGTTTTTATTTACAGATATTGTAGGCAGTAAACTAAACAAAGCTTGGCAAGAAGAATGTGAGAAAACCAAAGGCACCACTAAAGAGCCCAGTCTTTTAAAGGCCACCGTAAAAGTATTCGGTTTTCATTACATGTTATTAGGTGTAGCGTTGCTCCTCATGGAATTAGGCTTTAGGTAAGTAAAAATGGCAAATAAATTGACAGTAGAGAATCGTTTTTCCGCTACTTATATGAACTCATGCAATTTTGAGAAAGAATCAACAGAATTGACATTCAACTACTCTAATTCATTCGTACTCGCTACAACATTGATTTATAAGTATAAGTAGCAATGAGTATGAGTACAATCTCGACATCAAACTCACAACATTCGAAATGTGTTGGATTCATACTCGTACTCATTCTGATTCATAAATTTAGAAAAATACTTATATATATAATACTTATAAGTCATTCGAGTGGCTCGAATCATTCTTCAAAATTTACAGCCTTTGTTTTTGTTGCATATACAAACAAAGAAGAAAGGAAGGACAAAGACAACAATCAAAGCATACACACAATCTTCTTGTGAGTATTGTAGTATTCGTACGCGAATCATACTTATTTTGTGCTTCGTGTAAATGTTAAGTAGAGACAAGTCGAAGTCAATAACGCTATGTGTATTGTTAAGTATGAATACGACAAGTACTTCCAATTTTGAGTATGAGTAGTATGAATGCGTATAAGTATCTGAAATTATAATTATGATTCGAATCTACTCATCGTTTTGAATACTATTGCTGATCTCTGTTTGGTAGTCGTCGTAGTCTAGTAGGTAGAATGTGGATTTATTAGGCGAAAACCCAAGATTCAAACCCCAGGTCAGACATCAAAACGAAAATATGAAAATATTTCTTCGGCGGCAACCTCTCAGCAGATTTCTATGAAAAACTATGAGAAAGTTTCTCAAAAATCTGTCGGAGTCAACTTTAGGTTCTGCATAAAATTAATGACGATTGGACGATAGATTGCGATCTCAAAAAATTTTATAGGATATCGGTTTTCCAGCGCCTCCAGTTAGCTCGGATATTACATACATAATTGATCATTTTAACCCTTCAGTCAGGATTATTGACCTAGTTTCTCACACCACTTATGTTGTGTGTGTTAATTTATTTTCAGAGTTCTTGCCAGAAATCTGCTGAGAAGAAGTCGTAGAAACAATACTTTTTGTATTTTATTTTGATGTCTGGCCTGGGACACCTATGGATAAGAAGAAGATCAGATCACTTCTATATTTAAATCGCTTAGAGATCGTGTTGGACGATGGATTGAAATCTCCCAAATTTTATATGATACAGGTTTTCCAACACCCCCAGTTTTCGGATATTATCCACACTTATTACAATGAAACGCAGTGGTGCAAAATTGCTAAACTCTGCTGGACACCTATACATAACAAGAGGATCAGATCAATTCTGTATTTAAATCTCATAGAGATCCATCGTCCAATAGAGATTTTTAATTTTTGTGGGCATGCCAAAAGACCCTTTCCATTGGTCGTTTTCTTTTGGCCTTTTAAAATTAAGTCTTTAGCGAAAGTACTTCCAATGTACGACCTGGTCCATGAAAACCAAGTATATCTGTGGGAAATTTTGAAATATTTCAACTCTTATATCGACGCCCCTGTTCCATAAAATTCGATGAAGTCGAAAAAGAGTGTTTTGAGTTATGAGCCTTCAAAGTTTTCACGCGCTATATGACTATATGCGTATTCTATGTAGATTTTTCCCTATAATTTTGGAAAGGATTGGCGCATCTTAATCAAATTTTTAGAATCTAAAAATGTAAGAACAAGTGTACTTAGAACGTAATAGAGTGGAGGCGTCGATATGGGCTCCGGGATACAGAGATATCGTTGGAAATTGTATTGCTGAAGAGATAAAGAGATAATCACGAGCGCTATGAAGCTCTCAATCTTTAACATGTAACTGGGCTTAGGTATTCCGATCGCCTACTCATTTTACAGGGAGATCCAATCTCAATGCCAGCAAGAGGGTAAGCGCAATATTTTTCAATCTCATAGACAAGTGTGGATAAGAAAAGGACCGATTAACATGGGCCACTGTCCTTTTAGTAAGCACGCCCAAACACTTGGCATTTAGGAAAACGTATTTTGCAGTAGTTGTGGATCTGAAGAGCAGAAAGTGATTGTGTTTCACCTTATGAATCAATGCCATGCTGTTGTCACTTAGGGACGAACATATTTGAGCTCCCATTTATATCACAGTCTGGACCGAGCTCTGTAATATAAGCTGCAATTTCGAAATGGGGTTGATTCTGGTATCATAATGGATCTGAATACTGACCTAAGTGAGTTCTCTTCCTATAACGGTGGCGGCAGTAAACAGACCTCTCTGGAAACGTCATCCTTGTGTGTACAGTAAGACCCAATAAGTTCCAGCGCTAATCGAAACAACGTAAAAAATTCGCCATGGTCTAGTAGGTAGTGTGTTGTTGCTCATTAGATGAAAGGCCCGAGTTCGAATTCCAGGTCAGACATCAAAACGAAAATATGAAAATACTTTTTCGGCGACTTCCTCTCAGCAGATTTCTGGCAAAAATTCTGAGAGTAAAAATTGCCATGAAATGCTTCTCAAAAAATGTGCCGTTCGGAGACGACTTTAAACTGTAAGTCCCGCCACTCATGTATAAAATTAACACACATAAATGGCGTGAGAAGCTAGGTCGTAAACTTGACTGAAAGGTTGTAATGACCAATTATGTATGTATGTGTGCATGTAGTTCCTATTATTTGTGTGTATTTGTTACATTCTATAAATCTACGTACGGATTTTACCACGCTCTAGAAGTCGTTTTAAGCCTTAACCCCTTTAAGGTTTAGTCTAGATTCTACACACTCAAACTCATAGTAGTCAAAATAGAGCGCTACTGCATATATTTTTTCCTTGAGACACTTATTTATAGAGTATTATGTTCTGACTGATTGACTCATCCTTACCGTGTATACTAACTCTGCAGACAACGTCAATTTGCTTTTCTTTAAAAATATTTCTGTAATCAGTTTTGCACCAGTTTGCATTGCTTTTGCTGATCTCTTTAGAACATTCTTCTTTTCAATTCCAGATGTGTTCAACCTTTGTTTCTTGGAAAATTGGTATCATTCTACGCTAGTTCTGATACAGATGCCAAAGATAAGACTGATGCCTATTTGTATGCCGTTGGTGTTATATTGACCAGTGCTTTCAGTGTTATGAGCATGCATCCCAATATGTTGGGCATGCAACATTCGGGCATGAAAATACGTGTGGCCTTGTGTAGTCTGTTGTATCGTAAATCACTGCGTTTAAGTCGAACAGCAATGGTGGACACTACTTCTGGCCAAGTGGTGAATTTAATGTCAAATGATGTGGGACGTTTGGATACATCAACGTTGCATGTGCACTTTCTATGGATCGGGCCATTGGAAATAGCTATTGTGACGTATCTAATGTATAGAGAGGTAAGGGTTTAATTCATTTTGAAAAGAAGACGAGAGAAATTGTAATTTTTTCTTCATTTGTGGGTTAGATTGGCGTTTCGTCGTTCTTTGGTGTGGCAGTGATGTTGCTGTTCATACCCCTGCAGGGCTATTTGGGTAAAAGGACTTCCATTTTACGTTTGCGCACAGCCTTGCGCACTGATGAACGTGTGCGTTTGATGAATGAGATTATAATGGGCATTCAGGTGATCAAAATGTACGCATGGGAGATACCGTTTGGCAAAATGGTCGATCTGACCAGAAGACAAGAAATGAAAGCCATACGTTATGTCAACTATATTCGAGGCATGTTGACTTCTTTCATAATGTTTATGACACGCTCTTCAGTGTTTGCAAGTTTAGTGGGTTACGTGCTGTTGGGCAACTTTTTAACGGCGGAAAAGGCATTTGTTGTCACTGCCTATTACAATATCCTGAAGACAGCCATGACGATATACTTTCCCTTGGCAGTAGGCCAATTTGCTGAGACGTTAGTGTCGTTTAAACGTTTACAAAAGTTTATGATGCTGGAAGAGACACAATTGGCTAAGAACCCTGATAGTACGAACAAAATAATGCCTTTAGCCATTGTAGCCGAAAATGGCAAGTCGGAGGCTTTAAAGCCCTCGAAATTAGAGGCCAGCATTGAGATCAAAAATCTGAAAGCGAAATGGAATCCTAAATCAAGTGAATTTATTTTGAATGATGTTAGTTTAAGCATTAAACCCAATACCTTGGTGGCAGTCATAGGAACAGTGGGTTCGGGCAAGTCCAGGTAAGGTTTCATGTGTTTTTCTCTCTTCTTTTTTTAAATAAAGCTTTCCCTCGATTTGCTTGACAAAGCTTGATACAAGCAATTCTAGGGGAACTGCCTGCTAGTTCTGGTTCCATAAACGTTAACGGGGTTTTATCGTATGCCTCCCAAGAGCCTTGGCTATTTACGGGCACTGTTAGGCAAAATATTTTATTCGGTTTGCCTATGAATAGGAAACGCTATAATGTGACCGTGAAAAAATGTGCTTTGGAACGAGATTTTGAACTGTTGCCCTATGGCGACAAGACCATAGTGGGTGAGAGGGGAGCCTCTTTGTCTGGTGGCCAAAAGGCACGCATTAATTTGGCTCGTGCTGTTTATCGTGAAGCTGATATCTACCTCCTCGATGATCCTTTAAGTGCTGTGGATACCCATGTTGGACGCCATTTATTTGATGAGTGCATGAAAGACTATTTGAGTGGCAAGATTGTCCTGCTAGTCACCCATCAGTTGCAGTTGCTGGAACAAGCCGATCTCTTGGTTATAATGGAGAAGGGTCATGTAAAAGCTGTAGGTACTTATAAGGATATTCAACAAACGGGATTAGATTTTGCCCAACTGTTGGCAAATGAAGAGGAAAACGAATCCGAAGTGAAAAATCCTAGGCTCAGGCAAACAAGTATATCATCGGTGGACACTAATGCGGAATCGTTGGATTTGGAGAATGCCCCTAAGCCAGTAGAAGAATCGAAAGAGGAAGGTAAAATTAGCTGGCAATTGTACCGGAAATATTTTGGCAGCAGTGGAGGCTTTTTCATTTTAACTTTGCTTGTCATATTGTGTTTGTTGGCACAGGTTTTGGCCTCCGGATCGGATTATTTTCTATCGTATTGGTAAGTCCACATATAGCTTATACACGGAATCCTGAATTCTGAATTTAAATTTTATTTTCAGGGTCAATAAAAATGAAAACCGTTACTTGGAAAACGTAAACCTAGACATAAAAACCGATCCCGTGGACATCTACATCTTTACAGCCCTCAATCTAATGGTAATTATTACCTCCTTGGCACGCACAACGCTATTCTTTAGCTTGGCCATGAAATCCTCAACTTCCTTGCACAATGCCATGTATTTGGGTGTAACGAGGGCAGCCATGTATTTCTTTAATACCAATCCCTCAGGTCGTATATTGAATCGTTTCTCCAAGGACATGGGCCAAGTGGATGAGATTTTACCCACGACTATGATGGATGTCATACAGATATCCCTGTCATTATTGGGTATTTTGGTGGTCTTGTGTATGGTCAATCCCTGGTATTTATTGGCCACTGCTGTCTTGATGGTGATATTCTATTACATACGAACGTTTTATTTGAAGACATCGAGGGATGTTAAACGCTTGGAAGCCATAAGTGAGTACACGCAATAATATCTGCTGAAATTTGGTTTCAATTTATTTGTACTTCTAGCCCGCTCCCCTATTTATTCCCATTTGGGTGCTTCCCTTAATGGTTTGGCCACCATTAGAGCCTTTGAAGCCCAAGACGTTTTAATTGCAGAGTTTGATAATTACCAGGATCTTCACAGCTCCGGATTTTATATGTTTATGGCAACGAGCCGTGCCTTTGGCTATTGGCTGGATTGCTGTTGTGTAGTGTATTTGGCGATTATCACATTGAGTTTCTTTTTGTTTTCTCCAGACAATGGTGGCGATGTGGGCTTGGCCATAACTCAGGCCATGGGTATGACCGGCATGGTTCAATGGGGTATGCGGCAGTCAGCGGAATTGGAAAATAATATGACTTCAGTGGAAAGAGTTGTGGAATATCAAACAATACCAGCAGAAGGTGAACTGGAATCGAAACCGGAGAAAAAACCTCCACAAACGTGGCCTGAAAACGGACAAATAAAATTCGAAAATCTCAGTTTACGTTACAATCCGGATCCCAATTCCGATTATGTTTTAAAATCTTTGAATTTCATTATTAAACCCACCGAAAAGGTGGGCATAGTGGGTAGAACAGGAGCAGGAAAGTCATCGCTTATAAATGCCTTGTTCCGCCTGTCCTATAACAATGGTGCGGTGCTCATAGACCAGAGAGATACTAATGAGCTGGGCCTACATGATCTGCGCACCAAGATATCCATTATACCACAAGAGCCTGTGCTGTTTTCAGGAACAATGCGTTACAATTTGGATCCATTTGATGAGTTTAGTGACTCTAAATTATGGGAAGCTTTAGAGGAGGTGAAGTTATTTGTTCGTGCTCTCTTTTTGTGGTCATAAGTGAACATTTTTTTTTTGTTTCTCACTTAGGTCAAACTCAAACAAGTGGTTGCCGATATGCCACATGGCCTTCAAAGCACCATATCCGAGGGTGGCACCAATTTCAGTGTAGGCCAACGCCAGCTGGTTTGTTTGGCTCGTGCCATTTTGCGTGAAAATCGTATTCTGGTGATGGACGAAGCCACTGCCAATGTTGACCCCCAGACAGATGCTCTCATCCAAACAACCATACGTCAGAAATTTAAAAATTGCACTGTCCTCACCATAGCCCATCGTTTGCACACTGTCATGGACAGCGACAAAGTGCTCGTTATGGATGCCGGCAATGCGGTGGAATTTGATTCGCCCTATGAGCTCTTAACCAATACGAAATATAATGTCTTCCATGGCATGGTGAAACAAATGGGCAGCAGTAGTTTTGATACGTTTGTTAAAGTTGCCCAAAGGGCTTATGAAGATAATTTACGCGAAAAGAAATTGCAATGAGTGCGATTGGTTGTGTGTAACTGGGCATTTTGTGAAGCAAAAAAAAAATATTTTCGCCGGTCATTTGCATAAATTGTGAGAGGGTGTAGTTAAGCGAATGATTATTAGAATCTGTTTGTGATAAACGTACGTTAAGGGCATAGTTTTATTGCGTTATTTAAGCTGAGAATTGTTCTGTTTGAACTGGAAAAATAGGAAAAAAAGTAAAGTTTTTTTGACTGAGGAAAATATACAAGTAAAGAAGTACAAATAAATGAAAATTGTGTGGTTTTTATTGGGTGGAAAAGATGTGGAAATAATCGATAAGAGCGTTAGGGTTGTGGGTTCGATTCCCACCAGAGGCTCTAGTCTTGGGACACTACAGCGAGCTTTTCGTTGACGTTACTCAGATCGTATATAATTAGAATTTGATTTGTAATTGTATTGTAATTAATAAATTAATCGATAAATATAGGCATAAAGTCATCGATAAGTAAAAACAATAATTTAAGGGCGAGGTAAGTTTTGTCCTCTTAGTTGTCATTTAAATTAAGTAATGGTGGGTAAAGTCTCTGTAGCCTAGCAGGTAGTGTGTTGGCTTATTAGACGTGAGGGCATGGTTCAAACCCCATATTTCTTCGGCGTTCGATCCTTAGCATATTTATGGCAAAAATCCTGAGAGTAAATAAAAGTTTCTTAAGAATCCGTCGAAGTCAACTTTAAACTGTAGATGCCCCTACTTATGCATGAAATTTACGCACACAACATAAGTGGTGTAAGAAACTATGTCGTAATTCTGGCTGAAGGGTTGTAATGATAGGATTTTCAATTGAATCCTGGCCTATATAAAGATAACGGAAACTCATTGTTGCTTGTAAAGAGGGCAAAGAGAAGCAAGAGTCTTCGTCTTCGCCGTGGTCTAGTGGGTAGTGTGCTGGCTTATTAGACATAAAGCCAGGATTCGAGTCCCAGGCCAGATATCAATATAAAAAATATTTTCGGCGAATTCTTCGAAGCAGATTTCTTGAAATAACTCTGTGAGTAAATAAAATTACCAGGAAACGTTTCTCAAAAAATCGGAGTCGACTTTAAAACTGTAAGACCCGGCACTCATGTATAAAACTAACGCAAACAACGTAAGTAGTGTGAGAAACTGCGGACTTTTTGGAGACGATTGCTGTAGACTGTCTAATGGTGAAGGTATTTTACTGGCCATTTTATAGTCAACTTGCCGGTCGCATCATCCCTCTTTCTACCTTTCCTTTCCTATTGTTTGGGTGAGTGATGATAGAACTGTCAAGGATATTGGAAACTCTAAAGTACGTTCAATTATGTGAGATATGTTTCGCGATTTAAGGTGGCATTTTGCCATATCTTTGCCAGGTCATGGGAGAAACGATTAACTGGAGCCACAAAGTATTTCAACATTTTTTAATTGAGACAGTGAAGGGATACTCACATGATGGGGAATTATCCGATATAACGTCGTACATATCTATCGCGACAAAATGGAGCTCCAGATTAAACGAAACCGTAACAACCATGCCTCTGCGGACTTCATGTAACTCGGATAACTCTAAGCATACACCAAAGACATGCGGTTTAAACAGGATAACGCTACGTGCCACACAGTTTATGTCATATTGAATATGCTGTACAATACAATTGATTTAAGGACATAGTCATCTCATATGGAGGTAGGGGTAGGGGATTGTTTGTTTTATAAAAAAAAAAGAAAATTACATAAAATAACCGCTTTCGTTCTGAAAGCATTATAGCCAGCAAAGAAAAGATTTTCAGAAAGTGGAAGAACCAAGCCTTGTAGAGCTGTTTCCAGGAGCTTGATACTCTCTAGTGTATAAGAGTCCACCGTTCACCAAGCTTAACGTATAATTGCAGTGAAATAAAGCAAAATAATAATAATAAAAAAGAACAGGAAAACAAAATTCCAAATTTCTAAAATAAATCCTTAAACGAGACCTCTATCCTATATGTTGTTCCCTTGGTGTGACGAGTTAACCTTTAACTTTTTTGTAACCTTTCGACCTTAACAACTAATTTATAAAATTGCTTGAAATAATTTCGTTGTCCTGTGGTAGTTTCTTTTAAGCCAAATTGTTTTGCAACAACAACAACAACAATATGAAAAATTATAATAATAATAACAATAAATATTAAAAACGACGACCATGACATTGTTTGCCAATGCACAGTTAAAATGTTCGCAAATGTCATGAACTGTCACTGTCACGAGCACATACACACAAGCGCTCATACTGGCAAACGCATGCACTTACTCACACAACCGTAGATAGTATGTGTGTGTGGATGTGTACGATTAAAATTGAAAATCATTGTATTCGTCATGGTTTTTTTTTTTATTAGCATGGGTATGGGTATGGGTATGGGTATGGGCATGTGTAGGTTTGTATAAGAAATTACATTTGCAAGCACATTTCTAGGCTTAACATTAATCAACGGTGGGCCAGAAAATAGAAAAAAATGTAAACAATTTTGTGGAAACCTTTATAAATGTGGTGAGGCGGCAATGCAACCCTTTGTTTTGGAATAAGTGCCACAAAAATGACAGCACTTACAAGTGCATAGTGAACTGTAATGTTCCTTCACTCATGTAAGATATGTTCCACGATTTAAGGTGGCATTTTGCCATATAGTTGCCAGGTCATGGGGGAAATGGGCACTGTTTGACAAAATATTTTATTCGGTTTGCCTATGGATAGGAAACGTTATAATATTACCGTGAAGAAATGTGTTTTGGAAAATGATTTCGAACTGTTGCCCTATGGCGATAAGCCCATAGTGGGTGAGAGGGAAGACTTTTTGTCTGGCGGCTAAAAGGCGTGCATTACTTTGGCTCGTGTTGTTTATCGTGAAGCAGATATGTATCTTTTCGATGATCATCTTAGTGCTGTGGATACCCAAGTTGGACGCCGTTTGTTTGATGAGTGTATGAAAGACTATTTGAGAAACAAGATTGTCCTGCTTGTCACACATCAGCTGCAGTTTCTGTAACAAGCCGATCTCTTTATTATAATGGAGAAGAGTCATGTAAAAGCTGTGGGTACTTATAAGGATATTCAACAAACGGGATTAGATTTTGTCTTTGACGTCATCTGTTTGATGGTAATAATGCTATTGTTTGGGTCAGTGATGATAGAACAGTCAAGGATATTGGAAACTCTAATGTTCATTCAATTATGTGAGATATGTTTTGCGATTTAAGGTGGCATTTTGCCATATCTTTGCCAGGTCATGGGAGAAACGATTAACTGGAGCCACAAATTATTTAAAAATATTTTAATTGAGACAGTGAAGAATACTCACATGACAGGGAATTATCTGATATAACGTCGTACATATCTATCGTGACAAAATGAAGCTCCAAATTAAACGTAACCGTAACAACCATGCCTCTGCGGACTTCATGTAACTCGGATAACTCTAAGCAACACCAAAGACATGCGGTTAAAACTGGATGACGTTACGTGCCACACAGTTTATGTCGTATTAAATATTCTTAAGGGCATAGTCATCTCATAAGGAGGTGGATGAGCTGTCTATCAAAGGTAGTTTAATTCAGCTACATTTAATGCTTTAAAGCTTAAGCAAAAACTTTGAGAGCAAAATTGTCATGAAAACTTGTTCAAAACTCTTCTTATCATTCAGAATTGATTTTAAATCGTGATTTTTAAAGCGATTTATGGATTAAATTCACACACAAATCATAGGTGGTGTAAGAAATTAGGTCGTAATCTTGACTGGAGCCTTGTAATGTATAATTCAGTACATAAGTTTGCGCCAAAGTCATGAAAAATTGGACATTTTCAAAGCCTTCGAGCCGTAAAAACGGTGTTATCTTCAGACATAATGGCATCCGTGGGTCTTTCAAACGAAAAAAAATTTCTTTGAAATCTCGCACACACTTTGTTTTATTCAAAATTTAGAAATATAAAGCCCTTAACGACAAATATTTTATCCGAACAACATGGATGAATCCAGTTTTAGGGTTAAGGTTTAAGGATATTTTTAGTTTTTTTCATAGACTAACACATAATCCTTAAAGAATCTGTGCCCTTCACAACTGAATTCAATCATTCAAGACTCTAATTTCTCTGAGCTTGAAGTTTACCGTTATATTTGTTTAATTCTCCAACTGTCTTTAAACTTTTCTGTACAAATGTTCCCGACTCACAGGAGATTAAATTTTTTTTTTGCATTTTTTTGTATTCCATTTTGTATCGTCATTGTCGCGTCATTTTCATTTATTTTTAATGTGTATGTGTATACGTAAGTATGTATGTATATACGTGTATGTGTGTATAGGTGAGTATATTATTCATTTGTATTGTTATTGTTAAGTGAGTGTGTAATGGGCATGTGATACGTCTGAGTTGCCACAATAATCGTCCATAATTAAGCGAGTTCAACTGACTTTAATTATTTTCATTTTGACTTTAATTTGCATGCGCAGTATGTAAGTTTTTGTTTAATTCAGGATTTAAATAAATGTTCGCACTTAAATTGAAGGATGAAAAAATGTTTATTTTATTTTACTTGCCCTGTGTGCAATAAGTGTTAATAAAAATTTCGAATTTAATATATCGTTTCTTTCATATATAAGTTCACTTATACTGGGTTCAGACATGCACCTTTATTGCGTAAATCGCATAAGACGGCATTATTGATCTCAATATTTCATAAAAAATCTCAATTAATTATTGGTCAATAATTTTATAAACTGTTATAATATTGAATTAAAATATTAAATACAACACTGTCATAAGTACCTTCAGTGGGCGTATTATATTTTCCGAACACTTTCTATTGATATTTGACAACTCAAATGTAAACAACGACAGGGCCATAATCAAAAGCTTTCTTTTCTGCAAACTATCCAATATTATCAAATTTTTATATCTCATCCTTCTGAGGAAAGCCACTTTGGAGTCACAAGTAGTCCCTATTAATCGCAACAGGTCAGCGTTTCGATTAACTATTAGCAATATCCTTTCCAATGTTAAATTGTTTTCCCTATTTTTTTCGAAAAAAAATTTTTGACAGTAATTTTTGCGATTAAATTAAAAGCAATAATGTTTAAGCAATCAGCTGTTTTGTTTACCAGCTGTCAAATAAATTTTCGTATATTATATGTCTGAACGCTAAAAATATTGTTCTCAATAAACCTAATATTGATTTAATAAAAGTGCATGTCTGAACATAGTATTACGTCAGCCAGAGGGTTTAGTTTTGATTTTCCTTTTATTAATTGGTTTTTACGGAAAAATAGGTTAGGTTAGGCTACTTAGTGATGATAAAACACAGGATTGAGAACATATATTACAATTTCTAACGTTTTACTTAATAATCGCACCTAATTAGCGTACTTAATTGGTCTTTACAACCTTTTAATCATGGTTACAGCATAGCTTCCCCCACCACATATGTTGTGTGCGATAATTTCATCCATAAGTTGCGGAAACATGCAGTTTAAAGTCAATAAGCAAGAATAGATTTTTGTGCACTTTTCATTTAAAGCACTTAATACAGTTGGTTTAATACAATTTTATTAGAGGCTTTTCTTTATTTTCCAACTTTAGCATAATTTTTGAAAGAACAACTACTACAATTCTCAGTATTCTCTGTGGCCATTAATGATGTTAGGCTTCGCAATGTAGTAGGTAGTGTGTTGGCTTCTTAAACCAAAGGCCACGATTCAAACCCTATGTAGACTAAACTTTTCGAGCAAAACGAAATAAGACAAAATATTGATCCTCAGCAGATTTGTGACAAAAACTTTAAAATTTGTTGTTCGAACTCGACTTTAAATTGTAGGTCCAGTCTACAATAAGGCACTGCAAGGACTTGCGAAATGTGTTCAATAATAAGTGTTCGACTGTAATTGACAGAGTTCATGGAATATTGGGAAACATTCGGGACGTACGTTTCGTGTTTTGTTTCATTGTCAAACACCTTCAGTTTGTCTATAATTTAACAATGAATCGTCCTACAAACAAACATCACTTGCAAATCATTGCATTGATTTTATTATTAAAATGAGTGCTCTGTTAAGAAAGTTCATTGCGCACTTCTTTCATTTTATGGTCAGTTTAATGGATCCACTGAAGCGGCTATTCGGGCTATTGTGGCTAAATTTCGCAACAAATTTACATTGTTGGACATTAAACCACCAACACGTTCAATTATCAAGTTGTCGCAATAATTGAAACCGAACGACTTACCGCAATGCATAATTTTTGGTAAATGGGCTATTGGAAAGTTTTCCGAAGATCCACTTCTTTATCGAAAAATTGTATTCAGCGACCATGCTCACTTTTGACTCAATGGATACGTAAATATGCAGAATTGCCGATTTTGGAATGAAGATCAGCCAAAAGCATTGCAAAAGCTTTTAAATGTGCCCAGAAAAAGTCACAGTTTGGTGCGGTTTATGGGCTGGTATCATCAGTGGACCCTACTTTTTCGAAGATGCTGGGAATCATAACGTAACTGTGAATGGTAAGCGCTACCGTGAGATAATATCCATTTTTTTTTTTTACCCAAAGTGCAAATGCTTGACTTACATTACATGTGGTTTCAACAAGATGGTGCCACAAGCCACACAGCACGCGTAACAATGGACTTATTGAGAGGCGAGTTCGGGACCGGTCAATTGGCCGCTTAGATCGTGCGATTTAACGCCTTTAGCTTAATTTTTGTGGGGCTAAGTTAAAGCTCATGTCTATACAGACAAGCCCGCTTCAATAGACGCATTGGAGGACAACATTGAATCATTTGTTTGTGAGATAACGGCCGAAATGTTGGAAAGAGTATGGCAAAATTGAGCTAAGTGAATGGACCATTTGAGACGCAGTCGCGGTCAACATTTGCATGAAATAATCTTCGAGCATTAAATTATATGGACCGTACTATCGTTTCAAATAAAGATTTCATGAATTTTTCGAAATTTTATGTGTTTTTTTTTTAATTATCTTATAGCTCTTAAAAAATCATCCCATTATTAAAAAAATAAAAAAAATTAAGAAAATATTCTTTGGGTATCCATTGAACACATTTCTATGTAATGGAATTGTATTGTATCGGGAATACTAGTCGTATACTTAACAATTGATTTGTAAACTGTTCTCGCATATTAAGTATACGCAGTGAGATGCATTTATGATATTCACAATAATTCATAATAATGTTGCCTATTTCCAGGGGAAATGTTATGTTACAAATTGTCTTTGAAGTTTTCGAATTAAAATGAATAAAATTTTAATTAATTGTGGAAAATATTCCAACAATCGCACAAAAACTTATCGGTTAAGGTCGTTAAATAAATAGAAGGTAAAACTTGGTCCATATTAAATGTCCATTCATAAATAAAAATTCGATTTACAATCAATTCTGACTGAATTTTTATTCTATATTCGTCGATAAAGCTAGAGAATTTCGAATAAAAATTTGTGTTTTTCGAAAAATTTTGTGAATTGGCTTCAGGTCAAGAAAAACGATCACATTTAATAAAAAAAATTCCTCAAAATGGAAATAAAGATTCCAGTCGAGCAAAGCTATCTTGGTTTCCATCCTATTAATTCTCCTTCATAACTAGGTTTTGTGTATTCATAAGGGGCTACTGCAATGAAAATCCATTTTCCCTTGAAGCAAGTACATTGAGATACTAAAAAAGGTCGAAAAAAAACTTGAATGCTCTTCAGTTAAGACGTCAGCAATATTGTTGGGTACCATAATAAAGCCGCCGTGTATGCTATTCAGGTCGTAAAAATTGATAACAAAGTCACAACTGGTGTTTAAATATTTCGCTGGAGTCCTATAATTAGCTTAATTCTCCATCCTAAGCAAAAGAGGACTGATAATAGGTGATATCTAAAACTGATCAATCCAAATTCAAAATCACCCATTAAATAATAACAATTGCAGTTCACATTGCCTGTAGTTTTATTAGGCTAAGTGAAATTATCCGCCGCGAAATAATTTGAGAATGAGAAGCAAGTTAATTGGAATAGACTGTGTTTACAAAGCAGAATTAAAAAATACTAAGATTACAGCTTTTATATCTCTTTTATAACTGCTTTGCTTTATCTTTTAAGAGTTCAACTTCGATGTGTACTAGCCTTTAGCTAGTCTTTTATTATGTTTGACCTGGGACTTCGAGATTTAAACCGTACTAAGCTACGTCGTTTTATTCACGATCCTTAGTAATAAAGATTGAAAGTTTGAAATTCAATACCACAGTGTTTAACGAGCACGTTTTACTAGAACTTTCGAGATTTACGTCTCATCATCACGGACTGTACTTTCAGAATCAACTCTTAGCATCGTTCTTTGGTCAATTTGTACTTCCTTATATCATTTGTTATTTTCGTGATGATTCTATGAATTTTTGTTGTTAGATTTTTGATCTCTTTTTCTTTCCCTTTCCCTAAATTTCTGCGTATTTGTTTGTGTAAATCTGTGAACCGTTCGATGTGTGCATTTTGTTGTTGTCTGTTTGTCTTGTTTACTAATTTTCGTTTTGTTTGAATAGGCGGTTGAAATACGTAGTTTGAATACGTGAACAAAGCGTTACAAAACTAAAAGAGCAAATTACCAAAAATAAATTAAGAGACTATTCTTTTCAACTTTTCACAGTTTGTATCTCATAGGCGTTAAAGTGTTAAGTGAAGCCTAAATTTTAATAAAGAACTACAGCGCTTTGATTTCTGACACTGAGGAGGAGTGAATGTAACTACTCGCACCATATGGGTATTCGTCAATATCCCCCATGTGTGGTGCCCTCACCAACTAAATCTCCCCTTCTTTTGGACTCATTTTGTCCACTCCGGACTAGTGTGGTATTACTTCGAAGTGGTGTTCGTCTGGCCATTTGACCTCTTTACATTCATATTCGCGTTGGGATTGTGCAATAAAATCCGAAAAGATGTTTAAACATCCATTCTACTTCTATCGTTCAAGTCAATCTACTTCGATTTTAGTAAGACTTCAGCGTAGCATGCTATGCTGTTCCAATTTTCCTCGCTGTTCAGAATCACATCGCCGAAGTTCCCGACAGTAAAGGTCCCGATTTTAGCCTAAAGATTCCTTCTTTCCAAACTCCAGCTCTCACAGTGAAAGAAAGTGTGTTCCGCATCATCAATAGACACCTGAGATCAGCAACGAGTATTCAAAGCGATAAGTAGATTCAAATCATACTCATAATTTCTGATACTTCATATACGCATTTATACTTATTTTAATATGATACTTATACTACTCATACTCAAAGTTGGAAGTACTCGTCGTATTCATACTTAACAATACACACGATGTTAGTGACTTCGACTCGTCTTCACTTAAAATTTAGACGAAGCACAAATCAAGTATGATTTGCGTCTCAATACTACTACGCTCACAAAAAGATTTTGTGTATGCTTAGCTTGTTGTCTTTGTCTTTCCTTTCTTCTTTGTTTGTATATGCATCAACAACAAAGCCTGTAAATTTTATTGAATTATTCGAGCCACCCGAATCACTTATAAGTATTATAAGTATTTTTTCTAAATTTATGAATCACAATGAATAGGCGTACGAATCAAACATATTTCGAATGTTGTGAGTTTGATTTCAACGTTGTATTCATACTCATTCCTACTTATACTTATAAATCAATGTTATAGCGAGTACGAACGAATCAGAGTAGATGAATTTCAATTCTGTTAATTCATTCGTACTCAAAATTGCATGAGTACTTATGAGTAGCGGAAAAACGATTCATTGCTGATCTCTGATAGACACATCATCATAGATGCAATTTGGTCGTGTCATCTTCTTCATTTTTAACAGGTACAGTTGAACTTCTATAAATTGAATCACCTTTATCAAGAAAAAAACTTAAACTTCAAGTTAAAGAAGCAAAACCTGATAGAATTTCCCTTCAAGATGCTGTTGCTGTGCTTCAACTTATAGAAAATTCAAGTAATTGAAGTTCAGATTAAAAAAGTTCTACTGTACTTACAAAAATAATAGTGTCTAGATAACAATTGTGTCAGATATGAGTTAACCTTACCAAATTTCCGTTCCATCCAGCGGGTAATATCCGGGAGAAGTTTTGCCGTCCATCTACCACTCGCCTCAGTGTTCCATTCTTCTTGCCAATGTTGTATGGTTTATTTTCTGGGGTAGGCGACATTTACTGTCTCTCTGTGCACGTTTTTAGCCTCCCACACTCTCTTCCGCTCGCTTGCCTGACCTATAGGTATTACTACTGTAGAACTACTGCACCTAATGATGGATCCTCTGCTGAGGCTACTTGCGCGTTCTTTTAAGGTGGGTACATATCTTATCCTCGTAGAGGGTCAGTCTCGTGCTGAACTTTAAATGAGGGGAGGGCAGGCCATGCGTGATGTAAGTGAGTGGGACGACCGTGCAAGCGACGAAGTGGCGATGGACAAATCTGAGATGATGTAGCTCAAGGGCAGATTATCTCGGGGTCCTCCTCCACTTATTCGATCTGGAAACGCTAGCCTCCGATATGAGACTCAGGTCAAATATCTGGGAATAACGGTTGGTGAGAGAATGAACTTTTTGGTTCATCTTCCTCTCATCAGAAGCATGCTTACTGCCGTAGTAGGTAAAATTAGTCCAAGAAGTGACTTGGGCCTAAGCAGGCGTGATGTTCGTATCATATATGGAGGGCTTTTCGTTGCCTGTGCAGCGTTTGGTGCTCCCGTGTGGTACGAAACAGTTATGTCTGTTGTTGGCAGATACAAGGTTTTTCAGTTCAGAGAGTAGCCATGTTAGCCTGTATGCCAGTATATAGGATCGTTTTGATGGTAGCTTTCCAGGCCTTGTTAGGAGTAGCACACCTCAACTTGGAGGTGATACGATGTGCTATCATTTTCATGATTTTTAGAACATGATTGGGTTTCTGCTTCTGACTTGGTGAATTTGGAGAGTAGGGAAACAAAGACCCTCTTAGACGAGTACCTTGTTTCAAGGTGGCGGACCCGATGGACCAATGCAGACGAGGGAATGGTAACGTAAGAATTCATACGTGACGCGGACTTCGTACGTCGACGACCGGACTTTGGCTTCGGCTTAAGTCTGGGATTTTTACTTACGGGACATGGCTAACTTAATGCATTCTTGCATAAAAGAGGTCTGTCCGACTCTCCGGACTGCGGGTGTGGGAGGGGACCTGAGGCTGTCGAACACATTATAACAATGTGCTCATACTATGATGACATTAGGAGTTTAGATAGTATGGGAATAGCCCAAACCGGGAAGGCTTGGGATTACAGTAGGGCCTTAGTAGACAGCCGGACTTTTAGGATGTTGGACGATTTCGCCCGTGAAGTATATGTTAGGAGAAGTAGAAGGTATAGCGGAGGCAACCCCGGTATGTGATCACCTTTCGTGGTGTTCTCCTTGCCGTGCGCCCCTTGCTCCTAGTGACGCTTTCGTCTGTCCCTGTGCGTGGATAGGCATGCGATCGCTGACAGTTTTGAAACGATTGCTGCTGGTTCTTCTGCTTCATTCCTATCGCTGCTACTGCTGTTCATATGCCGGCCAAAATTGCTCCTCCCCCTTGCTGTTTTCATCCCCGTCATCCCCGGGGATGCTGCGTTGTTGTATGTCTTCTTGTCTCGTTCGTTTTGTCCATTCCTGTTGTCACACCATGTGACCAAAGCCTCATCCTTGAGGGCGCTGTTTAATGTCAGTACTGTAAGTGTCGTTCTTTATGTTGATGTATGTTTATTATTGTTGCTGTGGGTCACCAGTCCCGAACTGTTTGGAGTTCAACTGGTAGTAATCGATTTGATTACGAGGTCTGACCGGAGACTTAATTCTGGTACTATGGGAACCAGGAGCGCTTGGAACCTCGGTTCCAGTCTGGCTGTTGGTGTGGCCCCTTTTGGGAGCATCGTAGTGGCTGTGGTTTGCATCCAAATCGCAGGAAAGGTCTGGTTAATGGGCTCGGTGTGGAGTTGCATTTTTCAACCGGGTGCCGTGACCCAAAGATCGGAAAGAGTTTAAGATAGGCTTCGCTTCTAACCAAGGGGGAAGTCAAGTCCAAATACATGGCTTCGAATTGGTACTCAGGTGTAACAGTCCGGTGTTGTATTTCATCCTGTGCGAAGAGCACCGTGGGATTAGGTCCACGCGGACAGGTACCCACGTAAAAACCATCGTCTTTGTAGAACTACTGCGTTGAAACGAATGTCTACGACTGTACTGAAAACTTAATTTTAAAAACACATTAAAACCATCACATAAATTAAAATTATGAAATAAAATTGATCGTTTCGTTTGTGAGTCACCTTGTTAATGTCGAAAAAGTGCATTCAACCACTTTAATTTGCCTTTTTTTTTGTGTTCCTTTTCTGCCACCTAAGTGTCATAAAAGTTTTTCACTGACAAAAAATTATGATTTTGTGACATTCATTAAGAGTTTATGTGCATCTAAAAAAAACAAAAACAAAAAAACTTTATAACATTTTAGTTTTTCCCAAACATAAATAATCTAAATAACAGGAAAAAAAAAACGAGAAACATTTCAAGCTTGTTGTGTACGTCATACTTTTGCCAACACTTTTAAATATGAAATGTTCAAATCCACTTGAAAAACGGAAAAAAAAAATCAAAAACTTCTTCTCCTGTAATGAAATCTTTATGATAACAAGAAGAGAGAAACAGAGAGAGAGCAAGAGAAAAAGAGAGAACGTAACAGAGAAGAATGAACCTTTAACTATTTAGCTTCTATGAACTGTAATATTTATGATATTGCCTTTGGTGTAGTAGTGTGTGTTAGAGCGATAGAGTGAGCGAATTAGGTAGAATGAGAATAACAAATTTATAAAGACATGTTCTTGTTGTTGTTGTTTTTGTTTCTCGGAAAGTTTCGTTGTTGTTTATTTTTTTTGCTTCATATTTTTCGTTGTTGTTTTTAACAACTTCATAAAATATCATCATACTTACTAATACAAACACATTTACTCATGTACACTCTCTCTCTCTCTGTCTCTCTTTCACTCTTGCACTGTTATCCTCTTCTACATAAAATGAAAAACCCTCGGGAGTAAATATAATAACGAAGAATAAACAAAACAAACGAACGCACACACACACATAAACAAACACAAATACTGGGTAAATAAACAACTGAATCAGCAATATTTAACAAAAAGCAACAACAACGAAATATAAACTACAACTACAAAAACAAAAACAATCAAAATAAAAACTACTAAAAATAGTCACTTTAAAAAGTGAATGAACTTTAAAGTTTTTGTTGTAGTAGTTGTCGTTGTTGTTTTTATTTCACTTTTTTTTTTGTTCGCCATCAACATAGCAGTAGTGGAATGTGTAATCATTCATAGCAACTCACTTATACAAAACCATAAGCATACACACTCAAATTAAAAAAAAAGGAATGTGCGAATATTTTGTACGTACGAATGTATTTATTTGTATGATATGCTGTATTTTGCATATCGAAATAACCATATCCCCAGTACATGTATGTGTATGTGTAGGTGTGTATGTTTAGTTGATTAAAAAAGAAAAAAAAAAATATGGCAACGTGTTTAAGTAGAAAACGTTTAACATAAATATGCGGTATTTTGAGAGTATAACTCTGTGTATATACCCTGCATATGTGTTTTGCCTTCAAATGCATGTGCTTACACAACTACATGCATAGTTTTTCTACGTACATAGTTATACACACATACATACATATACGCACACACTTATTTAAGGTTTAAAAATGTCATTTTTGAAATGCAATGAGAAAAAAAAACAGAAAAAAAAATCATAAGAGCCTCTTGTGGCCTCTAGAGACAGTTCAAACAACTGTTTTGGAAAACAGTTGCAATTTATGGAATGTTTTTTTATTTAAAAAAGTAACGAAAAAAAAATTTAAATTTTTAATTAAAAAAGGCGTTTGAAATTTTTTAAGAGCTTTAAAAGCATCCAACAAATCTTTTGTCAAACTATATTTGGTCTGGTATCCACGGTAACCTAGTAAGTCGTGTGTTGGCTTCTTAGACATGAGGTCGTAGTACAAACCTCAGGTCGGATACTATCTTCAACAAAACGGTACATGAAAAAATATTTCTCCAGTGCCTTCATCTCAGCACATTTCTGGTAAAAACTCTGGGAGTAAATTAAAACTGTCATTAAAAGTTTCTCAAAAATCCGGCGTTCGGTATCGACTTTTGGTCCCACCGCTTATGTATAAAATTAACAGACCTAACATAAGTGGTGTAGGTTGTAGTCCCGACTGAAGGGTAGTAATGACCAGTATGTATGTATATATAAATATTTGGGTTGGTAAAGATATAAACACACAGACAAAAGAGAGCAGCTTGTCAGCTCGACAGGAAATTATGCCAACTGTTTTTTTCTGCCGTATGCCGACTGCTTAAATTCTTTGAAGGCAGAATAGAAAAAAAAACCAACCGATAGAAAACCAAAATAATAAAAAATAATTTAAATTATGAAAAATTTCAGTGGCATTTCATGACAAATATAAAAAAACCGCATACTCACACATACTAGTACATATGTATGTATATGACAGAGATCCTCAATGAATCTTTTTTCTCTACTCATAAGCACTCATGAAATTTTGAATATAAGTGAGTCAAAAATATTGAAATTTACTCTCATTCATTTGTACTCTTACAACGTTGATTTATAAGTACAGATTGTAAATGAGTTTCTACGCATACTCATACTCGAAATATGTTTGATTCATAAGCCTACTAATTCTAATTCATAACTTTAGTTTTAATTTATAAGTTGGGTTCGTGGGACTCGAATCATTCATCAAAATTTACTGTCTTAGTTGTTGTTGCATTTAAAAGAAAGACACATAAGCAAAACAGATAGAGCGGCAAACAGACAAACACACTAACATTTAGTGAGTATTTTGGTATTCGTATGCGAATTATACTTATTTTGCGATTCTTGTAAATGTTGAATTATGGAAAGTTGAAATCAGCAACATCAGACGTGTTGTTAAGTATGAATATGATGAGTACTTCAAACTTTAACTTTGAGTAAAGGTTCCATGATATTAAAATAAGCATTAAGGCGTATAAGTATCCGAAATTATGAGTATGATTGGATTCTATATACACAAAAACATATCATGTAACTTAAATAATGGTAAATTTTAAAAATGATTAAATTACTCTTCGCATCCCGAGCAACTAATTCTTTCACAAATCGATTATTCTATTCGTAGAAAATATTTTTGATTAAAGGGCTTATCAAAAAAAATTCGCATACAAAATTAGTTTATTAAACCCTTTATAATTAAATTTTACTTTTTATAAATTCATGGATTGTTTTTTTTTTTATTTTTTGATTGTACGTTTCTCTTCAATAAGTATTTTAAGCTGTTATTTAATTATTATTTTATGTTGCATTGGCATCATTAATTTGCTTTTAGCTGCTCACAAAAATAGAAAATAATTTGAATTTGAGCAGAAGCTGCTTAGGTTGTTGTCTTGGCTTTTTCTGTTCTGCCTTCAATATAATCGTTTTCGTATAAACATGGGTGTTCTAAACTTGGCACCTTTCTGTTGTCTGTCGTCTATGTGTTTATACCATAAGACTCACTCGTACATATCATTTACTGTAAGAGAATAAATGGAATAGTTTTATAAGAAATCTTGTAAGCTTGTTCAGTGGCAAAACTAATTTTCATCATCAATCAATCAATCTTTTGTAATTACTTCTGACAATCTGTTGGTTACCTGATAATTTTGTTGTTATTGGTAATGAAATCAATCACCAGTTGTATTTCCGAGCAAATTATGTCTATCTTTCCTGTATTCCAACACAATACTTTGCATCTCCTGCCAGGAAAACATTTTAATGTGGTTATGAGACAAACAGTTGGATTAGCAAAGTTGAGTGTAGAAGTATAAATAGGCAATGTCATGTCCGAAGATAAGTTAAATATAAAATACGTCCCAATAGACATTATACTCTTCACTGGCAATTGTCTGGTACTCAGAAATATGAACTAACTAGCAGATTGTACCCGGCGTTGCGCGGGTTATAAAAATAACAATAAATAAAAGTCCGATTTCGAAACCGGCTTCTTAAAAAATGCAATTTTTCAAACTATTCGGAAACCAGTTTATCAAACAACTCAGTTTTTTGAATACTCTAAGCCCTAAATATAAACGCATGCAATTTGCCCGTTTTTCGCAACTTTCCCCCTTTTTGGACCACTTTTAGTCCAACTTTTTAAACAGAACACCTCTAATGGCTATTTGGCTTAAATCGAAAAAAAATTCTTTAAAACCTATAAAATACAGCATTTATGCATAAAGTACTCATTTTTGCCCCTTTTTTTCTCCCTTTGTCCCATTTTATTTTACTTTGGTTCAACATTTTTAAAAGATTTATAGCCTATAACCTGCACCGACAAAAGCTCGATCTATATTCCAAATTTCAAGAAAATCTGTTCAAGCGTTCAGCCGTGATTGGCTAACAAACAAACAAACAAAAAAACAGACTTACAGATGGATTTATAATATACATTAGGATTAAAATCAGTTTCAAATAAAAATCAATTTTATCTCTGCACCATATTCAGATCTTGCCTGTAATTCACTTGCTATTAACAAATTCTTTCATATTAAGACTTATTGCTTTATTCTCCAAACAATTTGGTCTACCATCAAAGTAATATGAATAGAAGATAGTGTAGAAGTACAGCAAAAGACTCCTAGATCTTATGCCTATTGTTTGTCGTATCATAAGTGAGAACCTTACAGTGCAATAAGCAACATTACTGAAGAAATTTAACTATTTCGAATCAATTTTGCATGTCGTCGTAGATTAGAACGTTAAGTGTTGGCTTATTAGTCGTAAAGCCACGGTTCTTAAACAAAACGGAATAAAAAAGGATATTTCATGGGCGACTTCCTCTCAGCAGAGTTCTAGCACAAACTCTGAAAGTAAATCATGTTGCCATGAAAAGCTTCTCAAAAATCTGTCGTTCCAAGTCGCCTTAAAACTGTAGGTCCTGCCACTCACTTATAAAATGAACACACACACAATGGTGTGAAAAGCTAGGTTGTAGTCCTGATTCAAGGATTGTAATGACAAATTATATACGTAAGCTTCCAGTACAATAAGCAACATTAATAACGACACGCATCATGTTCGGGTTAATATGCTAGGTTGCGCTCCTAAGTGAGGTTTGCTAAGGTTTGAACAAAGACCTTTCATTTAAATAGCCAATATACTACTTGCAAATCTATAGGGTTTAAATTTGAACCATAGGTTATCTCGAATCTCGTAATATTTCTGTCCACT
Organism: Sarcophaga peregrina; assembly: GCA_014635995.1. NCBI lineage: Eukaryota > Metazoa > Arthropoda > Insecta > Diptera > Sarcophagidae > Sarcophaga > Sarcophaga peregrina. The sequence continues at coordinate 48,037,612 of CM025793.1, forward strand.
GAACGTAATTAATCGATTTACTTTTCAGATTTATTGGGCCAACGAGAAACTGCAACTCCAAAAAAAAGTCATTTTTTCAAATGAAAAATTGCCGTATTTGGGACTCAGAAAACCACACAGAAAATAGTCCAATGGCGTCAAATCGCAGCTTCTTAGTGGCCTATTGTCATCATAATTTCGGCTAATTGAACGGCCGTCAAACGTTTGACGTGACGTTGCACGATCTTGTTGATGCCAAACAAAGTTCAAATCTATACCTTGAAGAGCGGGGACAAAAACAAAATCGGTTATGATGGTGCGATTGGTGTCTTCATTGACTATAATGGTCGTGCCGTCCTCATTTACAAAGAAATATGATCCAATTATTGTTCTACTCTACAAGCAGTACCAAACAGTCACGAGTAATGGGTACATTGGCTTCTGAAAGATCACGTTTTAGTGTTCTGTGCCCCAAACACAGAAATTTTGCTTATTAACATACCCACGAAGATGAGAATGTATTTCATCAGAAAAGGTTTCTTCTTTTTTTTTTGGTAAAATCGACATCATCGAGCAGTTTCTCAATGGCCCATTTAGCGAGGCGAAAATGAAGCGTATGATCACACGGTTTCAACTCTTGAATCAATTGCACTATGCAAGGCTTAATATCGAGATCTTTTCGCAAAATTCGCCGTAAACTGAGTCAATTCCTAAGATCAATGATGAGTAGATGTTGATGGATTCTCACGCACACTCTCAGCCACAGCTACGCTGTAGCAGTAGGAAGAAGATGGAATTTGTTATCACAACGGCTCACATCATCAAAGCAAGCGATTAAATATCTGGGAGTGATAACAACAGGCTGACGATATACGTGATAAGGGGAAAACATTTGCATGAATTGGTGAGAACATATAACATTGCGGTTGACATAGTCAGTAGCTGGATCACGGAAATAGGTCTTAAACTAGCTGATCACAAAACGGATTTACTTCTTGTAAGCAGTAGGAAAAAGATCGAATTTATTACCGTAACGGTACGCAACCAGCGTATATCATCAAAGCAGGCGATTAATACAGGCTCACATTTAGGGACCACTTGATGTACATCCGTGGATAATGTGCGGCGATGACATGTGCACTTGCCCGAATAATGCCTAACTTAGGAGGCCGAAGACAAGAGAGGAGAGGGCTATTGATTGCTATTAATGCAGCCCCCATGTGGACCGGGGCTATGGAGAAGAGAACCTCTAAAGCAGAAATAGAAGCGGCCTACAGGACATTAGCTCTCAGAGTGATTTCTGCCTTCCGCACGGTGGCTACTGAAGCAGCGTCGATGATTCCGGGGATGATGCCCCTGAAGCTAATAGTGGACATAGAAAACATAGAGGAAACATGACGCAAAGAGAGGAATATATTTTTCGAACCCTGTTCAATTAGCTGATGATACTATGGATAGATGGCAGCAGTACTATTCCAATTCCAGCAAGGGAAGATGGACCCACAGACTCATACCGACCATAGGCGTATGGAACAAAATAAGACACGGTCAGGTGAACTTCCACTTGACACAATTGCTAACAGGCCATGGATGTTATAGGGCATATCTCCATAAGTTTGGTCATGACATGGACGAGGTATGCCCATTTAATGCTGTAATGAAAGGGAGACAGCGGAGCATGTTTTCATTACTTGCCCGCAATATGTTGTTCAACGAAATTGTCTAGAGAAAACAATAGGATTCCAGGTAATGCCCGGTAATATAGTTACCCTGACGTTGACCTCATTTGACAATTGGAACGCAGTATGTGTGTTCGCAATGAAGGTATTGTTACAGCAAAGGTTAAATGAGAGAGCAAAGACGACAGAATTTGAAGGCAGCACTCGCTGAATCTCGTAAAGCCATAAAAAAACCTACGATATATTCGAATATACGCGCTGTATTAGGCCACTCAGGTATTGGCTTATCAATAATGATATCAGTTTCACGAAATTTAGCAATAAAATTGGATTTACCGGACATTGTTGGCCCTTCTATTAAATTTTATTCGATATTTTTGTGTAATTTCCGATTAATTGCTTCTGTTTTGGAAATAAATTTCCAATGGATTCATTACGTTCAGTGGAGATAAAAGAAGAAGAGTTTGACGGAAAGTATTACTCGATTCAAATTTAAACCCATAGATGACCCACCTGATATGAATGGTATGGCTTCTAAGGTAGGGATTTCTGTTCAAAGCTTGTGCGTATAATTGTTGTGAATTAAATTAAAATATTCATACGCCACAGTGTACACCACCAAGGAATGTGTAAAGAATTTATTCTCATCAGAGAATTTATTCTCAGGAGAGAGAGGGAGAGTAAATGAAGGCAATTTTAATTTAAAATAATCATTTTTAATTGAAAATTAACTGTTTTGAATTAATAACGATATTTTCATTTATTCCATACAAAAGGAAATCATTTTCCTTTTAAAACTTTTCTTTGATTTGATACACCAAAGAGTTGAAAATAATTGAATGAAACCGAATGCTTTCTATAAAAACAACTGGCATTTGTTTGTTTTTCTGTGTAGTTTTTCTTCTGATAGTTTCTGTCTGATTAATTTTAAATGAAAAGAATAACAAAAAAACAAAAAAGAAAAGAAAAGAAAGAAATCATTCAAAAGGAAAGAAATTTTAAAAGGTAGAGAGGAAAACAACATCAAATAAATTTTTTAATTTTTTTTTTATAAATTTTTTACCTTTGATATGCTGTTCTACCTTCTCAAATACAAGTTGTGGTTATGTTTTCTATGGCAAGTTAGTTTACAAGTTTGTTTAGCTTCGTTAACTAAAAAGAATGTTGAATAATAGCGCTTTTAAAGAACGTTGAAGCACAAATAAGAAAAAGGAAAGAAAAATATGTAAACTAGACTTTGTGCCGCCATTTAAGGTCAGCGAGTAAAGGAGTTGCCAAGAGAAGTCTAACCCAGACGTCTAAAGCTAGCTAGAGAGACTTGACCGCAATGGTTTATACAAACAAATGAAGAATATTTTATAACTTTTCCTTATAAGCTGGGGAAATAGTTGTTGTTATGGATGTTGAAATATGAGCAACAGTAACTTTCAACTAAGAAAACTTATTAGTGATGTCTGCTCTCAAGCAATAATAAGTAGAAGAATTTATTTAACTTTTAAACCAATAAAAGGGGAAGAAATAGAGTTTTCGATAGAAATACTTGCGAATTAAATGGAAATAGGTATGAATGTGCAATTTTACTTAGATAGGTAGGTAGGCAGATAGGCCATTTGTGAAATGAAGTTGTGATAGCCTCAACTGTTATATCGCAATTACACATTATACAGTTCTACAAGCATTCAAAGCTTCAGAGGAAAATATTTAGGCTCCTAATGTCCTTTGCTATGATTAAAATCACATAGACACCAATTTATTCTTTTCCCCACGAACATAGCTCTCCTCACATATGCAAATAATTGGCCATTACAACCCTTCAGTCAGAAAGCCGACCAAGATTCTCCCATCACTTATGTTGTGTGTGTTAATTTCATACATCAGTGGCAGGACCTACAGTTTAAAGTCGATTCCGAATGACAGATTTTTGTGGAAACTTTTCATGGCAATTTTATTTTACTCACAGAGTTTTTGCCGAGAGGAAATCGCCGACGCAATATTTTTTCGTATTTCCTTTTGTAGGAGCTCTACGTCCTAAGGTTTCAACCGAGTCCTCACGTATAAAAGTCAGCAGATTACCTATGAGACGACGGCAACTAAATCTCTACAAATCTTGCAAAAGTCGTTCTTCATTTGTCCGAGACCAATGCTTCTCTCATAAGTTCCAATATTTCAGTGTCCAGTAAGAACGCCAACATCTGTATTGACTGGACCCCTTCACAGTTTGTGCAGAATTTTGTGGTCACCAGTTTTGTTCAGATTTACGCTATACTGTCCCTAATTTGTTGGATATCTATGCCCTAGGGTTTCAACCGGGGCCTTACGTCTAATAAGCCAGTAAATTACCTACGAGACTACGCTGACAACATCTTTACAATTCCTACAAAAATCATTCACTAGGTGTCCAAGACCAATGCGTTTCTCATCAGTTCAAATAATTCAGTGTCCAGTATCGATTTCAATAACAGTAATGAGTGGACCCCTTCATATTTTGAGCAGGCTTTTAGTGAACTGCAGTTTTGGCTAGATTTACTCAGCTATTCTGTCTCTACTTTGTTGGATATTTAACTCCAAGAGTTACAACCGAGGCCTTACGTCTAATAAGTCAGCAGATTATCTACGTGGCGATGGCGACTAGATATCTACAAGTTCTGCAGAAATCATTCATCATTTGTCCAAGGCCAATGCGTCTCTCCTGAGTCCCAATATTTCAGTGTCCAGTAAGAACTCCAACAATTGTACTGAGTAGACTCCTTCACATTTTGAGCAGACTTTTCGTGGACTCCTTTACTAGTTTTGGCCAGATTTACCGGTAAATGACCCATTCATATTATGCTGACAGAATCCATAACTGCATTGTTAACTATGAACTCGCAGGCTTTACAAAGGGTTCCCAGTATAGAGATGGTTCTGTAATGTCTAACCAGAGTTCATCCTCTCTATTTTATCACTTACCTAAATGGCCATTTATAAACCTTTCATTAAATCCTGCATCAAATACCCGTCGACTAGGCAGAGCCTGCGCAACTGTTGGATGTTAATACGCTGCTTTAGGTCCACATCGTTGAGGAGGTCATAGAGTTCATTGTTAGATCGAATGCGAAAATCATCGCCAATTCGCTCTAAACCGAAAATCTTTCTTGGAACTTTTCACACGAATACCCTCAATGCTCTTGCATCAGTGCTTAATATTGGTAATGCTTTTGCGCATTAAAGAAGGACGAGGAGGATGAGCGTATTGTAAAATATTAGTTTTGTCGTACGAGAGAAGTCCGTGATAGTCAAATGCCTATTGCGTGATTCTACGGTTGATCTCCAGACTTACATAATTTTTGATCATTCGCACGACATGAGTGTTAATACGCCGAACAACGTCTACGTTTTTGAGGACCTCATTCAGGTCATTATTGCAGGCATAGGAAGAATGAACGTTTTGTCGTATGAGAGAGGTCTTTGTTACTCATTCTATGTACATCTAGCAGAAATATTGTCAAGTTTTTTTAGCCATATGATGTGAGTGTTCTAACGTTTCGTTATATTACGGAGAATTGGTTACGTTAAAACAAATCATTTTAACAAACGTTTACCTATCGGAATGTATGGTATTATCCCCTCTGGGGACATTTGTATTCCTAATAATCTTAACCTTTCTTGTATATACTTTTACCTGGAAAACGTTGCAGTGATCTGGTAGTCCTAAGCCTTAAGTTATGCATTTCGGGTCCGAAAACATACCATTACTCACAGTCGCATTTTGTCTTTAGCTATTATAGAAAATCTGAAATAGTCGTTAATGAATGCTTCGATAGGTTCAACTTTATGTGTCCAACATAAGATTTGTGCTACTGTCCAGTTGCTCAGATACGCTTTGACAAGAATCTTTATGTCTCTTTATCGGTTCTTTCTATGGCTAGACATACATTGCAATCCTTCAGTGATAATTACGACCTAGCTTCAAACACTACGTATGTTGTGTGGGTTATTTTTATACATCAGTGGCGGAACCTGCAATTTAAAGACGCTTCCTAACGACAGATTATTGAGGAAGTTTTCATGACAATTTCAATAAAACTCAGAGTTTTTGCCAGAAATCTGTTGAGAGGCAATCGCTGAAGAAATATTTGTTTCACATTTGTTTTGTGGGTGATGTCTGACCTGGGGTTTGTACCGAGACTTAAGTCTTATAAGCCACCACACTGCCTTGTAGATTACAGCGACTTCTCCTCCACTATGGTCTTCCAAATATCGCTCCCACTATACAGAAAGCTTCTGGTTTCTACAGGATCTAGGATCCGCTTATTCAGACAATCCATATCCGATGTAATCTAATTAGAGACCAGTGATAGGCCAGCGTTCTGGCTGCCGGATAGTATTGCTATAACTCTTAAGGCATAAACACATAGACGACAGACAACAGAAAGGTGCCAAGTTTAGAACACCCATGTTTATATGAAAACGATTATATTGAAGGCAGAACAGAAAAAGCCAAGACAAGAACCTAAGCAGCCTCTGCGAAAAGTAAATTATTTTCTATTTTTGTGAGCAGCTAAAAACAAATTAATGATGCCAATGCAACATAAAATAATAATTAAATCACAACTTAAAATACTCATTGAAGAGAAACGTACAATCAAAAAATAAAAAAAAAACAATCCATGAATTTATAAAAAGTAAAACTTCATTATAAAGGGTTTAATAAACTAATTTTGTATGCGAATTTTTTTGATAAGCCCGTTAATCAAAAATATTTTCTATGAATAGAATAATCGATTTGTGAAAGAAATAGTTTCTCGGGATGCGAAGATTAATTTAATAATTTTTTAAATTTTAGAAAAAATACTTAATCCTTTATTAAAGTTACATGAATTGTTTTTGTGTATATAGAATCGAATCACTTATACGCATTTATGCTTATTTTAATATAATGGAACCTTTACTCATAGTAAAAGTTTGAAGTACTCATCATATTCATACTTAACAACACGCCTGATATTGCTGATATCAACTTTCCATAATTTAACATTTAAAAGAATCACAAAATAAGTATAATTCGTATATGAATACTAAAATACTCACTAAATGGTAGTGCGTTTGTCTGCTTGCCGCTCTATCTGTTTTGCTTATGTGTCTTTCTTTTAAATTCAACAACAACTAAGACTGTAAATTTGAATAAATAAATGATTCGAGTCCCACGGACCTAACTTATAAGTATTTTCCTAATGTAATGAATCAGAAGTAGTAGGCTGTACTTATAAATCAACGTTGTAAGAGTACGAATGAATGAGAGTAAATTTCAATATTGTTGACTCACTTATATTCAAAATTTCATGAGTGCTTATGAGTAGAGAAAAACGATTCATTGAAAATCTCTGTCATATACATACATATGCTAGTATGAGTGAGTATGCAGTTTTATTATATTTGTGATTTTATTTTTGTGTACGTAAAAAATTCGTCGTGATACCACTGAAATTTTTCATAATTTAAATTATTTTTTATTATTTTGGTTTTCTATCGGTTGGTTTTTTTTTCTGTTCTGACTTCAAAGAATTTACGCAGTTGGCATACGGCAGAAAAGACAGTTGGCATAATTTTCTGTCGAGCTGACAAGCTGCTTTCTGTCGTCTATATATTTAAACCTTTAGATTGTATTTTCTATTCAAATTAAAATCAGCAGAGCCTTTTAAAGTGTTAACTTTCGCTTTAAAAATACCCGCTAGGTCTGAATATTTCATTTAGAGGCCAAAAACCCTGCTATTCCGATATCAGGTCATGACCCACCTGTACATCGGGAAATGGTTCTGGATTAAAAAAAATGCAAACTTTCATATTACTCCTCCCCTTTTTAATACTTAGTCACGTTTTGAAGCCTTTACCGAAATCATAGAGTCTAGTTGTCCTGTGCAGAGAACACTGTTTATCCCTTTCTTTACATAAGCCAACACACTACCTCCTAGACTATGGGAACTCAAAAAATATATTTGTTTCTGCTAACAAAAGTAAATTCCGATAATCCACTGACCATAACAAAATCAACTTTCAAAAAATAAATTTCCAAAATGCTTGAATAATGGTTTCACTGACACTCTTTCATTGAAAATCCTTTTTATTTAGTCATGCGCTCATACACTCAAGCATTGATGCGTTTAAGAATATCTCTTCTTTAAAATTTCTTGGAAATTTATGTACAATTCGTATTTATTTTCGACAGATCTATGGGGGCATTTGCTTTATAAACGTTTTTCGAAATCTAAAATTTTTCAAAATTATTTGGCGATCAAATCTTGGTCCATCACGTACACTTCACTTTACTTCACTTTAGTTAAGAAGTTGTTTGTTTTGTTTGTTGTTTGTGTGGAAAATATATTGAATGTACATATTTGTCGATTTAGTATTTAAAAGCATGAGCTATAAAGGAATGATTTAATGAATCTAATGTTTGAAGCAAAAAATTCTTGAAAAGCCAAGAAACTATTCATTGTAGACTGGCAGTCATTAGGCGGGGTTTGTGCTACATTTGCTTGTAGTCCATAAGAAACCAATATATGCTCTCCTAACAAGTCAAACACATAAAAGTTATGCTATTTTTTCTTATTTTCCACGTTCGTTGGTATACTTAGAGATACTTTCGGTTATTCGCCTAACTTTGTGTGATTCGCTATATATGTGTGGTGACTTTTTACAGGCACAGGCGTTACGGCAACCTTCGAATTCTTTCGTATTTTGGCCCATTCCCGATGAAGCGCCGTCTTGAGATGATCGAGACTTTGGTATTTTTTAGTGAGAACTTTACTCTTCAAAATGCCCCAGGCGCAAAAGTCCAACGGATGGAGATCCGGAGATCCATTGTGCGCTAGAAATTAAGCGTGGAATCTAATTTTTAAGCCATTCTTGGTTGACGCGTGTTGAGTGCGGTGGTGCTGAGTCCTGTTGGAATGTCCATGGTCTGTGGCCGAAATGTTTGTTTGCCCAGGGCATCAATACTGTCTTTAAGACATTTTCCCGATAATATTCGGCATTTATTTTGACCCCACAGTCGATGCATACAAACGGGGAGCCACGATCGGGCGCTACGGCTGCCCACACCATTACCATCGGCGGCGCTTGAGTTCTGGTGATCAATCGCATGTGCAAATTGTCAGCTGACCTCTTTGGCATGTAAAACCGATCATTTTGTTTGTTCACAAACTGCTCAATTTGGAATGGCTTCTTATTGGAGAAAACCAAATTCGGTAACTGGCTACTTTCGTATAAGCGAAGTAACTCCTCGGTGAGCTCTTGAACTGTTTGGAACTTCAATGGCCTTAGTCTAACCTTATTTTTCAATATGTGTTGCATCCATTCTTGCGATAAGTTTAGCTCACGAGCAATTTTTCCACCACTGGGGCGTGGATTTCGATCAAATCTGGCCTTCACTTTTTGGATCATTTCTAGTGTTGTTACCGTTCTTTTTTTGTCCACTTTTTGGACACGATGCAACACTCCCAGAATCATGGTAACGAGCAATGGTACGAGAAACAAAAGATCTATTCACATTTAAATTCTGGAGAGTTCTAACGATTGCCACCTGTGGTTTTCCAGCCAAATATAAAGAAATCACGCTATTACGCTTGAATTCTTTCACGAATATCTTTTTTTCTGAATGCAATAGATCAAAATGATTTTGCAAGCTTGTAAATAATAAAATAGACAGTCACTGGAATAAATCTGTTAGCTGTCAGACGAGCGGTTTACAAATGATAACAACCTGAAGTTGGTTGCAATACATATCAGCCACCCTGTATGTATGGATGCATGTATAAATATTCGGGTTGGTAAGTCTCACTCGTACACATAGTTTATTGTAAGAGAATAAATAGAATAGTTTTATAAGAAAGCTTGTAAGCGTGTTCAGTGGCAAAACTAATTTTCATTATCAATCAATCAATCTTTTGTAATTACTTCTGACACTCATTTGGTTACCTGATAATTTTGTTGTTATTGGTAATGAAATCAATCACTCGTTGTTTTTCCGAGTAAATAATGTCTATCTTTCCTGTATTCCAACACAATACTTTGCATCTCCTGCCAGGAAAACATTTTAATGTGGTTATGAGGCAAACAGTTGCATCAGAAAAGTTGAGTGTAAAGTTATGAATAAGCAATGTCCTGTTCGAAGATAAGTTAAATAGAAAATACGTCCCAATAAACTTTATACTCTTCACTGGCAATCGTCTGGTACTCACAAATATCAATTAATTAAAACCAGCTTCAAATAAAAGTCGAATTTATTTCTCGACCATATTCAGATCTTGCCTGTAATTTACTTGCTATTAACAAATTCCTTCATATTAAGACTTATCCCTTTATTTGTTTGTCTACCATCAAAGTAATATGAATAGAAAATTATGTCCAGAGTGCTAAGCGATAACGTAGAAGTACAGCAAAAGACTTCTCGATCTTATGCCTATTGTTTGTCTTACCATAAGTGAGAACCTTGCTGTGCAATAAGCAACATTACCGAAGAGATTTAACAATTTGGAATCAATTTTGCATGTCGTCGTAGATTAGAACGTAAAGTGTTGGCTTAGTAGTCGTAAAGCCACGGTTCTTAAACAAACCGGAATAAAAAAAATATTATATGGACGACTTCCTCTCAGCAGAGTTCTAGCACAAACTCTGAAAGTAAATCATGTTGCCATGAAAAGCTTCTCAAAAATTTGTCGTTCCAAGTCGACTTTAAACTGTTGCTTCCCCCACTCATGTATACAATTAACATTGGTTTCAATACATATCAGCCACCCTGTATGACCCAATTCCACTAAGCTGCTGACCTTAATTTCATAGATAGTCGATTCGATCATAAAGATCGAGATCATAGAAATTATATTTGAATATAAAATTCCCTGAAATGTTTGGGTCTTCATGGTTAATATTTTTGTATTCCTTCGATTGTCTGTCTGCCTGCCTGCCTGTCTGTCTGCTGTTCATCATTTTGACTCTCTGGAAATTTGTGTGTCATCACCAGCAGCAACCAGTGGCAATAGCTGGCATCAGCATCAGAAACAATGATTATGCAAAAATATTTGCCATAACGATACTTCATTCTGCCACACCATTTCTTTTGTTTTTCTTTCTTCTTTCCGATTGTTCTCCTTACACTCTTTGCTCTGGTTTCAACATTAACATACAGGACACACACACACAATTTTTCTTTCATTTCATTGCATTGCTATTGCAGCTGATGTTAGTGCTAGTGTTGGCGCAGTCGTGTGCCACAGAAGTATGCAAAAAAATTCGTTTGTATTTGTATTTCGTTGGCAATTTTTGTTTTTTTCTATGTTTCGTTTCATATGAAATCTTTTTCTATGTTTTTCAGGATATTTTCAGTATTTTTCAACACCAGACAACAACACACAGCAAATTGGACTTGTACATCTCACTTGTCTTTTCATTTAAATCAACGAAACTCCAAAAAAAAAAAGAAAATACAAAGAGAGAGAAACTCTTCCTGTATTTGATATTTCACCGCATCAGTTGGTATTTTTACTGCAGTTATGCTGTTGCTGCAATTGCCGTTTATATGGCAACTGACGCTTGAGTTGCTATTGCTATTGCCATTGCTGTTGCTGTTGCTGTTGTTGCAACATCAAAACATAATAAATGAAGTTTTCTGTGAGTGTCTGTCTCTCTCGTCTGTCAGATTTCGTGCAATAAATGAACTTCACTTTATAAAAAAACAAAAAAACCCCAAATAAAATGGAAGTTTTTTGTTTCATTTGTTTCTCTTTCTCTCTCTTTTCTCTTCAGCACTATTATTCAATGGTTTTAAAGTCATGTTTTACTGAAATTATTCGAGGGTTAAAATTAACTTTTCTTGTATTTTATGGTCTTATTGGTTAAGTTCTGTTTGATTTAATCAATTGCTACTAAATTTTTGAATGAAATGAAAAACAATTTTAGAAGAATTGGTTAGTTTAAAAATAAAATAAAAAAGAATTTCCCTCTTCAGTCCCTGTTCAGTCTCTCCTTCAATCTGTTAGCCAAGGTTGCTTGAGTCGTGCACGTAATCTGAGCCAATGAGAGAGAAGTTGTTCAGCGTAAGGGCTGCATATTTAAGCGCGACTACTCCACGCTAGAAAACCAGCCAGAAAGTTTGATAAACTAGGCTATACCCTAGACATCAATGGACGATAGCTTCGTCAAACTAACAAGGGTTGGAGAGCCAAATAACCTATATCTGCAGCTCGCAAGAAATGGCCATTAACATAGAAATCGGATAACAGTCAGCGGATCTGCATCCACGGCAGAAATTGTCTTTCCGTGTGTCTACCCATAACACAGTGACTTGTAAGCATTGCCACTGTCCTCAAGATGATGTTACGACCAAGTCCAAGTAACTGGTTTGTGCGCCATTCTATCCATTGAGTACCAAGGGAATCAACCGATGGAACAGGTCTCCTCCTCATTGATACAGGATAAAATCATTATCGCGGGAGAATTTCCGCGTGATGGCCATTTTTTTTGTTTCTCATAAAACCACCACTCTGAGGATGACCCCTACTCATGCCGTGCATTGTGCAGGTTTTTTAGGAAAGGTGGAAAGAGAGAAGAAAGATGCGAACGGTAACTATAAAATGGCAAGTGCTATACCTTCACCATTAGACAGTCTACAGCAATTATCCCCAAGAAGCTCACAGTTTCTCACACCACTTATGTTGTGTGTGTTAATTTTATGCCGAAGTGGCCATAATTTCTTAACAACTTCAGGCAACCAATTGCTTTAGAAGACTATTCAATCAATGCTTCTCTATACACTCTGAGAGAGTAATTTGAGGCCAGTTTGAATGAGTTAAGTGGCATTCTCAGGTTGATTGAAGAGGATGTCGGAAGAAGTGCGTCAACCCCGGTTAGCTCGTCTGCTCTGCGGTTTCCTCGTCTGCTCTGCGGTTTCCTGGAATGTTACAATGTCCGAGGACCCAGATAAGTGTGACACTGAATCGTGTGACAGAAAGAAGGTGCGAGGCAGCGGTGGCATTCCCTGACGATCCTAGAATTATTCGCAACTGGACCAGTGGACATAATTTAAAATTAGGCGATTCTGTTACTACTACTGTTATATGGCATAAGTATGGATCTCGTATATTTAGGAATGGACCTCTCTCTCTCTCTGAAGACTCTCTGGAACATGGCTGATTAATTAGATAATTGAGTGTCAATTTAAATGAAAGTTTAATCGTCATTTCTTTGTTACGTATTTCCATTCTCCTTTAATTGCTTTCTAATTAAAGAAAACGTTGTTCTTCAATTATTCTTGTATTCCAACAATGTTGCCATTGTTATTGGAAAACCTATTGTTGATGTTAAACATGGAATAATTAAAGAAAAACTATGGAAATGAGAGAAAGAGAGAGAGAAAGAGAGAAACAGAGAGACTGAGAGAGAGAGCGGAAAGGAAATAATTTTTGTTGTAAAAGAAAGTTTTTCTTTTTCAAATACGAAACTAACAAAACTATCTTAACTATCTTTGAATATGAATTAATTAAAAGGTAATCAAGGTATGCAACTAAACAAGAGAAAAAGTAGCAAGAGGGGAGCGAGAGAAGCAGCAGGAGGTGCTCTTGCAATATTGTTTTAATGAAACTTTACAAATAAATTCAAATAAAATTACAATTAAACTACGATTGGCATGCTAAGTATAATTGTGGTTTTCAAAAAGTTTTTCTCGTTTTTCTTTTTATTTTTATTTCTACATAAACAAAAACAAAATTGTTCTGTTTATTTAAGGTCATAGAGAATTTTTTTTTTTTTTGTTTTTTATATGCCCCAGCTAAACTGCTTTTTTGTTTATGGAAACCTAACCGCCGCTACTTTTAAAGCGAAAAACTTTATCCACCCTAACCCTAACGAGCTAAAGCGTAAATGAAATAAAGTCTGCGTGTATTTATTTGGGTTTCTGTGTAAATCAATAAGTTTAACTGGCTCATGATGTGAACGGAAAACAGGGAAACAGTAGGGGGAAAAATAAGAAATTAATAAAAGGACTTTATGGCGTATATTAACATTTTAATATTGACACGTCAATAAAACATTTAATGCGTGAATTTATTTCATTCAATATTCATGAAATAATCACCCAAGAAAATGCTTTTTCGATATCCTTTTTCGTCACGCTTTAATTGAAAAGCCGTTGTCAGGTGCGTTTCCATTTAATAGGCAAAAAAAAAACCTAAAAAAAGTCTAGAAACCATTGCCATTGCCATGGAAAAAATTTTTTTTTTGATCAAATCGTTTGCAAATGTTTTTTTTTTTGTTGTTTTGTTGCTAAATCAAACCATTTTATCTGTCGTAGAAACGTCATTAACAAAAAGTCACGTGATTTCACTTATAATAGCGTTTAATTGAAATGGAAAGGAAAAAAAATCTCGTTATAGAAAATAGCTTACGTCGTAACTCGTTATTATTGGCGTCAGACATACTAGATAAAGGCATAATAAGGAGGTGTAGTTTAATAATTCAATTGGCAACAGAATACGGCAAAAAAATAATTGTCCTGACATTAATATTTCAAGGATATTTAAGAACAACAGGCAATACAAATTTGAATATGGGTTTCAATCCTCCGCCTTTAATTTAAATGACACTATAATGTCTCTTGAACAAAGCCCATTGCTCAATTTCCTGCCCAGCACCTGAAAAACATTGATGAGTTCTCTTCTGGGATGCACTTTCCTTATCATAAGTTCTGCACATTGGATTCGAGATGATTTTCATTCTAAACAAGTGTTCTTTGATTCTATCAAGTGGGCCATCTATCTGTTTAAATTTGAAGCATATCGGTTATATAGAATCTAACAATACTTATGTCCTGTAATGTTTCAAATACCCGAGAGAATGACGGTACATTTTGAGGGTTGATGATAGACTGAGACTGAGGGGAGAGATGAAGCTTTAAAACGGTATGTCTATGCCTATTATTTGATGTAATTTACTGAGAGATTTGATGAGGTAAACTTGGAAAACGCAAATTGTTTCATATTTTTTTAAGTTTGTCCGTTCATAGTAGGAAACTTTACTTAAAAAATATGAAATAATTGGTAACATTCTGAAAGTGCATTATCTTATAAGGAGATTGACACTTTATTTGATCAAATCGGACAGCAATTACCGTAGTTATTATTTAAAGAGACTAACAGTCGAGTGATATTTTTTGCATATGTGATTTTATCAAATGAATTTTCGGTTCAAAAATTTTCAGAATTTTTGATGGATCTTGATTGTTTATCGGAAAATGTATCATTCCAAGTTTGAGCTGACCATTAGAAATTGGCCAAAGTTTGCACAAAGAGAAATAATAATATTTGCAGAACACACAAATATTTGTCGACTTCTAGAAGTCGTGCAAATGTGAAATGGACAAATTTTGTGATAACCAATCAAGGTCTATCAAAATTATGAAAATCTTTGCAGTAAAAGTTTATTTGATGAGATAGCTTATATAAAAAATGTCACTAGACTGTTAGACTCTTCAAGTAATAACTACGGCCAATTTTGTCCGATTTGATCAAATTATGATTCAATCTCTTCACAAGAGAACAGACTTTAAGAATATTATCACTTATCCCATATATTTTTATTAAAGTTTGCTCCTATGAATGGACAAACTTGAAAAATATTCGAATTTTCCAAGTTTATCTCATCAAATCGCATAGCATATTAAGTTGAAGAATAGATATATGTATAACGTTTTAAAGGTCCCTCTCTCTCCTTTCCAACAAACTTTAAACTTTGGAAATCGGATCAGAAATCTTTGAGTAATCTAGAATTTTTTGTGCGTAAAGCCGAAAAAAAACTGTTTTTATCAAATAAAACAAGTTTGGAGGGTTCGAGAAATATAAAAAAAGGTATTTTTGAGTTCTACTCAACTAACTGAATAACGTGGACTATGTAGTTACTTGGATGTATTTCCACTGTCGCACCGTGTATTGATTACCGCTTGTGCAGCATAAAAATTTAACAGAAATTTATTTCAAAAACAAAAACAATTGATCGGAAATTACACAAACATGTCAAAAAAAGCCAGCAGTGCCCGGTTGATGCGCCAAAGTGTAACCGTGTTCGTATAGTATTCGAAACTGTGGCTGGGAATGTGTGTGAAGCATCATTGTGAGATACCTTTCATACCCGCTCTTCTTGGTACTGATGTGAATGACGTTAGGTTTCAACAGGATGGTTCAACTTGCCATACATCACATGCCACAATCGAGTTATTACGTTAAATGTTTGATAGCCGTTTAATTCGCCGAAACGATGATGTTATTTGGCTGTCAAGAAGCTACGATTTGACACCGTTGCACTCTTTTCTGTGGGGCCAAATTAAATAAAACTGTTGTGCCGACTAAACTAGAGATAATTGAATATTTGAAGGTCAACATTTGTGATGCCATTGCCGGTATGCCACCCTATATACTCGAAAAAGTGCATGAAAATTGGTCCAATCGTTTTTTTAAGTTTATAAAAATTTAACACAAATGTCTTTAAATAATAACTAGTGAACTTTTTATCTGATTTGATCATAAAATCACAACATAATGCACTTTCAGAATGTCATCACTTATTTCATATTTTTTAATTAAAGTTTGGTACTATGAATGGACACACAGTTGCCAAATGTCCTTCATCAAACCTCATTGAGTATAAAGTCAAATAATATATTTATGTATCAGAGATCAGCAACGAGCATTCAAAACGATGAGTAGATTCGAGTCATACTTATAATTTCTGATACTTATACGCATTCATACTCATTCTACTCATACTTAAAGTAGGAAGTACTCTTCGTATTCATACTTAACAATACGTATGATATTATGGAATTCGACTCTTCTCTACTTAACATTTACACGAAACACAAAATAAATATGATTCGCGTATGAACACTACTATACTCACAAGAAGATTGTGTGTATGCTTTGTTTGTTGTCTTAGTCTTTCTTTTTTTTCTGTTTGTATATGCAACAACAACAAAGGGAGTAAATTTTGATGAATGATTCGAATCACTCGAATCACTTATAAGTATTATAAGTATTTTTCTAAATATATGAATCAGAATGAGTAGGCGTATGACTCAAACACACTTCGAATGTTGTGAGTTTGATGTCAACGTTGTACTCATACCACTCATTGCTACTTATACTTATAAATCAATGTTGTAGCGAGTACGAATGAATCAAAATAGTTTAATTTCAATTCCGTTGATTCATTCATACTCAAAATTGCATGAGTGCTTATGATTAGCGGAAGAACCATTTATTGCTAATCTCTGGTATGTATATCGTCTTAAAGACCTATCTCTCCCCTTTCTAATAAAGTTTAAAGTTTGGATATCAGTTCAGAAATTGTTGGGTAATTAATAAATTTGCGAGTAAAGCCCAAAAAAAAAAACAGTTTTTGAAAAATGAAATAAGTTTGGAGGGTTCAGGGAATAAAAAAAATATTTTTGAGTTTTTTTATTTTGTCGCTTAATGTAATTAGCAAAAAATAAAACAGAAAAATTCCCAAGTCACGCTTGTCTTTTTATAAGGTAAATCGTTCCTTGCGCTATCAGGTACAAGTCATCCGGAATTCTTGATTTCGAAGTCTTTTTAAAACATATGCCAGCCAAACCATCAACAATTTGAGGCCTTTTCATAAAATCTCTTCTTCTTTCTTTCTCTTTGACAAGCTTCCCTTTAGTTTAGGATAGGTTAGAGCATGTGGACTTGTCAGCTGTGACAAGTACAGTACCCGGAGGTCGAATTGACCCATTGTACAACGTCCTAGTTTCTCACACCAACCGTGTTGTGTGCGTAACTTTCGTGCATGAGTGGCGGGTCCTACAGTCGACTCCGAACAACAGATTTTTTTAGATGATTTTTCATGGTAATTTTTACGCTCAGAGTTTTTGCCAGAAATCTGATGAGAGTAAGTCTCCGAAGAAATATTTTCATATTTTGGTTTCAATGTCTGACCTGGGATTCGAACGCGGGCCTTTTGTCTACTAAGCCAACACTCTACCTACTAGACCGCGGCGACTTCTTCTCTTTGACAGTGTAGAAAACTAAGCTTGTTCCCGTAAATATACGATTTATTTCATTCCAAATATTTTCCAAATTGATCGCATATTTAAGCATCTTTAGCATGTCAAAACAGCTCATTTGCATTTGCATTTCCACCGGAATATACACCAAAATTTTGCGTGTTTCCTTAACACATTTTAACAGTGGCTGGTGAAAAGTGCAATTTGACATGCTAAAAACCTTATTTACTATAAAAGAGGTGGGGAGGGGAGGGGACAGTCATTAAGAGTTCATTCGCATAAATTAGAATTGAAAAGAGAAAGTTCTCTACATGAAACATCTTAATTTAAACGGTTGGATAGATGTCAACACAAATACAATGTTTGTCACAGATTTACTCAATTTCAAACACACATACATACATAGACTGTATACACTGTCTATTTCTCTCGGCAATTAACTTCAACAAGAATTTCTGGCCATCCATTCATCCTTTCTAGGCAGCATTAGCATATGCAGGAGATAAGAATCTTAAAACTAAAGAAGCTCAAGAAGAGCGTTTATTTTTATGGCTGTATTTGGGAGTTTAACAGTTAATGGCACTTAGTTTTCTCTGCCTGCTCTAAATTTTTCTCCTTTTTTTTGTTTTTTTTTTGTTGAATTTAAATGAAATCGTGACAGTAAAAGAGTAACAAGACGTTTGTAATTCTTACTTACACACATACTGGGAACATTACATTGTGTTTGAGAGTGTGTTTCAGATGTGTAAATGGCTGAGTATAAGTGTGTGTGTCTGTGTGTAAGTATTTGTGTTTGTATAAGGCTTTTTGTAGAGCCTTAAGTGTTTATGTCTATGTGTGGTAGTTAATAGAAGTCTAAGTACTCGGCTATATACACAACACAAAGAGAGAGAGAGAGAGAGAAAGTGAGAGAAAGAGAGAGGCATGCAACATTATTATTATTATTCTACAGGCCATTAAATCCTTTTATAACCCATTTCTTTCACTTTTTTTTTGTTTTTTGCTCTCTACTCTACTCTGCTCTACTCTACTCTACTCTTTTTTTCTTCATTTTGCTTTTGTTTATGCAACAGCCTTTAGAAGCACGAACAACTAGAAAAAAAAGAGAGAAGAAGAAGGAACGAACGCAAGAAATCCTTTAAAAATAATGAAAAAAAATACTCCTAGAAACGTATAAAAAAACTTTGAAATTTATAAAATAAAAAAGAAAAAAAGAGAGGGAGAAACAAAGGGGAAGACAGAGTTTAATTTTTATGTTGCTTTCCATTTTCATTTTCATTTTCTTTCTTTTTTTTTTGTTCAGCTTCAAAAAAAACTGAAACGTTTATTAGGTTTTTGGGTCATATTTATGCTTCTACTTAAAAAAATATTTAAAAAAAAAGAAAAGAAAAGAAGAAAGCAACTGAAAAATGAAAGAAAATGAAACTGAGAAACTCGTATAAAACAAAGGCCAGCAAAGAAGAAAAGCATCTGAAATCATAACGTATGTGTACGTGTTCCGTTTATGGGTTAGAAAGCATATACAAAACGTTTTGAACGATTTTAAGATGTTTCTTTAGGCTTTAAAAACTAAAAGAAATCATCCTAAATATAGAAAATAAATTATTTAAAGCTGCTTTAGTGGTGGTCCGTAATTCAAAGACTGATGACAGAAAAAACACACTCAAAAATAAATAAAAGAAATCGTCGTAAATAATTCGCTGATGGCAAAAATAATCAAATTTTTAAGGCACTAAAGTTTTTAACTTTTAAAATATCAATACTTTGATTGCAAATAAAATAGAAATAATTTGTATTTAGTTTTTAAATAAAATTCCTTATTATTCATACAATTCTATGTGCCACTTTTCACAACTTGATGTAAACAACAACAATTGCTTTGTTTACTATTCCTTTGTTTATACTATTTGAATAAACAAAAAGTGTTCTCTGTCCTGCCCTGAAAAAGGGAGACCCCAGAATATGCGCCAACTTCACTAGCTATCACATATAAGGTTCTTACAGGCGTATTTCATAAACGACTGAAGCCAGTCGTCAAAACACTGACTGGACCTTATTAGTGCACCTTCAGACCTGGCAAATCCACCATACACTTGATCTTCACACTATGCCAAATCCTGGAAAAGACCGTCGAAAATCACAACATCTTTTTGTCGACTATAAGGCAGCCTTCGATAGCCCCATAAGGGATCGTGTTTATGCCGCAATGTCTGAGCTCGGTATACCTGCGTAGCTGATAAATCTATGCAGAATGACGTCGAGCAATTTCTGCAGTTCCGTCAAGGTAGGAATGGACCTGTCCGAACCTTTTGATACCGTGCAAGGTTTCAGACAAGGCGACCCCTTACCATGCGACCTCTTCAAGTTCGCGTTGGAGAGTGTTCTGCAAAAGGCACTATTTTTCAAAAAAGTGGCCAGTTGTTTGCGTACGCTGACGACATTGACATCATAGGGCGTACCAAGCGAGATGTTACTGCTGCCTTTAGTGCTATTGAACGGGAATCTAAGAAGATGGGTCTGGCAGTAAATAAGGGCAAAACGAAGTATATGTTATCGACAAGTAGAGTCGTGCGGCGTATTGATTCTCATATTGCGCCCGATAACTATACTTTTGATACAGTCAAGGAATTTATTTATCTTGGCTCCGCGGTCACTATCAAAAATAATGTCAGTCTGGATATCAAACACACGATTAGTCTTGCCAACAGGTGTTACTATAGGCAATTGGGTAGCAGAGACCTCTCTCGTAAAACGAAACTAATACTCTACAAGATGCTCATCCTATACGTGCTTCTTTATGGCGTAAAGGGATGGACCCTATTAAGAAATGATGCAGCAGCCTTGAGGGTATTCGAGAGGAAAGTCCTACGTAAGATCTTCGGTCCTGTTGTGATGATTTCTGCAACTGCGCTGGCTCGGCCATGTAATTCGAATTGAGGAGGATGCTCCGACAAAACGGATATTTGATGCGGGGATTTGCGGAAGTCGGCAAAGAGGACGACCTTGTATCCGTTGGAAGGACCAAGTCGAGGAAGCACTGTCATCAACTGGTGTGACCAACTAGCGTAGGCGCGCAAGAAGCAGAGGCACCTGGAAGGATGTGTTGTGGCAGGCCGAATTCCATTAATTGGGTTGTTATGGCCAATTAAGGAAAGGAAGGAAAGAATAAACAATAATAATTACTAGACAATGGTTCGACAGATCTCTGTAACAGAGATCTTCAAATCACGTTTTCTCTCTTCGAAGGCGTATGTTCGTGGCTTCGCGTTGTCGAAATATCTATTAATGTAAACAACGTTGTTTCATTATTGTTGTTTGTGTATGTTGTTTACATTAATTATTTTAGTGTTTGTTGTTGTACTAAGCAGTACGATATTTGTTTTATATTTGTATCACACTGTTTTATTTTTGTTGCTTTTGTTTATTATTTTAATGTAAAGCGATGTGAAATCAGAACACCAGTAAATACATACTTGGGATGCTAACAAGGGATCGATTTTTAAAAATTCCGGGTTTCAGGATTTTGTAAATCCTTTTAAATATTCACTTCTACTACCTCCTGATGTAAATAAATCTATTTCTTTGGACAGTTGGGTATCTAAATCAGTTACCCTATTAATTCGTTTCATAGAGCTTTTGCGTTCTTCGATGCCATCAAACAATTTTCTATCCATGGAAGTAGGGTTTTTCTCATCTGAGATGGTATTATCGAAGTCAAGTGATATAGAATTTTTTTCAGGACCTTTTGTAGGGTCAAAATACATATAAATTCACAATCCCGAAAAATCCCAGGACAAGTTTTTAAAAATCCCGATATTCGGAATTTTGTGAATCCTGAAAATCCCGGTATTTCGAGATTCGGGATTTCCCTTCATATAAACCCTTTTTATATGGTAGTGAAGGCTAGAACCCTGAGGGCTTTGGCAACAATAAGAAAGAATAAATTTATCGCAATATCTTCTTCCCCTTCACTTGCTCTCCTACAGAACTAGCAATCTAAATAATTTCTTGGAAAGCTTAGCAACGGGGCTTTCTATTCAGAGTGAATGGAGGAACTTGGAAACTACATGTACATAGTTTA
The DNA here is from genome assembly GCA_014635995.1 of Sarcophaga peregrina. Classification (NCBI taxonomy): domain Eukaryota; kingdom Metazoa; phylum Arthropoda; class Insecta; order Diptera; family Sarcophagidae; genus Sarcophaga; species Sarcophaga peregrina. Next base: position 48,059,402 of record CM025793.1, read on the forward strand.
CATTCATTACAACCCTTCAGTCAGGATTACGACCTAGGCTCTCACACCAATCATGTTGAGTGCGTTAATTTTATACGTGAGTCGATTCTGAACAATGGACTATTGGGAAACTTTTCATGGCAGGTTTATTTACTTTCAGATATTGCTTTCGGTGCTCCTCTGTAATTTCAACTTCAAGTTGATTAAACGGCACACAGAGTCTACACATAAAGCCGTCGTAGTCTAGTAGATAGAATTTTGGCTTATTGAAGGTGAGGGCAAGGTACAACCCCCAGCTCAGACTATCTCGAACACAACTAAATGTGAAAACATATTTCTACTACGACTTAATCTCAGTGGCATAAACTCTGAGAGTCAATAAAATTGCCATGAAAAGTTGGCCAAAAATCTGTCTTTTGGAATCGAATTTAACTATAAGTCCCACCATTCGTAGATCAAATTAACACACAAAACATTAATGGTGTGGAAGACTGGTTTATAATGGGCAATTACGTATGTGTGTATGTATATTCTATACATAATGGAATGATATTTCTTAAGAATTCATTACAAAATTTTCATATTTTCAAATTGTCATTCAATTTAATGAATTTTTTATTTCGTTTCATTGTGACGATTAAATTTTCATTCCAACAAAAAACTAAAAACATTTTCAAGTTCAATTCCTTGGAAATAAGAAAAATTGTGTGACAAACAGTAATTTACACAGTAAAGGCAGCCGACAATTTAAAATGTGTTTCTCACTTGAAATTACTTGAAATTTAATGACTTCACAGAAACTATCGTAAAAATAACACCAAAACAGAAAGTAAGAAAAACAAAAAAAAGAGAAATTGAAAATGAAAAACTTGAATGTCAGCCAAATTGAGCGTCATTTAAAGGAAAGTAATTTGAAGCAGACATTTTGACAAGCAAGTTTCATGTTTGAAATGAACACACTTTCGAGGTATTAGTCGCTTGCTGTTCTTTTAATAACGAGGGAAGTTGGAAAAGGTTTTTGCACGTCTTTTTTTCTCTATAATTTTTCGATTTAAAACTAAAGTTTTTAAAACTTTACTTCAATTTCTTTTTTTTCATTGAAATCATATCATTAGCAAATTATGTATGAATTTGCATTGTTTTATGTACGCCAAAGGGTCTTTTATTAAAGGATTTCAATCTTTAAATTTACACACTCTGTGTGAGAATAATAGTCTCCATAGTATACTACAGGGTGCCGGATACATAATGCAACAAAGTAAAGCGCTATATTTTTTTAATTATTTTTTTTTTAATTTTATTGTTCGAAAGCAAAAAATGTTGGAAATAACATCAAATTTTAGAATCAGTTTAAATTTGTTCGAATTGGCCACTTTTCGTACGAATCATGGCCTTCAAACAGCTGACAAAGCCATCACTGGCTGCACGAAAGTGGCTTTGTGGTGTTTTGGCCCATTCACGGCGAAACGCCGTCTTGAGATGATCGACACTTTGGTATCGTTTAGTGAGAACCTTACTCTCCAAAATGCCCGTAGATTATGGTAGCCATGGTGCGGTAGAAATGAAGCGAGGAACCTCCTTTTTAGCCTTTCTTGGTTAACGCGTGCTGAGTGCGGTGGTGCTGGCTCCTGCTAGAATGTCTATGGTCTGCGGCTGAAATGTTTGTCTGCCCATGGCATCAATACTGTCTTTAAGACATTTTCCCGATAATATTTGGCATTTATTTTGACCCCATGGTCGATAAACACAAACGGGGAGCGACCATTGGCCGTTATGGCGGTCCACACCATTACCATCGGCGGCGCTTGAGTTCTTGTGGCCAATCGCATTTGTAAATTTCCAGCTGACCTCTTTGGCAAGTAGACCCGATCATTTTATTTATTCACAAACTGCTCAATTTGGAATGGCTTCTCATAGGATAAAACCAAATTCGGTAAGTGACCATTTTCGTGCAAGCGAAGTAACTCCTTGGCGCTTTCCAGTCTAATTTTTTCGGTGAGCTCTTGCACTTTTTGGAACTTCAACGGCTTTAGTCCAAGCTCTTTTTTCAATATGTGTTGCATCCGTTCTCGCGATATGTTCAGCTCACGAGCATTTTTTCTACCACAGCGGCGTGGGTTTCGATCAAATCTGCCCTTCACTTTTCGAATCATTTCTGGTATTGTTATCGTTTTTTTTTCGTCCACTTCTTGGACGCGATGCAACACTGCCAGTATCACGGTGACGAACAATGGTACAAGAAACAAAAGATTTCTTCACATTTAAAAGCTGGAGGGCTCTAACGATAGCCACCTTCGGTTTTTCAGCCAAATATAAAGCAATCACACAATCACGCTTGAATTCCATCACGAATAACTTTATTTTCAGAATGCAATAGATCTAAATGCTTTTGTAAGCTTGTAAATAATAAAAATGAACTGTCATTGGAATAAATCTTTCAACTGTCAGACCAGCGGTTTATAAATGATAACAACCTGAAGTTGGTTGCAATACATATCAGCCACCGTGTAGGTAGTGTATTTGCTTTTTAGACGTGAGGCCACGGTTCAAACCCCAATTTTGAAAAAATATTCCATCCACTCAATAGTTTTCTGCATAAAAATTCTTCTTAACTTAACTCTTCTATCGTTTGAGGTCCTCTGCACATGTGTACGTTTGAGTAAATACAACATAAGTGGTGTGAGAAGCTGGATTTTAATCCTTATTGAAGGATTGTAATGACCAATTATGTATGTGTAAGTGTGAGTGTGGTATCGAAATTATTTATTGCTTTGGAAGATATCATGGAAATGTCCGCCACGTCTTCTTTGTATGCAGCGCATCGGAAATGTAAAATTTTCCATGACTGTGTCATATAAATCAGGCTGAATTTGACTGATGGCATGGGTTCTTAATATTATTGAGCACTGGGGTTTGTTGCATTCATTTGCGACTCAAAAGATCTCCACAAGCACTCACTTAACGAGGTCAAATTGCTATAAATCGGTGATCAGATTACAACACCTCACAATGCCAACAAATCGTTCATACAGGATATCCAATGTGGCATGCGATGCGTGTCACATAACGTTGTCGTGTTAAAATAAAATGTCGTTGGAGTCCGGAACATCAAATTCAGTCCAAAAGAAGCTGGTATCATGATCGCCGTTAACCACGTTCTCAAAGACATATGGACTGTTGTCAAACAAGGGGTTTTCGAAATACCCTTGATGCTTCTGGTTCTCATGTTATTTGGTATCTTGTCGCATGCGACAATTATGTTTGCCCATATAAATGGCCCTCATCGCTGAAGATGATTTTTCAATGAATGATTAAGCTCAGTTGCCAACCACTTCAGAGTCCCTTCAGTGCATACACGTCGTTCTTTATTGTCGGTTGGGTAGTTGATAAGATTATGCAGAATGACGTTGAGCAATTCTTTCAGCTCTGTCAAAGTAGGAATAGATCTGTCCTTTTGATACCGTACGAGGTTTCAGACAAGGCGACCCATTACATAAGACCTCTTCTGCGAAAGGCGGGAGTGCATCGCAATGGCACTATTTTTCAAAAAATTGTCCAATTGGTTGCGTTCTCTGACGACATCGACATCATAGGGCGTACCAAGCAAGAGGTTACTGCTGCCTTTATTGCTATTGAACGGGACTCTCCTAAGATGAGTCTGGCAGTAAATGAGGGCAAAACAAAGTATATGTTATCGATAAGTAGGGACGTGCGGCGTATTGATTACGGCCGATAACTATACTTTTGATGCAGTGAAGGAATTTATTTTCGTTGCCACCGAAAATGATGTCAGTCTGGAAATCAAACGCAGGATTGGTCTTGCCAACAGATGCTACTATGGGCTCAAAGAGCAATTGAATAACGGAAACCTCTCTCGTATTAGAAAAGATGCTCATCCTACCCGTGCTTCTTTATGGCACAGAGGCATGGATTCAGCAGCCTTGAGAGTATTCGAGAGAAGTCCTAAGTAAGATCTTCGGTCCAGTGCAAGTTGGCGATGATTCAACAGTGGGCTGTTTGATCCTCCTCAATGACATAGACGTTGTGCAGCATATTAGTATCTAGCAGCTGCGCTGGCTCGGCCATGTCGTTCGTATGGAAGAGAATGCTCCGGCAAGACGGGTATTTGATGCGGTGATCTGCGGAAGTCGGTGAAGAGGACGACCTTGTTTTCGTTGGAAGCACCAAATCGAGGAAGCCCTATGATCGATTGGTGTGATCAATTGGCTTAAGCCCGCAAGAAGCAGAGGCGCCTAGAAGGATGTGTTGTATTAGGCCGAAATCCGTTAATTGGCCAATTAAGTAAGTAAGTTAAAGTCCAGTTCTTGTGACCCATGAGAAATCGACCGTCTCGGATTCTCAAGCACACTGTCATGAAAGGCAATATTTTAGGAAGATCTCGCATTTGTTAACTTTTGGGTGTTGGTGGATCGTTTAATGAACAAGTGGACTCAAGTGTATCCATCATCTTGCATACATATGTACATAATTGATCATTACCATGCTTCAGTTAGGATTACTACCTAGTTTCTCACATCACACCATACCCAGTTTCTCACACACTTGAGAAACCATTTCATATCAATTTCATTTACTCTCAGAGTTTTTGGTACAAGGAAGTCGCCGATAAAATATTGGTTCATACTTCGTTTTGTTGGAGATGTTTGACCTGGTATTTGAGCCGTGGCCTCAGGTCTAATAAGCCGACATACTAGCTATTTGACTACTGCGACTGTGGAGTGTACAACCGTTTTGATAAAACAATTTCATATTTGCCCGTGTTGTTGGAGGCTATTATGACAACGAATGTTGCTTCTACAAGGTGGCCATTATCGACTTTCAAGTTCGAGAGACCCTGTTGGAATGCCTAATAATTATAAAATCTTTATTTCATTTGATTTGGTTATAAATGGTACTGACTTACATATCTACTAACATTTGTCACTGATAGCTTAAAATATAAACAAAGAATTTAAAAGCTCTTTAACAAATTCAAAAAATTTATGGTAAAAAGAAAAACGAATTATTTACTGTCGACTGACTTTTTTCATACACTATATTACAAGTCGAAATACTTACTCCGATCTTACACACGCTTAATGCTTAAAGGCAAACAGTGTGTAAAACATGAAGAAGTTTACCAAGCCCAAGTAAATTTTCGTTTGTAATAATAGAGTCAGGCCAGGTTAAGTCAAAACAATGCACCATAAAAGTAATGAGTTCTTCAGCACTCCTATCCTATCCTTTTCCCTCTGCCATGCAATTTGTTCATGACTAGTGTGTGTGTGTGTGTGTGTATTAACTTAACTGCCGGCAACTTAACTGGCAACAAGTGTAGACAAAATTATGCAAAAAGATTTCAAGAAAAACTATTTCTTTTACTATCACTTCCATGTACTACGGCCGCTTCAACGAAGAAAAGACAGGCAAATACTCTTAAAAAAAAACAACAACTTTTATTAGGGTGAAGAAAATGTAATACAGTGAATGGGTATTTGTATGTATGTATCTCGGTATGATAGTGTATATGTATGTCTCTTTGTTTATGTATTTTAAATATGCATTCAAAATGAAAATATTAGGGCAAACAATGGTTGTACATCAGAAGCTCGATGTTTGTGGGTTTGTTTGAAGTCTATAGACGGCTAAACGGCTGGACCGATTTTCTTGAAATTTTAGCTGTACCTTTCTATATGTCTGGAAGGAACTATAGACTATATTTTATTATTTTAAAATTTCAAGTAGGCGTGGTACCACGCCCACATACCCAATAAGTATTTAATATCTCATAAACTGCAACAGCTAAAGTCCTCAAATTTTGTATGGATGACTTTGGCGTATATACGAAAAAAATGGGATGATTGGTTATAGTGGGCGTGTCACCTCCCATATTCTATATATATAAAAATGAATGTTTGTTTGTATATACCTTATAGAATCGTAAACTATGCATTTGAACATGTTATGATCTTTAGAAAAGTTATTGTGCATAAGCCGATGAAGATTTCTAAGTTAATATGACTAATTTCCGGCAGGTAGCGCCACTGATAATTACTTAAAATCAATTAAATCGAAATCTGTGCATTTAATCGTGTTATGATATTTACCAAAGTTGTTGCGCATAAGCCGATGAAGATTTCTAAGTTAATATGACTAATTTCCGGCAGGTGGCGCCACTGATAATTACTTAAAATCAATTAAATCGGAAACTGTGCATTTAATCGTGTTATGATATTTACCAAAGTTGTTGCGCATGGGTCGATGAAGATTTCTAAGTTGGTATGACCAATATCCGCCAGGTGGCGCCACTGAAAATTACTTAAAATGAATTAAATCTTAATCAAAGTTGTTACGTGTGAGTCACGGAGTTTGGTGTGATTAATTTCCGAGGGATGGCGTCACTGAAAATTATTTAAAACGAATGACAAGCAATTGGTCGACCTACACCCCATGTACGAAAAAAAAGAGTATTACGATCCTCAGAATCAGACGAGCACTGTGACTAGAAAATCTTCGCTAAGACCCTTTAGCATGAACTACTTGAACAACGAGAAGTGAAATTAGAAACAGCTAGAATGTGTACTATTCAGGCCCGTCGATCTGAATCATCAGGACAACGGGAAACAAAAGGCAATAAAATGAATCAAAATTAATTGGACATTTGTGTAATGCCTTTCCTTCAAATTTGTTTTAGTTGGGGGCGCAGCAATACGTGCAGGGAACCGCTAGTATAATATAAAGAGTAATGTATAGACCTCCTCCACCTTGTGTAAAAATTGCACAACTAAAAATTACTGGACCCTGAAAGAAAGACTTTTGAGAAATTTTTCATGGTGAAATTATTTACCCTCACAGCTAGTAGGCTGCTGTGCGAAAAACGTCGAAACAAATTTTTTTTGTTATATAGTTTTGTGCGAAGACATACCTAGGGATATTAGAGTTCTCTATGGTCCCCAAATTCTGGACATGAACAAATATTAAGAACATTTTGAGGGAAGGAAATTCGAATGTACATACTTATTGTCGCGTACTTCCAAAGGCTATATTATACTGCCCTTAACCTATATTGGAATAACCCTGTCTCCCTCAATTCTGTTGTCCTAGCTACTTTGCGGATGCTGTTCGGTATTAATGAGAGTAACTGCCTATCTATTATATGATAAATACTCAAATTGTTCTTTCTGAGCTGGATAATTGCCCATAAGGCCGATGTGTGTGTCCCCCTCATTACCACAGCGTCTAAGCGTACCATCTGGCTGTGAATCCTTGGGCTGCACTGCCAATGACATACGCTCACGGTAATCATTTAATCACTACCATTTCGCACCAGAACCTTTCAAGATATTTGCAAAGATTTAACCAAAGCTCATCATCATCAGCATCGATTTCTGTTCTAAATCAAGTTTCTTTTGGCTATACAATACCTCAGCCTATTTGTATATAGTTTGATGAAAACACGACTCAAATCTCATTATATTACACAATAAAAGTTACGAGCTTCTAAAATATATTTGGGAGTAGCAGGCTATCCGTTTCTCTTCAATTTTTCACACTTAACCTTTAACCACCATGCACAAACACGTTGACTGCCAACTACTAGATAACCAGTAGATTGCGCTCCCTTGTATTTGGCTGAAGTTGTTAACTGGCATGAAAGTTGTCCTCCTCGCAAGCTCTTTTGCCATCTATTCATATGAATTCCTAGATAATCAGTGTTCCAGTAGAAAGCGATAGAGTTTCTCTTGAATTGCACACTCAGTTGAACCACACTGTGCTGTACTAATCCCGTGTCGACCTCCCAAGGCCTAAGTGGTCGCATAACAGCATAATAGTCAAATAGTATTGCCAGGTCTCTAGGAATGCAACATTGTTAAGAAAATCATTGTTGTTGGCAACATCATACATACATAATTGGTAATTATAACCCTTCAGTCAGGACCATTGACCTGGTTTTGTGTTAATTTTATACATAAAGTGGCGGGACATACAGTTTAAAGTCGACTCCGAAAATCGAAAAAAACAGAAGCTCGTCTTATGAACTAACTAAAGTATTCCCAGCAACAAACATGGCAATTAGATGTTTATCGCCAAATGCTACTAATGCAATCTTCCCGCAGATTGCTAGCAGCTGTTTCCTGAAATGTTGTAGAGTCTTACTTACTGATCGTCTCATATTTATCTTATGTGACAGACAAACTTTTAAAAACAGTGTTTCGTTCTATGTTTTATTTTATAGATATTACAGAAGGATAATATTTCGGTCAAATACGTGTAAGATAACAGAATAATTCGTTTTGATAATGTGCTAATCGGAAATGATCATAATTTTACACCCATAATGGCTTTTCGAAGTACGATCTGAAAGTCTTTCAGCTTTTAATAATTTCAATAATTTTGCCATTCTGGATTAATATTATTATTAATATATGGCCGTTATAAATTTCGTGGCCCACCGAAATCGAATTGGCAGTTTATTATTCAAGTACATGCTACAACTGTACTTGGGTAACCTGTATCCGGTAAATCAGAAAGGACTCAAAGGGAGAGCATTGTTATTGATATAATCGATGTTTTATTGCTACGGAATGCTTTTTTATTTCACATGACGTTAAGTGCATGGAAAATGAAAAAAACTGGGTTCTGGTTCTGGTTACCATTGCCAGGCATTTTCTCTTTTTATTTCTCTCTCTTACTCCCTTTATGTCCCTATTTGTTTAAAAGAATGAAACTTTCCGAATGTTAATGTGTTTTTAATTTATTAAAACAATAACAATACAACTGAAAAAACAAAGTTTCTCGTTGTTGTTGTTGTTGTTATTATATTCTTTATACTTTTTATGAAAATTCATGACACAAAGTTTTATTTTTTGAAAACTCTCAAATCTCATTATATTACACAATAAAAGTTACGAGCTTCTAAAATATATTTGGGAGTAGCAGGCTATCTGTTTCTCTTCAATTTTTCACACTTAAACTTTAACCACCATGCACAAGCACGTTGACTGCCAACTACTAGATAACCCGTAGATTGCGTTCCCTTGTATTTGGCTGAAGTTGTCAACTGGCGCGAAAGTTGTCCTCCTCGTAAGCTCTTTTGCCATCTATTTATATGCCTAGATGATCAGTGATCCAGCAAAAAGCGATACAGTTTCTCTTGATTTTCACACTCCGTTAAACCGCACTGTGCTGTACTAACCCCGTGTTAACCTCATTGCTCGCATGAGAACAAAATTGTCAAATAGTATTACCGTGTCCCTAGAGATGCAACATCGTTAAGAAAATCATCGTTCGGTGGGTCGCCGTGGTTTAGTAGGTAGTGTCCTAGCTTATTAGACGTATAGCCAGGATTCGAGTCCCAGGCCAGACATCAAAAATAAAAAAATACAAAAAGTATTTTTTCGGCGATTTCTTCTCTCTCTCTTCTTGAAAAGTTTCTCAAAACTCTGTCGTTCGGAGTCGACTTTGAACTGTAGGTCCCGCCACTTCTGTATAAAATTAACACACACACAGCATAAGTGGTGTGAGAAACTGCGGGCTTCTTGAGGACGATTGCTTTAGGCTGTCTAATATTGAAGGTATAGCACTGGCAATTTTATAGTCATCAGTAGGAACTCGTTTCCTTACAGTTCGCATCTTCCCTCTTTCCACCTTTCCTAAACCTGCACAATGCACTGCATGAGCAGGGGTCATCCCCTGAGTGCTGGTTTAATAAAAAAAAAAAACAAAAAAATAGTTTTATTAAAATGAATTAAAATAAATCAAAATATTAAAATTATTCAACAAAATGTATCAATAATCGTAACAATATTTTGTACTAAGCTAGGTTTATGAAGTTTTTTAAGGCTCGATCTATGGTTAAATATAAACTTTTAAATGGTCCACCATCATTATACCATCAATATGACTTTGTTAGTCTACGCTCGCAAATGTTATTAATGTTGCTTTGAACTCAAGCAAAAATCACGGCCTGAAGACTATCAAATTTTTAAGTCGAAAATCTTGATAAAAAGTTTTTATGTCTTCTTAAATTAAAACTTTGACTGCTCGGCTGTTTATTCAAACACTTTAAGCACTTTATTGGTCCCTTTTCTAGAATAGTTGTTTACAAAAATTGCTAATAAGCATCCCCTTAATGTAAGTAAATAATGGATAAAGAAAAATCTCCCTCCTAAAACCCCGGGCTCATGTATTTGGTTTTAATTTCAGTACAAACATTTGTTCTACAAACACCAACATAAGCTTTAGATAAAAATAATGCTAATTTAGAAACACACACACATACACACGTTTACATAGACGCACAACAGATATACACACACATAGTCATAAGCATTTGCTTATGTTATGAGCACACACAGAAAGTTTATTTCCAGTTTGTTTGCTTTTCTGTGTAGAGATCCAGAGAGAGAGAGAGAGAGAGCGAGACAATTTTTAGATTAAATTAAGTCACTGTAACCGTTAACTTTACTCAGACAATGTAAGAGAGTGTGTTGTATTTAAATTTAAAACAGAGCTGTGTTCTCTGTAAGCGGGTGTATGTATGTGCGGGTGTATATGTGTTTCATGTCACTTGACCTTTGTTAAGTGCATGGAAAATGGAAAAAACTGGGTTCTGGTTCTGGTTACCATTGCCAGGCATTTTCTCTTTTTATTTCTCTCTCTCACTCTCTTTATGTCCCTATTTGTTTAAAAGAATGAAACTTTCCGAATGTTAATGTGTTTTTTAATTTATTAAAACAATAACAATACAACTGAAAAAACAAAGTTTCTCGTTGTTGTTGTTGTTGTTATTATATTCTTTATACTTTTTATGAAAATTCATGACACAAAGTTTTATTTTTTGAAAACTCTCAAAAGAAAAACAAGGCAAAAATATCAAAACCATTGCCTTTAAAACAATACTCCTCATGTTTATGGTTTCAAAAGGGGGCGGGAGGCGGGAGGCAGGGCAGGGCAGGGTAGTGTTGACTAAATACATTATAATTGTTTTATTAAGACAAACTGTTGTTGAGGAAAATTATTATTATTTTTCCTTTCAAATGCATGAAATCGTTGCTGCTTAATTTCTATTAAATTTGGAAGTTTTCTTGAAAAAAAAAAAAAAAAAACAAAAAAAAGTTTTATTAAAATGAATTAATCAAATATAATAGTCAACAAAATGTATCAATATCGTAACATATTTGTACTAAGCTAGGGTTATGAAGTTTTTTTAAGGCTCGATCTATGGTTAAATATAGCTTTTAAATGGTCCACCATCATTATACCATCAATATGACTTTGTTTAGTCTACGCTCTCAAATGTTACTATGTTGCTTTGAACTCAAGCAAAAATCACGGCCTGAAGACTATCAAATTTTTAAGTCGAAAATCTTGATAAAAAGTTTTTATGTCTTCTTAAATTAAAACTTTGACTGCTCGGCTGTATATTCAAACACTTTAAGCACTTTATTGGTCCCTTTTCTAGAATAGTTGTTTACAAATATTTCTAATAAGCATCCCCTTAATGTAAGTAAATAATGCATAATGAAAAATCTCCCCCCTAAAACCCCGGGCTCATGTATTTGGTTTTAATTTCAGTACAAACATTTGTTCTACAAACACCAACATAAGCTTTAGATAAAATAATGCTAATTTACAAACACACACACGTTTACATAGATACACAACAGATATACACACATAGTCATAAGCATTTGCTTATGTTATGAGCACACACAGAAAGTTTATTTCCAGTTTGTTTGGTTTTCTGTGTGTAGAGATCCAGAGAGAGAGGGAGACAATTTTTAGATTAAATTAAGTCACTGTAACCGTTAACTTTACTCAGACAATGTAAGAGAGTGTGTTGTATTTAAATTTAAAACAGAGCTGTGTTGTCTGTAAGCGGGTGTATGTATGTGCGGGTGTATATGTGTTTCATGTCACTTGACCTTTGTTAAGTGCATGGAAAATGGAAAAAAACTGGGTTCTGGTTACCATTGCCAGGCATTTTCTCTTTTTATTTCTCTCTCTCCCTCTCTTTATGTCTCCCTATTTGTTTAAAAGAATGAAACTTTCCGAATGTTAATGTGTTTTTAATTTATTAAAACAATAACAATACAACTGAAAAAACAAAGTTTCTCGTTGTTGTTGTTGTTATTATTTTCTTTATACTTTTTATGAAAATTCATGACACAAAGTTTTATTTTTTGAAAACTCTCAAAAGAAAAACAAGGCAAAAATATCAAAACCATTGCCTTTAAAACAATACTCCTCATGTTTATGCTTTTAAAAGGGGGCGGGAGGCAGGGTAAGGCAGGGCAGGGCAGGGTAGTGTTGACTAAATACATTATAATTGTTTTATTAAGACAAACTGTTGTTGAGGAAAATTATTATTATTTTTCCTTTCAAATGCATGAAATCGTTGCTGCTTAATTTCTATTAAATTTGGAAGTTTTCTTGAAAAAAAAAAACAAAAAAACAAAAATAATTACAGTTTAAAAGTATAAATATGTGGTGCCACAATAGAATGGCATAGCAATGCAAGGAAATTTAATTACTTTTTGAAATTTAATGCCTTTAACGCCTATAAACTTACTTACTCAACTTACTTAAGTGATCATGGCACCTATGAGTGGCAGGAGCTAAAGTTTAATGTCGGCTCCGAATTTTTTTGAGGAACTTTTCATGGAAATTTTATTTTACACGCAGAGTTATTTGCCAGGAGAGCGCTGAGAGTAAGTTGCCGAAGCTACTTACTTAATTGGCCATAACAACCCGATTAACGGATTTCGGCCTGCCACAACACTTCCTTCCAGGCGCCTCTGCTTCTTGCGCCCCTACGCCAGTTGGTCACACCAATGGGTGACAGGGATTCCTCGATTTGGTCCTTCTAACGGATACAAGGTCGTCGTCCTCTTCGCCGACTTGTGCAGATTCCCGCATGAAATACTCTTCTAGCCGGAGCATCCTCCTCCATTCGAACGACATGGCCGAGCCAGCACAGCCGCTGTATATTAATACGCTGTGCAACGTCTATTATGTCGTTAAGGAGCTCATACAGCTCACTGTTGAATCGGATGCGAAAATCATCGCCAACTCGCACTGTACCAAAGATCTTACGTAAGACTTTTCTCTCGAATACTCTTAAGGCAGCTGCATCAGTACTTAAGATAATTACTCTTTAATTTTCCGTTTTGTTCCAGTTGTCTGAGCTAAAGTTAAAACTATGGACTGGCGTTTAAAAAGTCAGCCCACTATGTACTAGACTATGATGACTTAGACACCAAAATCGTGTGTTTTTATATTTGCTCACTCTACATACTATATTAAGAAATTATCACTCGGCATTTTACGGATGCCTAGAAGACAACTAGTCGCCGTGGTCTAGTAGGTAGTGTGTTGGCTTATTAGACGCAAAACACTGGGAGTAAATAAAATTGCCATGAAAAGTTTCTCAAAAAAAAAAAAAAAAACTGCCGCTCAGAGTCAACATTAAACTGTAGGTTTCGCCACTCCTGTATAATATTAAAACACACAACATAAGTGGTGTTAGAAGCTAGGTTCACTGAAGCTGACTGAAGGGTTGTAATGACCAATTATGTATGTACTCTACATTTATGATTTGGCGTTTTACTAGCCATCCGTAAGGACGAATAGTGACACATGAGTCCTGGCGTTTGGGAAAAACCAGACTGTCTTCCATGTTTACGCAATTGAAAATTACCTTCAACTTTGTACCTGGTAGCAGATATCCTTGCTCTTGGCTCATGTTAATATGGGATTGTGTAAACAAGCTGAATCAGTTTGGCAAGAGAAATGTAGACGCCATCTACTAGAACCTAGATAATGTGGGAATTCACGGCAATGAACAGACTGATGAGCTTGAAAGAATTATAATCTTTTTGAGGAGTTGAAAAAGATGTTTGGAATGGTAGACTCTACGAATGAAATGAAAAGTTGAAGGAGACACTTTTCAATCCAAATGGTTTAGAGGCGTTCTAAACTTTTGTTGGGAACTACAGGCATACATACATAACTGGTCATTATAATCCTTTAGTCAGAATTCTCACCTAGCTTCTCACACTACTTATGTTGTGCTCGATAATTTTATACAGGAATGGCGAGACCTGTAGTTTAAAGCCTGAAAGATTGGTTCTGAGAAACTTTTCATGTGCAAATTTATTTACTCTTAAAATTTTTTGCCAGAAATCTGCTGAAAGGATGTCTCCTAAGAAATATTTTTTCATACCCCATTTTGATTGAGATGTCTGGCCTGGCTGTACGTCTAATAAGCCAGCACCTTCGGTAATTGCAATCTTTAAATGGATATCATAAAAGCTGTATGCTGGGATGGCGACCAAATAGTATGGCGAACTCGCATTCTTAGTACTCTCTCTCCAATTTGTATTGAACACATCCTTTCATTTAGAAGATATTATGCAGTTTTATCATAAATTCGGAAAATTTTATTCTGCGTTCAAAAACTCTTGTTCGTGTCCCATACTTCATTCTGCATCCATGCGCATAATGGATAGTTATTCTATTCATGGCTTCTTATGACCTACATACGAGTACATATATAATTGGCCATTATAACAATTCAGTAAGGATTACGGCCTATCTTAATTTTATACGTGAGTGGAGGGACCTACAGTTTAACGTCGACTCCGAACTACAGATTTTTGAAAAACTTTTTTAAGGCAACTTTATTTACTCTGAGAATTTTTGCCAGAAATCTGCTGAGAGGAAATCGCCGGAGAAATATTTTTATATTTCTGATCTGCGATTTAAACTCGGGTCTTATGTCTAATAAGCCAACACACTACTAACTAGCATAGAGTCTACAATATCGCCAGAGATTCGTATGTTCGACTTTTCTCCCATTAACTACAGCAATGAATTGTAGTTCTGTGAAAATCAAAGTGGTACCTACTTCTAGATTATCCAATTCCATCCGGCGATAGCCTAGACAAAGTTGTTCTAAAAGAGATATGACGCCACCAGCCTATAATCCTTACCAAATAGTCACTTTTCCGTAATGCATTGCATGCTTTTGGATCTTATATGGTATTTATTGTTTATTTACTGAACTAGCGGACTGGAATTTATCCACCACATTGCTATTACTTCTCTCGGATTATGGTGATCGTAAAATGCCCGAAAAGCGCGGTACTTTGCTCGAACAATGTAACCGATGTTGATAACACCATTTTAAAGGAGATGATTGTTATTAATTATCAAACTTCGGATCTGACTGGTGGAGGACGACTGACCCTATATAATCTCGAAGTTAGATATTTCGATTCCTTCGATTCTCATTCTCTCCCCGCCTTACCTACATTCCCTCCTTTCATCCTATATCCTCTAGTTCCTACCTTCCCTAAGACATTGTACAATGGGTCAATTTCGATCTCCGGTACTGTACTTGTCTTAACCGACAAGTGCACGTCCTCTAACCTAACCTAACCTAGATATTTCGATGAACCCTTAAAATCTTTGGCTAAAACTCATCAACGAATATATCACATAGGCCGTTGTAGTATAATAAGTGCAGTATGTTGTGTTATTAGACGTGAGACCATGGTTCAAACCTTAGTTCAGACATGAAAATAAAACATAAAAACTATTTTTTCGGCGACTTCCCCTCAGCAGATTTCTGACAAAAACTCAGACAGTAAATAAAACGGCTAAGAAATCTGTCATTCGGAGTTGACCTAAAACTGTACGTCCCACCACTCGTGTGTAATATTAAAACATTCAACATAAGTGGTGTAAGAAATTAGGTCGTATTCTGACTGAAGGATTGTAATGACCAATTACGTAGGTATGTGTGCAAGTAACAGTTAAACAGACTTTTCGGAATTGTAATGCGACCACAGTGTTGCGGTTCTAGGTTAGAATCACACCAAAGACTCAGATCTGCTTCGCTTACTTTAATTTGAAGAGCTTAATTAAAAATAAAGATAAGCTGGTGATGAAAGTATACTCCTACTCCGTTTTTCCTTTTCTAAACAGTGCAGTTCTTGTGGTTAGCTCCAAAGTCATCTCCTGAGTGTTGATTTCAGAGTTAACAAAGCATCAGGAGTATATTGTATTCCCTTATATCACTTGATTTAATAATAAAAATTCATAAATTTTTTTCTTTTGTTTTTTTTTTTTTAGTATTTTAATATCCTTGTCACGTCTTTATCGTAATTTTATGACAAAATGTCCTATGAAATGTGTCTGCAACAGAAAATTTTTTAATTAAAATTTATTTACATTCTTTTGATTCTTGTGTGTTGCTGCTTGTTTTTATTATTATTTTTAGTCTGGATACTGGAAATCCTATGCACGAAGTAATTTAAAGTTTAAATTTTAGAAAAAAAAATTTAAATTTACTTGACAACCCGTAAAGTTACTAACGTTTGCCCATACAACCACAATTCATAGACAAAAAAATATATTTTTTTTTTTGAATCCTTGGTCCTTCGATTAGTTTGTATAGGTCCTGCCTGTATGGAATACTTTTCTTTACTTCATTACAATTTATGCAAATTTTTATTTCATTTTTATCATCACATTATTTTATTATGTTGCTTTATTACGTTGTTTTGTTACGTTTTTTGTTTTGTTACGTGTTTTTTGTTTTAGGGACATGGAAAAAGTATCAAATATTTCTTATATTTTATAGACAACAACAACAACAACAATAACAATAACAATAACAACAAAAACAAAATTTAATATTTTCTTAATGACATTCAATGTTGTCTGTTTCCTTGATACACAGCAACGTACATACAAATATTTGCTTCAAATACATTCTTTCCTTTCACTAGGGATGTTAATGTCATCAAAAATTTCTTTCGTTTTTTTTTTGATTTTTTTATTTCTTTTTTTTAATATAAAATTGCATTTGAAAACAATACAACAACAATAAATAAATAAATAAATAAAGAATAATAGAAATTGTTATAAAACAAGTAAGAATGACAGATGCAAAGATCAAAGGCGACCATCTGGTTAGCTATGAACAGGCATGTATTCATTTCGAAAACGTGCACACTGTACGGCGTTATCGTTCGGTTATTTACAGGTTTAGAGTTTAGAAAAGTTTGATTTACAGAATTCCCCCGATTTACTTGGTTTCGATCAACGTCATCAAAAATTGTGTTCCCTTTAACTTCGATTGGCGTCGTCATTCGGTTTACGTTGCCTCTATTGTTTATAAACAAAACAGAAGGTAGTGTGCTGGCTTATTAGACTTAAAGCCAGGGTTCGAGTCCCTGGCCAGACATCAAAATATAATACAAAAAAGTATATTTTCGGCGGATTTCTGGTTAAAACCCTGAGAGCAAATAAAATGCCATGAAAAGTGCATCTGATAGTATGAGTTCATTGAAATTCAAATTATGTCGCCTTTTTCCGGAACATTCTACGACGTAAATCGAGGGAATACTGTACTCGATGATTGGCTTAAATGTCAACAAAGTCAATCTATTCTTTACTTCATTCCAAAAGTCGTCATCATGTTTGTCCGAACTGCAGTTTCTTGTTGACCTAAATTTCCAATAAATCCCAACGTTGCTTAAGCGAAAATCGTTACATTACGTTCAGTGGTGATAGAATGACATAAGTATTGACAGGATCGAAATAACCGATGATTCAAATTTAAGTCGCTAGTTAGCAAACACGTTCCAACGTTTATTTTACCTCCGCTCAAGAAATGAATATTCTTAGAATTTCGTACACTTGAATTCAAAGCTTGCAGCGATTATGTCAAGAGTTGTCTCAAGAGTTGTATGTTGCTCAGGCTAAATTTACTCGCAGGATGGTTTAATATTGACTTGGAGGACCGATATATAATATTCACTCGATTTATGTCATCTCGATTTGCAGTGTTTTAATAAACGTCGTCAAAAATTTTTGTTCTCCTCAACTTTAATTTATGTCGTCATTCGATTTACGTCCCCTAAAATAAAATAATTAAATTTTTATTATATGTATTGAATATCTTTTAAAAGGGAAGTCTCCTGATTTTGTTTATAAACAACAGAGGCGACGTAAATCGAATGTTGACGTAATTCGAAGTTTAAGAGAACAAAATTTTTAACGACGTTAATCAAAACAACGTAAATCAGGACAACGTAAATCGAGGGAATACTGTAATTTGTAGTTTATTTGCAATCTTAGAAAAAATCCCACAAGAAAAAGTCACTTCTACTTGAGATGCCCTCAAAACCGCTATCCAATGTGCATAAGCTGTGTGCCATGTAAAAACCACATGGGTGCCAATGTCGAGATCATCCGATTCAGGCTAACCTGTTGAACTCTTCATCGTTCTAAAATAAATGTGGCACCATCACTCTGTAATCCTTACCAAACTGTCACCTTTTCATTATACATTGGATGGCTTTTGGATCTTACTTTATGGTTTGGTATCATAACAAATCTAACAATTGGTTTCTTCACATACCCATACAGAAATCCAGAAACGGGCGTCACAGCTGAAAATAACATTTCGATGACAGCAATTAAAGCAACTCACTTGTCTTTACAGACGTTTATCTTCAATTACTCACTCAGTAGAATTTTGTTCATCTATGTAAGAACTCATATTCCTTGGATTCTTTTGTATACTTTTCACCGTCGTTGTGTTTCATCGACATAATGATATTGATTGCTCATTCACTGAATTAGTGAATTGGAATTAATCCACCATATTGCGTACAATGCTTTCTTATTATGGTGATCCCCAAAATAGATCAAAGGGATGTTACTTTGTCTGAACAGACCACCGATGTTGTTAATTGATTATTAATGATTTTATTACTGGACCATTCTGCTGAATGCTATATACCTTCAGTCAGACTTACGGTCTAACCACTAATCACCATTAATGTTGTGGGATAATTTTATATGTGAGTGGCGGGTACTACAGTTTAAAATTGACTCCGAACAATAGATTTCTGAGAAATGTTTCATGACAATATTATTTACTCTCGAGTTTATAACACAAATCTGCTGAGAAGAAGTCCCCAAAGAAATATTGTCTCATATTTCGTTTAGTCGGAGATGTCTGCCCTGGAGTTTGAGTCGTAATAAGCCAAAATACTATCTACTAGACTTTGACGAGTTTAATGTAAGCAATAGTCATACGTTCCAATAATGGCACCAATAAGCCTTTCAAATGAAGAAGTCTAGTACATAGTGTGTTGGCTTATCAGACGTACAACCATGGTTCGAGCCTCAGGCCAAACATCAAAAACAAAATACAAAAAATATTACTTCGGCGACTGCCTCTCAGCAGATTTCTGACACAATTTCTGAGAGTAAATGAAATTGCCATGAAGAGCTTCTCACAAATCTGTCGTTTGGCGCCAACATTAAACTATAGGTCCTCGCTACTCACGTATAAAATTAACACGCACTATATAAGTGGTGTAAGAAGCTAGGTCAATAATCCTGACTGAAGGGTTGTAATGACCAATTGTGTATGTACGATATATCACATACATTTTGTTTCCTTTGAACTTTAAGATAGGAAGCGCTTAAAAAAGGCGCAATATAAACCTCTGACACTAGGGGCTATGAACTATGAAAGAAAAAATGAGAGAATGATGGAAAAAAGTTAACGATAGAATAAAAAGTTTAGAAAATTCATAAAATTTTGGTCCGGAAACACAAACGAGGATAAGCCACTGCACTTAAACAATTCTACTGAGCTTATCGGTGTGTTTAACCAGGAAATTCGAACTTAAAATACCTCTTATCTTTCATATTCTATAGTGTAGAGTACATAAGGAATAAAAGGGATATTTCGATATAGTTCATTATTGTTGTTATTGTAATTTATATGAATATTCCCTCCATTCATTTTCAATCTCCCTTCACCGAGTGAAGAAAAGTCAGTCATTCGATATTCATTATTTGCCAAAGGTCGTCGTCGTCTTCGTCGTCTAAGACATAAAACATCTTTCGCAATTTAGCAAGAGAAAGAACCAAGAGAAATTCATAATAAATGACAGAATGGAAAAGGAGCTCCTGATATAATTTTATTATTATAGTTGCGTAAAAAATTTATTTATTTTTATCTGAAAATAATAAAAAAAATTATTATTTTTTATTGAAAGAACTTAAACAATTCAATAGAAAGTTAAAGAAAATAAATTCCACTTGGATTACATTTTTTGTATAAAAATAAACAACCAGAATCGATCAATTTAAAAATTTAAAAATTTTTTTTAAATGTTTTTTTGAATAAAATTGAAAAATAACAAAGACAGGGTGGACACTGTTGGAGAATTAGGAATCCGTCACGAAACGATTTGAAAAAGGCTAAATGCGTAAAGGAGAGAGAAATCATCATAGTTTAGTAGGTAGTATATTGGCTTGATAGATGTCAGGCCACAGTTCAAAGTCCGTTGAAATAATGAGCTATACGAGCACCTCATATACATTAAGCAGCATATCGTAAGACCCCGCTTAACGCTGTTTCAGTATTACGTGGTTGTAAATCAAACGGAAATGCATTAATTAAAAGCGGTGCACTATATAACGCTCTTTTGTAAGTCCGTTCAAGTTTCCGTCTTTATTTGCCGAAGTCGTAATCACTATACGAACGCGTCACAGTTGATTTATTAGTTGTGTTAAGTTGCCTCGCTTAATGCTGTTTCGCAGGAGATTTCAGGCAAAAACTCTGAGAGTAAAAAAAAACCTTCCATGAAAATACTATCAAAAAATACTATCGTTGTCATAGTGATTCAATCGAGTCTGTGCAGAGACAGTTTTTATTATTCTGTTTACGTGGCTTAGGATGGGATTATACCAATGGGCTTCCGCCGTATGAGGATAGATTAGCTTTGGTAAAACTTCCAACTTTGGAATGTAGAAGGTCTGTTTTAGATGTTTGTTTTATTTTTATATCTGGTTAAAGGTGATATCGATTCTGAGTTTTTGCTTTCTAACCTGAATTTCAGCATTCCTGCAAGATTTACACGGCCCTATCGTCCTCTTTCCTTAGATTTCTATAGATCGAATTATGCATGTAATTTTCCTTTTCGTAGCTTCTATTCTGGCATTAATTTATAAATTATCGTATAAAAACGTATTTTTGTTCTTGTCTTAGATAGTTCCGTTTTTTTTTTTGTTACCTTGTTCAGCTTGTGATTAGCTTTTTCCTTACCCGCTACAGTCCGGACTGTGGTGTGTACGTGTCCCTGCGTAATGGGGACGAGCCCTCCGCGGTCGGGTGAGGGTGGGTTAGTGTGAGGCCGGGACGTTCGTATGAAAAAATAAAAAAGAGTTTCTCAAAAGAAATCCATCGTTCGGAGTCGACTTTAAACTGTAGATGCCCCCACTTATGTATAAAATTAACACACATAACACAAGTGGTGTGAGAAACTAGGTCAATAATCTAAACTGAAGGATTGTTATGACCAATTATGTATGCATGTTGATTGAAACTCGGATTAGACAAGTTCAATATTTGGCATGATGTTGATTGTTGTAATGCAACTTTATTGGTTCTGAACTTGGATTGGAAAAGTTCAAGATTGCAGATTATACTACTTAGGTAAAATCTGAAAAGAAATCCAATTGTTTTCCATTCAGATTTGAATCTGAGATCAGCAATGAATCGTTTTTCCGCTACTCATAAGTACTCATGCAATTTTGAGTATGAATGAATCAACAGAATTGAAATTCAACTACTCTGATAAGTAGCAACGAGTACGAGTACAATGTCGATACCAAACTTTCGAAATATGTTAGATTCATACGCCTATTCATTATGATAAATAAATTTGGAAAAATACTTATAATACTTATAAGTGATTCGAATTATTCATCAAAATTTACAGCCTTTGTTTTTGTTGCATATACAAACAAAGAAGAAAGGAAAGACAAAGACAACAAGCAAAGCATACACTCAATCTTCTTGTGAGTATTGCAGTATTAATATGCGAATCATACTTATTTTGTGCTTCGTGTAAATGTTAAGTAAAGACTAGTCATGCGTATTGTTAAGCATGAATACGACGAGTACTTCCTACTTTGAGTATGAGTAGTATGAGTATCAAAATAGGTATGAATGCGTATAAGTATCTGAAATTATAAATATGACTCGAACCTACTCATTGTTTTGAATACTTATTGCTGATCTCTGATTTGAATATTGTTTGGTTTAACAAAAAATCTTGTAAACTCTTTAAAATTTGAAGGGATGAGTTAACGCAGACCGAAATCTATAAAACGGGTAATTGGCCAATTATGTATGTTAGTGTTAGTGATTACTTTAAAGTGATGAAAAAATTTTAACGTTGCTCTGACTAGTGAACAGAGCGATTGCGCAGATGTTATAGACGTGCGTGTTATCGTGGAACAACCTATGGAGCGGTGAACTATGTTTTATTGACTTTGAGAAAATCTACTACAAATCTGGAGTGCACTAGCAATTATCACAAACTGTTGCGCCTTATTGCAAGTGTATACAGTAGCACAACGTGTAGAATTAAACATAGAAAAATGGGTCAACTACTATGTACTACCTGTATATACAACATTTTATTTTCTTTTTTTTATAATTTTAATGGAACTATTTTTAATATAAAATAAATTAAAATAAAATCAATTTATCATAATTTATATAATTCTTGGCATATTTACTAGGTGGCTCAGAAGTAATATCTAAGAGTTCAAAGCATACGTGTCTTTTGGATACACGTAGAGATATAACAGAGAGACGAGAGTTTTAAAATATTTTTACTGATAAACAGCGTAATAGATTGTGAAGCGAATTCAAATGTTGGATTGGTATACATAGCCAACGTCGCCCATAGTCCACCAGAGATATGGAGTCCTTTATAACACTAAACAGTAGAAACAATAGAGCCATGGAATCTGTGATTAGATTAATTGGTAACAAGTCCAGCGCGTTATACATCAGAAGGCATCGGCGTGTGACATTGTCTCCTGAAACTATATCCTAGAGAGTACCAGTAAACTCTATAATTTATGGAACTGCTTTGGAACGTGAATGTGTAATAACCGTGAAAAGAATAGTTTATTTGCTACAAGGTCCAGCCCATTTTGTGGTATATATATGGTGAAGTAGATTTAGTCAGATAGAAACAAAGTATTTGATCCCAGAGTAAAATATTCAGGGTATAGCAATGCTATCTAACAGCTCTCATTATGTTGACTCAGGATTAGAAGGGAAAGTTGAATTAGCTGAAGAGATTGCTATGAGGATAAATTTTATGCCACTGATAAGGTGATCACAATCCTACTGTGGGGCAGGTAAATTAGTTCGGAAAAACATGAACGGTCAATATACAAAAGAAGAGAGGGGAGGGCGTTTAAGACGATCTATCAGGATCGGTCATTATAGGATCGAGGAATAGTCTAAAGTCAAAGAGGGGAACACTTAATTGTTTACTTAGTTAGAATCACATAGAATCTCGATATCTTGCAGGAGCGACTTGTTGGGAATCTTCGAAGGACATTGGAAGCCTGGCCTACCAATGTGCACGATTCGAAAGACTTACTCTCGGCTTGCTTGCGTACTAAACCCTACCTTGTTCGTCAAATTTCCAACCATTTGCCCCTCTAGGGATTACAATCAAGTATTACTTCGGAGGAGAGGGGGTTTAGATTCAGCGAGTGGTGCTTTCAAATTCTGTCCTTGCTCTGTCCTTGCTCTCTCATCCAATCTTTACTGTATCAATACCTTCCTTGCGAAAACATATACTGCGTTCCAATTGTTACATATTAAAGGGAGTTACCCGGAATCCTATCGTTCTCTCCAGGCAATTTCATTGAACAACATATCGCAAAATATGTTCCGCCGTATCCCTTTCACTACTGCATTCTGGGCATGTCTCTTCCAGGTCTTAACCAAACTTATGGACTGTGTCTCTTTTTAGTCCATAGGCTATGCTCGGTATGAGTCCGTGGGTCCATCTTCCCTTGGTGGAATTGGACCAATCCTTCTGTCATAGAATAGAAAAATCTATTCCTCTCTTTGCGTTCTGTTTCTTCCTGTCTATCTACATTATTAGCTTCCGGGGAATCATCCCCAACGCTGTGTTAGTAGACACCGTACGTAAGGCAGAAATCACCCTGTGAGCTGATGTTTCGTAGGTCGCTATTATTTCTGCTCTAAAGATTCTCTTCTCCATAGCCCCGGTCCACATAGGGGCTGCATTCATAGCAATCTCTGTTACTACCTCTATCAGTAGCCGTCTCCTCTCCTGTCTTGGGCCTCCTAGGTTAGGCATTATTCGGGCAAGTGCACATGTCGTCGCCGCACATTTTCCACCGATGTACGTCAGGTGGTGCCTAAACGTGAGCCTGTTGTCAATTATCACTTCCCGTTAGTTATAAACGCCGGTTACCTACCGTTATGGTAATAAATTCCATCTTCTTCCTACTGCTTACAAGACGTAAATCCGTTTTGTAATCAGCTAGTTTAACACCAAATTCCATGATCCAACTGCTGACTATGTCAACCGCAATGTTATATGTTCTCACCAATTCATCCAAAGGTTTTTCCCTTTTCCGTATAACCATTGATTTGTGTACCTCTAGGGAGTCTAAGCCTAAGTGCACCATCATGCATTACATTCCATAGTAATGGCCCCTGCACTGAGCTTTGCGGCACTAATGCCGATACCGCATATGACTTAGTGCCATCATCCGTGTCATATAAAAGCACTCTATCCTTAAAGTAGTCCTTAAGTCGTTCGGTACATTCTTTCCATCCAGGGCAGCTTGCGTGGCATCCCAATCCGCAGAGTTAAATGCGTTTTTGATGTCCAAGATGATGACAGAGCAGTATTCCTTATCGCCCTCCAGCCTGCGCTCACTGCTGTTGGCATCCTTTGGTATAGTCATAACCATTTCTATTGCATCTATTGTGGAGCATGATTTCCAAAAGACTTGTGGACCATCAAGATTGTGTGTTTTAACTCACTAGAAATTTTCTTATGAGTTTTTCTTAAGTCTCAGATATACGTAAATAAGTCACATACAACAGTGGTCCTCAAAGCCAACAAAACACATTCCGCTGGTCAAATTCAGCTTTAATTTTGTGACAGAGTCATGGAAAAATAGAATGCATTCTCGGTGGCATTTCATATTTAATGGCATGAATAGGTCCTTTGGTAATAAGACATGTCCTGGATCCATTCAATTTTTGAAGGAAGTATTACTTGAATGACAATTTAGAACCCTATGTTATCAGACATCATTTGTCAGGCTGTTAGCTTCCATGTATTCTTGCCCGATTTACTGCTTTTGTCTGTAATCATTCCCTAATAATTCGATCCATATGCCAGAGTTTCTTTGATAAAAACAAATTGCAGTTAGAGTTTAAGTTTTGAACCAAAAACTCTAGAGGTTGATTTAATATTTTCAACAGAATTTTCAAGAGAGAATTTTTTCTTATTTCATTTATAATAGAATTGCTATTATTTTAAAATATAAACCGACATTTGAGTTACCCTATATTGCGTATACAGTAAAAGGAAGTAAATATAATTATTAATTAAAAATCATCAACGTCAGTTTGACATGGACTTATTAAGGCATCATAAACCATCTGCAAATGATGGTTCATAAATTAACACCACAACAGTGTGTTTAAATAATGTTGAGCAGCTTGCAACAAAAGGCAGTAAATTTTATGAAACAAAGGCACATAACGCATGTCAGTCATATCAAATTGTCTCTATCCGAAAACAGTGGCTAACGAATATTTTTGGATTTTATGTTACAAAATAATTGTTATTTATGTTTTGTGCTTCACTGTATTTGCATACAATTGCTTTCCTATGAATTACTTGCATACATTTACGCACATGTAAAATACGCATGTAATGAATGGAGCGATTAAAAGTTTTTCTTTACTTTTCCTTCTTTTTCTATTTTCTTTTTGCTGGAGTCATCCTGCAAAGAGTCAACCTCATGTGGAATTTTTGAATGGAATGGATGTGCTACCAGTTAATAAGTGCATACAGGTGAAAAAGGCATAAGTTTTCTTGAATTCATGTGTAAGGAATTCTTGGGTTTTCATTTCAAAACGAAAAATGTGTAAAATGAGACAAGAAAATTACATGCAAACTTTATATTCATATTTTACAGGTAAAGTAAAGAATTCATATAAATTAACCTTACAAAGGCAGAAGTATTTCTTTTTTTTGTTACATGAAGAAACACAACATAAATTGTTTACTGAATGAAATTTTTATATAAAAAAAGTTTAATCCGTTCAAGGGTTAATTTGATTTTAAATATACCGCCAGTAAATTGCAAATAAATTCCTTTTTATTTCCATGAATTTTCACTTAATATGGGCTCATCTGTACATACATACATACATACTTATAGTCATGGCAGGCAGGTACATTTAAGCATGTGTGTATGTTTACATATTTCCCAGCCAGCAAGTTTGAAAATTTTTAATCAAATACGAGTCTTTTTTGATTCTTCATGTGCGATTAAAAAGCTCGAATATGCGCTCACTTTCTGATCGTAAAAGACTCTTACTAACAACGAGCGACCTTTTCTTAAGTCATTATGAGTCATTTCCTATATTACTTTAGAGTAATTTTCGAATCTTTTTCTAGTAGCTTTATAATCATTTTCAAATCTCTTTCTAGTCATTTATTAGTTTTATTTACCTTCGTTTATGATTCTTTTTCGAGTCGTCTTTCAGTCATCGTTTAATCGCATATGAGTCTTTTATGAGCCCTTTTATTGTCATTTATGAGTCATGTTCCTATTAATTTGGACTCGTTTGTATGTCATTTGTGATTAAAATTTGAGTCATTTATTATTCGTATTTATTCTCTTCAAGTGTTTTTATTAGGTTTACACTACAGAGATTTCAAAGTTTTTAATCATCTACTTGCGCAAAATATGATCATAAATTACGTAATTACAATCACTTTTCAAACCCCTGGATGATCTGTTTTTGATTAAGCGTTTTTCAGTCTTCAGTATAATTGGAATATAAAAACATTTTAAACGTCTGGATGATTAATTTCCAAATGCAATACAATTTTTGATTGTTTTTTTAAATTAAACTTATTTTACTCATTGACACGAATCATGTTTGAGTCCTTTTTATTCGTGTAACTAATAAGTTTTTGATCACCAAAAGTTTTCTAAAAAGACTCAGCAAGACGATTTTTATAAAAAAAATCTTCTGAATGCTAGGTGGGTTCTCTCTATACATTAGTGTGTGAGAACATAATTTTTTATGCAAATTTATTTGAAATTCTATATGTTTTGCTACATATTTATGAAATATTTCTTCAACAGCACAATAAAACAGAATTTAAACTGACAGAATGAATATCCTTAAAAAGCATTTGGTTGACAGAATATTTTAAAGAATTGAAAACAAAATTCAATTTAAAAATTATAAGATAATACGAAAAATACTTACCTAGTCTCCAATTGATTTATTTTTCGTAAATTTGGAACTATTGGACATCGTTAGCTATGAGCTCTACATCACGTTGAAAACGTAAAGATCACACGCCAATATAATGAATCATGAAGTCGAGTTCCTATCCTGAATTGATGGTTATCAAAGGCAAAAGAGCGGATCATGTCATACATGAGTTCTTCTCCACCAGTAGACAGATTGGTTGGAGTGGTGGCCTTGATATCAGGATCCCACTTGTGCACCCCGTTGTGACGCCACGGTTAAGTGTAGTCTCGCTGCAAAATTCCACCGAACTCAAAGAAGAAATTGGTCTGTGCAGAGGCTGTACACTAAAAGTACGACTGCTCTATGTTGGGAAACCAGCTTGAAAGTTTATGAATCAAGCTATATCCTTGATGTCAACCGATGATAACTCTGTTAAGGTGACAAAGAATAGAAAGCCAACTAATCCAAATCTGCGCCTCACGTGAGATGGTGTATTGGGAAAGAATATGGTTAACAGTGTCCTCCTCTTCAGCAGACCCACAACCACACCCACAACTGAAAACTATTCGCGTATCCTCCTATAACGAGAGGATCTATAAGCATAGCCACTGTGTTCGCGATGACCTTGCTTTCAAGCGTGAGTAGTTGGTTGGTACGTCTACGATCTATGGCGGGCCAAGTGAGTCTGTCAATTGAGTTAAATTCCCCATTAGCCGAGGGTAAGTTGGAGTCCCGAAAGAATTGCTGACTCTTGATTAATTTAATCCCCCAAAATATTCTAAACAATTTGCAACTGATTAGCCTTTAAAGGATCACAATGTGATATCAATCTAACTCTTCTACCTAGGGAAACTTCGGAATGCAATTCGATGCTACCAATGATAACTTACTGTCAAGTACTTGATAAGCAGCCAAGTGTTTCCTATGATGTCCAAAAATTCCAAGTCAGTGTTTTGATGTCCATTTTTATGCAAAAGTCTACATATTCATTTAGAAACGATTTCCATTCTCAAAAATGTTCTTTAAACCTATATATAGCCCGGTCAGATAATCGGTCTTTGAGTCTACAAATTCCTGTCAGAAAAGCGGTTGGTATTCTCTAATTTGTCTTCACCTTTCCTTCATTTCCTCAAAATTACATTTCCAAATACATTTTCCCTTTTTAGTTTTGGACCCAAAAATATTGTTCCCACATAATCTGTGACTTAGACAGCAATGGACAACCGTAAAACCCGTACGGACTTGGATACAAGATTGTAATGGGCAAACTCAACAAAAGGAAACCAATGGAGATTATGGATGAGCGAGTAATGAGAAATATAGTGGATACACTATTCCCCACTCACGAACCGGCGAACGAACGGCGACAGAACATGTCCAATACGGAATTTTTACCATTTTCCACAGAGGAGCTGAAAGCAGCGGCGGTCGGATTAAAACCCGGTAAGGCACCAGGGCCCGACGGCATCCCGCCTGAGGTAATACGGGAGATTGCCAGTCAAAGACCGGAACTCCTACTGAGAATGTACAACGCGTGCCTAAGGGAGTGTATTTTCCCCGAAATATGGAAGAAACAACGGCTGGTCTTAATAAGCAAGGGAAAGGGCGATCCGGAGGACCCATCCGCGTACAGGCCACTGTGCATGCTGGATACGACGGGAAAACTGCTCGAGAGGCTTTTGAAGCCACGGCTTACTGCGGCTATTGAGAATAGTGGCGGATTGTCTGCCAGACAATATGGATTTCGACCCGGTCGGTCTACCATTGACGCCTTGAGAGAGGTGACAGAAGCGGCGATGGTCACACAACGTGGGAATAGCTCTACGAGGCCAGTGCTACTGCTTGCGACTTTGGATATTAGAAACGCGTTTAATAGTCTAAGATGGAGCGATGTATTAAATGCTTTGGAATACAATTTCTCGGTACCAAACTACATTCTGGCCATGATAAGTAGTTATTTGAGTAACAGACAGCTGTTGTATAACACAAGCTCGGGACCAAGGGTGAAACATATAACATCAGGAGCGGCACAGGGATCTATCCTTGGCCCTGACC
Organism: Sarcophaga peregrina; assembly: GCA_014635995.1. NCBI lineage: Eukaryota > Metazoa > Arthropoda > Insecta > Diptera > Sarcophagidae > Sarcophaga > Sarcophaga peregrina. The sequence goes on from CM025793.1 coordinate 48,088,836, forward strand.
TATGGAACGTCAACTACGATGGAATTCTAAGAGAGGATATGCCAGATGGAACTTTTTTGGTGGGATATGCAGATGATATTGCTGCCGTCATCACGGCCAGGAATACGGAAGAGGCGCAGAGAAAACTGAGACGTGTCATGCTAAGAACGGAAAGATGGTTGGAATCCCACGGCCTAGACCTGGCCAAGCACAAAACAGAATTACTGCTGATCACTAGTCGCCGTATCCCCTTACAGGTGGACATGAGTATTGGAAGCGAGGTAATTAGGACCAAGAGCTCGGTAAGATACCTGGGAATAAGGCTGGACCCCAGGCTAAAATTTTCATACCAGATTCAGTACTCGGCTGACAAGCCCGGAAGATCGTCGGGCAGCTCAGCAGATTAATGGCGAATATTGGAGGCCCGCTACCGGCGAGACGGAGACTCCTGATGGATGTTGGAAGCAACATTATGCTCTATGGGAGCGAAATCTGGCCGAAACGCTAGGGGTTGAAAAACGGGCGAACTTACTTCTAGCGGTACAGAGAACGGGTGCACTACGTATCGCGTCGGCATATCGTACGGTGTCCGCCCCAGCCGTACTTGTGATAGCAGGTACAATCCCTGTCGATCTACTGGCAGCAGAGCGGATGAAGATTTATAAGGCGAAATCGGCTGGAAAAATACTTACCTAGTCTCCAATCGATTTATTTTTCGTAAATTTGAGGCGCTTATAATGGAACTAATGGACTTCGTTAGCTGTGAGCTCTATATCAGTTTGAAAATGTATGGATTACGCGCCAATATAATGAATCATGAAGTCGAATCCCTATCCTGAATTGATGGTTATCAAAGGCAAAAGAGCGGATCATGTCATGCATGATGCATGAGTTGTTCCCCACCAGTAGATAGATAGGTTGGAGTAGTAGCCTTGATATCGAGAGCCCACTTGAGCACCCTGTTGTGACGCCACAGGACAGTGTAGTTTTGCTGCAAAATTGCACCAAACTCATAGAAGAAATTGGTCTGTGCAGAGGCTGTACACTAAAAGTACGACTGCTCCATGTTGGAAACCAGCTTGAAAGTTTATGAATCAAGGTATATCCTTGATATCAACCGATGATAACTCTGTTAAGCTGGCAAAGAATGGAAAGCCAAATAATCCAAATCTGCGCCTCACGTGAGATGGAGTATTGGGAAAGAAAATGGTTAACAGTGTCCTCCTCTTCAGCAGACCCACAACCACAACTGAAAGCTATTCGCGTATCCTCCTATAACGAGAGGATCTATAAGCATAGCCACTGTGTTCGCGATGACCTTGCTTTCAAGCGTGAGTAGTTGGTTGGTACGTCTACGATCTATGGCGGGCCAAGTGAGTCTGTCAATTGAGTTAGATTCCCCATTAGCCCAGGGTAATTTAGAGTCCCGAAAGAATTGTTGTCTATTGGTTAATTTAATCCCATAACATATTCTAAACAATTTTCAACTGATCAGCCTTTAAAGGATCACAATATGAAATCAACCTAACCCTTCTACCTAGGGGAACTTCGGAATGCAATTCGATGCTACCAATGATAACTTACTGCCAAGTACTTGATAATCAGCTAAGTGTTTCCTAGTGATATCCACAAGTTCCGAGCTAGTGTTCTGATGTCTAATTTTATGCAAAAGTCTACATATTCAGTTAGAAACTCACGATTTCCATTCTCAAAAATGTTCTTTAAACCTAAGCCCGGTCAGATAATCGGTCTTTGAGTCTACAAAGTCCTGTCAGAAAAGCGGTTGGTATTCTCTAATTTGTCTTCACCTTTCCTTCGGCGTAAAAAAAAAAAAAAAAAAAAAAAAAAAAAAACAAAAAAAAAAATGGACAACCGTACTTCTCCTGCATAGCTGATTCAACTTGCCTAGACAGTATCATACTAAATATGAGTCAACTTTATGTTATTAAGAGCCAGATTAACTGCCTGGCTAAGAAATACTACTTAATTGGTCGTGACAACTCTTTAGCCAGGATTACAACCTAGCTTCTCACACCACCCATATTGAGTGTGTTAATTTTATCCATAAGTGGCAGAACTTACAGATTTTATCCGAACAACAGATTTTCGAAAAAAAATTTTTCTTTGTCTGGTAGACTGCTGAGAGGAAACCACCGAAGAAATATTTTCTTCTTACTTCGCTTGAGCCGCGGGTGCGCGACTAATTAATCAACACACTACCTACTCGACTTCGGCGACTATATGCTGTACTCTTTCTTTCAACTCATATTGAAACGTAGATTTTTACGGTTTCATGTTTGCTTACATATGTATGCTTAGGACATTTCTACGGATATGGTAAGGGTCTGCTCCTTCTAAATAGTATTACCTTACTACCATTGAATAATTTTTATAGGGAATTCAAAATTTTAAAAATCAAGGAACTACACAAGATAAGCATCACTATTGCAGAAATACTCTATCCAATACGTGTTCACTGAGTGCGCTATTTTTAGCAACAGTAATTGGTTAAACAGTTATCATAGGACTATTGAATACAAATTACCAACAGGGTCTTTCAACATGGACTTCTAAGCCATTTTGCTAAAACTACATCTGCCAAATAATTCACTATGTTTTACCAAATAGCAATGGACGACCAAAGACAACGGCAGGAGTTCCCTGAATGTGCCTTTCTTCATCGAAAAATCATCTAGATATACAAGAATATATATATATATATAGATGGAGCAGATTTGAAACCGAACAAATGGCTGATAAAATTTAGAAAATTTTGCGATATCTAATGTTATTTGATAAAATAAGGCCTTTTTGGAGATTACTAAATACTCTTTTTTAGTGTTGTAATGGTAACTGTATTGGTTCAAAGCTTGGATTGGACAAGTTCGAGATTTAGCTTCAACATGATTGTTGTAATGGAACTGTATTGGTTCTGAACTTGGAATGGACAAGTTCGAGATTGCAGATTATACTATTTAGGTAAGATCTGAAAAGAAATCCAATTGTTTTCCATTCAGATTCGAATATGAAAATATTCTTCAGTTTCTTGGTTTTACAATAAATTCCGTAACCTCTTTCAAATCTATGTTCCAATAATAAGGTCACGTATAAAATTTAAAACGGCTTTGCATTATTGTCTTAATATTCAGAAAAAAAAAATATCTTTTGCCACTTTACAAGCAGTACGACAAAAAATATGTATTTTACTCCATTATCAGACCGCTTGGTAAAAAAAATGTGGATTTTTATTTTATTCTCCTGTATTTTATAGCATACTTTTAAGTGTTTGCCATAAATTTTATATTACCAACGATGCTCATGCTATGGTTCCTATGGTACCATAAGAACAGTGTACAGCTAAATAAGTGTGGTCTTGAATAAACGATAACGATAACAACAACAACACGAAATATAAAATCGTAGCACAAATATAAACAACAACGTATTGTATTTACGAAAGAGCAAAACATCGAAGTATCTAACAGGTTTTCATTTTTGTGGCGCCACAGAAAGGGAAGAGCAAGAAAGAAGGAGAGAGAGGGGGTAAACATACATAAATTATGTTTTATGAATATTGTTTTGTTGTAAAAAAAAACAAAAAAATGCAGAAATTTTATAGTCCATTTCAACTGTATTCCCCTCTCTCGCTTTCGCTCTTTCTCTCTCTCTCTCTCTCACTCTATCTTTCTCTGTTTGTTTTCTGGCATTTTTGTTTGTAGTATTTCTAGAACTGATTTCTTGTAGCATACAAATTTTAATGAAACACTTAAAAGTATGCTACACAATATTTTACAAACGTAACTCAAGCGAACGTCTAAATGTAGGCTACAACTTTAAACACATAAACTTTTATTAAAAAATGTGTTCTATTGTTGTTGTTTTTTTTTGTAACGTTATATTTTTAGAAAATTGAGTATGTAACGGTGAAATTTTTTAAGGGTTTAGATGGTGAAAAGTAAAACCCACAAAATTTTTTAATGAAATAATTATTTGAGGCGGTAGACGTATAGCGGCCTTTATTTCAGTTTAAATTTCGCCTTGCCTAATGTTCCTGATTAGGCCTACAATTGCTTGAATTGCCCTGTTACCCCAAAACGAGCCTATATATCCACAAAAACTATTCAAATGTGTCTAATTAGGAAGACATTAGCGGTCAGTGAACTTCTTTTAGATGTAATTATTTTGCATAACAAACTCACTTCGCAATAGGTTTTGTGCATGCTTTTGTATCTCTGGGTGCCCACGACTCTTTCATGGCCAAGTGTTTCCAAGTACAGAGTAAATGATAGCTAATATGTTCTATAGTCCCTAATAGGAGCCTCCGGGTGGGTGCAGTATTCCAAAATAATTGCAAAAACGTTCCTAATATGATGTCCGCTCCGATTTTTTTCAAAGTTTGTACTGCATATTGTTGTCGGGAGTTTATAAACCTTTCTTTCCTTTGCAAAAAAAAATCACCCTTTTTAAAAAAAATTAAAAAACCTTTAATAAATGGCCCTGGTTATACCAAGGTATGTAAGCATAGCTTTAGTTTAAACATTTTCTCTTTCTCTCTTAAATTGTGTGTTACACTTGATTGCATACGCCTGAAAATATACTACAAAATTTAATAAAACTTTAACACAAGTTTAAAAATTTTCTCCTTTTACGTAGTGTGTTTAAATTTCATTATAATTAAAATGTGGCTCGTATTTCAGTTGAATTTTTTTTTTACTTTCCAAATTCTACTAAATGAGTATCATCCACCTTTTTAGCTGAGAAAAAAAGAAGAAAATTCTTGTAAACAGGCAAAAGTTAAAGCATAATATAAGGCACATAAGTTGGAAGTTAACGTAATGCATACTTCACTTAACAATTTTACTTATGGTTAATGGTCTCATTATGTGCTATAAAATATCAGGCTTCTTAAAATTTAAATTTCAAAATACTAGGCATGTATAGCATAACATAAGGCATTGTTAAGTTTTTAAGTGTAAAACATACTTTAAGGGATGTTGAAAATATTATCTATTTTAGGGGATTAGTACTTTAAAATGTGATTTAAGATTTAAATTTAAATGTGTTAAGCTGTTTAGTAGTTGGGTAATATGATAATATGGGTATGTATTCAAGAGTATCTGAATAGATACGAATTAGTTTAATTAAAAATATTAAGAAAAATATAAAATTAAAATGTGTACAATGTAGGAATTACACATAGTATAAAATGAATTAATATTTGAGTTTATTAGCATGAATACCCTCACTTTGATGATTATTTAAAAGCAGCTCTAATAATGAACAATTTCCGTAGTCTTCTAGGTAGTGTGTTGACTTATTCTACGAGAGCTCGTAATTCAAATCCCAGATCAGACTACTTGAGCAAACGTAAAGATGAAAAAGTATTTCTTTCGGCGACTTATTCTCTGAGTGGTATTCTGTCAAAAGCTCTGAGAGTACATTGACCAAGGATCTGAAGGATCAATTGCATTTTTCTTTTTCTTCTTTCTTGCAGTTCATGTAGAAGCCATTGGTTAAATGACAAGGAAAAGTGCACCTGGAATGGGTGTCAGAAATGCAGTAAGAACCCCAACAAGGACGCTTAGAGAACTTCTTTGAAGTTTTGGCATTAACAAAATCCATTACTCCATCACATTTAAGCTTGCAGGATGTCAATGGAATTGACTTCATACAAAAGTTAATTCATTCAATTCATTTCATTTGCTCTGCGGTTTCCAGGAATATCACGATGTTCGAATATGAATATGAAAGTTGTGTTGCTCCACCATCTCATTGGTGAACTCGCGGAAGCCGAAAACTATTTTAAAGGGTATGATGGTAGCTAACAGTGATATTACAGCTATCCACCTATCATAAAGTATGCTTATGATTCTCCCGGGTATGTTATTGTCCTTAATACAATGCTACTACAAGTCGCGTGGTAAACACTTCTGGATAGAAAAAGTAGTTCGTAGGTAATTAGTTATTAGAATCTTTTTAGCCAGGATTACGATCTAGTTTCTCACACCACTTTTGTTGAGTGTATTAATGTTTACACATGAGTGGTAGGACCTACAGAAAAAGGTCAGAAAGTCGCCGACGAAGTATTTTTTTATATTTTGTGTAAATGGAGATGTCTGACCTGGGATTTGGCCGAAAACTCACTCACATCTAATAAGCCAATACGATACCTACTGGACTACGGCGACTTCAAATTTTTCGCGATTGTTATCAAGAGAACTATACCTGTCGATATCGCTAACCTCACTCTCATATTCATTCAGTCTTTACGAAGTCCTTTACAATATTTTTATCATTCCATTTTAAAATTAATATTCCCTTAACTTCCCAATTCCATTAAGATTTTCAATTCGTGTTCGAATAGTGGCATTGGCTATTATTATCTACTAAGCCTGTTTAATAAATCTCTAACAGAAAAAGAGCTGTATCAAGTCGCGTTACAGTTGTCTTTCAAAGAAATTCCCATAGTACTAGCCATTCGTTGGTACAAACAAATCTGACCACTACTGTGCGAATTCAGAAACTGAATGGCATAAACCACAAGAAAAACACTTACAGAGTGACATCAATCTTGGTGGCCAGTTAACATCACTTGCACGTGAGATGACAATTTCCTCAAATCCCTCGAGCAGAATATTCATTGGGATAGGCAATTATAAACCTTCTGTTGTAATCGGGTTGGTAAAGTATTCGCCGCTGCCAATTATAGCCTGGTTTACGTTGGCGGTCCAAAATCCACACCAAACAGTGACTTTTTAGGTGTCTTAGACTAATGGAAATTGGTATATTTCGCTAGAAAGTGATGGCTTGACCATTTTCGCTCTCAAAGGAAAATAGGCCAATGATGCCCAGAATCAAAAATCCCCACAATGGATTTTTTATTGTATCGTACCAAATCCGACAATTTTGTTTACTCACGTACCCTTTCATCTTGAAAGTAATCTTATCGTTGAAGATGATTTTTTTTTTTTTTTTGGTGTGGAGGTAGGGTTCAAAATGCCTTCGCACTTGCAGTGTCCGTCGTCACCTGCGTCAAGTGGTGCTTCCACTAAAACAATCCCTCCTCCTTCTGGGGATAGTTCCTTGCCCGGACGGCTATCTGCGTTACATCGGGAAGGGCCCAGAATGACGTCCAGTTAAGAATCGTTGTCTACTCTCCCACGTCTGGGTACGTCATATTTGAAGCCAGCTTCATGCTATTGGCACGTCTTCTAATGTATCTTTCCGTTGTATTGTGTCAAGATCCAACTTCTTTCTGCAGAGTATATATTCAACGTATCTTCTTACAGCGTTCCATTTCGTCTCGCTTTCGAGCATTGCGTCCACAATGGTGTCGGATGTAAATTCCCCAATTTGCTCCATCAACATGTTCTTCTCGTCTTGGCATTTAATGTAATGGAAGAATGTGTGTTTAACGTCGTCACTCATTTTCTCGCAATAAATGCAGCCAGGATCAGTCACCTTGTCCATGCGGTGTAGGTATTTTCGGAAATAACCATGACCCTAAAGAAACTGGGTCAGAAAATAGTTAGTTTTTCCAAAGTTTCTGCGCATCCATGCGTCTATAGACGGAATAGGTTTATATGTCCATAGTCCGCATATTTCCTCACTCCATCTACTTTACCATCGCCGTAGTGTCTGAGATCTGCGCTACTTGTGGAAAGATTTTCCCTCTTCGTTCTCCAAGATTTTCTTCGCTCAAATGCCAGCAGGTCATATAAGTATCTCACCGGCGATCACTAGAACTGCGGCGCCCGAGGTAGGCCGAGGCAGCTCTTAAGGTCGCTGTTCGCTGCAGCGCTGCTAATATTTTCCGCTTATATTTAATCTTCAGCGCATCTCCCCATATCTCGTTACCGTACAGCAATATGGAGTTCGTCGCCGCCATAATCAATTTTCGTTTGGCCTGTGTTGGTCCGCCAATATTTGCCATCATTTTGCTTAGTATGCCCGTTAGTTCCGCTGCATTGGTAGCTGCATGCTGCATTTGGGTCCAATAATTGAGTCTACAGTCGAGTCTTATGCCCAAATATCTAACTGCCCTTTTTGTGACCAGTGACACATCACCTATCTGCATAATTATCTCGAGTGGGATGTGAGCCATTGTCATCAGTATGACCTCAGTCTTGTTCTTTGCGAGCTCTAGACCATGATTATCATGACTTGATTCAGTTTCCTCCTGGCAACCTCAATGTCGAGCGCTGAAATGACTGACACTATATCATCCGATCGTTTGAGGTGATTTATCAGTGGAAACTGTTCCAGAACCCATTCACAACGATTTCTATTGTCGTTTACTTTCAGTTTCGGGGCCTTGTGAGCGACGTCCTCGGCTAATCCTCCGCATTCTTACAGATAGCGGTGATGTTTTTATGTTTCGTTGTGTAAAAGTATTCGATTGTTTACTGAACCAGTGGATTCGATTTTATCGATCGCATTTGAGAATAATCGTAAAATGGACGAAATGAGCGGTAAGCTATCCAAATTGGACACCCATTTTGATAAAAAAAAGATTTGTTTCCACGGGAGATTTAGCAAATGAATTGAATAAATGGCAACTAATTTGACAAATGTTGACTAACTATCGAAAGTTTGGAGTTCTTTGTTGGAAGGCCCTTTACATAGGCAATGTAAACAAGAGAGAAGAAAACTTGTTTCCTCTAAACGCATGAATGAGAAATAATTTTATTGGAAATCATACGATTCAGTGTCAATGTATGATGGTATACCAGCATTACAAGTGCAACTTTCTTCTATTGCACTTTCATTATTGAAACAACGAAAAACAGAGAATAAATGTCAAGAATTTTTTTTTAATAAAAATTCCACAGTACAGGCTCATTTGCACGAATATTTGAACGTTTTCTCATCTGCAAATGGCATTTACACCTTGAAAAACGTATAGAAATAGTGAGAGATGGAGAGGGAGAGAGTCAAAGAAAAAACTTTTCATAAAACTTTTAACATATTAGGCACGTCGAAAGGTGGGCGTATAAAGAAATATTCACGTTCCCAATTCAAATGTCATTCCATAAAATATTGCAACAAAAAATACGAAAAAAATTAAATTTTTATTTGAAAATAATGGCATGGCAGTGCAGAGTGCATAACCAACAGAAAAGAGAGAGTAACCAGATGTATACTCGCTTTATTCATTTTTCAGTCTCAAAAATGAGGTTAAATACCGGCTTTGGTTTGGTTATACGAGCCGATCGTTTTCAGATAGTTTTCGACCACTGTTTTGGACATTTAAGATGTTATCTTGGCTAAAATTTGACAAATGTCAAGGTTCAAATGCTATAGAATAAAACGCTTAAGTGCGGTATTTTATTAGGGTATTCACGTTAAATCAACATACATATGTTAGTCACTGTATCTTGTCCTAGTCCATTTGAGCTGTTCTCAGATTTGCTCTGTCAGATATTTCAACTGCAGTTTCCCTGGAAATGACTATTCGTCACTCTCTCAACAGTGCTGATCCGACGAAACTTGCGCTTTTTAATGTTAAGCAACCATACTAAGGTGGGCCTCGACACACCAGAAAACTGTCTAAAAAAATTCTAAATCTTCCTGCTTGCGGCTACCAGTATGCCGATTGGGTATTGTTTTTTTTCAATTCTACAAAGTCTTTTAATTCGTCTCCTGTAGCGCAGTAGACCATAACACTTTCAAATAATCCGGAAAACAATTCTACTTGAATTATCATAGGTTGACGATGTTTTAAATCACGTGATCTTAGTGGTCAATTGAATTTGCCAAACCTGTAGCAAAACATAGATTGTCTGTCTGCCTTGAAAGTAGTAAATGGGCATTTAATTCATTCGAGAGTGATTTCAGTCTGCAGAAAGACTCTCGTTAAAGGAACGGACCGGGTTGTTCTGTTTCTAGATGTCTATGGCCTGCTGTGAACAGTAAGAGAACAGATTGGCTGCTGGGCTTGGTTAAGACCAGCTTAAAGTTGGTTGTTGGTTTCATCATTAGGCCGCTGACAGAGATCTGAATCAGATTCCAGCCGGGCTATTGCAGGGTATGAGAAGTTGGAGACTGTCAAACTCCTCCTCTGTAACTGCTCAGCACTTGGTAGGTTGAGGACCCTTGGCAGGGCCTTATTTGAGAGCTTGAGTTCGATGTCGAGATCTGACATCAAGGCTCATCACAGATTTATTAGCAGCTTGGGCTGGTTGAGAGGTGCTAGGGCTTCATAAGCGGAGTAGACCATAACACTTTCAAATACTCCGCAAACAATTCTACTTTGTTTATCAAAAATTGACGATGTTTTAAATCAATTGAATTTGCCAAACCTGTAGCAAAACCAAAATTGTTTGTCTTATTGGAACCACATACCGCCCAGTTCATAATCATAAGCCTCACCAGACTTACTATTTTCCGGATGCAATGGCTTTTTTACAATCAATTCTGCATTTTCGAAATTCTATAGGCGACCACAGAGTGGGAAATAAGTTGATTCGTTGAAATTTTTTTTTCTATTGAAATACTAACCTGTTGTTCAAGCACCTAATCCACGGCGTTCTAAGTAGTACAGACTTGGTCACTTCTCTGCAACTTGCTGTCTCTTAATGTTTTTCTTGTAATTTGTTTTTTGGCCAAAATTTTTAAGCAAAAATAGGCCTGTATTTAATATTTCGGGAAAGATGACGATATTGTGCAAAATTACCTTAAAGACTAGGGATGCCAATCGGGAAGTCCCGAATCCCGAAATCCCGGTATTTTCGGGATTCACAAACTCCCGAATCCCGGGATTTTTAAAAACTTACCCTGGGATTTTTCGGGATTTTTTTTTAAAATCGATTCCGTTTGGCATCCCTACTATAGATCTGATAGTATTAGTACCAAAACGGCACTTCGGAACTGTGACACTTGATAACGGCTAATTGGTTGAAGCTACATCTATGAGATTAATTGTTTTCTATTCCGTTTTGTGAAATCATCATGGATATGCCGACTTCTTGAGCACTCGACAGCATGTACACATAATAAAATTGGTTCTATCAAAATAGATGCTCTGTTCGACATGGTACCAAGGGCTTTTCATTGGAAACCCAACGTCAGCGATGAGAAAGTTTACTGGATGAAAGTGGATGTGAACCGAAAAAATCATCGAATGTAAGACTACACCAACTCACACAAGTATCATGAGCATCTAATCCATGCATACATACATACATAAATGGCCATTACAACTTTTCTGTCAAGATTACAACCTAGCTTCTTGCATTACTTATATTGCGTGCTATAAATTTTATACATGAGTGGCGGAACTTACAGTTTAAAGTCGACTCCGAACGATAGATTTTTGGGAAATTATTCATGATAATTTTTATTTATTCCCCGAGCTCTTGCCAGAATTCTGCTGCGAGGAAGTCATCGAAGAAGATGTTTGACATGAGATGTGAACCGTGTTGTTATTGCTAATAAGCCAACACAGTAGCTTACATACTTAGACTGTATCCAATACATCGAGAAAAACTCAGACATGATGATTTTCAATATCTTTTGGCCTAAATTTGATAACCTGAAAACGATCCACGTGTGTTACGTGCCACTCACAAAAGGTTCGCATGGTCATCTGTAGTAGAAATGATGTAAACTGGTAACCAAGATTATTTGATCAGTGAGAGTTTTTCTTGTGACGATGTCTTATGTCGAAAATATATTTGAGAAAACTACAAACCACAGTGATTCCTTAAAGCCTACCCTTACTCATGCCATCGGTCAAATTCAGTCTAGTTTATGCGCTGTGGTCCTCAAAACCAATACAACACATGCATTTTTTCAAATTCAGCCTGGTTTATGCCCCGCAGTCAAATAAAGTTTATCATTTCGGAAGCGGAAGTAGATGTGGTTCTAGAAACGAGTGAAGATTTTTAATAAATGTGTAACACTCTCATTGTTTTATTTAAATATCAAGATAGGAAGCGTTTAATGAAGACCTGGTAGTTTTTTTTGATAGCTTTACGAGCTAAAGTTTGGAAAATCTTATAAAGGCATTGGTACCACGGCCTATCAATGTCCACGATTCGCCTGCAAGACTTACTCTCTGCTAAACGCATACGTTCTTAAACCAAACTAGTGCGTCAGACTTCCATTTAGTCGGCCAACACTCCCCGCCCGGGGCCACAATCTAGTATTACATTAGGGGAGGTAAAGATTCATCGGGTGCTGCTATCCATTTCTGCTGTTCTTGCTCTCTCCATTATCCTCTATTGTATCAGAAGTTGCCGTGGTCTAGTAGGTAGTGTGCTGGCTTATTAGACGTGAAGCCAGGGTTCGAGTATTCCTTCGGCGATTTTTTCTCAGTAGATTTCTGGCAAAAACTCTGAGAGTAAATAAAATTGCGATGAAAAGTTTCTCAAGAATCTGTCGTTCGGAATTGACTTTAAACTGTAGGTCCCGCCACTTATATATAAAATTAACACACACAACATAAGTAGTGTGAGAATTTAGGTTAATAATCCTCACTGAAGGGTTGTAATGGCGAATTATGTGTGTATCAGAGCTTTTTTCGCGAAGAAACATACTGCGTTCCAGTTTTCGCATGATGTTAGCATCAGATTAACCACGTGATCGGGGGTCACTAGGGATCCAATCATCTTCTCCAGTAAATTTCGTTGATACAAGTAAAGAATACATGCTAAACTGTTTCACTTGTATTTGGACATGATGGACATGCTTCTTCCTACTTGTAGAGATAGGAAGACATGGTAGCGTAAAATATTATATGTCTGGCCCTTGTTACGATAGGGCACAACATGTAAGTGCAATTCGAGGTGACGTACAACAAGTACGCGTTAATCCCCCTCTTTCTCCCTCTTCTATGTAAATTGGTTCCCTTGAAGCAGATAGGTTCCGGTACTGACCGAATTCCATCAAACCTTTGGAAGAAGTTGGTTTGCGCAGGGACTGCACTGAATCGGGTTATTAAATTTCATTTTAACTCACAGAAATTTTATTACAATGTCTTGGAACATTTGAGTTTTTCTAACAGGAATTTAACTTTTCAAAAATATGATGCTGGCCACCTTTTAATGTTCATGACCTTCACACACAGTCAGAGGAAGTGAAATTAAATTTTAACTTAAAAGTTACAAACAAAAAAATAAACACAACGACAACAACAACTTCGAATTTCAATTCTCTGTTCTTGAAGATTCTTTTTTTTTATTTTCTAAGGGTGTTCGTTCTTGTTGTTCTTGCATTCTAATCGTGAGTTCTGTTTCAAATCGTTTTCTGCCATTACGATGATAACTTTAAGGCCACTATAGTATCCAAGAAAGGCGTTGCAAAAGGAGGAGCGGTGGCGGGGCAAAAACAAGTGTAATTGGTTTAATGTCTTTGAGAAATATTTCCTAGAAAAAAAGTGAAAAACAAAATCGATAAACTTTCACTTGCTTTAAGAATTTTTGTGTAAAGAATTCTTCCATGTTTCTTATGCTCTCGCATATGGTATGTCAAGGTTTTTCTTTCGTATTCATTCACTTAGCAAAAAAGTTTTCCTTTGTTTTTTTGTTGTTTTTTCCATTTCTATTTGAGTTGAAGTTACAATCATTATCGGATATATGTTTTTGAAGATGCTGGATGAACAGGGTCTTTCAAATATGAGTTCCGTCCCTTGCACTTTCGGTTCAAGTTGGAATCGAGCAATGGTTTAGACCCCTACAGAGCAGTTGGTAGTAGTTCACTTGGTTATCAAAAACTGCTGGATTTGCTCTTAACCTATCCATATTCCGTTTATTAATCGATTTTTTTAAATAACATCCTAAAGGTCAACGAAAGTTATACATTTCCGGTTCAAATTTGTATTAAATTTACATTTAAAAAGGAAAATCGAACGTAAAATCTCTCGTATTTTAAATCATTATTTGTATGACAGCAATTGTTCTCCCCTGATTTCAGTATGTTTTATAGTTTCTCCCCAGAATTTCTATTCATTCTCGTAAACAAAATAGGCCTTATGGTATATAAATTTTATTTATAAATACGACACCGAGACTCTTGTCTTTAGTCTTACAAAATTTGTATGTACGAGTTCCATTCTAGAGTAGTGTGTGGTCGTATTTAAAAGATCATAAAAAGAGAAGCTCGTGTACAAATATTCACAAGAAAGCCAGTTAGAAATTTAGTGTATTTAGATATTGCACAATGGGGCAGGACGAGGGCTAATTAGAAGAAGAATTTTTCAATCAGATATATCATATCCCCGTAGGAAGGCCCGAGTTCAAATCCCACGTCAAACATCAAAACGAAAATATGAAAATATATCGACTTCCTCTCAGCAGATTTCTGGCACAAACTCTAAGAGCAAATAAAATTGCCACTAAAAGTTTCTCAAAAATCTATTGCTACTCACGTATAAAATTAACGCACTTAACGTAACTGGTGTGAGAAGCTAGGTCGTAATCCTGTATGTATGTTTATACATTAATTTCCTTATATTTGGCAGTTAACACCGGGAAGATATATTTTTCTGAGATGTAGAGGACAAAAACTAACTCGGGATCCACTATGTTTTCTGGGGCCTCTTCATAAACTGCTTGAAAATCGATTTTTCTGGATATCACAAATCTTAATTATAGGATCCCTGATGAAGGTAGTGTTTTTCACACAAGGGTGCTGCCGATAAGTGGAAGACCAAGATGAATTGGCCCAGACATTTTTAGGCTACATAAGCATTCGGTTAACTTGACACTGCAGAAAGACCCTCATAAGACTTTACAACGAATAATAAGTAGTACTGAGTTGTCAGCATGAAGGAAGGAGGAAATGTACATTGAGGCCGTTACGCAGCTGTCCTGAATGTATTGTCGTCCACACTGAGCTGTTCGCTATAACCAGGGCAGTGGAGCTGGTCTAAGTAACGTCTGTCTACCTTGAAAGTAGTAAGTGGACATTCATTCAAGAGTGATTTCAGTCTGCTGAAAGACTCTCGTTGGGGGAACGGACTGGACTGTTCTGTTCTGTTTCTAGACGCCTATGGTCAGCTGTGAACAGTAAGAGAACAGATTGGCTGCTGGGCTTGGTTGTTGTTGTTGGTTGTTGGTTTTATCACTTGGCACTGCAAGATTAGGTCGCTGACGGGGATCTGAAACAAATTCCAGCTGGTCTATTGCAGGGTATATTGCGGTGAAGGAGAGTTGGAGACTGTCGAACACCTCCTCTGTAACTGCCCAGCCCTTGCTAGGTTGAGGACTCTTGGTAGGAGCTTCTTTGAGAGCTTGAGTTCTGTGCCGAGAGCCGACATCAAGGCCTCTCCACAGAATCATTAGAATCTTGGGCTGGTTGAGAGGTGCTAGTGCTTCCTAAGTGTAGTCGCGCTCTCATCCTCTCTTGTTTTGTGACTGTTTGTTTCTGCGTAATTCCTCCGATTCCCATTCTCCTCCCCTTTCCTACATTCCCCTCTTTTCATCCTAGATCCTCTATTTCATTCCTTCTCTAAGGACATTGTACAATGGGTCAATTTCGATCTCCGAGTACTGTACTTGTCGTAACCGACAAATATACGTCCTCTAACCTAACCTAACCTAAGACTCTCATATACCTCTCGTAAACTTGTACTGGGTGCTACTTAGCTGAGTTCCGCGGTATTATGGCGAAAGGTCTAATCACATTACAGATGAGTTAGCAAGAGGTGTCGCGACAATGTGAATTATTCTTTCTTAGTTAGGCAGCCAGTCTTTCATAACATAATTCTTCAGGCTAATCTATCAAGAAATCCTTCGAAGGTTTTGACGGTTCATAGCGGAATAGATGGTATTACAGAATTGCTTTGGTCCGTGATCAATCGTAATCTGGAAAGTAATGGGCACTAAATCAGAGTAGGAAAGGCTAACCTCTGTAGACCCTAGGCACGCCTTCTTTCTGAATGGTTTTCCTTAATGTAGGTGTATCTAGAACTTTCGAGCACATTCTCTGACTCTGATCTAGTCTGACGGATTGGATAGAATGCTTATCGTCAGTTTCTTTTATTCTGCGTGCCTTAACGACCTTTGAATAATAAGAAGACAGGAAAAATTTGGATATGAAGATACAACCAACTTCATGCGACACTTTCCGAAAAATCATAAACATCTGTTGTTCTATTGTCCTTACTCTGGGAATCTGAAGCCGAAAGAGTACCAACTGTAGGGGATATTTTCCATTGAAGCTTTTGAAAGTTATTTTTTTTTTCTTTTGTCAATTGAAACGATGGTTAGTATGGAAACAATTTAAAAGCCAGGAACTGCGAGATTGGGATTAATTAATTAGTCCATTGACCTAGCGGTCTTAAAAATACATCGAAGCCTGTGTTAAGTTTGAGGACATGTACTTGTCGGTTAAGGCAAGTAGAGTACCCGGAGGTCGAAATTGACCCATTGTACAATGTCCTTATATAAGAAAGGAAATAGAGGATATAGGATGAAAGGAGGGAATGCAGGTAAGGGGAGGGAGAATGGAAATCGGAGGAATTACATAGAAAGAAACAGACACAAAACAAAACAGGGTAAGAGCGCGACTACACTTATGAAGCCCTAACACTTCTCAATCAGCCCAAGCTGCTATGAATCTGTGGAGAGCCTAGATGTCGGCTCTCGACACAGAACTCAAAGAAGACCCTGCCAAGGGTCCTCAACCTCAACTTGCCAAGGGCTGGGCAGTTACAGAGGAGGTGATCGGCAGTCTCTAACTCCTCCTTATCGCAACATGCACTGCAATAGTCCGACTGGGATCGCTCAGTGCCCCGTGATGTAACCAACAATCAAGGCCAGCTTAAGGTTGGTTGAAGTCTGTGTTAAAAGAACAACATTCTTCCTATACGATCAGATTCCCTTTGCCTATTTGATTTTCGTTTAAGTACCTTGAAAAAACTAAGGCTTTAAGACTTTAAAAAAAATTTTTTTTGTTCACATTTTTTCCATTACAAGCCATAGTGCAATTTAATATTATTTTGTATTATATTGTCGTACGTGCGGTTTCTTGATTCCCTTGTTATTGGATGCCTGACCAACAAAGCCTCTTTAACATTTACTCTTATTTTCATTTTCCTTTGTCTTCCTCTCTCCCCTTCTCTACCATCGCTCTCTCTCACACACACACACTAATAACCTTGTCATGATTATGTTAAAACTTTTTATCACTCTTCTCTTTCTCTCGCACTCACTCTCATCTCTCTTTCTATGTATTGGTTTCAAACTTTTCTTGTTTCTTGGCCAACGTGACCCTCTATTGTTAAGAAATTTGTGTCATGCGAAACCAAAGCATAGCCCACCCAAAAAAAAAAACCAAAGAAAGAAATATTGGCCAGCACAAGGTAAAACGGAGAAATCTTTTGTTCGCATAATACGCCACAGCACAGGTACTTTAAAAATATATCGGAACGGCAACAACAACAGCAATATAAGCTAAAACTAATAAAGAAAATCAAAAAAGAAGAAGGAAAACATGGGAGAAAAAAAAAACTAAAACCAGCATAACGATGTCATGTACGAACGTACGAGTATGTATGTATGTATGGTGCCCAGGTAAAAGTTGGTCAAAAAGGTTGTTGTTATTTTCTTCTTCTTCTTCTTCTTCTTTGTATTGTTGTTGTGTTCTTTTTGGCTACAAATACCAACAAGATATCGAAAAAAAAAGTTTTTCCTTGAATTTTCAGCCGCTTATGTTGGTTCCTCCTGCTGCTGTTGTATTACGTTTCACTTCGTTAAAGTTTGTTTTCTTTTTTTTCATTTTTTGTATTGAATTTGTTGTTGTTGTGGAAGATTTTAGCTTTTGTTGGCTGTGGCAATAAAGTTCAAGAAATTATTGTCCTCTTTGTTATTGTAAAGAGATTACAAAACTTAAGAGTCAAAAGATGTGAGAAATTGTTACAAACGAAACAAGAAAATGTTGTTACTGCGGTTTAAAGTTGGTCAAATTGTGTTGAAAGTTAGGAACACAAAACGATGAAATTGTTTACCATTGTCCTTGCTGAAGTCCCCTCGACAATTTGCAGAAATGCTCTTAAGCTAGTTTAGGTTAGCGAATAGCTCTCGGGTACAGACAAGTTCACTCAGTGACCTTACAGGGTGGCTGATATTTATTGCAACCAACTTCAGGTTGTTATCATTTGTAAACCGCTCGTCTAACAGCTGCCAGATTTATTCCAGTGGCAGTCCATTTTATTATTTACAAGCTTACAAAAGCATTTTGATCTATTGCATTCAGAAAAAAAGTTATTCGTAATGGAATTCAAGCGTGATAGTGACATTGCTTTATATATGGCTGGAAAACTACAAGTGGCTATCGTTAGAGCCCTCCGGCATTTAAATGTGAAAAAAACTTTTGTTTCTCGTATCATCGTATCGTGTACTGGTAGTGTTGCATCGCGTCCAAAAAGTGGACAAAAAAAACTGTAACCGGTTCACCGAAAGGTGAAGGCCAGATTTGATCGAAATAAACGCCGCAGTGATAGAAAAATTGCTAGCGAGCTGAACATATCACAAGAACGAATGCAACACATATTGAAAAATGAGCTTGGACTAAAGCCATTGAATTCCAAAAAGTGCAAGAGCTCGCCGATGTACATAAAAAAGGTAGACTGGAAAGAACCAAAGAGTTAATTCGCTTGCAGGAAAGTGGCCAGTTGCCGAATTCGGTTTTCTCCGATGAGAAACCATTCCAAATTGAGTAGTTTGTAAACAAACAAAATGATCGGGTCTACTTGCCAAAGAGGTCAGCTGAAAACTTACACCTACGATTAACCACCAGAACTCAAGCGCCGCCGATTGTAATGGTGTGGACGCCGTAACGGCCGATCGTCGCTTCCCGCTCGTATTCATCGACCGTGAGGTCAAAATAAATGCCAAATATTATCGGGAAAATGTCTTAAAGATAGTATTGAAGACTTGGGCAGAAAAACATTTCGGCAGCAGACCATGGACATTCTAACAGGACTCAGCACAACCGCACTCACCATGCGTCAACTAAGAATGGCTTAAAAATGAGGTTCCCCGCTTCATTTTTATCGCACAATGGCTACCAAAATTTCTAGATCTCAATCCGTTGGACTTTTGCGTCTGGGGCATTATGGAGAATAAGGTTCTTACTTAAATATACCAAATGCCGATCATATCAAGACTGCACTTGGCCGGGAATAGGCTAAAATATCGCAGAGCTACTTTCGTGCAGCCTGTGATGGCTTTGTCGGTCATTTGAAGGCCATAATTCGTACTATAAGTGACCAATTCGAACAAATCTAAACGGCTTCCAAAATTTGATGTTATTTCCAAAATTTTTTGCTTTTGAACAATAAAATCAAAAAACTATAGCGCTTTACTTTGTGGCATTATATATCAGCCACCCTGTATGTTCCATTGTATGACTCATTATAAGGTAAGGCCCCTTGTCATGTTCCGTTAGTGGTAATTATGAATCACGCCGAGTTTCAGACGAAACTGGCAAGTTCCACCATACTCAGAGCTTAAAACATTCTGTTCCTCAAGCACCAATAACACCAATTCTGCGCTGCAGGACACTAGCATAAAAGATATTCCGTTTCCTCCACATTATGATGGTAGTTTCTGTAGAAATACTGGGGCACAAATCGAACTTGTCAGCGAAACTTCCTCTAACGGTGTGTTATGTTTGAATTCCTAACATAGTCTACCGCTGTTCATTTGCTGGACACAGCGGTTTTGAATTTTGGTAACCAAAGGTGTTGGACCACCCATGGATGGTTTGTTGAATTCTATACCCTCTTTCATCTCCTCCCCAGACTTCTCCGATGGCTTCCATGCGAGTATGTTTGCTTTTCGTTGTCGTCTATGCCACAGTCGCCCAGAATAAAGTAGAGAAGGGTATTGTGTCAACGTATATAGGCCATGTCAGTCCTGAAGGCATTTGATTTGACGAGATGGGATCTCAAGGCCTTGATTCCTTTTTGACTGTCCACACATATGACCAATGCTTGTTTAATAGAAAAAATTTTTGCTAGAAATACAGTGATCTGGTTAAGTTATCTGTATGATCCGTTCAGTGCCAGTTAATTGGAATACACCCAAGATTCAATTCTTCATTCCATTTTTGGGCCATCGGTGAAGATGATTGATGTCACCGTTACCAACGGTCCATTCTTCCCCTGTGGGAATGTGAGTTATGTATGTCCATTCGAAAACAGTCTCCGGTACCACGTAGCTACACCTAAAATCTGGGTGAATCCAGCGTGGTCCATCATGATCTAAAGATATATGAGAACTTAAGCCTCGGTGCTGCTCTAGCAGACATGCAAAGCTGTTTATCTTGAGACTTATTTCAATCTAAGGAAAGATCATTATAGGAAACTGAAGAGAGGCGAGATTTTGCAAAGCCATCCTATAGTGGAGAACTGATGTAATAACGCACTGCACCGCTTGAGAGTGTAAATATCGTGTGTCTACCTTGAAGGTAGTAAGTGGACTGGAGATCAGCAACGAGTATTCAAAACGATAGTGGATTTAAATCATCCTTATAATTTCTGATACTTATACGGATTCATACATGGCATACATAATTTGTCATTAGAACCCTTCAGTCAGGATTATTGACTTAGTTTCTCACACCCCTTATGTTGTGTGTTAATTTTATACATGAGTAGCGTAACCTATAGTTTAAAGTCGACTCCGAACGACAGAGAAACTTTTCAGGGCAGTCTGCATAGAGGAAATCGCCGAAAAAACACTTTTTGTATTTTGTTTTGAAGTCTGGCCTGGGACTCGAACCCTGGCTTTTACGTCTAATAAGTCAACACACTACCTACTAGATCACGGCGACATTATACGCATTCATACATATTTCATATTACTCATACTCAAAGTTGGAAGTACTCTTCGTATTCATACTCAACAATACGCATAGTGTTATTGACTGCGACTCTTCTCTACTTAACATTTACGCGAAACACAAAATAAGTATGATTCGCGTACGAACACTACAATACTGACAAGAAGATTGTGTGTATGCTTTACTTGTTGTCTTTGTCTTTCCGTTCTTCTTTGTTTATATATGCAACAATAACAAAGGCTGTAAATTTTGATGAATGATTCGAATCACTCGAATCACTTATAAGTATTTTTCTTAATTTATGAATCAAAATGAGTACGAGTATGAATCAAACACATTTCGAATGTTGTGAGTTTGATGTCAACGTTGTACTCATACTTATTGCTACTTACACTTATAAATCAATGTTGTAGCGAGTACGAATAAATCAAAGTAGTTGAATTTAAATTCTGTTGATTCACTCATACTCAAAATTGCATGAGTGCTTATGAATAGCGGAAAAACGATTCATGGCTGATCTCTGAAGTGGACATCAAATTGATTTTATCATGTATATGTACAAAGCGATACTAAAATGAGTTTCCCATTTCCTTTGGCTGATTTCTTATTATTCCGATTAGTTAAACAATAAAATGAACGATGGGAAAGGATTAATTAGAACTTGCCAAAAATTACTGAACAAAAATGTCAGTATTGACATGCTTAACTGTCAAACAGTAGTACTCAAGCGGCTTATGTAAACTTCGACTAGAGTTATAGAGTGTATGTTTCTCAATGAAATCTGTATCCTTGCAAGGATTATCTTTTGGCAAAGGATATATTTTTATGTGCAAATTACAGAACCTTGGTTTGATTGTAAACTTTTATTAAAAAATTAGAAGAGTGATGAGGGTTTCAATTTTGAGTTAAATACTCAATTAAAACTTTCATTCGTCTGTTTCAGCAAAACACATTCGCTTTTTATAGAAAGCAAAAACAAAAAAATTGTGTTTTAAATAAAATTTATGTTGTTGCTGTTGTTGTTATTTCAATAAATCATCTGATTTACAATCGCACAATCATAAAATATTTCCTCTTATAATTTACTGCAGCCCAAGGGCATAAAGGATATAGTAAAACGTATGAAAACATTTCTCTTCTGCCTATGGCTCCGTGTGTGTTGATTCATTCAGAGTATCGGTGACCATTTGATCATCTCTCTGCAAGCATTTGCATGTGTGTACGAGTTACACACACGTTTATAACACAACAGGATACTGATATTGTACAGTTAAATACAAAGATGATATCAAATTTACTTACTTACACATACTCGCACAAATGCATTCCACAACTGCATGGCATAGCACGGTATGGCATGGCATGACAGTGCTCATTGGCATGGCAGTAATTATAGTTCCCTTATAATTAAACAAATTGTATGTGATTTATTACTCGTAAATGATTTAAATATTCTATAATGAATGAGTTTATATATGTAAACATGCATTCATATGTACAGTAAGACCCCGCTTAACGCTGCTAGGATTCCCATAAATCTCGCAATGTATTGATACATGTTGTAAATGTGTGCAAATAAAACGGACCTGCATCAACCAAAATCGGCGTAGTATATAGCGACGGTATCATTTTCAACGATCTTTTATTAGTCCGTCCAGAATAAAGGTTCCAACTGTATTTTATATGTACGTGTTAAGTTGCTTAGTTTAATGCTGTATCGTTTAGCGCTGGAACTTATTAGAACGTATCCCTTGCGTTAAGCGAGGTCTTACTGTATAGAGAGAGAAAGATAAAGTAGAGAGAATTCATTACTAAAAATCACTTTCGTTAAGCGGGGTTTTACTGTACATACCATTTTTATGTCAAGGAGAGAGTGTCCGTTTTATATCTGCAATAATCAAATGAAAATAAACACACAGGATATCGAATGAAAAATTTAAATCATCTCCATACAACAGGAATTTTTTAGTGGGAATTATTTACATGAAGACTAAATTAGTTTCGATAACACAAGCCCAGACAGTAAGACATTAAAATTGGAAATAATTCAACTGTGAGGGTAAAAACTTTATACAATAAAGTGAAGCATATGAAGACACATTGTTAGGCATAAGCAACCAATACCAACCAACAGGTTAAGTCACCCCAATAGTTTCGTATATATAAGGTGGATCATTTAAAAATTTTTAATTTAAAAATACCATAAAGTCGGTTTGAAATTTTGCCAAATTTTAATTTTTTCTTTTGAAGAAATGGAATATTATTTCATGTATATGGCTGCCGTGGCTGGCCTCACCGTACCTCCAGCGATCGGACCAATTTTCTTATACATTTTCTAATGTATACTGTCATATAAAGTCGCCGTAGTCTAGTTGGTTAGTTAGGTTTGATTAGGTCGGAGTAGTAGCTCTGATATCACAAAGCTCACTTGAGCACGCATGGCGGCCCGTTGTGATGCCACGGGTAAACGCAGACCCTGTACTAACCAAGTTCCATCAAATCTGGTAAAAGGAAGAATTTGGTCAGCACAAGGGTTGCACAACAAAAGCACAACTACCCCGCACTGGAAAACCAGCCAGAAAGTTTGATGAACGAATCTATCTATATATTGATACCAATAGATGATAGCTCCGTTAAGCTAACAAGAAATAGGGAGCCAAATAACCTATGTCTACACCTAGCAAAAGACAAGCACTGGCAAAGAAAGTGAATAACAGTCTCCTCTTCCTCAGCGGACCTGCATCCACGGCAGAAGTTGTTAAAAGGGAGCTTCATTCTCTCAGCGTGTCTACCCATGATGCAATGACCAGTAAGCACGGCCATTAAAGTCGAGATGACATCACGACCGAGATCAAGTAATCGGTTGGTACGCCTTCATCCATCCTGGGTCAGGTGAGTTTAGCGGTGGAACACGACTCCTCATTGACCCAAGATAGTTTGATGTCCATAAGAAATCTCCGTGCAATGGTCAACTTGACCAAGGCAAGTGGCATAGTGGCAGAATTCCGGAAGGAACGCACCAGCTCTGGCGAACTCGTGGGCCCTACAGTTTCCCTCAATTCCACTGTACACGGGGACACACACCAGAGAGACACTGGTGAAGCGCTCCGAAACAAGGTCGAGCCAGCGGTGACATTCCCTAACGATCCTAGAATTAATCACAAAACCTGACAGAGACCTTATCGCAGCCTGGCTGTCTGAAAAGATCGAGACACAACTGAAAGGAGGATCGTTGACGAGGATCCATTGAGCGGACCAGTAAATTACCCTCACCGCCGCCGGAAACACGCTGCAGCAGTTTGGCAGACGGAGATATATATTCAAGTCCAGTTTCCCAGAGTAGACACCACTTCCAACCCCATTGTCGAATCGGTATATATATACAGGACTTCCGGGGGACGATCGTATTAGGATTCCAGTCATCCCTACTCGGAATCAGAGAGTGGAAACATCTGTCAAGACAATTTTCAGCAGGGGAAATAGTCCATGTTCACAGGGGCCACCGGATCAACCTCCAGAATAGTGGAGTGACCAGAAGGTACAATGTGCCAACGTGGAGGATGTGCGGCAGCGCGGAAATCCGACTTGTAGACCCTTAGTTCGATTGAGCTAAAACCATATTTTATCACGAAGTGATTCCTCATTCAGGATGATATCGATGATTCGAGGACATTGAGAGCTGATGTGCGTTATTGTAGCAATTATTAAATATGCCTCAAATTTAACCTAATTGATGAATGTTTCATAGGGAAGCTGGTACAGCTTGACAAAGCTTGTCCATTTTGTAGTTTGTGCAACATTTCGAAACTTAAAAACTTTAAAAAATGTGTCCTTCTTTACGCAACCAAAAACCCCCTCCCACATTTCTAATATTTTCCTTTGATAAGCACAAACAAGTTGTAATTTAATGAAATCTGACAGACAACAACAATTTGTCACATCTGCTTGTCGGTCTGTCTGTCTGTCTGTCTCTTGTTGTCAAAAATATTTAACTTTTCCAAAAAGCCAATTGACACAAAACAACAAACGAAATAAGAAATCCTTTAAAGAATGCCATTATTTGGGGAGGGGAAGCATAAAAAGCAAACGCCTTTGTAATCTGATGCCAATTGAGAGGTTACAACCAACCAACCAACCAACCTTTCCACGATTCCTATGGTTGGCACACATAAATTATCCTGGCCTACAACATTAAAGCGGGTTACATTTCACCACCACACATCATTTATTAAGTGTCAACCATAGTGACAATTTGTTCAAGGGAGGGGTGAGAGCATACAACACAACAGATCCGGTATAAACATTTTCATTATAGGGAGGGGAAAGTAAAGGGAACGGAACGGAACGGAAGGTAATGAAAGATATGAGATATGTTTACGAACATTCCTTTGGTTTTGGAAACATAAAAATCCTGTTGTACTTTTGCAACCATTAAAATGTCACGTGTTAACAATAAAAAGGTTTCAAAAAAGGGAAGAATACACGAGGAAAATACACGAGGAGATAAAGCTACGCAAATAGGATGAATATTTAAAAAGAGTTTTCAAAAATTATTTGGACTGATTGCCTATGGTATTCTAGGATTTTTTTGTGTGCTTAAATTAAACAAAAAAAGTTTACAGTTTAGAGGGAATTGAAATCAGTAGCAGCACAAAGTGGTATATTGAGGTGGAAACCGATATTCTTCCCACCAATTACCTCGAAAAAGAGTTTCATCAACTCCAACTGTGAAGTTTCTTAACAAATTTTAAAAAATTTACTGGTTTAGAGAGAGGTGTCGATAGTTTCTAATCAAAGAATTTTCTGCTAATCAGTCTATTTGTGTAGTCTAGTAGGTAGTGTATTATTAGACGTTATGCCAGGGTTCGAGCCCAAGGTCAGACATGAAAACAAAATACAAAAAGTATTACTTCGGCGATTTCCTTTCAGTAGATTTCCGGCAAAAACTCTGAGAGTAAAAAAAAAAAAAAACTGTCGTTCAGAGTCGACTTTCAATTATAGGTCCCGCCACTTATGTATAAAATTAACACACACAACAGATTAGATTGAAGAAATATGTCTTTCGACGACTATCCTCTCTGCCAAAAACTTCGCAAATCTGTTGTTAAATTATAGTGAATAAAAACTGAATATACACTTAATGAGTGGTGTCAGAAGCTAGGTTGAAGACCTGACTAAATTGTAGAAATGTTGCAGTCTATAAGGGTTGAACCTGAATATCTAGAGGTTCAACCTCCCTCAATAGATTCTGGAAAAAAACCTGAGAGTATATAAAAAAATTGTCATGAAAAATTTCCTAAAAATTTATCATTTTTGGTGTAGTGAGAAACTAGGCTGTAATCCTGACTACAAGTGTATTGTAAGGTATTAACTTATTAGATGAGAGGCCGTGGCTTAAACTAAACTTGAAAAAATTCTCTTTCGAAGAATTCCCTTTCGGCCAAAAACTATGGGTCTCAAATCTATTGTTAAACTGTTAGTCCCGCCACTCATAGATAAAGTTAACAGGCCCTCATTGATTAGTGTTAGAAGCTAGGCTGTAGATCTAACTAATGGGTAGAAATGACCATTTAAATAAAACTTCGGCTCCTCTCCTTCTGGTGTTGTAATAAGATTCTCACATACTTAAGGATAACAATTGATTTCAAATTGTCGTTTAAAGTAAATAAAAAGGTCAACACAGAATAAGAATGAATTTTAATTTGATAACTCATTCGTCTAGCCACTTCTTAACGTTTGGTAAATGTTTGGACTATATTGTAATCAGGGATTTGCAATAAGTATTCAAAACGATGAATAGATTCGAGTCATACTTATAATTTCAGATAGTTATATATTTTAATATCATACCCATGTCACTAATACTCAAAGTTGGAAGTACTCGTCGTATGCATACTTAATACGAATGATGTTATTGACTTCGACTCGTCTCTACTTAACATTTACACGAAGCACAAAACAAGTATGATTCAAGTACGAACACTACTATGCTCACAAGAAGATTGTGTGTATGCTTTGCTTGTTGTCTTTATCTTTGTCTTTCCTTTCTTATTTGCTTGTATATGCAACAACAATAAAGGCTGTAAATTTTTATAAATGATTCGAATCACTCGAATCACTTATGAGTATTACAAGTATTTTTCTAAATTTATGAATCAGAATGAGTAGGCGTATGAATCAAACACATTTCGAATGTTGTGAGTTTGATGTCAAGGTTGTACTCATACTCATTGCTACTTATACTCATAAATCAATGTTGTAGCGAGTACGAATGAATCAGAGTAGTTGAATTTCAATTCTGTTGATTCATTCATGCTCAAAATTGAATGAGTATTTATGAGTAGCGGAAAAACGATACATTGCTAATCTCTGATTGGAATCAAGAACCTTTAGAAGCATTCTGTCTAAGAACACATATGTCCCTCTGTTGGCATCACACTTACCAGGAGAAACACATTTCAAAGATTGGATTTGATATTGGATTTTACCCTTAACTTCAGTTTAAATAAGTGAGTCGAAGTTGCGCTCTCGGTACTGCTGTGGGAGGGATGCTAGCCTGATTAAGTCATTTCAATTGCTGGAATAGCAGATTATGTACCATGTGTAATAAAATCTAATCAGAAACTGTAGATAGATTGGATAAATCCTTTGATCTAGGTCAAGAAAATGCAGAATGTCGTGTTTGTCAAGAGGTGTTCTTAAGCTTATTAAAGCCTCAGATCGACTTATGAAATGTATAGGGAACAATTTGTAACAATTTGTGGGGATAATCAAAAAATCAAATTTATTCCGATTCGTACAAAAAGTGTATTATCATAATAATACGGAACAATATGGTCCTGATATTGTAGGTACAATTAGTTCAGAAGATCAGTGGCAATCTAGTCCTTATCGTTATAACACCTCTGTTGCTATTGGCAGTTCCTTTCTGTTGAGAAATTTCCATTTTGTATAGATGAAGTCGCCGTGGTATAGTAAGTAGTGTGCTGGCTTATTAGACGTAAAGCCAAGGTTCGAGTCCCAAACCAGACATCAAAATACAATACAAAAAGTATTTGCGGCGATTTCCTCTCAGTAGATTTCTGGCAAAAATCTGAAAGTAAATAAAATTGCAATGAAAAGTTTTTCAAAAATCTGTCGTTCGGAGTCGATTTTAAACTGTAGGTCCCACCATTTATGTATAAAATTAACACACACAACATAAGTAGTGTGAGAAACTAGGTCAATAATTCCGACTGAAGGGTTGTAATTACTAATTATGTATGTATAGATTCAACTGAGCTAATAAGCTTTGATCGAGTTAGATTCGAGATGCTCTAGAGCAATGATCCAATAGTCGAGGCAGTAAGTCAATCTAATATCGTCATATGCTAGACCATTAAAGTCGTCGTAGTCTACCAGTGTGTTGGTTTATTAAACGTGAGGTATTGGTTGAAACCCTCAGACTTCAGTAGAATGAAATGTAGAAAAAATATTTTTTCGGCGACTTCAAACTGTAGATCCTGTCACTCATGTATAAAGTTAACACACACAGTATAAGTGATATGACAAGTGTAATGACCATCTGCGACTTAAGTACCTATCGTTTCCTTATGTTTACACTCACGCATTCAGACAAAGTTCAGAATAATGTATGCAGAGTTCATCAATTGGCTTTAAGGCATCCTGATTATTTCCTAATACTAGGACTCTATTAACACTAAACCTACTGATACTTCATGTATTCCTATTCCTAACAAGAGACGTCAAATGATCCCTTGCGATATTTAATAAAATTAACAAAAGAGGAGTAAATCTTAGAAAGCACATTCGAAGTATTTTGTAATAAAAGTCGTAAAGGCAAATGGCGATGTTATTTTCAAGAAATTCTGACAAGAAGTTCAAAATGGGTCATTTGACCCGCTCATGATAGGTTTAGTGTTAAGCACTGAAGCAGCAGTCTTGAGAGTATTCGTGGGAAAAGTTTCACGTATGAATCTTAGGTCCAGTGCGAGTTGGCAATTACAGCCGCAACCGATTCAACAGTAAGCTCATCATAAAAAAGTTTGTTAGATCAGGTTCTGATATTGATTATGCTCTTTATTCTAGGGCGCGTGCGGATTATCGTAGAATGAATCATTACTGTTATGATGAATATATGACTCGAGTCAAGTCGAATTTCGCTAATGATCCTAAGTCGTTTTACGACTTCGTTCGAGCAAAACGTAAATCATCTTTGTTTCCTACTGAGATGTTTTACGGGGATCTATCATCCTCCAGTCACGTTGATATTTCGAATATGTTTGCTGACTTCTTTCAGTCTACTTATAGGCAGTTGGACCCGGTCCCTGATCTGAGTGGCGGGTATCCTTATTCTGTGTGAAGTGTCTCTATTCCTAACATATACTCATT
Organism: Sarcophaga peregrina; assembly: GCA_014635995.1. Classification (NCBI taxonomy): domain Eukaryota; kingdom Metazoa; phylum Arthropoda; class Insecta; order Diptera; family Sarcophagidae; genus Sarcophaga; species Sarcophaga peregrina. The sequence goes on from CM025793.1 coordinate 48,117,996, forward strand.
TGATGAGGAGTCTGTTCTTGATGCTTTGTCTGGACTGAAAATTACATTCTTGCCGGATGTAATTTATACTGATTTCAGTAAAGCTTTTGATAGGGTTGATCATAGTATTTTGCTTCTTAAACTTTCACTAATCGGTATTCCTGATATTATTCTTCGTTGGCTGGACTCTTACCTCTCCCTTAGGACTCAGAGGGTATTGTTTAGGAATTTATTGTCTAAGACTGTATGTGTTACTTCTGGTGTTCCGCAGGGTAGCCATTTGGGTCCTTTACTGTTTTTATTGTTTCTGAATGATCTTCCTTCTGCTCTTTCTGATTGTAATATTCTGATGTATGCTGATGACGTTAAATTATTTTATACTTTTGATGATGATCATGGCCAGGCTGTTCTTCAGCGAAATATTGATTTGTTTGTTACTTGGTGCAGGATAAATTTAATGGATCTTAATTTGAGAAAATGTAAATGCATGGTTTTCTCTCGCCTTGGTGTAATCTCGTCCACTTATATGATTAATTCTTGCCCTTTGGAAGCTGTGCCTTCATATCTTGATTTAGGAGTATTATTGGATATTAAATTGTCTTTTATTGATCATATTAGTTTGATGATTGGCAAGGCTCGAGCTGTTCTTGGTTTTGTGAAAAGATTGATCCTTATATAACAAAACTACTGTACATTTCACTTGTTAGGCCTATTTTGGAGTACGCGTCTGTTATTTGGAATCCATACTATCGTTGTCATAGTGATTCAATCGAGTCTGTGCAGAGACAGTTTTTATTATTCTGTTTACGTGGCTTAGGATGGGATTACACCAATGGGCTTCCGTCGTATAAGGATAGATTAGCTTTGGTAAAACTTCCAACTTTGGAACGTAGAAGGTCTGTTTTAGATGTTTGTTTTATTTTTAATCTGGTTAAAGGTGATATCGATTCTGAGTTTTTGCTTTCTAACCTGAATTTCAGCATTCCTGCAAGATTTACACGGCCCTATCGTCCTCTTTCCTTAGATTTCTATAGATCGAATTATGCATGTAATTTTCCTTTTCGGAGATTATGTAATGATTTTAATTCGCATTATAATTCTATAGATTTTAGTTGTAGTGTTTGTAACATAAAACATAGCTTGTATTCTCGCAGTAATTTATAAATTATCGTGTAAAAACGTATTTTTGTTCTAGTCTTAGATAGTTCTGTTTTTTTTTGTTACCTTGTTCAGCTTGTGATTAAGTTCTGTAGCTGTTTTTATGTTCTAGTTGCCATAGCTTTTCCCTTTCCCGCTACAGTCCGGACTGTGGTGTGTACGTGTCCCTACGGAATGGGGACGAGCCCTCCGCGGTCGGGTGAGGGTGGGTTAGTGTGTGGCCGTGGACGTTCGAAAAAAATAATAAAATAAAAAAAAAAAAAAATAATCAACGACATAGACGTTCTACAAAATATTAGCATCCAGCAGCAGCGCTAGCTCAGCCTTGTCATTCGAATGGAGGAGGATGCATATGCAGACGTCAGAGAAGAGAACCGACTTGTTTGAATTGGAAGGACCAAATCGAGGAATCCTTGGCGTAGGCACGCAAGAAGCAGAGGCGCCTGAAAGGATTAAAACAGGCCGAAATCCGTTGATCGGGTAGTTAATGGTCAATTAAATAAGCAAGTGATGAGCATAAGCATTGATGATGCACCACAGTGGAAGCTCCATCGTCCCGCATCGATAACTATGGGAAGTTAACTTGTAGTAGCAGTTTTCATAATCCATACATGCAGTAGTGACTACTTCAGATCGTTGTTCGTGTAAATCCGTTGATTTTGATGTTTATGGAGCAGGTGGTTTATGCTGGTTGGCAAGCCGTTTTCCCGGCTTTAACCACAGTTTATTGAAATTATCTTTTCGTTGCTCATAAAGTGTTTTTCGCAGTGTAACATTAAAACTCCTACCCTCGTTATTTGATAAAATTTGAATATTTTAATTTCATTTCACATATTCGTTTCGTTTGTTTTTTTTTCTTGTTTCATTTTTATTTCTATTTTTAACGATTTTTCTTATGCGTTCTCTGGTTTCTACCAGAAAATAAGACAAAAACAAGATATTTTATTACCACAGCTCCTGGAAACAAATGCCAGGAAAATAAAATTTTTTTTAATTTTATTTAGAATTCATAGATCAGGCCAATTGTAATTTCTTTTGTTCATGTTACTGGTGTTGTTGTATTTTGTTTTTATGGTTTTCTATTCATTTTCCATTTTATAACCAGCAGTGCCCCCCAACTGGTGTTACTCGTTTGTAAAGGCCTCTTAAAATATACGGAATTTGTTATCCTGTTAAGAAAAACAAAAACAATAAGCAGCAGTAGGATATACGAGGGATATTAATTCCATGGATTTAAATGCGCATAAATGTTTATTATTAATAGAGATGTGGAAAGGTGGAGTGATAGGGGGAGAGGGAGTCGCAATTGGAGTGGTGGTAGCCTTTATTTATTGCTCCAGCATGCGGGTGTGTTAGCATTTGGTTAAAAACGCTTATGGGGATAAGTATACATTCCGATACGTAGGAGAGTATTTGTTTAAGCCAATATACATATGTGGGAATGTATGTAGGAATGTTTATGTTTTTATATTTGTTAAGATTATGGTTTGTAATTTACATTTAGAATCTCCTGCATGAAATATGCTAAACATGTGTATGGCATTTTGGTATTTATCAACAGAAAAAAAGAAGGAGAATTAAAAAAAAATTAAATAAATTACGCAAAGAAGGCAAATTTATAATGCAATGATGTTATTATTGTATTATAAATGCTTGTAAATTTTTTGTTTGTTTCTGAAATTAAAACACAATTAAATTTCTTATCAAAATATAGACTTCAGCCATAAAGACAATACCCATCAACATCTGAAGGTTATTATAGAATGGAAAAAAAAGATTCAATTTAAAAATGTAATAAAAATAAAAACTTTTTAACATTTTTCCAAAATTTATTAGTTTTCATGTGAAGTAGAATTGTTCCGGTTAAAAATGGAATATCATTTCATTCATATAAAACAGCCGCGGCTGGCCTCACAGTACCTCATTCAATCGGACCCATTTTTATGCTTTTTTTTTGAGTAAATAGGATTGTATCTCGGCAATGGCATAACGTATCTCGGACTTAGTATGCCCAATTGTCTCTAGTATGTCAGAATAACACTTTTCTTTAACGGCGCTCCACAGAAAATTGTACAAGGCTGTATATCGCAGCTTCTTGGCGGCCAATTGACATCACCATTTAGGCTAAATTAGCGGCCATCAAATATTATACGCAATAAATCCATTGTGGTAAAAGATATGTGGCAAGTTGTACCTCCTTGTAGAAACCAAACATAGTTCACATCAGCACCATTAAGAGCGAATACAAAAAACTGGTTATCATGGTGCGTTATGTGGCTCCCTTGACCGTAATTGTTGCACTGTGCTTATTTTCAAAGAAATATGGGCCAAAGATGCCACAAACTGCACCAAACATACATACATACATAATTGGTCATTACAACCCTTTAGTCAGGATTACGACCTAGCTTCCTACACCACTTATGTTGTGTGCGTTAATTTTATACATGAGGGTGGGACTTACAGTTTAAAGTAGACTCCGAACGACAGGTTTCTAAGAAGCTTTTCATGGCAATTTTATTTAGTCTCAGAGTTTTTGCCCGAAATCTGGTGAGAGGACGTCGCCGAAGAAATATTTTCGTTTTGATGTCTGGCCTGAACTCGGGTCTTGAGCCTAATAAGCCAACACACTACCTACTAGATTACGACAACTTGACCAAAAAGTCACCCGTAATGGGTGCATTGGCTTCTGTAAGATAATGTACGGATTTTCTGAACCCTAACGTATTCACTGAAGTCGCCATAATATTGTAGGTAAGGTGTTGCCCTATTAGACGTAAGACCTAGGTTCAAAACTCAGGTCAGAATTCTAGCGAAAACTACGACAGAGAATAAAAATTGCCATGAAAAGTTTCTCAAAAATCAATCTGAATAATATTGCAGTTTCGGAAATTAGATAACACTCTGCACAAATTGAAAAAAAATTAAATACACCCGGCTAATGACGTAGTGTAGTTTGTGAGTTTTGTTGAGTAGATCTCAAAAATATTTATTTTTTATACTCCTCGAACTCTCCAAACGTTTTTTATTTGACAAAAACTGTTTTTTTTTTAATTTCACGCACAAATTCCTAGATTACTGAAACATTTCTGACCCGATTTTAAATATTTAAATCTGGTTGGAAAGGGGAGAGATGAAGCTTTAAAATGATATACATATATCTATTATTTAGTTTAATATGCTGAGAGATTTGATGAGGTAAACGTGGAAAACGTAAATTTTTTTCATATTGTTTTAAGTTTGTCCGTTCATAGTAGCAAACTTTACTTTAAAAATATGAAATAAATGGTAACATTCTGAAAGTGCATTATCTCGTGAGGAGATTGACACTTTATTTGATCAAATCGGACAGGAATTGCCGTAGTTATTATTAAAAGAGTCAAACAGTCGAGTTGTTTTTTTATATATGTACTTTCGGTCCAAAAATTTTCAGAATTTTTGATGGATCTTGCTTGTTTATCGAAAAATGTATCAATTTCAAGTTTGAGCAAAAAATACAAATATTAGCCTACTTCTGGAGGTCATGCAAACGGGAAATTCTCACATTTTGTGATAACCAATCACGATCCATTAAAAATTCTGAAAATCTTTGAAGTAAAAATTCATTTGATGAGATGACTCACATAAAAAATATCACTCGACTGTTAGACTCTTCAAATAATATCGACGGCAATCTTTGTCCGATTCGAACAATTGATGACTCAATCTCTTCACAAGAGAACAGACTTTCAGAATATTATCATTTATCCTATATATTTTTATTGAAGTTTGCTCCTTTGAATGGACAAACCTGAAAAAATATGAAAAAAATTTGAATATTTCAAGTTTACCTCAATAACGTTTTAAAGGTCCACATCTCATCTTTCCAACAGGATTTAAATTTTGGAAATCGGATCAGAAATATTTGAGGAATCCAGAATTTTGTGTGTAAAGTCGAAAAAAATTGTTTTTGCTAAATAAAACAAGTTTGGAGGGTTTGAGTTTTACTCAACTAACTGAACAACGTGGACTATGGAGTTACTCGGGTGTATTTTCATTGTCACACCGTGTTATTAATTAAAAAACAAGGCTTCCATAAAAATTTCCTGCCAAATGGCAACAAGTTGTTAAATAATCAATCAATCAGGGAGTAAACCAAGAAACTTTTTTAAATTCTTTTACGTCAATTAAGGAAATTATGTTTTGAAATTAAAAATTCTTAAAAACTATTCCCAGTAGAAAATAATGGAAAAAAAAACGTTTTTTTGCAATATTGTTAGCATGAAGTCCCATAAAATATTTTAACTTTACCGGCCACAGCCAACACATTTGTAGAGACTTTATTCTCCTTTCTTTACCTTTCATATCCTATGGCTAACAAAACACAAATAAAGGAATCCTTATCACACAATAACCATCTTCTTCTTGACTAAATTTACTATGAAAGGCAAGCAAAAGCCATGTTGGCTCGAAAATTTGCTTCTTTCCTACTCTTTTTGCGCTGTCGGTTCTTGGTCGAAACCAAATGGAGGTCCTTGTTTTCCTTTTTTATTTTGATTTTCTTATTAAAGGAAGAATTTCTTCTATAAATTTGTCTGTTTGTGTGTGTTTGCTATTGTGTGGTTTGTTTGTGCAGTTCTTTGTTCATTTTCTAACGCGAATAATTCATATCGAACTGAGTTAGTTAGTGAGATAAAGATCTCAACTCGAGTTTAATAACGTTTTCGTTTCTCAAAATATTTATTCGTTTCTAAAGGATAAGAAAAAAACAGTTCACTGCACTTTATTTAATCGAAAAGTTGTAATTAAAAGAAGTTCTCGAGCAAGGAATGGTCATTGTTTCGCTATCTTGTAGGAATATAAAGTGAAGTAAATGAAAAAGAAATTTTCAATTCATTTCAAATTATTTTCAAAGTACATACGAGGTTCACTTAAAAAGGAAGGTGTAATGCCAGGTCCATGTTTACATATGATATTGCTTTACTTAGCATGTACTAGAACCCCTACAAGCGACCACTTTACCTACAAATAATCTGTGAACCTCTGGGCTCATGATTGGTAATGCGTTCACAGACTCCGTTAACCGCAGGTGAGTTACTTCGGATACGGGCAGTACTAGCCAAGTCTGGATAGAAAGCGCACTGCAAAGCTGGAGGAGGGAGACGATGTCCACATCATTTGGAATCTGGAACACATACGAGCAGATGAACTGACCAGGCACGGCACTACCATCGAATTTTCTGACAAATTCTTGACTATTTGAGAACCTCTGGGGACCTTTGAGCTAATGATTGAAAATGCTTTCGCTGACTCCGTCAACCGCAGGTAGGCTATTTCGAATACGAGGCTGAACGGCGCTGAAAATCTCTCCAAGTCTGGATGGAAAGCGGAGTGCAAGGCTGCTTAAACTCCAAACTAGCATCCTCAGTGTAGTTGACCGAGTCGTAACAGAAATTTGCACTATAACTACATACGAGAGGCCTATTAGAATCGGGCGCCTTGCAAGTGATTTCTGTAGAAGCTGCAGAAATGAGAATTTAGATAAGACTGTTCTTCACTTACTGGGAACATGTCCGGCACAAAGGAGAAAGAGACATCTTGCTCTTGGCGATCTATCGAACATTGATGTAGGCAGTAGGAGTCACTTCATTGGAAGCTCTAAGTGGTTCCAGAACTAGGGTTTAATTGATGATAACTGTAATATCACACTGAGCTCCATGTGGCCTAAATGGGTTCATCCTAATTCCTTTGCGGTGACTGCCACCTCCGCCTACCAATCCACCTACTTCTTCCTCCTGCGTATCGTATATTATGAATAATCACTTCCCCGGGGCTACTCATTCTGATAATTGTGACTGCAACCGTCCGACCAACCATTTTTTTTTACGCCAAGGAGAGGAATCCTTTACGTCCTGCGTGCGTGGAGCCCTCACCCACTAAATCCCCCTCGTCCCGTGGAGCGTTCTGCCCACTCCAGAACTACGGTGGTATTACTTCGGAATGGAGTCCTTATGGCGCTTTGGCCACCTTCATGCTCATATCCACGGCCGGATTGCGTATTGAAGGTTGAGGAGACTTCTAAATGTCTTCACTATTCCTTTTGTCCAGGTTACCGTATGGGATTTCGTTTGACACGTGAGCATGTTCTGCAGCCTCCAAATCTCTCTTCTTCGGTCTCAGGATGCGCTCTACGTAACTCGCCTCTGAGGCCCAATCCTCCCTACTCGCCATCATAACTCCGACAATGTTAGTGGTCGTGATTGTTGCAATCGTTGACGTCAGTACAGAGCGATAGCTCTGCCAGCGTGCACATTCAAACACAGTGTGTTCCTCATCATCAATTAGTTCCCCATCATCGCAAAAACAGTAAGGGAAGTTGGTCTTGCCCATTCTGTGCAGATATTTCCAATCCATGGCTTTATGTCCGGGATAAGTCTCGCCGTGTACCTTCCTCTATCTTCATCGTTCCATCGTCGTTGCCATTCTGAAATGGTGTTTTCTCTGATGTGGCCGGTTAAGTGATTTTCAGACGATTTCGCCTTACAAATCTCCATCCGCTCTACTGCCAGCAGATCCACAGGGATTGTACCTGCTATCACAAGCTGGGGCGGTCACTGTACGATATGCCATACCATAGCATTGAATGTGCGAAATCTAGCTCTTAGATTCCCGTGTGGGAAGCATAGAATATAGTCAAGGGGCTACAACTCGCCTGTACTATGCTATTAAGTTTCAAGTCGCTGAAGATGGGATTGCTGAATGTGTTGGCGATAATCTGAAGGGAGGTGTTACACATGCTCAATCGAATACATGATAGCAGGACCCTTGTGGCGAACAGAGTACTGAGTATGGTTGTAAACGGTACGGCAGAGCAGGATACGTTGTTAAAGGCTTTAGAGATGATTGGTTTTCAGTGGCTTGACCTAGAATTATAGGTCTGCGGTCTATTTGAAGGGATGTATAAACCATTTAAATTTGTTGTTCGAACCAAGGCTGTAGCGGTTAAAGTGATTGACTACGAATGAAAGCCTCATTTTGTTGTATTTTTTGTTTTCTCGTTTAAAAGTTAAAGAGTTTCTTTATTATTCCATAAGAATCTTTAATTTCTTTACCCCTTCAAATAACTGTTTGTATAAATGAAAATTTTTCTCTCTTCCTCTCCCTTCCCCTATATCTGCTTGTCATCGATTGGCAAACATACTGTCGTCTTTGGCTATTTTGTTGTCTCACAAACACCCCCGGTCAACACTTTAGACACAAAACGTTATTGACATTAATCGTTAATAATGTGGGCACAAATCTTTATCACACACACAAGCTTATACGCAACACATACATACATGCATGCATAAGAATACATATAACCAAGCACACACACACACACATTAGCATTTTAACCAAATTTACCTTGAAATTGACGATAATCTTCATTGACATTTAATTGTTGGGAAAATGTTTCTTCTTCTAAACATTTGAAGTGACAATATTTACGATGCAAATACAGCTTAAGTGGCATGTGCTAAATGCTTACATGCATACATACGAACATATGGGTTGAGTGTCATGTATATACATACATACATACATATATTTAAGAGAATTTAAAAGGTTTTTTAATATTTTCTTTAAGAAATCTTTTTCAAATAAATTTTAAAAAATATTGAAACAAAGAAAATCATGTACAGTTGCTTTGGGGTATTGGAAATATGTTTTGAACTGCCCAAGACTGTTGGCTAGAACAGTTGATAACAGTTCGCCAGCCATTAGTTTGACTTTAACGCAGATGTACACAATCAATCTAATCGAGTTCTCAATCTAATCTGTCTTCTAAAAGTGGGCATGCATTTAGAAACATGTTTAGGATAGGATAGGGTGCTTGAGCACGCATTGCGGCCCGTTGTGATGCCACAGCTTAGCACAGTCCCTATACTCATCGAAAAAAATTAGTCAGCGTAGGGGCTGCACATAAAAATTAAGACTCAGGTAAGCTGAAAACTAGCGTGATAGTTTTATGAACGAAGCTATGTCCTTGATATCAATGGATGGAAGCTCCGTTAAGTTGACAAATAATGGAGAGCCAAATAACCTAAATGTGCACTTCGGAGAGATACACATTCATAATTAGTCATTGCAACCCTTTAGCCTGGATTATTGACCTAGTTTCTCACTCCACTTATGTTGTGTGTATTTTCATTTTCTTTATACAAAAGTGACACGACCTACAGTTTAAAGTCAACTCCGAACGACAGATTTTTTTTTTTTTGAGAAACTTTTCGTGGCCAGTTTTTTTTACTCTCAGAGTTTTTGCCAGAAATTTGCCGAGTGGAAATCGCCGAAGGAATACTTTTTGTATTTTGTTTTGATTTTTGGACTGGGGCTCGAACCCTGGCTTAACGTTTAATAAGCCAATACACTACCTACTAGACTATTGCGACCTCGGAGAGATAGGCATTGGCAAAAAAAAAAAATGGAAAACAGTTTTCTCCTCTACAACAGACCCACAATCTCGGTAGTAAATGAAAGCTCCAAGCTTTCCACTTGTCTTCCCACAACGCAATGGCCTGTGAGCCTGGGCACTGCGACCGAGATGAACTGGTGATCACGAGTGGCCACCATGGGCCAAATGAGTCATGAGAGAAACATGTTTGATCATGATTGTCTTGTGACTTCTACGATTCTGGATTTAAATTTTTAACGACCTTTTTAACCTGAAATCTAGAGGAACACATTGTTAATATGAGCGAAGCAAAATATTCTGAACATTTGGCAGATGACATCCTAAAGTGTGTGTTCCAGATAACATTTTGGACTGGAGTTAAAAATCTTCTTTTCCGCTGAGAGTGTGTAAGGAACTCCTCTTTACTTACATGCTTAATCTTTCAAATATCATGAAAAGAATTAGGTTAACATGACAGCGCCAAAAATAGTGTGTTGTGATTGGACTGGCACTTGCTACATAGTAGCAGTATCGACTTCCTCTAGGGACTTCCGAAGTTTGACATCTGATAACGGCCATCTTGTAGGAGCTACATCTGCCAAGTTATTTGTCCTTTATTCAGTCTCTTTAGCCTAAACACCATCTACGGTTGTAGCATTTAAGAACACATTAAAATAATAAAAATGGAGAAGCTTTTCCGTCGGCTTCTCAAATTACTAGCTTGAGGTAAAGGCGTTCGCAATGTGCTGAAAAAATTTGGTCCGCTGGTTCACTAGACAATCGATTGTAGATCGTCGTCGTACTTATTTGCTGCTGTCCATGAAAGTTTGTAAGGATATTAGAAGCAACTTATTTTGGGGCAAAAAAAAATCTGTCGTTCGGAGTCGGCTTTAAACTGTAAAACTCAGGTATAAAATTAACGCACACAACATAAGTGGTGTGAGAAGCTAGGTAGTAATCCTGACTGAAGGGTTGTAATGGCCAATTATGTATGTATGTATGTATTTTGGGACACCCACAAGAACTCGGTTTTGCGCCGATCACTACCACGTCTTAAGCCTGCACCCATAAAAAATTTAAATGATCTAGAAACTTAAGGTAAAGGACCATAAATAACGACGTGCATTCAGTGAACAGGTTCTGAAGCAGTTGGAAACTCGTTCTACTTTCCAGCGATGAGTCCCATCCAAGGATGAATGGGTCTGTGAACAAATTAAATTATCGATATCAATGCACATTAGATCATAGAGCGGTCCAATGGATTCTGTAGAAGTCAAATTGTTTTCAATTTAGGGTTGACAGTAGTTATTGGTCCATATTTCTTTGAGTAGACACTATAGGTCGATGATTACTGTTTTTTTTATGAATTAAATGACTTGGACACCAAAAATATGTGATGTAAACAGAACGACACTACGTGCCACAAAGCTCATGCCACGTTATAAAGGTGATGTAAACTGGCTAGCAAAATTGCGTCGTGGTTTTCTAAACGGACCACCATAAACCAAAGAGGTTTTAAAAGCCATCATAGCCAATGCCATAGGTCAAATTGTGCATGATTTATATGCTAGAATGACGGCCATTGCAGATAAGCTCCAATCAGAGAAACCATTGTACCCATTTAAACGAAACACTAATGGCATCAACATTTATGAAGGGAAAACGATTTCAAACGTCGATATCTTCTTTCATTATGTACATACATAAATAATTGGTTTCTCACACCACTTACATGAGTGATCGACTCCGAAGCACAGATTTTTGGGAAACTTTTCATGGCAATTTTTATATATTCTCAGAGTTTTTGTCAGAAATCTGCTGAGAGGAAGTCGCCGAAAGACTTTTTTCATGTGTATTTCGTTTCGCTGGAGATGTTTGGCCTTAGAATTGAACCAACGCCACATATCAAATAAGCCAAACACACTACCTAATAGAGTATGGTGTAAGGAATTCTATTGCAAAGAGCACTGATCCCAATTATGATTTTTCTTTGACTAGGGAAAAGTCAAATCTACTGGAGTTTACTTTTATCAAAAGCAAAAAATGTTGGAAACAACATCAAATTTTAGAATCAGTTTAAATTTGTTTCAATAGGCCAGCCTTTGGTACGAATTATGGCCTTCAAACAGCCGACAAAGCCATCACAGGTTGCACGAAAGTGGCTTTGCGATGTTCTGGCCCATTTCCGGCGAAGCGCTGTCTTGAGATGATTGGCACTTTGGTATTTTTTAGTGAGAACCTTTCTCTCCAAAATATTCCAGGCGCAAAAGTCGAACGAATGGAGATCCGGAGATTTTGGTGGCCATTGTGCGGTAGAAATGAAGCGAGGAACCTCCTTTTTAAGCCATTCTTGGTTGACGCGTGCTGTGTGCGGTGGTGCTGAGTCTTGTTGCAATGTCCATAGTCTGCGGCCGAAATGTTTGTGTGGCCATGGGTTCAATACTGACTTTTAGACATTTTCCCGATAAAATTCGGTATTTATTTTGACCCCACAGTCGATGTACGAGCGAGAAGCAACCATTGGCCGTTATGGCAGCCCACACCATTACCATCGGTGGTGCTTGAGTTCTGGTGGCCAATTGCAGGTGTAAATTCTCAGCTGACCTCTTGGGCAAGTAAACCCGATCATTTTGTTTGTTCACAAACTGCTCAATTTGGAATGGCTTCTCATCGGAGAAAACCAATTTCGGTAACTGGCCACTTTCGTGCAAGCGAAGAAACTCCTTAGCTCTTTCCAGTCTAACTTTTTTTTTGCATGAGCTCTTGCACTTTTTGGAACTTCAATGGCTTTAGTCCAAGCTCAGTTTTCAATATTATTGCATCCGTTTTCGTGATATGTTCAGGTCATATGCAATTTTTCTACCACTGCGGCGTGGCTTTCCCTCAAATCTGGTCTTCACTTTTCGAATCATTTCTGGTGTTGTTAACGCTTGGTTAGTCCACTTTTTGGGCGCGATGCAACATTGCCACTAACACGGTAACTAGTAATGGTACGAGAAACAAAAGATTTATTCACATTTAAATGCTGGAGAGCTCTAACGATAGCCAATTGTGGTTTTCCAGCCAAATATAAAGCAATCACGCTTGAATTCCATCACGAATAACTTTTTTTCTGAGTGCAATAGATCAAAATGCTTTTTATAATCTTATAAATAATAAATTGCACACTGGAATGAATCTGTCAGCTGTCAGACGAGCGGTTTACAAACTGATAACAACCTGAAGTTGGTTGCAATACATGTTAGCCACCCTGTATACTCCACCTCCGGTACTGATGATACCTTAGGATGGTACTCCAGTAGTTACAAAAGGCTAAACTGTAAGTGCAAAAAAAAAATTATATCGGGCCCTCTTTGTGGCAACCATATAGGCAATCGAATCGATATTCCATTGCCATGATTTACTTGCAATTTCATAAAATATTCAAACACTAGAAATGCTGTCATATTCCTTGCATTTTTTGCACTTTCAAATGGCTTATGAATGAGGAAACACGCACACATACATACATAAGCCAATAATGTGTATGTATTGAAAAGATTATAACGGCATCTACATGTCAATATGAAGTAAAGAAGGAAAGAAAAAAAAAATTGTGGATATTGAGTCGGATTGTATTTCTTCGTGTGATGTGAGAATATAAGAGAAGAGAAGTGCTATTCAAAAACGATTTGAGACTTTGTACATACAAATATACACAACCATACAGTTATACATACAAGCATACAGTTGGCAATACAAATAAACCACGTGACAGATAAATTTGTTCATTTTAAGCTTGAGAGAATGTGTATGCATTTCTACATTGAATTTAAAGGACACTGATAGGGAACTGATGCTACAATACAGCCGTACGGGTGAATGAAGCCATTTGATAGATTGTTCTATAGCCTGCTTAGGTCAAAGTTCAATTACATCGAAATTCCATTGCAAGGTTTACTTTTACTGAGGGGAACTCTAAGCATCAATACTGGCTATCTAGAGAAGTTGGAACTAGTGAAGGATGTAGTGACAGGGTATCAATTATTAGTTGAATGGTACTTTCATTACGATACTAATATTGGTTTAAGTATACAATATACCTTATTCCAAAGCTTTGTATATGTGTGTGTATCTGTCTGTGTGTATAGCAAATATTCAGATGCAATCATACAACCGCAAGACACTTTATGGTTAGAACAACTAAGTTGGCTAAGTTATCGACAATGATGTGAATTTGAAAACAATCTCCAAGATATTGAAAATGCCCTACAATAAATGTTTAAATGAGGTTGGTCCATATAAGCAAAAGTCGCTGTAGTCATATAGATAGTCTATTGGCTCATTAGACATCAGGCTATGGTTCAAACACCAGTTCAGACATTTCGAATCCAACAAAATATGACGATTTCGACTTTAAATTGTAGTCCACGACACTAATGAATAAAATTAACACTCACAACGTTAGTGGCGTGAGAAGATAGGTTATAAGCCTAGCGAATAGCTATGCAATGATTTGTGGCTGTAGATTTCACGTAGTTTACTAGCACATCGTTTTTCGCATATCTTAATTCGTAGCATTTTGCAACACAATTAATTTACAACAGACAACGACATGTGTTCGATGGATGGGCTATGGAGTAGCTGAAAAATGTCTCTAATTTATATCGAAAAATTATTTTCAGTTCTCTAGCCGATTTCTGGACGAATGTATACTAAGGCCAAAAAAATTTGCACACTTGGACGACTTCAAATCATATAAGACTCAAAAGCGTCAAATGCATCTCAAAATAATTACTATTTGTTGTGGAATTTAAGCCATCGGCAATATCATTCATTCATATTTATTTGAAAATCATATGGACCAGGATATCAATGTCAAGGACGAACACTATAGGTCAGTGATTACCTACTTCTTTTGCCTGGATTGAATTACCTGAACACAAACGGCATTTTGTTCCCAACGCGGCGTTGGGGGAACTGATTGGGTTGTTCTGTTTCTAGGCGTCTATGGTCTGCTGTGGACAGTAAGAGAACAGGTTGGCTGCTGTTCTACTAAGCGAACACACTACCTACTAGACTACAGCGACTTTATAGGACAGTATGCACTAGAAAATGTTTAAAAAAATTGGTCCGATCGCTGGAGGTACCACGATGAGCTAAAAATTAAAGTGAGCTTTATTCGAAAATATGATTTTATTTTAGACAAAATCGTTATCATCGTGCAGTTTCTCGTTAGCCCTTCTAACGAAGCAAAATCGAAGTGGATAGTCATGCGGCTTCAATTTTTGAACCAACTAAACTTTGTAAGGCTTTATATCGAGATCTTTTCACAAAATTCGATCTAAGCTGTTGCGGGAATTATTTAATTCTTGAGAATGATGGCAAATTGATATTGATGAATTGTCATGCATTCTCTAAGGTACAGCTTTGATATTTTCGGGTATATGATCTGTACGAACTCGGTCACGACTTGGCGCGGATCGACAAAGAAATCAGTTTCAGAAACTTTAGCAATAAAATTGCGTTTATCGGCCACTGTTAGTCCATATCTGCAATACAATTTTGTACTAAATTTTCGTTCTATTTCCGAGCAATTGTCGCTGATTTGGAAATAAATTTCCAAAATATCCTAACGTTGCTCAAACTTAAATCGTTTTATTACGTTCAGAAGAGATAATCTACTGCATTTAGTGATAGAATAGATCTGATCTGGCAACCATTCGATCCTTAAATGTAAAGTATTTCAAAGCTGCACTTAACCCTTTATAATTTTTTGAGCTTCCTGTTGCAATAATTTTCTTTTTGATTTTTTTATTACAGCATTTGTGTTTTTGTTCCTTCCTTTTACTAAACATTTGTATCCTTTTTTGTTAATTTTTTTCTACCTCTATCTCGCTCTCTATTTCTCTTTCTTTCGATTTGTAAATAGCTAATGGAGTTAGAAATTTTCCTGCACTGCAGTTGTAGACATCATATGATTGCGTTGCAACATATTGGAAATCTAATGTTTTATTAATGTCTGCCTGCTTGCGTCTGACTCTCTTTCAGCTGAAAGATTCTTGGCTTTCCTTAAATAAAACATGTTTTTCATCTATGTACACACATGTGTATGTATACTCATATGTATCTAAGCATATGTAATGACATAGGAACCAGAAATCAGTAATGAGTCGTTTTTCCGCTACTCATAAGCACTCATGCAGTTTTGAGTATGAATGAATCAATAGAATTGAAATTCAACTACCCTGATTCATTAGAACTCGCTACAACATTGATTTGTAAGTATAATTAGCAATGAGTATGAGTCAACGTTGACATCAAACTCACAACATTCATAATATGTTTGATTCATACGCCTACTCATTCTGGTTCATAAATTTAGAAAAATACTTATAATACTTATAAGTGAATCGAGTGGCTCGAATCATTCATAAAAATTTACAGCCTTTGTTGTAGTTGCATATACAAACAAAGAAGAAAGGAAAGACAAAGACAACAACCAAAATAAACACACAACCTTAATATGAGTATGTAGTGTACTCGCGTACTAACGCGAATCATACGTATTTTGTGCTTCGTGTAAATGTTAAGTAGAGACGAGTCGAAGTCAATAACAAAATGCGTATTGTTAAGTATGAATACGATAAGTACTACTAACTTTGAGTATGAGTAGTATGAGTATGATATCAAAATATGTATGAATGCGTTTAAGCATCAGAAATTATAACTATGACTCGAATCTACTCATCGTTTTGATTACTTATTGCTGATCTCTGGGTCACAACCATATTCATACGCCTACTCATTTTGATTCATAAATTTAGAAAACTACTTATAATACTTATAAGTAATTTGAGTGGCTCGAGTCATTCATGAATTTCAGGCTTTATTGTTGTTGCATATACAAACGAACAAGAAAGGAAAGACAAAGACAACAAGCAAAGCATACGCACAATCTTCTTATGACTATGTGAGTATAGTAGTGTTCGTACGCGAATCATAGTTACTTTATGGTTTGTGTAAATGTTAAGTAGAGACGAGTCGAAGTCAATAACATCATGCAGTATTGTTAAGTATGAATAAGACAAGTACTTCCAACTTTGAGTATGAGTAGCATGAGTATGATGTCAAAATAAGTACGAATGCATATAAGTATTTGAAATTATAACTATGACTCGAATCTACTCATCGTTTTGAATACTTATTGCTGATCTCTGATATGAATGTTAAATAACTCTATTGTTTGAATATCTCTAATATTAACTGCATTCTTATAAAAGTTTATTTCAAAGTATTTATTTCTGTTTCAGCACCGGAAATAAAGATCCAGTTAATGTATGAATTAAAGAGAGAATCAATAATTGAAATAATTTTAAATTTTTTTCCTATTGAAGCCTAAAATTTTATATGTTTTCTCTTCCTTTTTTCCTTTGTTATACACAAACTTCTATTCTCTTGGTGTACGTTATGTTGCATGCTACACGAAGTTATTTTACAGGTCCTGTGGCATTTTACTTAAATATGGATTTGGTTCATACGTTTCTGCAGGCAACAAGGAAGGTATGCCATAAAATATGTTCCATATTTTTTATCCCAGTAAAATGGCATAATTTGTCAATTATTTTTCTTTGGAATTGATACAAACTTTTTGCCATCCTTACAGTTAGGTTAGTAGTGTCAGCTATTATTGATGTGAAGGCTTTTGGTTTATTAATGTCATGACTTTGGAGGCAATAGGAATCAATTGAAAATGAATTTATAAATTTACAAGCGAAAGGAAACTGTTACCAGGAATTATTTTCACTTAATAAATAAATATTGGTTCTTTCATTAAGCGCATTGCTATGCCGCTGTAGCTTAGTGGGTAATGTGTTGACTTATTAGACATGATTCCATGGTTCAATTCCAAGGTCAGACATCTCCCCAAAAACAAAATTTCAAAAAATATTTCTTCGATAACTTCCTCCCAAAAGATTTCTGGCAAAAACTCTGAGATCAAATGAATTTGTTATGAATAGTTTCTCAAAAATCTATCGTTCTGAGATGATTTTAATCGGTAGGCCACTTATGAATCAAATTAACACACACAGCATAAGTAGTGTCCTGACTGAAGGGTTGTAGTGACCAATTACGTATGTACATATTTGAATATAGTGTGTGTGTTTCATACGTCTTGAGGATCTATTGTCATATATAACATCGTGAAAATATCCATTACAGCTTCTCTGGGTAGAGGGCATATGAAATAATCAATTTTTCACAACCATGCCGCATAAATCGGGTTGGATTATACCGATAGCATGGGTTATATTGGCTTTGAGGATCACTGTGATTTATGGCTTATTTGTATATACTTGTGTCTTAAGCAAATCCCAAATGAAAAACTTGAACGTGGTCATATAACACGATCTAGGTGACCAGTTCACATCATTTCTACATGAGTTTACTAAGCTCTCAAATCGCTCATACATAATATCAAAAGTTTTGCTTTTATCTCGACCTGGAGATATGAGTCTTCGAAAGAAAATTTTGTTCCAACAAAAAGCGAGTACAATTCACCATCGCGCTGTGCTTACATACTAAGCTTATCCCTAATATATTTCAACCAATTCTGGCATAAACCTTGAGAATAAATTGTCATGAAAAATTTCGCAAAAATTTGTCATTGGGAGTCGACTTCAAATATTATGTCCCGCCACTCCTGTATAAAATTAACGCACCCGACTAAGGTGGTGCGGAAGAAACTAGGTCGTAATCCTGATTAAAGGATTTTAATGACCAATTATGTATTCATGTACCGTGTCCAAATCTATGCATATATTTCTGGAAGCATCCATGCCTAGTAAGGAACTGAGTCACGTAGATGTTCAACTTGCAATGTTCGTTATCTATGCAAGGGATTAGTTTTGGGACAAGGCGAAATGTCCATCTTCCCTTTAAACCTTTCTCTCCTCGTGACTGTTATTTGTGCTTTAGTAGCTGCTGCTTTGTCCTTGGTACTGGTTATGACGAATCTCGTCCGCCAATATGTCTATCGTCAATATCAGTACCGCTTTATCAGACACTGAACTGAAGCCACTTATTTGTCTAATCGTTCTTAGGCCATACCGGTCAGGAATACGGAAGATGCGTAGCGAAAACTGAGACATGTCATGCTAAGAACGAAAAGATGGTTGGATTCCCGCGGCCTAGACCTGGCCATGCATAAAACGGAATTACTACTGATCCCCTTGCAGGTGGATATGAGTATTAGAAACAAGATAATTAGGCCC
Organism: Sarcophaga peregrina; assembly: GCA_014635995.1. Taxonomy (NCBI): domain Eukaryota; kingdom Metazoa; phylum Arthropoda; class Insecta; order Diptera; family Sarcophagidae; genus Sarcophaga; species Sarcophaga peregrina. The sequence goes on from CM025793.1 coordinate 48,136,803, forward strand.
AAGAGCTCGGTAAAATATTTATGAATAAGGCTGGATTCCAGACCGACATTTTCATACCAGATTCAGTACTTGGCTGACAAAACCCGGAAGATCAGCAGATTAATGGCGAATATTGGAGGTCCGCTACCGGCAAGACGGAGATTCCTGTTGGAGGTTGGAAGCAGCATTATGCTCTATGCATTGCTACTAGAGGTACAGAGAATGGCTGCACTATGTATCGCTTCGGCATATCGTACAGTGTCCGCCCCAGCCATACTTGTGATAGCAGGTACAATCCTTGTGGACCTGCTGGCAGCAGAGCGGATGGAGATTTATAAGGCGAAATAGGCTGGAATTCGGATAACCGGCCACTTTAGGGAAAACACCATTTCAGAATGGCAACAACGATGAGGATAAAGGAAAGTGGATGGCGAGACTTATTCCGGAGATAAAGCTATGGATTGGTCGAAAATTTGGAGCGGTAAATTTCTACGTTACACAGATGCTTTCGGGTCATGGATATTTTAGGAAATATCTGCACAGAATGGGCAAGACCGACTTACTGCCTTTTCGAAGAAGGGAAAGTAATTGATGATACGGAACACACTGTTTTTGAATGTACACGCTGGCAGAGCTAGCATTCTGTACTGACGTCAACGATTGGAACGATCACGGCCGCTAACATTGTCGGAGTTATGATTGCGAATAGAGATAATTGGGGGTCAGTGGCGAATTACGTGCAGCGTTACTGATGGTTTTTTGCCAATGAATTTTACGTAGTCCTTGAAGTTCAATATGTCGTCGATAATAACTTCGAAATATTTTATGGCATGAGCATATGGTATGTATTGTATCACATTTTAGTAATTGCCTAGAAAATGAACTGAGCTGTTGCCTTGTTGGGCAATGAATTGGGCTGATGCCTTATGCATAGTATTCCTAACTTGAATTGCCAATTTAGTTCGTTTGTTTTGGGTGAATCAGTGCTTTCCGGAGTATTAAATTCATAGAGGAGTTGAAGTCGCGGAATTCTTTAAACATCTTATTGAGCAATTTTTCTTCCTTTTCTCAGATTCCAATCTGTATTGCTCTGATACCACTACACCACCAAATCCTAAACTACAATTTGATTTCATCTACTACAAAAACCACATCCTCTCTTTACGTATCCTTTAAAAAATTATTTCCTCTGTGAAAAAAAATTTTTCTTACAAGAAATTTGAGTATCAAAAAACCCAAATACAAAATTCTTAATAGTTTATTTTGATGTAAACCTCTTGGGTTAAAAGTTTCAACCTTTTTAAGAAGAAAAAAAAAATAAAGTTTTTCTTCCTGGTTAAGCAAATCCAATAATAAGCCATAAAATAAATACAAATTGTACATGGGATTATGGTTAGAAAGGCGTTCATCTTACTTTCCTGGGAAACTTTTTTAGAATTTCTTAGAAAGAAAAGAATATTTTGTGTGTTTAAAAATTCCATTATAGAGTTCTGAAAAATATATTCATTAGGGTCGTAACTAAAAGGGTCACCAGTAATTAAACTACAGTGATAGCAAAGGCTACTGTCGACATGTTTAGTGAATGACGTTTTATCGGAACCAAGTCATACTTTTTAAGTGAATTGCTTAAATTGTTTTTTTTTAATATTTTTACCTGCAGGTCTGCCGCCTAGTTGGCCTGTTTTACTTCGCATATCGGTAAGTCCTTTGGCAAACGAGAGAGTTCTCATTTGCATAATCTGTGCTTTCGAGAAGTGTGCCTATTTATTTCGGTCAATTTTAAAACAAGGAAAACAGAAACAATGGCGGAGGGAAGAGCTAGTCCTATTGTGAACCAGAAGAAATTGTAAACGGGTGAGTATGGCTAGTTTCGTTTACATTGGAGCTACACTTTACCTCTGTATAAACATTAAACTGCTCGAATGTGATGTGTACTTAATATATTCACTTGTGGCTAATTGGTCGTTCCAACCCTTCAGTCAGGTTTACAATCTAGCTTCTCACACCACTTATGTTGTGTGTGTTTAATTTATACATAATTATAGGGTCGCTGCTGAGAGATAGTCTCCGAAACAATATTTTCTTTGTATTTCGTTCTCTTCCAGCTGTCTCACCTGGGGTTATAACCGTAGCCTACGGCAAATGTCAACGTTTTCAATCCCTGGATCTTTGTAGGCATTGATGTCATAACAATATTTCCACTCTTGAAAAGCTTCTATCTTGGGAAGCTCTAAAACTATGTTAATTTGCCACATTAAGAGATTTATCCCTTCTAGTTCTCAAACCGTTTTCATAAATGCATGAAAAATGGAAATTTTTTCAGTACAACACTTTAGTCAAGATTATAACCGAACCTTTCACACCACCTATATTAAGTGTGTTCGTTTTATCCATGAAAGCCGGGACCTACAATTTAATGTCCATTCCGAATAATAGATTTCAGAAATTTATTTACTCCCAGAGGAAGTTTCGGAAGTGGCTGTGGTCTAGTAGGTAGTGCGTTGGCTTATTAGATGTAAAAGCCAGGGTTCGTGTCCCAGGACAGACATCAAAACAAAATACAAAAAATATTTTTTTCGGCGATTTCCTCTCAGCAGATTTCTGGCAAAAACTCTGAGAGTAAATAAAATTGCCATGAAATGTTTCTCATAAAATATGTCGTTCGGAGTCAACTTTAAACTGCAGGTCCCGCCCGCCACTCATGTATAAAATTAACACACACAACATAAGTGGTGCGGGAAACTATGTCAATACTCCTGACTGATGGGTTCTAATGACCAATTATGTATGAAAGTTTCGGAAAGAAATATTTTTCCATATGTAATTGGGTTCGAGAGCTGTGATTTAAGACAGGGCTCTCGCCTAGTAAGCCTATATAGTAGGAATATTTGCTCTTGCTATGTCATATCGAGTGGCTAACAGCCCATTCCTTGACAGAGCTAGAAAACTTTATAATTTTGTGAAATGCTTTGCAAAGACGCCGAATAATAAAAGTAATTGGATTGATTTGGAAGATACGTACTGATGTTCGGTTCTAGAACGAAAAACTCATGAGTATCTTCAGAACAGAAGTTTAAGACATCGAAAGATATACTCAAATTAAATTTCATATGGAGTATAAAGGATTCAATAGCATTTGACAGTCAAGTTATTGAGTCAGATTGTTTAGAGATTAATGTGTGACAGTCTGGGAATCTAAAGCAACTAGATATAGGATCACTCTTTGCTAGTTCCCAAAGTATGGCAATGAGTGGGCAGATGGAGTTGCGTGTGTATTAACTTTCGCGTTGTTGATAAGGTTAGAACTTTTGTGTTAAGTTGGATGAAATATTTGATGGGTACTCATAACAACAAATTAGAAGTAAATTTGAGTGATATCAAGTTTTACTTTCGAACTTTTACGGTAGATAAAAGCGTTATTATCGGCAATATGTGTGTAGCTACAATTGTGGGAAAATATTTGTAAATTATGGAGTCTGCTTTCAAATCAACATGGACGATCAGAAACAACGACAAAGAAATACTGTCAACGATGCCATTTTGAACAAAAAGGGACGGAATAAACAAGATTATCAAATTTGAGCCTATATCTTGAGTTGGCGATGTCATCGGTTAATACGTTGTCCATCGCAGACAACAGCAATCGTTATAGATTGATGATTACCAATTTATTTTGACCTGAATTGAATGATGGTTGTCAAAACCAACATGACTTCTGTAATCATTGAAATTTAGCCCGAATTATGTACCAGGATAGTTGTCGTAGGCTTGTAAATACTGTTGGCTTTTTAGAAGTGAGTACTCGGTTCAAACCTCACGCTAGACATCTCCAATAAAACGAAGTATGAAAACAATATTTCCTTGACAACAGATTTCTAGTAAAAATTATGAGGGTAAATATAAACGCCATGCAAGGTTCCTCAAAAATCTGCAGATCAGAGATGAATTTAAATTGTAGGTCATACCACTTAAGTATAAAATTAACAAATCTTAACTGTAATGAATTTATGCTACCAATAGGTCAAATTAATAAAAAATGTTCAGAAAAAGATGGAGTATAAAAAGTTAGAATCCGACCTTTTAACAAAACTATTTAGACTTAAAAAATACTTGTTTAGAAAGGGGATAATTTCGGAATTGCCAGAATACATTCTTAGAACTTGTGAAGCTTTAATGTATGCCATAATAAAACGTAAGAGTGTATATCAGTTGAAAAATTAATGCCACTTCTTTGGAAATATTAGGAAATAGTCGGCGATAAGGTTGTGACCCAGAAATCAGCAATAAGTATTCAAAACGATGAGTAGATTCGAGTCATAGTTATAATTTTTGATGCTTATATGCATTCATACTTATTTTGATATCATACTCATACTACTCATACTAAAAATTGGAAGTACTCGTCGTATTCATACTTAACAATACGCATAGTGTTATTGACTTCGACTCGTCTTTACTTAACATTTACATGAAGCACAAAATATGATTCGCGTACGAACACTGCAATACTCACAAATAGATTTTGTGTATGCTTTGCTTGTTGTCTTTGTCTTTCCTTTCTTCTTTGTTTGCAAATGCTACAACAACGAAGGCTGTAAATTTTGATGAACGATTCGAATCATCTTGAATCACTTATAAGTATTTTTCTAAATTTATGAATCAGATTGATTAGGCGCATGAATCAAACACATTTCGAATGTTGTGAGTTTGATGTCAACGTTGTACTCATTGCTACTTTAACTTATAAATCACTGTTGCAGCGAGTTTTAATGAATCAGAGTACTTGAATTTCAATTCTGTTGATTCATTCATACTCAAAATTGCATGAGTACTTATGAGTAGCGGAAAAACAATTCATTTATGATCTCTGTTGTGACATTGTTTATTGCTAAGCAATGCTAAATAGTATTTGATTCAAAGATGAAGTACATGAGGTTTTTTGGCACTAGTGTGAGCCTAAAGGGAACAAAAGGCTTTCTAATATCGAAACCAAGTTATAGGTAACATAACTCGGAATATGTGTAGCTAACCATCTTATCTACAATAAAAGTAAATCATTTTGCGTTGAATAATAATATTCCCAAAAAAATGTTTATCCCTACTAACCACCACCTATGATCAATTTATGTTTCACCCGCATATGTTGGAAAAATTTTACTAAATAAACGAAATGTATTTCGGAAAATTCTATAATTTAAAGTCTTCTTCATCTTACACTTTTTCTTAGAAAAACAGATTAAAAGTATTTCCTTTTCGGGTTATTAAAACTTTTTAAAGGATTTAATATTCCTTTCACTATAAAAAGAGAGAAGGAGAGAGAGATAGAGGGGGAGAGAGACAAGAATTATTTGTAGCACAACTAAGAGTAGTTCTTAGGACTACAACTACAATAACTTAACAACTGTTGCTTTTGCCATGTTTGCTATGCTATGCTAAAATATACGAGGGTTGTAAAAAAAATGCGAGAACAAGAAGGAAGAAAAACCAAGGAAGCTAATTTTGTTCTGTAACAGAATTTATACATACCTTTACTTTACAATGTTATCAAGATATTCAGCCTTATAGGATGCACCTCGTTGTTACTGAAATTAATTTGTTTAAAGCATAATGTAGTCTTAGATAAAAAGCTTTGCAAAAAATATTTTGTTTGCCTCTCTTTAAAATTTGTCAAAAAAATTTTTTGCAAGAGTTTTAGAAAGGCTTCCATGTTTCATTTACAACACATTGAAACCCTTAACAATAACCCATCAAACAATTAAAAAATAAAACGTTTGTTCAACTATAAGTCGCTTTATAATGTGTATTAAGGGTTCAGGGAACTATTGATGTTTGTTGCAGTCTCATCATTACAAACTTTTATCATGATTATGACCTTGTCTCTTACACCACTTTCATCCTTGAGTCGCGGGAATTACAGTTTAAAATCGACTTCAAAAGACAGATTTTTTATAAACTTTTCATGGAAATTTTAATTTTTACTCTCAGAGACGGCAAAAGGAATGTATTTTCATATTTTGATATATTCGAGATGTCTGACCTAGGATTTGCACCCTGGCTTTTCTTCCAATAAGCCAACACACCACTTACTAGACTATGGTGACATCGAAGTCTGTAGATTTATTTGTCACATGGAAACCAAAGACATCAATGTAAATTCGCTGTATGGATTCTGAACCAGTTTGCAACCCATTTGTCTTCAGCAAAGGAATACTGGAACGTATTCGTCCGTAAACCCGGAAAATTATAAAATTTTTGTGACGCTAATAAAGCACATAAGATTGAAGGGCGTCCACTGCATCCCATAAAAGTTTATTTGGCGGTATTGCTATTTCTCTAACACTGACTGGCTTCTTTTCCTAAGAGCAGTAGGTTGCTGTTTCGTACTAAAATTTGTTAACACCGTTCCAATATACTGGAACGCGTTTTCATATTCAGTATATCTACACATTGTGTTTGAAGTGATTCCCATTCTAAAGAATTGTCCTTTGCGTCCACAAAAAGAGCGTATAATGCATCTCGAAAAAGTCACTGTCTGCTATAGATTTTGGATGGGCATGTATAATTTCTTACTGAAATATGTGAAACGTCCTCACATATTCCAAATATTATGGGGATGCGTTTGCCTCTGTGTTTCTAAACATTGCTCTTGAAGCGATATCCTTTCCAAAGAAATTTACTTTGTATCCATAAGAATCGGCCTTAAGGCCCATTAATATTCTAAAGAGCTAATTATGAATATTGTGTTGCAAGACTCAAATCTCAGCAAAAGTTTAGATTATCTTAAACCCACGTGCTTTTTGTCGAGTAACCTGTTCCAAAACTCTCTTCCTATCCCCTGTAAATATTCTGGGCACATCCAGCAGTGTTTAGACTATTCTAAGGGCTAGCTTTTGCGTCACTCATTGCCTGCTCTCAATACCCGGCCTAAGTTTTCAGTCTGTTTTCTAACCTGACTAATTACTTTCCAAGCAAGTTGAATTGAGGACATCTTTCGACGGCTTAAATAAGCCCTATTTTATTCCCAATAGTTCCAAATACCTGTACCGTGTAGGTACACTCAGCAATATTGCTCATCATATTCCAAGCAAAAAAATTATTGGTTATTACAACCCTTCAGTCAGGATTATAGACCTAGTTTCTCCAACCACTCATGTTATATGCGTTAATTTTATACATTATTGGCGGGCGGGATCTGCAGTTTAATGTTGGCACCGAATGACAGATTTTTTTGATTTGGCAATTTTATTTACTCTCAGAGTTTTTGCCCCAAATCTGTTCGGAAAAAGTCGCCAAGAAATATTTTCATTTTGTGGTCTGACCTGGGCTTTATGTCTAATATGCCAACACACTACCTACTAGACTAGGGCGACGTGGCAGAGTAAATAAGAAATTGGCATTAAACATTTCTCAAAAATCTGTCGTTCGGAGTCGACTTTAAACTGAGGTCTCGCCATTTACGTATAAAATTAAAACACATCACTTATGTTAAGAAACTATGTTATAATCCTGGCTGGAGGGTTGTTATGATCAGTTATGTGTCCATGTATGTATGAATAACTTTACATAACGTTAATTTTACATAACGTTAACTTTATATAACGTTAACTTTACATAACGCTAATTTTACATTACATTAACTATATATTACGTTAACTTTATATAACATTAACTTTACATAACATTAACTTTACATAAAGTTAACTTTACATTACGTTAACCTTACATAAAGTTAACTTTACATTACGTTAACCTTACATAAAGTCAACTTTACATAAAGTTAACTTTACATAACGTTAACTTTACATAACGCTAACTTTACATTACATTAACTATATATTACGTTAACTTTACATAACGTTAACTTTACATAACATTAAGTTTACATAACATTAACTTTACATAACGTTAACCTTATATAAAGTTAATTTTATATAACGTTAATTTTACATAACGTTAACTTTAGATACCGTTAAGTTCACGTAACATTAACAATACATTACGTTAACTTTACGTAAGATTAACTTTACATACCGTTAAGTTCATATAACATTAACTTTACGTAACGTTAACTTTACACAATGTTAACTTCACATAACAAAAACTGGATTTTAGGACTGGACTTGTAATCAGGGATTTAATTTTTTCGTTAGTTCCGAACGAACCAAAGATGGATAGAATAAAGAGTACTAAGCAAACAGGCAGTTGCTACGTCTTCAAACAGAAATCTACACCAGGAGAAGGAGGTCGTGATTCTAATATATAATCTTGGAAAACAAGCAAAGGCATTGTGTTTGCAGATAGTCTCACATTTTGTTTATATTCTAGAACGGTTTGTCAATTTTATTTTCAAATCCAAAGATTTTTTTAAAAATCATCTTCGTGCCCTTAATTGGTAGCAGAAATTAAGCCACAAAAATTAACACTTTCCTTGAAAGTTTTCATAGAAAATTTCTGTTTTCAATGTTAACTTGGTTCGTTGTTGCAACTGCATGCCTGTATCACAGAGTGTGTTTTGCTTTTCAGAATGTTATGCTCTATATATCATACTGTAAATCTTAATACAATAACAACAACATCAAGTAGAAGCAAAAAAAGTTTCAAAAGACATCGTGTTTACGAACAAACTTACTCACTCACATGTTCTCAACAACTGCCTCAAAGCAAGCAGTTGAACAGAAGCGAATTATATTTTCCAACCATTACAGGAGGAAACACGAAACAAAGAAGTGCAAAAGAAGTGTTGCCAGTATGTAAAGCATTATCTCTGAACAAAGTGCAGACAGTACAGAGAACTCACATGCACAAGATATGAACGAACACTGCTGCTTGAGAATGATTAGACAGGCATATAGGGCAGGGCAGGGCAGGGTTGTTAATTCATTTACAGTTTGTGGTCTGGGGGATGACAAAGATATTGAAAATTTCGAAACACCAAGTTTAAGTTAATGAACACAGGATTTTGTAATTAATTTTTAAAATTAAATTTCTTGCTTAAAATTTATTTGACTGCTTAGGACACAATAAGTGGGTCAATAAATGCAAATATAAATGCCGTGTACTTCGTACTGATGTTGCTCTTTTTATAAGCATCAATTGTAATAAAATCTTAGTCGTGCAATATGATGATGATGTATAGCACGTAGACCTTGATAGCCACTATAGGTGCTAGACGTAGATGTAAAGAACAATGTTTTTGGAATAGTAATCACATTAAGCATAATGTGTAGATCTGCTGAAGAAGAAAACGTATTACTAGAATAGAAAAAATAGTAACATTAAGTTCTAGAACCAATTTAGATTTACATGAATGAGTTGCAGAGTTTGACATGGCGCTATCTAGAATGACATCAAATTTTAGAATCAGTCTAGATATGTTCGAATTGGCCACCTTTGGTACGAATTATGGCCATCAAACGAAGGACAAAGCCATCACAGACTATAAGAAAGTGGCTCTGTGGTATTTTTGCCTATTTACAGCGAAACGACGTCTTGAGATGATCGACACTTTGGTATTTCTAAGTAAGAACCTTAATTTCCAAAATGTCCCAGGCGCAAAAGTCCAGAGATTTTGGTGGCCATTCTGCGGTAGAAATGAAGCGAGGAACCTCCTTTTTAAGCCATTTTTGGTTGACGCGTGCAAGTGCGGTGCTGCTGAGTCCTGTTGAAATGTCCATGGACTGCGGCCGAAACGTTTGTCTGCCTAGGGCTTTAATATTGTGTTTAAGATATTTTCCCGATAATATTGGGCATTTATTTTAACCCCACGGTCAATGAATACTAGCGGGAAGCGACCATCGGCCGTTACGGCAGCCCACACCATTACCGTTGGCGGCGCTTGAGTTCTGGTGGCCAATCGCAGGTGTAAATTTTCAGCTGACCTCTTTGGCAATTAAACCCGATAATTTTGTTTGTTCACAAACGGCTTTTTATCGGAGAAATTCAAATTCGGTAACTGGCCACATTCGTGCAAGCGAAGAAACTCCTTGGCTCTTTCCAGTATAACTTTTTTTGACCATCGGTGAGCTCTTGGACTTTTTGGAACTTTAATGGCTTTAGTACAAAATCATTTTTCAATATGTGTTGCATCCGTTCTCGCGATATGTTCTGCTCTCGAGCAATTTTTCTACCCTGGCGGCGTCGATTTCGATCAAATCTTGCCTTTACTTTTCGGATCATTTCTGGTGTTGTTACCGTTTTTTTTCATCCACTTTTTGGACGCGATGCAACACTGCCAGTTTTAAGGTAATGAGCAATGATACGAGAAATGAAGGACTTATTCACATTTAAATGCTGGAGAGCTCTAAGGATAGTCACCTGTGGTTTTCCAAGCAAATATAAAGCAATCGCACTATTACGCTTGGATTCCATCAGGAATAACTTTTTTCTGAATGTAATAGATCAGAATGCTTTTGTAAGCTTATAAATAATAAAATGAACTGTCACTGAAATGAATCTGTCAGCTGTCAGACGAGCGGTTTAAAAATAATAACAACCTGATGTTGGTTGCAATACATAACAGCCACCCGGTAGATGAGTAACAGTGGCTAAAACCTCAACTCAGATATTTAGAATAAAACGGAATATGAAAACAAAATCTTTTATTGGGTGGCTTCCTCCTAGCAACCTTCCGGCAAAAAACTATCAGAATAAAATAAAATTGTACATGAAAAGTTTCTTACATCTGTCGTTCGGAGTCGATTTTCATCTGTACATCCCACCATTCATAAGTAAATTTAACACATACGATGTACGTGGTGTAAGAAGCTAGGTTGTAATCCTGACTAAATGGTTGGTAGTAACGAATTTCATGTCACACCATTTAAGGCATCATAATCTTCCTTAAGTTGCCATTGTCTAGGAGGCAGAGTGTTAACTTATTAGACGTCAGACCTCGGTTTAAACCCCAGGTCGGATATCTCTAAAAAAACGAAAAATTCAAAAATACTTTAGCATCAGATCTCTAGCAAAAAGTTTCTCAATAATCTGTCTTTCGGCATCGACTTTAAATTAGAGGTCTAGCCAGGGCTTTAGTGGTGTGAGAAACTAAGTCGTAACCCTGATTAAAGAATTGTAATGACCAATTACGTATGTATGAACCTTCTCATGCAATGTCAAGAACAGTGAAGAGTGTATACTTGGGAGAAAGATGTGATACAGAAGAGTGAGGTTCGGTCTCAAATCAGGCGAGTTTAAAATAATTGTAGTAGTAAGATATTTCTATATCGTCTGGTAAGGTTAAGTTAAGTCCAAGCGGAAGTTTTAATTACTAAAACTCACGTGAGTACGCATGTCGGGCTGTTGTAGTGTCATAGATAAGCGCATGCCGTATACTAACCAAATGCCACCAAGATAGCGAGGCTTCACATTGTCTGGTAAGCAGGACTTTGATAATTTTACACGACAGAAATTGTAATATTCACGACTTTGTAAAAAAAATTGTCCCGGTACCTTTAGTCGTTGTAAAAAATTTTAAAATCTTTAAAATTGTTTGCAAATAGGCCTTCACTTACAATTCAAAAATTTTCTGCAAATATTTTTAAATTTAAAAAAAAAATCTTTCTACTCTTTTTATTCATATTTTATGTATGTATGTGTGTTTGCATTTTACAGTTTCTAACTCTGTTACTGTGGCTGTGCCTGATCTCTTTTCAAAATGACCAGCTGTACGTTACGTATAAGCGACGTCATTTAAAATTCCACATACTCCTGCAGTACACTTACACTTTCGTAGAGAAATTTAAAAAAATTAAGGGAAAAAAATAATTTGAAATAAAAATTACTTTTCCGTGTTACTTTATGACCCAAATCGTATTTAGGCTACCACATATTCGTGCTTATTTCAGACAAGTGCAAGGGTTATTAGAGAAACAAGTGGACTCTTTTCCTCACTCATAATGATTTAGTATCAGAAAAAAAGGAATGAAATAGAACATCCAGCATGATTTATTTATTATTTGTAGGTGATTGATGCCACTTTAATTTTATTTTAAATTTGTTTAAATTTTGTTATTAAATATGAAATTCGCAAACTACCCCAATCGTATCAGGACTTTTATAAGTGCTTTCTGTCTTTAAATTTAATTGAAACAAAGTGGGTATGAGACATAATTGAAAGTTGTTATTCGTTTAAAGATCTATTGAAGGTATTTTGTGTGGAATATAACATCTTTGAAATGACAGCCACAGCTCCATAAATGAATCGCTTCCCTCGTGTCCAATTTTTCGATATTCTAACGTATAAATCAGATTGAATATGGTCGCCTGTACCATAGCTGCCAGATTTAACAATTTATGTTAAACTTTTTATGACATAAGCGATTGGAAAGACCTCTGCCAGAAGGGAGAACAAAAGAAGAACGAATTTTGCCTGTTGCGCATTGTGCAAACCATTAGATAATCGACCACGAACGGAGCTGCTCGCCGAGTAACATGAGTATTATATGATTCTCGGCAACAAGTCCTTTATTTTGCTTGGGCTAAATCCGTAGTAGTGCCAATAGAACAGTGAAACACAAGCCACATTGCAGCGATGCCCCAGTACGCACTTGAGAGCCTCAAAATAGACGCTGAGACACCGGAGGGTACGTGAGAGTTGCATTCTATTCCTGGTCGGATGTAAGTGGTGTGAACAGGAAGAAGATCAAATGAAGTGAAATATTTCTTCACCGTCTTAAAAAGCCAAGCTACCAAAAATGTTTCGAATCCAGCAAACATCATACAGAATTTTTTAAAAAATATTTAAATTAATTTTTCAATGATTTCAATGAACGTCTTTGACGATTTTGACGATTTATTTTCTAAAATCTGACGTTTTAGTGCTTTATCTATCTGGGAGCTATGCCTGTAACTTACGAAAACAAGAAGTTTATCGAGAACTACCATCGTGGTGACCAGTTCATATTAGCTCCACGTGAGATAACCATTCCCTCATATTTTTCGTATAGAAATGTGTGTAATGAGCTGTGTGGCACGCAACGTTATTCTATTGAAAACACATGTCGTTTGTGTCCAGATCAGGCCAAAAGATTTACGCGTTTTAGGCCAAAAGACGATTGTTATCATTGACTTACATTACTCTTCGTGGATAGTGATGGTCAGACCGAAGTCGTTTTCAAAGGATAAGAACCAGCCCAAAATCCACATCAAACAATGATTCTTTCGGGATGTATTGGCTGCTCCTGAATTCCATGTGGATTGGTATTGTCTCTGTTTGTTAACATAACAGGCCCTATTGGTGATTTTTCAATGAAAATTGACATCAGTTGCCCACTTCTCCGTCCATCTATTAAGCACATTTTGTTATCTATAGTCGTTTACTTTCAGATCTTGGATCAGTTGAATCAGTTGTACGTGTGTTGCCACAATTCTTCACAATAGCTTCACCAAGATCTTGTTGTGTGCGTTGCCAGATCAACTGCCTATAATTGTTCAGTGTATTTCTAAGGACAGCGACGGTATTTTTAGCAGATATTGAGTTTCATTGATATACAGTTGTTGGTCGATAATTTATTGATACAAGGGTTTCGAATTTATTCGGCACGTATTCTCCATAATGAACTCGGTAGGAAGATTAAAATTTCAGGAGCGCGTGGCACATTATTGAAACAGAAAACCCGTTTGAAGAGAATAATTTTATTATTTGCAAATGTTGTCGAATGCTACATCTGTTCGCGCTGGTTTGGCAAAACAGACTGAATCAATTGCAACTAATTTAGTACTATCAAGTCGCCCCATAGTTTGCTGGAAATGTGTTGGCTTATTACGGTTTAAACCCCAGAACATCTGACATCTCCAATTAAAACAACGAAAATGAAAAAATATTTCTTCCACGACTTCTTCTCAACAGATTTCTGGCAAAAACTCTGATGATAAATAAAATTACCATTAAAAGTTTCACAAAAACCTATTGTCCGGGCACTCCTGTATAAAATTAACATGAGTGATGTGACCGGCTTGGTTGTTATCCTGACTGAAGGGTTGTAATGACCAATTATTTATGTAGCTATGTATGTGGTGTCGATAAGGTCGCTACTAGCAGTCAAATTGCGAAAGACCTTGTTGAAGAAAGCGGTATATACGTTGATATTTAAAATATCTTTCCATATTTCTACAGATAAATACATATGTACACACACATGCATGTTTAGCTATCAAAGAGCTATCAAAGAAAAAAGAATCCTTGTATTACCAGTGAGTTGTTGATCTTCGATAGAATAAACAGTTAGGGAAAAAATATATCTGACACAAGTTGCAGGGACACCACATAGAAATCAAAAATAATATGGCTTTCATCAGTTTTTGAAACTTTTAAATTTATGTTGATCATCACAACAGGTAGTGTTGGATAGTTATAACGGGTGATTTTTTTTAGCTATTATCTTTTTGGCAAGACTGGTTTAAACCGCTCACGCATGTTTAGTGTTTTGTTTCAATGTCAACACAATGTCTATAATTTAACCATGAATCGTCTTACTATCGAACAATGCTTGCAAATCATTGAATTTTATTATCAAAATACGTGGTCTGTTAAGAAAGTTCATCGCGCTGTGACGACAAAAGGCGGAAACCTTGTTTTTGGCCACACCATAAAATATGAATTGAATGTATTGTTCATTTTCTTCTAATTGTACTATTTTAGCATAAGCTTATAACAGGCCCCACTATGCCTAAAATATGTAAATTAAATTTTGTTAAGCGTTCGATCATATTTGATTTGTGTTCGTTACTTTTTTGTATAAAAGCGGGCATGAGTTTAGCGGTGGGGACAGTTGGTGATGAGTTTTTGGTAAGGCAGGTCGATCCTGAGACATCGACTGCGCTAATAACATAAGCATTGCTTTGATATTCGCCTTTAATTGACGTGACTGACGCTGTTACTCGACGAACCGCGTTTGGCTGGCCTAGGGCTTATTGAGTAGGATTAATCTCCATTACTCGATCTGTGTAATCCTAGCTTAGTACGTAAACTATTTTAATCATTCTAAATAAATAGTTTAGGATCTTCAAGATGTCTTTTATTTATGTAACCACTGGACGCAGCTGAGTTACCCCAGCACCCGAACGGAAACGTGTCGTTACACCGCGCTTCTTCTATTTTATGGTCAGTTTAATCAAACCAAATGACTAAATTTCGCATCAAATTTACATTGTTAGACATTAAATCACCAACATGTACGTACAGTGCGAAATAAAGGAAATATTGCAGCTGTACGAGGATCGGCCAGTTTTAACAATGACCATCAATTATCGATAAGTTGCCGTTCGTAGGAATTGGGCCTCTGTTACTCAACAACGTGAAAAATTTTGCTGAAGGATTTAATTGTGTAGCCTTTCAAAATACAGCTGGTGCAAGAATTTAAGCCGAACGACCTACCACAAAACAGAAATTTTGGTGAATGGACTCTTGGAAAGTTGGCCGAAGATCCACTTCTTTATCGAAAAATTGTGTTCAGCGACGAAGCTCATTTTTGGCTCAATGGATACGTAAATAATTAAAACTGCCGATTTCGGAGTGAATTTCAGTCAGAAGCATTGAAAAAGCTGCCAAATATATCCAGAAAAAGTCACAGTTTGGTGCGGTTTATGGGCTGGTGGCATCATTGGACCGTACTTCTTCAAAGATGCTGCGAATCGTAACCTAACTGTGAATGGTGAGCGCTACCGTGAGATGATATTCAACTTTTTTTTTGCCAAAATGCAAGATTTTCACTTGCAACAACAAGACAGTGCCACATGCCACACAGTACGCGTAACAATGTACTTATTGAGAGGCGAGTTCGGTGAACATTTTATTTCACTTTCGGGACCGATCAATTGGCCGTCTAGATCGTGCGATTTAACACCTTTAAATTATTTTTTATGGGGCTATGTTGAATCTCATGTCTATACAGACAAGCCTGCATCAATACCGGCCGAAATGTTGGAAAGAGTATCCCAAAATTGTACTAAGCGGCTGGATCATTTGAGATGCAGTCACGGTCAACATTTGCATGAAATAATCCTCAAACAGTAAATTATATGGGCCGTACTATCGATTTCAATTAAGATTTCATGCATTTTTCTAAATTTTATGTGTTGTTTTTATTTTCCTATGGCTCTTAAAAAATCACCCATTACTAAAAATATAAAAAAAATTAAGAAAATATTCTCTGGGTATCCATTGAACACCTTCCTATGCAATGGAATTGTATTGTACCGAGTATACTAGTCGTATACGTAATAATCGATTTGCACACTGTTATCGCATATTAAGTATACGCATTGAGGTGCACGTATTATATTCACAATAATTCATAATAATGTTGCCTATTTCCAGGTGAAATGTTATGTTACATACTGTCTTTGAAATTCTCGAATTAAAATGAATAAAATTTTTATTTATTATGGAAAATATTTCAAAGATCGCACAAAAACATCGTTTAATAAACAGAAGTTAAAACTTTCTCCAGGTTAAATGTCCATTCATATATAAAAATTCGATCTGCAATCAATTCTGACTGAATTTTTTTTTTTTTTTTTAGAATTATTTATTTATTTATTTACAACTCATATATAATACAATTCATTATTCTTGTCCCAGCGCCCAGTGGGCATTGTTGAGATAGTTGGCAACTTAATTAATGCATAATAGAAATGTAGCAAAAATTACAATTATTACAAAGATAATAAAAACAAAATAAAAACAAAGATAATAAAAAGAAAAATACCATAAAAAAAAAAAAAAAAAAATAAACAAGTTTATCTCCGCAGAAGCATTTCAAACCTTCCAAATAAAAATTCTTTCAATTCTCTTTTAAACGTTGAAATAGTGCTTATCGTTTTTATCCTTATAGGCAAGCTGTTATACTCAAGACTTCCGGCATATTCAATCCTTTGCTTAGTCATCTCCAATCTGCATCTTGGGGTATATAAATTGCTCTGACTTCTAGTATTGAAAACTCGTTGATTCTGAACAAAGTCGATAGTGTGATATCCAATCCTATTTATGGATTTGAACATAAACATTATAAGTTTATACTTATATTGGGCACATATAGGCATTATCGGCTTGCAAACACCTTCATAAAGTGTCAATGTTGGATATAGTAATGGTAAGTTATGAACCAATTTTAAAGATTTATTTTGCATAACCTGCAGTGATTTTAATTCAGTTGTATTTTTGTACCCATACAATGTAACCATATAGTTTAGGTGACTTTGAATCAATGCTTGATAAATTAGGAGTTTTGTTTTTAAATTAAATTTGTTTCTCATTTTGAATAAAATTCCAATAGCAGGTGCAATTTTCCTTTTGACGTCCTTTATATGCGAATTCCATGCTAAATTGCTTTGTAACGTAACTCCTAAATATTTCACTTCATCGGTCTCAAAAATATCATTTCCGTCAACAGAAATACTGAAGTTATTGATCGGCATATATGAACGCGGCCGGAATCTGACCATCTTTGTCTTGTTTGCATTTAGAATCAGCTTGTTAAGTCGAGCGTATTCCAAAATCAGAGCAACATCTCGTTCCATATAAGTTTTCAATACAAGGTCATATTTGTATGGATAAAACAAACAAACGTCATCCGCAAACATAAACAATTTCCCAGATAGATTCAAATTAAAAAGATCATTTATGTAAATAGAGAACAGTAAAGGCCCCAAGCAACTACCCTGTGGCACTCCGCTAATTACATCCAAAGTGTCACTCTTAGTATCTTCTAACTGAACGAATTGTTTCCTATTTTTAAGAAAGTTTTCAAATAACTTCAACTCTCCATCAACAACACCATAATATTTCAACTTCTGTATCATAATTTCATGATCAACCAGATCAAAAGCTTTGGTAAAATCAAGGAACAGGCCCGCAACACCACATGAACCCCTATCTATCCCATCACATACATAATTTATAACATTTATTACAGCATCCTCCGTTCCACAACCTTTTTTAAATCCGTACTGATGTTTGTACAAAAAATTATTACTGTCAAAGTATGCCAGAAGTTTTTCATGGATTAATTTTTCAAAAATTTTGTCTATCGTGGATAGTAGTGAAATCGGACGAAAATCATTGACTATAGCGGCATTTGGGACTTTAGGTATTGGAACGACTTTACTTATCCTTAGACAATCGGGATAACTTGATGTTAGAATTATTTGATTTAAAATATGCTCTAGGATTGGAGCAATTATGTCCTTGCATCTATAGAATGTTTCCGACGTAATATTGTCATAACCAGTAGATTTTTTTAATTTCAGATTATTTATAGCATTAGCCATATCGTTTAGACAAATAGTTTGAAGATTAAAACGACTAGATGTTTGGCACAAAGTCCTTAACGAATTACAGCTATCCTCCGGGAATGTTTGTATCTGTTGTTACTTGAATAACTGATTGAATAAAATATTGATTAAGCATATTTGCTTTGACATTATCTTCATCTATCGATACCCCTGCAGCACTTAACTTAATATCCTTTTTCTTATTTCTACCAAGGGTGTTATTTATAAAGATCCAGGTCTTTCTCGGGTCAGTGCAAATCTCATTTAAATTACAACAGTAATAATTATCTCTAGAATTTTTAACAGCCAACTTGACAACTCTCCCGAGTCTTTTCAGCAAACCATCGTATTTATTACTTTTCGATTTCCTTCGCTTAGTCAAAATCCTTTTTTTGTACAGTATTAAAGCCTTGAGGTCCTTGTTTATCCATGGCTCCATTTCAAATCTTATAGATTTTTTACATTGAGACGTACTTGTTGATGCATTAACAGCACTATTAATACACGATATAAGACTGTTTGTTAATAACATGGGATCATTTACACGTTCAATACCCCTCAAACTTTCATTAAGTATCTGCTCAACCATTTGATAATTGCACCTTACTTTCGTAACCTCAACAAAATTATCTGATTCATATTGGCAATGAAGTTTAACAGATATCAAGTTATGATCCGTTAACGCGCACTCAATAGAATCTACAGAACATTTTCCAATAATATTACTGAACACTTGGTCAATAGATGTATTAGAAGAAGGCCTTGTTATAAGTCCATGACAGCTATGGCAATCATAGCTCAAAAACAAGTCCGTTAGATCAGACCAATGAGGACTATTTAACATATCAATATTCATATCACCAACAACCACTAATGAATTATGAGTATACGAATTCATAAATCCTGCAACAATACCAAGAAATTCATTTATTGAACATTTAGGGGAACGATAAACTGAAAGAATTTTCAGGCAATGTCCATTTACTCGAAAATTATTGATTGAAATTGATATAAGGTCCACAAAATTTTCACTTCTGCAATACTCCACTGTAAACTGCAAATTATTTTTTACGTATAACGAAGTGCCACCATATCCATCAGACCTACAGCAATGGACATACTCGTATCCTTCGATAGAGTAAAGCAGACCCAATCTACCGTCTAACCATGTCTCCTGGATTGCTATTACATCAGGAAGTCTTGTAAGGCTCGCTATTAACGACTTGAATTTATTAAATTTGGCTATAGATGAAATGCTTCTAACGTTAACACTAAATATATTAAAAAATGAAGTGCTTAAAGAATAAATGTGTCTATTGTAGTTAGATATATTATGAAAATACAGATTGGTACACATTAAGAAAAAAGAGAAAAATTAAAAAAAGAAAAAGAATAAAATGCTTTACAATTATAATATTAAAAATTTATGAAGGAGAAACATATGCTAACTCATCCTCAACAACATCATCATCAGCAGCAGTAGTAGTAGGGTTTCTAACTCTCGAGCGTACATCAGACCTCATCGTTGAAGCTTTTAACAATATGTTATCAACATCTTCTTCCGAACGAATAATTAGAGGTTTTGATATATCATTTCTTTTAATTCAGTATTTGTCGCCAAACCTAGAGAAATTCTATTAAAAATTTGGGTTTTTCAAAAAACTTTGTGAATTGGCTTCAAGTCGAGAAAAACGATCACATTTAATAAAAAAAAAAATTCCTCAAAATGGAAATAAAGATTCCAATCTAGCCAAGCTATCTTGGTATCCATCCTATTAGTTTTCCTTTATAACTAGGTTTGATGTATTCATAAGTGGCTACAACAAGGAACATAAATCTTCCCCTGATGCAAGTACACTGAGATGCAGGAGAGGGTAGAATAAAAACTTGATTGCTTAAGACTTCATTAATATTGTTGGGTAGCCTTTTTTGGTAAGGTTAAGCTGTAATTCAGGTCATGGAAATTGATAACAAAGTCACAACTGGTATTTAAATATTTCGTTGGAGTCCTATAATTCGCTCATGTCTCCATCCTAAGGAAAAGAGGACTGATGGCAGCTGATGTCTAAAAATGATCAATCCAAATTGAAAACTATCGGGATGTCCTCGACATTATTCAAGGGCTCCATTTTTATTTCATTCTCATCTCAGAGGTAGAATCAAATTCTACTCACCCCGGAGCGGATATTCTTAACAACGAACAACACGTTCTTCCAGCCCTTAATGAATTTTAGAAGAAGTAGGACATAGGATGTAGTCGCTGTAGTCTAGCAGGTAGCTAGCTTGTTACACGTAAGGCCCGAGTTCAAATCGCAGGTCAGATATTAAAAATGAAAATATGAAAATATTTCTTCGGCGACTTCCTCTATGCAGATTTATGGCAAAAACTCTGAGAGTAAATAAAACCTATCATGAAAAGCTTCTCAAAAATCTGTCGCTCGGAGTCGACTTTAAAATTAAGGTCCCGCTACTCACGCATAAAACTAACGCATACAACATAAGTGGTGTTAGAAGCTAGGTCGTAATCCAGACTGGAGAGTTGTAATGAGCAGTTATGATGTATGTAGGGTATAAATGCAGTCCTCGGAATAACAAGTCATACAGGTAGTACGTTAATATATTAGGCGTGAGTCCTTCTTTCAAACCTCAGGTTCGATGTCCCCAACAAAAAGAAGAATAACCACATGGCCGACAATCGTGCCATGCTGTAGCCATGAAGACAGAGGTAGTTTTAGTCGATAAAATTTATCGAGTAAGAATTGGAACCTACAGAAATTATTATAATACAAAATTGAAAGTCGTGGTAAGTAGCAGACGTAGTAGTAGTATGTTGGCTTTCGGCGTCTTACATAATACATAATTGGTCATTACAACCCTTCAGTCTGGATTATTGACCTAGTTTCCCACACCACTTATGTTGTGCGTGTTAATTTTAAAGATAAGTGGCGGGACCTACAGTTTAAAGTCGAGTCCGAACGACAGATATTTTTGAGAAACTTTTCATGACAGGTTTTTTTTCACTTTCAGAGTTTTTGCCAGAAGTTTTTACTGAGAGGAAATCGCGGAATTTATATTTTTTGTATTTTGTTTTGATGTTTGGCCTGGTGCTCGAACCCTGGCTTTACGTCTAATAAGCCAACACACTACCTGCTAGACTTCGGCGTCTTCTGCCTAGAAAAAGCTGAGAGTAAATAGAATTGAAGTGAAAAGCTTGTTTAAAATCTATCGTTCGGAGTGGGCTTTCAACTGTAGATCCCCACAGAATAGGAGTGATGTGAGCGGCTTGGTTGTAATCCTGACTATACACAGAGTTCTGTTGATCAATTAAGTAAGTGAGTTATACAAAAAGATCGATTGTTCCATTGTTCTAGACAAGTATTACAACTGAATTTCTATTCTAACAAAAGTGAGAATTTAGTATTACCCATTTAACTCTCATATCTAAAAGCCTTCTAGTGTACAACACATGAAAATAAAAATATAAAGCGTTGTCAAATTCCTTAAAAGAATTTTTGCAGAAATCTCTGACCTGCACAGGACAACATTAAGATCTACTACGTCTGGATAAACAATAGGGGCCAGTTAGCAAAGTTCCATACCACTACAGCAAATACAAGAACCAAAATATATTTTTTTACTCAACTAAAGCCAAAGAAATATTATTTTTTCATAATTCCCTACTTGTAGGAGATGTCTGTCTGAGGGTTTGAACGTTGGCATCACGTCTAATAAGCCTACACACATCAACAATCTTCTTACTAGACTATGGCGACTTCACGTACGTCATCAACGGCTTTACTAAAGTAGATTGAAATAAGCTTAAAAAATTTTACTAAAGGAGGACTCAAAGGAACGAAAAGTGGAGTGTTTATACAAGGTAACCTGTTAGAGAGGGATACGTCTTAAGAAAGCCTTAACTGTTGTAGTCTTTTTTTTAACTTCCACTCCATTTTCATGCTCTCTAATGAAAAATGTTTAAAAATTTCTTCAACAACAAATTGTTTTTATTTCAATGACACTTTTTTTCCGAACTCTTTTGTTCACTTAAGCCCTGATAAATATCAATCCCTTGAGTTGTTTATTGTAATACAACAATAACAACAAATTGTAACAAAGTAAACTCGAAATACATTGCTTTTGTATGTGTTTTTGACGAAACCTTCGATTTGCAATAGAAAGTTTTCATATTAAAAAACCAAAAAAAAAAGAAACTCAAACTGGAAAACTTTTTAATTTGAATACAATAAAAAAAATGTAAATTTTCCCCCATGCTTATACTCACCACCCTTGCAACATATTGTTGCCACAATATGTAGACGACAATGCATACAAACGGAACATATTAAAACACATTGTATTACATATGGAGCGATGTGGATTTAAATTGTGTAGAGAAATGAGTGTGTGTGTGAACGTGTATCCTTTTAAAGCAATAAATGCTATTGTTATTGATGTTGTTGTTTCATTTGTTTCCCTTTTTTTTGGTTACTTTGTACGCAAATAAATAAAAATTATTTTTCTCTTGTTGTTGCTGCCTGTTTTTTATTGTTGTTGTTGGATAAAATCTAAAAATATATTTTATAGAGCGCATGAATAGAATTTGAAATATTGTAGCCAAATATTGTTGTTGCTGTACGCAGTACCCAACAGATTTAAAAAGGCAACCAGCAAAACAGAATACTCACAGGCTTGCTGCCATGTATAGGGAGAGCATTTTTGTATTGTTAGGAGGAAGTCTACAATTAAGAGACACAATACTAGGGCAAACGATCGTCCTGATCATCAGGGCTGTATAACCAATTGGCTCCCCACTAACCTTCTACTAGAGCAGAGGCAAAATATAGTGTCAATAAGGCGCTCAATGTAGTTAAATCCTAGCTCAACCTCGACTATTCGTAAGAAAATATTGTGGGAGGACTTGAACACAACGAAGTTAATTATTTGGTTCCTTATTTTCTAAATAAAACTTTTGAATTCAGAGTAGCTAGGGATAGTAAAAGCGAAAGTTAGATAAACGGAACTATACCCTCGATATCAATACATATCTCCGTCAAGTTATCAAATAGCCTATACCTACACTTCGCAAGAGACGGGCACTGAGGCTTCCGGTCTAAATATACGGAGATTTCCAATGGAAACTTTGCGGCTTATTTTAATGGCTCAAAAATGCATGACAGAGTAGAATATATTGTTATGGGTTCTGATATTAAACTTTGATATACGGTCTCTAGAAGTCGATGTAGTCTAGTAGGTAGTGTGTTGGTTTATTAGACATGAGGCCACAATTTAAACCACAGCTTAACGGAGCTATCATCTATTGATATCATGGATATAGCTTCGTTCATCAAATTTTATGTTTGGTTTCCAGTGCGGGGTAGTCGTGCTTTTGTTGTGCAGCCCGTGCGCTCACCAACTTCTTCCTTTTCCTCGATTTGGCGAAACTTGGTTAATACAGGGACTGTGTTCACCTGTGGCATCACAACGGGCCACCATGCGTGCTCAAGTGAGCTTTGTGAAATCAGAGCTACCACTCCGACCTAACCTAACCTAACCTCAGACATCTCCAGCAAAACGAAATATAAAAAAAATTATATCTTCTTCGATTTCCTCGCAGCAAATTTCTGGCAAAAACTCTGAGAGTAAATATAATTGCCATGAAAAGGTTCTCAAAAATCTGTCCTTTGGAATCAATTTAAACGGTCCCGCCACTCATGTATAAAATTAACATAATAAACATTACCTACTAGACTAAGCTGACTGCTAACCAGAGCCCCTATACATACATAATTGGTCTTTACAAAGCTGCAGTCATGATCAGTTTAGCGACTTCTTCTATCACCACTTATAGAAGTCACTAAGCCAATCATGACTGAAGCTTTGTATGTATAGGGTCTCTGGCTAGTAGTCAGCTTTGTCTAGTATGTAGTGTATCGGTTTATAAGACGTAAGGCGTGGGTTCTAACCCCAGGTGAGATATCAAAATAAAATTCTGAAAAAGTATTTCCTCTCCGCAGATTTCTGCTAAAAAATCTGAGAGTAAATAAAACCTCCATGAAGAGCTACCCAAAAACCGATCGTTTGGACGCGACTTTAAACTGTAGGTCCCGCCACTTCTGTATAAAATTAACGCACACAACATAAGTGATGCGAGAAGCTAGTTTGTAAGCTTGACTGAAGGGTTGTAATGACAAATTATGTACAAACATAGGGTCTGGCCCAGACAGCGTTTTTCAGGCGGAGGTTATGGACATTTTGTAAGCTGCACAATGCTTGTTGGGTGACGCAATTATCCATGAAGATCTCTGTGTTTACTCGGGCAGTAACACTGCGTCTTTAGGGCACATACTTTCGATATTCGCTTTGTTTGTGAATGCCGATGAAGCCGTACGAAATTTTTATCGCAGTTAAACTGTTGCTTCCTATATTCTCCCTTCTGTAACTCTTTTCTTCATTCAACCATTACCCTATCTCTTCACTATCCTCTCTCGCTCTCTCTCTCTCTCTTTCTAGGGGCGTAATTACAATGGGTCATTTTGACCACCGGATGTAGAACTTGTCGTAATGACAAATATACGTTCTCAAACCTGACCTAACCTAAAATTGCATTGTAACCAGCTAGCCGCATGAATTTTTGCTAGACTACAGTACATGTACGAATAAGAAATGCTCCAACTCAATTCTCTGCTTTTCATGATATAATGTTACTTGGTATTCCGTCAAACAATATCGCAAGACTTGGGTGTCTTTAAAAAGGAGAAGGAGAGAATCTATCACTTCATTTGTCAGTGCCTTAATCATGCCTTAAACAAGGGATTTTGATCACTCACTTGTTGACATCCTGACTGAGTTCCTTAATCATCTATCTGTTTAAATTGGAATCATCTGTTATTTCGAACCTGGCAATACTTATGTCATTCCATTCTATCACAAAATTTAGTATAATACCTCCACTGAACGTAATGAATCGAACACGAATACCCTTCAGCAACGTCAGAATTTATAGGAGTTGAAAACTCACACGTGGTCTTGCAGAAGTCAAGGCATCTATTAGGATTGACTGTTTGCTGCGGCTTGTTTAGCGGAGGCATCATTGGCCCACATTTCCTTGAAAATGAGGATGATACCCCACCATGATAACTAATTTTTGGTGCCCGTTCCGCATGGTACTAATGTGAACGATGTTTGGTTTCAATATGATAGTGCAACTTGCGACACATCTGATGCCACAATTGATTTATTGCGTCAAGCTTTTGATGGTCGTTTAATTAGTCGAAATGGTGATGTCATTTGTGGGTCAAGCAGCTGCGATTTAATACCTTTGGACTATTTTCTTTAAGGCGCCGTTAAACCAGAGATGATTGAACGTTTGAAGGTCAGCATTTGTGATACCACCGCCGATATCGAAAAAGTGCATAAAAATTGGTTCGATCGTAAGAGTTATTATGAGTCCGGCAATGGCAGCCATATGAATAAAATAACAGAAATGAATTTGACAAAATTTCAAACGGTTTTTGTTTTCCTAAATTTTTAAATGTAAACCTTTCGATGGCCCACCCTTTATAAAGCTTCCAAGATTTATTCTGGACTACAGAATGCTTAATCCCCTCGGGTTAGACATTAAAAGTGATCGAAACGAAAGTCCAAAGTGATATATTCCCCATTAACCTAACCTTACTTTAAACATTGAAGCGTCTTTCACGTTTGTACTTCAACCAATTCGTTTCAGTTTCCCATTTTAATTCAACTGCAACTTAAACACACGCACATACATGCAGGCATGAAACAATTGAAAACTAGTGTACGCATCATCAGAGATTGACTTTTAAAAATTTGTTCAAGTTCTTCCCCAAAAAAATTGGGAAGAAAAAATAAAAATAATTTCGTACACACTTGATTGTGTATTTATGTACGTGTGCGTGCAATTTAAAAACAAAGCAACAATGACAACACAACAACAACAACACCAATAATAACTTGATTATATTGTATACAAATAAACTGCGAACTAAAAACAAAAACCGTCACGCACACTTATCTATACACACACACACTTATAAATCAACAACATATTTTACTCTGGCACACAGAGAAGCAAATTAAGAGAGAGAGGAAATACACACACACACTCTCATACGAGTATATTGTTTGTAAATACACCACTCTTGTCCTCTTACCAACAGAGATTCCACACATTGATCACGTTTGGCACAGTTTTGTTGTGACAGCACCATTCGCACAGATTGTTCAACGAACGCATACAAAAAAATTTTGTATTGTTTTGTGCTCTTCTGGTTCTTTTGCTTTTATGCTCTTCTTTGTTTTATTGTTGTTGCTATTGCTGTTGCTGTTGCTTTTTTGGGAAACAATGTAAATGGCTGTGCTAGCGTTTGCATGTGACAGTAAGAGTTTAAGGCCACCAGCCATAGTAGATTGTATGATGCAGTGGCGATTAGAAAACTAGAACTAACTACTGATGTAGGCGGTAAAACGGTTATAACTTCGAGACTGGTGCACCGATTTATTTGAAATTGTGCAGTTTGCTAAAGGACAAGGTAATCTATCAAGGTTATACATTTCGAAGCTTTAATACTGCAGGTTTCCAACTGTTAGGTTAGCTTTAATTAGAAGTTGGATAGGTTACTTGGATATTAGATGAATTGCGTTATAAAGTTTGCTTAGATTCTGTACAATTTACCTCTGGCTAGACGTCCTGTTAATATACTTGGGGCGCTCAATAGCCATTAGCCTCAGGATCCCAAAAGTCGCATAATGTCGGAGAAATTTTTATGGGGTCTAGTTTTATTCTTTATACAGAGTGGCTGATATGTGTTGCTGCCAACTTCAGGTTGTTAGCATTTGTAAACCGCTCGTCTGACAGCTGACAGATTTATTGCAGTAACAGTTAATTTTATTATTTACAAGCTTACAAAAGCATTTTGATCAATTGCATTCAGAAAAGAAGTTATTCGTGATGGTATTCAAGCGTGATTGTGTGATTGCTTTCTATTTGGCTGGAAAACCACAGGTTTAAGCATCGTTATTGTTAGAGCAATTCAGCATTTTAATGTGAATAAATCTTTTGTTTCTCGTACCATTGCTCGTTAGCATGATACTGGCATTGCGTTCAAAAAGTGTACGAAAAAAAAGAAACGGTAACAACACCACAAATGATTCGAAAAGTGAAGGCCAGATTTCATCGAAATCCACGTCGCAGTGGTAGAAAAATTGCTCGTGAGCAGAACATATCGTGCGAACGGATGCAATACATATTAAAGAATGAGCTTGGACTAAAGCCATTGAAGTTCCAAAAAGTGCAAGAGCTCAGCGATGGACAAAAAAAAGTTAGACTGGAAAGAGCCAAGGAGTTACTTCGCTTCCACGAAAGTGGCCAGTTACCGAATTTGGTCTTCTCCGATGAGAAGCCATTCCAAATTGAGCAGTTTGTGAACAAACAAAATGATCGGGTGGATTTGCCAAAGAGTTCAGCTGAAAATTTACACCTGCGATCGGGCACCAGAACTCAAGCTTCCCCGATGTTAATGGTGTGGGCCGCCGTAACGACCGATGGTTGCTCCCAGCCCGTATTCATCGACCGTAGGGTCAAAATAAATGCCGAATATTAACGGAAAAATGTCTTAAAGACAGTATTGAAGCCCTGGGCAGACAAAAATTTCGGCCGCAGACCATGGACACTCCAACAGAACTCAGCACCACCGCATTCAGCACGAGTCAATCAAGAATGGCTTAAAAAAGAGATTCCTCGCTTCATTTCTAGCGCACAATGGCCACCAAAATCTCTGGATCTCAATCCGTTGGACTTTTGTGCCTGGGGTATTTTGGAGAGTAAGATTGTCACTAAAAAATACCAAAGTATCGATAATCTCAAGATTCGCCAGAAATTGGCAAAAATGCCTCAGAGCCACTTTCGTGCAGTCTGTGATGGCACTTTGAAGGCCATAATTCGTACCAAAGGTGGCCAATTCGAACAAATCTAAACTGATTTAAAAATTTAATGTTATTTTCAACATTGTTTGCTTTTGAACAATAAAATTTAAAAAAAAAAATTAAAAATATAGCGCTTTACTTTGTTGCATTATATATCAGTCACCCTGTAGTTACAGTTCGCCCAGAAGTATTAATGTAGACCCCAGGCTTGTGCGCCCTTTAAATCTGCTAATTGGCAATTAACAACCCGATTGACGGATTTCAGCCTGCCTTAACACATCCTTCCAGGCAACTCTGCTTTTTGCGCGTTTACGCCAGTTGGTCATACCAATCGATAACAGCGTTTCCTCGATTTGGTCTTTCGAAAACGAAAACGAGGTCTTCCTCTTCGCCAACTTCCGTAAATCCCCGTATCAAATGCACTAGGCCGAAGACCTCACGTAGGACTTTTCTTTCGAATACTCTCAAGGCTACTACATCAGTGCTTAATCACCTTCAATGTTTAAATCCACGCTTTTGGAGCATAAACGTCTTGTAGAATATTGGCTCCGTAGTACGACGGCAGTGTAAGGAAAGCTTTTTCACGCTTTCACTATTTTGAAGTTTTCATGTAACCTTTTTAGTGAAAGAAAGATGAATTTTTCCTTTAAGCTTACTGCTATTTAAGTAACCTCTACTGTTCCTAGCACCCTTTGGTGTTTGGTTTTGTTTTTGGTATAGAAAACACTGTTCTTAACAAAAGTCGTTTTTGCAAGTAAAAGTGTTTTTATTTTCCACTTTAAAGTTTCCATAAGAAATTACGAAAAAGTTTAAACAACTTTCAAGGATTTTGTTGCCTTTTTTTGGTTTTCGCTCTCAGTTGGGTTCAATTTTTAACTTTCTTTGTTAGATTAAGCTTTGTGTTGCCCTTATTCGCTGGTTTTTACAAATAAGCACAACCCATGGTTGTTATTGAAGGTCTCTGTGAAATTGTGTCTTTTTGTATGTCAAACAAAACAGGAACAAACAAAGCATTTCGAAAACGGTGCATAATTTTTCGTTTAAAACAATAATTTTTTCTTTGATTGTTTTGTTTTAGAAGGACTACAAAGGAAAATGTTCCCTGGGGTTATTCATGACGTTCGAACGTTTTAAATTTGATCGCATAATCATATAATGGAGCTGCAATTGGTTGACAAGGGTAAGTAATTAGAAGTGAATTTTGACTTGAAATGGGACTTGCACATCCAAGTTTCATGTCAATTTTAAAAGGAAGGAATTAGGGGTTAATTGTGCATCTGATGTAGCAGCCACAGTTACACCGATCCACCAATCCATGTATGAAAAGAATTACACCTTTTATCCTTGCCAGGCGGACCATTTGGAAAAGGCAGTTGTAGGCCGATGACAAATTCTGTACTGCGAAATCATCTTCCTTCACTTCAATATACTGGATAAGAAACATACCAGTCGGCTAGTAAATATAGAGACTGAGCGCCCTGGTAGTCTAGTGGGTAGTGTGCTAGACTATTAGCGTGAGGGTCGTGGGTTCGATTCCCACCAGAGGCTCTGGTCTGTGACACTACACCGGCCATATGGTCGAAGTTACTTAGCTCGTATATGATTATAATATAATTTGTAATTGTATTTTAGATCTTAAAAATGTAAATCCATCACATTAGTTGTAGATCCATCACACACTGGCAGCTCTATATAGACCCCTTCCCGATCTTTCTACGAAATTATTGTCATGGAAATTTGGTTTGTTCTATTCTTGTAAATACCTACGTATTTGTTTGTATATGTAAGTTCTGTTTACCGTATGATATGTGTATTTTGTTGTTGCATATTTGTTTGTATACGTGATATACCGTATGATGTATTTTGTGTGTTATGTGTATTTTGTTGTTATCTGTTAAAGTTGATGCTGTAAGAATACGTAGTTTTAAGTATCACTGAAATGATAGGGCATGATGAGAGACTTCGCTTAGTTGCAAATAACTTCTGCAGAAGATGTAAATCGGCTAAATGTAAGAATATATTGGACACTTAAATTGGCAGTGCCCGTATCTGGCTTGACATAGACAACTCTCCGTTGGCTCACCTTGTTTCAAAAGTCCATAAGAGCTTAAGTTACTTGCTATGCTCTTATGGGAGACCCAAGAGTAGCAGGATTTGTTAGTTAGCTCTAGGCCGTCTCTGAGTCTCTAAGCTGTGATTGCCACTGTCGCCTCTCCTGTCACAAAGTTGGTGAGCAGCAAAGCATTAAACCTGACTAGCAGGCTAACATTTTAATTTTGTTTAGGCGTATTCCCCTAGTTTGTTAATAAATTTCTGCCTGTAGAGCCATACTTATGCAAACGAGAAGTCTTCGAAATGGTATCAATGGAATAATGATCTATACGTATGAGTCTTAATTATGAACTAAACAGAAATACGTATTAAAAGTGAAAGCAATAAGAAGATAGAATGGGATATAAACTGTAGAGTCGTCTCTCAATGCCATTAAAAAAAGTGTGATTAATTATAACTGTGGAAGGTTTACTTCTCCTCTACATGCCAAGACGTAAAAACATATAATCTTGGGCTTTCCCTTTTTTCAAAAAATTTTGAAAAATTTTGCCTATATCGGACAAGCCCATCAAAGTACACTGCGTAGTTAAACACTTTAGAATAGATTTCCTTCTGCGATTCAGTACTCGCTATTCTAAAAATTCTTTCGATCACTTAATACATGCATAGTGGGTCATTACGACCCTCCAGTTAGAATTTCGACCTAGCTTTTCACACCATTTATGTTGTGTGCGTTAATACATGAGCGGTGGGACCTACAGTCTAAAGTCGACACCGAAAGATAGGTTTTTAAAGAGCTGTTCATTGAAATTTTTGCCAGAAACGTGCTGAGAGGGAGGTGCAGAAGATATATTTCAGTTCGAACCTTAGGTCTAGCCTTGAACGATAGATTTTTTGAGAAGCTTTTCATGGAAATTTTATTTACTCTCAGAGTTTTTGCCCGAAATCTGCTGAGAGGCAGTCGGCGAAGAAATATTTTTGTATTTCATTTCGATGTTTGACCTGGAATACGTACCCGGGCTTTATGTGTAATGAGCCAACACACTACCTACTAGACTAGGGCGAAAAAAAGTATGCCAAAGGAAGTATAATTTAACGCTTATCTGCTCATCTTGAACTTCATTGCTTACAATGCCACAGTACCGCACAATACCTATCGAAGAGCTTACATAATAGCTAGTCAATGTCAACAAGGTAGCCAAAAAAATAGCTGACACATCATCCTAAGCGATAAGGTTACAGACCAGCTCCATTTTCCTGCTGTGGATAGCGAATTTCTTAGACCCGGACCCTACCTACCTGACTTGCTCCCAATGAAGTCCACACAGTGTGGATTAATGATTCCCTTATCCCTGCATCGGGAACGATTATAATTCTTGCATGCGACAGTTGATAGGGATCACTTTTTAAAGCAATATCTATCAAATTATTTGTCTTTATTTGTTTTAGCAAATCGCCATTGATTGACCTGTTAGCTGAAGGGAATGCGGGTCATTCATTGTAAGAATCACCCTCAATGTTGAAATCCAATTCTGGATGAACAAAATGTTCAATTTGGTCGTCTAAAATACAGATGAGATCCAAAAGCCTCTGTGCATGTAGAATAAGTTACTGTTTATGATGAATTTTAGATTTACGACGTTATCGGTGAATGATTACTAAATTTTTTTGATCTGGTTATTCGGTAAGAACGATTTGAAGGCATAACCAACTCAAGTTGGTGTTGAGGTGATGTTATTAGACCATTTGTTTGATTTTCTTTTCTTCTTTTCTCAAATCAGATTTCATTTTTGTTGAAGATGCCCCAGCTGGGGTTTGAAGCTTGGCCTCATGTCTAATAAGTAGTAACAAAGTACCTTCTGATGGCTGAGGCGGCTTCATACATTCCACTGGATAAGGTTAGGATTACTTAAGAGTCCTGTGATTCCACCACCACAGGCATTACAGAAGCATAATAAGTTAAGCATTCCATCCTCTTTATACTCATCGTTCAAAAAAAGATAGATGAGTGTTCAACAGTTCATATAATTCCCAAGTACACCTCGTATAATTTAAATAAAATTTATGCAATAATAAATTCGATATCAGAGATCATAAACGAGTATTAATTTTTCATAAATAACAAAACATTTTCTAAATAAAATGTGCTTCTAATTTAAATCGGGATTTATTTATTAAAAACGTTAAATTTCATTCTCATAAACAAAATATTTTTTTTTCTGTTTCGGTTTCGGTTTTGTTTTTGTTTCCATTCATTGATACTCATACACGGCGTACGCATTCAGGCACTCGCATTAAATCGAAATCCCAATATGGGAAAACATTATTTACAGGCATTAAATCCGTGGCCTCTTAATCGGGAGAAAGAGACAGAGACAGAGCAAGGGAGTGAGAGAGTAAGCATTGAGAAGTGGATGCGAGTAAAAATAATTTTCACACACACGCAAATGCATAATTTACAAATTTAAGTACATTTATTAACATAAATTTATTGATTTTACATACATGCACACGTACATACTACACATACAAGTACAAACGCACAGTGTTACTGTCATTTTATGTAAATTTATAGGCATACCCCATACCCGGTGTATTTAAACACGGGATAGAGTTATTGTGGTATTTATAGCTATGTATGTACATGTATGCGTTTTAGTATTGGTGTGATTATTAAAGCCAACAAATAGTGCAGCAACAACAACAACAATAATAATATTATGGTTTGGAATTTAATACACAATGGAGAGCCATTAAAATTATTTAAATCCCCCTGGTCGTTACATTAAATGATTTATTAGTCGAATTTAAATTCAAATAAATAATTTAAAATCAAATTTAATTAACATTTAAATACACTGTAAATGCATTTACAGTTAACCCTCCTATAATGCGGTCCGCACTCGCCGCGTTAATTGGAAACCGCGCTATAAGAAACTCAGATTTCAGGTACAAACCAGACTAATTCATACGAGTTGCATGGAAACCGCGCTATAAGCAGCACAGAATTAGTACAAATCCCATCATTCGTACCGCGTTATATGGAGGCCAAGAAATACAAAAGGCAACATAAATTATAAATTTTTTTAATGAATTCAAGAGTTCATATAAGGATTGATAAAAAAATGAAATTAAAAACTAAACTAAAAGACCGCTTTTTAACAAAATTAAGAAATACAGTCAAACCCGGTTATAACGAACGCCGTGGGACCAGAAAAAATATTTCGTTATAGGCAAAGTTCGTAATAAACGGGGTGTAGTCATAGAAGAAAATATAAAATACAAAGAATTTTTATCATTTAAAAAAACAACTAGTACTTTTCGAGTTCGTTATAAACGAGTTTGACTGTACTTGTAAAATAATGTAATTTTTTTTAATATTTATCCTTACTTAGTTCATCTTCATTCATTGTTTTTTTTTTTTAATTGAAAATCTCGGCTGAGCTTTTGCGTCGAAAATCAAACTTTTATCAAATCCTTTTACAATATCAAGTTACTATTATCACTATCATAGGCTGTGTTGAAGGAACTTATGGAATGAAGTTGAACGCAAACCCCGCTATAAGATTACCACGTTATAGGAGGGCTATCGCAATTTCAGACCCGCGTTATATGGAAACCCCGTTCTGAGAGTACCGCGTTATAGGAGGGTTGACTGTATCGGTATAGGTATAATTGAAAGTCTATTACATACGCTGGCTCCAAGTTAAATAAACTTTGTAGATTTTATTCAACAATTGTTGATTTGTCAACAATTTTTTATAAAAATTAATATTTTTTTAAAAACAATTAAGTTTGTTTAAAATTCAATCTACAGAACTACATTTACAGGGGTGGCTGTAAGTAAAGCGCTGTATTTTTTGAATTTTTGTTTTTTTAACTTTATTGTTAAAAAGCCAAAAATGTTAAAAATAACATCAAATTTTTGAATCAGTTTAGATTTGTTCGAATTGGCAACTTTTGGTACGACATATGGCCTTCAAACGGCCGACAAAGCCATCACATACTGCACGATAGTGGGTCTGCAGTATTTTGGACCATTCCCAGCGAAGCGCCGTCTTGAGATGATCGACACTTTGGTCTTTTTAATTGAGAACCTTACTCTCCAAAATGCCCCAGGCGCAAAAGTAAAACAGATTGTGATTCGGAGATTTTGGTGGCCACTGTACGATAGAAATGAAGGGAGGAACCTCCTTTTTAAGCTATTCTTGGTTGACGTGTGTTGACTCCTGTTGGAATGTTGGCCGAAATGTTTGTCTGCCCAGGGCTTCAATACTGTCTTTAAGATATTTTCCCAATAACATTCGGCATTTATTTTAACCCCACAGTCGATGAATACGAGCAGGGAGCGAACATCGGCCGTTACGGCGGCCCACACCATTACCATCGGCGGCGCTTGAGTTATGGTTGCCTCTTTGACAAGTAAACCCGATCATTTTGTTTGTTCACAAACTGCTCAATTTGGAATGGCTCCTCATCGGAGAAAATCAAAATAGGTAACTGGCCACTTTCATGCAAGCAAGTAACTCCATGGCTTTTTCCAGTCTAACTTTTTTGTCCATCGGTGAGCTCTTGCACTTTTTGGAACTTCAATGGCTTTAGTCCAAGCTTATTTTTAAATATGTGTTGCATCCGTTCGCGCGATATGTTCAGCTCACAAGGAATTTTTCTACCACTGCGTCGTAGATTTCAATCAAATCTGTCTTTCACTTCCCGGATCATTTCTGGTGTTGTTACCGTCTTTTTTCGTCCACTTTTTGAACGCAATGCAACACTGCCAGTATCATGCTAACGAGCAATGGTACGAGAAACAAAAGATTTATTCACATTAAAATGCTGAATTTCTCTAACAAAAACGATGGTTAAACCTGTGGTTTTCCAGCCAAATATAAAGCAATCATACTAACACGCTTGCATACCATCACGAATAACTTCTTTTCTGAATGGAATAGATCAAAATGCTTTTGTTAGCTTGTAAATAATAAAATAAACTGTCACTGGAATAAATCTGTCAGCTGTCAGATGATCGGTTTACAAATGAAAACAACCTCAAGTTGGCAGCAATACATATCAGCCACTCTGTATAAAGAATAAAACTTGACCCCATACAAATTTCTCCGATATTATGCGACTTTTGGGATCCTGAGGCTAATGGCTATTGAGCGCCCAGAGTACGTCAACAGGACGTGTCTATCCAAAGATAATTTGGACAGGGTCTGCAGATTGACTGAGAGATGCTAGTCGAAGTTTATAATTGTATGACGCAATTGGTAATCCAGAGAACCTATGCAACTTCTAATTAAAGTTAACTTCACAATTGGGAACCTCGTCAAACCTTCAGTTTTGAAGCTACGAAATGTATAA
The DNA here is from genome assembly GCA_014635995.1 of Sarcophaga peregrina. NCBI lineage: Eukaryota > Metazoa > Arthropoda > Insecta > Diptera > Sarcophagidae > Sarcophaga > Sarcophaga peregrina. Next base: position 48,172,413 of record CM025793.1, read on the forward strand.
CCAATACGCTTGATAGATTATCTTCTCCTTTAGCAAACTGCCAAATATCAAACAAATCGGTGCACCAGTCTTGAAGTTATAGCCGTTTTACCGCCTTCATCAGTAGTTAGTTCTAGTTTTCTAATCGCCACTGCATCATACAAACTACAATGGCTGGTGGCCTTAAACTGTTACTGTCACATACAAACGCTAGCACAGCCATTTACATTGTTTCCCTGATATTGGTTGCAATAGATATCAGCCACCCTGTGCGGCAACTTCTGTATTATTATTCCATAATAGTCTGTAGTAGTGTGTCAACTTATTCGATCCAGATGGTTCAGCTTAAACGTCTATAAGATCAAATTATCCTGTTTCTTGCTTCCAATCAATAACCTAAGCGTTCCATACCATTCCTGGGCATTTTTTGCTTGACTTTTTATAATTCAAAATAGTTCTTGGCACGCGATGCGATATTGAAGGCTTCCATAAACGCCATACATGCTGTAAAGGAATATACTTTGTCATCTATGATTTAGTGGATGATTTTATGTGGAACGGTTTTCACTATTGTGGTGGCAGTTATCTAAACTGCATCCTCCTCATCAGTTATTTCACTTTTCAATGTTGTGTTTATAACCTGCCTCATGAACGAAAAGCTATTAGGATCACAAGTGAGTTTGTTTCCTGACGTTTAATTACTCGCATATAAAGATGTGTCTAATTTCAGGATTGGTTATATTGGGTTACGAACCTTCCGTAAAGCCAGTGTTTAGTAGGGATGCAAATTGGGAAATCCCGAATCTCAAAATTCCCGAGATTTTCGGGATTCACAAAATTCCGAATCCCGGGATTTTTAGAAACTTGTGCCGGGATTTTTCGGGATTTTCGGGATTGTGAATTCATATGTATTTTGACCCTATAAAAGGTCCTGAAAAAAAGTTCTATACCACTTGACTTCGATAATAGCATCTCAGATGAGGAAACCCCTACTCCCAGTGATAAAAAATTATTTGATGGCATCGAAGAATGCAAAAGCCCTATAAAAAGAATTAAAAAGGTAACTGATTTAAATACTCAACTTTCCAAAGAAATACGTTTATTTACATCAGGAGGTTGTAGAGGTCAATATTTACAAGCTGCATACACCTATCTTGGAACTATTTTACCAGCAAATATTGATTGCAAGAGGTGTTTTTCAACGGCAGGATATGTCGACAACAAAATATGTTCAAGCCTATCAGATCACATGTTAGATGTTTTAATCCTTTTTGTTGGGATCCAAACAATTTTCGTAAAACTAATGCTTTTGCATATGTAGGAATAATTTTTATTTTTGTTAATTTACGCTTTTTTGTTACTTTCTGTCTTGTATGTAATTCTGATATCTATAATTGGAATACAAATGATTTTGTTAACAAAATATTTTTATTATTAAGAGAAAATCACGATTTTTCCGTAATTTTTCTGGATTTTTTGAATCCCGAATTATCCCGAAATATCCCGAAATTTCGATTCACATTACATGTGAAGATCAAACAATACCGATAGAAAACCGATCCGACTTCGGAATAAAACTTATTATTACACCAGTTTAGTACCACTGATACATGAAGTGAAAGAGAGTCTCATCTTACCATAGCTTCTGCAGAAACTATTCTTCGAGGGAATACCTACATAATCCGCATGCGATGAATAGCCATGTGATTTAAGAAGAAAACGAATATTTGTATATTTCTATAATTATTTACTGCTTGATTTAAATAAATCCATTAAATAAGCGAATGATTTATTTAAATAACAACACAATCGAATACGCTACTTTATTTATGGAGATCAAATTCTCGGTATACAATACCACAGTGCTTAACGTAGATACTTTTTTATCTCATATATTTTCACAAAGTTTCCCATGATGAGGATGGCAACCCTGATATTCCAGAACTTGCCGCAGTACCTAAAACACCTGATGATCTGTATTTCAAATTATAGTGGGTTGGACAAAAATTCTTGAGTAAGATGATATTGGTTTACAACATAGTTTTGCTCATAATTGTTTTGTGGCTTATCCGAAAGATCTAAATTACAGTCAATACATGCTGTCCTCCCCATAGAGTACCTTGAAAATGTACCATTTACTTGCACTCAATAATTATTTGTTTTGAGTGAATTTTTTTATTCAAAAAAAAAAAAAGATTCTAAAAAAGGGAAATTTTTTCATTGTTTTAAAAAGCAAAAACAAAAAATGAGCATTAAACTTGCAATACAAATGTTTAGCAGGTGTTGTAAACACAATTTAAAGACAACGACAGAATGCAGAGAGCAGAGACAGACAAATTGAGAGTGAGTATACCAAAGGGACATGCGCTGAAATAAAAATCCCTTTTCATACCACAAAGTGTATTCAATTTCAATGACTGAAAAGTGTCTATAAAACAAAAACAATGAAAATAAAAACAAAAATATTGTACAGAGAGAGAGAGAGAGAGAGTGTATAATGTTTAGTGAAAGTGCCATTAAAATACCATGAGCAAGAGAAATTGTTAGGGAAATTTTTGTGACTAGAGTGTTGCCATTGTTGTCAAACGAGCCAAGCAGCAAAATTTAGCATATTTCGGGTGTTAATGATGCTATTAATTGGCCAATCCATTTACAAAGGCCACTATTCAACTACGTGGAAGGTTTTACTTAAGGGCAATGGCTTCAAACTATGAAAGCTGAAGTGCCGTTTCCCTGGAAAGGTTAATTGAAATTCCATTTTTCTATTGAACAATTATTTTAAGCCACTAAACTTAATGAGTACGTCAGAATTGCTAAACTTTTAGGTGAAAAGCAGCAAAAGATAGTTACATAGCTGCTAATGTATCCTAAAAGGAACATTGTTTGGTAAGGTTTGTGAGCAGATGAAATCATGGGTTGTGAACCTCCCGTAAGGGGTAAAGTTATATTTAAGCCATGTGGAGATCAAACAATATTGATAGGAATCCAATCTGGCTACGGAATAAAACTTGTTATTACATACACACATAATTGGTGATTACAACCTTTTAGTCAGGATTACGAGCTAGCTTCTCACACCACTAGTGTTGTATCGCAAGGGTCTATAGCTTAAAGTCGACGCTGAACGACGGATTTTTGAGAAGCTCTTCATGGCAATTTTATTTACTCTCTGAGTTTTTGCCAGAAATCTGCCGAGAGGCAGTCGCCGAAGAAATAGTGTTTTCGTATTTCATTTTGATACCTCACCTGGGATACGAATTCAGGCTTTACGTATATTAAGCCAACACACTACCGACTATACTACGGCCAATTCTGTATTAATATTCCATAATAGTCTATGTCGTAGTCGTGTAAGTAGTATGTTAGCTTATTCGATCCGGGTGGTTCAGCTTAAACGTCTATAAGATCAAATTATCCTGTTCCTCGCTTCCAATCAATGACCTAGGCGTTCCGTACCATTCCTGGGCATTTTTTGCTTGACTTTTTATACTTTAAAATAGTTCTTGGCACACGATACGATATTGAAGGCTTCTATAAACGTCATACATGCTGTAAGTGAATATACTTTGTCATCTATGATGTAGTGGATAATTTTATGTAGAACGGTTTTCACTATTCATTCTAAAATGTTGTGGCAGTTGTCTAAACTTCACAATCCTCATCATCAGTTATTTTATTCTTCAATGTTGTGTCAATGTCCTGCTTCATGGAGGAAAAGCTATTAGGATCGCAAGTGAGTTTGTTTCCTGTCGACGGTTAATTGCTTGCATTTATAAATTGATAAAATGGAAAAACGCGGTCGCTGTTCGCAATGTCGTGGGAAAATAGAATGCGGTTGTGCAAAATACAGTTTGAATGTGCATCCAAGGGATTCTTTTGCACAATTTCATGCCGGAACTACCAAAAACATAAAAAATAAAGAAAAATAAATGATTTGAAGTTTCTATTTGAAATTAATTTTTAAAAGTTTTATAAAATATATTTCATACCAATGCCTAAGTGGGGTATTTTGATACCAATGTCATTTAATCGCACCTGTAGCTTAAGTGGATAGACCAATTGAAGTGAAAGTATTTTCATTGGGTAGAAGACATATTGTATTACATGGCATTTAAAGGTTTTCCGGAGAATACCATCCATACATATTCCACAAAAGTTTTTTCAAGAAAATTTTGAAAAATTCCTGATCTTTGACGCTACTTCTGTCATAGAAAATATGTGAATATCATGTCTTTCTTTTGTCATTGTCAAGATAGAATTTTTTAAAAAAACTTATTAAACTTAAAACTTGGGTATTTTTCTATCCATTCGGCGTTAATGGGTTAAAGCTATCATTGTTGAAATATTTTTTCTTAAATGTTTGAAAATGAATATTAAAATTGGAGCTAATGGATGGACCATGGAAGAAATGCAGGGTTTTTGTTTGCGTTCTCCCTTATAAATAGCCGAACGTGTGATATAATTTGTTTTACAGAATATCACATTAATTTGTACATTTGATGGCCTTATCTTGTAAACAAAATACGTTTTTATTTAACTCTGGGTAGACAACACTGTTCATATAAAACAGTTTCTTATTTACTCACCTTTACTTATACATACATACGTTTAATGGTGCACAAAATTTCCCAGTATTTTTTTTTTTTTAAGAAGAAACAAACAAAACATTGACAAAGAAGAGGACACAAAATTTTGATGGTAAACTTGGAAACTCTTTTAAGCACAAACTTTCTCGTTAAACGGTTGTAAAGCGCGGATAATTTACGAACAAATTTTAAAGAAAATTCCTATACACACACAAAGGAGGAATAAAAATAAACAAAACAAATAATAAAAAAAAAAAATAAGTTTAAAGGTGAAGGAAATTAAAAAAAAAAATTTAAAGAAAAGCTATAAAAAAAGAACGAATAAAAATTATAACGAAAAGAAAAGTGAAAGTGTTTTAAATTTAAATTAAGAAAGGAAAATATTTCAAAAGATAAGTTTTTTTTTTTAAATAAAATATTTAAAAGAAATTTCATTGCCCAAAAATATACTACAAATTAAAGGTTGATTGGGTTTTCTTTATTTGCTTTTCCTTCATTTCCTTTTGCTTCTATACGCCATTGCTTTGGTAATTTAAGTAATGACAACGAAATTACAATTGTGTGAGTGTAATAAGTAAAAAAAAAAAAATTTTTTTTTTCTGTTTTGTTTTTGTTTTACGGTAAGCGAATGTTGGTGGGAAAATTGTAGTAAAAATTTGTAACAGAAAAAAAATTGTAACGAATTACATGGCAAAAGAGAATATAAAAGAAAATAAATTATAAAGCAAACGTGTATAATAAAGTATAACAAGTAATGAAAAGTAAATAAAAAAGTGTATGAAAAAAAATCCACAAAATAAATTAGCAAAGGAAAGCATAACGGTAAAGTAAAATTTTTTGGCATAAATTTTATGGCATACTATTAGGTTGGAGTCCTTGTTTAATAAAAACAAACTGCAAAAAAAAAAGGAAAAGAAAAGCAAGAACATCAAAGAACACATAAAAACATAGTGAAAATTATAATAAAAACAACGTGCGACTGTATAAACATAATAAAGAAAAGCAAATAAAAAACACACATTCACACACACATAGATGGTAAAAGTGTATGAAATAAAAATAAAAAAAAGGAAATAAAAAACCAACTCCTCGCTTGACTTAAAAATTCGACAAAAAAAAAAGAGAAGCATCGAGCAACAGCAGAATTCCTTTCATTTACAAACAGAAACAACATCAACATCAAGGAATTAAACCTTTACAACTTGAATGCTGTGGTTGTTGTTGTTGTTACTATTTGCTTTAAATTGATACCACACTTGCTCTCTTTTTACCCACCTCACTTGGTTTTTAGCCTTCTTACTCACCCCATAATAAATTCTATTGTTGTGCTGCTACTCTCCACCTTTCGCGCAAATACTTTAAAACAGGTTCGGTTTTTTATTTCTTTGTTTTTGCTCTCCTTAAATTTTATTCTCCGAAAAGAGTAAAAAACAAACAACAAAACAACACGAACAAAAAACATTTCACCTTTTTTTGTTGTTTTCTTTTTTATGCTGCCTTTAAGTGTATTGTAACGTAACGTAGTGTTATTCTCTTTTATTTGTGTTTCCCTCGTCGTGTTATTCTTTTGTACTCATTTTAAAAACAAAGTTGTTTACATCCTTAAGAGCAGTGTATGCGGTGAGCATGTGTGTCTGCCTACTCGCTAAAACTGTGTTAGTGTGTGAATTTTGTGCAGTGATTTATCAAATGTGGGTCAATAAGAGGAGGCCGGCCTTCATAATGTGCGTGTGCTAAACGTTTCTAATCATTAAAAAGCCAAGTGTTGGAAACAAAACAAAACAAAACAAAAAAAATTAAAGAAATAAGGGAAATTCGAAAAATATATATCAACCACAATAACAACAACAACAACAACAACTACTACGACAACAACAACATTGTAATCAAATATGTAACAATTTATTGTAGTGCTCCCGTTTTGTTTTTGCGCTCATTTTCTCTCTCACTCTCTATTGATACACGTTTTTATAAACGTCGTTTCCTATTGCATTAAAAATAAAAATAAAACATCAAGTGTGTGTTGTATGTTGTTGTAGTTTTTATATTTCTGATTGAGGGCGAGTGGTGTTCTAAATATAAGGTGAGTTTCACAATTTTAAACTGTTTTTAATTCAAAAAGTAAATAAGAAAAAATAGAAAATGTGGAGTTAATTTAAATTCGAATTAAATTTTAAAATAGTTTTCGTTATTCTTGTGTGTTGAGACTTTAAATTAAATAACTGCCAGTAGAATATTTAAATAAACACCACAAAGGTATAAAAACATTAAAAAGATTATGGAACTAGGTATGCAAACAAAAATATTATGTAAAAATGATGACTCTTTGCTGTTTGCGATACGAATCCATACATAATTGGTCATTATAAGTCTTGACTAAGGATTACGACCCAGCTTACGACCCACAGCATTGATGGAGACTTGGTGGTTGCTCTAAAAATGATCAACAGATAAAATGCGTTTACAGTCTGTTAAATAAAAAATTTTAAAGTGAACAATCTTGGAGCTATTTCTCATTATCTCGGTATGGAGATGGTAAGAAGCGATGACTTCAATTATAAGATGAGACAGACACAATATCTTGAGTGTAAGATGCAAAATACTACAAATATTTGTTGGAATCTTCTTACAGGAAAAACGAATCTGAATTATTACCACAAAATGATGAATACCAAAGTTTACTGGGTTCTTTGTTGTATATATCCGATAAAACACGTCCTGACACTTTTGCAAGTGTCTCCATATTGGCAAGAAAGACAAGTAACCCCTTCTGTAAAGATTGGAATAAATTGAAGCGCTTAGCCAAGTATCTAAAGGGGACATCTAGAATGTATTTAAATCTCAATGGTAGCCTAGATAGTCGAAATCTGCTGATCGCCTATGCAGATGCCAACTGGGCGGAAATTAGATTTGACAGGGAGTCCAACTCTGGCTATAAATTACTATTTATATTACCAAGCAGTCAGCTGGGCGTACAAGAAACAAACCTGTGTATCTTTGTCAACAACAGCAGCGGAATTCGTCGCACTCTCCGAAGCTGCGAAGGAACCACAACATACGAAGACAACAGAAGCTGCCTGAATTTGATCAAACACGAAAAACTATGCAATAGATCTAAACATATAGACACGAAATTCTATTTTGTAAAAGATTACGTTGGAAAATTAGGAAAATTAGCTGTGACAACTGCCCTTTCAAGGAGATGTTAGCAGACATGCTGACAAAGGCTGAAATCTGGTGTTTACAAAATTGAGGAGGAGTGTTAAAAATTGTATGAGTATTCGAAACCTTAATAAACACTGAATTCACTATTCATAAATTTCACTTGTATTTTATGACACTAGATTATTCTAGTGCTCGTTACGACACACTTCAAACTTTTTTTAATTTTGCCTTTTCTTTTCAATTAATAAAATCGTTAAAACATTTAATACGAAATCGTGAAATTGTTTTATTTCTAATACCCACAGCTTCACACTTATGAAAAATCTGTGGGGGCAAAAGTAACGCAGCTAAAGCTCATTGTACTATAAAATCTTTCAACAATATCCAGATTATTCACAATATCTGGAGCCATTGTATCAACATAGTATACATTATCATCGTAGTATAGTAAGTAGTTCGTTGGCTTATTTGATGAAAGGTCACGGTTCAAACCCCAGGCAAAACTCTGAGAGTAAATAAATCTGCCATGAGAAAGTTTCTTAAAAAATCTGTCGTTCGGAGTCGATTTTAAACTGTAGGTCTCCGCCACGCACGCAAAATATTAAAAAATTATGTGTGTGACCTAAGGGTTGTAATAACCAATTAGGTTTGTATGTGTATTGGCGGCATTATTTTTCAAGAAATATGTTGTATAATTTAAAGGAGTTGGTTTTAGCGTTGGAAGACTGTATTTCGATCTAGTAGTCGGAGTAATATATTGTATTGTATTGAGACCCATTTTATCTGCATGTTTAGAACCATCCGTATAGCATCAAGTCTCTACGGACTTCTGGGCCGTAGTCCCTTTGACAAAGAAAATATATCTAGTATCAGATTGATCACGATTAATTCGTCCATATGAGTCATCCAATTATACTTTGATTTGTTTGTCTGCTTAATCTATATTTCCACATCATGGATTAATGTTAATGTCGTTTCACAGCGTCCCTGTGTCTTGATAGATGGGATGAAGTGGAGTGTCCTTATTAGGTTCTATTTATATCATGTCTCTTAATCCTGTTCATCACATTACTGAAGCATAGGTTCATTTAGAATGTATGCTGATTCCAGGATAACATTTAAATATTATAGCTACTGGCATATGTTTATTAACTTGGTGAGAAACAAATTTCGGTCTTACCGAGGTACACATTTCGAACCTTTGATCGTGTCTCATAGAGTGGTGTGTTCAGATAATTTTAACCGACAATTTTTCTGATAATTTATCTGAGAATTAAATAAAGTTAACTCTACACGGGCTTCAGAGCATCATACAACTTACATAATTGGTCATTACAATCCTACAGTCAGGATTACGATCTAGTTTTTCACACCTCTAATGTTGTGTGTGCCAATTTTATACATAACAGGTAGGACCTATAGTTTGATTTGATAGTTGGTCCTGACCCTCGAGTCGGTCACCTCTACGGCCTCATTGATGGATGGGTCAGGTAGGAAAAGCAGAGGCGTTGAGGGAGCTGGCCGGGTTGTTCTGTTTTTAGACGTCTATGGTCTGCTATGGGACAGTAAGAGAACAGATTGGCTGCTGGGTTTGATTAAGGCCAGCTTAAAGTTGGTTGTTGGTTTTATCACGAGTCAGGATATGTTGCGATGAGGAAGAGTTGGAGACTGTCGAACACCTCCTCTTTAACTGCCCAGCCCTTGGTAGGTTGAGGGTGAGGACTTGGTAGGGCCTTTTTGAGAGCTTGAGTTCTGTGTCGATAGCCGACATCAAGGCTCTCCACAGATTCATTAGCAGCTTGGGCTGGTTGAGAGGTGCTAGGGCTTTATAAGTATGGTCGCGCTCTCACCCTCTTTTGTTTTGTGTCTGTTTCTTTCTGTGTAATTCCTCCGATTCCCATTCTCCGCCCTTTACCTACATTCCCTCCTTTCATCATACATCCTCTTTTTCCTTCTTTCTCTAAGGACATTGTACAATTAGTCAATTTCGAACTCTGGGTACTGTACTTGCCTTAACCGACAAGTAAGCGCCCTCTAACCTAACCTAAAGTTTGAAGTCGACTTCGAACGACAGATTTTTGAGAAACTTTTCATAGCATTTTTATTTGCTCTCAGAATTTTAGATAAAAATCTGCTGAGAGGAAGGCGCCGGAGATATGTTCTCTCATTTTTCGTTTTGTTGGTAACGTTTAATCTGCTATTTGATTGCCTTATGGGAAAACATTCGATTAACTTTTTATTCTTGCAATTGACCATCAATTTTATACGTTCTTTACGCTACTCGAGTAAAATTGAAATCTTTTCAGTTTTCATTTGGCGAATGCAAAGAAAAGTAAACCAAAATTCTCTCAAAAGCAGTTAAGCTTCACTCTGGAAAATCGTAATTAAAAGATCCTACACTTACTGACTTACTTTACAGTTTCTTAAGGTCAAAATCTTCCCTTCATGTGTTTTGCACTGTATTGACATTTAATAGGATTCTGTTGTTGCTTCCTTTTCCTATTGATGTTACTCTAGCCCCTAAACAATCATTTGCGATACGATAAGGGAAAGCAAAAAACAAAATCTTTAAATTCAAAAGAACAATAACGAGAAGGCGTATGAAAATTTCTGGCTTCAGAAATCTCTAGAAGTGTACACGCACAGCAACCACACATGTACGCAAGAGGAAAACTAAACCTGGTTAATACTCAGTTAACTGTGAGAATTGAGGCCAAATTATTGTGGTTGCAATCTTCCATGTCTGGCTGCTGGGTGCTACTGTTTGCCAGCTTGACTTTCATATTTTTCTAAGACATTAAATTGCTTGTGCGTACGTGGGAGGGCGAGTTAAAAACAGAATGAAAAAACTTTTCTTTTTCTTCCAATTCTCATGGTTTTTCTTCTTTCATTCGTTTTGTTACTTTTCCATCATCTAGGCAGTAACAATCTATTGGTTTTTAGTCTTTAAATCATTGTTACTTTTCAAATTCCATTCTAACAAACACATACGTAAAGTCTATGTAGGAGTATTGACCAATTTTAAGGGGTCTTTTTATTTACCTATTAACAAAGCTTAGGTTATTGTTGAGATTTTTTGATTTTAACTCTTCTCGTATCTAAAACTGAAGTCGTAAATCGATTACAGAAATTAATTGGATTTTTAGGCAAAAGTTTACGAATTGTGTTGGGCTTAATCGAGATTGGAAAAAGATTAGAAGTGAAGGGAAATAAGAAATAAAAAACGAATTGGGAAAGAGTTTTTGTTTCCTTATGGAAAAGTTAAAAGAAATAAACAACTTAAATACATTCACTACCAGAATGTAATGGGCTCCGCTCAGCTTTAAACCAAAGCACATCTTGCATGAAACGCTTGTTGTAAATAAAATGCTAATTAGACAGATAAATACATGCGTCCTTAAGAATCTCATAATACGGGTGGGCCATCTATTGGTTTAAATTTGAACGTTTTGTTATTTCGAATGTGGCAATACTTATGCCCTTCTATTCTGTCACAAATTTCAGTTTATTATCTCCATTGAACGTAATAAATCGGTTTATGCCTGGGATTTATTGGCCAGCGGGAAACTACACGATAATGTCGATTTTGCCAAAAAATATAATCTTTTTTATATGAGAAATAATAAGAAGAATTATAATTGGGGCTTGCAGAAGCCAATGCACAAATTACGAGTCATTGTTTGATGTGGCTTGTGGAGCGGAAGCATTATTGGATCAATTTTCTTTGCAAATCAGAATGTTGTAATCATTGCGGTCAATGGAGACACATATCGCACTATGATAGCCGATTTTTTGTACCCGATCTTAAGAGTATTGATGTGAACGATGTAAGGTTTCAACAGGATGGTGCAGCTTGCCACAATTTATTTATTGCGTCAGAAGATTAATTTCCGTTTAATTAACCAAAATAGTGATATTGAAATATTGAAAAGGAATTTGAATTTTCCTCCGTAGACGGTGCACCTAATGTATTAATCATCTGAAGTGTTATCAAGAAATTTGAATAAATTGGGGTCCGTTATAGACAATAGGGCTACTGTGCGTCATCACACCGGTCAGTCACTTAAAAACATTGCTGATGTAAACGATAGTGTCGTCGAGAAGCAAAATGCATCAATTCGGCAACGTGCTCCACACTTTCATATTGCAGGAATGAATATGCAGCTTACTTTGACAAAAACAAACTCCATCTTCATGCGTACAGAATTCAGTTTATTCTGTGGCTTAAACCAGCTGGACATGAAAGTCGCCAGTTATTTATTCTGTGGTTAATGGATTAAAGTGAAGCCAATGAGAATGAAAGTCATCTTCTTAGATGGAATACATTTCAAACCGATTAGTTAAATGGATACACAAAATTTTCGTATTTAATCCTTGTTTCTCATGAATTCATGCATTCTGGTGCGAGTATTAATTTAGAGGCGCATTTACACCTTACTTTTTTGAAATTCCAAGACACTTCAAACAACATTCGTTGCAACTATATTTTAAATCGTTTGAAGTATAGCTATATTGCATAGATTGCAAATAAAAAATGTTTGTGTTTAATTAAAAACTTTATTGTTCACACAATTTTGTGTGCTACTGTTCACAACTTGATGTAACAACAAAAATTGCGTTTTGTGTTTTCCTTTGTTTATATCCTTTGCGTAAATAATAACCATTGTTCGATCGATCTTTCTCACGGAGATCTGCAAACGACGATTATTCACTTCAAACACACCACGTCTTCACACAAGGCTGACTGAAGTTTTACTGACTCGTTGCCTGGTTTGTCTTGCTTTTTATAGGGAAACGTAAAAAGTCTGATGAATGTTTTAGAATGCGAATGTTATTGGCTTCGCTTTCTCGAGGTCTCTATAAATGCAAACACAGTTGTTTCATTATTGTTGTTTGTGTATTTTGTTTACATTTATTTTTATCGTGTTTGTTGTTGCATTTTTGTTTATTTGTTTCGCAGTTTTTTATATAGGTGTTTTTTAGTATATTTTTGTTTACTTGGTTATCATGTAAACAAGTTCTTTATTTTTGTTTTAGTAGTTTTTGTTTACAATTTTAATGTTGAACGATGTAAAAGGAGAACACCAGTATCGAGATTTTTCCATATTCGTAACAATACGATAAAAAAAGGGTCTGTACGATATGTGGTTTCAGCAACACCCTGCCAAATACTAGATCGTTTTATTGTAGCAAAGATTTCCACAAAAAATTATTTCCAGAAATTCGAAATCAAGTAGACACCAAAATCATTCAATTTAACGCCTTGCGTGTGGTTTTTTTTTATTTTTCTGAAATATTGAATTCACCGTAGTAAAGCGCTTAATAAAAGACCCTGCGCTTTATTATATAATCCGTATGCTTGGAACACACAACAATTTAACACAATTTCACAAATTTGTTGTACCTAAAAGCCGGCAGCATAAAATTTAAGTCTTAACAATACATAAATAGGGATAAACACACCACACACTAACACCGTAATACCATCATACATACATCCTTAATAGGCTGTTATTTAAATAAATATTTTCTTAGGCAAACGAATTTATTGCAAAGAAAAGAATGAATGAAAATCTTTTAAGGATTTCATGTTTAATTTGTTATTTTTGCGATTAAGGCCAGCAGTGACCTAAACTTAGGCCTACAAAGAGATTTTTTTTTTGTTTCTCTCATACATTTGTTGCCTTCTTTCTACTCAAAAAGTAACAACCAAAAGAGAAAAAAAAAGAAGAAAGAAAACCAACAATACATGGAAAAAAGGATACTCAAGTATATGCCTTCAAACGAAATAACAATAATGACAGCCTGCTACGAATAGAACAGAAGAGAAGAGCACAAAACCAAAAATGTATCCTTTTTCTAGCGTTCTTTACTCTTCTCCCCTCAAAGTAACACAAAATTGCGTTAGTAAACGAGAGAGAAAGAGAGAGAAGATTTAGAATTTTTGTTTTTGGTTTCTTTTGAGTTGCCTTTAAGGGTTATTTCATGTTTCTCTTGATGTTTGTTATAACACACACGGACATACATCACACAAGTGGTGGGTGCTGTGTTGTATATGCGTAAGGGTTTCGTAATATTACAAAACAATAGCATACTTTTTGGCGCCTAAACAAACTCATTGACACCTTTTCTCTTTCCTTTTCACTCTGTTATCCTCGTCTTTGTTGTAAAAAGTTGTATTGTTATTATGATTGTTGTTGTTAAGACATAAAGACAGTCCTTCGTCTTATTTGATTTTGGTACCCAAAAAAAGAGACCAAAATCCAACACTTTTTAGCTTTTGGCTTTTATTGTTAATATTTTTGTCTTTTTCATTTTTTTTTTTTTAGTTTCCATTAATAATAATAACTTAAATATTTCAGTGACTGTATAGTCCGTAATCCATTGCGGTTAAGAAAATCAAAAAAAAAAATTGTTTTTATTTTACGACACTGCTGCTATTATTATACACTCTGGTGTTAGGTATTGTTATGAAAATGAAAAATCAAGGTAAACAAAAGCTACAAAAACAAAACAATGCAATAAACTAACCCGTTTACATATTATCGTACTGCCTAATATAACAACTAACACCCGCAGAAAAAAAATGGTAAACAAGTAAACAAAATTACTACAACAAACTGCTACAAGAAGGTAAACATGGAGTTTACATTTATAAAGATTCTATGCAGACGAAATCATTCTCTTTCAAGAGCATTCTTCACACTGTTTACTCTGCCATATAAAGGGTAAAGTAAAGCAGTCAAGTCAATTATTGAAGTTCAGTTCAGTTTTGGGTGAAGACGCGGTGTGACTTAAGAAAGTAATCGTGGTTTGAAGATCTCCGTTACAAAGATCTGTAGAACATAGTTTTACAAGCTAAAGATTGCCGGGTCTACCAATGTACACGATTCGCCGCAAGACTTACTCTCGGCTTGCTAGACTGCATACGTACTAAAATCAACCTAGTTCGCCACATTTTCAACCATTTGTCTCCCCGGGACCACAATTCAAGTATTATTTTGGGGGGTGGAGATTCCGCTGACTTTGCTCTCTCAGCCAATCTTTGCTGTGTCCATACTATTCCTTGCGAAAACACATACTCCGTTCCACTTGTCACATGAGGTTAACATCAGGTTAACTATATTATCGGGCGTTATCTGGAATCCTATTGTTCTCTCCAGGCAACTTTCGTTGAACAGCATATCAGCGGTAAAGTGAAGAAAACATCCTCTGCCGTCTCCCTTTCATTACGGCATTCTGGGCAAGCTTCAGTCTGCAGTCATGACCATTACTTATAGAGATATGACCTGTAACATCCATGACCGGCTAGCAACTGTGTGAGGTAAAAGTTCACCTGACCGTGTCACCTTTGGACCATTCGCCTTATGCTCAGTATGAGTCTGTGGTCCCCATCTTCCTTGGTGGAATTGGACCAGTCTTGCTGCCATCTATCCAAAGCATCATCCACTAACTGAACAGGGTTGGAAAGATCCAATCCCCTCCTCGTATCATGTTTCTTCCTTTCTATATCCACTACTAGCTTCAGGGGCATCATCCCCGCAATTACCAACGCTGCATCAGTAGACACTGTTCGGAAGGCAGATATCACACTGAGAGCTGATCTCCTGTGGGGCTGTGGGCCTAGTAATTGTTATTGTTTCTGCAAAGAGCATTAGCAGAAGAATAACAAGAAAAAAAAAAAAGGAAATTGTTGTTGTTTACAGAAACTTGTGTACAGTGGCAAACAAAATTGTACGAAAAATAAAGAATTTTCATTAAAACTAAACACAAATTTAATTTTAATTTTATTTGTAATCTACAAGCTTATAGTTTAAAGGCGTTTAAAAAGGCAAAAATTGTATTATAAACAGAACAAGGTTGGAACAAGGATTGTAATATCTGTAGTAGTATATACAAGTTCCAGCCCTGTTAACATAATAAATGCAAGATTTCTGTCAATTTAAGACCTTCGAAAGACTGAAGTCATAATCTGAATTTAACTTTTCAATATTGAATATTGAACTCCTGGATGATAGAGTATCACAGAATGTGGATGTTAAATCTGGATAGTCAATTTAGGTGGTAAGCCTGTATACAGAGAATCTGAGGAAAGCCATTATGGCAAGCAGATGGCCTGGAAAATCGATTTAGGAATTATGCACTCAATATATATTTTGATGGTTAAATTAATGGCTACGTGTGCTTGCAATATTCTGAGGAGATAGGACAACTCTTAAAACAGTTTAAAAGAAGATGGACAAGACTACAGCTAGACTTAGTATGCGTTGGCATAAAAAGAACAATGGGAACGTATCTTACAGTCCACTGCATTTGATAGTGAAGACCAATCTTCTATATCTATGTTAAATTGACAGAAGACCAGTCTAACATGAAATTTATTAAAAGGTTTCGTGACCACAAAAATCGAATAGCTCCCAACTTCCTTCCTAACTGCTGCCTTTACGAAAAATTGGAAATACTTCGCAACGAAACTTGGTAACAAATGGAGTAATCTGGAAGTAAAAGAGAAACTATTTTCTGATATACAGAAGAATCTTAGAGCGAAAGCAGGAGATGCAATTATTGGTCACAGAATGAAATATTTAAAGCCTACGTATGCAATAGCAAGAATCATGCCAGAGGGAAACCTATCTCATCTAAAGATGTACTCAATTTAACTACGATTAGAGAAACAAAAGACAGGGCTAAGCACAACTATCTGATGGTTAGGTGACCAAACTGAACACTCTACTCTTACAATCGAAGACAGTATGGGACCGTATAGAGAAACTGAATCGGTGAATGATTACCCTTAGCTGGATTTCATGGTACATAATTGATCATTGCTACCCTTCTTTCAGGATTACTGTTTCGTTTCTCACACCACTTATGTATGTAGGGTGTTTAAATGTTATACATGAGTGGCGGGATTTAAATTTTAAAGGCGATTCCAAATACCAGATTTTTGATTGACTTTTCATGGCAAATTTTTATTTACTCAGAGAGGTTAGGTTAGGTCGGACTGGTAGCTCTGATATCACAAAGCTCACTTGAGCATGCATGGCGGCCCGTTGTGATGCCACGGGTGAACGCAATGCCTGTACTAACCAAGTTCCGCCAAATCAGGGAAATGGTAGAAGTTGGTCAGAGAGTTTTTATCAGACATCTAATTTTATTGATTGTCTGACCTACGGTTTGAACTGTGGCCTTATATCTGCTAGCACAACACATTATCGACAAGACTACTGCAACTTCCGAATAAGTTCTGTTATTGAAGCAATCTTTTGATTGAAGAATTCACCTAGAGAACATGATGAAATTAAAAACTTTTGCCTCTTCATGATAACTGCAGAGTTTCTGTACAAGTCATTTGAAGGAATACCTAGCCTATCTGCATCTCTTCCTTTAGTATAATCGCCTGTAAGAATCGCAATTGTTATAACGGATGACCTTACATATCCATACAACTCTAGCAATGTCACATTGCTGCCTACAAATTTGTCCCTACCTGTAAAACGGATAGAAGATACCCAGTTTTACTGAGTGCGTCAGAAATTGTGTGCTCCCAATTGGTGTTCGAAATCTCATCAGAATGTGTAAACTAAGCAGAAAATACCCAGTTTTACTGAGGCAATTCGATTACCAATCTCCTGCAACGCATTGGAGATTATAAACCCCCAATTAGCCTTCAAAAGTCCATTGGTAATTAAATTTTCAATTTTATTCCTGTGTCCCGGAACCCACAAAAGAGTTGCCTTTAAATAATTTGAAATTTCATTGAGAAATTTTCTTCAGTGGATGAGGACTTTCATCGAGGTATCGTCCGATATGGGCTTAGCCACAGTCCAACTGCTAGGAGAAGAAGTAAGAAAATTTCCAGCTTCAACAATCTAAAGCACACGCATGCAACGAGAAAACCCAAACAAACCTGGTTAATACTCAGTTAATCGTGAGAATTGAGGCGAAATTAATGTGGTTGTGTTCTTCCATGTCTGGCTGTTGGGTGCTCCTGTTTGCCAGAATGACTTTCATAATTTTCTAAGACATTAAATTGCTTGTGCGTACGTGGGAGGGAGAGTTAAAAACAGAATGAAAAAACTTTTTTTTCTTCCAATTCTCATGGTTTTTCTTCTTTCATTCGTTTTGTTACTTTTCCATCATCTAGGCAGTAACAAACTATTGGTTTTTAGTCTTTAAATCATTGTTACTTTCCAAATTCCATTCTAAAAAACACATACGTAAAGTCTATTTAGGAGTATTGACCAATTTTAGGGACTCTTTTTATTTACCTATTAACAAAGCTTCGGTTATTGTTGAGATTTTTTGATTTTAACTCTTCTCGTATTTGAAACTGAAGTCGTAAATCAATTACAGAAATTAATTGGATTTTTAGGCAAAAGTTTACGAATTGTGTTGGGCTCAATCGAGATTGGAAAAAGATTAGAAGTGGAGGGAAATAAGAAATAAAAAACGAATAGGGAAAGAGTTTTTGTTTGCTTATGGAAAAGGTAAATGATTTGGACAAGTTAAATACATTCACTACCAGAATGTAATGGGCTCTACTCAGCTTCAAACCAAAGCACATCTTGTATGAAACGCTTGTTGTAAATAAAATCCTAATTATACAGAGAAATACATGCGTCCTTAAGAATCTCATAATACGGGTGGACCATCTATCGGTCTAAATTTGAACGTTTTGTTATTCTGAATGTGGCAATACTTATGTCATTCTATTCTATAAACCACGTAAAAGATGTTGAAATACTACCTACACTGCGTATGATTAATGCCAGTGTCAAGCATTTACATAACAATCATACGTCGTGGAGTAGCATTTTTTTTTTTTAGCACTTAAACTGTTTGTTGCCTAAATCTTGGAGATCAAAGATTAAATCCAAAGGTTAACTATATCGCCTTGCGGACATGGATAAACATCTGCAGCATAAGTAGTAGAATACCAGCAGCCATGGCTATAATCCTAAAAGTAAATATTGATCATCCTAGTCCTCGAAGTATGTCTCGAAATGTTTATTTTTTAGCTGGCCATTATGTCCCGAGCATTGAGAATTCCATTCCTACGCCTTTATATTTATACTATGAAGCATTTACATAACAAGCATACGTCGTGGGGTACCATTTTTTAGCATTTAAACTGTTTGTTGCCTAAATGTAGGAGGAAATTAAATTTATTGAAGAATATGAAAAGGGGTGACTAAAGCGATACCACCTTGCGGACATGGATTAGAGTATTTAAAGTTAATAGCCGTGGTTACAGTCCTTAAAGTAAATATTGATCATTCTAGTTCTCGAAAAACGTCTCGAAATGTTTCTTTTATACCGGGTGGGCCATTCATCGGTTTACAATTGAACCATAGAATTTGGCAATACTTATGACATTCTATTCTGTTACAAAATTCAGTTTATTATCTCCATTGAACGTAACGAATCGAGTTACGTTTGAAAAACGTTGAAAATGTAGAAATACTGCCTACACTGCGTATGATTAATGCCCGTGTAAAGCATTCACATAACAAGCATACACCGTAGGGTACCAATTTTTATGGATTAGGACTAGAGATTAGCAGTAAGTATTCAAAACGATGACTAGATTCGAATCATCCTTATAATTTCAAATACTTATACGCATTCATACTTATTTTAATAAGATACTCATGTTACTCATACTCAAAGTTGGAAGTTCTCGTCGTATTCATGCTTAAAAATACGCATGATGTTTTTGACTTCGACTCGTCTCTACTTAACATTTACACGAAGCACAAAATAAGTCTGATTCGCATATGAACGCTACTATACTCACAAGAAGAGTGAGTGTAGGCTTTGGTTAGTGTCTTTGTTTTTTTTTTTTTCTTCGTTGTTTGTATATGCAAAAACATCAAATGCTGTAAATTTTGATTGATGATTCGAATCACTTATAAGTATTTTTCTAAATTTATGAATCAGAATGAGTAGGCGTATGTATCAAACACATTTCGAATGTTATGAGTTTGATGTCAACGTTGTACTAATACTCATTGCTACTTTAACTTATAAATCAATGTTGTAGCGAGTACGAATGAATCAGAGTAGTTGAATTTCAATTCTCTTGATTTACTCATACTCAAAATTGCATGAATGCTTATGAGTAGCGGAAAAACAATTCTTTGCTGATCTCTGATTAAGATCCAATCATTAGGCCGTTATCGAGTTATCGTCAGCTATGGTCTTAGCCACAGTCAAACTGTTAACGAAAAAATGAAATTAAGTTCGAAATATGATTTTTAGGTGCCTCAAGAGTATTGAAAGGCTTAAATATTAAAAAAAAAATTAAAAACACATTTTATTTCTTTATTTTTTCTGCAAGAATTTCTTTCTTTTTTATAAAAATTTGCTACAAAAAACCAAATTTTTTTCCTTTTTCTTTTCTTTTCTTTACTTCTGTTTTTTTTTTTGGCAACTTTCAAGGCTAAATAATATGCGTTTCATGTTATTTTCTTTTGTTTCCTTCATCGTTATTTTGTGTTTTTTTCTTTTGTTTGCTTTTCTTCTTTTCTTTTCTTTTCGCTGAAGTTTATAAACAAAATTCTGTTTTTTTTTTTATTTTTTCCTTTTGGTTATGAATTTATGAATTTATTTTTTTTATTTTTTCTTTATTTTGCCTCTTTGCACACTCCCTTTTAGTGTTAAAAAATATTTTTTTGGGTTCAAAATTATTTTAGAACAAATGGTCTCCCTTTTATTAAAACAACAAATACACTCCGAGAATTTGTTTAAAAAATCATTTAATTTCTTGGGTGTTTGTTTTTAATTTTGTTTTCTTTTTTCTTATTTTCGTTTTTATTTCCATCTTATTCTACTCATTTTCTGTATACGGCCTCTACTCTCTTCGAATTGTGCTTTTTTGCTTTTCCTACTTTGTTTTTGTATTCATTAATGTGTAGCCATGTGGTGTCTTGTCTCACTCTTACACTCTCTCTTTCCTGTAGCTTATTTCTTTATTCAATTCATGCTTTAACGTCATGGTTACACATTTGTGTGTGTATTAGTGTAAATGGTTAGTAGCTCTTTGGAGAGGGAGTGCATAAGTATGTGTGTAGTTTGTTTTCATATACCCAGACAGTTTTGACAGGATTTCGAAATGTTAAAACCGTATTAGACTTGTTCGTTTACTCGCTCTCTTTCTCTCTCTCTCTCTCTCTCTGTGTCTCTGTGTCCCTCTGTTTTTCTTGCTAAGTAAGGCTACGTTTTTAGTGTGTTTGTGTATGTAGTTACTATATAAGCACGTGTGTTATGGGTTTTATGCTTTCTATATGAAACATTTTGTTTGTGTTTGTTTCCCTCTCTCTCTCTCTCTCTTTCGTTCTCTGTCGCTCTTTGTATTTTTGTATTTTTGTTGAATGTTTATTTAAGAAATTGAATTTGAAATATTTTCTGTTTCTAATGCTTTTCATCAAATAAATATTTTTAAATATTAGACGAGTTTAGTTGTATTTATTATGTCCCCGCCAACAAGCGAATAACAGCCTAAAAACCATTATTTTTTTTTTCTTTATTGAAATTATCCTCAAACAAAATATTTCCATCAAAAAAAAAAAAAAATAAAATGCGCCTTAAGCTTTTCTATGATTTAACGACATTTAAGCATTTTCTCTAAAAGAATTTTCAATGAACTTCGTTTAGTTTGTTTAACTCTCTTCCTTTTAAGCTCCCTCCTCCCCCTCCTCCCAAGTGCTTGCTCTTATTTGTTCACGGCGTTGTTGAATAAATGAAAGAAATGCTTTTTTTTTTGGGGGGAAGTTTTTATTTTTTGAAAATGCTTTTAAAATATAAAATAAATTTAGTTTTTAACCAGTATTTGTTTTTTTTTTTGTTCTTGTTGTTGTTGTTGTTGTTATTTTGTTGCTCATATCTAAAATGTAAATTGAAATATTTCGTTTTAATGAATTTTATATTATAAATGAAACACAAGCATACAAGCATTAAAGTGGCTGGATGTCTGCAGCAAATAGTTTAAGCACAGCACAGTACAACATAGAAACGAAAAGAAAAAAACTTTAATTAAGTGAAGTGGGTTATAATAACACTGTGCTACACTGTACTACTACTGACAACTTCATTGATAGTCAAAACAGTTTTCCTAATTAATGGATTCGAAGAAACTAAATTAAATACGTAGAAAATCATGCATATTGTTCGTTTTAGTTCTTAATTTATTCGTGAATAATAAGAAGAGAAAAGGATATCGCGGGCGCTTTACTATTATCTCTAGAAATCTAGAGTTGTATACGAATTTTTAAAAACCGAAGCGCGTTACTTTCCCATCAAACCATTATTTAAGCACAGTAAACTCTTCGAAGTCGCCGCAGCCTAGTAGGTAGTGTAATAGCTTGTTAGACATGAGGCCTTGGTTCAAACATCAATCAGGCATCAAAATGAAAATATGAAAAAAATATTTCATAGGCAGCAAGAGGGCACATGTAAAATTGCTAGACTCTGCTAGGTTCGTAAGGATAACTATAGGACTTTATTGTAACAACTGCAATTCTTACAGGATACAGTACTATTGGAAAGAATGCTGATAGACTAGGCATTCCCAGCAGTTATGTGTATGTGCTCTTTACTTGTAAAGATGCGGAGTTTTTGCTTTCTACTATTACATTCTTCAATTTAAAGGTTGCTAACAGCACAGAACTTATTCTGAAATTAGTCTGGTAGGTAGTGTGTTGACTTATTAGCCTTAAGGCTACAATTCAAACCGCAGATCAGATATAAGAAAAACGAAATAGAATCGTATGCTGGCTATTCTGCCTAATAACACAGGAGGAGTCCATAATAATGCAATTAAAATTGAGATGGATTGGACAATTTAAAAGTTTTAATTTAAAAATGCAGCAAAACAAAAACGGTCTAAAATATTGCCAAATATATTTTTTTTTTTGTTATGAAGTATAATTGTTCCGGTTAAAAATCGAATATTATTTCATTCATATGGCTCATTCGACCAGTTTACGTTCACTGTTTGGACTATATGGGGTTGTATCTCGACAATGGCATCACGAATGTTATCCTTCAAATTCTTAATGGATTCGGGTTTGTCGGCATAGCACTTGTTTTTAACTGCACCCCACAAAAAATAGTCCAACAGACTCAACTCGCGGCTTCTTGACGGCCATCACCATTTCGGCAAATTTAACGGCCATCAAACGATGGCGGAATTAACTGATTTTGGCATGAGATATTTTGCTATTTACACCATCCTGTTGTCACCAAATATCGTTCACATCAATACCATGAAGAGCGGGTACAAAAATATTGACTATCACGATGCGGAAGGTGTATGCGTTGACCATTATGGTTACGTTGTCCTCATTTTCAATGAAATATGGCCCAACGATGCCTTCACTTCACAAACCGTACCAAACAGTCAGTCGTAATGGATGCATTGGCTTTTGTAAGACCACGCATGGGCCACAAATACGTTAATTTTGCTTATTAACGTACCCACTTAGATGAATATAATATTACTTCTTTCCGCAAAATCAACAGCACCGTGCAGTTTCTAGTTGGAACATCTATTCCAATAAATCCCACCGTTGCTCAAGTATTATTATGAAGTCGCCGTGGTCTAGTGGGTAGTGTGTTGGCTTATTAGACAAAAGGCCCGGGTTCGTATCCCAGGTCAGACATCAAAACGAAAAAATATTTCTTCGGCGACTTCCTCTCAGCAGATTTCTGGCAAAGACTCTGAGGGTAAAAATTGCAATGAAAAGCTTCTCAAAAATCTGTCGTTCGGAGTCGACATTAAACTGTAGGTCCCGCCACTCATGTATAAAATTAACGCACACAGCATAAGTGGTGTGAGAAGCTAGGTCGTAATCCTAACTGAAGGGTTGTAATGGCCAATTATGTATATGTATGTATGTCAGTGGCGATAATGCACTGAATTTTGTGCTCAATAGAATGGCATAAGTATTGCCCAATTCAAAATAAGTGATGATAGGATTGTAGCCATGGCTGCTGGTATTCTACTACTTACACTGCACACGCTAACCCACGTCCGCAAGGCGGTATAGTTAACCTTTGAATTTAATCTTTGATATCCAAGATGTAGGCAACAATACGGTTTAAACGCAAAAAAATGTACCCCACGACGTATGATTGTTATGGCAATGCTTCACAGTGGCATTAATCATACGGAGTGTAGGTAATATTTCAACATTTTTTACGTTTTTCCAGCGCAAATCGATTTAATACGTTCAATGCAGATATTAAACTGAATTTTGTGACAGAATAGAATGACATAAGTATTGCCATATTCAAAATAAGCGATAGATAAAATTTAAACCGATAGATAATCCACCCACTATAAAGAAAATGACCAGTTAAAAAAGGAAATATTTCTAGACGTACTTCGAGGGCTAGCATGATCAAAATTTACTTTTAGGATTATGCCATGGCTGCTGGTATTCTACTGTTTATACTACACACGCTAATCCATGTCCGCAAGACGATATAGTTAACCTTTCGATTTAAACTTTGATCTCCATGATTTAGGCAACAATACAGTTTAAATACTAAAAATGGTACCCCACGACGTATGCTTGTTATGTAAATGCTACACACTGGCATTAATCATACGCAGTGTAGGTAGTATTTCTACAAATTCAAATGCAATTTTCCATTATCTCGGTCTCTTTCTGTCTCTTTCGATTTTTCTTTCTGTTATTCCATGGTTGCTTTGAGGGAAATGATTGTTGTTGTTACTGACTTGCTTTTGTCATTGCTATGCTCAAAACAGAGTAAAGTAGAGTGGGTAATTGTAGTTGTTTTTGTTGTTTTTATTTTTTGCTTCGTATCATCTCAGACGTCATCATTTCGCTGTTTATTGTTATAATTGTGTGTGTATATATACGTTTTCAATGTTGTTATTGCCATATCATATATATTTATTGTTGTTGTTGTTTTTTTTAGTATTGTATGGAATATATGCAAGAGTTCAAGGATACTTTTACGTTACGCAAAAAATAATTTACAATTATATTCATACACATACTCAGGCGCACACACACACACTCACTATCAGCATATAAGTTCACAACAGCAGCAAATTCAGTTACAATGTCGAGCGCACAGTTACGTTACGTTTAAATCAAATGCTTATGGAATGACTCTCTCTCACTCATTGAGATTCTGTTAAACCGTACGTATGAGTATTGGTGAGTGAGTGGGTATATGATAAACGAGAAAAATAATGTTTTTTTTGTATTCTATGGAAACCAAAAACAACAATTCTTAAATGAACATAAACTTTTCCCCAATACACTCTCGCTTGCACAGACACATACACTGACACACGCTCACTTACGTTTACAATTACAATTACACAAGAAGACAAAAGGCAAAACAATAACCAATTCAATGTGTTCATACAGGCACAGATATTTTATGGAAATATTCTTCTCTTGCATCTTTTTTCTTTTTTTCACTCTTCCTACACTCTACTACACCTACATACATACAGACATTCATTATTATTGTGTGTAGTACTCTTAAACGTATTTTTTTGGGGTTAAATATGTCCTTGAGGCAGGAAGTATACGAAAAGAGCTGTTGATATTGCATAAAAATATACGAAAAAAACCCACACACACACAAAAAAAATTTAATTTTTTTTTATAAAATCGAGTGAAAAATTCCAAGTAAAAAATATTTTTTTTTTAATTTTTAATATAAAAATAGTATGTGTTCGTTATTTATTATTTAATTAAAATCAATTTTATTTAAAAGAAAATCGAAATAAAAAGGGAAAAAACTAAATTTATAATCAATCTTCTGTATCAGCTATAGAGTTAAATGCCAATAGTTTGTAGGTGTTTATTGCCAAAGGTTACAAGCATTCCATGAATTTTTCATTTTACAAAGTAGACAATAAAAAAAGAATTTCAAACGAAATTAATTCCCATCAATGGTTTTAATTTTGTTCCCAATTAAATAAAATTTTCTATTGTCAGGAGAAATAGTCATAAATATGCAAATTAGAAACACTAAAACTGAAAATATTTAATTTCAGTCGGTTTCGTAATTTAATAGATTTCAACCGAACTATTCACAAACTAGGAATCCTGTCACCATGAGATAAAGATGAAGAAAGTAATTTGGGTGAGCAAAAAAGTTATCGAAAGAAAACTTTTATCAAAAGAATTTTAATATAAAAATTACTGTAAAGAATGAAAGACTTTCTATAGAAAATTATAGTTATCGGAATATTTCCGATAAAAATTGTTGTTATCCAAAGACTTTTTAGCAAATTGTTACTATCAAAAGATTTTCATTGAAAATTTTATGTAGAAAATTGTTTTTAAAAATCGTTGTTATCGAAAACTGTTCTGTAGAAAACTGTTTTATAAAAAACTGTCACCTAAGGAAAACTGTTATAGAGAATTGTTATAGAAAGAAAACTTTTCTATAGAAAATTGTTATCGAACGAAAACTGTACTATAGAAAATTGTTATCGAAAGAAAACTGATCAATGGAAAATTGTTTCCGAAAAAAATCTTTATCGAAAGATATCTGTTCTCTAGAAAACTGTTATCGAAATAAATCTGTTCTATAGAAAATTATTGTCCACAGAACACTGTTCTATAGAAAATTGTTATCGAAAGAAAACTGTACTATAGAAAATTGTTATCAAAAGAAAACTATTCTATAGGAAATTGTTATCGAAGGAAACTTTTATCGAAAGAAATCTGTTCCATAGAAAATTGTTATCGAAAGAAATCTGTTCTATAGAAAATTATTGTTCACAGGATACTTTTCTATGAAAATTGTTATCGAAAGAAAACTGTACTATAGAAAATGGTTACCGAAAGATTTTCTGTAGGATATAATTATCAAAATATTTCCTTAGAGAATTGTCATTGAAAGGCATTCTATAGGAAATTATTATCGAAAGATTTTCTATGGAAAATTATAGATATTGAAAAATTTTCTATAGAAAGTTGTTGTCGAAAGATTTTCTATAGAAAATTATTGTTATCGAAAGATTTTATATAGAAAATTATAGTTATTGACAGATTTTCTATAAAATATTATATAGTAGTATAGTATCGAAAAATCGAACATTATTTGGTAACTATAATTTTATAAAGAAAATTATTGTTTGATTACTAAACTAAATATTATTTTATTAAATTATTTTCTACTGAAAATTATATGTAGTTATCGAAAGACTTTCTCTATTAAGTTATGGTTGTCAATAGCTTTGCTATAGAAAATTGTTATCGTAAATTTTCGAGAGAAAATTGTTATCGAAAGAAAACTATTCTATAGAAAATTGTTATGGAAAGTAAACTGTTCCATAGAAAATTGTTATCGAAAGAATATTGTTCTATAGATAATTGTTATCGAAAAAATATTGTTCTTTAGATAATTGTTAACGAAATGTTGGTTATCGAAAATTATTAGTGAATGATTTTCTATAGAAAATTATTGTTATCGAAAAATTTTCTATTGTATTTATGGTTATCGAAAAATTTTTTTCCAAAAAAAAAAAAAAATATCTTTTCAAATGTCTGCAGAAATCTTTACGAATTTGAAGAATACTATGGAAAAAAATTTGCGTATTTTCGATTATGCGCAGATATGCTTAAATTAAGGCCATCAATGAATTAAAGGTTTTGACCCAGAGCTGAGCTGAGCTGAGTAATTTTAAAGCTACAATATAAAATAAATTTTGTGACCACCAGTAGAATCAGATTAGAAATTTGTTTTTAAATTACAATTTTCATTAACTTTACAAATTATAGGATATTGTGTGTTAAGTATTCTTGTTCTAATTCATTCAATGTGATATTGTGGTTACTTATGAAATAAAATTATGCCATATCCATAGAAATTTCCAACACACATACACACCACAATATTACACTCCCTGACACAGACATTTATAGTTTTATTGCCATTCTCCTTCGCTCATTCGCTCTCTCTCTCTCTCTCAATTTCTACGATATTTGTTAGTGATTTGTACAACATTTTCCAGCCATTTTAGTTCATAAATATGGTCAGCAAGATTAGTTGTGTGTGTGTGTGTGTTCCTGAGTGATTAAATTGTATCGCTTTGTTTTGTTGAAATGAAAGAGAGAAAGAAAGAGAAAACGAATTTATGAAATAATTGAATTATTTCGTGTAATTGAAACTTTAATTTCCGTTATAAATACAAAACAAACAAAACAAATATAAACTTGTGACTCTGTGTGTGTGTATCTCAACGTATGTTTATTGTGGCGTCTTAACGTGTATGAAGTTATAAACAAACACTTACGCATAGTTTATGTTTTTATTAGGCATTCAATTGTAAAAGCATTTACATCAAGCAAGTTTTCAAGCAATTTTTTTCACTTGCTTATATAATTTTGTTAATAAAAATTTTTCCCACATTATTGGCGGTTTAAAAACGATATCATGAAACTAAAATTGCTTCATGTAAAGACTTAAAATATTTCATAAGTTTTTGTATCGTTTTAATTAATTTAGTTTTTATAACACGTTTTAAATTTTTTTTTCCACACAGCATTTCTCTTTTAATAACTTTTTGTTCGATTATTGTTGTTCATTGGAATATTGTCAACATGGATTACCTGATTTTATTATCATTTTTTGTAAACAAAAGTTTTTTTCTCTAACAAAACATGTGTAATCTAATAGAATTATTAAAAGCGACATGAAAAAATATTAAAAATTCATAAATTAAAGACAACAAAAAATATTAAATGACAGAATATTGTTTTTGTATTCCTAAAATTTTTAAAATTTATGAATGGGATTTTAATTAAAAAAATTTAAACATGAAAGCTCATACGAATAGTAAGGGCAAGACAGCAGTAGAATGTGATGGTTTTTCCATGCCAGTAAAAATAAATTTTGTTCAACATAATAGCTAAACCAGGTCATTTGGAAGGTGTAATACCACAAGTGAATAAATATATAAAGATTTTGAAAATAGAATAATTTATATCATACATCACATAATTGGTCATTACAACCCTTCAGTCAGGATTATTGACCTAGTTTCTCACACTACTTATGTTGTGTGTGTTAATTTTATACATAAGCGGGGGGACCCCCGCTTATGATTTTTTGAGAAACTTTTCATGGCAGGTGTTTTTACTCTCAGAATTTTTGTCAGAAAACAGATGAGAAGAAATCGCCGAAGAAATACTTTTTGTATTTTATTTTGATGGCCTGGGACTCGAACCCGGGCTTTACATCTAATAAGCCAGCATATTACCTACTAGACCACCTACAGATATTTAAGAAATACTTACTGAAGAAAGTCAGACGCTTTCAATTATTCTTAAAAAATAATTTCCTACGAAAACTTGAAGTATAAGAAAAACTTCTGATAGAAAATTAAAGTTATCGAAAAATGTTCTATAGAAACTTATAGTTATTGAATAAATCTCTACAGAAATTGATTAGACCCTAGTTTCCCAAACCAGTTATGTTGTGTGTGTTAATTGTTTTACATGAATGGCGGGTTTAAAATCGATTCCGAATGACAGAAAAAAGAAGAATTATTTTTCATATTCCGTTTAGTTGGGGATGCCTGGGGTTTGAATCCTCCCTAATAAACCAACACACTACCTACTAGAAATTATTTGTAGAAAATTATGGGTATCGATAAGTTTAAATATAGAAAATTGGCATTATCGATAGATTTTCCATAGAAAATTATATTTTTTGAAAGATCATTAATAGGAAATTAAAGTTATCGAAGAACTTTCTTTATTTATATTTTCATTATAAAATTTTTGTTATCAAAATATTTTCTATAGAATAGATTTGTTATCAAAGTATTTCCTATATATAATTTTTGTTATCAAAGTATTTTGTATATAAAATTTTTGTTATGGAAGTAAAAAATGTTTGTTGTCGAAGTATTTTTTATAGAAAATATTTGTTGTCGAAGTATTTTCTATAGAAAATATTTGTTGCCGAAGTATTTTCTATATAAAATATTTGTTGCCGAAGTATTTTCTATAGAAAATATTTGTTGCCGAAGTATTTTCTATAGAAAATATTTGTTGCCGAAGTATTTTCTATAGAAAATATTGTTGCCGAAGTATTTTCTATAGAAAATATTTGTTGCCGAAGTATTTTCTATAGAAAATATTTGTTGCCGAAGTATTTTCTATAGAAAATATTTGTTGCCGAAGTATTTTCTATAGAAAATTTTTGTTATCCAAGTAGTTTCTATAGAAAATTTTTGTTATCGAAGTAGTTTCTATAGAAAATTTTTGTTATCGAAGTATTTTCTATAGAAAAT
The DNA here is from genome assembly GCA_014635995.1 of Sarcophaga peregrina. Lineage (NCBI taxonomy): Eukaryota > Metazoa > Arthropoda > Insecta > Diptera > Sarcophagidae > Sarcophaga > Sarcophaga peregrina. The sequence continues at coordinate 48,202,446 of CM025793.1, forward strand.
CTATCTTATCCATGTTCCATAGAAAATTATAGTTATCGAAAACTTGTTGTTAACGAAAAAATTGCTACAGAAAATTGTTGTTATCAAAAATTTGCTATAGGAGATTTTAGTTATCGAAAAATTTTCTATAGAAAGTTTTTATCGAGAAGCTTTGTTGCAAAAGTTTATCGAAAATTTTTCTACTGTTACAGAAAAATCATCTGCAGATAGTTATCGAAAGATTTTCTTTAGAAAATTGATGACATCGAAAAATTTTCTATAGAAAATTGTTGTTATCGAAGTATTTGCTATAAAAAATGTTTGTTATCGAAGCATTTTCAATAGAAAATCGTTGTTATCGAAGTATTTTCTACAGAAAATTTTTGTTATCGAAGTATTTTCTATAGAAAATTGTTGTTATCGAAGTATTTTCTATAGAAAATTATTGTTATCGAAGTATTTTCTATAGACAATTTTTGTTATCGAAGTATTTTCTATAGACAATTTTTGTTATCGAAGTATTTTCTATAGACAATTTTTGTTATCGAAGTATTTTCTATAGAAAATTGTTGTTATCGAAGTATTTTCTATAGGAAACTTTTGATATCGAAATATTTTCTGTAGGAAATTTTTGTTATCGAAATGTGTTCGATAGAACTTATAGTTATCGAATTGTTGTTAACGAAAAATTTGCTGCAGAAAATTGTTGTTATGAAAAAATTTGCTATAGAAAATTATTATCGAGAAGCTTTGTTGTAGAAGTTTATTGAAAATTTTTCTACTGTTATAGAAAAATTATCTGCAGATAGTAATCGAAAAATTTTCTCTAGAAAATTGTTGTTAGCGAAAAAATATCTTTAGAAAATCGTTGTTATCGTAAGATTTTCTTTAGGAAATTGTTGCTATTGGAAGATTTTCTTTAAAAAATTGTTGTTATCGTAAGGTTTTCCTTAGAAAATTGTTGTTATCGTAAGATTTTCTTTAGAAAATTGTTGTTATCGAAAAATTTTCTATAGAAAAGCAACTGGTCAATAAATAGAAAAATTCTTTTGCAGTCGGGACAAGACTACATTAGAGATTGAAGCATAAAGATCTTATCACCTCAATCGTATGTGATCAAATAAATATTATTATTAATATGCACTATAGTTATCGACAACATCAATTTATTTCTATTTGATTTTCATGCCCATTATTAGTTCAAGGATGAATATTGAAACAAAAAATTTTGTTTGACAGCAAAACCGAATTTCCTAGGCAATCTACGGCATTTTAATCAATTTGAAACTCTTCATTAAAAACTAATTAATTTCGTATATTGAAACTCCTTATCAGAGGCTTCACCATAGGCTCGTACACTGTCGTTATCTGAACACCATTAAGGACGTAAGATTGTATCACTAAAACGAAAGCATTCGTTTCAATTTCATTAGCAATTCATGCGATACATTTTGTATGCGGATATTACTGTTATACTATGTATGTATATGTATACATATATGTATCAATAAAATAAAAATGAATTAAACGAATGAATTACTTAATAATTAAATAAATCAATTATACTTCAAATTACACAATTGCGTAATCAGGCTTAATGCTGTCATAAACCTTCAACAAAAAAAAACAAAAAAACAAAAAAAATAGAAAATATACGAGGCAAGATTCTTAAGAATTAAGACAAGAAAAAAATTAAAAGCATTTAAGGTCATTACATTTTGATATTTACGTCATTTCCTTTCATAGATTTTATAATCATTGGCAACGTCATCATTACTGTAATACAGTTACAGTCATAGTCATAGTCATAGTCAGACATAGACAGGCATAGCCAAAGTCATAATCATTGTCATCATCAACGCAAATGCTTAAGAAATCTACTACCGTATGACTAATAGCATTTTAAGTGACTGCAAGTGTAAAATGGCTCAAGTGGCAAAAATATTACAATTTCACGGTCAGTTAAAAAACAAATAGTTAGAATAAAGAAAATTTTTTTGATACTAAATAAACTGATGGCTTGCTACATTTTGTGTGGCTTCTGTAGCAGGAAAGCCAATATCAAAGTGCTGCAAAGTACGCTTTATCAGGTTAATAACTAATGGAACAGTGACTTAGCTTTGACAATCCTCTGCTCTAAGATGTAATTTATTTCAAGAATTTCCAATAAATTTTGCTTTAATAATTTAATTTTGGAATTTAAGCAACTATATACTAAGGAGCATAAAGGACATTCAATCATACAAGAAATGATCTTTAGCACCACAATAACGATGGGATTCATAAACTTTTTAAAATAATTTAACCAGGGAATGATGAAACAACATCTTACGTATTTTTTTTTTTCTCTTGAAACCAAGCATTTCCTCTGGACGCTCTATTTAGTATTGATTTATTTTTGGTCTGGCAACTTCGAGAGTTTTACTGTTGATTTGTTGTTGTTTTTTTATTTTTTTGTTTCGCGGTTTTCTAAGAGATTTTGGCCTATGTTTATATCGTATTCCAGAAATTTTTCTGATGCTTCGTTATTTTTTGTTTAACTTGTGCTTTATTGCTCAAAGACAACTTCATTCTAAGCCTACTTTAATGTACAATGGGTCAATTACGACCTCCGAGTACTGTACTTGTCTTAACCGACAAGTACGCATCCTCCTCCTCTAAAGCCTACTTAAAACAATAACTGAGTCTATTCTAGCTTTTGAAGTCGCCGTAGTCTAGTAGGTAGACTGAAGGGCCGAGTTCAAAACCCTTGTCAGACATCAAAACCGAAAATATGAAAACATTTCTTTGGCAATTTCCTCTCAGCAGATTTCTGGCAAAAACTCTGAGAGTTAATAAAATTGCCATGAAAAACTTTTCAAAAATCTGTCTTTCGGAGTCGACTTTAAACTGTTAGTCCCGCCATTCATGTATAATGCACTCAACATAAGTGGTGTGAGAAGCTAGGTCGTAATCCTGACTGAAGGGTTGTAATGACCAACTATGTATGTATTCTAGCTGTTTGGGTCGGCAGCCATTTCTATATACTTACCTACTACCTAGGATTCCTATTCTACCTACCTAACTAAATCTGTTGTTAAGTACGCTGTCATGTAAGTTGCCACATCTTTTAGAACCATATGTCCATGGTGCTTAGTTGATTAATTTTTAGAAGAAAAATTTTTTCTTTATCAGTATGACTCGATTGCGTCCGGTATTCACCATATCGGCATTATTTTCCAAGTTTCGAATGGATTAAAGACTAATGATATTGCCAAAGAGTAGATTTCATCAAATGATCAGAAATAAGAATTGTTTTTGCCCCAAGCATGGTTGTTTTGCATATTTAGCCAGAAATGGCCACATCTTTAGCTCATCTTTAGCCAGCTAGAAAAGACGGCAAACGGCAAAAATGCAACGAAAACAGTTATTATTTTGCTCAAGTGTCTATATGAGCTACGTTTTATAAGCAAGTATAAGCAAGTACAAGTACAATCTATAAACAAAATTTTGCCAAGTAATCGAATAACAAAACCCAAATAATTGAAAATGATGACGAAGAAGGGTAGACCTCTTCTGCTAGACTTTGACTAACAGCAGCCATATTGCCTTCGGTTGGAACATTTCTTTATCTTTCTTTGATCGGTTTAGTCAAAAAGCATGCAATCATTGTGAAAGCGATCAATAAACTGCATGAATTGCTTGATCACTAGATCCATTCTGTTGACTATAATATGGAGAAAATGCTCTATGAACCCCAAGAACAGTTTTATTAATTTTTTTTTTCTCAATTTGGAAATTCTGTCCTGATGTCAGACGATTTAAAATGATTTACCAAATCTCACATACAACCCTTCAGTCAAGATTTCGATTTAAGTTCTCACACCACTTAAGTTGTGGGTGGTAATTTAATACAATTTAAAGTCGCCTCCAAACGACAGATTTGTTGAGAAACTATTTCACGGAAATTTTTAATTTATTGTCAGAGTTTTTGCCAGAAATCTGCTGAAAAGAAGTCGCCGAAGAAATATTTCGATCATATTCCGTTTATGTCGGAGATATCTATCCTGGAGTTCGAACCCTGGGCTTCATGCCTAAAAAGCCAACACAATACCGACTAAACTACGGTAACTTCATGATGACTTAACCTTATTCGGCAGACTTGTTAAAACAGTTTGCCAGTCTACTAATAATTGGTCATCACAACCCTTCAGTCAGGATTATTGACCTAGTTTCTCATACTACTTATGGTGTGTGTGTTAATTTTTAAACATAAGTGGCTGGACTTACAGTTTGAAGTCGATTTCGAACGACAGATTTTTGAAAAACTTTTCATGGCAATTTTATTTTCTCTCAGAGTTTTTGCCAGAAATCTGCTGAGAAGAAATCGCCGACGAACTACTTTTTGCATTTTATTTTAAGCCAGCACACTAACTAATAGACCACGGCGACCACAGTCTCTACAATTGCCAGACATGGCTTTGCCAATGATTTTTTAAAGTCTTTGTAGTAATCGCTACATAACTTTGAAAGTTTTGGCTTTTAGCCCGTTTTTCTTAATTGCCTTTTAATTGTTGTCGTAGTTTCTTTTTATTGTTTTTTTTTTTTTTTGTTTTGGTTTGGTTCTTTATTGTCTTTTATTTAATTTTCCTTTTGTTGGTTATTTCAACCAAAAGTGTCATCACATTGGAATTAATTTTATTTCGTTTCATGATTTTATTCTTCTTTTAACTAACTTTTGTTGTTGTTATCTGTTAGTTTTTTATATAATAAAATATGTTGTTGTTGTTATTGTTGCTACAAATATACGTAGTTACATTTAAAATTTACTTAAAAATAGAAAACAGTTTTGGAATACTTTTCATTGCAAAATTTTTTTCAATTCCCAGATGCAACAGAGAATGTTACTCTTAGAAAAGAAAAAGAAATTTGAAGGCAATTCAAGCAAAATAATGGGGGGGGGGGTTGGATTTTATCGAAATGTTTAAAACTTGCATGAATAATAGTAGGCCTTGAAACACATCCAAATACCTTGAAGTTCTTAAACGATAAGAATTAAATTTGGTGGCATTCCTCGTATCCCTGTTAAAAGATCATAAGGTCGGTGGTGTGTGTTTGAAAGATTGAGAATTAACTCAAGCAAAATCACAATAAAAATAAAGAGAAAACTTCTCAAATGCTCGATTCCACATTGAGATAAACTATCAAGAAATAGTGGACATCAACAAACTACCATGAAGGAAGCTTAAAGAGCCAAAATGTTGTGTAGAGGTATCACAGCAAATTCTTAAGTTTGGAAAAAAGTGCATTGGATCCACAACACTAGCATGGTCGAGGCAGTTGCGAGCTATACTGCGGACTAAATAAATTTAAAAATAGTATAGCTGGACTCAGACAAAGTATAAAGTCTTTCATTAAGGACTTCCTAGGTAGTTAGGTAGACTGCCCATCCAAGAAAAATTTAGATGGACTGACTTAGGCCGCATTGGGCCTATTGTGCTACCACAGTTGTTAAGGACCTTCTAAGAAAGAAATGAAAAAGAAAATATTTATGAGACATCAAAGGTTATTATTACTTTGAACCACATATTGATGATATTATGTGTGGAATATAACATCGTTTAAATATCCACCATCTCCTCCTTCTCCTCTCAGTGTAATACAACCGAAATATCAAAATTTTCTACGAGTTTCCCGTAAACATGAGGCTGAATTTGACTGGCGGCATTACGTTTATTTATTGAGTACGACAGTGGTTTTTGATTTATTAAGAAAGAAAAATTCACACTGTAAAACTCCACGCATCTAAATGGCCAGTTCACATCGCCTCGACTCGGGATGACCATGCCCACAAATCACTTATGGAGAAGATCTAATGTGGCATGAGTTGTGTGGCATTCATTGCTGCCCTACAGATATAGCATGTCATTAGTGTCCAGATCATCCAGTAAAGACCAAAAGAAGGTGGTTATCACTTAACTTAACTGCCCAAAGCCCATTAAATGCTTCCAATTATTTAAACAACATCGATACCTTAGAGGTTGAGTGACCGACGAAGAATTTTTTTTTAAAATTCTTTGCAAATAGATTGAGTAGTTAAGATGCCTTTAAGGCTTTCAATGACTAATGAGTGGTTCAAAAACAAATCGTAGAGCGATAACAGAAATCGTTTCCAAAGCGAAACCATTGGACATATCCCATTAACTTTTGTTCTCAATAGATTTTCCCACTTTTCTAGTTGGAAAATGCATTCTTGCAAGACTTGAGATCCTTTGTACGGGTTCTAATGCACGCTGAAAAATACAGTATCATCCGCACAGGTGGGTGAGATGAGAATTCAGTGGCATGTCCATAGTATATGTAAACTAATTACATACTTACATAATTGGCCATTACATCCTTTCAGTTAGGATTACGACCTTGATTTCCACATCACTTACGTTGTGTGTCTTACTTTTATACATAAGAGGCGAAACCTACAATTTAAAGTCGACCCCCCATGCGACAGAAATTTCGTAGAAATTTTATTTACTTTCAGAGTTTTTATGAGAAATCTGCCTAAGAAAGGAGTCGTCGTTGAATCGTGGCCTTACGTCTAAGAAGCCAACACACATTCTACTAGAATGCGGCAAGTTAGGTATTAAATGCATATCGAAAAGAGGTGATGCAAACGTTGCTGCTGAATAAACTACAATGAGTATATGGCGACTCAATTGCAGCCTAAACAATGGGGCCTATTTTTCATTGCATCAAAAGTAAACGTAAATAAAACTCATTTAAAATATTTTTTTCATGATTCTTTCTTTTTTATTGTAAAGTTTGAACGTTGACATTATGTGTGTAACACTACATCATTTAAATGACCTCCACGCGTAGTGTTGCAAGCATTGATTCTTTTGAGGTAATTTTAGACACATATTGGGCAGTGTCTCAGGTATAACTTGACGAATGTTGGTTTTTAAGAGCTCAAGAGTTTAGGGTTTATCTCCAAAAACACGATCTTTCGTCTAAATGCCTCTTACAATAAAGCCATTTTCACCCGAGTTTTATGGCATCTGGCATTGTCTTGTTGAAACCATACATTCTCCAAGTCGTATTCTTCAATAGCAGGTAAAAAATCTAGTTTATCAAATGACCATAATGCTCCGAACGTCAACGTCAAGACCGTCGTTCCATCGTCGTTTTCGAAGAAGTAAGGTCGAATCACACCTTCGGACCAATGAGCTCACCAAACAGTGAGTTTTTCCGGAAGTAACGGCCTCTTTTAAATTACTTGAGGATTTTCAGAACGCCAAATACGACGATTAGTTGCGTAGTTGGACGATTATGTAGACCATAATTTCCTCTTAAAGCACGATATGTGGCTATGGCAGAATCACCATTTTTGTTGTAGGTTTTGATCATTTTTATGCGTTGTGTGATAGTTAAGCGATCCATTTTCGTCAATGACTTTCAACTAAAAAGAAAAAAATTGGTTTCACAAAGTTCGAATTCCAGTCCCAAACTTTTGAAACCACGAAATGGATAGCCCTTTACATTTGTATTGTACAAAACCATCTGTATAGAGTCTACTGCATGCAAAAGTTTAAGTCACTCAACTACCGATAATATTGTGGATAGTTGGACTAGATGGTAGAGGTTTTCACCGCTAATTTTTTGTAAAATATTTCATCTCTCACTCAATGGTTATCGATCAAGAAGAGGAACAGTCGTATTATCATAGCCATTAAAGCCATAAAAAGCTACTGCTTGTGGCATATTAAAGTTAATTTTTTTTTTATAATTCCTAATGAACCAATACCTTTTCAAATAGAGCAATAAGACGATTCCCCTCACCATACTAACATTGTATAACATGTTTCCAGAATGAGCGATTTTCCGTTTGTTGGCCGGCAAGATTATGTGATTTAATGTCCATAGGCATTATTGTAAGGCTATGTTAAAAACTGCGGCTGCTTTGGAGCATTTAAAAATCAGTATTGAACAAGTTGTCGTTGAAATATTGTTTGAAATCTGCGAAATGGTCAAGCATAACTAAATTAATCGGCATAGCCCCCCCTTACGCAAGTATGCAACCTGGCTTCTCACTCCACAAATGTTGTGTGTGTAAATTTTATTTACAACTTAACATCGTTTCCGAACGACTGATTTTATTTATTCGCGGAATTTTTATCAGAAGACTGCTGAGAGGGAGGAAGTTAATCATTTTTAAAATGTTTCTTTCTGTTTGAGATTTTGGAGCTGTAGTTTGAACCATGGATTCTTATATACTACATACGTACATACAGAATTGGTCACTACAACCCTTTTATCAGGATTACGATCTAGTTTCTTACACCACTTATGCTGTGTGTTTTCATTTTTATGCATGATTGGGGCGACTTACAGTTTAACGACGATTCCGAAAGATAAAGTTTGTTTTCGCAGAAACTTTTCATGGCAATTTTTTATTTACTCTCAAAGCTCTTGCCAGAAATCTGCAGGGAAGGCAGTCGCCGAAGAAATATTTTTCGTATTTTCCTTGGTTGTAGAGAAGTAGCTTGGAGTCAACGTACTAGACTTTAGGAAATTTAAAAGGGATCGACTGCTGGCATCAATTCAGTTGCCATATTTCGTACATAATGCCAAGGTTCATGCCATATGATGGTATATAAAACGGATAACCATTTAGGCTGTTAATGTTAAACTATACCAAAGCCTACCAAATGCTTAAGCAAGGCCTCTATCATAATTGAAGGACAGTATTTCTGTTCTTCTAACCTTCTTCTCCTAATGACCTGCATTATTGCCTCAATCTATTCGTTCTTAATAAGTTTTTTAAAGGAAAACAAATTAAACTAGGATTAATTGTAAATGATTCTTTATGAAAAAACAACAACAACAATAAGCCAACAAAAATACAAAAAAAAAAAGATTCTAAATTTAAACTGAAAATAATGGGTTTATTTATGGTTGTCAGTTAGTTTTACACTAACTGGCTAGCTGACTCCACGACTTTATGACTAAATGACTAACTGCAAAACTAAATGTTAACACATTGAATAACTATTTTAAAAGCTCATGTAACGTGCATATACAGTGAGTGTCAAAATAAACTACACACTGTGTATATAATTCTAACAGTCCACCAAACTTAACTTTTACAACTTAAAGAGAGTGCCCGAAAAAATTTGACAATCTTTCGGAAATTATTTTTTGAAAATTTTTTTTTTATTTCAATTTTAAAAACTGGCAATGAAACAATTTTAAAATAAAAATGACGGTAATTTGTTAAACCTCATATATTTATTATAAATCTTTCTGTAAGTCTGTTTTTTTGTTTGTTTGTTAGCCAATCACGTCCAAACATTTAGACCGATTTTCTTGAAATTTGGGATATAGATTGACCTTTTGTCTTTTCAAAATTTTTACCAAAAGGGGAGAAAAAATGTGACAAAGGGAGAAAAAGGGGGCAAAAATTAATACTTTAATGCATAAATGGCATATTCGATGTGTTTTAAAGGTATTTTTTTACGATTTAGCTTGGTTAAGTTTCCCAAATAGCTATTGGAGGTGTTGCGTTTCTAAAGTTGAACCAAAAGGGGTCCAAAAAGGGGGAAAGGTGCCAAAAACGGGCAAATTAAGTGCATACCGAATCACGCCTGAATGCTTCAACCGATTTTCTTGAAATGTGTGATATTGATTGAGCTTTTGTTGGTGCAGGTTATAGGCTATAAATCTTTTAAAAATTTTGAACCAAAGGAAAAAAATGGGACAGAGGGAGAAAAAAGTGGCAAAAATTAGTACTTTATGCATAAATGCTGTATTTTACGGGTTTTAAAAGTATTTTTTTACGATTTAGCTTGTTTAAGCTTCCCAAATAGCTATTGGAGGTGTTTTGTTTAAAAAGTTAGACGAAAAGGGGTCCAAAAAGGGGGAAAGCGGCGAAAAACGGGCAAATTACATGCATTTATATTTAGGACTTAGAGTATTCAAAAAACTGAGTTGTTTGATAAACCGGTTTCCGAATAACTTGAAAAATTACATTTTTTAAGAAACCGGTTTCGACAACGGATATTAATTTATTGTTATTTTTATAACCCGCGGAACGCCGGGTACAATCTGCTACTGTATGTATATATTTTTGTTTTAAGTACAGTTTCTTTTGACGCTCACTGTATGTACTATGTGTGTGTATAAAGTGTATATAGTGCTGCAGTTAATGTTAAAATAAATTGTTGACCATTATTTTTAATTACATTTGTGGTTTGGTATTCTACAACAGACAGACTACACACATACAATGAACAATATTATGACAATAATGATGATGATCATCATCATTTTCATGATTTTGATAATGTTGATTTAAAATAATTATTTGATTCTAGTCCTTCTTCCTTCCTAACTTCCTTCCTGCTTGCCTGCCTTCCTTTCGGTGTTGGTTGGTTTTCATTTAATTCCATTTCATTTCATTGTATTTTATGGCATTGCCTGGATTGAATTCATTTTTGATTTCATAGGATTTGTTTGTTTCTGTGTTTTGAAATTGGTTTTTCTGTGCAAAATTACCCAAAAAGAAAAAATAATTATTAGTTCATTTATGTCCGTCCATATGCATACATACAATTTCATTGCAATTTCATTTATAATCTTATAATTATTCATGTGTCTTCAAAAAGCCTTAAAGTTTAACTTTGAAATTAAATTTTAATTTCAAAAATATGGTCACAACTAATGTACATATACACAGGCAAGATTTACACACACATGGGAATAACATATTGGGACATACACTACTACAAATGCTGTCATTAATATTAGACTGAAGTCGGTCGTAGTCTAATAGGTAATGTGTTGGCTTATAAAACGAAAAAAACATTTCTCTTGCCCACTTCCCCTCAGCAGAAACTCCGCCAAAATCTCTGAGAGTAAATCAAAATTGCCATGAAAAGTTTCACGCTACTCATGTATAAAATTAACCCACACAACATAAATGATGTGAAAAGCTATATTGCAACCTTGACTGAAAGGTTTTAACGACGAATTATGTATGAAGTTCGTGAGACAACAGGATATTAATCCTGGAGGTATTTGTTGAAAAATGCTTAAGGTTCAGATATATCGAAACTATTTTGAGCGCCCGAAGCATTTATAAAATAACGATTCAAAGAATACTGCACAGAGATTTATTCTGGCCTCTTGCCTCTGGTTAAAAGTCACTGGAAGAACATATTATACGATTGAAGCTTATGCAAATGAAATATCAGTGCCAATTACTTACTTACTTACTCACTAAATTGACCATAACAAACCAGAGATCAGCAATGAATCGTTTTTCCGCTACTCATAAGTACTCATGCAATTTTGAGTATAAATGAATCAACAGAATTGAAATTCAACTACTCTGATTCATTCGTACTCGCTACAACATTGATTTATAAGTATAAGTAGCAATGAGTATGAGTACAATGTAGACATCAAACTCACAATATTCGAAATATGTTTGATTCATGCGCCTACTCATTCTAATTCATAAATTTAGAAAAATACTTATAAATCATTCGAGTGGCTCGAATCACTCATCAAAATTTACAGCCTCTTTTGTTGTTGCATATACAAACAAAGACAATAAGCTAAGCATAACACAATCTTCTTGTGAGTATTGCAGTGCTCGTACGCGTATCATACTTATTTTGTGCTTCGTGTAAATGTTAAGTAGAGACAAGTCGAAGTCAATAACATAATGCGGTATTGTTAAGTATGAATACGAAGAGTACTTCCAACTTTAAGTATGAGTAGTATGAGTGTGATATTAAAATAAGTATGAATGCGTATAAGTATGAAAAATTATAAGTATGACTTGAATCTACTCTTCGTTTTGAATACTCCTTGCTGATCTCAGTTACAAACCTTTAGTAAGGATTAGAACTTGGCTGTTCATACCACCCATGCATAAGTGGTGGGACTTACAATTTAAAGTCCTCTCATTTTTGAGAACCTTTTCATGGGAATTTCAATCTCCTTTCAGAGTTTTTGCCAGAAATCTGCTGAGTGGAAGTCAGCGAAAGAAATACTGTTTTCATAATTCATTTGGTTGATGTCTAAGATGGAGTTTGTACAACGATCTCACAACTAATAAGCCGACAAAATGCCTACTAGACTATGGAAATAAACTGAAGTTTTTAGGGAACTATCACTTGGAGAGGGTCATTACGTAGGAAATTTAAAAGTTTTGATTTAAACATGCAATAAAACTAAAACTCGTTGTAGTGTAGTAGGTAGTGTATTGGATTGTTAGCCGTAAAGCCCGGGTTCGTATCCCAAGTTCAGCATCAAAATGAAATATGAAGAAAAAATTATTTCTACGGCGATTTCCTCTCTGCAGATAGATAGCCTAATGTTTAATAGGCCAATACACTACCTACCAGCAACTGCAGAATATATGGAGATTAAATCGAGTTAGGGTTGTAGATGTCTTATCTTTGTCGGTTAAATAAAGCGTTCGATGTTTGTAGCGTATGTATGTATGTGATTCAGGATGTTGTAAAGATTTTTTGGAGAACAATAACTCTCGGAAAGACAGTTAAATTATTTCTGATGTTCAACTCCTCTTAGTGCACTGGCTACGTATATAATGACCTGTAGTATGGATTTTGGTCACACGAACCTCTCAACAAGATACCAAAGCAGTACAAAATTCAATGTAACTACCAGAGCACTCCGGTATTAAAAAAAAATGTAGAGAGCATGTGACATCATTATCGAATTTTCAGTTGAGTTATCTACACAGGGAATCCCAATGAGCACTTGTAAGCTTAGCAGTGACAAAATGACAATACATCATTAGATCAATAATTAAAGTTAGATAGAGGCCGTACACAAAAACTGTTCTGACATTAAAAGATTCTGATATTGAAAAAACTCTGAGTACACGTATGAGAAATATTAATCTTGGCCGAATAGACTATTTTTATTTTACTTATTGGTCCAGTAGTCTAGTAGGTAGTGTTTTGGTTTATTAGACGTAAAGCCTGATGCGTATCAGGCATCAAAACGATTCACGAAAAAAAATATATCATTGGCGACTGCCTTTCAGCAAATTTCTGGCAAAAACTCTGAGAGTAAAAATAAGCCTGCCATGAAAATGTTTCTCAAGAATCTGACGTTCGGAGTCAAAGTTAAGCTGTAGGTCCCACCACTCACGTATAAAATTAACGCACACAACACGAATTGTGTGAGAAGCTAGATCATAATCCTGACTGAAAGATTGTATTGGCCAATTGTGTATGTATGTATAATACTAAAACGGCTTGGTCCGATTGCCAAGTCTAATTTCTTTATTGTAAAGTGTAATTGTTTCGTTTAGAAATGAAATATCATTTCATTTTTATGGCTGAGGCTGTTCGCCTCACCGTACCGTGTGAGTATCGAACTAATTTTGGTGCATTTATTGCAGTGTATGGGGTCGTATATGGACAATGACATCACGAATGTTAGCTGTCAAATGCTCAATTCTCTCCTGTTTACCGGCATAAAACTTTTATTTAACTATGGCCTAGAGAAAATAGTTCATTTTCAGACTCTTGGCGTTCAATTGACATCATTATTTCGGCTAATTAAATGTCCTTCAAACGTTTGACGCAATAACTCGATTGTGGCATGAGATGTGTGGCAAGCTGCATCATCTTGTTGAAACGAAACATCATTCACAGCAATACCAAGAGGATCGTGCACAAAAAATCGATTGTGCCGTCACAATTTTCATGTAGTCAGAGAGTAAATAAATTTGTGGCTTGAAAAGTTTCTCAAAAATCTGCCGTTCGGTGTTGACTTTGAACTGTAGGACCAGCCACTCATGCATAAAATTAACACACACATCGTAAGTGGTGTGAGAAGCTGGGTTATAATCCTGAGTGAAGGGTTGTAAGGACATACACTGAGCGCCAAAAGTGAGTAAAAATTAAGTTATTTTCTTAGGATTGCAAGAAAAACAAATGAGAATAAAATTTTTGGAATAAATTTTGGAAAAACGTTTATTTATTATTTATAAAATGTTAAAAATAAAAAACAAAATTATTGTTGTACTGCAAGTATATTTTTTTATAAAAGAAAATTTAAAATTATAGTGGGTGTCGACTCACTTTTAGCGCTCAGTGTATGTATGTATGTCTGACAAATAATATCAATCTCAAGGAAATACAAAAGTTATGTTGAAAACTCTTCCTCTTCCTTGTTATGTTGGTATCAACTGTAGCTAGTGACTAAGAAGCTTGAATAGCTTTTTTTCACTGCCCTTAATTTTCCTTTTTGTTTCACTGTAATTATTCATAAATATGTTTTAATTAAAAATTATTCTTTATTATTCTTTACAGCAACAAAAGAAGATTTTTTCTTTTTGTGTGGATTTCTTTAAAATTTGGTAAGTTTTTGTTTCCATGATTTTGGCAAAAATGCATGAAATTTTTTTAAATTAATTTCATGAATTTTGAATTTAGAAAAAGACAATGGAATTGAATAACAATGCCATAGAATAAATGGAATAAAAAAAAATTTTATTTCAAGGAAAGAAAGAAAAAAAAAAAAACACGCAGACAACAGGAAAATATTGCAATGGATTGCATTGCATAATCATTTTAAGATGTAACGCAATAGTAAAAAAAGAAAAAAATTAAAAAAAGTTAGAAAAACAAACGAAAAACATTCTATTTGGTTACCATTGAATCGAGAGAATGAGAAAAAAATTCTGATAATTTTTTGGAATATAAAAATACTCTCTCATTCAAGTCAGTCCTTCTTTAAGGACATGGCATGGCATACAGATGGTAATGAAGTCGAAAAAAAACCAAAAAAAAAAACAACAAAATGTTCGAAAAAGTAATAAAATTACCAACAATAATATCGCACAACGATTTTCTCTTCTTTGCTTTTTAGTTGAGAGAGAAAAAAAAAAGCGAAAGAAAAATGGAAAAGAAAATATTTTGTTTGTGACCTTCATGCACTTAAAGTTGATTTTTCATGCTTTTCTACTTCTTTACTTTTTTTCAGTTTTGTTGTTGTTGTTGTTGCTATAAACTATTTCATAACGTTGGCATTTTGCTTTGCGAATAACCCCCTCCCACACAGCGAAAACAGAGTTACGTAAAGAAGTTTATCCGCCTTAACAAGGTCTCATGCCAAGCTGAATGTTGCCCAATACGTATGTAGTCACGACATTCTTTGTAGTTTTGCCTAGACTAAAAAAAAACAAAAACAAAAACCCAACGATTTGCTTTTTTTAAGAAATATTATGAGGAATATACAAGTATTTGGTGAGATAAAAAGTATTTGAGGATATTTTGTTCTCTTAAGAAACGATTTTAGCGGTGAAAAATAATAATTTCTGGTTATTATTGCTAGCTTTCCCATTGTTAGTCTGGCAAGGCCAATGCACAGGTGCCGGAAGTTGCAGTTCCCTTGACCCAGTTGTAGAACATCATTGTGGCGAGACAGTTTGCTTTACAGTTTTGGATCATAGTGACATTCTGGCCAATGCAGGTATACAGAATACGTCTTGACCTTTACATCCGTTTAGTTAAAGGCAATCAGAACAGAATTATAACAAAATGGTTCGTGTACTGGATAAGGCTTTCAACCTTTTTTTGAAGAGGAATCAAAAATTATTTATATTTGGCTTTTACTGAAACAAAAATAGAAAAAAAGGTATATACCGTAACTTTAATTTACACGGATCAGATATCCTTGTCTCCTCATTTAATTGATTATTACAACCCTTTAGTCAGGTTTTCAACCTAATTTCGAGCCCCAGGCCAGACATCAAAAACAAAAAGTATTTTTTCGGCGACTTCCTCTCAGCAGATTTCTGGCAAAAACTCTGAAGAGAATAAAGTATTTGGGGTACTATGTTGGAATCCAACAGTACTCTAATGCTACTGTGTGCAGGATCAGTCATCAAATCCTGCCATCACCTAGTGACTGTATCCTACCGTTGTAGAAATCTGCTTTACGTTTTATTAACTCATTAACGCCTAATCCCAGAATCTGTGGTCCGATTTCGGTGAAATTTGCCACAAATAGTATTTGGAGTATTTCTATTGATAAGAATTTTTTTATTTATTTCTTTAAGTGTTGTGGGGGCCTCTGTAGGGCATGGGTATTTTTCTATCTACTTCGGCATAATTGTGTTCTAAAATAAAATTTTTTTCTCTTTGTTATGTGGCGGCTAGACAACCTAGTTAAGCTATTTTTGAGAGTTTTATTGAGAATAACACGTTTGTGACAGTAATAATCTTGACAAGAACGACAAATTTGCCAAAATTACTCCAATAAACAATGCATTAAATAAGAAAGTTCATACAATTTAGCATATTTTCTTATAGTTTTTCTGTGGATGAACAGATGATCGCATATTATGGTCGCCATTTGCATAAAAATACTGGGTGTTGGCTTCTATGACAGGATATTGTTATTCTTTTATCCCATATGCTGGCGATTTTGTTAAAAATAAGGCTGACTACGGCCTTTGAGAATACGTGGTACTACGACTATTAGAGAATATTTCAGATCCAAGTCAATATAATGTTACATTAACACTTATCGTATGTGAGTCCGCGGAAAAAAGTGGTATTAGCGATTACTCACTAACGCTACTGACGCAGCTATGGTAAATGCATGGAAATTACTCTGCTTGTGCAGTTGATGTGAAGATTTGCCATGTATGGGCCAATTCGATTTTTGGGTTAGAGTTGTTGAAGCGTTGGTAAAAATCGTGAAAATCGACATCGTGATGGAAAAGTCTTCGCAAATGCGGAGCAAATAGCAAAACACTGTGATTTGACCACATGATTGATAAAATTGAAAAACGCGGTTGCTATTCGCAATGTGGTGTTAAAATAGAGTACAGTTGTGCAAAATACGGTTTGAATGTACATCCAAGGGATTCTTTTTCACAATTTAATGCCGAAACTACCAAAAATAAAAAAACAATAGAGAAAAATAACTGATTTGAAGTTTGTATTTGAAATTCATTTTTAAAAGTTTTATGATAAATATTTCATACCAATGCCTAAGTGGGGTATTTTGATACCCATGCCGTTTAATCGCACCCGTAGCCTAGGTATGTAGACTAATTTAAGTGAAAGTATTTTTATCGGGTAGAAAATAGATTACATGGCATCTAAAGATTTTTCAGAGAATATCATCCATTTATATACCGCAGAAGTTCTTTCTACAAAATTTTGATTTTGAAAAATTCGTGATCCTTGACCTTTCTTCTGTCATTCAAAATATGTGAATATCAAACCTTACTAATTTTTTTTTAAACAGTTCCATGTCTTCTTTATTCGTTCTTAAAGAAAAGTTTGGGCTCTCGTTTATTTAGCTAAAGATAGAATTTAAAAAAAAAACTTCCTTTTTCGGGTATTTTTCCAACCATTCGTTAACCCATGGGTTAACAAAGTGAAAATAATATATTGATAGTTAGGATGTGCATACGGTCACATCTAACTGCGACTTGGATTTGGCTTTCCTTCAACTTTCAATTAAAGAAGCTAGAGGCGAGGCAATAATAATAAATGGAGAAAATTTTACCACAAAGTTATCACAATAACTGAAAACCACAAGTATATCCAGTCTACAACTGATTCCTTATAATTTTTTCAATAGAAGATCCAATTTAACGATCATACCAACTAGTTCTCCATTGTTTGGCCGATGGTCTCAATTATTTAAATCCATATTAACCATAGTTTCAAAATTCTCTGCCTATTCTACTGGTCTATTTTGGCAGCAGTACGTATATTAAGAATTAGAATATTAAACTTATGTAGGCACTGTTGGCTATTGAAGCATATTCCTGGCAAAGCTTATAAGCACACTGAAAGCAGAGAAATTTCCCTTGAAATTCAACTGATTTACTCCAATACTTCAGTTGGAATGCTTTCGTTCTTTTCCATGAATACAGGAGATTTCTGAAGGATATTTCTGGTCGTTTAAATGTACCTTTCGGGGGTACATGTTGGAAATTATGTTGATAATAAACTGGCCAGGACTGGGACATACCTTAGGTACTCAAAAAAACTGTTTATTCTACGATCGTTGTACCAAGAGGTTGAACTTCATTGGCAGCAAAAGAGTATGTGCAGTATTTCTAAGGTAAGTTGGTCTAACCTGCATTAATAGGAAATTGATTAAGTTCTTTTTATGAATTTTTCACGCCTACAAACGTCTTTTGGGACATACTGTTTAAAGTCGATTCCGAACGACAGATTTTTGAAAAGCAAGTATTCAAACTTTTTATCAGGAATATCATCATCATAAAATTAGAATTCATAGCTCTAATGTAAAGCTTGTTGAGTGCCCCTGTTTCACCAAGTTTATTGGTCTCTCATTTTCTGTTATCTTTAGCTAAACAATTCAAAGTAAAGCTTACTGCAACTCCAAGATTTATTTTGTAGTCGGGTGGCTTTCCTATAACAACTTACTAATATATACTCGTAATACTCGTGCAATTGGTCATTGCAAGCCTTCAGTCAAGATCCCAAACTCGCTTCTTACACCTGTTATGTTGTGTGTTTTAATTCTGTCCATGAATGGTGGGACCTACACTTTAAATTCACTTCTGAACGACAGATTTTTAAGGATTTTCTTTTGGAAATTTTACTTTCTCTCAAAGCTTTTGCCAGAAGTCAGTTAAGAGGAAGTTGTCAAAGAAATATTTTCTCGTATTTCGAGATGTCTGATGTGGCGTTTTAACCGTGAGATCACGTCTAAAAAGCCAACCAACTAGACTACGGCGACTTCTAACATATCCGACGATATCCTATTAAATTTTTTTATCAGTAGGCTTCTGTGTTTATACCAAGTAGTACCTCGAATAAGGTTCAGCATTTTCATCTGTTACGCCCCTTTTCGAGTATAAAGTTTACCAGAAAAGGTTTTTAATCCTACAGCACTATTAACCGCTTTATTCTGGTCAAAGTTTCTTAAGCATACAACTTCATATAACTGTAATGACCTTTATGTCCTATTTAAAAGAATGTCTGTCCCTACCCTTATTCTGATTCCTTTCATTTTATTAAGCGAGGGTGGATTTTAAAAATAACTTTTCGTTTTTCGTTTATTTAACGAATATTTTAAAAGAAATTTTAGTTTTAAACCCTCAGCTAAACATTGTGGTATCTCTTGAGCAAATAAATGGAAAAATTTTCTTTAAGAATAAAGGGGTAGAAAGGATATTTACTTGCAGTATCCTGCTATTCTGTATTGTATTATTCGTTTGGTAGCCCTATTGTTTGTTGTTACAGAGGGAACGTGCGTGAGTGCGTCTTCACAAAATGTTGTTCTTTTTCCAGTTTTTTTTCAGTTTTTTTTTTGCAAATTTTTGTTTATTTTCAATTCTTGTTATCCTTCGAAATGGTTTTCTATAAAAAAAAGAATTTCTTATTATTGTACTGACTGTAAGGACTTCATGTCCTTAATTTTAGCACAAGGATTAGAATTTGAATATTTAATGAAGGTTTTTACAAAATTATTTATTTAACGTGAATGAGATTAAGGGAAAATGCAAATAAAAAAATTTAAATTACAATACGAGTAGCTACAAGGATTTTTATTTAAAATAACATGGGATTTACATTGAATTTTTGAATGGAGCTGCTAGTATGGAAGTTATTTGTTGAAATTATTGCAATAAACAAAAGAAAAAGTGTTCTCCATGGAGTGTATCCATATTTCTTTAAGGAACATTTGGCTTCTCTTACATTTTCTTAATTTTATTTACTTTGTTTCTGTGGTATTAACTTTAAAGCTAATGATGAAGTCACTTGACTTTAAATGACCCTCGTTGACAGTTTTGCTAGGTAGCAGCCCTCTTACATAAATACTTCATCAGGACAGCCCTTCAGTCAGGATTACGATCTAGCTTCTCAAAAGATATTCTGCGTTAATATTATATACAGGGTGGTTGATATATAATGCAACAATGTAAAGCGCAATATTTTTATAATTTTTTTTTTTTAATTTTATTGTTCAAAAGCAAAAAATGTTGGACGTAACATAAAATTTTAGAATCAGTTTAGATTTGTTCGAATTGGCCATCTATGGTATGAATTATGGCCTTCAAACGGACGACAAAGCCATCACAGGCTGCACGAAAGTGGCCCTGATGATCTGAGATGATCGATACTTTGGTAGTTTTTAATGAGAAGCTTACTCTCCAAAATGCCCTAGGCGCAAAAGTCTAACGCATTGAGATCCAGAGATTTTGGTGGCCATTGTGTTGTAGAAATGAAGCGAGGAATCTCGTTTTTAAGCCATTCTTGGTTGACGCGTGCTGAGTGCGGTAGTGCTGAGTCTTGTAGTTATGTCCACGGTGTGCGGCCGAAATTTTTGTCTGCCCAGTTCTCCAATACTATCTTTAAAACATTTTCCCGATAATATTCGGCATTTATTTTGACCCCACGGTCTATGAATACGAGCGGGGAGCGACCATCTGCCGTTACGGCGGCCCACACCATTACCATCGGCGGCGCTTGAGTTCTGGATGGCCAATCGCAGAATGTAAAGTTTAGCTGACCTCTTTGACAAGTAAACCCGATCAAACTGCTCAATTTTGGAATGGCTTCTCATCGAAGAAAACCAAATTCGTCTAACTGGGCCATTTCGTGCAATCAAAGTAACTTGCCCGCTCTTTCCAGTCTAACTTTTTTTTCGTCCATCGTTGAGCTCTGCCTTTTTTGGAACTTCATTGGCTTTTAGTACCAAACTCATTTCTCAATATGTGTGGCATCCCGTCTCGCAATATGTCCGCTTTCGAGCATTTCTCTACCACTGGCGGGTGGATTTCGATTAAATAGCCTTCACATTCGAATCATTTCTGGTGTTGTTTACCCCTTTCTTCGTCCCCTTTTGGACGCGATACACAATGCCAGATCACAATTACCGAGCAATGGTGCGAGAATCAAAAGTTTTATTCACATTTAATGCTTGAGGGTCTACCGAAAGCCACATTGTGGTTGTCCAGGCCAAATATAAAAGCCTCATAATACACGCTTGAATTCCATCACTTTTTTCTAAATGCAAAAGATTAAAATGCTTAAGTAAGCTGTAAATAATATATGAACTGTTAACGGGAATAAATCTGTCAAGCTTCCAGACGAGCGTTTACAAATGATAACAACCTGAAAATGGTTGCAATACATATCAGCCACCCTGTATGAGTAGAGGGAGACCTACAGTGTAAAATGGGTTCCGAACGGCAGATTTTTAAGAAACTTTTCAAGGTAGTTTTTGCCAGAAATTTGGTGACTGCAAGTCGCCTTAAAAATATTTCTTCTATACTTGATTTTGTTAGAGATGTCTGATATGGGGTTTACACCCTGACCTCGCGTCTAATAAGTCAACACAATACCTGCTAGACAATGGCGACTCCATAATTCCTGCTCCTATAATTTAATGCTGGACCAATACATACGTACATATATGTATACATAATTCGCCATTATAACAACCCTTCAATTAGGATTATGGCATAGTTTCTCACACCACTCATGTTGTGTGTGTTAATTTCACACATGAGTGGCGTAACCTACAGCTTAAGGTTGATTTTTGACAAACTTTTCATAGCAGGTTTATTTAGTCTCCGATATTTTGCTAGAAATCTGCTGAGAGGCAGTCGCCGATGATATATTTTTTTCGTGATTCGTTTTGATGCTGATGGGGATGCTAATACAGGCTTTATGTATTAAGCCAAAACATGGTGGACCAATAAGTAAAGTAAAAATAGTCTATATGGCCAAGATTAATATTTCTCATACGTGTACCCAGATGTACGATGTCCATGCTGCGTTGATGAAATTTACTGTCATTTTGTCACTGCTAAGCTTACAAGTGCTCATTGGGATTCCTAGTGTAGATAACTCAATTGAAAATTCGATAATTGTGTCACATGCTCTTTACATTTCCTTTTAATACCGGAGTGTTCCAGTAGCTACCAGAAATCAGCAACGAGTATTCAAAACGATGAATAGTTTTGAGTCATACTTATAATTTCAGCAACTTATACGCATTCATACTCATTTTATTATCATACTCATATTACTCATACTTAAAGTTGGAAGTACTTAACAATACGCATGATGTTATTGACATTGACTCATATCTACTTAACATTTATACGAATCACAAAATAAGTATGATGTGCTTACGAACACTACTATACTCACAAGAAGATTGTCTGTATGCTTTGCTTGTTGTCTTTGTCTTTGTTTTTATATGCTACAACAATAAAGGCTGTAAATTTTGATGAATGATTCGAATCACTCGAATCGCTTATAAAAATTAAAAGTATTTTTCTAAATTTATGAATCAGAATGAGTAGGCATATGAATCAAACATATTTCGAGTATTGTGAGTTTGATGTCAACGTTGTACTTATACTCATTGCTACTTACACTTATAAATCAATGTTGCAGTAAGTACGAATGAATCAGAGTATTTAAATTTCAATTCTGTTGATTCACTCAAACTCAAAATTGCATGAGTGCTTATGAGTAGCGGAAAAATGATTCATTGCTGATCTCTGGTAGCTACATTGAATTTTGTACTGTTTTGGTATCTTGTTGAGAGGTTCACGTGACCAAAATTCATCCTACAGGTCATTATATGTGAAACCAGTGCACTAAGAGGCGTTGGACATCAGAAATAAGTTTACCTTCTTTCCGAGAGATATTGTTCTCCATAAAAGTCATTACAACATCCTGAATTACATAGTGTCGCCTAAAAGACACTACACACATCGAGCGCCATATTCAACTGACAAAGTTAAGACATCTACAACCCTAGCTCAATTTAATCTCCAAATATTCTGTAGTTGCTGGTAGATAGTGTGTTGGCCTATTAGACATTAGGCAATGGTTCAAACCCCCAAGAAAAGCAAGATGACTTTCTCTTAGCAGTATTCTGCCAAAAACTCTGTAAGTAAATAAGATTGCCTTGAAGAGTTTCTAAAATCAGTACTCCAGCTTCGGCTTTAAACTGCAGATCTCGTCACTCTTGTATAAGTGATGTAAAAAGCTAGTCCGTAATCCTGACTAATTTAATATGCACATATGTGTGTATAATCTGTCATAGTAATCTGTGTCATAGTTGCCGAAAGTTTTAAAATTCGATTCGTATTGGTTATAGTAGTAAAACCCGAATCTGACACTCTAATAAAATTAGCGGAAATAGACGTAACATTGTCTCCAGCACCCAAGTACATGTATTACGTAATGGGGCTTCTGAGTGTTGATCTCTAGAACAAGTTGATCGTCTTTCTAAGGTATTCCGTTCATATCATACGTCCATAAGTCAAGTTAGATAAGGCCACTGTTGTGAAAATCCAATGAGTTAGTCTTAGTTCGTGGCTCTATTTCCTACTAGTGTACTGCAAGCAGTCTATACAATGGTGACTATTGTCTGTTTCCATGACAGTTTCTTAGACACAATATAAGGCCTTGGAAGTATGCCACACCTACCCCCCAATTGGTTTTTAAAGCCAAAAAAAATTTTAGAAAATAAACAGTTGACGTCGGAAAGGCATGTATTTGGTTGGTTTCTTTAACTATCGCACCATATTTAAGGGTAAAATTTTGTTAGGTTACCGGATAGCTTACAAGCGAATTCACTCTGTGGTCTCATTGAGGTAAGGTATGCCCGTTAGTGGTGGGTTTGAACCCACCTGAACATCGGATGAAATCCCTACTGGCACGTTCGACACCATTACCAGATCTTCAAACGTTCTATTACCCAAAAACCGAATATCCCGGCCGCTCTTCTAATGCCTTGAAGAAGATCCAAGAAGCAAAAACAACTTCTTAATACGGATTTAAGGTTCATGGTATTAATTTTTTAAACCCCTTTCGAAGAAGTTGCAATAAGCCACTGTTGCGGTGTTAAAGGCATGACAGGATTAAGAGAAGATAAATTAAAAATCAAATGATTTTAGCAAACTAACAACAACGACGACAGCAACAACATCCAACAATTTTTGTGTTTTTTTTTTTTTTCATTTGTAATGTCTGTGGCTTACAAGTTGAAAATAAAAGAGAAAACAGAATACAATTTTTTATTGAGAAAGTGAGGGAAAAAACTTCAATTTGAATTCCTTTGGAGAGTTGATCCTTGAAGTCATCAACAACTTGACGAACGTAAGAAAAAGTTTTCCAATTTAGTTTAGCCATCTAGAATCACTTTAAAAATGAAAATAACATACACCATAACTTAAGGCAACTTCTGGAGATATTTACTAACGCAATTTTATACTGCAAACAGATGCTCAATTATGGAAAACCTTCATTCATAGGAAATCATGATATATACATAGGTGTGAGTGTGTGTGTGTGGGAAGGTAATTTTAATGGGAAATTATAATTCCTTAGAAGTGAAAGGCATTTCGCTAAAAATTTACTAAAAAAAAAGCAACGGCTTAAGTGTATGGCATCGCAGTTTAAAGCTATAGATTCGTTCCAGCATCTCTAAACTAAAGGGTGGGCCATTTAAAAGTTTAAATTTAAAAATGCAATGAAACAAAAACGATTTGAAATTTAGTCAAATTTATTCTTTTGTTGTGAAATACAATTGTTCTGATTAGAAATGGAATATCATGTCATTGATATGGCTGCCGTGGATAGCCTTACGATACCTCATCTGGTATACCTCGTATACTTTTTCGATTGTATGGAGGGTTGCATATGGGCAAAGGCATCACGAATAGTGGTAGCTCCGCGGGCTCTGATTTGTCGGTATCATTCTTTAACGGCTCCCCACAGAAAATAGTCTAACGCTGTAAAATTGCACCTTCTTGCCGGGCAATTAACATTACAATTTTGGCTAATTAAACGGAAAATTAAACCCTTGCCGTGAAAAGTTTCTCAAAAGTCTGTCGTTCGGAGTCAACTTTAAATTGTAGGTCCCGCCATTTATGTAAACCCTTGATGCAATAAGTAGCTTGTGGTAAGCTGCACCATCCTGTTGAAACCTAACATCGTTCACATCAATACCAATAAGAACGGGTACAAAAAATCGGTTATTATAGTGCGATATTTGTCTCCATTGACCGCAATTGATACAAAAATGCCTTCGCTCCACAAGCCGCATCAAACAATGACTCATAATTGGTGCATTGGATTCTCTAAGACCACGTGTGAGTTTTCTGAACCCCAATCACAATTCTTCTTACGATTTCTCATGCAAAAAGTTTAGATTTGTTTTGGTAAAATCGACATCAGTTTCTCGCTGGCGCAATAAATGCCAGGCATAATCCGATTTATTACGTTCAATGGAGATAATAAATTGAATTTTGTGATAGAATAGAATGACATAAGTATTGCCAAATTCGATAGTTCAAGTTTAAACCCACCCGGAATAAAGATAATGGCTTAGGAATGGAATTCTCAAGGCTCGGAATATCACGGCCAGCTAAAAACGAAACATATCGAGACGTTTTTCGAGAACTCGGATGATCAATATTTACTTTTAGGACTGTAGCTCCGGCAGCTGGTGTTCTATTATTTTTATTAAATACTCTAATCCATGTCCGCAAGGCGATATAGTTTATGTTATCCCTTTAATATTTTCTTAAATAAATTTTATTTGTATCTCCTGCAATTAGGCAACGATACAATTTAAATGCTAAAAAATGATACACCACGACGTATGATTGTTATGTAAATGCTTCATAGTGGCATTAATCATACGCAGTGTAGGTAGTATTTCAACATTTTCTACGTTGTTTAAGAGTAAATCGATCCATTAAGTTCAATCGTGATAATAAACTGAAATTTGTGACAGAATAGAATGACATAAGGATTGCCACATTCGAAATAACAAAAGGTTCAATTTTAAACCAATAGATGGCCCACCCGTATTACGAGATGCTTAAGGACTTAAGTATTTATCTGTCTAATTAGGATTTTATTTACAACAATCGTTTCATACAAGATGTGCTTAGTTTAAAGCTGGTTTTAGCCTTCAAATACTCAATTGTGTCTGGTTTGTCGGCAAAACACTTTTCTTAAACAGAGCTCCACAGAACATAGTCCAACATTATCAAAACGATTGACACCGTCATTTCAGCTTATCAAACGGAATTCAAACGTTTGATGCAATAAGTCGATTGCGGCATAAAATGTGTGGCAAGTTACACCATCCTGTTGAAACCAAACATCGTTCAACACCCTGAAGAGCGGGTACAAAAAAAAAACGATTATCATTGTGGGATAGATGTCTACATTGACCGTAATGGTTGCGCCGCCCTCAGTTTCATAGAAACATGGACCAATGATGCGTTTGCTCCACAAGCTACACTAAACAGTCACTTGTAATGAGTGTAAAGGCTTCTGTAAGACCATATGTGGGTTTTCCGAGCCTTAAACTCGGCAATTATGCTTATTACACTACCCACGAGGAAGATTTACCCGAAGAAATGATTTTTCCATTGGCAGAATCGACATAATCGTACAGTTAGGTTACGTTAGGTTAGAGGACGTGTACTTGTCAATTCTGACAAGTACAGTACTCGGTGGTCGAATTGTCCCATTGTACTACGTCCTAGCTTCTCACACCACTTATGTTGTGTGCGTTAATTTTATACATGAGTGGCGGGACCTACAGTTTAAAGTCGACTCCGAACGACACATTTCTTGGCAATTTTTTACTCTCAGAGTTTTTGCCAGAAATCTGCTGAGAGGAAGTCACCGAAAAATTATTTTCAAATTTTTGTTTTGATGTCTGACCTGGGATACGAACTCGGGTCTCGTCTAATATGCAAACACACTACCTACTAGACCACTCGTGCAGTTTCTCGTTAGCCCACCTAGCGAAGCGGATTGTCATGCGGCTTCATTTGTTAAACCTATTGAACTTTGTCAGGCAAAATACAGAGATCTCTCCGCAAAATTCACTCCTGGAGAGCAATGACGAGTTGATGGAATCTCATGAACACTCTCAGCTATAACTGCGCTATTTTCGGATTTCGGGCATATACCGGACCCTTTTGGTTTATCTCTGCGCTAAATAGCCTTTTTTGTTTTGGAAATGAATTTCCAATAAATCCTAAGCGTTCACTGGACATAACCTACTGAATTTTGTTATAGAATAGCATGACAGAAGTATTGCCAGATGCGAAATGATGGTTCCGATCGTTCAAATTTAAACCAGTAAATGGCGCACCCGATATATGTATGTACATATGTGTGTGTCTCAAATAACATTTTAAGGCAGTCAATTTCTTTTTTGTTTTTTGTTTTTATTCTTAATCATAAAAGTTAAAATATTTTCAGTTGGTTGCTGTTGGATTACGTGGCATTAACGAAATGTTGCCCCTGAGATTATGAAACAGCAACAGCAGCATTTGCTGCAAAAGCTTTAGCACATGGTGCTATATTGATGATACCCACATCACTTTAAAAAAAGCCCACACAAACACACATTTTCCCACTTAAATTGAGTTTATGACTGACAGTTACATCAGGTCTGCCATCCATCTGTCTGCCAGGTTGTAAGGCTTGAATGCCAGCCTTACTGTCTTCTTGCCTGTCTGCATCCTTGCCAGCCTTTCGTTTTGTTTCAATTCAATTGAGTAAAGAAAAGGGTTCTGTTTTGTTTTGTGTTTTGTGTTGCCAAAAAGTAAAATTTGTTGCTGCTGCCTCTGTTATTAATGCTGCTGTTAAACTTGTTAAAGACAACAACACAAAAAAAAAACTTTTCTAATGAAATTATAAAAAAATTTTCTTCTTTTTGTTGGATTTTAATTTCATTAAACTTTACAAAAGAGAAAGGTTTTGTGTTTTATGAAAAGTTTTAAGGGAGCAGAAATTAGAAACAAAAAAATTCAAAAACTTTTTCGTTGAAATTTATTTTTTTTTGTTTTTTGTTTTAAACCACAGCACTGAGTTAAATATGAACATTGCCACTCCAGGCATATCTATTGACGTCTGACATTATGTAAACAACGAAGCACCAGGTGGCGACAATATATACCCCAGAGCGTTCAATTAAGAATTGAATTAGAAATGTTTAGATTGAAATTTTTACTGCAACTGATGGAGTTTTAAATATCTTTAACTTATAGAGTACAATGTCATTGCTGTAGCTCCACATGTAGTTCCATATATCAGGCATTTGTCTGGTCAGGCATTTTTCTGTTCCCATCAATCTGCACCGTAATAGTGAGATTTATTTTAAAGCCTGGAAATCAAATATCATGGATTTGATATTGGCTCGTAGCATTAAAGTGGGCCTAAACTGTAGCATAATCGGGACCTTTTTCTTTACGAATACGTACGTAACTATCCTACTGCACTCTTGAGTACGGGGTTTCCCCCGAAGAATCTAAACAGATGAAGGTTGATGCCCACACCGTATTTACAATTCCACGGCAACGATGTTCAATCCTTATAGGTAGTTATGTGGCATTGATGAAATCAGAGCCCATTTAATCTGAAAATTATCTAAAAAAGAAACGCTCCAGTCGCCGTGGTCTATTTGGTAGTGTGTTGTATTATTAGACTGAAGGCACGAGTTCGAATCACAGTTCAGATATCAAACCGAAACTATGAAAAAATATTTCTTCGGTGACTTCCTCTCAGCAGATTTTTGGCAAAAACTCTGAGCGTAAATAAAATTGCCATGAAAAGCTTTTTAAAAATCTGTCATTCGTAGTCGATTTTAAACTGTAGGTCCCGTCACTCATATATAAAATTAACGCACACAACATAAGTGGTGTGAGAAGCTAAGTTGTAATCCTGATTGAAGGATTGTACATAAATAATATCACCAACGAAAATTTTACCTAAGAACCTTGTTTGATATTGTATTGCATTTAAGATATGGATTGTCTTAATATCATCGCTATCTTCCTCTTTTCCTTTTGCCGAGAACTTCCCATTACCAACACGATTATCGGATTTCGCCCTGGTTTACAGTGTAGCTGATATGTATTGCAACCAACTTCAGGTTGTTATCATTTGTAAAACGCTCGTCTGACAGCTAACAGATTTACTCCAGTGACAGTTCATTTTATTATTTACAAGCTTACAAAAGCATTTTGATCTATTACCTTCAGAAAAAAAGTAATTCGTGATGGAATTCAAGCGTTATAGTGTGATGGCTTTATATTCGGTTGGAAAACCAAAGAATTTAAATGTGAAAAAATCTTTTGTTTCTTGTACCATTGCTCGTTACCATGATACTGGTAGTGTTGCTTCGCGTCCAAAAAGTGAACGAAGAAAACGGTAACAACACCAGAAATGATTCGAAGAATGAAGGCCAGATTTGATCGAAATCCATGTCGCAGTGGTAGAAAAATTGTTCGTCAGCTAAACATACCGCAAGAACTGATGCCACACATTTTGAGAAATGAGCTTGGACTTTCGGACACTGTTGTAGCCCTGAGGTCCTATTTGCTTATGTACATAATATTGCTGGAAGATCAAGCTTACCTTGTATACTTTTGACAACACGCAACAGTCCAGTGGAGCTTATATAACAGACGCTGAGTTTTTCCAATCCCTTTTGTCCCTTTTGTATCTAACATAACATTGCCATCCATTTCAGGAGAATTTTTTCAATTTCATTTCTTCCAAACAATTTTTGAAATTCTTTCAATTTTTAAATGAAATTCGTTAGCCATAGTAGACATTTTATTTGTTTGTTATTGTTAGTTTCAGTGTTATTTTATTAGATTTTATTTTGTTTTGTTGTTTTTGTTATTGTTTCTATTGTCAGTTCAGAGAGAGAGAGAAAGAGAGAAAAAATGCCAAGGACTGATTTATCAATATTGATGTCCTTAGCTCAAGGCAAACACTTGTGTTATGGTTTTTAACCATAACGATTTCATATTTGTGACAGTATACGTGTGTATGTGTATGTGTGCATGTGTAAGTATGTATGTATAGGTATGTTCTCTTTTGTCGACAATTCATTCATTTTACTCGTTTGTTTATTTCTCTTCTTTTTTTTTTACAAATTCATTCTCAGGTTTTTTGCTTGTTAGCAAGTTGTGCCTTTTAACCGGCATTGTTGTTGTTGCTTTTTTCTTTTCACCGTGTTTTGCTACAATATTTTTGATTTGCTATTATTATTGTTGTTGTTCGTTGTTATTTAGGCAAAAACAATAGAAAAAAAAAAACACTCAAGTTGAAAACTCATGTTAGAAGGATTCATCAGCCATTCGTTTACGTTTCGGATTTTTTTTCTATTTTTTTTATTAGTGCAGCCATATTTTGTCAATAAATAGTAACAAATACATGCACAAGTTTTCACAAAACACATACATACAAATAAATGGAAAGAATGAGACAAACATGGATTTTATGGTCAGGGAAATTAGAATAGAAGCAGCACTTTCTTTTCTTTTAAAATATGTTTTGGAACCAGAGATCAGCACTGAATCGTTTTTCCGCAATTTTGAGTACGAGTGAATCAACAGAATTGAAATTCAATTACTCTGCTTCATTCGTACTCGCTACAATATTGATTTATAAGTATAAGTAGCAATGAGTATGAGTACAACTCCTGATTCATACTCATCCTGATTAATAAATTTAGAAAAATGCTTATAATACTTATAAGTTATTCGAGTGATTCGAATCATTCTTCAAAATTTACAGTCTTTATTGTTGTTGCATATAAAAACAAAGAAAAAAGAAAAGACAAAGACAACAAGCAAAGCATATACACAATCTTCTTGTGAGTATTGCAGTGCTCGTAGGTGAGTTATACTTATTTTGTGCTTCGTGTAAATGTTAAGCAGAGACGAGTCGAATTCAATAACATCATCCGTATTGTTAAGTATGAATACGACAAGTACTTCCACCTTTGAGTATGAGTAGTATGTGTATGATATTAAAATAAGTATGCATGCGTATAAGTATGAATTGAATCCACTCATCGTTTTGAATACTCGTTGCTGATCTCTGTTTGGAACTATGTGTCGGGCTTTTTATTAGGCTTTTACTAGTTTTAAGTAAAACAGTGTGTGAATCGCCTCAGTCTAGTCAGTAGTATGTTGGCTTATTAGACATGAAGCCTCGGTTCGAACCCTAGGTCAAACATCGTCAACAGACAAAAAAAAAATGAACAAATATTTCTTTTTCCGACGACTTGTTCTCAGCAGATTTCCTGCAAAAAATCTGAAAGTGAATTATAATTGCCACGAAAAGTTTTACAAAAATCTAACGTTTGAAATCGACTTTTAAATTAAAACACACAATTTGAGAAGGTAGGTCGTAGTTATGTGGTTAGATCATAACTAATACACTACTTACTAGACAGCGAGGAAGTTGATAATCATCGATCTATTTTGC
Source organism: Sarcophaga peregrina (assembly GCA_014635995.1). Classification (NCBI taxonomy): domain Eukaryota; kingdom Metazoa; phylum Arthropoda; class Insecta; order Diptera; family Sarcophagidae; genus Sarcophaga; species Sarcophaga peregrina. The sequence goes on from CM025793.1 coordinate 48,233,729, forward strand.
TCGTCCTTGCCAGTGATGACCCTACCAACGCCCTTCTCATAGGAATATAGACCGATGTTGCGTGCCAGGTCAGAAACCACACCACACAAGGACTTTTTCGGTATGCACTGGAGACTTTTAGATGTCAGGCAAATTCACGCTTTTATATCTTGAGAAATGAGACTCAAACCTAAAGAAAACTACTCTAAGGAATTATGGTTAGTTGCTAACTGCCTTAGATCTTATTCAAAATCAGCTGGATTTTGTAGCGGGTGGGCCATCTATTGGTTGAAATTTAAACCATCGGTTATATCGAATCTGGCAATACTTGTGTCATTCTATTCTGTCACAAAATTCAGTATATCGTCTGCAGTGAACATAATGAATTGATTTACGCTTGGGCACCGTCGGGATTTATTGGGTCGACGAGAAACTGTTCTATGATGTCGATTTTACACAAAAAAAAAATAATTTTTTCTTATGAAATTCATTTTCATCTTTGTGGATACGTTAATTAGCAATACATACATACATAATTGGCCATTGCAATCCTTCAGTAAGGATTATGACCTAGCTTCTCACACCACTTATGTTGTGTGCGTTAATTTTATACATGAGTGGCGGGACCAACAGGTTAAAGTCGACTCCGAACGACAGATTTTTGAGAAGCTTTTCATGGCAATTTTTAATCTCAGAATCTTTGCCAGAAATCTGCGAAGAGAAAGTCGCCGAAGAAATATTTTTTCGTTTTGATGTGTGACCTGGGATTCGAACCCGGGCCTTTTGTCTAATAAGCCAACACACTACCCACTAGACCACGGCGACTATAAGTTAATTAGGCTCAGAAGACCTACACGAGGTCTTACAAAAACCAATGCACCTATTACCAGTGACGGTTTGTTTGTGAAGCAGGGGCATCAGTGGCCTATATTTATTTGAAAATTAGGGCGGCGCAACTATTACGCTCAATGAAGAGACCTATCGCACTATGTTAACAGGTTTTTTTGTACTCGCTGTTCATGGCGGGAACTTGCCACACAACTGATGCAACAATCGATTCATTGCGTAAAACGATGATGTCAATTGGCCGTTAAGAAGTTGCGATTTGGAACCATTTGATTTTTTTCTATGGGGTGCCGTTAGAGAAAAGTGTTACGCCCACAAACCATAGCTAATTGAAAACCTGCCTTTGTGATGCCATTGCCGAGATATGGCCCTATACACTCGAAAAAGTGCATGAAAACTGGCTCGATCGAATGAGGCTACTGATGCCTACGGAGATTTGTCAAAACCGAAAATATGGTTGTCATAAACTGTCTCCATTTTGAAGATTTGAATTTATTTGTTGGAAGATATGCTAGATTTTGTTATGATGAGGATTAAGCATCCGACCACATACTTGTGGTCTGCATAATTGCACCCATAATTGGTCATTACAACCCTTCAGTTAGGATTATTGGCCTAGTTTCTCATACTACTTATGTTGCGTGCGTTAATTTTATACATAAGTGGCGGACCCTACAGTTTAAAGTCGACTCCGAACGACATTTTTTTGAAAAACTTTCATAGCAATTTTATTTACTCTCCGAGTTTTTGCCAGAAATCTGCTGAGAGGAAATCGCCGATGTAATACTTTTTGTATTTTATTTTGATGTCTTGCCTGGGACTCGAACCCTGGCTTTATGTCTAATAAGCCAGCACACTACCTACTAGACCACGGTGACTTCAAGGCATGGATGCATTCTATAAGAAAAACCCTGACATGGGGTAGAATATTGTAGGGGGAAGGGGAGTAGGCTTGGAAGATCCATTATATGCGCTGTGTGGATTGATGCCAGTAGATTAGGTCATAGAGTCGCAGTCTTATGCTGTCTTCAGTTAAGTCGTCATTTTACATTGCATTCGAGTATTAAAAAAATTCTGAATGTTAGGGAAGTTGGAGGCCAGCAACAGCAGCTGGCAATTTAAAAAAAAATTTTGTGAGAAAACTGTTGTCAGGTGGTCTTAACATTTTCTATTTCACTTACTTTCCTTTCTCTCTCTCTCTCTCTCTCTCTCTAGTGTATTGGAATTTATATTTGCATTGCAAAAACTAGGCATTCGTGTGTGCATTTATTTGTTCGTGTATACGATTTTTCTGAATAATTTTGTGTATTTTGGGCAGGTTGTGTCGTGTTATATTGTATAAGTGAAGGCGTTTCAAATTGGCGCCAAAGGTGGGCTAAACAAAACTGGTAACAAAACTAAAACGCAAAACAAAAAAAAAATTTAAAAATCAAGAAGTCATTTGAAATGGATTTTAATAGCTGCTTGGCTTTGAAATCCTTAACAAATAATTGTAACAGCAAAGGTGACCATAAAGCAAAATAATAAACTAACAGGAGATGAAAGGCATCCAGTTTTTAAAAATGAATTTAAAATTTCCTTAAAGTTCCTTTTGTTTTCATCATTTCAGTTGCGAAAATCTTCCAAAAAAGAAATCAATTTGTGGCAGGGTTTTCGTTTTATTCTTTATTTTTGAAAGTCTTATTGAATATGAGAAGGAAAAGTGCCAAAAACAAAGAAAAACGAAAAACTAACAGGCACTTCACTTTATATCATCCATACACGTGAGCATTACTTGCAGCCGCATATGCTGTTGCATGCATGTTTGACTGGCTGTGGTTGGTTTTCCTTTTGGTGCACTGTTTAAGAATTCATGCGATTGTGGCACTTATTCAATTGATGAATGTTTTCTTATGTTGGTATTCGGCAAAAAAAATGGTATTTTTATGCTTCACTCGTAAGAAGGAAAGAATAACGCTTCACAGCAATTCTTTTTTTTATATTTCGTTTCGTTTCCTGCCAATATGCTGTTGATAGAATAAATTTATTTTTTTTATGCGAAATTCTTTCTTCGTTTTATTTTTCTTTGATTTTTTGAGATCAGCATGTTTTAAAGTTTCAAAAAAGGAAAAATGCCGCACTTAATGCCGGATAACAAAATCAATGTTGAAGGAATCATACAACACTTGTAAGGCAATCAAATCCATAAGATTTGAAAGGTTAGGTAGGGTTTGGTTCCAATAAAAGTATCCGGGAAACAGGCAGAGAGTTGCATACAAACACAAAAAAGTACATCGTGGCCTTTATCAATCAAGAATAAAGCAGTAGTTCTAATGAACACTCTTCTAGGTTAGGGTAAGTTAGGTTAGAGGACGTGTTCTTGTCAACTGTGACAAGCACAGTACCCGTAGATCGAATTGACCCATTGTACAACGTCCTAGCTTCTCATACCACTCGTGTTGTGTGCGTTAGTTTTTATACATGAGTGGCGGGACCTACAGTTTAAAATCTACTCCGAACGACAAGTTTTTTTTTTTTTTGAGAAGCTTTTCAAGGCAATTTTTACTCTCGGAGTTTTTGCTAGAACTCTGATGAGAGGAAGTTTTCGAAGAAATATTTTCATATTTTTCGTTTTGATCTGGGATTCGAATCCGGGCCTTTCGTCTAATAAGCCAACACACTGCCTAATAGACCACGGCGAATTCTACGCTCTTGTAGCACTAACGTGAACAGATGACAAGTCAAGTATGGCGGCTTGAAATGCAAGATAAGGCCAGATACCATTTAATCTTGAGTTGATGCCAAGCATTCTTTATAGGCAACCAAAATGTCATCAAAATCATCTTGCTACAGTCCAAGAGTCCTTATAGTCTAGTAGATAGTATGTTAGCTTATTAGACTTAAGCCTACGATTGAAACCCCAGCTGAGACATCTCGAACAACAGAAAATATGAAAAAATATTTCTTTGGCAATTACCCTTCAGTAGTTTTCTGGCAAAAATTCTGGGAGTAAAATTTACATTTCGGAACCAACTTTAACTTGTAGGGTCCACCACTCACGTCCCAAATTGCCACACACAACATAAGTGGTGTGGGAAGCTATTTTTTAATCCTAACTAAAGGGTTATAATGACCAATTGGGTATGCAGATATGGCGGTTTGAAAGACAAAGTAAATCCAGATGCCATCTAATCCAGACTTGATACCCAACATTATCAATAGGCAACCAATATGACACCAAAATAATTTTGTTGCAGTCAGAAGTGTTGCAGACAAAGAACATGAGACCTTAGACACACAGCACAGGAAAGCCTTAGTTAGTTAGTATAGTATAGCAACCATTAAAATTACATCGATCTCTGACGTTTAAATCCTTTCAAATCCACCGATTAAGTCTTACATTAGGAGGTCAGCCGAAACGCTTGACAAGCTGTTGTTTGTCGCTACCGTGTTTTGTGTTCAGCTTGATTATGTCGAGTTGTCGCAAAACTCGTTTCGCAAACAGTTTATCGCCCGCTTCGGTAATTAGATTTTCAACCATTGGTCTGCAGCCAAAGAACCACCTCTAATACATCACATTCTTCTGTGAATACGTTACCCTCGAAAGTTTTTGCTGTTGTCAGTTTACCTGGGCTGTTTCCGCTAACTTCAATCGATGCAAGGATGGTTGAATAAATCCGTGATCATACAGGATGCATGTACAGGATAGCAGATATATAATGCAACAAAGTAAAGCGTTATACTTTTCTAATTTTATTGTTCAAAAGCAAAAAATGTTGGAAATAACATCAAATTTTAGAATCAGTTTAGATTTGTTCGAATGGCAACCTTTGGTACGAATTATGACCTTCAAACGGCCGATAAAGCCATCACAGGGTGCACGAAAGTGGCTCTGCTGTATTTTGGCCCATTCCCAGCGAACCGCCGTCTTGAGATGATCAGCACTTTGGTATTTTTTTAGTGAGAACCTTACTCTCCAAAATGCCACAGGCGCAAAAGTCCAACGGATTGAGATCCGGAGATTTTGGTGGCCATTGAGAGGTAAAAATGAAGCAAAGAACCTCTTTTTTAAGCCATTCTTGGTTGACGCGTGCTGAGTGCGATGGTGCTGAGTCCTGTTGGAATGTCCATGGTCTTTGGTATTTTTTTAGTGAAAACCTTACTTTCCAAAATGCTCCAGACGTAAAAGTCCAACGGATTGAGATCCGCAGTATTACAATACTGCCAGTATCACGGTAACGAGCAATCGTACGAGAAACAAAAGGTTTGTTCACATTTAAATGCTGGAGGGCTTTAACGATAGCCGCCTGTGGTTTTTCAGCCAAATATAAATCAATCGCACTATCACGCTTGAATTCCATCACGAATAACTTTTTTTCTGAATGCAATAGATCAAAATTCTTTTGTAAGCTTGTAAATAATAAAATGAATTGTCACTGGAATAAATCTGTCAGCTGTCAGACGAGCGGTTTACAAATGATAACTACCTGAAGTTGGTTGCAATACATATCAGCCACTCTGTAGTGGTGTTGTTAGATGCAATCCTAAAATCGAGTTTTCTATTCAGAAAATTGTAAGGAATCCCGATAATCACAATCACTGATGTGTATTTGTTTTGCCAGAATATTTCCAAGTCATTGTATATGATGGACCAGAATTTAACTTCATTGAACCTTCCTGCCACCATCTCAGCAGCAATGGCAGGAATTCATTTATCGCCTCACATATTTCGTTCAATTTAGTAAAATTTCTTTGTGTTTTTCTTTCACAATTACAAACCAAACAATTGATGAAAATTCACCCTTTAAATACGTGATTCATTGGCAATTGTCTCCCTCATATACCAGACTATGGAAGATGAAAAACAACGCTCAACTTATCATTTATTTGCTGACATTTCAACACACAATACTAGTCATTGTGATATGAAATCAATAAGAAATTAATTAAAGAAAAATCATTTTCAATGTCTAAATACAAAAAAATAAAAAATTAAGAAAAGAAAATAAGAAAATAAAAAACAACAATGAAAACAAAAAAGAAAATACTTTTCTTAATGGCATTTTAAAACGAATATTTTGCCAGACTGTCTCTATGAACTGACAATTGAAAGAAGTTTTTTTCTGTTTTTTTTTCTTTTTTGGATTTTTATTGTTATTGTTCTTCCTTTGTTTACTGGCTGCCAGTCTGTCTATCTGTCTGATTTTGTTGTCAAAATAATAAAAGAAAAAATCTTTCAGTCTTTAGTCTTCAGGGTAAAGCTTTGGCTATAGACAAGCCTTTATTAAATATACCAGCACACATACACACAACTTTGGTTATGTAATTGTCTGTGATGTATGCACCTACATACACACATATGTACATATGGGAATATGCATAGATCACATCCCAGCCAGCAATTTTGAAAATTCTTAATCAAATTCGAGTCTTTTTTGATTCTTCTGAGCGTTTAAAAAGTTCGGATATGCGCTCATTTTCTGAACATAAAAGACTCTTTCGTCGGGAGAAAAAAGTGACTACGAGCAACTTTTCTTTAAAAGTCACTTATGAGTCATTCTCTATATTATTGTAGAGTATTTCTCGACTCTTTTTCTAGTAGCTTTATAATCATTTTCAAATCACTTGCTGATCATTTATTAGTCTTATCTTATCTTTCTGATCTTATTTACCTTCGTTTATAATTCTTTTTCGAGCTATCTTTCGGTCACTTTCTGACCATTTATTAGTCTTATTTAGCTTCGCTTATGATTCTTTTTCGAGTCATTTTTCAGTCACTCTCTAATCATTTATTAGTCTTATTTACCATCGCTTGTGATTCTTTTACGAGCCATCTTTCAATCACTTTCTGATCATTTATTAGTCTAATTTACCTTCGCTAATGATTCTTTTTCTAGTCGTCTTTCAGTCATCGTTTAGTCGCATACGAGTTTTTTATGAGTCCTTTTATTGTCATTTATAAGTCATGTTCATATTAATTTGGATTCGTTTATATGTTATTTACGATTAAAATTTGAGTCATTTATTATTCGTACTTATAATTTTATTTTACTCTTTTCAAGTGTTTTTATTAGGTTTACTGAGTCCTACGTTTACACTAAAGCGATTTCAAAAATCACGTTGAACGTTAAATATCAAAGAAAGAATATTAAGTTTACATCAGACATCAAAATTTATTTAAATAAGTATTGTTTTTCGTTAAAAAACAAAGAAAAATTTTCAATTTAAAAAAAAATTTGTACTTTATTTCATAGCCATCTCGCGAACTCTATTTCATTACCCTGTATCCTAAGTCTCCTACAAGGAATTCTCTTAGGTGACTTGTTGTAAGGAAACAAAATGGTCTGAGATTTTTCTTCATTAATTTTAATTTTCCATTTAGAAAAATGACAGAGCGTTCTGAATTTTCCTCACACTTGAGTTTGAAACCTTCTTGTGACAAAATATAGATCAGATGACAATTTTGAAGTCGGAAATGTAGAGGGAATACAGCAATGGTGATGGAATCGGACCTTGGGGAACACCAGCTGGAATGTCACGCATTGTGGATTGACTTCCTTCAACATCAGCCATAAACTTTCTGACCTCAAGGAAACTTTTCACTTATTTAATTAGGTATAGCGGAATATTTATATTGTGAAACTTGAAAATAAGGCCTTTATGCCAAATAGAGTCAAAAGCTGTAATCACGTCAAGGAAAAGAATACCAGTAGAGTACCTTTGGTTTCTATTCGATCTAATCATGTTCACCACTCTCTTAATCTGGTGAATAGTGGAGTGCTCTGTTCTGAAACCAAACTGATAGGGATGAATTAGGTTGTTGTCTTCTACAAACATTCTGAGTCGATGATGAACAATTTTCTCAAATAATTTGCCTAAGAATGGAAGTCTTTCATCTTTTCCTTTGCTAGCTTAAAGGTGCTTGGGAAATATGAATTAGTGATACAGAACTTGTAAATAGATGATTAAAAACTGCTTTTCTATATAAATTTTCTTTTATGTAAAAGATGGATATGAAATAAAGTACAAATTTTTTTTAAATTGAAAATTTTTCTCTGTTTTTTAACGAAAAACAATACTTATTTCGATAGATATGATAAAAAAAATTAATAAAAAAAACATCTACTTGCGCAATATATGATCATAAATACGTAATTACAATCACTTTTTTGATTAAACGTTTTTCACTCTTCAGTATAATTAGAATACAAAAGCATTTTAAACGTCTGGATGATTAATTTCCGTATGCAATACAATTTTTTGTTGTATTTTAAATCGAATTTATTTTATTCATTGACACGAATCATGTTTGAGTTCTTTTTTAATCGTGTAACTGACTAATAAGTTTTTAAACACCAAAAGTACTCTAAAAACCCTCAGCAGGGTGATTTTTATAAAAACAATATTCCGAATGCTAGCTGGGATACCATATGTACATACATACATACTTACATACATTTAGTAAGCAATACAATGGAATGAAATGATTTCTGGTGTTTTTTCTTTTTATTATTATTTTAACTATCGTTCTTGTTGTTGTTATTGTTATTTGTGTTTAACAAATTATTGTTAAACATGCAAAGCAATTTTCTGATTTAGAAAATGCAATAAAATATTCGAAATGTTTTCCTGTATTTTCTATTAAAAGGTAAGGCTCTATGGTATTTACTTTCTACTTAACTCAACACACACACACGCTCTCTTTCACTCTTTCTCTCTTCCTCTCTCTCTCTTTCACTGTATAGATGTGTGTGTATTTTAAGCTGTAATTATCCTTCATGTTATGTTATTATCCTTATGATAAATGTTAATTTCCCTCGTGCTATTGAAACGCAAATTCTTAATGTGGATTGTTGAATGCCAGTTGAATATTAAAAAAAACACAATCGAACTGTTATTAGAGCGTTAAAAGCACGTGGTCCAGCAGGTTATGATACTCCAGAGGTCGATTAGGAGAATGCCACGGGCACATGATAATTATACTTGGGTTCTCCTCCATGTCATAGCACTGGTTAGGTGCCTATCATTAGAGCTCTCCAGCAATTAAATGTGAATAAATCTTTTGTTTCTCGTACCATTGCTCGTTACCGTGATACTGGCAGTGTTGCATTGCTGTGGTATAAAAATTTCTCGTGAGCTAAACATATCGCAAGAATTGATGCATCACATATTGAAGAATGAGCTTAGACTAAAGCCATTGAAGTTCCAAAAAGTGCAAAGGCTCACCTATGCACAAAAAAGTTAGACTGGAAAGAGCCAAAGAGGTACTTCGCTTGCTCGAAAGTGACCAGTTACCGAATTTGGTTTTATCCGATGAGAAACCATTCCAAATTGAGCAGTTTCTGAACAAACAAAATGATCGGGTTTACTTGCCAAAGAGGTCAGCTGAAAATGTACACCTGTGATTGCCCACCAAAACTCAAGCGCCGCTGATGGTAATAGTGTAGGCCGCCGTAACGGCCGATGGCCGCTTCCCGCTCGTATTCATCGACCGTGGGATTAAAATAAATGCCGAATATTATCGGGAAATGTCTTAAAGACAGTATTGAAGCCCTGGGCAGACAAACATTTCGGCCAACATTCCAACAGGATTCAGCACCTTCGCACTCAGCAGTCGTCAACCATGAATGGCTTAAAAAGGAAGTTCGTCGCTTATTTCTACCGCACAATGACCACCAAAATCTCTGGACCTCAATCCGTTGGACTTTTGCGCGTGGGGTATTTTGGAGAGTAAGGTTCTCACTAAAAAAAAAACAAATTGTCGATCATGTCAAGGCAGCGCTTCGCCGGGAATGGTGCACTTTCGTGCAGCCTGTGATGGCTTTGTCAGCCGTTTGAAGGCCATAATTCGTATCAAAGGTGGCCAATTCGAACAAAAATTATAGCGCTTTACTTTGTTGTATTATATATCAGCCACCCTGTACATACATAATTGGTCATAACAATCATTCAGTCTGTATTATTGATCTAGTTTCTCACACCACTTACGTTGTGTGCGTTAATTTTATACATGATTGGCGGGACCTACAGTTTAAAATCGACTCCGAACGACAGATTTTTTTGAGAAACTTTTCATGGCAATTTTATTTACTCTCTGAGTTTTGGCCAGAAATCTGCTGAGAGGAAGTGACCGAAGAAATATTTTTTTTATGTTTCCTTTTGATCGTGGTGTCTGAACTGGGGTTTGAACAGTGGCTTCACTTCTAATAAGCCAACACACTATCTACCAGACTACGGCGACTTCTTAAGATACAAGTAGGCTTTTAATCACGCACTTTCTGAGATTCTTGATAGCGATTCGGTTTTTTGCGGGGAATATTTAACCACGGGTCGTCTGTTGGCCTTAGAGGGATCCCTAGCACTAATCCAATCTAAATGGTGGTATATATGTGAGCTTCAATACTTTTTCCAGCATTTCAGCCAGTATCTCACAAATCGCTATCGTTATGAACTGGATTCTTGACAGCGTAGATTTTGTTTATGAGACAACTCACGTAAAATTTTGTTACGAAAATGGAGACGGTGTAAAATCGTTTGATATTAAGCAAAAGCTATACTATCTACTATACAGACCAATGCGGCGAGCTTGTACACAAGTAAACCAACAACAACAGTGTGAGAGAGAAGAAAACAACAGTGTGTACACAAAACAAAAACAACAATGTGTCACTTTAGAGTTCTCGGGAAAGCGAAAACACGAACATTCTACTACAATAACGTTCGTTAGACTATTTGTGTAAAACTATAAAAGGGCAAGACAAAGCAATCGACAGGCAGTAAGTCAGTCAGCCTTGTGTGAAGTCGTGTTGCGTGTGAAGAGAACAGTCGTGGTTTGCAGATTTCCGTTGTGAATAGAATAGCGAACATGCAATTTTGTGTTGCATACGACATGATATAAACAGTAGTAGAATATATAATTTAATTAAAACTAATACGAATTTATTTTTATTTCGTTTGCAATCAACGAAATCATGTTTTATTTAATTTTAACAATACATTTAGAAGACAAAAAAATCTATAATTATCGAACAGCATCTTAAGATGAGTAGACCATCAAATGAGGCTCAAGAGCTAATGGCAGACGGCACGAATATAAACTCCCATTCCGGCTTGTTAAGAAATAACAACCATATAGTCTGTATATGAATGTAGTTCTATATGGCGTTATAATAATAAGACTTGAAAGGTTATTTGTTTTTAGGCAACAAAAGACGGTAACCCTATCATTCTAGGAATTGTTATAGTAGAAGAATGATGAAAGAAATGTGAAGCCATTTCGTAAGTTTTAATTCTCTTTGAAAAAAAAAATACTCAAAATTATGAGGCCCATGAGGATAAGTTAACAAAAGAAAAATCATTTAAGGTGTTAAAGAACAAAGTTGCCATGTGACACAAAAGTTTATCTTATATTACGTGCCATTGTAATGCTTTGCTTACGAGTTTATGTTAACCTGTCTTAAAGCTTTGTCTTTACCCCAGACAATATTTGTTATTGCTTAAATTTCTTAACGTAATGGTGAAAAGAAAAGAAAAGAAAAGTAATTCCAAACAAAGTTTATTTAATTTAATATCCAGCATTTGAATCCCCATACAGTTCGTGTTTTAATCCACTCTACTCCTTAAATGCTTTACATTTACGTAACTACAATGCCAAGGGAATTATTAAACGACTTAACGTAAATATTTCCGTGCTCTGTACTTTATACGTATTGTGTATGGAATTGATCAAATCGAATGAACTTGGAATATCATATTCGAAATATTTTTTTTCTTCTTTTTGTTTTTGATTTCTTTTGAAAAATCTCTCATGTTTCTTATGCTTCTTATGCCAACAAAACATCTGACTGATGAGGCTTTTATAGCCGAAGGGAATATGTTGCTTTCCCCATTTTGCAGCTTTGCATGGAGTTTTAAGCAAATTATGAAATAAAACAAAATGGCATATCCACAGAGAGAGAGAGAGAGAGGAAGAAATATAGGAAGAATAAAAATAGAAAATGAAAACATGTTTTAAAAATAAAATTAAAAGCAAAAAAATAGAAGAGAAAAGCAAATTTATGCTGCCAGTTCACGTACGACATGCGTTTCGTTTATCTAAAATCCTTTAGGGTAATAGACAAAATTCACATCAAAATATATCAGCATTTACACAAAAAAATAATAAAAAAAAACTAAAAACGAACAACAACAACAGCAACAGCTTTAAGGTAAAGGTACCAAAGAATCAGAAGAAGAAAAACGTTTTCTGTCTTCTCTCTTTTCTATCAATTTTTGTTTTATTAAGTTTACATGACCACCATGACTTTAACATTTTTTTTTCTTTAATTTTTCAAAGCATTTTCAGTTTTGTTTTGCTTCCACTGTGTTGGCAGCCATGATCGGGCGATAAAAATAAATGAAAATTTCTTTTGTGATGGCAAGGTATGGTAAGGGAAATTTTTTTTTTATTACCCAAGGGATTTGGGTGCTTGTAAATGTTATCCTCTTGAAATCAAAGGTTAAACAGATAATCTGTACAACAAAATGAAATTAAAGTAAACTGATATACCTTATGGGGAGTGTTTTTTTTTAAGTTTCATAGGTCATGCGTATCGTTACATATGAGTATGACGAGTACTTCAAACTTTGAGTATGTAATAAGTATAAATGCGTATAAGTATCAGAAATTAAAAGTATGACTCGAAGCTACTCATCGTTTTGAATACTTACTGTTGATCTCTGGTCAGGTTTATACCCTAGTTTCTCATACCACCCCAATGTTTGCAATGAGTACAACACTGACATCAAACTCACAACATTCGAAATATGTTTGATTCACACGCCTACTCATTCAGATTCATAAATTTAGGAAAATACTTATAATACTTATAAGTTATTCGAATAGCGCGAATCATTCAATAAAATGAGTCAACAAACAAAGCAAACCCACAATCTTCTTTTGAGTATCGTGGTGTTCGTATGCGAATCATACTTATTTTGTGCTTCGTGTAAATGTTAAGTAAAGGAGAGTCGAAGTCTACAATATCATGCGTATTGTTAAATATAAGTATGACGAGTAATTCAAACTTTGAGTATGTAATAAGTATAAATGCGTAGAAGCATCAGAAATTATAAGTATGACTCGAAGCTACTCATCGTTTTGAATACTTGTTTTTGATCTCTGGTCAGGTTTACAACCCACATTGTTTGCGTTAATTTAATCGGTCCTCAACCTCAGATTATTTATTGATAACCTTATAGGCATATGAGTTAAATCTGTTCGTAAATCTGTTCTTATTGTAGTTCTCCAACAAAAAGCCTTTGGCCCATTTCATTTTCTGTGAATTCCTACATGAAGTGGAACCCAACAAAGCGGAAAACCTTATCTTCACAACCTATCTGGTTTTGTTTCTCCAGATTATTCCATGCTATCTTTGATTTAACCATAAAAGTTCCGCGTGTTCAAAAGGGGTCTGCCTGGCAGAGAGTATTACTGTGTTCTGTGTTTTATATCTTTAATTGAAGATGAATTGAGCACTCTTTTCGATAGCAGAGATTTTCCCCAAAGAATTAACATATTTCGTTCTCGGATTAAAAGCGACCGTACCTGTCTCAAGAACATATATTCATAATTGGTGATTACAATCCTTCGGTCAGGATTACGACCTAGCTTCTCATATCACTTATGTTACGTGTGGTCATTTTATACACGGATAGCGGTACCTACAGTTTAAAGTCGACTCCGAATGACAAATTTATGGGAAACTTTTCAATTTTTATTTACTCTCAGAGATTTTTTCCGGAATTCTGCTGAGAAGAAGTGGTGGAGGAAGTCTTTTCTTTATATTTCGCTTTGCTGGAGATATTTGACCTGAGATCTGATTTCGCATACTACCTACTAAACTACGGCGACTTCTAAAGTATAGTGGTGTGAAAATGAACCCACAGAGGAAGTCACTGGCGAAATATTTTCTTGATATTTTCGTTTTGATGTTTGACCTAGGGTTTGAATTGTGGCATTTACGTCCAATAAGCCAACATACTATCCATTAGACTATGGCGATATCGTAGGAACTGAAGAAATGACATCAAAGGTGACAGATGAAGTGTCGATAACATGCTATCAACGCTATCAACTATCAAAGTACGGAAGTTTTTGTTGGAAGACCCTATAGAGCAGAATCTACAGTCCAATTACCAATTTAACCGAATCCCTTTAATTTAAGTGGGACTATGCGAATGCGATGACTGGTTTTTTGATGTTGGTATTTTGGGAGTAATGTTGTAGAAGAAACATGAACGGCAATAGGTAACAGCGTATGTTCGCTGAATGGTCTCTGAAGCATTAGGTAAGTTAGGTTAGTGTGGTAGTCTCGATACCAAAAACTCACTTGAGCACGCTAAAAATAGTCTCTTTACTGACCAACCTACTCCGAACCAAGGAGGGAGAAGTTAGCCAACACAAGAGCTGCACGTATAAAGCACGACTATCCCATGCTGTAAAACCAGCCCAAAAGCTTGATGAACGAGGCTATGACATTTACATCAATGACGATGGCTCCGTCAAGCTGACCAGGGTCGGATAGCCAAATAATGTCTATCTACACTAGGGATGCCAAACGGGATCGATTTTTAAAAATCCCGGGATCCGGGATTTTGTACATCCGTATCCCGAAATATTTCGGGATAATTCGGGATCCAAGAATCCCGAAAAATCATGGGAAAAATCGCGGCAAAACAAAATCATTTGTATTCCCATTATGTATATCAGAATTATATGTCATTAAAAATAAAATATAAAAAAAGCAAGACAAAAACTAACAAAAAAGCGTAAATTAACAAAATAAAAATTATTCATACGTATGGAAATGCATTAGTTTTAAGAAAATTATTTGGATTCCAAGAAAAAAATTAAGGCATTTAACATGTGACCTGACATTACCTGCCATTGGAAAAACACTACTCGCCATCAACCTTTGTTGGTAAATAGTTCCAAGGTAGCTGTTCCAAGATTTCCTCTTCTGAGATTGACTATTATCGAAGTCAAGTGATATAGAATTTTTTTTTCAGGACCTTTTGTAGGGTCAAAATACATGTGAATTCACAAGCACTGCAATGCAGGTAGGGGTCATCCCCTGAGTTCTGGTTTTATAACAAAAAAAGCGGATTAGCATCCACTGAAGAAGTCGTTAAATGGGTGCCGCATTCTTTCCGCATGACTGCCCATAATATAGTGATCAATTCCAAGTGTCTTAATTAATTTCTTAATTTTCATCGAAGAAAAAAATGGAACGTGAGGCCGATTTCTGGAGGAATGATGCGTAACCAAACAGAATTTTCGAATTGGATACGATATCACATGAGATTCAAGACTGTTCAATGCATTTCGAAAAAATCACAGTTAGTTAGGATTTTTCTTTGAGAACCATGTTGGCCAGGCCATCACTGCTAACGGCGATTATTAGCCATTGAGTTCCAACTTCTTCTGCCTTGAATTGCATAATCTGAACAGAGTAGCGCCATGTGCCACAAAATTTACGGACATTTTGTACAAACGATTTAATGTCGGAAGGATCGGCCACCACTTCCATGGGATTTAAGACCACTGAACATTTTCCTAAGCGCTAGGTGCTTGCGAATAAGTTACAAATCACAGGTAACTCATGTCCACTGTCACATTGTCGGCTTGATCAATGAAAATTGAATATTTTTAATGTGTTTCACCCAGAGAACGGTGTTATATTCCCACACATTAATTGGTTTTTCAACCGAATAAAATATGTCGATGACATCTTTGTTTTGATTTCAATTTAAAAATATAAATCTCTTAATGAAGGACATATTCTAAAGAAATTTTGAAGCATTGTATCTTATAAAGAACTCCAGTAATGGAGCATCTAGTAGCGTCCTATTAAAATTCTTAAAGTGTTGACAAATGGCCAGAGATGTATACCGAAGTGCATATGAACAGGCCTGCGGTCATTCATATTGTTTGACTAATGAAACTGTGAATAATCCCACAATATTGCCTTCGCTTCGTTTACAAAATTATCCTCCAAATGTGCACCATGTGCTTTAATAATTTAAAGGGAATGGCTTTTGTACTAAAAAAAAGGAAAAAAAATGAAATAAAAAAGAACTGAAATTGAAATAATCAAGTGGAAATTATTTAATTTCATCAGAATTTTTACCATTAGAGCCATTATCATCGTCATCTTCATCGTCATCATCAACATCTCCTTGAAGCACATTCAATTCACACGTAAACACACAGAATCGTTTTAAAATAGAATTTTCCTCGTTCATGCTGTCATGATTTACACAAGAATTTTTCATATGCTTTAATAAACAACAACAAAAGAGGAATAAAAAACCAAATAAACTTCCCAACATACTCTTGAAAATTCTTGGCATTATTTTAACGAAATTAAAACAACAGACACAAGCACAAGCACACCAGACCTAAGCATGGAGGGCCTAGAGACAAGCACCAGTAGATGCATGAAAGACCATTTTATTGATTTTCATTCATTTTACACACACACATTCTACACTACCCCCTGCTTCCTTCTAGTTGGCTTCTTATTCACCTATTATCTACTTCCGTTATCCTATTAGAGTCCCCCATACATAGCTTTTTAGTTCTTCTTTCTTCGCTTTTCTTTCATTGCGGCAAACATCAGACTCCAACCAATACACTGACAATGAAAATGTTGATCCTGTTGCTAATGTTGTTGTTGGCGGCAATGGCGTTTCAAAGACTTTCATTGTTCTTTTTATTGTTATTGTTGTTGTTTTTGGTTCTGTACTCAATTCTCATCTTTATTGTCTTAATGCCTCATAAATGTTTAACGAAAACGGTTTTTTTTTTCTTCTTCTCTCTTGTTGTTCTTATTGTTGTTTTGTGTTTGTTTATGTTATGTTTTTATGTTTTTCATTAAGAATTTTCATCGAAACATTTCTACGCGAACAAATAATTTCCATTGTTTTAGTTTTCTTTTTGCCGTTTTTTTTCTTTCTTTTCTATTGTTGTTGGCTGACCTTGACGGGGTTCATTTTAAATGTCAAAATATTGCTCGCATATTGCATAAGAATAATAATAACAGTGGGTGGCAAAAAATGGCAGAAGAAATTTCTTGACATAACATAACTCTCACACAACTTCAGTTCCATTAAATAGTAGGGTTTTCCAGCTGGGAACATGAATATACCACAGATCAGCAATAAGTATTCGAAACGATGAATAGATTCGAGTCATACTTATAATTTCAGATACTTATACACATTCATACTTATTTTGATATGATACTCATACTATTCATACTCAAAGTTAGAAATACTCGTCATATTCATACTAAACAATACCGCATGATGTTATTAACTTAGACTCGTCTCTACTTAACATTTACACGAAGCACAAAATATGTATGATTCGCCTACTAGCACTGCAATACTCACAAGAAGATTGCGTGTTTGCCTTGCTTGTGTCATTGTCTTTCCTTTCTTCTTTGTTTGTATATGCAACAACAACAAAGGCTGTAAATTTTTATGAATGATTCGAGCCACTCGAATGACTTATAAGTATTTTTCTAAATTTATGAATCAGAATAAGTAGGCGTATGAATCAAACATATTTCAAATTTTTACTTATAAATCAATGTTATAGCGAGTACGAATGAATCAAAGTAGTTGAATTTCAATTCTGTTGATTCATTCATACTGAAAATTCTATGAGAGCTGATGAGTAGCGGTAAATCAATTAATTGCTAATCTCTGGTGTGTACGTCCACTCTAGGAGTCTGTGGCATAATGAAAAAGTGGGAATATATCGTTGCCTAAATGGAGTTTTTGTCTAAGCTAGACACCAGTACAACCCTTCAGTCAGGGTTACGACCTAGCTTCTCCTGCCACTTATGTTGTGTGAGTCAATTTTATACATGAGTGGTGGGAGCTACAGTTTAAAGTCATCTCCGAATAACATATTTTTAAGAAACTTTTCATGGCAGTTCTTATTTACCCTTAAAGATTTTGCCAGAAGTCTGCTGAGAAGAAGTGGCAGAAGAAGAATTTTTTCTTATATTTTGCTTTGCTGGATATGTTTGACCTGAGATTTGAACTATGGCCGCACGTCTAATACGACGACTTTTGAAGTTTAGTGGTGTGGTAAAGAACCCACTGAGTGCTACTCTTCATCTACTATCTACTCTTTACTTGTTATCTGGCCTGTCAGTGATGAGAGAGATACAAAACTGAATATTGTTTTATAAAAGGGTGACATGAGCCGTCATAATTTTTTTAAGATTCGAGACAACAGTGACATAAAAACGTCAGTGTTTTACGCAGCAATTCAAACCTTGGAGATGAAACATAGTCGTGTAATACACCCTGTTGCAAGTAGTAAAAAGAATTGCATGCCCTACTATCTCTAATTAGTTCGTTCATCTTCTTTTGTACCCAGTAGATGAGTCACGAAAATTACTTCGAGGCTCTGATTCACACATAAGAGTTGTTTACCGTGTTTCTTCAGACATAAGAAGCATAACTGGAGTGAAGAATTTCTTGTCTTGTCTAATTATTACTACTGTCTTGAAGAGGTGCCTTATGGCTAGACAATTCAGGTGTTTCCTTCTAGTAAGCATTAAGGCTGCACAGATTCTAAGAACGTGTTCATATTATTCATTCTCATCGTCACAGAATACTCTTGTCCGGCCGAAACAACCCCCATTCTGAATAAAAGTACTCTAGGTCTATAGTAGTCGGACAATATGCCGTTTATCCATCTCAAGCCTTCGCTTATTTGAATTTCTCAGCAAAAATGTGGACTGCCTTCAACCCGCTTGATTATGAAATAGTCTTTGCGTTTCTTTATCTTCCTTTTCATTAAGCATACCCCATTATTGTCTCTCGAATCCAGCAGAAGGTAACCTTATTTGACCCAACTAGCCAAATCGATTTAATCTGATTAGGGCCTAGTGCTGTTATGTCCTGCCTTTTATAAAAGTAGATAAAGGGCGATGAAAAGTGCAGCATAAACGTTTGTGGGAAGAAGGTGAATCTTCGCAGATGGTAACAAAGCTCGGGTTGTTTCGCAGTGCAAGATAATTATTCATCATGCGTGTCTAAAAACTTAGCAAGCGTTTGTGTGTAATCTCTGTAGTCGACATGTTGTGAGATTTACTCAATTTAACCTACGTACTTACATAATTGGCCTTTAACTATCCGATTAATTGATTTCGGAATGCCTTTACATATCCTTCTAGATGCCTCTGCTTATTACACTCCTTCGCCCGTTGACAGAGCTTCCTGGATTTAGTTCTTCCAATGTGAACAAGATTATCCCCTTTTTTGACGTCCCAAAATCCCCATATCATCTGTCTCGCCAGAGCATTCTCCTCCATTCGAACGACATGGCCGAGCTACTGCAGGCGCTGGATTTCAATAAGCTGCACTACGTCCATGTCATTGCTGGATCAGCGCCAACTCGCACTAGACCGAAGATCTTAAGTAGATGTTTTCTCTCAAATACTCTCAAGGCTGCTGCATCAGAGCTTAATAGTGCCCATCCCTCTGGGCCATAAAGAAGAACGGAGAGGATGAGCGTCTTGTGGAGTATTAGATTCAATCAAGCAATTCCACTAAATTTGCCAAAATTGATCAACAAAAACTACACCATGACCTATCAGATAAGTGTATAGCACGGCAGAAACTGTATAACTGTCGATTGGCTTGAGCCCATCAAGTTGATAGTATAACGATGAGAATGAACCATCGGAACACATACTTGGAACATGTAAGGCATTCCAGGAAGAAACTTCTGGTTGGATATCGAGTGCTAAGCAAGGAATTTTCATTGTTGATATTGAGAAAGCATTCTAAAGCTTGTCAGGACAAAAGATTTGGTGGAGCTAATATAGGGATACCCTATTAAGTTTGTGGGAAGTATAAGAGACCCATTTTTCAAGCTTCTTTGTGTACTCAATTTTATTGAAATACAGTAAGACTCCGCTTAACGCTGTTTCAGTATTACGCGGTATTGGAATTTCCCTAAATCGCGCACTGTTGTATATGAATGTGTGCAAATGAAACGGTGCACTACATAGCGACGGCATATACTACGTATCTTTTTCAATGCTCTTCTGTTAGTTTTTCCAGAATAAAGATTCCAAGTATGGTTTCCGTTGTTGTGCTAAGTTGTCTCGTTTAACGCTGTTTCGTTTAGAGCTGAAAGTTATTGGAAAGTCTTACTGCACTTTAATATTAGGCGCCGTAGTCTAGAAAGTAATATGTTGACTTATGAGACGTGAGGCTGCTGTTCAAATATGAGGCCAGACATCTCCAATGAAACGAAATAAGATCACATATTTCTTCCGTGACTTTCTTTCAGCAAATTTCAGGCAAAAACTCTGAAAGTAAATAAAATTGCCATGAAAAAATAAATGAAATCTTATTTGAATCGATGAACGGTCCACACAATTTAATATCTGAAGATTATTTCATGGAAATGTTGACCGTGACTGCGCCTCAAATGGTCCATCCGCTTAGTCCAATTTTGGTATACTCTTTCCAACATTTCGGCCGGTATCTCACGAATAAATGCTTCAATGTTGTCTTCCAATGCGTCAATTAAAGCGGGCTTATCTGTATAGACATCAGCTATAACATAGTTTCACAAAAAATAGCCTAAAGGCGTTAAATCGCACGATCTAGGCGACAGATTGACCGGTTCCGAACGTGAAATAAAATGTTCACCGAACTCGCCTCTCAATAAGTCCATTGTTACGAGTGCTGTGTGGCATGTGGCACCACCTTGTTGAAAGTTCATGCTATGCAAGACAAGCTTTTGTATTTTGGGCAAAAAAGGTTGGATATCATCTCACGGTAGCGCTCACCATTCACAGTTACGTTACGGTTCGCAGCATCTTTGAAGAAGTACGGTCCAATGATGCTACCAGCCCACAAACCGTTTCAAACTGTAACTTTTTCTGGATGCATTGGTAGCTTTTGTAATGCTTCTGGCTGATCTTCACTCCAAAATCGACAATTCTACGTATCCATTGAGTCAAAAATGAACTTTGCCGCAGAACACAATTTTTCGATAAAGAAGTGGATCTTCGGCCTTCTTTCCAAAGCCCATTCCCCAAAAATTCTGCGTTGCGGTAGGTCGTTCGACTTCAATTCTTGCGCCAGCTGTATTTTGAAAGGCTTCACACCTAAATCCTTCCGCAAAATTTTCCACGTTGTTGAGTAACAGAGGCTCAATTGCTGCGAACGGCGACGAATCTATAATTGATGGTTATCATTAATACTGGCCGATACAGCCGCAATGTTTTCTTCAGTTCGCACTTTACTTAAGCGTGTTGGTGATTTAACGATATAAATTTGGTGGGAAATTTAATCACAATAGCCCGTATAGCCGCTTCAGTGGGTCGATTAAACTGATCATGAAAGAGAAGAAGCGCGCGATGAATTTTCTTAGCAAAGCATTTTGATAATAAAATTCAATGATTTGCAAGCATTGTTCGTTTGTAAGGCGATTCATGGTTAAATTATAGACTAAACTGAAGATATTTGACAGTGAAACAAAACACGAAACATGCGTGAGCTGTTTAAGCCAGTGTTGCCAAGAGAATAATAGGTAGAAAATTACCCTATATATTATGTATGGTTGGTAACTGTTGATAAAGTCCTTCCCTATCAAAGTCCTTGCTGCTTATGTACCAGACTTTTGCAGGTTAAGGGAGAAGAATTCCATCACAAGATGTCTTCAATTGAAAACAATTTCGTGGAGAGACAATAACATAAATATTAGCCAAGTACTGCTGGTCGTAACGAGTTATTAGTCTTTCTTCCAACACTTTACATTTGAAGTACATGATGCCTTCAGAGAGCACTTGTGTTGATTTTTTCGAAATCCAGAGGATTCTTTAATAAGAAAAAATCACTTTTTTTGCACTTTTTAAGAATTTATTTTAAATTCGAAGCAAATTTACTTCATCCACTATTATGTGAATTCTTATTTTCTCAAAACTAATTCCAAAAATTAATTAAAAATACGAATTGTACTGAAAGTTTTATAAACGTCCCACATACGTAATCACAAGCACACACTGTTTCCCTATTTAAAGTTCATTATTTAATAAAACACTCACACACACACATACACAGTCACACACAAACTTTGTTAATTACTTAAATAAAGTGCAATTATTTATAAATATTTTACAAATAAAATTTAATTCACATTCTCCTACTATTCTGCTATGCGCTGCTATACTATGATGCTCTGCTCTTTATTAAGTTTTTAACTCCTGGAAATTATGCCTCACACCAACACTTATGCTTACCATACAGACAGACAGTCTTAGGAAATAGTTTTTGGCTTGAATACAACGTCTCTGCTCTCATTTAAAGGAATTTCATATGTGAAAGTGAAAGAAAATGAAAGGAACGAGAACAGAAGAGAGGATAGAGAAAATATAGAATGAGAACGCGAGTAATTATTGTTGAAAAGCGCTAATTGCCACAAAGAGATACTCGTACTCTGCTGCTCGTATTGTTTAATTAGAACGAAGCGAAAAATTAGTTGAAATGTCGTCGTTGTTGTTGTTGGTACATTTACTTATACAAACACAACGAGAGAGAGAGAGAGATAGAAAGGGAGATATTTGTACTAAATAATACTATCGGGTGATTTTTTTGTTATTATCACTTTGGCAACCCTGGTTTAAAGAGCTCACGCATGTTTCGTATTTTGTTTTCCTGTCAAACATCTTCAGTTTGGTCTATAATTTAACCATGAATCGTCTTACAAACAAACAACACTTGCAAATCGTTTAATTTTATTATCATCGCTCGCTTCTTCCATTTTATGGTCAGTTTAATCGACCCACTGAAGCGGCTATTCGCAACAAATTTGCATTGTTGGACCTTAAACCACCAACACGTTTACGTAGAGTGCGAACTGAAGGAAATATTGCGGCTGTATCGGCCAGTGTTAATGGTGACCATCAATTATCGATTCGTCGCAAGAACTGAAGCCAAATGACCTACCACAACGCAGAATTTTTGGTGACTGGGCTATTGGAAAGTTGGCCGAAGATCCACTTCTTTATCGAAAAATTGTGTTCAGCGACGTAGTTTATTTTTGGCTCAATGAATACGTAAATAAGCAGAATTGTCGATTTTGGAGCGAAGATCAGCCAGAAGCATTGCAAAAGCATCCAATACAACCAGTAAAAGTCACAGTTTGGTGCGGTTTATAGGCTGGTGGCATCATTGGACCGTACTTCTTCAAAAATACTGCGAATCGTCACGTACCTCTAAATGCTGAGCTCTAGCGTGAGATGATATTCAACTTTTTTTTTATTTTTGGCCCAAAATGCAAGAGCTGGACTTGCATGACATGTGGTTTCAACAAGATGGTGCCACAAGCTATACAGCACGCGTAACAATGCACTTATTGTACACCAAGATCGTGTGATTTAACTATTTTTTGTGGGGCTATGTTTAAGCTCATGTCTATACAGACAAGCCCGCTTTAATTGATGCATTGGAAGACAACATTGAAGCATTTATTCATGAGATACGGGCCGAAATGTTGGATAGAGTATACCAAAATTGGACTAAGCGAATGGACCATTTGAGGCGCAGTCTCAGTCAACATTTCCATGAAATAATCTACAAATATTAAATTATGTGGACCATACTATCGATTCATATAATGATTTGAAGCATTTTTCTAAATTTTATGTGTCACGAAATGTGAAAATTTTTCCTATAGCTCTTAAAAAATCACCCTTTCAATGCAAACAAAAACAAAACCAACAAATTAATATTTCTCACACTTTCAAAAGTAACGGCTGAATAAAGAGAGATGGAGAACGAAATACAGAGAGACATTTAATGAGTTAGAGGGAAACAAAAAACCAACATCATATCCGTCTAACACTACTCTTTAGTTTTCGAATATATTTTAACGCATTCATAAAGGCGCTCTCTCTCTCTCTCTCTCTCTTGTTCGCTGTCATTCAATCACATTCTGTTAAATGGATAATTACATGCTCATATCAAGACACAATAATTATTTTGTTTAATTACAGTTATTTTAACAGTTACAATAGCTGTTGTCCGATGTAAATGTATGTGAATGAAAAAGAAAAAAGGAAACAAAAACTTCAAAAATTAAAATTAAGGGACTAAAGATGCAAATTCAAAACGGAAAATGAATATTTACTAGCACCCACAGATTGAAATGCGCCAGTGAAGACCAGACTCGTCATAATCTTCGTGTACTAGAGGTGCTTTTTAGGAATTTGTGGATTCGACGCCAATAAAACTATTCGGGGCTCAATGGGCTCGGAATATAACACACTCACCGTTTCTGTTCCAAAATCTGCATTTTTATTATGTAGTAAGTTTTGTGTCAGAAGTGCTCGTAAAATCTAACCATGGCTAGATGAGGGGCGCACAATGAGTCTACTTAAACTCCTAAGAGAAATTGTCGGTGTCTTGGGCACCTTGCTAATGCCTTCTGTAGAAACTGCAGAAATGAGGAAATAGAGGAAACTGTTCCTTACCTACTGCTACCTGCCCGGTTCTTTGACAAAGGAGAAGAAAGTACTTGGGTACTTACTACATGGATGATCTGGAGGAACTATCCAGAATTGACTTTGGCAGCCTGAATCGCTTCATCAGGAACTCGGAGTGGTTTTGAGACTAGGGAATAGTGGATCACTATAGTAGCACAATGGGCCCAATACGGCCTAAGTGAGTTCGTTTAAATTTTTTTTTGATTGGGCAGCCACTTCTACCTACCTATCTACCAAGATTTGTGTTGAAGCTTTCTCAAAAATGAACGAATCTATTGGTTCTGTTTAGGGGACAGTTCAGGATATGTTCAGCGACTTCTTTTACTGCACAACAGACTCCTCTAATAAATTTCGTGTTAATCCCCAAAGCTGTGTTAGTCACTATATCGTAGAATGGATTTAAATCGAGCAAAGCCTGCAATGTACACACGATTGAGAAGTCGTGAAGTTGAAGTCGTCGTAGTCTCGTAGGTTGTTAGGTTAGTTTAGGTTGGAGGACGTCCACCTGTCGGTTAAGACAAGCACAGTACCCGGAGGTCGAAACTGACCCATTGTACATTGTCCTTAGGGGAGGAAGGAAATAGATGAGGGGAGGTAAGGGGAGGGAGAATGGGAAACGGAGGAGGAGTCTAGTAGATAGTGTGTTGGCTTATAAGATGTAAAGCCAGGGTTCGACCCACAGGCCAGACATCAAAACAAAATACAAAAAGTAGTATTTTTTCGGTGATTTCCTCTCAGCAGATTTCTGGCAAAAACTCTGAGAGTAAATAAACGTGCAATGAAAAATCTGTCGTTCGGAGTCGACTTTGAACTGTAGGACCTATCACCGTTATATAAAATTAACACACACAATATAAGTGGTGTGAGAATCCTGACTGAAGGGTTCTAAGAACCAATTATGTATGTAAAGCCTGCAGCGTTGCTACAGACATGGTTTTAACTTATCCTGTCAACACATACTAGATTACGTATCATAATCAACTTCATTTGAGCTGTTTTTTCTATTTGTTCTGTCTTCTCCGACAATAGCCTCATAGATCAGCGTGATATGTGGTAAGTGAAGAATCTTAAAGAGTCTTGTGAATCCCAGGATTTTTCTGCAATATTTCTCACTATTAATAAAGACATGTCTGATCTTTTCTGAAATGCTCTCTATATGAGCTCTCCTAGTGAATTCATGATTGTAAATTGCTGTTCGTAGATATTTTATCTCCAGTTTTTCACTGAAGTATAGAAAACATCATGAAGATTCGCTTCAGATTTTTCCGTGCACCCTCAAAATGAAACTTGTCGCCATAACGAAGGCCAGACACAGCATGCTCTTCATGTTTTCATACATGCTTAGGTGTATGCCTATAGGCATTACCAGGTATGCCAGGAAATAGAAATATTTGATTTAAAAGTATTGGCCATTGCTTACTACATAATTTGCCATATTTATATGCCAAAAAAAAGTGTTCATCTTTTGAAGAAAATCAACTGGTTACTTACTTATCTTTGATCATTATAACCCTTTAGGTCCAGGACTAAGGTTAAGCCTCTACACCACTTATATTGTGTGTGTTAATTTTATATAAGAGTGATAGGACCTACAGTTTAAAGTCGAATCCGAACAATAGATTTTACAAACTTTTCATAGCAATTTTATTTACTTTTAGAGTTTTTGCAAGAAATCTGCTGAGATGAAGTCATTGGAGAAATATTTTTTCATATTTCGTTTTGATGGATATGTCTAGGGCCTGAGAAGTTGTCTCACGTCTAATAAGCCAACACATTACCTACTTGACTACAGAGGCTTTTCATTCAAAGTTTTAGCCATTCTTTCCATCTTGCTAGCAATTTGTGCATTCCTCGCCTATAAAACTGTTCGACTTTAGAAGCAAACCAAATTTTCTCTCAATTTTCGAATTCCTCGTAAGAATCAAACTCCTGTGCAGATCGCGTCCAATGCATAATAACAAATAGTAGTCGAAAGGTGACAAGACTGGTACATATGGCGGGTGGTGTTGTAGCTCCCAACCTAACGCTTAGATCGTATACTGATTTTCTTTGTATGGATAAGCATTTGAATGTGGCCTTAGACTTGTAGATAGTGTGTTAGCCAATTAGTCTGACCTGTGGTAGACATCTCCAACAGAACAAACTATGAATAAATACTTCTTCGGCAACTTCTTCTCAGCGGATTTCTGTCAAAAACCCAGAGAATTTATAACAAAATTGTAATGAAAAGTTTGCTCATGTATAAAATTAACACACACAATATAAGTGGTGTGCGAAGCTAGGTTGCAATCCTGACTAAAGGGTTGTAGCGACTAATGATGTATGTATGGCTGAGTGTTGAATGGCATTTGCTGTGTCTTATGTCCCATGTGTTTCATGGTCATTTGATCATTTGTTATCGATAGCGATCTTTATTTATGGTTTCATGTTTTAGGAACTTGTGTTAAATCACACCTTTCTGGATCGACCAAATCACACCTTTCTGGATTTGCCAAAGTAAATTATTGTCCCAGTTAAACCCAGGAGTTTTTCTTAAAATAAATCCATTCTTCACCGCCACTAAGCAATTGATGCAACACTGGTTTTTTATCATGGTTTTGATTTACAATCTCGGTTTCATTCAATTCATGTGGCACATATTTCCCGGGCTTTTAAACGACCAGAAATTGTTTGTGGTGCAAAACGTAACATTTCAGTCAATAATGACGCAATAATGGCTTTTTTTATAGGCCTCATGTTACATTTAAAGCGTTAATTTAATCTAACCAGACTTGAAAGCTTTAATTTTCAAATACAAATTTTAATTCTAATCAAAAATACAAGCACACTTGAAATACTCTGTTTAAATATCGACACGTGTCGTATGAGTAATAAAGAATTCTTTACTTTGTTTATGTTTAATGATAGCCTAAAAGAAGTATGTTTTGTCTCGATTCATTTTATTTGTTTTCCCTTCAATAATAATGGCACTTAAACTAGAATAAACACATAAAAAGCCTTTCAATGGTTGTCCTTTAAATAAGGGACTTATTTCATATGCTTTTTTTCTTTTCCTTCTTCTTTCACACGAATGATGGAATGAAAAGAAAAGAAAAAAATTGTAATTGATGAAAAAAATCAAAAAGAAAAACAAAAAAATACTTAACCAAGCGTGGATATTAAAATTACAGTGGTGGCCTTATAATTAGAAACAACTTAGGAACATGTATGGTTGGTAATTTATTTTCAAAACTTTGTAACTCATTTTAAATTGTGTACCTGTGTACCTGGAATCAAGGGCTTTGTTTGGCGGAAGTCTTTCACAAATTTTTTCCATCAGATTGGAATAAATTAAACTTGTATTCGTCGCTTCAGGGAACTCTGTTCTTGAAACAGGGATCTTTTTTGAGCATTTCCTTTCCAAACTGTAACCGTTTCTTAATATTGTTTTTTTTTTTTTGAGACATGTGATTTTCTCTGCGCAATGTATCCAAGAACTCTCGACTCGTGTAAATGCCTTCTTATTGACCGTATGGATATTTCTGACGCTAAATTTGCCCAATATCAGTCTTTATTCCACGAGAAAACAAGAAAAGGTTTCTCTTACTGGTCCATCATATAATTCTGTTTTCTGCTGGAGTGGTTTTTCTAGCTCTAAGCATCCTGCTTCTAATTCTAAGGCCACCACTGTATAGCAGAATATATGAGAATATAAAAATGGAAATGTGCTGTCAAATTACTGTAATAATCGAAACTCCTGAAATTTTAATATGGAGAACATGGTTATCAATAACGATAACTACAGTTTCGCTCTGCAGTTATTACACTGTCACCGCTTTACGTTTAAGCCAATAAAGATAATAAACTTGGTTGGACGCTGTACGATTTATAAGAAAAATTCACAATTCAATTGAGAAGAGTTTTCTTTTTTTTTTTTACGCCGAGGAGGGGCAAATTTACTTAACCGCACCATAGTCGTCACGTCCTCCGTGTGTGGGGCCCTCACCCACTAAATCCCCCCCTCGTACCGTGGACTGTTGTGTCCACTCCGTAACTACGGTGGTATTACTTCGGAGTGAAGTCCTTTTGGCCCTTTGGCCGCCTTCATGCTCACATCCGCTTCCGGACTGCGTAATGCAGGTTGGGGAGTCTTCTAATTGTCTCCACTATTCCTTCCGTCCAAGCTCCCGACTGGGACCTCGTTTGACACGTGAGCTAGTGTCACTATGTCGGCGTGCCCACATGCTCCGCAGCCTCCAGATCTCTCTTCTTCAGTCTCAGAATGCGCTCCACGTAATTCGCCACTGAGGCCCAATTCTCTCTGTACGCAATCATAACCCCGACAATGTTAGCGGCCGTTATCGTTCCGATCATCGACGTCAGTGCAGAGCGATAGCTCTGCCAGCGTGCACATTCGAAGATAGTGTGCTCCGCATCATCTATTACCTCCCCTTCCTCGTAAAGGCAGTAAGGGGATGTGGTCTTGCCCATTCTGTTCAGATATTTCCTAAAATATCCGTGGCCCGATAGCATCTGTGTAACGTAATAATTTACTTCTCCCAATTTGCGACAGATTCATGGTTTTATTTCCGGAGTAAGTATCGCCGTCCACCTTCCTCTATCCTCGTCGTTCCATCGTCGTTGCCATTCTGAAATAGTGTTTTCCCTGAAGTGACCGGTGACAAATTTCGTTCCCATAGAGCATAATGCTGCTTCCAACATCCATCAGGAGTCTCCGTCTCGCCGGTAGCGGGTCTCCAATATTCGCCATTAATCTACTGAGCTGCCCGACGATCTTCCGGAGTTTGTCAGCCGAGTACTGAATCTGGTATGAAAATTTCAGCCTGAGAAAAGAGTTGTACATTCGACAACGCTGAAAATTTTAAATTTGAAAAGTTAGTGTGAATAACTTGAAATACATTTAAATGTAGGGTGTAGTGTGTTAGCTTATTAGCTGTAACAGCCAGGATTCGAGCCCCAGGCCAGACATGAAAACAAAATGCAAAAAGGATTTCTTCGGCGATTTCCTCTCAGCAGATTTCTGGCAAAAACTCCGAGAGTAAATAAAATTGCTATGAAAAGTTTCTCATAAAATCGTTCGTTCGGAGTCGACTTTAAACCCGCCATTGACGTATAAAATAAACGCATACGACATAAATGGTGTGAGAAACTAGGTCAATAATGACCTGACTGAAGGGTTGTAATTAGGTATGTAAATGGTTGTAATGACCAATTAAGTAACTAAGAAAGAAAGAAACTAAATGCTCAATGCTTAAATTTCTATTTTTTCGATTACACCTTAGAATCCTTAAAGGTTTAACGTTTGCAACTCGTTTTTACTTAATCATTCAAGGTGTACTACGCCACAGGAATAACATTAAGAGTTCTGCGCCTCACAAGCACTTTACTTGCATGCAGTGAATGAATCAATTCGCATGTCTGTTAGCATCACAAAACAACCCTTGAAAATGGCACACCATATTTTCAATATGTCACACCCTATGTTGGCAACTCCGTACATTGCACTATTCTTGCCTACATTTCGTTCCCAGACCTTTACGCTCCTTCGCCAATAGCTATGAAATATTCCAATTGTGTGCATAACTATTCATAAAAGGCAGTCTTTCTTTCTCCTACTCTTTTTCTTATTTTTCTCAATGATCTTCTATCTATTACTTCGAATCCTATTTACTCTTTTACATATGACAGCAACATTTGTCATTCATATTCATTTGATCGGAGGCCGAGCCTTTTGGAGATTGGGGCAAGGAGGTCGAACATGAATGACGTACTCACAGGTGACCTGATAGCAATCTCTGAGTGGGGCCGCGCGAACAGGGTCGATTTCAATGCGCGCAAGACCCAATGTTGTTTTTTGACGCACCGGCGTGATGCTGGCTCTGGTCTTCTGTCATCTGTATTTATGGGTAATGTAAATATTGAGAAGGCGGATGCTCTTGATGTTCTTGGCATGAGAATTAGTTGTGATGCTCGTTGGAACGATCACATTTTTCGAGTATCGAAGGAAGCATTCAAGTGCCTTAGTTTTTGGAAACGGTGCAGGAAATACTTCACTCCATCCGACCTTCTTCCGACCCGGATGGAGTACAACTCTCATGTATGGGCCGATGCTCCAAAGTCTATTTTGAAGCTTCTCGACCGCGTACAGGAGAGGGCACAGGTGCTTATTAATGACAGTAGGGTATCCAACTCTATTGATTCGTTGGAGCATCGTCGCAATGTGGCGTGTGTTTCACTGTTCTATCGGTACTATAATGGGAGGTGTTCTCGAGAGATAAGGGGCTTGGTTCCCGATAACTACATATTTTTACGTGATACTCGAGCTTCTCGCAAAGCTCATCCTTTTGTGGTTGATTGTTCAGTGAACCGCACAATGCATTACAGGGAGAATTCATTTTTTGCCCGCACTGCTCGCTTGTGGAATGATCTTCCTGCGAGAGTTTTTCCCGTCAATTACGATATTGGTGAATTTAAATCGAATGTCCATAAACACTACTCCCTCTTTCCTCTTTCCTCTTTTCTCCTTCCAATATCCTATTTTCCTAAACCTGCACAATGCACTGCATGAATAAGGGCCATCCCCTAAGTGTTGGTTTCATAAGAAAAAAAAAAAAATTTTGTAGTTGAACTAGGGAAATAAGTTGTGGGTGAAATACAGGGCTTAGTGTTTATCGATATTAGATTGGATTTTATATTGTAACAAGAAAATCTTCTTCAAGAAGGACCAATTTTCAAACACTGATAGACCATAAATAAAATAAATTTTTGTTTAAAGAATTGTCCATTGGATGCAGCTATGATCCAGCCTAAAATCTTGCCCATAGTTCATCTGAATATACCAGAATATGTTTACAATACTGGTATTTATAATTGCAGGGAATAACATCCAAACCTGAAGGTGAAATCTTTTCGTAACAGTAGAATAACAGATTCTTCCTTGAAGAACCTGCGTACTACAGGAATTCAGTGTTAAAGTATGTTGCTGGGAGAAAGTGGCACCATTTTCAATATTGTTTTGTTACACCTTCTGTCGGTTTCCCCTTACATTCCTTGATTGTGCGACCTTGAAAAGAACAACAAGGCTGATTCATTTACAACAACTGATAAATTGAAATGAATTCATACGTAAGATTATCGTTCCTTTACAAAGAACATAGACATACCGGACAGATCTGCTATATACAGAATAAACTTCGCATTGAATTTGACCGAAGTTCATTCTAGGAGCATGACATCACATATAACTGGAAGCTAACATCTGAGTGCACACTAGGGATGCCAATCGGGAAATCCCGAAAACCCGGGATTTTCGGGAAGCTTTTCATGGCAATTTTTACTCTCAGAGTTTTTGCCAGAAATCTGCTGAGAGGAAGTCGCCGAAGAAATATTTTTCGTTTTGATGTCTGACCTGGGATACGAACCCGGGCCTTTCGTCTAATAAGCCAACACACTACCCACTAGACCACGGCGACTTCAAATATTTTTATTATTAAGAGAAAATCGTGATTTTTCCCGTGATTTTTCGGGATTTTTGGATCCCGAATTATCCCGAATTATCCCGAAATATCCCGGGATTTCGGGATAGGGATTTACAAAATCCCGAATCCCGGGATTTTTAAAAATCGATCCCGTTTGGCATCCTTAGTGCACACGTTCTAGCCTCTGGTTATTTATAACTTTTATAGAAACTGTAATGAAAAGGAAGAAGAGAAGAACATAGAACACCTTTTCTGTTATACATACATACATAATTTGTCGTTATAACTCTTCAATCAGAATTATGACCTAGCTTCTCACACCATTTATGTTGTGTGCATTAATTTTTTTACATGAGTGGCGGGCCTACAGTTTAAAGTCGACTCAGAACGACAGACTTTTGAGAAGCTTTTCATTGCAATTTTTACTCTCAGAGTTTTTGCCAGAAATCTGTTAAGAGAAAGTCGCCGAAAAAATATTTTCATATCTTTGTTTTGATATCTTACCTGGGATTCGAACTCTGGCCTTTCGTCTAATAAGCCAACACACTACTTACTAGGCCACGGCAACTGTCATTGTCCTTCAAAATTTTTATTTATTTTATTTATTTATTTTATTTAAAAGCTCCATACACAAGACCATATGTCTTATATTGCAGTATGAAACTAATTAACATGTAAGAGTAACAATGTTTACATAGAATTAAATAACAATATAAATTAAATTTTACAGAGTACAATAATTTTAGAGATCAAAAATTTACATACATTTATCATGACAAATATTTAGTAGACTTTTAGAAAATTACGTTGAAAACAATTTCATAAGTTGTGCTTTAAATTGTCGTGCGTTACTTAATACTTGACAGCTGTAGGGGATTGAGTTCCAGAGAGTTGTTGCAAATATGTAAAAATGCCAACTAGAGATGAGGCTCTTGTACCGAAATGATCTTATTCTTCTACCTCTGCAGCTATTTGCGAAAGAGAGTCTATTGTAAAGATGCTCCGGCTGGCGGGTATAAATTATCTTGTGCATAAATACCAAAACTTTTAATTTAAGCAGGCAATCAAAAGAAATTCCGTACAATTGAGTTGCGAACATTGAAATTCTGGATCGTCTGTTTAATCCGTATACATAACGCGTAATGTTGTTGTAGGCAACGTTTAACTTTCTCTTGCTAGATGAATCACAATTAGAAAAAAGTTCACATCCATAAAGTAATGTGGGAATTAAATATGTTTTCGCCAGAAGTATTCTTATCCTCATTGGTGTGCAGTAGTGAGATGACCACATAGTTCTTAGCATAGAGAAAGAACGTCCACAAGCATAGTTGACGTGGTCAGACCACGTAAGTGTTTTATTGAAATAAACACCCAGATTTTTTGCTGATGTGACTATTTGTATTTTTTTACCGTTTATACATATATCAGGAATACTTATTGATTGCGCAAGCCTTTTCTGAATAACAATGCATTTTGATTTTGCCGGATTTATTGCCAAACCATTAGCAGAAGCCCATGTCTGAATACGATGCATCTGTTGATTCAATGAACTTATACACTGAGTAATCGTTGCATTATTGCAGCTAGTATAAAGTTGGACATCGTCTGCATACATCCTTATCTTACAATCCGTTAATATAGTTGGAAGGTCGTTGGAGTACATCAAAAATAAAAGAGGACCGACAATAGAACCTTGTGGAACTCCTCTTGACACGGGAAGAGCTCTAGATTTTCCATCATGTGCTTCAGTGTATTGGTATCTTCCGCAGAGATAAGTTGACAAGAGCTGGGTGGCAGAAAAGGAAAAATTGAAGAAGTTTTGTAATTTGAAGCATAGAATATTGTGTTCCACGGTATCAAATGCCTTGGAGTGGTCCAGCAAGACCAAAAAGGCAGTATTTCCATCATCCACTTCTCTTCGAATATTTTCAGCAACATCAACTAGCGCTGTTATGCATCCATGATTTTTTCTAAAGCCGGACTGAGTTTGTGTTATCATATTTTTTCCGATCGAGGAAACGTGTCATCTGTTTATGCATAATTCTCTCGAAAACCTTGGAGAGAAATGGTAAAATGGCGATTGGTCTATACTCGGAACTAGATTTTGGTACAGGTACAATTCTAGCTATTTTCCAATTCGAAGGGAATTCACTGCTCGTAAGAATTCTATTAAAAATATGAGTAATAAAAGGAAGCAATGGAGGGAGAAGGACTTTAAGAAATTTTGGATTAATGTTATCCGCACCAACAGAATTAGATTTAATCGACAACAAACTAGCTAGCACATCACAATCATCCACAGACTCAAAAGAAAAAGTTGCCTCAGAAATATTGTTGGGGTGATTATCATAATAATGCGGATCAGCCTCCACTATTGGAATATTTAGAAATTGTTCATTCATAACGTTAGCGTCGATTACACAGGGTTCATGTGTAGAGGTTTTACCAATACCAACTTCACGTATGGTTTGCCATGTTTTCCTGGAGCTAAGAGCAGAAGAAAATTTTTCAGCATAAAATTTCGATTTTGCCCTTCTTATTAATTTATTAACTTTTCTTTTGGAAGTGCGATAGGCCTCACGCAACTCAGTGGTTTTAAATCTTTTCCATCTTTTATATGCAATATCTCTTTGAAGCATAGATTCTTTGATTTCGTTGGAAAACCAGGGCTTTTGGCGACTGCTGATCATCTTAGTTTTAAGTGGTACCACTAAATCAAATAATCTATTAACATGATGTTCAAAGAATGTTAACTGGTCGTTCACTGAATTAAAGTAATATATGTTATTCCATTCAACTTTAAAAAATTCTCTCTCCAGTAACCTCATGTCTATATTGTTAAAATCTCTAAATGTAATAATCCGGGGTGGTATAACCAACTGGAACTTGTAGGTCATGAATATAAGATCATGTCTAGAGAAACACGGCACTGAGAGCTGATCATAGAGCAAAATATTGTATTTATTGCTTACAAAAAATAGATCTAAAAGTGTGTTGCTTGTATGTGTAAAGTGCGTTGGGATTGTAGTGTTAGGTGATTGAAGACCAAGAGAAGCAAAATCATTCAATATAGCATCATCTTCAAGCAGATTCGAATTAAAATCACCTGCTAATATTACATCATCGTACATCGCAGTTTGCGTTTCCAAAGCTTGCAGAAATCGCTCAGTATTAATGTTTCCTTCCATAGAATACATTTCATAGTGATAGAACAGTGAAATTCATAGCACATCGCGACAGTGTTCCAATTCAGCAATACAATTTGTTATTCCACTGTAATTAATGAGAAACTTCACAATATCCTATTGAAAAATCGCAAATTTGATTTCAATGCCCGACTCATTCATGGGAGTGCCATTTTATATTTGGTGGGTTATAACTGAAGTAAATAGTAGGGATATCGAATGGAGATAAATTATTCTTACACGGCCTTAAGAAACCTATGAATTTGAAGGGTGGCAGTATTTTCTAGGCAGAAGTGTTGACTACAATTCTGGCCATTAAACGTCTGTTCAAAGGTAAAGTTTTTCTGGGGATATAATTAACGGCTTTAAAAGCTATGCCGATTTAGAACAATTTTCGAAAATTTTATCAACCTTCAATCTTCTCCATGAATATTGCTTTTTTCCTATGAGGAATTTATTCTTTTGTGACCATTAGGAACATACGAGGAAAGTCCATACCAGGCTAAAGCACTACAATATCCAATTTGAGATCAGAGCTTATATGAATAACCCTTTGATTATCGTTTTATAATCAGAAGAGGATTATGCGTATTCGATAGTTGAGATTAGGTTAGAGGACGTGTACCTGTCAAAAAAGACAAGTACGGTACCCGGAGGTCAAACTGATCTATTGTACAACGTCATAAAGGAGGGAAGGAGGGGAAAGGATGAAAGGAGGGTATATTGGAGAAATGGGGAGTAGAAAACGGAGGAATCACACAGACCAGACACAATAGAAAGGGTGGGAGAGCGCAACTACACCGATGAAGTCCTAGCACCTCTTAACCAGCCTGAGCTACTAATGAATCTGAATTCATGCTCTCAAAGAGGGGCCTTCCAAAGGTCTTCAATCTCAATTTACCAAGCGCTGAGCAGTTACAGAGGAGCTGTTTGATGGTCACCAACTCCTTCTCATAGCAATATGTCCTGCAATAGTCCGGCTGGGATCTGATTCGATAATTTGATCTGGCGAATCTTGAACCAAATTAAACGAAACAGCTTTGTTTTCTCCTTCGACTGGACGTTTATTAAGTGGTATTCTGTCCTTATGGGACAATGCCGATTTCTTTCGAGGTTGCAAAATGTAAAAGTACATTTTCGTATACTTCCTGATGCTCATTATCCCGATAGAGATAGACAAATATTTCTAATGGTGTGCATCGTTGGCCTTCTGTTTGAGTAATGTATGATAGCACAATGGACCAAATGAATTGGTTGAAGTGTATTTCAACTACATACATACATACATAGACACATTATAGTTGATTATTATTGATTTTCATTTTCCCCACATTTCGTTTTATTGTAGATATTTGACCTGGGGTTTAAATCGTAGCCTCACGTTCAATTAGTCAATACACTACCTACAGATTAATTTCTTTTCCGTTCTCAAACTCTGTACGCTGAACCATAAAAAAGACCGTTCGGTTAAAATATATTCCTTTTCTTCTGGCCAATCCAACCAATTTAATTAAAAAATTCCGTAAATTTTCTAGGAATAGAGATTCCTGGAACTATTTCTTGAAATTATTGTTTTATGCTGAACATAAAGAATTCCTGAACGTAATAAATTTTTCATCTTAAATTCCAAAAATTAAATACGAGCACCACAACTATTTTATTACATGGCGGACATAACCAACAGCACCACCTTATAGTTGGCTTATGTATGGCTACCACCCGCTCATGCTACATAGAAAGCTGACAGCAGCACCTCCTATGGAAAGTTTTCTAATTTGTCTGTTTACTTCTGCTGGTCTATTATTGGACCATTTTGCCAGTGCGTTTCACTTCTTAGAGACGTCTCCCGTTTTCGGGTCACAAAAGTTATCGTCAAAAGCATAAAAATGTCCTTAAGCACGTATCAAAGCAAAGCAAAAAACAAAAAAAAACAAGAAAAAAACCAAAAAAAAAAAAAAACTAATGGCATGTCTAGTTTTGTTTCCATATTTTCTTTTCCTTTCTCCTCATCTCTACTCTTCTGGTTTTGTCTGTAAAAGATTTTGTTGACGGCAAAATAGAAGAAACACTGTGTGTGTGTGTGGAATATTGCGATACAAACGACCGACAACACTTGAATGGGAGAAAAACAAATCTTTAGCAAAAAGCTAAAAAAAAAAAAATTTACGTTTAAAACAACAACAACAAACAAAATGGGGAAAAGAAAAAATGAAAATGAAAACTCAACATAACCTGAAACCATTTACAACAACAGAAAACGGCAAAGGCTTTAGCTACAGACGACTTACACTTACCTGAACACAAATATAAACTGACGTACTCTCTTATATTTGTGCGATACAAATACGCTTATTTATGCTCTTATAAATGGTAGTAACATAGTATGAGTGTGTGTCTGTGTGTGTGTGAAATATAGTTGTAGTTGTTGTTCTGTATTGTGTTAATGGTTAAGAAAATCGTACAAACGTTCTGAGTTTAGTAGTCAGTTTTCTTCAGTGATGCCAACTTAGCCCTTTTCGGGCTAGATTTAGCCCTTTTTGAAGTACCTTTAACGCGAAAAAAAATTTTTAGCCCTAAACTAAAAAACGCGCAATTTCAGCGCTTTTCAGTATTTTTGTTTAGCCCTTTTAGCCCGTTTTTCCTTTAACTCTGTAGGGCAATATTATCTTATGTTTCTCTGGTAATGTCGAATTGTAAGCCAATGTGGCAGAATTTTTTTCTTCTATTTCTTGATCTCTTCTTTGACATTTACATAGAATTGCCAAAAGTACCGGGAAACACAAGCTTTGCTGAAAGTTTAAAATTGTGTTTACATAATAATTAGGTGGAAAAGAAATGTCAGGCTGTGCTATCGGTATATACTGCAATTCATTTATCATTTGCTTCCATAGAACACTTGAAAGAGACAAGTCTCAATACCATATATAAAGTGATTTATGAATGAAGAAGAGGATGACCAAGAAGTCCAAATTGTATGTAACAATGACCAACTTTGAAAGACTGTAATGTAAATTCTATTTGAAACTAATCTAGTATCTTAATTCTATTGAATGTAAAATGATCTCAAGAGCAATAATATCTATTAATAAATTGTTTTGTTTAAAAATTATGGTGGTTTTATCTGAAAAGACTTTTTTAATTTTAGCCCCCTTTATGCGCTTTTTCGAAAAAAATGAAATTGTATTGTACTAAAAAGTAATTTTTTCAATCTAGCCCTTTTTAGCCCGTTTTTCATTTTTTTTCACGCGTTTGGTGTCCGAAGAGTTGGCATCACTGGTTTTCTTTTTCTCTATTTGAGCTTCCTCTCTCGTTTTTTCTCTCTCTCTCTCTCTCACACTCAACTGTATCTGGTTCTTTTTCTCACTCTTTGCCCCGTTTTATTTTGTAAATAACAACCAACCAATGTATGTATGAGATTTTAAGTTGAGCACAAAAGTTCATTCACTTGCTTTTCTCTTATATAGGCACTCACTCGCACACACAAACACACACACACACATTCGTTCATTTACACAAATACAAACACAATTGCATTTATAGTTTTCATAGTTTGTAAACATAAATAACTTACAGCACCAGGTTGTTACTAATTTCAGATTTTAAGCTTCTCTTGCACTTTTTCTTCTGTTTCCGTTTTAAACAAAACACTTACACATACATGCATAGAAACATACATAGACACTAGGGATGCCAAACGGGATCGGTTTTTAAAAATTCTGGGATTCAGGATTTTGTAAATCCCGGTCCCGAAATCCCGGGATATTTCGGGATAATTCGGGATCCAAAAATCCCGAAAAATCACGAGAAACATCGCGATTTTCTCTTAATAATAAAAATATTTTGTTAACAAAATCATTTCTATTCCAATTATGTATATCAGAACTATATATCATTAAAAATAAAATATAATAAGAACAAAAAAAAACGTAAATTAACAAAAATAAAAATTATTCTTACATATACAAATGCATTAGTTTTAAGAAAATTATTTGGATTCCAACAAAAAGCTTAAAGTATCAAACATGTGATCTGATAGGCTTGAACATACTTTGTCGTCAACATACCCTGCCGTTGAAAAACACTTCGCGCAATCAACATTTGTTGGTAAAATAGTTCCAGGATAGCTGTACAGCTTGTAAATATTCACCTCTACCACCTCCTGATGTACATAAATCTATTTCTTTGGACAGTTGACAGTTCAATTACCATTTCAATTCGTTTCAGAGGGCTTTTGCATTCTTCGATGCCACCAAAGAACTACAACTAGTCCAACAACTAGTCCTACAACTGGTCCCATAGCTAGTCCTACAACTAGTCCTACAACTAGGCCTACAACTAGTCCAACAACTAGTCCTACAACTGGTCCCATAACTAGTCCCACAACTAGTGCTACAACTAGTCCTACAACTAGTCATAAACTAGTCCTACAACTAGTCCTAAACTAGTCCTCCAACTAGTCCTAAACTAATCCTACAACTAGTCCTAAACTAGTCCCACAACTAGTCCTAAACTAGTATTACAACTAGGCCTGAACTAGTCCTACAACTAGTCCTAAACTAGTCCTAAAACTAGTTCTACAACTAGTCCTACAACTAGTCCTACAACTTCTCCTACAACTAGGCCTACAACTAGTCCTTCAACTAGTCCTACAACTAGCCCTACTAGTACTCCTGCAACTAGTTCTACAACTAGTCCTACAATTACTCCTAAACTAGTCCTACAACTAGTCCTAAACTAGTCCTAAAACTAGTTCTACAACTAGTCCTACAACTAGTCCTACAACTAGTCCCAAACTAGTCCTACAACTAGTCCTAAACTAGTCCTACAACTAGTCCTAAACCAGTCCTACAACTAGTCCTACAACTAGTCCTTCAACTAGTCCTACAACTAGTCCTACAACTAGTCCTACAACTAGTCCTACAACTAGTCCTACAACTAGTCCTACAACTAGGCCTACAACTAGTCCTACAACTACCCCTATACCTAGGCCTTCAACTAGTCCTAGAACTAGTTCTAAACTAGTCCTACAACTAGTTCTAAACTAGTCCTAAAACTAGTCCTGCAACTAGTCCTAAACTAATCCTACAACTAGTCCTATACTAGGCCTACAACTAGTCCTACAACTAGTCCTACAACTAGTCCCACAACTAGTCCTACAACTAGTCCTACAATTACTCCTAAACTAGTCCTACAACTAGTCCTAAGCTAGTCCTACAACTAGTCCTAAGCTAGTCCTACAACTAGTCCTAAGCTAGTCCTACAACTAGTCCTAAACTAGTCCTACAACTAGTCCTAAACTAGTCCTAAACTAGTCCTACAACTAGTCCCACAACTAGTCCTAAACTAGTACTACAACTAGGCCCAAACTAGTCCTACAACTAGTCCTAAACTAGTCCTAAAACTAGTTCTACAACTAGGCCTACAACTAGTCGTACAACTAGTCCTACAACTAGTCCTACAACTAGGCCTACAACTAGTCGTACAACTAGTCCTACACTAGTCCTACAACTAGTCCTACAATATAATGTACTTTACAATGAATGTAAAAGGGCCAAACGGGTTCCATTTCGAAGCAATACCACAGTAGTTCCGTAGTGAGCAAAATTCCGATGAGGGTTTTCCTCATCTGAGATGCTATTATCGAAGTCAAGTGAGATAGAATTTTTTTCAGAACCTTTTGTAGGGTCATAATACATATGAATTCACAATCCCAAAAATCCCGAAAAATCCCGGGATAAGTTTTTAAAAATACCGGAATTCGAGATTTTGTGAATCCCGAAAATCCCGGGATTTCGGGATTCGAGATTTCCCGATGGGCATCCCTAATAGACACATACAAATATACATACATACATACAAAATTGCAATTGAAAGTAAGTAATTTAAAAGCCTTTAAATTAATAATTGATCAGGAATTTGCCTTTTTGTAATGCTAAAGGCCA
This sequence comes from Sarcophaga peregrina, assembly GCA_014635995.1. Classification (NCBI taxonomy): domain Eukaryota; kingdom Metazoa; phylum Arthropoda; class Insecta; order Diptera; family Sarcophagidae; genus Sarcophaga; species Sarcophaga peregrina. Next base: position 48,274,705 of record CM025793.1, read on the forward strand.
CAAATATCTTTTTAAACCATTAACGTCGAATGGATAGAAAAATACCCAAAAAAGAAGTTTTTTTTAAAAAAGTTCTATCTTTACCCAACTAAACGAGAGCCCAAACGCTTCTTTTATAACAAATAAAGAAGACTTAGAACAATTTAAAAAAATTTAGTAAGGCATGTTATTCATGATCACGAATTTTTCAAAATCAAAATTTTGTAGATAAAACTTCTCCGGGATATGTAAGGTTGATATTCTCAGTAAAACCTTTAGATGCCATCGAATATAATATATTGTATACCCTATAAAAATACTTTCACTTAAATTGGTCTACTTACCTAGGCTACAGGTGCGATTAAATGGGATGGGTATAAAAATACCCTACTTAGGCATTGCTATGAAATATTTTTCATAAAACTTTTAAAAATTAATTTCAAATAGAATCTTCAAATCATTTATTTTTCTCTATTGTTTTTTTATTTTCGGTAGTTCCGGGATGAAATTGTACAAAAGAATCCCTTGGATGGACATTCAAACTGTATTTTGCACAACTACGATGTTATTTACGAATTAATTTTTTTTGGCTTTTAAATTTAACGATTAAATTTTTTGAGCTCAAAATCAGTCAAAATAACAATAAATCGTCAAATCTGGCAGCTATGGGTTCAGGTCCCTGCCTGCTCATTGTCACGAATTCCCAAAAGACTTATGAACCAGCACAGAGTAATTATATTTCCGCTTGGTTATGCATTCCTCCCACGCAGACTCATACTATTATTGAGCTAAACTCATAATAGCCGAGTGCTGTAATGGTAGTCATATCGTCAGATAGTATTGCTACATCCAATCCTTGGGGTACCTTTTACCTAAATTAAATTGAGCACATTTTTCGATGAGGCCCCAAGGGTTCAGCATATTTCATGGTCGGCCTGAAACTTCTACTCCTCTTCCAATATCTGTTTTTAATCAATTCGAATGCTATTATTGTCAACACAAGTTTCATTGCCAAGCATTTCCCAATATGAAGGAGTCTATTGACTCCTTCTCTTTTAATAAATCTTGTATTAGTTTCCAAATCTCTGGATTTCATTACAATTTGCAAAAGATTTCAATCCAGGAGAGCTTCCAGCATCGCAACACATGTCGCTGGTGGTTTTCATTGTTCCTGTTATACCAACACATGCTAGTTAATGTCACCAAGCCAACTACATATATTTTTTCTGTCTACTCAGACAATAAGTTCATAGTAGGGATAACAATCGGGAAATCCCGATACCGAAATCCCGGGATTTTCGCGATCCACAAAATTCCGAATCACGGGATTTTTAAAAATTTGTCCCGGCATTTTTCGGTATAGCTTCTCAGATGAGGAAAACACTACTTCCATTGCTCAAAAATTATTTGATGGCATCGAAGAATGCAAAAGACCTATAAAACGACTTAATAGGGTAACTGATTTAGATGCTCAACTGTCCAAAGAAATAGATTTATTTACATCAGGAGGTAGTAGAGATAAATATTTACAAGCTTCGTACAGCTATCTTGGAACTATTTTACCAACAACTGTTGATTGCGAAAAGTGTTTTTCAACGGCAGCGTAAGTTGACGAAAAAATTCATTCAAATTCAGATCACATGATAGATGCTTTAATCGTTTTGTTGAAATTCCAAGAATTTTCTTAAAACTAATGCATTTGCTTGCTGTTTTTTGTGTTTTATTTTTCATGATACATAATTCTGATATCCATAATTAGAACCGAAATGATTTTGTTAACAAAATATTGTTATTATTAAGAGATTTTAGATCCCGAAGTATCCCGAAATATCTCGGGATTTCGGGATCGGGATCTACAAAATCCCGAATCCCGGGATTTTTAAAAATCGATCCCTTTTGGCATCCCTAGTTCATAGGCTAACGTAGTGTACAGCCTGTGAATGATCCCTGCGGATCTTATGTTCCCCTGGATTTTTCTACAAGTCTTCTCACTATCATTACGACGGCATCTCTGACCTTTGCTGATATGCTTACTATATTAGACCTCCGGGTTAACTTACAACGGTAAATTAATATTCCCAGATATTTGAACTACAGTTTCCCAGCCAAGTATCGGTCTTGATATCATAAAGTTCCCATAAAATTTTTCTTAAACCATCAGATCTTGTAAAGGAGAAGGAAAAATCAATCTAGATGTGTGACAACCTGTCAAAATAGCAATGAAATCGTATATTAGCTACATAAACAGAACATAAACTTGTTATCGTAACTAACACAGTCCCATATCCCCAGGTCAACGACCATCGCAGGAAGAGAAGTGCCTCCATTGCAGTTATACATCATACAACATGAAATTGTTTTTCTTTTCTTTGATTGTTAGCCCACATTTGAATCCTGTTTTCTTACAAACAAAACAAAAGAAAGTTTTTCTCTTTTCTCACATTGTTTAAAGGACTTTTAAATTTTGAACAGTTCATTGTCCTTTGCAATTTACATGCCTGCCCATTTTCCATTTGACTTCTGCCAGTATCGTGTTTAACGTAATTATTTAGCAATTTTCCTTTACACCACCCATCCATCCATCCATTTGCTTTCATTCTTTCTCTCTTTGTTTTCAATGATAATTTTGCGTTCATTATTGTTGTACATTCGTTGGCAATTAATTCGAGCAGAAAATAAATTGTGACAGAGACGGGAGACAATAATTCAAGATACATTGACTTGCTGCAGATGTATTTACCAGGACAATGATACAGACAGCAGACGCATAATTATTCTTTAGTCTTCTATTTGTTGTTATTGTTGTTATTTTTACTTTTTATTGCAGCAATAAATTAAAGAGAGACGGAAAACAATAAAGAAAAAGAAATTAAAGAAAAAGTACAGCTGGGTTGTAGAGAGGGAACTCTTAAGTTCGAGTTTCTTCAACAAAAGTAATTTGAGGACATATAGAGAGTGTCCTTTGTAGGTTTACACATGTCGAATATTCTGATGGAACTAAAGAATAGGCCTTTTTGCAAAGGATACTGCACTTGAGAGTTATCGTTTGTCTGCGATATAATACGGTGAGCACAGTCTATCAAAAACATTAGATATCGAATGGTTTGCAGATTTTATATAGACCCAAAAAAAGTTCGAAGTTTGAACATTCGTTCAAGATTTGTCTCAAATGCAAAGAAGAGCCAGCACAATCCTTAGACATAGCTGAAGCAATTATTTCAAAGCATGTACATGGTGACTGATATATAATGCAATAAAGTAAACAGCTATATTTTTTAAATTTTCTTTTTGAAAAGCAAAAAATGTTGGAAATAACATCAAATTTTAGAATCAGTTTAGATTTGTTCGAATTATAGCCTTGAAATGGCCGACAAAGCCATCACAGGCTGCACGAAAGTGGCTCTACGGTATTTTGGCCCATTCCCGGCGAAGCGCCGTCTTGAGATGATCAACAATTTGGTATTTTTTAGTGGGAACCTTACTCTCCAAAATGCCCTAGTCTAACGGATTGAGATCCGGAAATTTTGATGGCCATTGTGCGGTAGAAATGCAGCGAAGAACCTCCTTTTTAAGCCATTCTTGGTTGACGCGTGCTTAGTGCGGTAGTGCTGAGTCATGTTGGAATGTCTGCAGCCGAAATGTTTGTCTGCCCAGGGCTTCAGTACTGTCTTTAAGACATTTTCCCAATAATGTTAGGCATTTATTTTAACCCCACGGTCAATAGTACTATTAAGCTATGTGCAGCCCTTGCGCTGACCAACTTCTTCGTTTTCCCTGATTTGGCGGAACTTGGTTAGTATAGAGACTGCGTTCACCCGTGGCATCACAACGGGCCGCCAAGTGAGCTTTGTGATATCAGAGCTACCACTACGACCTAACGTCACTATTAAGCTATAGTCAGGGCTTATCTTCAGGCTCACTGTTATGCACGACTTACTTTCTCAATACCTCCTAGAATAAGATCTCTGGCACCTTTTTGAATGCTGTTGCCGGAATCATCATGAATACAACCATGACTCATATTAACTCGCTTACTCTGCATGCTTTCGTACTGCATCACTGATTACACTATATGCCGTCGATGCCCACCTCAGATGGTTTTGTCAGAAGTTCATCTACAACCAGACTCTACATTAGTAGTAAAAGAAGACAATCCTGTGGGTATATCCAAGTTGTTTTGACTCATATTATCTCGCTTCGTAGATAGTCTGTGATAATTTTGTGAGAAGTATATCTATATCCAGGTTTTACGTTATTAGTAAAAATACATCATCCTGTGGATATACCCAAATTGTGTTAACTCATATTAACTCGCTTTTTCCGCATGCTTTTGTATCCAACCTCTGATAGTTTTTTTGGAAAGGCTCTACGTTAGCTGTGAAGGGAGATAATCCTTTGGGTATACCCAAGTTGTTTTGACTCATATTATCTCGCTTTCTTGCTTATGCTTTCTTTGATCGTGTGCATAAGATCCTCATCAACCACCTGGATATCACAGTTCCTATAACACTTCTATCTGATGACCTATGACGATGTCGTAATCGTGTGGAGTGATACTTTCAAGTTTTTAAATCTATTGTTGAATTAATTACATTTCCTTTAGGCTGCCCTCGTATATGCAGTAAACATAAGCATGCATTCTTAATGTGCTGACTATACGCTTCAATTGAACACGCTACAGTAAAACTTTTGTATCGAATAATTGAGATATTTTCTAGCAAAGACAAGAACCTTTTAAATATGTTTTGCGGAACACACATATATTGTAGCTAAACCAAATGGCAGTTTATACGAAAAGCACTAAATTTTGATAAAAAAAAAAGTAAGAGTTTTGCTCAACGAAAATCCAAAAATATTTTTCAATTTTGTAAGAAACCTCACTTTGAATTCGTTTTACACCCATCAACATACCAATTCACTGATGCAGCACTCATTTGTTGTATCAATTTGACATTCCGTTTAAATTCCTTTCACACAAACACCAGACATAAGCATTCATTTTGGCACAACATCTGAAATGGGTTTCTTCGGGTAGACGAGAAACGTTTAGAGAACACAATAATGAAATGAAATGCAATGCAATGCTTCGAAATCCACTAAAATAGATGCCAAAAATAAGAGGAATACCATACCATACCAGACAACTTGACGTTACGTTACGTTACGTTACGTTGTTGTTTGTGGCTGATGTAGCAACAATCACACCAACAACAGCAATTGTTTTGGCCAAGATCTGACTTATAAAAACAGAAAATTAAAAATAATATTTATTTTTAATTAAAAAATATGAAAAACCACTCAAGAATGCCAAAGGAATTGAAACAAACAAAAAAAATGTTGCACTCAGCAGTGCTACAATGTAATGGAAAGTGGCACAACAAGTGTTTGTTGTAGGGCTTTACAACTTCTTTAAAGTAAAAATAAAATCTTAAAAGTGATTGCAGTTTAGCATAAATTTTTCAAGAACTCTTAAAGTTTAAAAACGTACAAAATCTTGACAAAATAAAATAAAAAGTTTCGTAAAAGCAATTAAGCAATTAAAAAATTACCATCAAATATGCGTCGATGAAACGTCAACTTGAAGTCGCTGTAGTCTTATTAGAGTGTTTAGAGACCGTCGTTTTAAACCCAGTACAGACATCTCCAACGAAATGAAATATGAAAACTTCCTGTCAACTTCCTCTGAACAGACTCCGACCAGAAATCAAAACGATGAGTAGATTCGAGTCATACATATAATTTCCGAACTTATACGCATTCTTACTTATTTCGATGTCATACTCATACTACTTATACTCAAAGTTGGAAGTACTCGTCGTATTCATACTTAACAATACCGCGTGATGTTATTGACTTTGACTTGTGTCTATTTAACATTTACACGAATCACAAAATAAGTATGATTCGCGTACGAACACTACTATACTCACAAGAAGACTGTATGTATGCTTTGCTTGTTGTCTTTGTCTTTCCTTTCTTATTTGTTTGTATATGCAACAAAAACCAAGGCTGTAAATTTTTATGAATGATTCGAATCACTCAAATCACTTATAAGTATTATAAATATTTGTCTAAATTTATGAATCAGAATGAGTAGGAGCATGAATCAAACATATTTCGAACGTTGTGAGTTTGATGTCAACGTTGTACTCATACTCATTGTAACCTATACTTATAAGTCAACGTTATTGCGAGTACGAATGATTCAGAGTAGTTGAATTTCAATGCAGTTCCTTCACTCATACCCAAAATTGCATGAGTGCTTATGAGTAGCGGAAAAAGGATTGATTGGTGATCTCTGACTCAAACTTCAAGTCATATATCCCACCAATACTGTATAAAATTAACACTCACAACACGAGCGATGTACGAATCTAGTTTTTATTCCTAGACTAAAGAGCTATAATGCCTTAAGATAACCAAGTTTGTCAGCTTCGACTAACTTGGCATCTCCGAACTCTTGCTATACTGATAGTACAAATATATCTTGGCTGATATTTCTAAATCATTGTTATAGTTCTATGAAAGTACAGGGTGGCTGACATGTACTGCAACCAACTTCAGGTTATTATCATTTGTAAACCGCTCGCCTAAAAGCTGGCAGATTAATTCCAGTGATAGTTCATTTTATTACTTACTAGCTAATTACTCAATGGAATGGAATTACTTAATGGAATTCAGTGGATGGGGCTTCAGCTAATAATTTGGACAGAAGTCATGTGTGGTCGCTCATACTGAGTACCAATGCTTTGTGACATTGTTGTGGACTATACCGTTGGCTCCGGTTGTCGTTTAAACCTCATCGTCCACTTCTGTGCTACGCTATAGCCAGCATTACTCTTGTGTTCACCATTGGATGACGTTAGTGAATTTGTTATCTTCCATGTACCCACTTGCGAGTGACCATTAAATTCCAAAGACATTTGATTATTTTGCGATTCACATCAAAGTTAATATTTTAAGAGGACAATCTGAGATTGAATACGACTATGAAGATTTGTCGTCCAATCTTGAACCTTCATTACTGTTATGAAACCAGGATCATACATTACATATCTGCTAATATTGTAAGCAACTGGACAGCAGAATGTAAATGCTTATAGAATCTTGGACTCTTATTAAAAAAAAACCCTCCAAATATACACTCATTTTGCCAATCTTGCAAAATCAGTTTCTTTTCCCTCCATTTGAAGTAATGTAAATTCCATCGACACGCATCCAATTGGATTGTGATGTCTATGCATCGCAATGACGGATGACCATACAATTTTAGGATAGAATGCAACCAATACTCTTCTTATTTATAGACATCCAATAGAGTCTAGCTATGTTGAACGCACATTTGTGCTGCTTACGAAGTTAAGTTTCCCTTTAAAGCGAACAGAAAATGTCTAGTTTAAGTGAGCTTTGATCTATAATTCGTTGCAGTTTGTGCGCTTCACACTGTCTCTGGCACTACCAATATAAGTTTTCAAGATAGTCCTACAGCCTATATAAGAGCTGCTTTTAATTGATCCGAAATTTTTAATCTTTAAAACATTGTGATAGTCAGAAAACAGCCTATATGGTAGTTTAATATCAGAACTCTTAATGTCTACCACGGCCTATTCTGTTTTATATCTTGCACCTATAAGTATCTCAAAAATCTTATTGAGAATTTCCCATTTTTTTATAACGAAGTCCTTAGTTTTAAACATACAGGGTGGCTGGTATATAATGCAACAAAGTAAAGCGTTATATTTTTTTTAATTTTATTGTTCAAAAGCAAAAAATTTTGGAAATAACATCAAATTTTAGAATCAGTTTAGATTTGTTCGAATTGGCGATCTGTGGTACGAATTATGGCCTTCAAACGCCCGACAAGGCCATCACTCGCTGCACGTATTTTGAGTCAATTGTAGTTGTAAAGCAAATAATGTTTCTGTTGAAGTGTAACAAAGGACATTGGTTATTAGAGGAGCGTGCGTTCTTTTTCTATCAATAATTGTTTATCTCCTCTTAGTCTTCAGTAAGCGCTCATGGTAATACGAACATAATTTATGTTTTAAATTCTAGAAATTATTTAATGGAAAAGAAAAAAAAGTATTTAAAACCACGCTGCAAAACATTATACTTTTTGAGACTTCAAATAACTTATTACTTATTTTCTTCTTTTTTTTCAGAATTTTAAACTTTTTTAAAACCATAATCAGCTCAAACAGCTCATTTGAGGCCCACACAACCAAAAATTACAATGAATTTTTTAAAGCATATCAAGTATCTAAGGAGCTAACCGCGCCATCTAAAAAAACCAATAATTGAATGGAGAATGTAAAAAAAAAATTATTTGAATTTTAATTAGCAAAAACTCAAATCAAGGAAAATGTAGTTTGAAACGCAATAGGACTACAGAGAATAGTAACTTCAAACATATCAAAATCATGTGCCATCATTTTTATAGAAAACTAAGTAAACTTTTAAGAATACAAATTGAAACTCAATTAAATGCGATTAAAACGTTAATAAATCAAGGTAAAACAAACGGCTAACAACAACGAGCAACAAAGTAAAAACAGACAAATCAGCAACAAATTGCTGGCTGGCAGCAACAACAACAATATAAAATTAACGGAAAACAGGAAACTGTAATTAGAAATTCAAAAGCTTCGAGAAAAACAAAAGAAAAAAAGAGAAGAAGGCTACAAAGAAAGGCACAATCTTTATGGAAAATGTACACGTTTATGGTGCACCATTCACCATTACGAACAGCAGTGTCAGAGACAGAGCCAGCGCCTGAGGCAGCACTAGCACCATTATTACCCAAAGCTATAACAACAGTAAAGGCAATGTACAGATGTTGCTGTTATAACTACTACTACTACATCCAACAGAAACACCAACACCAACAACAACAACAGAGATTTTTGTAAAGAAAAAATTTTTTTTGTTTTTCTGCAACATTTTGCAGCAAAAGAAAGAATAAAAAAACTTCGTTAGTTTTCCAAACGATAAACGAGACATACAGGTCATATAATAACAACAACAACAACAAATAAATATTGTTGTTGTTGTTGTTGTCCTAGCCGGACATTCAATAATGCCATTTACTTGCAACAGGAAATAGTTGACGGAAGTTTATAACGGCCATTGACAAGCTATAACAATATTGTCGAACTCCCTTTCTTTTTTTCGTCTCCTTCCTCTCTCTCTCTCTCTTTCTCCCTTTTCTCCTTACAATCCTTACCTCTTCCACTCGTGCTGCAATCATTTTTTTTCAATTTTTACCGTAAAAAGGACACAGACACACACACACAGACGCACGCCATTTATGGCATACTCGTATGGGTTTTGAATGTATTTGTCTGTAGGTCTACATGTAGGAGAGCATGTGTATATGGCTGTGTGTAAGCCATAGGGTCCTTGTCAAGTCAAACAGTTCTAGGAAAAACAATTTTAATCCTTTCAAGGTTATTTCCTAAATACATGCACACTGTAGTTGTACAACAACAGTGACAACAACAACATTTTTGTTGATGGCAACATATCAGTGACGATTTGTAACGGAAATGCAACCATTAAAGGATCAACTTACAAAATTTAACGGAAAAAAACCAAAAACAAAAAACAACAATATGCAACAGCAACATTATTAAAACGGAAATCTAATTGTCCACAAAAAAAAAAAAAAAACTAGAAAAAACAAAAACCCTTTAAACTGAAAAGAGCATCGAAAAATATTGCCGCAACTTTAGTTAAAGAATTTAAAGAAACATTCTTTCTTCCCGTTTTGAAATACAAAAATTCCCATTATTTTGTTTTCCGTAATCCTTTAGAACGTCTCTCTAAATATCTAACAAAAAAAAAACCACAAAACGAAAGAAAGCTACTCCTTTTTCACCCTTCCTTACCCTTACCTGATGACTACTGCCAAAAGACGGACTGGCAATAGTGCGACATTTGTTGCCGACAGCAATCATCATTATACACCATTGGAACAGCAACCAATACAGCAACAGCAACAGCAACAGCAGCAGCAGTTACAACACCAACAACAGCAAGAACTCCAAAACCACCAAGTAATAACACAACAACAACCACAACAATATTCCAATCATCATCACCACCACCACCACCACCAGCAATACTCAAATCAAAATCAACATGAAAATCAACGTTTGCTACCACCAGAACCATCATTATCCCTTTCATCGTCTACAACTGTTAGCAGTTCATCACCATTATTGCTGTCCTCCTCCTCTTCCTCGCAACATTACCGCCACTCGTCGGCGACAACAACAACAACTCAACGACATCCTCATCACAATCATCACTACACAAACTATAATTCCACAGCGTGTACCAGATTATCACAGTCTTCAACAACGGCGGCGAATACAACGGCGGCAACAGCTAATACCGGCTCAAACTCATCAGCAACGACCTCATCGTCATCATCGTCGTCGTCGTCAAGCGCAGCAGCCTCAATTATGCGCGGCGAATGTTCGGTGAAATTACCGTTGGATATTTTGTAAGTATTATGAATGAAAAATACACACACTTACACCTACACACTTCAACCACTCTCCCCCCGCGAGACTGCCGTAAGGTATTACTTCGCGGTGGGCTGGTTAGCTCGAAAGCTTTATCACGTTATCTCAAATTTCGACTTCGTTCCTCCAACCTTCGGAGTACTATCATTACTTCAGCCATTTTCTGGCTATATTGGCTCCATAGCATCCTAGAATTCAACACCTCCTCCATGAGCCGGTTTGGTCCTAATCTAGTTTCTCCGGGCCATATAAACCTGGGGCAGCATGTTAGAATATGCTCCGCATCTTCCTCTTCGTCTACACAGTTTGGGCATATAGGGGAAGTATCATGTCCAAATCTGTGCAGGTATTTCCTAAAACATCCATGACCAGTTAGGAACTGAGTCACGTAGTAATTCAGCTCGCAACGTTTGTTCTCCATCCAAAGGATTATAGAAGGGACAAGCTGAAATGTTCATCTTCCCTTTAAACTGCTCTCCCATCGTGACTCCCATTTGTGCATGGAAGTCCTTCTTTCCTCCGCTTTTATATTCGCTGTCCGTCCTGGATACCAGAGGCGGCGAAAGTATATCCGCCTCATCTCACCCGCCAATACGTCTATTGCTTATACCAATACCAATACCGCTTCATCAGACACTGTCCTGAAGCCACTTATCCGTCTATTTGCGCATAGACGATACACCGAGGACAGTATTCTTCTTGTCATCCCCACGGAGAGTGCCTCCGACCATATAGGATAAGGGTACAGCATTATCAACGTTATTAACGCTAAAATTATCCTCCTCTTGAATGGAGCTGGTCCTCCAATATTTGGCATCATCCTCGCCAGTGCTCCTTTACGCGCTCCTTGAAATTCAACCTGTCGTCAATAATCACTCCCAGGTATTTTATTGCCCTCTTTGATTCGATTTCTGTGCCTCCAACGGTCACTTTCATCTTCTCCACTATCTTCCGGCGCTTATCAAAACGGCTTCCGTTTTATATGCAGCAAGTGTCAAACCTGCCTCATCCAGCCATGCGCCAACATTTCGAATTGCTGCGTTAGTTTTCTCCTCTATTTCTTGTACCGTCTTAGCTACCGAGACTATGGCAAAGTCTACAATTGTAGTCCCGTTTGGCAATCGCAAAATTGCCTTCCTGTCCTGAAAGTAATTGTTCATAATCTCCATTAAGTATGGCGGCGTACCTATGTTAAAGAGGACTCTCATAATCCGCCCCCAATTTGATGAGTTGAACGCGTACCTAACGGTAAGTGTAACGCAGTATTCCTTGGTTCCAAATCTCCAGCTTTCGCCCTCTATTGGATCTCTTGCAATGTCGACTACCCTCCTGATCGCGTCAACAATGGGAGACCCCGAGGGTGCCCGGGAGTTGACTCAAAGCCTTCTGAGAGTTTGTGTTCAGAGCCAAGTCTGACACTAATTAGGAGTCATCTCAACTAAGCTGCTTGGCATGTACTTGCAAGGATGGCACTGTGCTTTAAAAAGTCAAAACCAAACAGTGGCGTTGCCTTGCAGTTACATACCCACTCCGCAACACCAGCTATATTGTGTTTGATAAGTTTATAATTCAGGACAATTTAAAGTCGACTTTGACCGACAGATTTTTTTAAAAACTTTGGGAATTTTATTTACTCTGCCAAAATTTTGGCCAGAAATTCTGCTGAGAGGAAGTCGCCGAAGAAATAGACTACGGCGACTTCATAATGCTGAAAACCATAAGATTCTAGAAAGCTACACAACTTTTATTGATAGTTGGAATTTTTTCTGAAAATCTCTTGATTTATTCGACTTGGTTGCCATTATATCAATAACGATATACGTTGTTGAATGGCCCGTATTTTTCAGCAAAATTGCAGATCATTATATAATAGTAGTTTTGATTTTGAATTTGATGTAATTGCTTTTACTGAGACTTGGCTGAATTGTGATATTTTTGATTCTGAGATTTTGTCTAGTAATTTTAATATTTATAGACGAGATAGGAAGTTAAGAAATGGTGGTGGTGTTCTTATTTCAATTTGTTCTAAATACTCATCTGAATTAATTGACTTTAGTTCCTCGGAGGATATTGAGTTTATTTGCGTTAGGGTCTATAATCGTGGGAAGTCTATTTACATTACTTGTTCATATATTCCTCCTGGTGCTGACATTCATATTTATAGGGCTCACTTTGATTTGATTTCTAAGGGAATGGATTCAATGGGGCAAGAGGGGATTATTGTAGTTCTTGGTGATTTTAATCTCCCTCATATATCTTGGAATTTTTCACCTGAGTCTGGGTCATTGGTGCCATGTTCTTCAGTTCCATTCTATGATGAAATTCTGTCCGCTATGTGTGATCTAGGTCTTTTCCAAGTTAATGGTGTATTTAATTCAATGGGGAGAATTTTGGACCTTGTGTTTTTGGAGGATCCAAGTATTTCTTCTTTATTTCGCATTGATCCTATATCTATTCCCGAGGATAGTTATCATCCTACGTTGTTACTTTCTATTGAAGTTGATCTTTGTTCACCTCCTGTAATTGATCGCTCATTTGATAATGAGAAGCGTTTTAATTTCCATCGTACGGACTTTGGTCGCTTGAATACACTTCTGTCCTCTGTTGATTGGTCGTCTGTACTTATCTCGCCACCGTACGACTCTCTTTCACTTGACAGGATCTTGGGTGACTTTTATGATATATTATTTAAATGTTTTGGGAAGTGTGTTCCATTGGTAAAAAGTCGTTTGGAGCGTTCTGGTCCTCCATGGAATTCGGCTAGACTGTCAAGGTTGAGGAATAGGAAATCGAAATTATTTAAAAAGTTTGTTAGATCAGGTTCTGATATTGATTATGCTCTTTATTCTAGGGCGCGTGCGGATTATCGTAGAATGAATCATTACTGTTATGAGGAATATATGACTCGAGTCAAGTCGAATTTCGCTAATGATCCTAAGTCGTTTTACGACTTCGTTCGAGCAAAACGTAAATCATCTTTGTTTCCTACTGAGATGTTTTACGGGGATCTATCATCCTCCAGTCACCTTGATATTTCGAATATGTTTGCTGACTTCTTTCAGTCTACTTCAGTCTGAGTGGCGGGTATCCTTATTCTGTGGGAAGTGTCTCTATTCCTAACATATACTCATTTGAAGAGGAGTCTGTTCTTGATGCTTTGTCTGGACTGAAACTTACATACTTGCCGGGCCCTGACGGGGTCCCGGCCTGTATTTTAAGAAAATGTGCTGTTGTCTTGAGTGGTCCTTTGACCTTTATATTCAATAGGCTTCTGAGGGTTGGTCATTTTCCATCTATTTGGAAGAGTTCGTTCATAATTCCTTTGCACAAGTCGGGTAATAAATCTAATATTTCCAATTACAGGGGTATTGCCAAGCTAAGTGCTATTCCCAAGTTGATGGAGAAACTAGTGACGGATTATTTCTTTTTTAATACAAGATCTTTAATATCTCCTTTCCAGCATGGTTTTTTGAAAGGCAGGTCGACTGTCACAAATCTTCTTGAATTTACTACACATGTTTTCAGGGGCTTTCTTGTCGGTGCTCGGACTGATGTAATTTATACTGATTTCAGTAAAGCTTTTGATAGGGTTGATCATAGTATTTTGCTTCTTAAACTTTCACTAATCGGTATTCCTGATATTATTCTTCGTTGGCTAGACTCTTACCTCTCCCTTAGGACTCAGAGGGTATTGTTTAGGAATGTATTGTCTAAGACTGTATGTTTTACTTCTGGTGTTCCGCAGGGTAGCCATTTGGGTCCTTTACTGTTTTTATTGTTTCTGAATGATCTTCCTTCTGCTCTTTCTGATTGTAATATTCTGATGTATGCTGATGACGTTAAATTATTTTATACTTTTGATGATGATCATGGCCAGGCTGTTCTTCAGCGAAATATTGATTTGTTTGTTACTTGGAGCAGGATAAATTTAATGGATCTTAATTTGAGAAAATGTAAATGCATGGTTTTCTCTCGCCTTGGTGTAATCTCGTCCACTTATATGATTAATTCTTGCCCTTTGGAAGCTGTGCCTTCATATCTTGATTTAGGAGTATTATTGAATATTAAATTGTCTTTTATTGATCATATTAGTTTGATGATTGGCAAGGCTCGAGCTGTTCTTGGTTTTGTGAAAAGATGGGCTAGGGAATTCATTGATCCTTATATAACAAAACTACTGTACATTTCACTTGTTAGGCCTATTTTGGAGTACGCGTCTGTTATTTGGAATCCATACTATCTTTGTCATAGTGATTCAATCGAGTCTGTGCAGAGACAGTTTTTATTATTCTGTTTACGTGGCTTAGGATGGGATTACACCAATGGGCTTCCGTCGTATGAGGATAGATTAGCTTTGGTAAAACTTCCAACTCTGGAACATAGAAGGTCTGTTTTAGGTGTTTGTTTTATTTTTAATTTGGTTAAAGGTGATATCGACTCTGAGTTTTTGCTTTCCAACCTGAATTTCAGCATTCCTGCAAGATTTACACGGCACTATCGTCCTCTTTCCTTAAATGTTTATAGATCGAATTATGCATGTAATTTTCCTTTTCGGAGATTATGTAATGATTTTAATTCGCATTATAATTCTATAGATTTTAATTGTAGTGTTTGTAACATAAAACGTATCTTGTATTCTCGCAGTAATTTATAAATTATCGTATAAAAACGTATTTTTGTTCTAGTCTTAGATAGTTCTGTTTTTTTTTTTTTGTTATCTTGTTCAGCTTGTGATTAAGTTCTGTAGCTGTTTTATGTTCTAGTTGCCATAGCTTTTCCCTTTCCCGCTACAGTCCGGACTGTGGTGTGTACGTGTCCCTGCGTAATGGGGACGAGCCCTCCGCGGTCGGGTGAGGGTGGGTTAGTGTGTGGCCGGGGACGTTCGAAAAAAAAAAAAAAAAAAAAAAAAAAATTAAAGCTAACGCTTATATGGGTTTCAGAATATAAAGATTTCCCCGGATTTTATGGAACTTGCTAAGGCCATTAGGGGGAGCTCACAATTTCCGATGTATTACCGAAGATTGGTATTCAATTTCCACCAATTAAATTAGGTATTCACCGCTGGCTTTATAAAGAGTCTTATTTACATAGACAGCAAGATGGTGCGTACTAAAGTACTCGAATTTGATATACTTTTATGGCTAAAGAGAGGACCGGTTCACAAACAGTTTAAATGGTACCTGATTTTTCAAAGAAAATCCGCTACCTACCAAACCCATATCATTATTACGTGCTATTACCACTGATTAGGTTGAGAACCAAAGAGTTTTTGTAAACCTTACCTTAGAAGCAAGCAATCACACAGAAGATGAATGGGGTAGATATGTTTGTTCCTCTAGTATCTCCATATTGGGCTTAAAGCGATTCCTATGACCTATGATTCACAAATACCCCCATGATTGATTAGCTAAAGTTTTAATTTCTGAAACCAAAAGTTTGTTTTGGCATTAAACTATCCATGTAGTCGTACTGAACTTTACTGAATCGAAATTTCAACACAAATTGACCAAAGGGTTTCGATGACATAAATTGTCAAAGCATAGTTCTCAAGCAGCTCAAACAAACGCCTGATAGGATTGACAAATCTATAGGAAACTGTAAGCACCAGCCAACCTATTCGATCGTCTGCAGGAGTTCACTCAACAACACAATAGCTCAGGGCATGTGTGGGGGTTTGCTTTTCTATCCTCCAAGTGATGAGCGAACTTGCTATCGTCGCGTAGATTGGTCTTAGTGAAGTAGTGCTCGGTTATAGTTCCTTTACTTTATCTGAGTTTTGGAGCGGGTATTTAATTAATAGTTAGAAGATGTTCGCGCTGACGTTTGATGTACTAAATCTCCTCGAATTAGCCAAAATACAATCTACTGGGCTATGGTGATTCTGGATCCAGGCACGCTTAACTTCATTAGGTATACTTAAGTTGCAGAAGAAGAAGAAATTTGCTGTTGATAGTCTTGAGACACTTCCTCGAATGACTTCTGTTGACACTGTAACACAATCTACTGAGCTATGATGACTCCGGCTCCAGGCATGCCCAAATTCATTAGCTATATTTGGGTTTAAGAAGAAGAAGAAATTTGCTGCTGATAGTCTTGAGACACTCTCTCGAATGACTTCTGTTGACACTCTAAAACTGAGTGGATAGAGAGACCATCTTCCACCTCATATGTCAGTGCCCTATCCTTGCATTATTGACTAACCGCTCCAACGGAAAGACTGTTGCAATATCGCGATTCATTTCGAAGTCGGGAGGGTTTCCAATAGGAAATGTTTGATCCCAGGTTTGATATTTATTGTGGAAGCACAGTGAGTCTAAACTCTGGCCCTCAAGTCATAGTTTAAAGCCGTCTAAAATAGAGAAAAAAATCTGTATTGCTAGGTGTAAAGGATCTTGAATTTTATTTTTTTCGAAAACCACAACTTGAGTTCGCCAAATTGAATTATTTATGGCCCAAAGCCTGTTTTGAAAAAAAAACCGAAAGGAATTTAGTTCTAACTGAATACTTTCGTAATACCTCTCGCCATAACCCCACTTTTTTAATATTCGTATGGTAATCCTATATGAGTGAGTGAGTGTGTGTACGATTGTGGCATGTATTGTGGTAATTAAGTTTACTTTCTGTTGTTTCTGTTGCTTTAGCTGTGTGTTGTTATTAAATAACAACGAAACAATATTTTGAAATGGAATTCTTCTGAATGTTTGCATATAAATTATGACACATACAAATAAATAATAACACAGTTATGTATGCATGTGTGTGTGCAGTGTGTGTGAGCAGTGTGTGTGTGTGTAAAATTATGGAATTCTCTTTATATTTTATGTGGTTGTTGTTTGGTGGCTGAAATGTCTGCCTGATTCTATTTATTATTTAATGTTAATGTTATAGTTTTTGTTATTGTTATTGTATCCTAATTGGAAAAGAAGGAATAATTTCCACAATACAAAGAACAGTTATAAAATATACAAATACAATAACAAGAACAATAGCAACAGCAACAGCAACAAAAAAACAATGAATAAATTCATCATAAAATTAACATAAAAAACCGTTGAAATTGTTTTAAAATTTATGTTCTCGCACACGCTTACTCACATTTACACACGAAAAAAAATTGTTTATAAGCCCACGTATGCACCGTTATTTATAAAGAGGGTTTTCAAGTTTGATTTCTCTTTTCAAATAAATTTCCGGCTGATTAAAATGAATGAATAGAAGTCACCATGGTCTAGTAGTTAGTGTGTTGGTTTATTTGACGAAAGGCCTGAGTTCGAATCCCGGATCAGACATCGAAATGTAAATACTTTTTGGAGCAGATTTCTAGCAAAAACTCTGAGAGTAAAAATTGCCATGAAATGCTTCTCAAAAAATCTATCGTTTGGAGTCGACTTTAAACTGTAGGTCCCGTCACTCATTTATAAAATTAATACACACAACATAAGTGGTGTGTGAAGCTAGGACGTTGTACAATGGATCAATTCGACCACCCGGTACTGTACTTGTCAGAATTGAAATTCCCTGGACAACCGTGTAAAAATAAAAATAAAATTAAGTACGATTACCAGCTATGCACTGACTGCTCTGGTAGCAGAGTGAGGCTGGTAGCAGAGTCTACTCTGTTAAACTGAAACTGAACATTTCCCTCAGACTGCCGGATTACCGTAAAGGCGGAAGTAAGCGCCATCTATCAGGCTTCTCCTCATCAACGGTGCCCCTTTACCCGTATCCCAGGCTGCTATAACTCCAGAATTGTTAGAGAGGGTCTACGCTATCTTGACTTTCTTTCTGAGGGCTTCATTGTACGAATTGTATGGGTCCACGGGCACAGTTACATTCCAGGAAAGTGCAGCGCAGACGAGCTCACCAAAGCTAGTACACTCCTTCCGGAATCCTCTTCAATCGACTTGCGTATGCAATTTACCTCTGTGCAGTTGGCCTTTTTTCGGAAATTCTTTCAGTAAGCCAACCAATCCTCTATCAATGAGGAGTTCTTCTCCATTGTTAAACTGACTTACCACTCGATAAATAAAGCTCGCCAACCTGTTACTTGGACTTGATCGTAACCGTATTTCAATCATAGTGACCATGCTTGCAGATCATTGCGTATGGCCAGACATGAGGAAAGAATGCAGCTCCCATCTAAAGAAGTCTGCCGCAGCCGCAGATCTGCTGAGCGAGAGGAGACTGTTTTCAAATTTCTTTGTCAATGTCCATATTTTGCGAAATGCAGATATAAAGTCTTTAACCCTCCAATCCTTGTCAATCCTTGACGGAGTTATCATCCATTGATGTCAAGGATATAGCTTCGCTTATCAAACTTTCGGGCTGGCTTTCCAGCGTATGGTAGTCGTGCTTGTGATAGGCAGCCCTTGCACTCGTCAAGTTCTTCCCTAATTTGGTGGAACTCGGTCAGTATATCGACTGTGTTTACCTGTGGCATCACAACGGTATCAAAGCTACCATTACCAGCACTGTTTTTGAATCTGCTTGTAGGCTACAGTTTCGACCCACTGTGGCTACACAATAAATATTTCACCAGTCCGACTTCAAAATAAATTTTGTTTTTGTAACATTGGAGAATTTATTTAAAGAAACTAGAGCAGGGTAAGTACTAACATATGAGGTGAGAAATGGTCTCTCCCTCTACTCAGTCTCTGTAAAAGTTATTTGATGAAATACCAAGACTACCAACAACAGACTTCTTCTTATGATTGGAAGTATAGCCAATGAAGTTCAGCCTGCCTGTAAAACATGCGGTTTAATACCTAGTTGAAGTTATCGTAGTCCAGTAGATTGTGTGTTGGCCTATTAGGCGAGAATTAATACATTTAACATCAGTTTAGATACCTCGAACAAAAACAAGATATGAAAACAATATCGCGGCTTTTGTTCACAACTTGGAATACGCAACGTTCATGTGCAACTTTTCAACACTACTTTCAAACAATCTGGACAAAATTTTTCTGACCTATTCTGTATTGGAAGTCGTTGTGGTCACGAAGGTAGTGGTTGCGTGGTTCAAAACCCAGGGCGGATATGTCGCACAAAACAAAATACGTAAAAAATTGTTCTTCTCTTAGCAGCCTTCTAGCAAAAACTGTCTTCTAGTAAAACTGCCATGGATAGTTGCTCAAAAATCGTTTGTCCGGAGTCGACGTTAAACTGTATGTTAAGACGTTCATTAATAAAATTAACAGACTCTGCATGGTTAATATTAGAAACCAGGTTGTGATCCCGACTAAAGTGTGGTAATAACGAATTACACAAGCAATTGCTGTGCAGGAGATTTTATGCTTAGTACTAGTCGTGGCGAATTCAACCAATTTCCAAGAATATGCCTATATCCTGACACTATCGTAAAAGTTACACTTCTATGATCCCATTTTATTTTTTTCGAACGTCCCCGGCCACACACTAACCCACCCTCACCCGACCGCGGAGGGCTCGTCCCCATTCCGTAGGGACACGTACACACCACAGTCCGGACTGTAGCGGGAAAGGGAAAAGCTATGGCAACTAGAACATAAAACAGCTACAGAACTTAATCACAAGATAACAAAAAAAAAAAAACAGAACTATCTAAGACTAGAACAAAAATACGTTTTTATACGATAATTTATAAATTACTGCGAGAATACAAGCTACGTTTTATGTTACAAACACTACAGTTAAAATCTATAGAATTATAATGCGAACTAAAATCATTACATAATCTCCGAAAAGGAAAATTACATGCATAATTCGATCTATAAACATCTAAGGAAAGAGGACGATAGTGCCGTGTAAATCTTGCAGGAATGCTGAAATTATACAAGAAATATCCGGTACACGAAGATCAGAACGGATATTGGGGAGACGTTCACGATTATTTAAAGTCAGGCTAGCTATCCTAATAAGTTAAGACATTTTCAGCCCACCACTTGACAAGCAATTCGCCGCTATCAAAATGCCCATGAGCTTTAAAGCCAATAAGAAAGTTTAATATCAGAAGCCTTAATAGTCGTCGTAGGTAGTGTGTTGGCTTATTAGACAAATACTTATAATACTTATAAGTAATTCGAGTGATTCGAATCATTTATCAAAATTTACTGCCTTTGTTGTTGCTGCATATACAAACAAAGAAGAAAGTGCAGACAAAGACAACAAGCAAAACATACACATAATCGTCTTGTGAGCATTGCAGTGCTCGCAAGCGAATCATACTTATTTTGTGCTTCGTGTAAACGTTAATTAGAGACGAGTCGAGGTCAATAACACTATTCATATTGTTAAGTATGAATACGAAGAGTACTTCCAAATTTGAGTATGAGTATAATATCAAAATAAGTATGAATTATAAGTACGACTTGAACCTACTCATCGTTTTGAATACTTATTGCTGATCTCCGATTCAGACTTAGCAGTTCTTCGTGGTCAAGGAATTACAGACATATGTGCTTAAAGCATAGAAATATGATGCATTGAGTCCGGTTAGAATGAAAATCCTTGAGGATTTGATTGTTGGTTTAAGCTACTTGTAAGATGGCAGGTAGTTTGACATTAAATAATCAGGAACGTTTCCCCTAAATCGATATTAGTCTGCGAATACCGGACATTTTTAATGCAACAGTGAACCATTCAAGCGACACTCTTACATGGGTGTCCGAACCTAAACATATCGATGGAAATTGCGTTCTTGCAACACCTAACAACCAGACTGCTTACGAGAGATGCAAATAGCATTGATATTATCAGATAGCTTGCAAAATTTCAATGCTTAGAGAACAGGTTTACTTTCAATCTTTCTCTTCTCTTTCTTACATGAACTGTGTCACTACGCTAATAGTAGCCACTGTAAGACTGTAAACCATTCTAGAAGAAAACCAAATGTTGTCTATCCATTTTAAAAAGAAACTTGAACTCTTCAGGATCATAAACATACAATCTGCAACGACGTAACTAAATACTCACAAGTTTGTCATGAATTTTCACCTTCTCATCTAATATACGTAGATGTACGTCTGTCCATAAACGAATAAAAATTTCTTTTTAAAACGGCAATAATTCACTGCAAAATTAACGTTGCGTTTAGGTTTCATATCTACACCCTGCCCCATAGTGCCAAGCAAAAAACGCAACTTATCCCTTGACATGCCAATGTGAATGTAAAATTTTTCTTGATTTTGTAACGAGTAACGGATAAACCATATTTAGTCGCTGAAATGCTTGAGAAGGAGGAGGGTATAACGAATTGTTTGTTTAATTTGTACTTTCCTCACCATTTGAATGCCATTAAAAATAATTTTTGCAAATAAATTTGTGTGAAATGAAATTAAAAAAAAAAAAAACAAAATACGAACACCAGACAATTTATTTTTATTTTCATTTTTAATTCAATTCAAATTGCGTTTTTGGCAAATGTTTGGCAGACGTTTTAGATTCTTTTATTTGCCGTTTTTTTTTAATAGGAAATTAATCATGATGTGTTAAATATAAAATAACAACAACAACAAATATTTTCTGATGTAACTTTTATAGGGTGGGCCATTCAAAATTTATAATTTAAAAATGCAATGAAACAAATAAATATTTGGCGATTACAATTAAAATTTTGCAAAATCTATTTTTATGTTGTGAAGTACAACTTTTGAGATTAGAAATGGAATATTATTTCAATCATATGGCTGCCGCGGCTGGCCTCACAGTTTCTCATTCGGTTTGCTAAACAAAAATTTAAACAGATATACATAATGTTCTTCTGGTTCGCATTTTAATTAAAATTGCCGAGCCTCCGTGAGCTCTTTCATTAGGGTGATTTGCGTTTATTAAATCGTAACCTTTAACCTTAAAATAAGATTTCTTAGTAAAGTACGTCTCGGAAATTAAAAATTGACAAATTTTTGCGGTTTGTCTGTAGAAATTGCTCAACCTCTCATATATGATTTGAGAGGCCGTTTGCATTCCATGTTGTTAATCGAAGACCTATTGACATAACTTAGTACAAAGGACTGACATCATATTCAGCAGGGTGTTAGTTAGCTCCATTTATTTTACTAATAGGTTTTCAATTTTTTGTTGTTTTGAGAAGAGTTTTCAGAGAAGAATGTTGGTTGTGTTCTTGCTTATTGGAATGTCGAATTTTTGTCTTGCAGTTTTCTTTTGAATTGTTGGTAGACAACACAACCCCTGTAACGCCTGTCATTACAGTTTACACATTTAGCTGGCAATACTTTACTTTTTGTATATTCAGCAGTAATATGGTTTTCTCCGCATTTTACGCATTTATAAGATTTTTTGCAGCATGATCTGGTATGACCATACTGTTGACAGCGGTGGTACTGCGGAAGGTCTTTAATTTTTCTAGGTGGTTCAATTTTGATGACAGCATTGTTTATATTAGTCAGATTGTATGTGTCCTTATTGTTATCATTCGGTTCAAGGTTTTATATTAGAAATGTTTCTTACTTTATGCCCGAGTTGTTCAATGAACGTTTTCGTGTCATTAGTGTCGGTCGAATAATGCAAATTTTTGATAACTACTCTGTAGGCTAGATCCTGTTTTGTCTGAATGGTATGAAAACTTATTTTTCTCACTTTTAGACTTGAAAGCAAACTTCTCAATGAACTTATGGTTTTAACATACATACATAACATAATTGGCCATTACAACCCTTCAGTCAGGATTACGACCTAGCTTCTCACACCACTTATGCTGTGAGCGTTAATTTTATACATGAATGGCGGGACCTACAGTTTAAAGTCGACTCCGAATGACAGATTTTTGAAAAGCTTTTCATGGCAATTTTTACTCTCAGAGTCTTTGCCAGAAATCTGCTGAGAGGAAGTCCCCGAAGAAATATTTTTTCGTTTTGATGTCTGACCTGGGATTCGAACCCGGGCCTTTTGTCTAATAAGCCAACACACTACCCACTAGACCACGGCGACTTAGTTTTAACCATAACTCTAATTTGGCCGTCCCTAAGAGTTTTATAAGAAAACTGATTAGCTGAAATAATAGTGGAGAAGTGTCGGATCAACTCCTTAATATTTGTCCCGTTTGGGATGTATAAGGGTGGAGACCTTGGATCTGAAGAATTTGAAATATTGACTTCATCTGGGTCTTCATTTTCTAGCTCGATAAATCTATTTTTGCTCGAGTTGGCGGCTCTATCATTGACGTAGAGTTGTCTGCGCTTATTTTCAAATATTCTAGGTGAGCTTGGACGTTTTCCGGAGAATGGAACTGTTTGCCATTCTATTTCACTATCAGTATCATCCAAACGCACTAACACTAGTAATGCTACTAGCGTCAGCCATGGATGCTCCTTTATTATTTTTTCTTCTGTCTTTAATCTTTCCCCCCCCCCCCCCGAAATTTTATTTCCTTATTTGGAAAATTTTACAATTTTTAGAGATAGAATAAAATTCGAAACGAACTGTCGGCTCAAAATAGAACAAATTTATACGTTTGTTGTGCAATAATAATATTGTTCCGATTGGCAATAGAATATAATTTCTTTAATTTCTCTGCCACGGCTGGAATCACAGCAATTTCGATTTGAGCAATTTTCGCACACTTTTTCGAGTGTATGGGATTGTATCTCGGCAATGGCATCACGAATGTTGGCCTTCAAAAGTTCAATTGTCTTTGGTTTATCGGGGTAACACTTCCCTTCAACGACCCTCCCCGCAGAAAGTAGTCCAACGGTGTTAAAACACCGTTTCTTGGTGGCCAATTGATATCATCACCGCGACTAATTAAACGGTCATCAAACGTTTGACGCCAAAAATCGATTGTGGCATGAGATCTGTGAGAAGTTACAACAGCCTGTTGAAACAACAATATCATGAAGAGCGGGTACAAAAAACCATTGATCGTAATGGTTAGGATCAGTCTCCTGCTGAACTTGTGATGAGGGGAGAGCAGACCACGCGTGATGTAAGTGAATGGGGTGACCGTACAGGCGTCGAAGTGGCGATGGACAAATCTGAGATGATGTTGCTTAAGGGCGGATTATCTCGGGGTCGTCCTACACACAATCGATTTGGCAACGCTAGTCTCCGATATGCGACTCAGGTCAAATATCTGGGAATAACGGTTAGTGAGAGTATGAACTTTTTGGTTAATCTTCTTCTCTTCAGAAACAAGCTTACTGCCGTAGTAGGTAAGATTAGACGCATCCTTAGAAGTGACTGGGGCATAAGCAAGCGTGCTGTTCGTATCATATATGGAGGGTTTTTCGTTGCCTGTACGGCGTTTGGTGCTCCCGTGTGGTCCTAAACGGTCATGTCTGTTGTTGGCAGATACAAGGTCTTATCAGTTCAAAGAGTAGCCATGTTAGCCTGTATGCTAGTATGTAGGACCGTTTTGATGGTAGCTTTACAGGTCTTGTTAGGAGTAGCACCCCTTGACTTGAAAGCAATACGACGTGCTATCATCTTCAAAATCAAGAAGATGATTGGGTTTCTGCTTTTGAAAGCGGCACCAAACAGGGACTTGTAATGCGTGTATTGGACTCTGTAAGACAACGTGTGTATTTTCTAAGCTCCAAATAGAGCAATTGTTCTTATTATCTTACCCACCAAGATCAACATGAGCTTCATCTGAAAAGATGATTTTTGTTTGGCAAAATTTACATCATCGTGCAGAATAGAATGACATAAGTATTGACAGATACGAAGTTTCCAATGGTTAAAATTTAAACCGATAGATGGCCCACCCGATACAATTTATTGCTATTAATATACAGTCAACCCTCCTATAACGCTATACTCTCAGAACGTGGTTTCCATATAACGCGGGGCTGAAATTGCGACAGCCCTCCTATAACGCGGTACTCTGCGTTCAACTTCATCCCATAAGTTCCTTCCGCACAGTCTATAAACGGATAGTAACTAGATATTGTAAGAGGGTTTAATATAAGTTTTATATTCGACACAAAAGCTCAGCCGAGCTACAGTACCGTGTAAAACAATAGCAGTTGAATTTTCAATTCAATAAAAAAACAATGAATGAAGATGAACCAAGTGAGGATAAATATTAAAAAATTTTCATTATTTAAAAGTACAGTCAAACTCGTTTATAACGAACTCGGGGAATACTTTTTGTTTTTAATAAATGATAAAAATTCTTTGAATTTTATATTTTCTTCTACGACTTTATTTACGTTCATTACGAACTTTGCCTATAACGAACTATTTTTTCTGGTCCCAAGGCGCTCGTTATAACTGGGTTTGACTGTATTTCTTAACTTTGTTGGAAACTAGTATTTTAGTTTAGTTTTTATTTCATTTTTTTTATCAGTCCTTATATAAACGCTTGAATTCAATAAAAATAATTTATACTTTATCATGCCTTTTGTATTTCTTGGTCTCCATATAACACGGTACGAATGTAGTTTGTACTAATTTTGTGTTTCTTATAGCGCGGTTTTCATACAACGCGCTACGAATTAGCCTGGTTTGTACCTGAAATATGAGTCTCTTAGCGCGGTTTCCATATAACGCTGTACGCATTCACCGCGTTATAGGAGGGTTGACTGTATATTGCATTCAGTTTCCATAATTCATTTTCAAAACCCTTTAAGAAACCCCTTTAAACTTTGAAATTCACCCACATTGTGGCCTTGTTTTTATTTTTTATAAATTAAACGCCCCTATAATCTACATCTTAATCGTATATTTTCATAAAACAGGCCTAAAACGTTTCAATTCTTTAGAAGACCCTTATCATCGACAAATTTGAACGTCATCATCAGTATCCTGATACGAAAGAGGGAAGAAGTAAAACAGAAAAAAAAATTTTTTTTTAAGAATTTCTTTGATATGCAAAAGGAGGAAAACAAACAAGAAAATTTTGTTGAAATCCATTACACCCACACCCAGGAAAAGAAACGAAAATTTTCTGAGCTTTTTTTTTATTTACGATGAATTGTGGAAAATCTTAAATAAAAAATGAAAAAAAAAATTTATAAGTGCCTACCATATTTTATAAGCAATTTAACGTGTCTTTAAATAAATCGTTTCGTTTTTTTACTCATTTCCTGTAATCCACACACACACACAGCCATATACACGCTTTAAAGGTCACCATCAGGCAGCACTTCAAAAGCGTCCCTAACCCTGTCCCTGATAGAAATAATTTTCCATTTTCCATTGCAACAACAACAGTTGATGGTATTACAGAAAATATTTTACAAACACACACACACACTCATAAACTCTCTTACACATAAATAAACAATTTTGAAAATATAAAATAAAATATTCAACCGTAAATATCATTATGAATCACTTGGAAATAAATTTTGTTAACATTGTTGCCGTTATTCTTGTTATTGTTGCTGTTGTCGTGGAATAAAAAAAAAATAACACTTAAAGTGTGCAATTATTTGCATTTAATTTACACTCGAACAAAATTGTCGTCCCTGTTCTCCCTCTCATTGTGTGACGCGCTATTCAACTGTTTTCCCCTGTCATAATACTTCACTTTGTTACCCAAAAAAAAGTAGAAAAAAGAAATTAAAATTGCAAGACAAACAAAAATTGTGAGTAAAAATATGTGTTTGTGTTGTGTAATATTTACACAGTGTAACAAAATAATGATAAAAATTCCAGCACTTGTGCAGTGTAAATTTAATGAATTACGCTTCATTATGTGTTATACATTATGGTCGTTAAGGTCGTCCAATAACGCCTTCCTCCTTAGCAATGGGGCACTTTATAGGATAAATATTGAACTAGTATCTCAAACAAGTCTTTAGGCTGTCATTTGTTCATATTTCTTTAAGAACAATTCTAAACTGGACCCACCAATGACATATGGTTTCAACAGGAAAGAGTTACACACCTCAAGGCATATTGGGTATCCTATTCTGCAAAAACAATTTCAAGGCTAGGTCAGCTTACGTTTGGGATACATACAGGGTGGCTAATATATAATGCAACAAAGTAAATAGTAAATGGGTCAATTTCGACCTCCGGGTACCGTACTTGTCTTAACCGACAAGTGAACGTCCTCTAACTTAAGCGCTATATTTATTTAATTTTATTTTTAATGTTGGAAATAACATCAAATTTTAGAATCAGCTTAGATTTGTTCGAATTGGCCAATTTTGGTACGAATTATGGCCTTTAAACGGCCGACAAAGCCATCACAGGTTACACGAAAGTGGCTCTGCGGTATTTTGTCCCATTTTCGGCGAAGCGGATCATCTTGAGATGATCGAAACTTTGATAATTTTTAGTGAGAACCATACTCTCCAAAATGCCCGAGGCGCAAAAGACCAACGGATTGAGATCCGTAGATTTTGGTGGCCATTGTGCGGTAAAAATGAAGCAAGGAAACTCCACTTTAATCATTCTTTATTGACGCGTGCTGAATGTGGTGGTGCTGGGTCCTTTTGGAATGTCCATGGTCTGCGGCCGAAATGTTTGTCTGTCCAGGGCTTCAATACTGTCTTTCAGATATTTTCCCGATAATATTCGGCATTTATTTTCACCTCACGGTCGATGAATACGAGTGGGGAGTGACCATCGGCCGTTACGGCGGTCCGCACCTTTAACATCGGCGGCGCTTGAGTTCTGGTGGCGAATCGCAGGTGTAAATTTTCAGCTGACCTCTTAGGCAAGTAGACCCGATCATTTTGTTTGTTCACAAACTGCTCAATTGGGAATGGCTTCTCATCGGAGAAAACCAAATACGGTAACTGGCCACTTTCGTGCAAGCGAAGTAACTTCTCGGCTTTTTCCAGAATAACTTTTTATTTTTGTCCATCGGTGATCTCTTGCACTTCTTGGAACTCCAATGGCTTTAGTCCAAACTCATTTTTCAATATGTGTTGCATCCGTTCTCGCGATATGTTCAGCTCAAGAGCAATTTTTCTACCACTGCGGCGTGGATTCCGACCAAATCTGGCTTTTACGTTTCGAATAATTTCTGAGGTTGATACCGTTTTCTTTTTTTGTCCACTTTTTGGAAACAAAAGATTAATTATTTTTCTGAATGTAATAGATCAAAATGCTTTTGTAAGCTTGTAAATAATAAAATGAACTGTCACTAGAATAAATCTGTCAGCTGTCAGACGAGCGGTTTACAAATGTACCTGAAGTTGGTTGCAAAACATATCAGCCACCGTGTATACGTACTGGACCCCGAAATCGTACGATTTGACTCTGTTAGCCTATGTATTTTGTGAAACTCCATTTGCTGTACCACAATTGCTCACAAGTTACCAACTGGATTCAGATCAGGACTTTGTAGCGATAGTCCTGAGTAAATACCATCAATATTTTGACATTTCATTGGTCTTGAAATGTGCGTTGAATCACTGCCATGTTAAAAAACCTAATAAACAGCCATATCCTCAAAGGAATACGGTTCCATTACACATTCTCAAATGCTTTTATATTGATGTGAATTCATTATGCTCTGTAATACCTACAATCGGGTGTACACCACGCCGTATTTCACCATACATCTGGGGACCAAGGCTTTGTTTGTAGAACACTAGTTAATCTTAGATACACTACTCCATATAGCTCTATTGCATTAACTTTATTTTTTTATTCAGCATTTCGCAAACTGCAAACACTGCTCATTCATGCTCACTCATATTGTCCGTACGGATATTTCTGTATTAATTTGGCGACGAACTACAGCTACTACTATTCCACGAGGAAACAAGATAAGCATTATCTTACTACTACATATGATTCTATATTCTGCTAAAGTAATTTTTTGCCCTTTAGGCTTCTAGGCTTGGGTTTTCTTGCTCTAAAAATCTTTTCTTTTTTCTGGAACTAGAAAACTCTAGGGCAATAGCTGACATTATTTTGATAACATTCCACAGTTAAGCCTCTCATTTCTAGTGTACATTACTTATTTGTGCCAATAGAAAAGCTGAAGTATCGGGTCCGCCATATAACGTTTTTTTTCAATTTATGCTTATTTCAGGAATGGTAACACTTAGCTCATGTCTGATTTGGCAGATAATTAGTTTTATCCTTCCGCTGAACGAATATGGTTGTGTAGACGTGTTTTCGCTTCGCTAAGTGGGTCTGCGAACGGCTTACAGGAGATGCCGATTTTGGCAAAAAAAATCGTCTTTTCAAGTGAAGCTGATTTTGAACTTGGCGGGTATATAAACAAGTAAAATTGTAGTATTTGGGGCACAGAAAACCCGCACGCATACATTGAAAAGCCGACGTACCCATAACGAGTCAATGGGCCACTTGTATATAAAATTAACACACACAACATAAGTGGTGTGAGAAACTTGGTCAATAATCCGAACTGTTGTGAATTTTTCTTTTTTTTTTTAATTTAATTTCTTGCTCTAAGCTTCAATTGCAATGATTTTTAAAGGGGTTAATGCAATAACTAATGCGTCCTATATGGCTACACTGATATTCTTTCTAACCCTAAGAAGAATAATTGATACCACAATGAATAAATTTCCTGAATTCACAAGTCTGAAAGCTTAAAACACAGAGTTTGATGCTAGCAATTACGTGGCCATAATGTTGTAGGTAGTGTACTGGCTTTTTAGGTATAAGTACTCGGCTCACCAAACACCAGGTCAGTCATTTCCAATAAACCGAAATATGAAGAAAAATATTTCATCGGCTACTTCTTCTCAGCAGAATTAGGGTAAAAACTTTAAGAATAAATAAAATTAACATAAAAAGCTTCTCAAAAACTATCGTTTGAAATCGACTTTTAAAGCAGTAGCTCTCGCCGCTCATTTATAAAATTAACAACATAGAGGATGAGAAAAGTTATGTGTTTCGTTATCAGTAATCAGCAATGAATTGTTTTTTCGCTACTCATAAGTACTCATGCAATTTTGAGTATGAGTGAATCAACAGAATTGAAATTCAACTACTCTGATTCATTCGTACTCGCTGCAACATTGGCTTATAAGTATAGGTTACAATGAGTATAAGTACAACGTTGACATCAAACTCACAACATTCGAAATATGTTTGATTCATACGCCTTCTCATTCTAATTCATAAATTTAGAAAAATACTTATAATACTTATAAGTGATTCAAGTGGCTCGAATCATTCATCAAAATTTACAGCCTTTGTTGTTGTTGCATATTCAAACAAAGAAGAAAGGAAAGACAAAAACAACAAGCAGAGCATACAAACAATCTTCTTGAGAGTATTGCAGTGCTCGAACGCGAATCATATTTATTTTGTGCTTCGTGTAAATGTTAAGTAAAGACAAGTCGAAGTCCATAATGCGTATTGTTAAGTATGAATACGGCGAGTACTTCCACCTTTGATTATGAGTATGATATCAAAATAATTGTGAATGCGTATAAGTATCTGAAATTATCAGTATGACTCGAATCTACTCATCGTTTCGACTACTTATTGCTGATCTCTGAATGAAAAATTGTACTGACAACATAAGCTGCACAGGGCTACAAAACTTTAGGAATAATCATGTTTCTTACAAAACACTTACTCCTCCTCTTTAATTTGCTTCAGCGTACATGATTCTCTACAAATATTTCCTTGAAAGTGTTAAAAAAAAATTGTTTTTCGGAAATTTATAAAGTTACCTTAAATAGCAAAGCAAAACAGTTACATAAGCCAACGCAATAGGTCTTCTAAGCTGTTTTTGCAAATGGTTATGGTCACTTTTTATTAAAAATAACAACAAAAAAGGTTTTACAACAAAAAAAAAAAAAACAGACCTCCTTAATGGCTAAGACCAAGTCTTAACGAACCTGTAATTACCACCCATAAACATGTTAAGCAATCACTTCAGTTAGAACACACAACTCTAGTTAGTTGCCTATTAAAAAAAATCGTAAAATTTTAACCACTAGCAGCTAGAACAACAACAAAAAATAGGAGAAAATTTATAAAAGAAAAATTGCCACTTAAAACTAAAAGTTACTGACAGCTCTCACAGCGAGTGAAACAGTGAGAGAAAGAGAGAGAGAAAGAAGGAGAGAAAGTGAAATAAAAGGCCAAAAATGCTGAACATAAAAACTGCATGTCCTTTCGCACGTTTCAATAGAAGAAGCGGCCCAAATCAGAAATTATTTACAAGCACACATGAATATGAGAGTACATATGTATGTGTGTGCAGGTATGCACGTACACATGGAAGCACTTTACTTTAGACCAACTGGAAAATGCTTTTTAACAATATGATGTGTTGCCTGTGACTCGGCTTGTGTTGTTTGTTTTTGAAATTAATTGTAGAGGAGAGTAGACAGTAAAAGCTTTATGAGATGGACTGTGTGCACTTTGTTGAAAATAAATTCAGGACGATAACACTAAAATAAGGTCGCCATAGTCTAGTAGGTAATGTGGGGTGGTGTCTGAAGCATTCTAATGACGGCCTAAGCCTTCGACAAAGCCCACAACGATACTTCGTAAAGCACTTCAAGTCCACTTTATTATGTTTTATCGTGATTTGTCTAAATCTAAAGCTGCTTTAAATATCGAAAATGCCAGTCTGTTTATAAGAGTTTAGTACATACACACACCCATAATTGGCCATTACAACTCTTCTGTCAGGATTAAGATCGAGCTTCTCACATAACTCGTTTCATTTTTTTTTTATAAAACCTACACTCAGGGGATGACCCCTACTCATGCAGTGCATTGTACAGGTTTTTTTGGGAAAGGTGGAAAGAGAGAGGGAAGATTGCGAACGGTAAGGAAACGAGTTGCTGCTGGAGACTTTAAAATGGCCAGTACTATACCTTCACCATTAGACAGTCTACAGCAATCCTCCCCAAGAAACCCGCAGTTTCTCACACCACTTATGTTGCGTGTGTTAATTTTTTACAGAAGTGGCGGTACCTGCAGTTTAAAGTCGACCCCGAATAACAGATTTTTGAGAAACAAGAAGAGAAAGTGAAGAAAACGCCGAAAAAATACTTTTTGTGTTCTTTTTTAATTTTTGATGTCTGGCCGGGGGCTCGAACCCTGGCTTTACATCTAATAAACCAGCACACTACCTACCAGACCACGGCGACCCCCATTATTTCGGCGGGTGACTCTTCTGTCCTATCTGAGCATCCCCAAGACCTGAGAAAAATGCTCATATGAAGGTAATCTTGGTCGAATATTTCAGACTAACATTCTAAATAGAGAAAACTGGTCCTGCGTCATTGTCAACTTCGCGGAGATTGAGGATAAGATAGTCTGTTGAACTATCTCCGAAATTCCTGATCTTGGAATACGTATTTCTGCCACCTTGACTATATAATGTAGGTGGGTAAGGTAAGTTAATGGCCAGAAATCTGGGGAAGTGATCCGCACCAAGGAGCCTCTAATTTTATAATCTCTGTACTCTGACAGCAAATTTCCCTTATGAAAACAGTTGCACTCCTTATCACCATTAGGCTTTGTATTACGAACAGGTATTTTTTTGTTGCTGACAAATACTGGACTAAAGAAAAACCTCGCTACACTACACGTGAGCTCGAACAGTAAGTACACGAATTGGAACGAGAGAACATACCTGGCGCTGGATCTACTTCCACGGGTCATGGCTATAAATCGTTTAAGACGCGTAGGAGCATTGTTGCTTTGATTTGCCACTGTGTGTCTCTAACTCAAACTCGATATCATTGGCCATTCACAGTAAAGGATGATATTTTCTTCTTTCAAAATAAGTAAGAACCGATGATGTCAAATGCACACAACAATCAATTTTATTGGATGTAATGAAAATATGTTAACGGCCTGATAATTGTCTGCATTGGACATTCGAAGTCGAAAATATGAAAATATTTCTTCGGCTGAGACTTCCTCTCAGCAGAGTAGCTGTAAGAGTAAATGAAATTGCAATGAAAAGCTTGTAAAAAATTAGTCGTTCGGAGTCGGATTTTCATAAAA
Organism: Sarcophaga peregrina; assembly: GCA_014635995.1. NCBI lineage: Eukaryota > Metazoa > Arthropoda > Insecta > Diptera > Sarcophagidae > Sarcophaga > Sarcophaga peregrina. The sequence goes on from CM025793.1 coordinate 48,308,067, forward strand.
AACATTCTTTCCGGTTATGAGTCCAATCAACTGAAATGCATCGCAAATTATTGTCGTTCGGCTTCAATTCTTGGCAGAGCTTTATTTTATAGACATATTTGCCTTAATTCTTCAATAAAATGTTACAGAACAAAATAGGCCAATAGGTTTCAACGTTTTTTTAAGCAGCAGTATTCTCTTCGGCATGCAATATTTGCTTGCCCATAGAACTGACGTTCTCAATCAATTAGGTTATCGTAAGGAATTGATTTACACAAGAGCAACGTTGGGAATTATGCACAATGATGTCGATTTAGCAAAAAAAAATGTTTTCAGATGAAATTCATTTTTTTTTTTGTCTTGACAGATGTTTCCACTTTCTGATTCCGCGCAGCAATGTTTGGAATCCTAATACGGTCGCCCCCGGAAGTCCTGGATATATATACCGACGGCTCTAAACTCGATAATGGGGTTGGAAGCGGTGTCTATACTGGAAAACTAGACCTAAACATTACTCTCCGTCTGTCGGAGTACTGCAGCGTGTTTCAGGCGGAGGTGATTTCAATTTACCAGGCCGCTAAATGAATTCTCATCAACGGTGCTCCTTTCACTCTCGTTTTGGTCTTTTCTGAACATCAGGCAGATTAACTCTAGGATCGTTAGCGAATGTTGCCCCCGTCTCGACCCTAAGAAATTAAGGAGAACAATTACTTGCTATCTCTTAAAAACCTTACACAATGTTTTCATGACTTCCACTGTTTAGTTAACTGCCGCCCACTACAACTATTTCAAGTGACTTGAGTCTTTTAAGGACATTTTTATTTTATTTTTAACTTCTTTGTTTTTATTGTTAATTTTGTTTTTTTTTTATTTTCAATTTTTATTTTAAGAAAATGAGTCTCCTTATTTTGACACTTACGTAAAACGGTTATTTACCACCACTACACTTAAAGAAAATTCTTTATTTTGTTCGCTTACGATAATGAGACATGTTGCTATAGTTTTGCAAGAGACGGATGTACGTTTTTGCTTACTTTGTTCTCAATTCTTAATTACATGCAGGATGCCTTTCATTATGGCGAGCATATGTTCATTAAACTCAACTGTTCGTAACACTTAGTCAAGCAAAAATCGGTATGACGTTGTGGATTTTTTTGAAAACATAAACAAAAAAAAAAATTTTGTTTCTTCGCCCCTTTCCCCCTTTATTATCGTTGAATTTCTTAAGTTTCTTAAGTTGGAGTCTTGTTCATACATGCGGTCGTGTCGTATTAATGTTGACACACATTTTTGTAGCGCTTTTATGCTGTCAACATGTTTCACACTCGCTTTTCCGTTTCTCCCTTTTCAAATGGGAACTGACATGAAATAATGCGGCTGATGGCTTTTATCGTCACTTGAAAGCAAAAAAAAAACAAAAATACACGGAAAAAAACCGAATGCAACTGAGAAGAAGGAATACAAAAAAAAGAGGGAAAGAATGAAAGATTAAAAGAAAATATTTTCAGTGGTTGCATACAACAACCACGACAAACAAAAGAGAACACAAAAGAACAGAAAAGAAACTCAAACACACAAAAAGTTAAAGTAAGTGACACCATGACACACGATAACGTAAAGAATTCTTTGAGGAATTTATTGACAAACTTAAAAGGATATCAGCTGCTGTTCACACAAAATCTAGCCGCCACAATTCGAAATAAAAATTTGACAGTTTTGAAGCGAAAATATATATGAAATAATGTCTACAGGGTGGCTGATATGTATTGCAACCATCTTCAGGTTGTTATCATTTGTAAATCGCTCGTCAGACAGCTGGCAGATTTATTCCAATGACAGTTCATTTTATTATTTACAAGCTTACAAAAGCATTTTGATCAATTGCATTCTGAAAAAAATGTTATTCGTGATGGAATTCAAGCGTGATAGTGTGATTGCTTTATATTTGACTGGAAAACCCTAGGTGGATATCGTTAAAGCCCTCCAGCATTTAAGTGTGAAGAAATCTTTTGTTTCTTGTACCATTGCTCGTTACCGTTTTACTGGCAGTTTTGCATCGCGTCCAAAAAGTGGACCAAACCAAACGTTAACAACACCAGAAATGATCCGAAAAGTGCAGACCAGATTTGATCGAAATCCACGCCGCAGTGTTAGAAAAATTGCTAGCAAGCTGAACATATCGCAAGAACAGATGCAATACATATTGAAAAATAAGCTCGCAGTAAAGCCATTAAAGCTCACCGATGGAAAAAAGGAAAGAGCCAAGGAGTTACTTTGCTTGCACGAAAGTGGGCAGTTACCGAATTTGGTTTTCTTCGATGAGAAGCCATTCCAAATTGAGCAGTTTGTGAACAAACAATTTGATCGGAATTATTTGTCAAAGAGGTCAGCTGAAAATTTACTTCTGCGATTGGCCACCAGAACTCAAGTGCCGCCGATGATAATGGTGTGGTCCACGTAACAGCCGATGGTCGCTCCCCGCTCAAATTCATAACCCGTGGGATCAAAATAAATGCCAAATATTACTGCGAAAATGTCTTAAAGACAGTATTGAAGCCCTGGGCAGACAAACATTTCTGCCTCAGACCACACAGGACTCAGTACCTCCGCACTCAGCACGCATCAACCAAGAATGGATTAAAAAGGAGGTTCCTCGCTTCATTTCTACCACACAATGGCCACCAAAATCTCCGGATCTCAATACGTTGGACTTTTGCGCCTAGGGCAATTTGGAGAGTAAGGTTCTCACTAAAAAAATACCAAAGTATTGATCATCTTAAGACGGCCCTTCACCGGGAATGGGCCAAAATACCGCAGAGCACCTTTCGTACAACTTTCGTGATGGCTTTGTCGGTCGTTTGAAGGCCATAATTCGTAACAAAGATGGCCAATTCGAACAAATCTAAATTGATTCTAAAATGTTCTGCTGTTTCCATCATTTTTTCCTTTTGAATATTAAAATTAAAAATATATAGCGCTTTGCTTCGTTGCATTATATATCAGCCACCCTGTATATCACACAGCAGAATTGTTTCATCTAGTATAACTTCCTTAATTGTTTTCTTTTCTTCCATTATGTTCTTAAAATTTCTTTCACTTTTCATTAATTTATTTCTTTTTATTGTATTTAACCGCATTAAATCCTTCCTTTTGTATTGCAACAGCTGGTGAATGAAAAATCCCCAGTTGTCACTACAAAAAGAAAAGAGAAATTTGTGTCACCTGTAATGTTGGCACGAATCGGTTAAATAAACTGCAACTTAATTACGTATAAGGGGTTCATAGAATAAAAGGAATACCAGAAGTACATTATAGTTGTAGTTGTACTTATTTCCCCTGTATACACTTGCAATATATTGCGCATATAAAGGCGCATTCACTCATATACTCACTTATAAATACACTCTATCAGCCAATGTTTTCAACTCTTTGTTTGTAATACAGAAAGCGCGTGGAAATCACAAAAGATTTCCTTTGTTTCCCCAAGGAAAACAAAAGATTTCTTTACAAAGGAAATCATAATTAGGCGAATGGAAATGTAAACAAAATTGGAATACAATTTGCAACTTCCACTTATAAGTGAGTCCATAATAATTTCTTAAGAATTTAAAGGAGAAATATTATGGTCTAGCGAAAATACATTCGTTACAGACCCAATCCAATATCGACTTCTTTCCCAGATTCGTCTTTTACATTTTTAATATCTAATAAATGCATTAGAACTATTGCCATCGATAACTACGATTTGAGGCATGAGAAAGTCAACACAGTTTGACTTTGAACCTTTTTGCTAAATATGGTATGGAAAGCTATGATAAATGTTGTCTTTTTTTCCAAGGGATAGACTCAAGGGATAGGCTTAATCATTTAGTGCATTGCGTTTTATCTAGAACAATATGTTGAGGAGGATCGGAAAGAGTAAATAGTGTTTATGAATCTATTTACATTGTTAGTAACAGAAAAAATCTGTGGGTAGGCTGTTCCAAAAACGCATAATGTGGCAGAAGAACGAATTTTTCGCTTAGTACGTTCTTTTGGCTGATTGACAAAAAAAAAATTATATTCTCCGCAAGATGAGTACTACATGGAAACGTATGACTTTCATAAACAAGTCCTTTTATTTCCCAAGACAATATTTCGTTGAAAGTCATCGTAGTCTAATAGGTAGTGCGTTGGCTTATTTGACGGCAACCTGTGGTTTAAACCTCAGCTTAGACATCTGGAATGAAATAAAATATGAGAAAAAGTTCCTCTCAGCAGTATTCTGACAAAAATTCTGAGAGTGAAATAAAATGGCTTTGAAAAGTCTCTCCAATCATTCGTAAACTGTAGGTCCCAACACGTAATGACCAATTTAGCAATATTCCATTGAAGGTGCTTAAATGAATCAGTAGAGCTAGCTGTTCTACTGTTAGTTATAAGCACTTTCGAAAAGCTTTGAAATAGACTTTGAGACAGCGACCAAGACATAAAAGTCGTACAGGATTTTTGATCGGAAACATGTGGAGTAATTAGCAAAGAGATCAGATGGAGTTAAATATATCCAGCGTTACGTTAGAAAGACCTTATTTCTCTTTTTGGTATCTCCAAAATATAATGAATATCAGCGAAAATCACATTGAATTTTCATGTCCATACAATCGAGAACTGCTCCAATAGTTAGGTCATGGAACGGACTAGAAAAAGTAATATTATTTACGGTTATGAGTTAATATGCAACTTGTACTTGCACATCACCATTTGGAGTGGTGCAAATGACTCTTCCATATTAAACGTTTTGCCTTAAAAGGACTTGGAACCGTCAAGGGAACATAAATAACAATTATCAGTTTTGCCTATAAAGGGTAAATAGGATTGGAAGTAAAGAAAAGTCCTGGCAAACCAAAAAAATATCTGGTAACGTACTATACTCCGTGTACTACGACAAGAAAATAACAGCGGTAAACCTAATAGAGGCGAATGTGTTTTGTGGTAACCATATTTTCCCAGAAGTTGCCATAGTCTAGGAGGTAGAGTGTTGGCTTAATAGACGAAAGGCGCGAGTTCAAACCATAGAGGTCAGACATCAAAACAAAAATATGAAAAAAAATATTTCTTCGACTCCCTCTCAGCAGATTTCTGGCAAAAACTCGAAGAATAAATAAAATTACCATGAAAAGCTTCTCAAACTATGGTTCGGAGTCGACTTTAAACTGTAGGTCCCGCCACCAAAAGTGGTGTGGGAAGCTATGTCGTCATGAAGGGTTGTAATGAGCAGGAGTTAATTTTATTGTCTCCTGTCCATAGTTTTCGGCGTATTAAAACGGTCTGCGATTTAGTTTGCATCTTACTAATCCAACTATGATTTAAAAGGACATTTTAAATAAAATTCCAAAATTTTCTTTTGATTTCCTTTAAGCAAGAAAATGCTTTTTCCATAATTTTTACTAAAATTTATTCGTTTATTTCCAAATTCTTTTTCTAATTTTATTATCCCAGATATTATTGTAAATAACAGCTTTGCTTACACTTTTTTTTTTAATTATGTTCTCTCAAGCCAAACATATTATAAATTTTTATTAAACATTACCAGTTAAAAATACCATATAAATCCAACCCTCCATCTCCCTTCCATACCCTCTATGCGCTGAAGTCTATAAAATTTAAAATCCTTAACCAAAACAACCATCGTGTAGTATATACTCTAGTACATTAGCGGTTTTAATGTTCTCGGTTGTCTGTATCATTATGGGAATTTTTAATTTTGAAAAATTTTTAGTTGTTGTGGTTTCTAAAATGCCATTAGCTAAAAAATAAACTCCCGTTATTTTTAGCCACATTTATTCCCATAATAATTGTAAATTGTTGTTTACAAACGGAAGTCCTACGATATGTATAACGCTGCCATTATTTTTATGGATTTATGTGATACGAACATGTTGCGGTTTGTTGTTGTTATTGTTATTGTCATCCTTTAACAGTTAATGGCAGGAGATCATAATATTTAAGAGAAAATAAAATAATTTTCTTCTTCCTTTGTTTTCTTCATCTTGTAAATTGTACATACCAAACTCACTTCTTTACTATAAAATGGTGTTTGAGAATCCTAACTTCGAACTTTAATGAAGGTGTAGGTCTTTATCATATGGAAAGGAGATGTTTTGCAGAAGCCTTCACATGCCTTCACATATTATTACCACATAAGAGCAACACACTAAAACTTAGAAGAACTAGAAGATGTTCGAAAATTCTTCACGTGAAAGTATGGTAAGCGATATAAAGTTAGGTTAGGTTAGGTTGAGTTTGAAGGATGGTACCAGTACTGCATTTAGACTTCCATGCCTTCGCTCAGGCATTTATTGTATAGAGGTTGAAGGAACAGAAACAAATAAAATCAAAGAAAGAAAATATCTAGAAAGGGATTGTAGTGGAAAGTAGATCAATTAGCTATACAACCCTTCGGTCACAGGTTACAACCTAGCATCCCCACCACTTATGTTGTGTGTGTTAATTTTTTCCCTAAGTAGCAGTTCCTACAGTTTCAAGTCGACTCCGAACGACAGATTTTTGAGAAGCTTTTCATGGCAATTTTCTATTTACTACCAGACGTTTTGGCGGAAGAAGTATTTTCTTAATATTTCGCTTTACTGGATATGTTTGATCTGAGATTTGAATCATGACCTCACGTCTAATAAGTTAAGATACTGCCTACTAGACTACGGTGACTTTTGAAGTATAGCGGTGTGGTAATGAACCCACTGAGTGCTAATCTTCTTAGAAGATTGCTGAGAAAAAGTCGCACAAGATGTCGGAGTTGAAGCTTAAACAGCGACCTTCGTTTGAAAGATCTTCCATAAACGCCATTGTATGTGGAGTGACATATAAACATACATAACTGGTCATTACAACCCCTTCAGTCAGGATTACCATTTTATACATGAGTGGCAGGACGTCGACTCCGAACGACAGATTTTTAAAAAATCTTTTCATGACAATCTTTCCCTGGAGAGAGGAAGTCGTATTTTTTGAACTTTGAACCGAAGCCTATTGTCTATTACGACAAAACTCTACCTGCGGTGACTCGATTGACATCTATTGGTGATTAAATGTTCAACCGTTGACTCTCCGTATGTAACAGCCTCTAATGGAAGACATTCTTCTGCGAATCTGTTGTACTCGAAAGTTATGTGTTCTACTATTTTGAGCTCATTCGAACCATGTGGACATACGGATGTCGAAGACCATCCTTGACCAGACGATTTTTGTTTTTACGCCGATAAGGGGAAAATGTACCTAACCGCACCATAGAGGAAGTCGTCACGTCCTCCGTGTGTGGGGCCCTCATCCACTAAATCCCCACCCCCTCGTACCTTCGACAGTTGTGGTATTACTTCGGAATGGAGTCCTTTTGGTTCTTTGACCGCCTTCATGCTCACATCCGCGTATTGAAGGTTAAGAAGAATTCTAAGTGTCTCCACTATATCTTTCGTCCACCGACTAGGACCTCGTTTGACACGTGAGCTAGTGTCATCTATGCCGGCGTGCCTACATATTCTGCAGCCTCCAAATCTCTCTTCTTCAGTCTTCAAATGCGCTCCACGTAATTCGCCACTGAGGCCCAATTCTCCATGCTCGCAATCATAACCCCGACAATGTTAGCGGCCATTATCATTCCGATCATCGGCGTCAGCGTAGACCAATAGCTCTGCCAGCGTGCACATTCGAAGTTAGTGGGTTTTGTATCATCAATTACCTCCCCTTCTTCGTAAAGGCAGTAAGGGGAGGTGGCCTCGCCCATTCTGTTCAGATATTTCCTAAAATATCCGTGGCCCGATACTTCTCCAAGTATCCGACCGATCAATGGCTTTATGTCCGGAATAAGTCTCGCCGTTCACTTTCCTCTATCCTCATCGTTCCATCGTCGTTGCCATTCTGAAATGGTGTTTTCCCTGAAGTGACCGGTTCTGTAACTTCCAGCCGATTTAGACTTATAAATCTCCATCCGCTCTGCTGCCAGCAGATCCACAGGGATTATACCTGCTATTACAAGTACGGCTGGGGCGGACACTGTACGATATGCCGACGCTATACGTAGTGCAGACGTTCTCTGTATTGATAGAAGTATGTTCGCCCGTTTTCCAAACTCTAGCGTTTCGGCCCAAATTTCGCTCCCATAGAGCATAATGATGTTTTCAACCTCTATCAGGAGTCTCTGTCTCGCCGGTAGCGGGCCTCCAATATTCGCCATTAATCTGCTGAGCTGCCCAACGATCTTCCTGGCTTTGTTAGCCGAGTATTGAATCTGGTATGGGAATGTCAGTCTGGGATCCAGCATTATTCCCAGGTATCTTTCCGAGCTCTTGGTCCTATTACCTAGTTTCAAATACTCATGTCCACCTGCAAGAGTATAAAGCGACCAGTGATCAGCAGTAATTCCGTTTTATGCATGGCCAGGTTTAGGCCGTGGGAAACCAACCACCTTTCCGTTCTTAACATAACACGTCTCCGTTTTCGCAGCGCCTCTTTCGTATTCCTGGCCGTGATAACGGCTGCAATATCATCTGCATATTCAACCAAAAAAGTTCCATCTGGCATATCCTCTCTTAGAATTCCGTCGTAATTAATGTTCCATAGGGCGGGGCCGAGAATAGAACCTTGTGCCGCTCCTTATGTTATATTTCACCCTTGGTACCGAGATTGTGTTATACAACAGCTGTCTGTTACTCAGACAACTACTTATCATGGCCAGGATGTAGTTTGGTAGCGAGAAATTGTACTCCAAAGCATTCAATATATCGCTCCATCTTAGACTGTTAAACACGTTTCCTATGTCCAAAGTCGCAAGCAGTAGCACAGGCGTCGTAGCTCATTCAGCAAGTGTTTCAAGGCCCAAACAGGGCCGTTTACATTCAGCTCCTGGGTTAGTTAAATTTTTTATATATGGAGGCCTAAGCCGCATTACAATATTCGCTAAGTTGTAGCCTCTCTGTAAGACCCAGCTACGTGATATCGACTGTAGATTCTGCTGATCGTGGATTTCGTTTCGAAAAATATGGTAAAAAAGGTCATTTACCCTTCCCTGCATAAAACGCAATTGCAATGGCAATCGCTATATGTCGTGTTCATTCATTGATTAATAACATCAACGAATAACACGCGATACCTTAGTCGACCTGATCCAAAACAACAAAAAAACAACTGAAGTGAAATGAAAATTTCTATTGAATCTGATGAGATATGTGTTATCAGCTTGAAAATAGATTTCAAGAGACTAAACAAATTTTGAAAGAGATTTACAGTTGAGAAGATTATTAGTGGTGAAGCTTACATTTCACTGATAAAGCGCTTCCAGTGTATTTTATTGATTGCATTAGGCAGCTTCGTACCTCACATTTTATTCGAGAGATTAGTGCCTTTAAATGATAATCTTAAACGGAATTTAAACAAAAACTGAAACTATGTTCGAAAAGTAAATTTTAAAAAATTTTATTTCATCGTACCCCATTAAACATAGCAAATGACCCATAACCGAACCATAAGACTGCATTCTCACAGATGTTCATATTTATTGTTTTCATAAATTCCAATGACTTTTGTATTGTTTTGTATTTTTAATAATAAAAAAAAAAAATGTTTTTTTCTCTTTACAGATGGTTACCGAAATCCGCCATGAGGCCTGTTGGCCCCGATACCTCACACACCGATTGTATACTGGTGGTTGGTGTCTCCCGTCCCAAATTAGCCGTAGTCTTTTTAACCTGTTATGTTGATTTCATTATTTTTGACATTTCACGTTTTATACGACAGTGCCGTCTACAATATACAGGCCGCACAAGCTGTACACGAACATCATCATCATCATCAACGTTTGGCCCTAATCAGTTCAAACAGTATAGGCACCAATGGTAATGGCATTGCCATTGGAAATGGCATTGGCGGCAGCAGCAGTAGTAGCAGTTTTAATAATTTATTCAATACCAATCGTGCTAATCATATGCCTGCGGATTATGGCATATCTGGCGGCGGTGGTGGTGTAGGCAGTGCAGCCGGTAATGTTAATAATAAGCATGGCTCAGATATTTCATCATCCAATCAACAGATCAGTCATCCTATGGTGTTTCCATCAAATCGTGTACATTTTCCCAAAACCAGTCGTCGTCTACCGCAGGTAAATAATTAAAAAGTTTTTCAATCGAAACCTTTCCGTTTGCTTTTCCTTTCCTTGGCTAATATAAACTCTTGATATACAGGGTGGCTGATATATAATGCAACAAAGTAAAGCGCTATACTTTTTTAATTTTTTTTTTTTAATTTTATTAATCAAAAGCAATAAATGTTGGAAATAACATAAAATTTAAAAATCAGTTTAGATTTGTTCGAATTGGCCACCTTTAGTACGAATTATGGCCTTCAAACGGACGATAAAGCCATCACAGGTTGCACTAAAGTGGCTCAGCGGTAATTTGGCCCATTCCCGGCGAAGCGCCGTCTTGAGATGATCGACACTTTGGTATTTATTTAGTGATAACCTTACTCTCCAAAATGTACCAGGAGCAAAAGTCCAACGGATTGAGATTCGGAGATTTTGGTGGCCATTGTGGGGTAGAAATGTAGCGAGGAACCTCCTTTTTTAGCCATAATTGGTTGACGCTTGCTAAAAGCGTTGGTACTAAGTCCTGTTGGAATGTCCATGGTCTGTGGCCGAAATGTTTGTCCGGCCAGGGCTTCAATACTGTCTTTAAGGCATTTTCCCAATAATATTCGTCATCCACCATCGGCCGTTACGGCGGCACACACCATTACCATCGGCAGGCTCTTAAGTTTTGGTGGCCAATCGCAAGTGCTAATTTTCAGCTGACCTCCTTGGCACTATTAAACCCCATTATTTTATTTGTTCACAAACTGCTCAATTTGGAATGGCTTCTTATCGGAAAAAACCAAATTCGATAATAGGCCACTTTCGTGCAAATGAAGTAACTCCTTGGCTGTTTTCAGTATAACTTTTTTTCGGTGAGACCTTGCACCATCGGTGAAGTCATTGCACTTTTTGGAACTTCAATGGCTTTAGTCCAAGCTCATTTTTCAATATGTGTTGCATCCGTTCTCATGATATGTTAAGCTCACGAGCAATTTTTTTACCACTGCGGCGTGGATTTCGATCAAATCTGGCCTTCTGGTGTTATTACCGTTATTTTTTCGTCCTCTTTTAGACGCGATGCAGCACTGCCAGTATCACTGTAACAAGCAATGGTACGAGAAACAAAAGATTTATTCACATTTAAATGCTCTAACGATGGCCACCTGTCATTTTCCCGTCAAATATAAAGCAATCACACTATCACTCTTGAATAACTCTTACGAATAACTTCTTTTCAGAATGCAAGAGATCAAAATGCTTTTGTAAGCTTGTAAATAATAAAATGAACTGTCACTGGAATTAATCTATCAGCTGTCAGACGAGCGGTTTACAAATGATAACAACCTGAAGTTGGTTGCAATACATATCAGCCACCCTGTAAAGAAATAAAAGGACAGGGGGATGGTATTTTTCATTAGAAAAATTTTGAGTGTATAAAAATCCATGGAAATTCTTTAAAAAATAAACTACAAAGCAGCAATTAGAATGAGTAAATAGGAGCAAACCACAATAAAAAGAAATACCGCAGAAGACAGCGTAGACAACTAACAATAACAGATCGAAGTGAGTTTCTAGAAGTTGACCAAATGGAAATTAATTCAAAACAAATAAAGCGAAAGGTAACCTTGCGTGTTAGTAATTATAAAAATCTCCGGTATTAGATACTTGTTTTAATATACGATTATCACTTAGGATTTCACACTGCCTGACTTAAAGGCTGTTAAATATCTCTCATCTTCAGTGTTTTTAATTAAAGATTGAGAGTTGACATGAAACATAAAAATATATGGTCTTCAAAAGACAAACTGACTCCCAGCCACTTAAATACCACACAACTAAGTGGTGTAAGCTGTCGTAATCCTACTGATACAACAGCCAATCAGTTGTTATTTATCTTGGCAGGTTTTGCTAACCACCATTGACGAGCATAGACACGATGTTGTTCGCTGAAGGGCTCTGGAACTACCGGCAACATATCCCAATTTAGTCGAAATATAAATAATATTGGCCCTTCTGAATGAATTAGTACGTCAAATTTGGTAAGATTCGAATCCACATATGATTCAGAGCGTACCACGCATACGGAAAATTTATTGTTCGTTGTGGTTTTCGGTTCATATTTCTCTCAGAACGCCGTTGACCAGGCAAACATCCATGACTATCAACTCCTTTTCGCCTGAATTGAACGCTAATAATACACTGTTACGTGCCACAAGGCACATGCCTACATTTTATACGAGTGCTTCGATGTTATGATCATTTGATTTTGGCGTGGATTTTAGGGATGATGTCGTTTTGGTCTAGTAGATAATATAAGTTAAGGATGACGTTCGATAACCATCACAATTAAAGGTAGGCTCTGTAGATCGATGATTACACCATCTCTCGACATGAAGTCGTTTCCAAAGGACAACGTTACGAGCCACTGTGTTTGGTTAATTAGTGTCATATTGGATATTCCTCACAAGTGATTTGAGCGCATGATCATCACTTATTCTCGTAAAACTTTTTATTGTGGAGTTTTAACTGGACAGCGCCATGTACATGTCATGCTACATTAAATATTCTATACGAACGAATTGAGGCCATCACAAAGCCAGAACGTTAGTTTTGAACCCGTTAGATTTTTTCATGAGGGATTTTCTTAAATCACAACTACATGCGAATAAGCTATAAGCAATAAACAATTTAGGCCTAAAACAGTTTGTAATCATCACATACTGCGGTCGCCGTAGCCAGTGTTAGTTTTCACAGAAATATGGACCCAAAGCCCAAACCAAACGGACACTAACCTGGGTGAGTTAAATTTTGTAAGACTGCTGGTACAATTTCCGATTTTCGAAAGTTCAGACTCTCGTGAGCGACACAAAATCGAAATACGAAATTCCTATACTCTCTTATGAACTGTGTTCGACAGATTTTGCGTTCCGTTGACTTAATTCTATTGTCGATTGGAAAATATGATCGGCGTGCGAGACGTTTTTAGAAAACAATTTTATTATTGGTCCGTGTAGTTGAATGCTACACCCGTCCGTGATGATTATGTATAAAAGAGTGGCAATAAACAGATGTAGCCGTAGTCTAGCACGTAGTGTGTTGGCTTATTAGACGGGATACCACAGTTCAAATCCATGGTCAGACGTCTCCAACAAAACGAAATACGAAAAAAATATTTCTTTGGCGACAACCTCTCAGCAGAGTTCTGCCGAAAACTCCGAGAGTACGTAAAAATTACGATGAAAATTTTCTCCAAAATCTAACATTCGGAGTTGACTTTAAACTCTATAAAATTAACACACACAATATAGGTTAGGTTGTAATCATAGCTGCCAGATTTGACGATTTATCGTAATTTTGAAGATTTTGAGCTCCAAAAATGTAATTTTGACGACATGACGATTTATGCCCTTATTTTGACGATTTTTAGCAATTAAAAATTTCCATCATTTTCTTTACTTTAGTACATTAAGGGTTTCCTTAAGCTTTGTATAACAAGGTGTTTTAATCCCTTAAAAGCCAAAAAATTTTAATTTGGAAATAACATCGTAGTTGGCAATAAATTATCATACGCCGTTGCAGGCAATTTTAAAAATTCGTTTATAGCTTCTAGTATTACCATCGGAAAAACAAAGGCAAGTGGCATTATTTTTTTTTTTTTTTTTTCATTACGACCAAAACTCAGGGATGGCATTGTTTTTGGAACTAGAAAAATATATTATAGGAATGAGGAAAGAGGGAGCAGTGTTTATGGAGGCTAGGTTTAAATATTTTTATATTATAAGTAACAGGAAAGATCTCTGCAGGAAGGCAGTTCCGCATACGAATAGTCCGTGTAACAAATCAACTTTGACTGTAATCGAGTGTAGGATACACTGGCCAATCGACCACACACAAATATGCTGGCCGAGAAAGACGAGTGTCACGTAGGACATTGCTCGAGCAATATCCATTGTTGGAGCGATAGAAGAGTGACATAAGCCACATTGCAACGTTGCTGCAATGAATCAATGGAGTTGGAACACTATCGTGATTTACGACCTACTACTGCCTAATCTGTATGCGGTCGAGAAGTCACAAAAAAAACTTTAAAGGCCAACATGATGGTTGTATTCCATTTTCGGTCGGCTATAAATGGTATAATTTATAAGTAGATTAGGTGAAGTGAAGTATTTATTCCAACGTCATAAAAAACCAGGCTTCTGAAAAAAGTGTCAGTTCTTGCGAGCATCACGCTGAGTTTTCATGCTCATAAAGTCAAGATCTTCTGGCTCCCTAATATTTACACCACACATGGGTACAGTTGATGGAATATTATCGCTGCTTAACATTGATTTTCTATGTTTTCTTTTTTAAAATCCTTTCAATTTATTTCTTAATTTTTTTTCTGAAGATTTTTTACAATTTCAATGAACGTCTTTGACGATTTTTCCTCAAATATTTGACGATTTGATGCTTCATTTATCTGCCAGCTATGATTGTAATCCTTACTGAAGCATTGTAAAGAAAAATTATATTTGTGTCTGTGAGGGTGCAGGCACAAGTTGGAATCTGCTAAAGGTCGAGTTCTTGTGAGTGATCGAAGGCTTCTTGATCAATCTTACGTACTATTGTCAGCAAATCTTGCTTGTCGTCGACGTACGTTTATTATCAATTTTAAAATACTCAATGCCTCGCCGTGGTCTAGTAGGTAGTGTGGTGGCTTATTAGACATAAAAGCCAGGGTTCGAATCCCAGGCGAGACATCAAAACAAAATACAAAAATTATTTCTTCGGCGACTTCTTCTCAACAGATTTCTGGCAAAAACTCTGACAGTAAAAATAAAATTGCCGTGAAAAGTTTCTCAAATATCTGTCGTTCGGAGTCGACTTTAAACTGTAAGTCCCGCTACTCATGTATAAAATTATCACACACAACATAAGTGGTATGAGAAACTAGGTCAATAATCCTGACTGATGGGTTCTAATGACTAATTATGTATGTAAAATGCCCGAAGCACAGCATTGTTTACCGAAACAAATCAATATTTGCCTGTATTGATCATGATCATGAAGATTTGGCAGACGTAGCTTCTTCAAAATAGCCGTTATCAACTGTGAATGATAGAAAGCCCTAATTGAAAGAAGCGATAGATATCTTGGCTTAAATATATGTCCATCAATGTTCTCTTTGTATTATCCTAGAAAATCCCTTGATAACTCAGAAACTCTAAAGTAGGTCGCTTTAATTAGCAACACGAAATGCAAGTATTTAAACTCACTCTTTGCAAATTTAATGAAAATCTTGAAGAACAGCACTCAGCTCTACTTCACTAATTGCTATACAGAGAGAGAGAGAGAATTATTTCCGAACATTAATGTCAACGTAATGAGTAACAAAATTTAAATGTTCTCTTAGGCTACCATTAAATACAAAATATTATGGCAACGTTAAATACCTTAACCAAAGCAAAACGTTAATAAACACCAAAGGAATCTACCACCACATACAGAAGAGCAGAAGTAAAACGGCTTCAAATTGTCTTCATTTCATAAAACTAATTGCAGCAATTTGTTGAGTTTCATTTCCCAAAGTCATTTGGCATTTATGATTTGAAGCCGGGCCAAGACCAAAAAAAGCGGTGTTTTTTTTGTGTCGCAAGGGTCAATTAGCATTAAACGCAAACAAAAAGTGAAAAACAGAAATTCATAATTCCTACTGACGCTAATGAAAATATTTCATTTCATTTAATTTTTTTTTTTGCCATTTATTTGGGGCCGTTTTACAGCCACAGTTTCATTTCATGTTTTCCAACAATTTGGCAACAAAAAAAAAAAGAAAGAAGGAGGAGGAAAAGTAGGTAAAAACGAAATGAAAGGAAAACTAACAAAACATTTATTGTTGAACAAATACGATAACAACAACACCACTACCATCCCTAATAATTTATTTTCTTCTTCCTTTTCTCGTTTCCCATTTCAGGCTCTTATAATTGGCATACGAAAGTGTGGCACACGTGCCCTTTTGGAAATGTTGTATTTGCATCCACGCATCCAAAAGGCTGGCGGTGAGGTACATTTTTTTGATCGCGATGAAAACTATATGAAAGGCTTGGAATGGTACCGCAAAAAAATGCCTCATTCGTTTCGCGGCCAAATAACGATAGAAAAGAGTCCCAGTTATTTTGTATCACCAGAGGTAAGTTTGCATATATTTTTTCATCATTTTTCAATTTTCTTTCTGTTTTGGTCACAATCAAATCAAATTTTTGATTTGAATTGAGTACACTGAACTCTATCGAGGTGTTTATTGTTTTAGTGTCGAAATAACAAACCTTCCAGTTGCTTAAAGGAATTAAATCATACGAAAGCAAAATTTACTTTGATTCAGTTTTTTTTTTTTGTCAGAAATCCCGAATCCCTAATGCCGAGATTTTTAAAAATTTGTCCCGGGATTTTTCGGGATTTTCACGATTGTGAATTCATATGTATTTTGACCCTACAAAAGGTCCTGAAAAAAGTTCTATATCACTTGACTTCGATAATAGCATCTCAGTTAAGGAAAACCCTACTTCCAGTGATAAAAAATTATTTGATGGCATCGAAGAATGCTAAAACCCTATAAAGCGAATTAATAGGGTAACTGATTTAGGTACTCAACCGTCCAAAGGAATAGATTTATTTACATCAGGAGTTGGTAGAGGTGAATATTTACAAGCTGCATACAGCTCTCTTGGAATTATTTAACCAACAACTGTTGATTGCGAGAAGTGCTTTTCAAGAGTATGTTGACAATAAAATTCGTTCAAACTTATCAGATCACATGTTAGATGCTTTAATCGTTTTGTTGGAATCCAAATAATTTTCTTAAAACTAATGCATTTGCTTGCTGTTTTTTGTGTTTTATTTTTCATGATACATAATTCTGATATCCATAATTGGAATACAAATGATTTTATTAACAAAATATTTTTTTTTTATATTATTAAGAGAAAATATCTCGAATTATATCGAAATATCTCGGGATTTCGGAATCGGAATCTACAAAATCCGGAATCCCGGGATTTTTAAAAATCGTTCCCGTTTGGCATCCCTAGCATGAACCAATGACTGCCGTCTAACAAGCCATCTCAATACCTACTAAACTAGCGTGAATATGAAATAAAGCTCTTCGTATTTAGTTATATTTGTAAGCGCGAATAGGTACACAGGTTAAATCTGCATTATCCATCTTGACGGTTAATTTGCATGCTCTACGATATTTCTCAGCTATCTGTCTCAGTATTCTCCAATAATACTTTTGAAAATTGACTCTACAATGTCCTTACGCATGTTCAAGTCACGACGCCTTAAGTGTAACTTTAACGTCATCACGTACGTTGAAATCATGACACCTTACAGTGTCTCGGCACCTTACAATGTAACTTCAATGTGTTCACACATGTTGATGTCACGACACCTTACAGAGTAATTTCAACTTCCTTACACATTTTTCAGGTTTGTTACAGTGTGAATGAATTCGACAGTCGATCTTGTATTTGTCCAATGCCTAATATTTCTTATTTTCTTACTTAATTGATCAGTGATTATATTTATTGAAGTCGCCGTGGTCTAGTGGGTAGTGCGTTGGCTTATTAGACAAAAGGCCCGGGTTCGAATCCTAGGTCAGATATCAAAAACGGAAAAATTATTTCTTCGGCGACTTTCTCTCAGCAGATTTCTGGCAAAGACTCTGAGAGTAAAAATTGCCATGAAAAGCTACTCAAAAATCTGTCGTTCGGAGTCGACTTTAAACTGTAGGTCCCGCCACTCATGTATAAAATTAACGCACACAGCATAAGTGGAGTGAGAAGCTAGGTTGTAATCCTGACTGAAGGGTTGTAATGGCCAGTTATGTTATGTATGATTATATTTATTCGGGATTACAACCTAGCTCCTCACATTACCCCTGTTGTATGTGTCAATGTTATCCATCAGTGTTGGGACTTAGAGTTGAAAATCAACTCCAAACGAAATTTTTCTTGATAATTTTATGGTATTTACTCTCAAAGTTTTTGACAGGAAACTACTGAGGAGAAGTCGTACTCACTAGACTATGGTAACTTCATTTGCAATATCTATACGTTAGGACAAGTTTCTTTTCAGTCAGGATCCTTCATTCTTCTTGTACTCTTTCCATCGTTAAGTTTCAGAAATTCACACTCTTTAACTCTTATTGTAGGATGTGTTTTCAAAGTTCAGTTTACAAAAATTTCTCTTTTGACCTCTTGCTGTAGGGTATCTTTTCAGCGGCATGAAAACTATCGATATCGAATGCTATGGTTTGATAGCTGAGAACGTCAAACTATGGTGACCCTGCTGTTCAATAAAGGTTATAAGTTATCGTAATTTTTTTAGCTACAAAATAACGCTTTCAAATTATGAAAATTTATTTTGAAAAAAAGTGGACTGTATGTGAACTCCATAGAACACTTGGTCCGTTTTAATGGTAACTTAATGCGAATAGAACATGAAAGCAATTTGTGTAGTTATTACTTGTTTTTGCACTAATTATCAGTTTTCGATTTAAGCCTCACAACAAATCAAAAAAAAGGCGCACTTTTGTACGGTCGAGTTGTATAACCTAATCAAAATGTGACACTAATTGCTCAACAAACCTCGATACTGTTCGCGTTATTACGTGCAGTCCTTGTAGTAGTATTCGAAGCATTATTTTTAAATATGATTTCCTCTATATGATCCCAAACTACGAGGACCAGGCTGCTTAACATAGTTTCAAGGCAATGGTCTGAATTTGCTGGGATCTGAAGAACGTAATCTATTACGAGTTGGTAAAACTGGGCAAAACAATCACGGATTATTAATAAAATTCGTTTGAAGCTTCCATTGAAGTCGCCAAAAAATTATTTTCATATTTTCGTTTTGATGTCTGACCTGGGATTCGAACTCGGGCCTTTTGTCTAATAAGCCAACAAACTCCCGACTAGACCACGGCGCCTGTATGAACCTTATGTGCGTTAGGGAGAAGGCTTATAGCCCTGTAGTTGGCACACATCATAGAGTCTTCCGTTATTTTTTACAAAATGTTTTCATTGTTTTCCTATTGGCTAATGATAATGTAAGTTATATTGTAGGGCTGCCAACTACTTTCACATAGTGGATACACTTTTCAGAAGAAATGTTAATTTTCAAATATGGAAATGACTTGAAAACCTTTAAAATAGCTTAACTACGTCATCTAACGGGAAGTCATGCGGAAGGCGTAATCTTTAGTTTATCATTCTTGGTACTACCAGTAAAAACCATGTACATATGTTGTACATACATTATTGGCTAGATTTTTGTGAAACTCTTTCATGGCAATTTAATTTACTCTCAGAATTTTTGCTAGAATTTTTACTGAGAGGCAGAGAAATATATTTTCAGATTTCGTTTATTGGAGATGACTGACCTGGGGTTTGAACCGTAGCCTTACGGCTAATAGGTCAATACACTACCGATGTTTATTTCCATCCTTGGCGGTACTTGCGAATTTTTGTGGAACTCCTAAATTTATTTCTTTCTGTTGATTTAATGTGCCAGCCACTTTAAAATATTCTATGGCAGACGATACGATTCAAATTAAAATAAATTGTCAACAATTTCCTTGAAAACTTATTTTATTTACACCAAATTGAATTGAATTGAATTCTTATTTTCTTTTTCTCTGACATTTTGTCCTAAATTTACGCTTCCTTGTTGCTTTTCCTTTGGTATGACTATACGGGTGTGTATACTTATGGTGTGTAGTGTTATAGTTTTCATAATTTTTCTCTCGTTTTCTTTTGTATTTTCTGTTTTTTTTTTCGGGGTGCAACAACATATTTTCAAGTAATTGTTTCCAATTTAAAAAATAATACTTTTCATAAATTTTATTTTCTTTTCAAAATTCTTCTTCTTTTTCTTTTTCACTAACAACGACTGGAATCACACATAAAAGGCATCCACTTAAGTATGGCTGTTGCATGCGACTATAATAGAAAGAGAAGAATTTTTTGTTTTTTTTTTTGTTTGTTCTCCAGTGTTCCATTGGTGTTAGGGGAGATGGAAGGAATTCTTTACGAAATAAATGAAAAGCAAAGGCAAACAGAAAAGAAATATAAGAAGAAGAAGAAAAAAACTTCCGCATATAGGATAGAATAGGAATGCTTTGAGTGCCAGTGTCAGTGTATGGAATTGCAACTAGTCTGGTATTAAGTCATAAATCTTCATTATTGACATCATTACTATTTATTAGTCACAGTCGTTTTCTCTATTTTATGCATGTGTGTGTATGTATGTGTGGTGAAATACCAATACTCGCCCATTTACAATTAGAGTAGCCATGGCTATATACGTACATAGTTTGACAAACGGAAAAATGTCATACAAAACACTTATGCAGACAGCAACACTAACACCAACACCAGCACCAATACCAACAGCAGTACCAAGCCACTCTACGAACACCTAAACCAGTATCAGCACCAGCTGTCTTTATGTGTACTACCAACACATAAAAGGCATCAAGAGATTCGAAATGAAATGGATACCAATGGCAGATGTTTAAAGGAGTTTATTAATTGAAATTTTAAAATGTTTTTTTATTTATCGGATGCACCCTTTATCGTTTTAAATTTGAGCAAAAGGTTATTTCGAATCTGTCACAAAATTCAATACCGTCTCACCACTGAACGTAATAAATCGATTTACGCACGGGCAACGTTGGGCTTTATTGGAAATTTATTTCCAAAACAACAAAGGCCAATAATTCGAAATTGCAAGAGAAAATCGTTTCGGTATACCTAAGTTTATTGCAAAAGTTCGTGAAACTAGTTTCATTGTTGATGCTCGAAGACGTAAACGTGTTCATACAGTACGTACAACTGAAAATTTCGAACCTGTTGCTGAAGATGTGCGTGAGGAGACTCCATACATACACAAACATACATAACATAATTGGCCATTACAACCCTTCAGTCAAGATGACGACCTAGCTTCTCACACCACTTATGTTGTGTGCGTTAATTTTATACATGAGTGGCGGGACCTACAGTTTAAAGTCGACTTTTAACGACAGATTTTTGAGAAGCTTTTCATGGCAATTTTTACTCTCAGAGTCTTTGCCAGAAATCTGCTGAGAGGAAGTAGCCGAAGAAATATTTTTCGTTTTGATGTCTGACCTGGGATTCGAACCCGGGCCTTTTATCTAATAAGCCAACACACTACCCACTAGACCACGGCGACTTCAAATCCATACATACATATACATAATTGTTCATTACAACCCTTCAGTCAGGATTATTGACCTAGTTTCTCACACAACTTATGTTGTGTGTGTTAATTTTATAAATGAATAGCGGGACCTACAGTTTAAAGTCGACTTCGAGTGACAGATTTTTGAGAAAATTGGTATGAAATTTTATTTACTCTCAGAGTTTTTGCCAGAAATCTGTTGAGATGTATTCGCCGAAAAAATATTTTTTTTATTTCGTTTTGATGTCTGGCCTGGGACTCGAACCCTGGGTTTACATCTCATAAGCCAACACACTACCTCCTAGACCACGACATCCAATCAACATTTTACGCACCAGCTTATGTAGAATTTTGAGAAAAGATCTCGGTATGATGCCTTACAAAATTCAATTGATTCAGGAGTTGAAGCCGCATGACCTACCGCTTCGTTTTTGCCTCGCTAGATGGATCAACGAAAAACTATACGATGAAGTCGATTTTACTAAAAGAGAAAGCATCTTCTCGGCCTGCCGCAAATCATTCTTCCAGGCGCCTCTGCTTTTTGCGGGTCAACGCCAGTTAGTCACACCAATCGATGATAGGGCTTCTTCGATTCGGTCTTTCCAACGGACTCTTCGCCAACTTCCGCAGATCCCCGCATCAAATATATTTTTCCTAAAAAAAAACATCTTCTCGTGTGAAGCTCTTTTTCATCTTGAGCCTTAGAAAACTCTCAATAGCGCAAGCATTACGGTCAATGGAGACACTTATCGCACCATTATGACCAACTCTTTTCTACCCACTCTTCATGGTATTGATGTGAACGATGTTTTGCCCCTCATATCATGCCACAATCGATTTATTGCCTCAAACATTTGATTGCTGTTTAATACCCCGAAATGGCCGCCAAGAAACTGCGATTTGTCACTGTTGGAATAGTGGGAATAGTGGAAAAGCCAATAAAGAAAAGTCTTATGCCGGCAAACGAGAGACAACTGAACAATTGAAGACCAACATTAATGATGCCAAAAATGCTCGTAAATTGTTCCGTTCGAATAAGGAACTGTAAGGCCAGCAATAGCAGCCATATGATTGAATTAATATTTCATTTCTATCCAGTCCAATTGTATTTGACAAGATAGTTGTGATTTTCTTTTGATTGGATTCTAAAGAAGACATACATAATTGGTCATTACAACCTTTCAGTCAGGATTACGACCTAGCTTCTCACACCACTTATGTTGTGTGCGTTAATTTTAGACATGAGTGGCGGGACCTACAGTTTAAAGTCGACTCCGAGCGACATATTTTTGAGAAACTTTTCATGACAATTTTTACTCTCAGAGTCTTTGCCAGAAATCTGCTGAGAAGATATCGCAGATTTCGCAGATAGATGATGCCTGGTCTAGGACTCGAATCCTGGCTTTACGTCTAGTAAGCCAGCACACTATCTACTAGACCACGGCGACTTCGAAGGAAGACATATTCTGTTGAAGTATGAAATAAAATATTTGGCAATTGGTTTGATAAAATTTTATTTTGATTCATAGATTTAAACCTGGGATATCGTTTCTGGCTTATTCACATAAACTAGAGAGCCCATAAAACCCTTCCCAAAAAAAAAAAAATGGTGGCCTCTTAATACCAAATTTTCCTGAAGCAGTTTGTGTTGAAAATCGTTGCTCCAATAAATCAAACGAATCACGAACGGTGGTGGCATGCTGAGCCATGGTCTCCAGTTGAAAGCACAAGACCTTCGTTATTAAGTTTTTTAAGAACAATAGTTGGTCTTTAGAACCCTTCAGTCAGGATTACATCTTGGCTTCCTACACCCTTTATGTTGCGTGTATTAATTTTATATATGAGCGGTTCGAGTATAGTTTAAAGTCAATTCCGAATTACATCAGACCTTCTAGATTATGGGGACAATGTAAAGTATTGCAATGACCTATCTGTCCCAAGATAGTGGTATTAAGCACCAGCCATACATACAAACACTTTTATCATCTCCGCTAACGTGTCTGTTTCCTATTCCGAAACCATTTTCCAATGGAGGATTAAGAATCACATATTTATTGGAGTTAGAACCCATACTAGGAAGCACATTAGTCCCTTTGTTCCCTTGACTACTCACAAATGCTCAAAATGCTGTTATTGCAGTTGCTAACTATGCAAGATTTACATTCGCTACACCGATCCAATTCCCATCAATACTACTCTGTTACAGAACCTAACAGAATCTGGCTTGATTTGGTTAAAATGCTTTTACGGCGCTCGTGCTAAGCTAAGTACGAGAGATCTGCATCAGACCGATCCTATTGCTATCATGACCACATGAATATCAACGAAAATTATCTAAGAATCTGCATTGAAAGATCCCAGATTTAGATTTAACTCGTACGTAAAAATAGGTCCACCATACCGTAGTGGAAGTTCTCTCTCGTTTCATTAAGTTGTATCTAGAATGAGATATCCTTACACTGGGATAACCACGGTTTTTGTAAACTGTACAGACGATGGGTTGATTCAAACTTCTTCTCCCAATTACTGTAAAAAATAGTACTCGAGAACCGTATCTAACAGACTATTTTCCTCAGATATATGGCACTATATGCCGTACATCGTTTGCCATATCGATCATATGAAGTGGCGTAGATAATAGTGTTAAAACAAGCTTCTTCTAACTCTGGTAGTATTTAAGGTTACACGCTGATAGCATTTATTTAAAGCTTTCTACCAAACAATAGAATCCGACTTAATAATAAAGACATCCTAGTTATTATTGGTGCAGAATGTACTCTTTTAAAGGACTGCATATCCCCATGTACCACATTTCTCCTAACAACAATAACAACTGTACAATGAATAGTGAAAATGCCTTAGGGAATCTAATGAATGTGTGTCAGAGTATACAGCATTCAAGTTAAATATTGCACCAGGCACTCATTCTCTGCTCGTTCTCTTCATACTCTTTAGGCAACTTCAACCAAATACAATAAAATGTTTTCAAATTTGGCTGTCTCTAGTTGAGTAAATCTCTCTCTTTCTCTCTCTCACTCTTCTCTTTCTCTTACAGTAGGCATGTATTGGTATGGTTGGGGTCATAATTTTAAAGCCGTCCGTAGTAAAAATAAAAAAAATTGGAAAAAAATTTATAAAAATTCTGGCCAAAGAAAAATAAAAACCCCAGAAAATGTCTACAATAGAGTGAGTATGACACATAAAACATTATGACAAACACACACACTCACACACATACCGACGTGTCAATGCTATTCGGAATGGACAGAAATTGAAAATTATGGAAGAAATAAAAAAAATAAACCGAATAACGTTGAATGAATTTAATATGGAACGCAATTTTTCATAACAAAATAAAAAACGAAAGAAAAATTCTCCAGTTTTTCTTCAAAAAAAAATTTTTTTCTCAAAAAACAAAATAAAGGAGAAAAATAAAGTGAAGAAAAATAAAAAAAAATAAAAATAAATTGAATTTGATAAATTGCACAACGGAAATTGCAATTGCTACATAAAATTTAATATATATAACGGGTCTTCCAACAGGAAGTTTCGAATATTGAAGCTTAATAGTGGCCATCCTGTTGAAGTTACTTTGTGGAACGTATGCTCTGCAAGTCGCCGTGGTCTAGTAGGTAGTGCGTTGGCTTATTAGGCGAAAGGCCTGGGTTCGAATCCCAGGTCAGACATCAAAACGAAAATATGAAAAAACTTTTTCGGCGACTTCCTCTCAGCAGAAGACTCTAAGAGTAAAAATTGCCATGAAAAGCTTCTCAAAATCTGTCGTTCGGAGTCGACTTTAAACTGTAGGTCTCGCCACTCAGGTATAAAATTAACGCACACAACATAAGTGGTATGAGAAGCTAGGTCGTAATCCTGACTGAAGGGTTGTAATGGCCAATTATGTATGCTCTGCAGCAGCTGGAGACTGGCTTTAATTTTTAACGGTTAATTGTCTTTAGCGCCAATGTCCATTTCTGGTAGATTTGGGAGACCCAAGAGCATCCAATGCATTCCGAAAAAGTCACAGTTTGTTGGGAATTTCGGTTAATATTTCTTTAAGAACGACGTTGACCTTAGAGTCAATGGCGAGTTCTATAGGTCGTTGACAACCAACCTTTTTTAGCCGGAATTGGATGATGTGGATACCAACAATATATGGTGGCGCTATGCATCATACAATGCATATCACATTGGATATTTTTTTTTTATAAAACCTGCACTCAGGGGATGACCCCTACTCATGCAGTGCATTGTGCAGGTTTATAGGAAAGGTGGAAAGAGAGAGGGAAGATACGAACGGTAAGGAAACGAGTTGCTGCTGGTGATATAAAAATGGCTGTGCTATTTCCTTTACAATTAGACAGTCTACACAACTCGTTCCCAAGAGCCCGCAAGTTTCTCATCACCACTTATGTTGTGTGGTGTGTTAATTTTATACAGAATTGGTGGGACCTACATTTACATTTGACTACGAACGACAGATTTTTTAAAAACAAGAATTCAAGAGAAGAAATCACAAAAATCTTTTTTGTATTTTTTTATTTTTGATGTATGGCCTGGGACTCAAACCCGCTTTACGTCTAATAAGCACACTACTACTATACCTCAAGTGGATATGACCAATGGCTGGGTACAGATCCTGCAATCAACACTATTAGACTTTTTCTTCTTGGATTTTCTCTATCCGAGTGAGTGCGATAAACCACAAGCCTCAGCGGGGTAGTCAAAGCTAAAATATCGTAAATCAGCGGTGAAATTCAAACTGATTTATAAGTCAGAGTAATTGGAAAATTAAAGTTTCGGATTCACTGCATCCAGAGAACTTGATGTGAAAATTTAAACGACGTTGCTTTAAAACTCTTTCGTGACATGTCTGAAAGTCGAAAGAGCTAATAGTTCCTTGTTTCACAGTTTTTTAGGCCAGAAGCAATAGATTCTTGGAATTCGGTAAGAATTTTTTCAACAAGACTAAATAATAAAACTGATTTGAGCAACCTGGGGGAACAGATGCTCTTTTCAAAGAGCAATAGTTCGGCAATATACAAATGCATAGAGGACTGATAGTGGAACAGGAGTGTAGCGTTGTTTATGCAAGAGAGAAAAATTTCTACGTTATTGCGAAACTGGTATTCGCTGTAGTCTAGTAGGTAGTGCGTAGGCTTATTAGACGAAAAGCCAAGGGTTCGTATCCCAGGTCAGACATCAAAACGAGATATAAAAAAATACAGTGTGCTCTCTTTTAAGCGGATGCCTATGGGACTGACAATTTTGTCCGCTTATGAGGAGTGTCCGTTTATGAGAGAAAATCTTCTTTAACACTTTTATTTCCAAAGCAAATACATTTCATATAGTGACAATATAAAATAAACAGAAATTTCATTTATATTTTTGTGAATAAAAGAGAAAACAGTTTAAAAAACATGATATGTATTCAACTGGATTTAAAATAGTCCGAAATTTTAACTTTGCCAGTTTCACCTTTAATTTCAATATCTTACAGATGCATATGAAGAACAATCAGCGTTTTAACACTCCCAAGATCGCTGTGATATAAAGAAAAACCTTTCGGTTTTCTTATGGCTAAATATGCTTCTTTATACGAAGTGAAAGTCGCCGTGGTCTAGTGGGTAGTGTGTTGGCTTATTAGACAAAAGGCCCGGGTTCGAATCCCAGGTCAGACATCAAAAAACGAAAAATATTTCTTTGGCGACTTCCTCTCAGCAGATTTCTGGCAAAGACTCTGAGAGTAAAAATTGCCATGAAAGCTTCTCAAAAATCTGTCGTTCGGAGTCGACTTTAAACTGTAGGTCCCCGCCACTCAGGTATAAAATTAACGCACACAACATAAGTGGTGTGAGAAGCTAGGTCGTAATCCTGACTGAAGGGTTGTAATGACCAATTATGTATGTATGTATACGAAGTGAGCTTGTCTTCAATTTCACTTTTCAGCTCATCTTCAAACGTGGTTGCCAGCGTTTCGTTCCAAGTAATGTTGCGAAACATGTCCTATGTTTTGGAGCTTTCCCAAAAGCTGTTTTTTTTTCTCCAACGCAGTGCAGAATCGTGAGTCTGCTTTAGCCATTGGATTTGGATTTTTCGCCATTTAATCCAAATGTCATATCGGGTAGTGCTCGAAATTATAATCCAGTCTCATAAGCATTGTAAACATCTCGAAGATCATATACTTTAATCAAAGATGGCACTTCTGCGATAAAACTTTTGACATAAACTTGGTTGCCACTTGCAACTTCTCCAGTTGCAGCTCAAAACGTTATATTATGTTGTGCTTTTGAATCTTTCGAGCCAGCCAGATGAAGCATTAAAATCCTTGCTACTCATAAGTGTGTCCGATAAAGTAATGTTCTTATTTCGAATCTTAACAAACCAATCGTAGAAGAATTTATCTATGTTAAGACCCATGGGATTCAACATGCTTCTTTTTCTCTCCGGATTGATATCAGTGTCCCACAATTTTAAAATTTGGTCTTTGTTTTTGCTGTTGCGAGCAGCATGTATTTTACTGATTTTACATTTCTTTGTTAACTCGCGTACACTATGTTTGTCATTTTTATAAATTTCAATGACATTCACTTTTTCTTTAAAAGTTGAAACTGAATACCGATTTAGGCATTGTAATTTAAGAATTTTAAAATTTAATCAATATTTAATCAAAAAATGGTGTTAACATTCTGCAAGTTGTCCGTTTATGGGCAACCAAAAGGTCAATATGTCGTGGAAAAAAGTGTCCGTGTCAGTGTCTTGTTATGGGAGGGTTGACCGCATAAGAGAGAAATATTTCAAATATCCCTTACAATTTTTTTGGTACTGAAAAAAGTGTCCGGTTACTACAGGTGTCCGCTTAAGAGGGGTGTCTCTTAGGGGAGAGTACACTATATAGAGGCGACTGCCTCTCAGCAAAAATTCTGAGAGTAAATAAAATTGCCAGGAACAATTTCCTCAAAAATCTGTCGTTTAGAGTCGACTTTAAACGGTAGATCCCGTCACTCATGCATTAAATTAATGCACACATCATAAGTGGTGTGAGAAGTTAGATTGAAATCCTGGGTTGTAATGATCAATTATAGAAACCCACTTTATCTCAATACTTAAACCCATTCATGTAGCAACAACAAGTTCCCAAAGCCAATGATCCTACGATTCTGTTTGACCAAGAACGTCCGTTTGGGAATAATGTGGTTGCTCGGATAATTGTGCATTAGACCATCAACTATCCTAATTATATTTTAGTGGCAGGACTTACAGCTCTGGTTAATATATTTCCTATTCAACAATGAAATGTAAGGGTCCATACATATACAATGTATGTACTAGGGATGCCAAATGGGATCAAATTTTTAAAAATTGGGATTTTGTAAATTCCGATCCCGAAATCCCGGGATATTTCAGGATAATTTGGGATCCAAAAATACTGAAAAATCAAGGGAAAAATCGCGATTTTCTCTTAATAAAAAAATATATATTTTGTTAAAAATCATTTGTATTCCAATTATGATATCAAAATCATATTTCATTCAAAATAAAATATAAAAACAGCAAGACAAAATGTAGCAAAAAAGCGTCAATTAGCAAAAATTAAAATTATTCATACTACGTATGCAATTGCATTAATTTTAAGAAAATTATTTGGATTCCAATAAAAAGCTTAAAATATCTAACATGTAATCTGATAGGGTTGAATGAATTTTGTTGTCAACATACGCTGCCGTTTAAAAACACTTTTCGCAATCAACAGTTGTTGGTAAAATGTTTCAAGATAGCTGTATGCAGCTTGTAAATATTCACCTCTACCACCTCCTGATGTAAATGAATCTATTTCTTTGGACAGTTGAGTATCTTTGGACAGTTGAGTATCCGATTTTATAGAGCTTTTGCATTCTTCGATAGCATCAAATAACTTTTTATCAATGGGAGTGAGGTTTTCCTCATCTGAGAAGCTATTATCGAAGTCGTGATTTAGAATTCTTTTTCACGACCTTTTGTAGGGTCAAAATACATATGAATTTACAATCCTGGGACAAGTTTTTAAAAATCCCGTGATGCGAGATTTTGTGAATCCTGGAAATCCCGGAATTTCGAGATTCGGGATTTCCCGATTGGCATAGGAGCAGATATATTTCTATAAAGTTTACACAATCAAATCCTTTCCTAATTCTTATCTTTCGATATCTTTCTGAC
This sequence comes from Sarcophaga peregrina, assembly GCA_014635995.1. Classification (NCBI taxonomy): domain Eukaryota; kingdom Metazoa; phylum Arthropoda; class Insecta; order Diptera; family Sarcophagidae; genus Sarcophaga; species Sarcophaga peregrina. Next base: position 48,337,609 of record CM025793.1, read on the forward strand.
GAGCGTTGCCTTAATAAAAATTTAAAATCAACTATCCGTACGTATGTATCTACTATAGTCCTGTGTTACAATTTTTATTCTTTCATTTTTTTCTCTTCCAATTTTCATCTGGGGATTCAACCTCCAATGACAGAAATTTTACCAATAATTATTTTATTTTAGCTGATAACAGTGATCTAAAAAAATACGAGCAGAAAACAATTAAAAATTTCATTGAATGCCAAAAGCAACAAAAAACTTAAAAAAACAAAAATAAATAAAATTTCGTTTTTTTAATCATAGGACAAACGTTGTAATATTAAATACGAAATGAAAAAAATAAACGAAACATGGTTTACACTATGCTACGTGCCAAATTGATTTTGGCAAGTCTGTGTAAATATTTTTGGAATTTTTTTTCAAAAGGAATTTAGATTCGTTGAAAAGGTATTTAACATAGATATTGTAGTTAGTAAACGAATGATAATCAATAATTATTTGATATTTTTTTTTTTGCTCATGATATCCAATACAATTGCTTGTAAAGCGCCTTCCAGCTGGGACGTTTGTACGTTGATGGGAATCAATGTTATAGAAGCAACTTCTTTCAAATTAATTGTCATTTATTCATTCATTTATTCAGACTGTTTTGCCAAATATAGGCAACTATAGGCAACGACATATGTTCAAGTGAACCTGCTATCGGGCAGTTGACAACTGACCCTAATTTCCAATGAAAAATCATCGCCAGAAATATGTGGCCTGAAGGAACGATAGCGATATAAGGGCCCTTCTCTCCTCTCGAATAAGGTATTGTTTTGGGTAGATTTTGTGCCTGGGGATGCCATTGCTCAATATTTCTTTAAGAACGACATTTTTGATGCCATCACTGTCACCCATCCACGAAACAAATTTCATTCATATCCCACATACATACTCTGTTTCATTTAAATATAAAAATATAGGGTGGGTCCGCTATTTGTTTAAATTTGAATCATCAATTGGTTCTTTTTCGGCAATACATACTTATGTCTTCACTTCTGTCACAAAATTCAGTATCTCCATTCGTTATCACCTAACGAAGAGATTTACGCTTGAGAAACTTTGGGATTTATTAGGCCAACTAACAACTGCTCGATGACGTTGATTTTGCGAAAAAAAAAATCATCTTTTTATAAGAAACTCGTCGGTACATTAATAAGCAAAATTACCCTATTTGGAGCTCAGAAAAGCCATACGTGGTCTTACAGAAGCCATTGAAGAAATCAAGAGTGTTCGTTTGGTGCATATTGATTTGTACGATGTTTAGCTTTAACAGGATGGTATAATTTGCCACAGATCTCATGTCACAATTGATTTATTGCGTCAAATGTTGGCACAAATGTTCGCCTTCAAATGCTCGATTGTCGACATAACACTTTACATTAACGGAATCCCAAAACAAATAGTCTAACGGTTTCAAATCGCAGCTTCTTGGTGGCCAATTGACCGCACCATTCGACTAATTAAACGACCATCAAACGCTTGAAGCAATAAATCGTTTATGCCCTGAGATGTGAGGCAAGTTCCACCTTCCTGTTGAAACCAATCATTGTTCACTTCAATACTATGAAGAGCGGGTACAAAAAATCAGTTGTCATGCTGTGGTAGGTAACTGCATTGACTGTAATGGTTTCTCAGTCCACATTTTCATAGAAATAACGATATGCCTTCGATATATCCACATTCTGAATCGTAAGTTATAACGAAGCCTTATAGGAGCCATATAAGCAATTCTCATTGGACCTGCCGTCAGTTCAACCTAACCTAAGCTAAGCTAAGCTAATCCTATGCTTTCTGGTTGTTAATATGATACCCAAGGTCGAAAACTCTCTCGTCAATTACCTGACTGTGCCATATTAGGTCTATTCGTCTAGTCCTGGAATATTACAGTGGTCAAATGTCCATATGATGTGAATATTTTACGGTTCTGCTACCACGTTAAGATATGCCACGATTTAAAACAATTCTCAAACTAATGTTGTAAGAACAAGTATTCATACAGTCATCTGGCTGTACAGGTTTCTTGCAGTTGTTGCTCTTATAGAACGTCGCCGCAATCTAACAGGTAGCAGAGAACAGCAATGAGTATTCAAAATGATGAGTAGATTCGAGTCGTACTTATAATTGTATATAATTGTGTGTATGCTTTGATTGTTGTCTTTGTTTTTCCTTTCTTCTTTGTTTGTATATGCAACAACAATAAAGGCTGTAAATTTTGATGAATGATTCGAATCACTAGAATCACTTATAAGTATTTTTCTAAATTTATGAATGAGAATGAGTAGGTGTATGAATCAAATATATTTCGAATCATACTTATTTTCTGCTTCGTGTAAATGTTAAGTAGAGAGGGGTCGAAGTCAATAACATCATGCATATAGTTAAGTATGAGTACGACGAGTACTTCCAACTTTGAGTATGAGTAGTGTGTATATCATATTAAAATAAGCATGAATGCGTATAAGTATCAGAGACCTTTTGTTTCTAATTAGACATCAACTTTACTTAACTATATGTCTAGTCACTAATGAAATAATTTTCGCTTGCTCGTTATTAAAAATGATATTGAATTTTCCCCGGACTTTCTCTCTCTCCCTTTCCCTTTTTGCCTGGAGTTTGTTAAAAAAAAATATTTTTCCCTCCTTTTTTGCCAACTATTTTGGCCAAATTTACGGTTGTTATTGTTGCTTATTTTAATGGCCATTATTGCAATAAAAAAGGATAAAAAAACGAAAACGTTAACTCTAACAAGGACCTTGTTTTTGATGACTAACCAATTTGAATGAAAAAAAAGTCGAATAGAATGGGTAAAAAAGAAAAACTAAAAAGCACGCCAGTAAAATTATGAGTCTGGCAATAAAAAAATACGATTATTAAACAGTACTTAAGTTAGTATAGCAATTAAATAAATTAAAAATATTTTTAGTTTCGTTTATGTCACAACACAGAAGAGTGGGTAAGAGAGAGAGAGAGAGAGAGAGAGAAAGAACGCCACTACTAGTGCTAACAAAGGATATCCGGTTGCCATATTAAATTTGCTTTTTTATAGGTTCCACATCTGCATATGCATTGTATGAGCTGATATAAGAGGAAATTAATTCAAAAATATTAGACGGACATAGTGTTGGTGTTTTCTTACGACATACTTAAGTAATTTGTTAATAAAAATCTAATTAAACAACACTACACTTTACTAACCCAGTGGGGGGTATTGGTTTGAGTTTTTCAATTCTGATCGTTATTAGGTTTCATATTTTTTTTGTTTTCTTCCACTTAGAATTGCTATTAATTAATGACCATTAAACGTGGTTATAAAATTTCTTAATTTATCAGGATGCACTCAATTAATTGTGGTTACCACCATGTCAACTGATGCCACCATGTCAACTCATAAGAGTGAATCAATGCAGTCCTTTTTAATCAATAAAATGCCCTTATACGAGGATAAATGTGTTAAATGCACAATTTAACAGATCTTAGACTGACTCTTTGGTAGTTTTCAGCCGAATCGAAGACCATAGTCTCCATTACCTGTGATCCTTATTAAATAGATATGCAACAGGCTTCAATCTAACAGAGTCTACAATGCCACTATTACACCAAACGTAATCCCCTCTCTGCATCTAATCTAACTCACCCTGAACACCAATAATATACTGTCGACTATTAACGGGTGCAGAGGCAGGAGAAGCTCTCTCGGACCTGCAATACGGATTTAGGAAAGGACGGTCCACTGTTGACGAGATAAGGAGGGTAGTCGACATTGCAAGAGATGCAATAGAGGGCGAAAGATGAAGATTTGGCACCAAGGCATACTGCGCGGTTATCACACTCGACGTTAGAAACGCTTTTAACTCAGCGAATTGGGGGCAAATTATGAGAGCCCTCTTTAACATGGCTACGCCGTCATACTTAATGGAGATTCTGAACAATTTCTTTCAGGACAGGAAGGTATATACCTAACGGGTGAATGAAAGCAGGAATACGTAGTGACGGCGGGTATCCCGCAAGGCTTTGTAATTAGCCCACTACCGTGAAACATTATGTACGATGGAGTACTTCTACTGCGATTGCTAAACGGGACTATTATTGTAGGCTTTGCAGATGACATTGCCATAGTCTCGGTAGTTAAGAAGGTATAAGGAATAGAGAACAAAACCAACACAGCGATTCGAAATATTGGAATATAACTGGATGAGGCAGGTTTGACACTTGCTGTACATAAAACGAAAGCCGTCTTGATAAGCGGCCGGAAGATAGTGGAGAAGATGAAAGTAACCGTTCGAGACACAGAAATTGAATCAATGAGGGCAATAAAATACCTGGGAATGATTATTGACGACATATTAAATTTCAAGGAGCATCTGTAACGCAGAGCGGACTGGCGAGGACGATGCCAAATATTGGAGGACCAGGTCCCTTCAAGAAGAGGATAATTTCAGCGGTAGGAACGTCGATTATGCTTTTCGCTTGCCCCATATGGTTGGAGACACAGACAAAGAGAATACTGTCCTCGGTGTATCGTCTAAGCGCGATTAGACGGATAAGTGGCTTCAGGACAATGTCTGATGAAGCGGCATTAGTATTGGCAAAGGTAATATCAATAGACATATTGACGGATGAGATGAGGCGGATATACTTTCGCCGCCTCGAGTATCCAGGACGGACAGCGGATATAAAAGCGGAGGAAAGAAGGACTTCCTTGCACAAATGCCAGTCACGATGGGAGAGCAGTTTAAAGGGAAGATGGACATTTCACGTTGTTCCTTCTATAATCCTTTGAATGGAGCACAAACATTGCGAGCTGAATTACTAAGTGACCCAGTTCCTAATTGGTCATGGATATTTTAGGAAATACCTGCACAGATTTGGACATGATACTTTCCCTATATGCCCAAACTGTGTAGATGAAGAGGAAGATGCGGAGCATATTCTAACATGCTGCCCCAGATTTAGATGGCCCGGAGAAACTAGATTAGGACCAATCCGGCTCATTTAGCAGGTCTTGAATTCTAGGACGCTTTAGAGCCAATACTGCTAGAAAATGGCCGAAGTACTGTTGATGCTCCGAAGGTTGGAGGAACGAAGGCGAAATTTGAGATAACGTGATCAAGCTTTCGAGCTAACCAACCAGCCCACCGGATGTAATACCTTATGGCTAGTCCCGTGGGGGGAGAGTGGTTGAAGTATTTAGATTAAATCGCTCAGTGGTATGTTCTCAACGTCTTCAAATGCGGCATAATCTGTGTGACATGTAGCAGCGTTCTATTGAAACTCTATGTCCTTGGTGCCAAATCATACAGTTTCGGACAAAAGAAGTTGATAACCGTCAACCTATAGAGCTCACTATTGACAGAGATGGTCTGGTTAACGTCGTTCACAAAGAAATATGAACTGATGATGCCACCAGCCCAAAATCCACTCCAAAAAGTGGTCGATTTTGCGGTCCATTTCATTAATAATCAAGCTGGTTATGTGTTTGAAAACAAAATCATTTCACGTAAAATTATTCTATCTGATAATCCTATATTGGATTCAAAATAAATTGCAGGCATGTCACTGTAGTGGCATAAGAAGTTGAAAAGGTTATGAGTTTCATTGAAAAGGAACCACCAAAGGTACTAAGAAATCCTTATTCCAATGCGCGAAAATTCGAAAACTATGGAAACTCAAAGCAGAGATAAAACTTAGTATTACTAGATAAATTCTACCATTCCCCCCCTTACCTACGTTCCCTCCTTTCATCCTATATCCTCTATTCCCTTCCTTCCCTAAGGACATTGTACAATGGGTCGCTTTCCACCTCCGGGTACAGTACTTGTCTTAACCGACAAGTACACTTCCTTTAACCTAACCAAACCCAGATAAATTCCACAGCAAATTGACAAAAATCGGAAAAAAGCAAGTCTCAGATGCGCATTATAGTCTACATGTGTCATTGGACCACATTTTTTTAAACGTAACCTTTACCTTAAAATAACCTCACTTGTATATTTAAGTATATACAGTGATCTAGTAAGTAGTGTGATGACTTTTGACGTATGACCAGAGTTCAAATCCCAGCTCAGACATCAAAACGAAAGTATGAAAATATTTTTTCGGTTACTTCCTCTCAGCAGATTTCTGGCAAGAACCCTGAGAGTAAATAAAATTGTCATCAAAAGAGTCTCAAAAACCTATCGTTTGGAATCGACTTCAAACTGTAGGACCCACAAAATAAGTAGTGTGAGAAGTTAGGTTGCAATTCCGACTTAAGAATTGTATAGGCAAATTATGTATGTAGACTATATCCTCACTGTTGATTTCTTGCAAAAACTCTACGAGTAAATAAAATTGCCACGAAAAGGTTTTTAAAAGCTTTTTAAAAACTAGTCATTCGGAGACGACTTTAAAGTGTAGCTCCCGCAGAATTAACATTAATTAACGCATGCTACATGAGTGGAGTGGGAATCTAGGTCGTAATAATGACTGAAGTGTTGTAATGACCAATTAAGTTGTATGTCATTTAAATGGCAACTTCTGGCGAACATTTTGAAGTAGTTTTCAATCATTTTGTTTTCCACATTTCAAATGATTTTGAAATGTTTTGCGTTAATTGTGTTCATACGGTCTACAACAAAAATTTTAAAAGTCTTTAGATGTCATCATCTTGATGAGCAAAAACGTAAATGACCTTCTTTCTGCAATTTACTCTCACAGTTTTGAACACAAATCTGCTGAGAGGAGGTTCCCTAAGAAATTTTTTTCATATTTTGTTTCGCTGAAGATGTTTAACCTGCAATTTGAACCGTGGCCTTACGTCTATTAGACCAAGGTACTACTTACTAGACTATGGCGACTTCACATAAACAAAATTCATTGGCGGTCATTTAAATAACATTGTAGTGAAATAGAAGTTCTTACATAATCGTGTGTTTTATTTCCCTTTAATTTTCAAATAAATGCCTTAAGATCTTTAGTAAAAAAGAAATTCAATATTCCATACAACTATTATTATAAAAATAAAGAGAAAATAAAGAGAAAACAAACTATTAACTATTTCAACTGAAAATCCATTAAATATATCACTTCGAAATTAATTTGGTTGCAACTCCTGTTTTCTCCATTTCAAAGTAAATTACCCGCAGGACCACCTATTTCTTTTTCTTATGGACATCGTACATCCGAATCTATTAGTGTTAAAGGAATTGACCCCAAGTATTAATATAAACACACACACTGACAAACTACTGTTTCCTTTACGGTTTTCTGCAGTTTTTTTTCTTCCAAAATTAAGAGCGAAGCTATAAAACGTGAAAGGAAAATGGAAGGAAAACCTCAAAGTATGTTACACTATTACTGTTACTGCTAGTGCTACTACAACTACTGCCGGTTCTAATAAGAAAAAAACTGGAGAAAACATTGCAGCACAATTGCATTTGTAATGGTAATAGTAACAGGAATGGATATCTCAAGCTGAAACCCGTTAATGCACACACACACACACACTGTTTTAAAAGAGAAAAAGAAAAAGAGTACCCGTATAAATAAAAACCTTAAAGTAGTATTAGTTAATGCACACAATAATATCGCCCTAGTCAAAGGTTGTTATTTAAAGAAGAACAAAAGAGAAAAAAAGTAGCGGAAAAAAAGTAGCGGAAAAAACAAGTGAAACAGTAAAAACAAAAGAGAGCAAATGAAGAATACAAGAGTTTATTATAATGCTCAATTACGTTTCCACTGTTTGTGTATGTTATTATATTCTCTTTACTACTACTACTACTCTCTCATTTAGTCCTCCTTGTTTTTTATTCATAAAAAAAATTTACGGGGAAATTTGTCTGCCAAACAAGCAGGCAGGCAGGCAGCCAGCCAGCCTGCCACTCTGCATGCCTAACCGTCTCTGTAACTCTGTGTAAGTACATGTATTAACATTGACTGTACATTTTATGTAGAATTCTCTTCACCTTTTTTTTAATATCCCTTTGTGTATCTATGTATATGAGAATATATAGTCGTAGGCATTCATTTAAACACATTTATTTTTTATATAATTTAGTAGGACATTCGTTAGAATGTACATTCATTAAAATTCTCACAAAGTGTCCTTATTATAGCACAGGCATGGTAAAGTACTGCAACTAGACAATTTACTTTACTTTCTCTCAACCTACATGTCTCTCTTATACCCTTCAGAAGGCTATACAGAATCAGTAAGAATAATTTCCTGCCTATTCTATGGTGAATACTAACATTTTACCATTTTCTAATACGATCTTCTCGTCACAGAGCTTGCATATTGGCCTTATATCGATCCCTATTCCAAAACAAATTAAGTCTGAGGCAAGCTGATTCAACTTGCCATTCTAAACACAAGTCAAACTCATGTTAGCTGAATGAGTGCTTGGCCAGCCGGCCTATTGTGCAAGTTTAGATTCAAGCATATCCTTCGATGGTGTAAACATTCCCTTGTAAGCAATGCTATATGGCTCACTATATATCATTGAACCATTAGTACACTAGGGAATGGTTTCTCACACAAAACGTTATGTTTAGCCAAATTAGTCTTTTTAGCCTTATTACTTAGTATTATTTTGAAGCTCCCTGAGACTAGTCGCGATCCCCAAATTTTAGTTAGTTCCTTATATTTAGTTGTCTCGCTTTAACCTATCCATAGACCGCATTTCTCTGGTCATCACTAACTATGCAACGGGCTTAAGTCCATTATTTCTTTCTTAAGTGCCCTTATTTCTCGCAGCCTTATTACTCAGTCTTGTTGCAGAGCACACCGTTCTCTGGTACAGTCTAGAGGACAATAAAAAATGAGGCTTGACAAATCGAATGCCTGAGAAAATCGAATTGTCAGATCTCGATACCCTTTTCTAGTTAATATCACTTACACTTGTCTCCCGTAAGCCTTATCATAGTTTCCATGGCTAGCTATCTATGCAACTCGTTTAATCCATACCATTCATCTATTGCAGTGTCATAATGTCTTTTAGCCTTACTACCCAGCCCGTTTGCGCTGCATTAAGTTGTCTGGTACTGTTCAGAGGACAATTCAGAATGCGGTATGACAAATTGAATGAAACATTTGTAAGGCATTTGATTTTTTAGACATCGATCAGTTAATATCAGATTAGAGTAGCCTCTCGTTAGTCCCATCAAAATACACATGACTCTGATATCAATGCAACGAACTTAAATCCGACAGGGTCATTGGGCATTGCCACTGTTTTACCAATGCAATCCCATCTCTGTAACTAATCTGGCGGCACCTGTTCAGAAACTATTTCACAACAAAATATGCATCGTAGAGGCCACGGTGAACCGGATTATTAACTCACACAACCAATATCCCTCAGGGGAAGATCATCTTCGGCTTTTTGCACACATAGGGCACTAACATCAACAATGTTCGTTAAAAATAGCGTAAAAATGCATTCACTTGCTTGTCAGCTTTCAATGAAGCAGGTTCTCGTCGCTTCTTTTTGAAATTTTTTTGTATAACAATTATACACTCAGAGAAAAATTACAGTAGGATTCACTATTTTCTAATGAGATTCACTAATAACAATGGAAACGATCTCCATTTTTAAAAGAATATTTGTCAAGTTAAATATGCAATTTTTAGGGATTTGGCACTGTACATTTTCCACTTTTATGATAATATTACTAACAATTTACCTCTGGGTTAAACTCATGCCGCTCACAAATACGCTCACATTTTTGTCATGTTCTCTTTGTGTCGACGTCTGCACACAATTCTTCTCGGGTCCCTGATGTTTACCGACACTTGACCAGTGAGACATGCAACTTTCTAGTGCAACAAAATTCCCAGAAGAATTTCTTACATTAGAGGAGTTTTCCCCACACGAGTCAACGGTTGTACATCTAAATACCACGAGGAAGCAATCGAGTCGTCTTTGTCTAGTAGATAGTGTATGGGCTTATTAGACGTAAAGTCAAGGTTCAATCTCCAGGTCAGACATCTCCAACAATAGAAAATATGATAGAAATATTTCTTCGGCTTCTTGCTCTCAGCAGTTTGCTAGCAAAACCTTTAGTGTAAAAAAAAAACCTGGAATAACTTCCTCAAAAATCTGTCGTTCGGAGTCGTTTTTAAAGGGTAGATCCCGTCACTTATGTATAAAATTAACACACACAACATACGTGGTGTTTTTCCCCCTTTCTCCTACATACCCTCCTTTCATCCTTTCCCCTCCTTCCCTCCTTTAGGATGTTGTACAATGGGTCAGTTGGACCTCCGGGTACTGTACTTGTCTTGTTTGACAGGAACACGTCCTCTAACCTAACCTAACGTACGTGGTGTGAAAAGCTAGGTTGTTATCCTGACTGAAGAGTTGTAATGAATAGTTATGTCTAGTAGGTAGTGTATTAGCATATTAGACGTAAAGCCAGGGTCCCAGCCTCAGGCCAGACATCAAAACAAAATACAAAAAGTATTTTTTCGGCGATTTCGTCTCAGCAGATTTCTGGCAAAAACTCGGAGAGTAAATAAAATTGCTATGAAAAGTTTCTCAAAAAAATCTGTCGTTCGGGGTCGACTTTAAACTGTAGGTCCCGCCACTTATATATAAAATTAGCACACACAACAATAGTGGTGTGAAAAGCTAGGTCAGTAATCCAGACTGAAGGGTTGTAATGAAGAATTATGAATGTATGTCTAGCAACAACGCCACTGACAGCTGATCAAGCAGACATTTTATGAAGACGATAACAATACTGCACTGAAAGTTAGTAAACACACTTGTTTGAAGTCTTCGACTGCTGCGGTCAAACGAAAGTTATCCTAAAAACATCGTCAACCTATTAATTATTATTGAATTGATTGGTTACTTCAAAATAATAAATTTAAGAAAATAAATAAAAACAACAAATTAAGTGCCTTTAAACCGTTGTCAATGAGTGTAACTCTATGAAAGAGTATATTTCTGTATTACTGTGTATATTTGTCTGAATTTGTGTGTGTTTATGTATGTGTGTATGTTTTTACATAAATTACTGCAGTCCAATGGTATTTTTAGGGGGCATTTACAACAAATTGAAGCGCAAGTAATGCAATTAAACATTTTTGTTATAATAAATGGGTTTAAAAGCAGCAAGAAAATGTTTGAATGGGACTTTAATTAAATGTCCGTAGTTTAAATAATTGATGATAATTTTTATGCTCTTTTATCTTGCCTTGTCTAACGTCTCTATCTCTCTCCCTCTCTCTCTTTGTTATTAGACTCATAATTTTTAAAAATAAACTTTTTAATGCACAGACCCGCAGATAATGGCATTTGTGACTATGACACTCTGTACATACATTGTATACGGAATTTTAAATGTAATTTGTTTTAATTTATCAAAAAAATAAAAATAGGAAGAAATTTAATAAATTACAACAAAACATTTAAAATTTTGCATTAGAAATGAATTAAAACTCTTTATGGAAGTTATCAACAAAATGGATGCAGTAAGAGGCAACGTTAACGATACCTTTATGAAGTCGCCGTAGTCTAGTCGGTATTGTATTGGCTTATTAGACGTAATAGCCAGGGTTCGAGCCCCAGGCCAGACATCAAAATAAAATACAAAAAGTATTTCTTCGGCGACTTCCTCTCTCCAGATTTCTGGGAAAACTCTGAGAGTAAATAAAATTGACATGAAAAGTGTCTCATAAAATCTATTGTTCGGAGGCGACTTTAAACTGTAGGTACCGCCACTCATGTATAAAATTAACACGCACAACGTAAGTGGTGTGAGGAATTAGGTCAACAATCCTTACTGAAGGATTGTAATGACGAATTATGTATGTGTAGTATACACCAATTAACATAAGGATGCCCATACCCTCTTACATATTATCTTCCACTAGGGACTCTCGAACTATAGCAGCCATCTTGTTGAAATGTCATCTTCCAATTTAGTTGTAATTTATTCAGTCTGTTTTTGCCTAATCACCATGGACAACGATGAGTGTTTTCTGACTGAGCTAAGTTGAACTTTATTTTCATCGAAAAATCTTTAGTGATGAGGACTATTTCACATAACAAACAACCTTTTCGAATTATGCTTCGACACCAATCCACACGAGATCCAAGATCGTTCAATGAATTTTGAAAAAGTCCCTGGTTTGGCGGTCCGTTCCATAGAACGACATTAGCCGCGGTATCACTATCAACGCTGAGCTCTGAAAATATATGTCAACGTCCAGCACTGCGGATAACCATAACTTCTTGTAGTCTGAATCAGAGATCAGCATATGATAACCGACTTTGTTTCGCTCGCTATTGAAGAATATGACTTTTAGAATATCTGGTTTCAACAAGACGAATATGTGGTTTCATATGCCACACAACTCGAGCGAATATGAGTTTATAGCAAGAGACATTTCCTGGCCGCGTAATTTCTCGTCGCGACGATATCAAGTGGCCACCAAGATCATGCAATTTGACACCATTACAATTTTTTGCGGTGCTACGCAAAAGAAATTATTATGCACAACATTCGTCAAGTTGTGGCTGAAATACCGCCCAATATGTGTCAAAAAGTGGGCGAAAATTACCTCAAAACAATCATTGCTTGCAACAGTTCGCATGGCGGTCATTTAAATGATGTAGTGTTTCACACAAAATGTCAACGTTCAAACTTACTTTTGAAACCACGAAATGGATAACCCGTTATTTTTCTTGACTATTAAGAAAACTTAATAGCCAAAAGTTACTTCATGAAAATCGCAATCATAGTGAACGTGTCCCTTCAAGTTTTGGCGAAAGTCCAATATAGTGTCAAGGTACTTAATGGGTTCCGAGTCGGTGACTATTTATGTCTAAGAGTAGGTAGTGTTTTCGCTTGTCAGGTGTGAGGCCTCGGTACAAAACTAAAATATGAAAGAAAAAACTCTAAGAGTTTCTAAAAAACCTGTCGTTTAGAATCGAGTTTGAATTGTAGTTTATACCTTTCATGTATAAAATTAACACACACAGCATTAGCGGTGTGAGAAGCTAGCTCGCAATCTTGACTAAAGGGTCTGCTCTACTAGATTTATGACTCCAGTTGTACGAGTTTCAAGTTACTCCAATAAATTTACGAATCTGAGAGTAGATCATCAGATATTGTAGGCAAAGTTTAGTTATAACTCTGCTAATACATTACACTCTGTGACAAAATAAAAAAAATTAAATACACCCGGCTAATGACATAGTGTAGGTTGTGAGTTATGTTGACTAGATTTCAAGAATAATTTTTTTATATTTCTCGAACCCTCCAAACTTGTTTTATTTGACAAAAACAGTTTTCTTTAGACTTTACGCACAAAATTCTGGATTACTCAAACATTTCTGACCCGATTTCCAAAATTTAAGTCTTGTTGGAAAGGAGAGAGATAGATCCTTAAAACGGTATATATTAATATGCTGAGAGATTTGATGAGATAAACTTGCAAAACGCAAATTTTTTTCATATTTTTCAAGTTTGTCATTTCATAGTATTTGCCGTATACAGTTTTAAGGGTTCATCTCTCCCCTTTCCACCAAGATATAAATATTGGAAATCGGGTCAGAAATGCTTGAGTAATCCAGAATTTTGGGCGTAAAGTCGAAAGAAAACTGTTTTTGTCAAATAAAATAGGTTTGGAGGGCTCGAGAAATATAAAAAAGGCACATTTGAGTTCTATTCAACTAACTCATCAACATCGACTATATAGTTACTCGGGTAAATTTTCACTGTCGCACCGTGTTATCTTTCATTTAAGGAGTCCTAAAACAGACAAGGTAATGCAATGAACTAGAAATTGGTTTCAAAGACTTCTTCCAGTTGAAAAAATTCTTTAACGTTTATTTTGTTGGTTTTTTCTTTTCACTTTAAAATGTTTCCTTTTAAATGCAATTAAAATTTAATTCATGTCTGTATTATTGCCATGGAATGGAATTATTTTGCAATGAAATGAAAACAATACGCAGATAATAATAAAAAGAAAAACAACAAAAAAAATTCCTTCCATTGTTGTATTCCAAACAATTGCCATGTTTAACATTCAGCCAGAAATGCATTTAATTAGACGCATGGCATGTAATTGTTACACGATAGCGTTGTTAACAAGGTGGCCAGAGGCAAATGCAACAAAGAATATCGAATTCAAATGAATGCAGACGTACAGTCTAATGAAACCATTTATTTATTAACAGTAACAAAGGGGGGGAGGCATGATATTTCGCCTGCAATATGGCTACCTGCCAGTAAAAGTAACCATTTTAACAGGTTGGAAATGCAAATAAAAAAAGCGAGTCCTTACGATGGCAATTTTTAATGTTTTGTGTGGGTGTGTGTTTTTGTTTTTTTTTACTTTTCAGGTGCCAGAACGTGTACGAGCTATGAATGCAAGCATTAAATTGCTGCTGATTGTGAGGGAACCGGTGACAAGAGCCATTTCTGATTACACTCAATTACGAAGTCATGCAGCAACAGCCACTTTGCCATTGGCCGCCGTCGAACAACAGTCACCCACATCATCAGCAGCAGCAGTAGCAGCCGCATCCCCATCATCGTTGTTGTCGGCCAAAATGTCATCATCATCGGCGCATTCAATGTTGTACAACAAATTAAATGCGGGTTTTTCCTCATCACAACAATATGACAATTCATTAGGTGGTGGAGGAGGTGGCAGCGGCAATGGTGGTGTCGGTGGCGGTGTAGGCGCAGGTCGTATTATAAATAGCAATTCAATCTATGGCCCAGGTGGTGCCGGTGCTGGTGCTGTAAAAACGAATGTAAAAAATCCTTACAATAGCCATCGCCAGTATGAGACCACTACCACAGCAAGTCCACAAACAAATATGGCCAGTTCAACGGCACAAATTCTATCAAAGTAAGTTTGTATGTGTGTAAGCATGTGTATCTGTTTAACAGTTCTTTTAAAAAAATACGAAACGAAAAACGTTTAAATTTTTTATGTTTTTTGTAGATCCTTTGAGGAATTGGCCATCTTTCCCAATGGCACCGTTAATGAGTCCTATCGCCCATTAAGCATATCCATGTATCACTTGCATTTGCATCGTTGGCTGGAAGTCTTCCCACGTGAACAAATTTTAATCGTTAACGGTGACCGTTTAATAGATGATCCCGTGTCGCAGTTGAAAAAAATTGAAACATTTTTGGGTGAGTATCCAATGCATGAGACAATGAATTCTTGTTATTGAACAGGTTTTATATCAGCGCGAAACAAAAGGAGTTACTTAAGTTTGGTATTCCCAGCAATTACTTGAATTTATTTCTTAATAAACGTAGAAAAAGTGGACAGTCTGGAGGGAATTATTTCAGTTCGTTGTATTGTTGCATATACAGCAAGTGTAGAATCCTAACCCGTATTAAAATAAATGCTGGCAACTGTAACTGCCTGCAATCGAACTTATTACGTCCAGAGGGTTTCATAAACATCTGAACATAAATCGGCCTTGCACTACTGCAAACCTTAAGAACTAAATTCCAAATACCAGAATTTTTTTTAAGGGAAATGCTGCTTTCCAAAAACAACTAAATTCGACTGAAGTCAGGACGCCATTTGAAGCCTCGTCTTATTTTCATCATTGTTGGACGAACGAGATCCAGTTTTTTTTTACACTTGTTCAGACTTTAATTGTTTCGGAGAGATAACATAAATAAGAGGATAAATATATCACCCATAAGGCTTTACGTGTCTAAAACGCCAACAGCACACTGACAGATAGAATAGGCAGGCTGTCCTGATCAACAGTACACTCTGTTATACTACAACTAAAACATTATTTGATATACTCGACCTCTGATATTCTATTGAAGCATATGGCTAAAATGGTAGCTGAATTTAGCCAATTGCATGGATAATCATGCCAAACACAGGGGTATAAACATTCTCTCTACTGCATATAATGTTCTTACGGGCGTATTATGTGAACGTCTGAAGCCACTAGTCGAAACATTGATTGGACTTTACCAGCGCGGCTTCAGACCTCGCAAGTTCACCATCCACCACAATCACTATCGCTACGTCAAATTCTGGAGAAGGCCCACGAAGAACAAGTCGACACACACGGTCTTTTTGCCTCATAAGGAATCGTGTTCCTGCCGCAATATCTATGCTCGGTACACAAGCGAAGTTGATAAGGCTATACAGAATAACAGCAATTCCTGCAGCTCCGTCAAGATAAGAATGGACTTCTCTGAACCTTTTGATAGTGTGCGAAGTTTCAGGATAGACGTCCCCTTATCATGGAGAGTGTTCTGCGGAAGTGCATCGCAAGGGGAGTTGTTGCTGCTGTCTTTAGTGCAGAGAGTTTATTAAGATGGGACTGTCAGTAAATAAGGGCCGAAGTATATAATATCGACCAGTAGGGACATGTGACACATTAAGTCTCAGATTACGGCCGATAACAATACGCTCGATGTAAACACGAAACTTATTTATCACCAAAAATGATGCCAGTATGGAGATCAAGCTCAGGATCACTCTTACCAGCAAGTGATATTATGGTCTTAATATGCAATTGACTAGTGGAGACTTCTCCTGTACGGCAAAAGTAATGCTCTACAAGACGTTCATCCTCCCCATGGCTCTTTGTAGCGCAGAAGCATGGACAGTATTAAGCACTGATGCAGCAGCCTTGAGAGTATTCAAGGGAAAAGTCTTAGGTAAGATCTTCGGTCCAATTCAAGTTGACTATGATTTCGGCATCTGATTCGAACAGTAAACTGTATAAGCTCCTTAGCGACATGAATGTTGTGCCGTGTATTAAAATCCAGCGGCTGCGCTGGCTTGGCCATGTTGTTCGAATAGAGGTGAACTCTCCGGGATGGGTATATGATGCAGATATTTGTGGAACACGACGAAAAGGACTAACTTGTTCGAATTGGAAGGACCAGTTAGGTGTGACAAACTGGCGTATATGCCCAAGAAGGAGAGGCGCCTAGAAAGATGTATTAAGGCAGGCCGAACAACCATTTATCGGGTTTTGTTAATGGCCAGTTAAATAAGTAAGTCAGTAAGTAGGAATGGATAATCACAAAAAATTGGATATTTTGGGCTGCACAGGACTCAGAAACTCCATGGCAGATATTTGAATGATGTTATATACCCTAGACAATTTTATCAATAGGGCTTTCAAACGAATTAATAACTTTGATGATATCAAAAAGAAGTTAGTTAATAGGTAGTATGTTGACTTCTTACGCGTAAGGCCTCGGTTCAAACCACAGGTCAGAAGTTCAGACGTCTTTCAAATATTTCTTCGGTGACTTTCTCTCAGGAGATTTCTGGCAAAAATTTCTGTATAAAATTAGCATACCCGACATAAGTGGTGTGAGATTCTAAGTTGTAATCTTGACTGAAGCATTGTAGTGACCACTTGAGTGTGTATAGCAAACGGAGCGCTTAAAAAGGATCCTTTATCTTACAAAAAATATTTGTTTTTATTTTAAAATTTTAATATGTATTCCTGCTAAGCACCCTTTGTAAGGCACATGCATTTAAAATGAACTTTTCAGCTGCAGCATCATTAAAATTAAATTCCTTTTCTGGCTTTGTACCTTTTTACCAACTATGCTGTCCTTTATTTGCCTTAACGTTTCAAACTGAGTGTTGTAACACCAACAATTACAGGATTAAGGGCAAGTAAAGGCTGAGTTTTCCTATTTTGATTAGAAATTCCAAAAATTCTTTGTTAGAAAATATTTTATAAAATACCTGGAGCTATGAGCATACAGTGAGTGACAAAAGAAACCGTACATTTAAAAAAAGTATACATTAATTAATTATAACGGTAATTTTATTAAAAAATATTGCTTCATTGCCAAATTTTAAAATTTAAATCAACAAACAAAATTATAAAAAATTTCGAAATATTATCTAATTTTTTCGGGCACTCTCCGTAAGTGGTAAAAGTTAAGTTTGGTGATTGTTATAATTCTGTAATTAGTGTACAGTTTCTTTAGAAGTCGCTATGGTCTAGTAGGTACTCTGTTGGTGTATTAGACTTTAAGGCCTCAGTTCAAATCCCAAGTCAGATATTAAAATGAAAATATAAAAAAAATATTTCTGCGGCGACGTCCTCTCAGCAGATTTATGGAAAAACTTTGAAAACAAATAAAATTTCCATGAAAAGCTTCTCAAAAATCTGTCGTTCGAAGTCGATTTTAAATTGTAGGTCCCGCCACTCGTGTATAATATTCTGAGAAACTAGGTTGCAATCCTGACTAAAGAGTTGTAATCACCGATTACGTATGTATGTATCAGAAATCAGCAATTAGTATTCAAAACGATGAGTAGATTCGAGTCATACTAATAATTTCAGATACATATAAGCATTCATACTTATTTTGATGTCATACTCACACTACTCATACTCAAAGTTGAAAGTACTCGTCGTATTCATACTTAACAATACGCATGATGTTATTGAGTTCAACTCGTCTGTACTTAACATTTACACGAGGCACAAAATAAGTATGAGTCGCATACGAACACCACAATACTCACAAGAAGATTGTGTGTATCCTTTGCTTATTATCTTTGTCTTTCCTTTCTTCTTTGTTTGTATATGCAACAACAACAAAAACTGTAAATTTTTATGAATGATTCGAATCACTTGAATCACTTATAAGTATTATAAGAATTTTTATAAATTTATGAATCAGAATACGTAGGCGTATGAATCAAACATATTTCGAATGTTGTGAGTTTGATACTCATTGTACCATATACTTATAAATCAATATTGTAGCGAGTACGAATGAATCAGAATAGTTGAATTTCAATTTTATTGATTTACTCAAATTCAAAATTACATGAGTATTTATGAGTAACGGGAAAACTATTCATTGCTGATCTCTGGTATGTATGTATACTTCATACTTTACAATACGCATGATGTTATTAACTTCGACTCGTGTCTACTTAATATTTACATAAGGCACAAAATAAATATGATTCCCTTACAAGGACTGCAATACTTACAAAAAGATTGTGTGTATGCTTTTCTTGTTGTCTTTGTCCTTCCCTTTCTTCTTTTGTTTGTATATGCAACAACAACAAAGGCTGTAAATTTTTATGAAGGATTCGAATCACTTGAACCACTTATAAGTATTATAAGAATTTTTATAAATGTATGAATCAGAATACGTAGAATGATTCGAATCACTTATAAGTATTACAAGGATTTTTCTAAATTTATGTATTAGAATGAGTAGGCGTATGTAATTGTAACCTATGAATGAATCAAAGTAGTTGAATTTCAATTCTGTTGATTCATTCATACTCAAAATTACATGAGTGCTTATGAGTAGCGGAAAAACGATTCATTGCTAATCTCTGGTATGTATGTACAGTTTTTTTTTGACACTCAGTGTATGTATGTACATACATACATGCTGAACACTTGATAAACAATTTTTTAATTAAATTTTGATTTTCATTAACACTAACATGGCATACACAGATTGCTTGCTACAGTTGTATGCATGGATGAAGGAAGCTTTTTGCTGGTTAATAAATAATTTCATTATTAAAGTCTCACTCCTTTCCCCCATTTTATATCGTTTTAATCATTTTAACCCTTTTGTTTAGCAGGCCTTTAATGTGGTATTTTTCTGGTTATTCGTTACAGGCATTGAACACCGCATTACTGGCAATCATTTCTATTTCAATGAAACAAAAGGATTTTATTGTTTGCGCTACGACAGCGGTGATCGATGTTTGCGCGAAACAAAAGGACGCAAACATCCGCATGTCGATCCGTTGGTCATCTCCAAGTTGCGTAAATTCTTTGCCGAACACAATCAACGTTTCTACGAATTGGTTGGTGAGGATTTAGGCTGGCCAGAGGAGTAAAAAAACAAGCAAATAAACTGAACGGAAAAATAATTGCGAAAATGCAACAATTGGCCGCTTAACATACTTAATGGCAGAGGACATTAACGTTGTTTGGAAAGCAAATGCAAGTCAGTGTTTGTATGTATAAAGTATGTATGTATTGTTTGTATTTAAATTGTGTATGTATTGTATTGTATATTATGTATAAGAGTTTATATATTATAAATAACGGTAGTTAGCAATTGGTATAAAAAAACAGAAAGAAAAAAAGGATAATGAAACCTGAAAACAACTCTACAAAAACCAAAGAAAAAAAACACAAAATAAAAACAAAAGAGAACAGAACAAGAACAAAAACAAAAACATGGGCATTGTCCAGTTCATGTATCCATAATGTTTAATGAAATCCTTTAAAATTAAATTGAGAAAAATTAAAGAAGTAAAAGAGAAAACAGAAAGGGATAACCCTGTCAGTACCATCATTATAAAAAAATGGCAAAAAGGAAAAAGGAAGAAATAATTTTAAGCAGTAAAAACCAAAAAGGAAAAAAATATTTTTATTGAATACAAAAAAAAAAAAAATAAAAAACAGAAAAAGAAACAGAAAAACAAGCGCAGCAATTAAGAAAACAAGGACTGAAATGCAAATATTTATTCAAGAACACAGGATTTTTTGTTATTCATTTTATTTTTAATTTTGATACATTTTTAATCCTTTTTTTCGTTTGCGTACAATAAATATTTTGTATTTTTATTTGTATTTAAGTTACTTGTAAATTAATTTATTTATTTTAAATACATTTCTGTTGATTCGGTAATTAAATTTTTTTTTTTTTTTTACTGTAAACACCCTACCCTATGGCAGGACTTTGCTAGCTATCTAGGCGAGAAACTGCAGGCTTCTTAAGGACGATTGCTGTAGACTGTCTAATGGTAAAGGTATAGCACTGGCCATTTTATAGTCACCTAGCTGCAACTCGTTTCCTTACCGTTCGGATTTTCCCTCTCTCTTTCCACCTTTCCTAAAAACCTGCACAATGCACTGCATGAGTAGGGGTCATCCCCTGAGTGCTGGTTTAAAAAAAAAAAGTTCAAAAACCTTTGTGTTTGCAACACAGAGTCTTCTAAGCTATAATATACTCCAGCTATTAGCTTCTATTCTAAGTAGTTTTATCTTCATTCCTCTTCTATAGCCTTTGAATTTAACCAAACAACGGATTTCAATAATACTTTCTCTTAAGTAAAGTACACAGAAACGAACGAATTTCTCTTAGAAAAGGCCAATGTTTTGCCTAAAATGTTTGGCCAAATAAAAATAGTCTTCTAGGTTAGTTTAGATTGGATATGGACGGCTTGTCACTCAGTTCCTTACCTTCAAACCAGGACACATTGGTCCATTGTGACCATTGCTGCTAGATTTGACGATTTATCGTCATTTTAAGCTAAAAAAATATTGTATTGACGATGTGACGATTTATGCACTTATTTTAACGATTTTTAGAAATTAAAAATTTACATCATTTTCTTTATTTTGGTTCACCTTAAGATTTGTATTTACTTTGCAATTATAACTATTGCAATTTTAAGTGATGATCTGTATCTGTTTCCCTTAGGTTTAGGTTTAGGTTTAGGTCGGAGTGGTAGCTCTGATATCACAAAGCTCACTTGAGCACGCATGGCGGCCTGTTGTGATGCCACGGGTGAACGCAATCCCTGTACTAACCAAGTTCCGCCAAAGCAGGGAAAAGGAAGAAGTTGGTCAGCGCAAGGGCTGCACAACAAAAGCACGACTACCCCGCACTGGAAAACCAGCCAAAAAATTTGATGAACGAAGTTATATCCTTGCTATTAATAGACGATAGCTCCATTAAGCTAACAAGGAATGGGGAGCCAAATAACCTATATCTACACCTAGCAAGAGGCGGACACTAGCAAAGAAAGTAAATAACACTTTCCTCATCCTCTGTAAACCTGCATCCACGGCAGAAGTCGTTAAAAAGGAGCCTCATTCTCTCAGCGTGTCTACCCATGATGCAATGACTCGTAACCGCAGCCACTACAGTCGAGATGACATCACGACCGAGACCAAGTAATCGGTTGGTAAGCCTTCCATCCATCCTGGGCCAGGTAAATCTAGCGGTGGAGCAGGACTCCTCATTGATCGAGGATAGATTAGCGTCCCGAAGAAACCTCCGCCCAATGATCAACTTGACCGAGGCAAGTGGCATACCCAATTCAACAGAAGAGGATTCCGGAAGGAGCTCGTCGGCCCTACAGCTTGCCAGAATACCATTGTGCCCGGGGACCCACACCAGAGAGACACCGGTGAAGCGCCCGAGACTAGGTCAAGACAGCGGCGACATTCCCTAACGATCCTAGAGTTAATCCCGAAACCTGACAGAGATGTTTCCCTTAAAAGCCAAAGGGAAGGGAGTTCCTCATATAATTAGTCGGACAAAGGAACGAATTTTGTCTGTAATGCAATGTACAATCCATAGCCCAATTGATCACATTTGCATGTGCTCACCGAGAATGGCGAATTTACATAGTGAAATACATGATTCTCGGGAACAAGTCCCTTATTTCGTTCTAACAAAATCCATTATAATAGCGATAGAACAGTGAAATATAAACCACATTACAACGATGCTTCAATGAATCACTAGAGTTCGATACCCTACCGCTATTAACAGGCAACTTCGCTCTCTCTCTCTCTCAAAATAGACGTTTAGGCATCGGCCTATACTTTCTTAAGAAACTAAGACACTGAAAAATGTATCGATTCTAGCGAACGTCTCTCCGAATTTGCATACGAATTTTGTGACGATTAGCTTTACGATTTCCATGAACATCTTTAATAATTTTGACTATTTTTTTCTAATATTTGATGATTTAATGCTTTATTTATCTGTCAGCTATGATTGTGACCCTTTATGAATGACAAGAATGTAGAAAACGGAAAAGGAAAAGTTGAAGAGGAAGAGGAAGAAAAGGATAAAAGAGAAGGAACAAAATCAAGAAAAGAAGGAGAAAAAAGGCCATTTGTTCCCTCATATATAAATTATGCTTCTTCCCTAGCCAGATCCTCCAGTTTGTAGTTTTTCAGGACTACCAATCCTTCAATAAATCAAGTTTCTACCTAGACAAGAGCAGTGATTCATTTGTTATCTCACAAAGTCTACAGGAAATCAAAAATATTCCTCTTCCATCTGCCTATCCCGTGTTCAAAGAGGTCACATAGCATTAGTGCTTCTATAATAGCTCTCAGCTCTTCTCTGCTGTTGCTTAGGATTAGTTTCATTCCTGTAGGTTTGAGTTTTAACCGTAAGGCTCTCCATTTGCTTAACAATTCTAAAGAAGAAGCTCATGGTTTGTGCAGCCCTTGCGCTGACCAACTTCTTCTTTTTCCCTGATTGGGCGGAACTTGATAAGTACAGGGACTGCGTTAACCCGTGGCAACACATCAGGCCACCATGCGTGAGCTTTGTGAGCTTTGTGATATCAGAGTTACTACTCCGACCTAACCTAACAGATGTGAACTTGTAATTTTTGAGTTTTTCCACAACAATACACAATTCCTCAATTCCTAGAACAACCGTCTGAAAAACATTAAATTCTTCTTGAACCTTGTATGCCCGTACTACATTTGTCTCAAAAATAAAGGCTTCTGCAACCGAGCCAGTCTTAGTTTGCGGCATCTGCATCTCCTAGCATTGTTTGTGAGGCAACCAAACTTATTTTTAACAATTCTAAAGAAATAACTCTTTGAAGGTTTCACCAGCCTTTTAGATTTCCAGATCAGATGTCATCTTGTAATTCTTAAACTTTTCTGAATATGTATTCTGATTAGTTCAGTGACCAGAACAACTCCCAAACCACCGTCTAAAAAACATTACATTCCATCTATAGCATCTACATCTCCTTCCATGGTTTGCAAGTGAACTGAACTCACCTTAAAATTTCCAACCAAGAAATCTTTTGATGATTTCACCAGTCTTTTAGACCCTCAGACCAAACATGATCTAATTCTTGAGCTTTACCGAATATGTTTTCTAACTAATTCGATGTCCACAACGATCTGTAGAACATAAACATAAAAAAAACATTAGATTCCACCAAAAGCCTGTATGCATTCCTAACATTTGTCGCAAGAATAAAAGCTTCTGCAGCGGAGTCAATCTCCCTTTTAGAGCCTTCAATAAAAATAACCCAACCATGCAGTTTATCCGAACCTATTCAAAATTCAAAGTCCCCGTAGTCTAATAAGTAATGTGTTGGCTTATAGACGAGAGGCCACTGTGTAAACCTTAGGTCGGCATGTCTAGTAATATGAAAGAAATCTCTTTAAAGGGACTTTCTCTCAGCAGATTTCTTGCAAAATCTCTGGAAGTAAATAAAATTTCTACGACAAGTTTCTCAAAAATCTGTCGTTCGGAGTCGTCTTTAAATTGTAGGTGTAGACTGTCGATGTACCAATTGGGAGGTCTAAGTCTTTTTTTATTTGTTAGCATGTGATAGCATTATCCTGCCTTTTGCTAGTTTTCCTACGCCTACCGCGACTTTCGATCTTCGGTGACCAGTTCTTAGCATTTGTTATCATTCCGTTTTAAATTCCAAGCTGTTCAGCTTGCTGAGCAATTTTTTTTTTTTATTATTTTACGCTGCTCGATAGAGCAATGCTTGTTTCTGCCCAATTTAGAAGAATTTTTCACCAAAGTAAATCAATATCCTGCACAAGAAATGATCAACAACTACTCAAAGATTATATTTGCAACAAAAGTTTGAAGTTTTTCTCTAATGTGAGAAATGCAAGTGGGTTCAATATGATATCTTCTTATTTTTTCGAACAGCGGATTTTCAATTTAGCTCAACAATATTGCCAGTACAAAAAAAAAAAAAAATAAGACCAGTTAGAACCTGAATTTTAATATTTTCTAAAAGCTAAAGAAGTCTACAATAAAAATAACAGAAAGTTTTATTTTAAAATTTTTCTTTAAAAATTTTTTAAAACGATCTTTTATTTTGCTTTGGTTGGTCGTATGTATGTCTGTTCCTGGTACTTTGTTATCTTAAATTAATAAGTTTCCAGTATTTCCATAAGTAGTGCTAAAACTCTTAATCATCTAATAATGATAACCAATAGGGCACAGGTTAATCAAAACAATTCTTCTACAACTCTGGCTGGGTTTCTTTATCGTCTTAGAATTTTATCGGATTTTCAATTTAATATTTAAAATAATCGAAATATTCTTTTGTTGATAATTTTAATAAGAGCAAAACAAGATGAGTGAACTATAATATTGGATTCCAAACAAGGCTTCACAAGAAATTGTTTTAATTGAAACAAAACCTATCGTATAGAGGGCATTTTTTTTTTTTTTTTGGCGTGTGAGGTAGGGTTCAAAATGCAGTGATCGTCATCAGCTGTGTCGAGTGGTGCTTCCATTTAAACAATCCCTCCTCCTTCAGGGGATACTCCCTTCCCGGGACGGCTATCTGCATTACTTCGGGAAGGGCCCAGAACGACGTCCAGTTAAGGACCGTTGTCTACTCTCCCACGTCTGGGTACGCCGTATTTGGAGCCAGCTTCATGCTATTGGCTCGTGGGTGTCGGGTGTAAATTCACCAATTTGTTCCATCAACATGTTCGTCTCGTCTTGCCATTTAATGCAACAGAAGAATGTATGTTCAACGTCATCACTCATTTCCTTGCAATAAATGCATTCAGGATCAGTCACCTTGCCCATACGGTATAGGTATTTTCGGAAATAACCATGACCAGAGAGAAACTGGGTCAAAAAATAGTTAGTTTCCCCAAAGGTTCTCCGTATCCATGGCTCTATAGATGGGATAAGTTTATAAGTCCATCTTCTGCATGTTTCCTCGGTCCATCTACTTTGCTATCGCCGTAGTGTTTGAGATCTGAGATCTGCGCTACTAATGGGAAGATTTTCCCTCTTCATTCTCCAAGATTTTCTTCGCTCAAATGCCTGCAGGTCAATAGGTATCTCACCGGCGATCACTAGGACTGCGGCGCCCGATACTGTGCGGTAGGCCGGGGCAACTCTTAATGCCGCTATTCGCTGCACCGCAGCTAATATTTTCCGCTTAGATTAGCGCATCTCCCCATATCTCGCTTCCTTACAGCAATATCGAGTTCGTCGCCGCCATAATCAATTTTCCTTTGGCCTGTGTTGGTCCGCCAATATTTGCCTTCATCCTGCTTAGTTTCGCTGCCTTGGTAGCTGCATGCTGTATTTGGCCCTAATAATTAAGTCTGCAGTCGAGTCTTATGACCAAATATCTAACTGCCGTTTTTGTGACCAGTGACACATCACCTATCTGCATACCAATCTCGTGTAGTATAGAGGGCATGAGCCTACGATACTCTCCTACTTACTAAACATGTGTGCATATGTACTCTTATGTAAGCATTTATTAAAAGTAACAAATTCTCATATTTGTTGTGTGTATGTGTTATTGGACAAACAAAAATATTTGCACAAAAGTATTGGCAAGTTCTGTTGGTATTTGTTTTAAAGAGAGATAGGAAGAGCTGGAGATCTATGAGAGAGAGAGCTTCCTATACATTATAGCTGCTTATATTTTTCGATTGAAGTATTTATGACAGGGTGTAAATAGTTATGTATAACTAACATATACACATATGTACATCTAAGTATGTATATGTGTGTCATATTTTATAGACACACGTCAAGTGTAAGTTTAATATAAAATTTTATAGTTTTTGTGATACGCATTTGATATCCGTTATAAAATACGTTTCTTTTTTTTTTAAATGAATTATTAAATGTGTCATGAAATATTTTATGATTTTTAAAAGATAAAATAAATATTAGTTTTTACTCTCTCACTCTCTCTCCCACTCTCTCTCTCATCTTTTTATTTGATTTATTTACAAATAAATTATAATTTCTGGTAAATATTTATTCAAGAAAATGAAACGGAATTGATTTCTTTGCAAATTTAACAAAATGCTTTTTCTCTTGCATACCTTAGGGAGAAATTTGTAAAAGAAATCTACTGCATACTTTTAGGGTTAAAAATTTGTGAATCAGTAGTAATTAAATTTAGAAATGAAAATTAAACTCACGTCAAATATAAACATCTTCAAAGCTGGAATAGTACACAATGGTTACAGCAACACAATTGATGACTTTTCTTAATTCAGCTGGAAACTCAATTTTTGAACTTTAATGTACCTCCAAATTGGCTGGATCATATCGAAAGCAAGTTGTATTGCATGAATCCTGAGAAATCTTGATATAAATCTCGTATAAAAGAGTACCAACACCAAATACAGTAACTTGCAATAGAAGTAGTACATGTCACACACTATCAAAAGCTTTGGAAAGGCCTAATGCTTCAGAATTACTTACACTAAATCGTATAATGAACTTGTTTACATCTTTCGGAGAGTAATGTCAACAGGTCTAAAGCAAATATTCATCATAAATATTACTACGAGCCTTAAATGTTTGTAATTTATGGTAATTTTTAAGCCAGATTTGGTTCTAGTAACGGCCACTGCCGTAACTGGCAAGAACATCCACAAAACAACATATTCACAAGCATGTGATTGATGAGACAAGTGTTTTTGTTCATAAATAAATCGAGTTTAGTGGAGGCTTCTCTTTCTCTCCGCCAATTTTACATGCTGAATATATTAGCCAACATATTCACTTTCAATCTGCAATGGAATATGATTTTCTCATGGGTAACTCCAGACTTCAAGATGTTTTAAAGAATCTTCAAAGTACGCTTTCTGGAGTCTTCAAAATATGGAAGATAAGCTTATCGAAGTTTCTTTGGTCTAAAATACTGTTTTGAATTTTGTATCACATACTATTTCGTTTACCGTACAATGAGGCTATTTTGTTGTTGTCAGTTTATCTTATTTGTGTCTAGTTTGTTTATGTCTGCGTAACATTATTAAAATGTTATTTTTTTTTTACTTTCCTAAAGATGACAACTTCCTAATGGCAGTGTGAACAATAATGTCAGAAACTGTTTTCCAAGCCCATTTTATCAAGTATAAGTGGATCTCCATTCCTGTGATAATTCAGTTATTATAACGCGGATGTTTATACGACCCATACAAACTTCGTAAACGAAATTTCTTTTTGAGGGAATGAGTATTCTATTTTGGATATTTGCAATGACTTTACTTATCAGGTTCAGATATAATTGTAGCAAATTTTAGCATTACTTCCTTCGGCAGGTTGGTTGTTAGTTTGGCAGAAAGTTCATTACACTAATACCCCAGTTTGAGTCGCCTCGTTCTGGATCTGCTTTGAAGTTTTTAAAATTTTTGTGACTTCGAAGTTGCGGCGTTTTTGTTTCAGTTTGCGTAGCATGTTTCGAAGTCGCGTTGTTAGAGCTTCAATTTGCGTCATTAATATCAAAATGTTTATACAAAGCTAAAATAAAAAAGGGGATTTCCCGTTTAAATCTAGTACAAATTCGAAGTTGTATCTTTTTAAAATTTCTGTAACTTCGAAGTTGCGTCGGTTTTGTTTCAGTTTTCGTCGCATGTTTCGAAGTTGTGTCGTTATTGCTTCGATATGCGTCATTAATAAGTAAATGTTTGTACAAAGCTAAAACTGAAAAAGGGGATTTCCCGTTTAAGTCTAATGTACATACATACATATGTATTTATGTGGTCTGATAGCTGTAAGTTGTAAGTCGTTTGTAAATTAAATATTTTTTATTGAAAAATCTATTTTTATAAATCTAAAATTATGAATCTCGAAGCCAATTAAATGAAAATCAATACAAATGTTTGGAAAATCGTGCTTTGTGTTGTGTCGTTTCGGTTTGCGTCGCGTTTTTTCAGTTCTTATTAGCGACGCAAACCGGGGTATTAGTGTATTAGCTTATAGTTCTTCTATTACACTTGGATATTAAGGCAAGGGAAGCACTTGCACGAGTATTTGGTCTTAGCAGCTCTGAAATATGGCTATCACGCATTGACGCTTTGTTCCATTCGAGAACGTGATTGTAGCTTACTAACTGATACGTCATCTTACTTACTCGATATGCCCATTACAATTACGCGTCCTGTACAATCGAAAACTAGATACCGTAGTGATAAAATCACCATTACAGTTTCGCAGCGTTTTTGTTGAGACAAAGTGCTTATGAAAAAAATTTTCCCTTATTCTGTACACGTAATGGGACCTATAACTTTTCACTGCCTTTTAAAATTTCATAGCAAAGTTTTCTACCCATAGCAAGGTTCTCTACCCATTTCAAAATTTCTTATTCAAATGTTTTGTTTAAATTATTTATTAACTGCACAATGGGTTGGGTGAAAGAAAATAAACATATTTATTTTATTTTATTTAATATTTTTTTATTTTCATTTATTTTAATATTTATTATATTATTTATATAATTTTTAAATAATTGTTGAAGAAAAAACGAATTGTAAATTAAAAAGCAATATTTAATTTATAATTTTTTATACCTAATTTAAGTAAAAAAAAATGAAAAAATACATTTTTAATAAAAATATTA
Organism: Sarcophaga peregrina; assembly: GCA_014635995.1. Taxonomy (NCBI): domain Eukaryota; kingdom Metazoa; phylum Arthropoda; class Insecta; order Diptera; family Sarcophagidae; genus Sarcophaga; species Sarcophaga peregrina. Next base: position 48,366,998 of record CM025793.1, read on the forward strand.
AAAATTATAATGAAACCGACAAATTAAAATAACCATACATATCAGCTAAAGACACAAAATAGATTTACTAAAATTAAAATAAAAATAAAATTCAAATTAAATTTAAAATTAAATTATAAATACATAATTAAATTAATATAAATGAATTTAAAGTAAAAAAAAAATAAATTTTTATTAAAAATAATAATAAATATTTAAAGAAAATTTAAGCAACTCAATGTGATTTTTTTAGTCATTAAGTTTAAATTAATTTTAGAAAAAAAAATTTAAACATTTTTAAAATGTTTAAAAATAAAGAAATATTGTTAAAAAAAAGAATTTTTATTTTCCAAATATAATTTCTAAGCGGCTGAATAAATGAGTGCAGAATTAGAAAAAAAATAAATATTAAAATAGAAATAAAATTAAAACTACAATACGATGATATTAAAAAAAAATAAATATTAACAAAAAAAGTTACTAAATTTATTAATTATAAAGTAAATAGTCCTAAATTAAAAACAACAACTAACAAACATTTAACGCAAACATATCAATTTGAGGCATTAAAGAGAATAAATAAAAAAAAAACAAAATAAATTTAAAAAATTAGAACATAATTTAGTTTTAAGTATAAAAATAAATACAAAAACAGCAACAGCAACAACCAAAGAAATCGATACATATCAGTTGGGTTATTAGCCAACAAAAAAATTAAACTAAAAAATAAATTAATAAAGTTTACATGTACTTACTAAAAAGTCCCTCTTTACAAAACCTAAAAAAACTATACTAAAAAAAAACAAATTATTGTTAAAATATCTTTAAAAAAACCTAACTATACAATTAAAACAAATATACACTTACATATATATTGTACTTGTACTATATATGATAAATAAATATTTTAAAAAAAATTAAATTTAAATTTAGAAAAAAAAAATTTTTTTATTTCATATTTTTATTAAATTTATTTTTTTTTTTTTTATTAAATTTAAAAAAATAAAATTTTTTTGTCTTTAAATTTAAACTGCACTGCCTTACAAAAATACAAAAAAAAAAACAAAAAAAAAAATATTTAGAAAAATTAAAAAAAAATACAACAAAAAAAATTGAATTTTAGATCGTTATTGCACCACGTGGTTTTTTTTTTATATGGTTTTTGTAAAAAAAAAATTTCCAATTTAGTTTAAAATAAAATTTTAATTGGTATTAGAAATTTAGTAGCAAACGAAATTTTAGATTTTATTGTTAAATAAACAAAAAAATATAAGAAAAGTAAAAAAAAAATTATTGTTAAATTTGTATAAAAAAGGAACCAGAAGAAGAAGAAAACGTGTATTAAAAAATATTAAAAAAAAAAACAAACAAAAAATGAAAATAATAGACATGAAATTCATGTTGCCATTGTTTATAAAACATTTACAACAATTGTATCTCATTTTCATTTTCATGTTTATTTTTTTAATTTCTTCTACGACCTCCTAACACCCTGGCAAGTTACACAAGCAATTTGAAAATATTGAAACAACAAAATAAACAATATAATTCGTTAAATAATATAGGGTGAACCATTTAAAATTTTAAATTTAAAATTAGAATAAAACAAAGAACAGTTTGAAATTTTCCCAAATATTTCTAAAAAAATCTGTCGTTCGATGTCGATTTTAATCTCCACGTGCCGCCATTCATGTGATATAAGTGACGTGAAATGTTAGCTTGCCATCCTGTACTAAAGGGTTAGGTTAGGTCGTAATGGTAGCTCTGATATCACAAAGCTCACTTGAGCACGCATAGCGGCCCGTCGTGATGCCAAGGGTGAAACGCAGTCCTTATACTAACCAAGTTCCGCCAAATCAGGGAAAAGAAGAAGTTGATCAGCGCAAGGATGCACGACTGAAGGGTTCTAATGACGAAATATGTATGCATGTACCGTGTAACTGTAAGGTTTTAGAAGCCCATCGGCCATCTTTAGTATTGTACTAGCGATCAGTAAGAACACCAAGCAAAGCACTTTGTACCATGCTGAACTAGACTCCTACTGGTTTTCTTCTGTGGTAACAGGCAACTTTTGCGTTAATCCTAAAAATAAATCAATAAAAGTCTAAGAGCCAATTAAGATGTGTAGCGCCTTGAAGCCATTTTTCTTGCAGTCGAGTATTTATATGGTCCTTTATAAATACATAAAGGGTTGCTTACATATTAATTCTCCACCAATTGCTTGAAGTTCCATCGAAAAATATATTGTAGTGTGCTGATTCAAATGTTGCATTAAATTTTCATAACCAGAACATCAAGACCGAATTTATTCGGTGTTCATTCAGTTATTCTTACACATTAAAATCTCTTTAACCCATTAACGCCTGACCTCAGAATCCATGGTCCGTTTTCGGTGAAATTTGGCCCAAACAGTATTAGGAGTATTTCTATTGATAAAAATATTTTTACAAATTTTTTTCTCTTTGTTATATGGCGGCTAGACAACACAGTTAAGCTATTTTTACAGTTTTTTTTGAAAATAACACGTTTGTGACAATAATAAGCTTGACAAGAATGATAAATCTGCTTAAATTACTCCATTAAACAATGCACTAAAAAAAATTCTTACAATTTGGCATATTTTCTTATAGTCTTTCTGTGGCTGAACAGATGATCACATATTATGGTCGCCATTTGGCTACAAATACTGGGTGTTGGCTTCTATGACAGGATATTGTTATTCCTTTACCTCATATGCTGGCGCTTCTGTTAAAAATAATGCTGACTACGGGGAAATCGTGGTACTGCGAATATTAAAGAATATTTTAGATCCAAGTCAATATAATGTTACATTAACAATTATCGTATGCGAGTCCGCGGAAAAAAGTGGTATTAGCGATAACTCACTAATGCTATTAACGCAGCTATGGTAAACGCATGGAAATTACACTGCTTGTGCAGTTGATGTGAAGGTTTGCCACCAATGGGCCAACTCGATTTTCGGGTTAGAGTTCTTGAAGTGTTGGTAAAAATCGTGAAAATCGACGCCGTGATGGAAAAGTTGTCGCAAATGCGCAGCAAAAAGCATATCCCACTAACATGATTGATAAAACTGAAAAACGCGGGATAAACAGAGTACGGTTGTGCAAAATACAGTTTGAATGTGCATCCAAGGGATTCTTTTTCACAATTTCATGCCGGAACTACCAAAAATATAAAAGAATAGAGAAAAATGATTTGAAATTTCTATTTGAAATTCATTTCTAAAAGTTTTATGAAAAATATTTCATACCAATGCCTAAGTAGGGTATTTTTATACCCATGCGATTTAATCGCACCTGTAGCCTGGGTACGTAGACCAATTTAAGTGAAAGTATTTTTAACGAGTAAAGATAGATTACATGGCATCTAAAGGTTTTTCTGATAATATCATCCATATATATCCCGCAGAAGCTCTTTCTAAAAATTTTGATTTTGAAAAATTTGTGACCTTTAACCTTTCTTCTGTCATCCGAAATATGTGAATATCATGCTTTTCTAATTTTTTTTAAATCGTTCAATGTCTTCTTTATTCGTTCTTTAGTTGGGTCAAGATAGAATTTAAAAAAAAAAAACTCCTTCTTTGGGTGTTTTTCTACCCATTCGGCGTTAATGGGTTAAGAAAAATTGTTCCGATAAGAAATGGAATAATTTTTCTTTATATGGCTGCCGTAACTGGCCTTATTCGATCGGACCAATTTTCGCGAATTTTTTCGTGAAAAAAAAAAATAATTCTTCGAGTCCATCCCACGTTGTCTAGTAGGTTGTGTGTTGGCTTATTAGACGAAAAGCCCGGGTTCGAGCCCAAGGCCAGACATCAAAACGAAAATATAAAAAAAATATTTTTTCGACGACTTCTTCACAGCAGATTTCTGGCAAAAACTCTGATAGTAAATAAAATTGCAATGGAAAAAAGTTTCTCAAAAATCTGTCGATCGAAGTCGACTTCAAACTGTAGGTTCCGCCACTCATGTATAAAGTCAATTGTACCAAATAAGTGGTGCAAGAAGCCGACTGAAGGATTGTATAGCCAAATTAAGTATATATGTATCAGAGATCAGCAACCCTCATGCAATTTTGAGTATGAATGAATCAACAGAATTGAAATTCAACTACTCTGATTAATGCGTACTAGCTACAACATTGATTTATAAGTATAAGTAGCAAAGAGTATGAGTACAATGTGGACATCAAACTCATAACATTCGAAATATATTTGATTCATACGCTTACTCATTCTGATTTATAAATTTAGAAAAATACTTATAATACTTATAAGTGATTCAAGTGGCTCGAATCATTCATCAAAATTTACAGCCTTTATTGTTGTTGTTGCATATACAAGCAAAGAAGAAAGGAAAGCCAAAGACAACAAGCAAACCATATACACAATCTTCTTGTGAGTATTGCAGTGTTCGTAAGCGAATCATACTTATTTTGTGCTTCGTGTAAATGTTAAGTACAGACGATTCGAAGTCAATAACATCATGCGGTATTGTTAAGTATGAATACGATGAGTACTTCCAACTTTGAGTATGAGTAGTATGAATATCATATTAAAATAAATATGAATGTATCAGAAATTAAAAATATGACTCGAATCTACTCATCGTTTTGAATACTTATTGCTGATCTCTGGTATGTATGTAGACTACATCCTCACTGTTGATTTCTTACAAAAACTCTGAGAGTAAATAAAATTGCAATGAAAAGGTTTTTAAAATGTAGATACTTACACTCACATATGAAATTAAAACACACACAACATGGATAGTGTGAGTAACTTGGTTGTAAACCTGACTAAAGGGTTGTAATAACCAATTATGTGTGTTATGTGCTCTAAACGTTTATCTGTTCCACACTAGATTTTTTGTGGCATTGAGTTCTACTTTTACGTGCTGAACTTACAGGGAAGATTTTTAATTCATTGTCAGAGCATTACATCTAACGCATGACTTGCTTCGTTGGCTAACAAGTCTTAGGTGTTTTTTAAGTTTTAATGTTATCAAATTCTTTTTTTGAAAAAAGAACTTCTTTATTAATGTGTTAATTATTCTTATAATAATTTAATTACGAATTCATACACCATAACAATCAAGAAAAACACAAGAAACAAAAAAATTTAAGGAAACCAAAGATTTAAATTGCAAACCAAACCAACCAAAATGAAAGCATTGTTTGAAACAACGAACATAAATATATTTGTTTAAAATTTTATTTTTTTTATAATAATTTTATTTCAATTTTTGATACCAACAACAACAAAGTAAAATAAAAATAAAACAATTTTTTGTATTTTTGAGAAACCAGCGTAAAAAAATAAGAGAAAAATCATGTACAATTATGAAGAAAAATTAAGAAAAACAAATTAAAAAAATTTTCCTTTTTTTATTAACAAAAAAAAAAAAAATCATAATAAATAATAAAAAAAACTTTATAAATAAAAATTAAATTGAATGAATGTCTAACATTTTTCCATAATTACATATAAAAACATATGGATACTGTACTTATTCTACTCGTACTAGTAAAATTTTCTTTTCGTTGAATTTTTTAAATCATAATTCATCTAGAAAATAAAAATAAAATTTTAAAAATAATTTAATTTTAACTTTAAATTTGACATTCTTAAACTAAAACTATAAATGACTTTAAAGTAAAGAAAATAATTAAAATCAATAAGAAAATCTTAATAAATTTACTTGTAACTTTGATGTACCTTAAACTATATTACTTATATCTCTATCTATCTCTGTCTCTCTCTATCTACATAAAATACTTGCTATATAATAAATATTAAAAAAAAACAAACACAAATATATATACATTATATAATATAATTAAAAATAAATAAAAAATAAAATAAAAAACTTCTTTAACGTAAACATATCAAATATAACATATCAACCAACCAAACCAACCATCATGTACTTTAAAAAAAACTTTAAAATTAAAATTTAATATTAAAAATAAAATACCAAAAATTAAATTAAAAATATATTTAAAAAAAAGAAAAAAAATATATAAAAAACAATCCTAAACACAAATAATATTTTTCAATTTATTTTCTCATTTTTATTTAATTTTTCTCTTCTCTAAATGTACTATTTATTATGATTCTCTCGAACAAAACTAATATAATTAAATTATCAAAAATGAATGCAAAAAATAACAAAAAATAAATAAAAAAAAAAATTATTATTCAAAATGAAATGAAAATACTATTCAGAGAATATAAAAATGATGAAAAAAAAAATAAAATACAAAAAACAATAACAACAACAAAGAACTAAATTATGTGGCTAATTTTAGTTTAATTCAAAACGCATGAATTCAATGAATGTAATTAAAAACAAAAAAAAAAACAAAAAATAAATTGAAAAATAAAATAAAAAATATTTAAAAAATATAAAAAAAATATTAAAAATTATTTATTTCAAAGTTAGGTTAGGTTAGATCATGTCCGTTAGTGGTGTACATAAGTTACCACGAGCTTCGTCGCCACGCCCCGAACTTCAAACGTTCTGCCCACCACAAAAGCGATGACATCTGTTCTGTAATGCAGAGCACTCGCATTAAAGAATGGATTCCAGTTCATATTAGAAATCAAAGCAAAGAAAACAGGCAAATGAACATACCAGGAATGGAGCTCACATGCAATAAAAGGGCCATAAACTTTCTGTGAAATGGTAAGCGTATTATGGAAAAGTATACTCAAATCATGTTGAGACAATCTCTAAGCAATAGCAGTGAGATGAGATTATAGTCTATCTATTCCTAGGTCACATACATACATAATTGGTCATTATAACCATATATTCATGATTTGGACCAGTGTTGCCACAAAGAAAAACTTTACCCTACCAACATTTTTTCCAAAACCTACCAAAATTATTCCAATCCTACCAAAATTTGAATTTAAATAATTACACAGTGAAAATACACCCAAGTAACTACCTAGTCTAAGTTATTCTGTTAGTTAAGTAGATCTCAAAAATATTTTTTTATTTTTCTCGAACCCCCCAAACTGGTTTTATTTGACAAAAACTGTTTTTTTAATATAATTTGTAATTGTATTGTAATTCTTAAATAAATAAAAAAAATAATAATAAATAAATAACTTTTAAAGTCTGTTGTCTTGAGAAGAGATTGAGTCATCATTTGATCAAATCGGACAAAAGTTACCATAGTTATTATTTAAAGAGTCTAGCAGTCGAGTGATATTTTTTATACATGTTATCTCATCAAATGAACTTTTAGTTCATAAATTTTTAGAATTTTTGATGGATCTTGATTATTTATCAGAAAATGTATCAATTCCAGAAATCGGCTAATATTTGTGTTTTTTGCAGATATTATTATTTCTCTTTGCGCAAACATTGGCCAACTTCTAGTGTTCGCTCAAATGTGAAAATGACACATTTTGCGATTAAAAATCAAGATCTATCAAAAATTCTAAAAATTTGTGAACTAAAAGTTCATTTGAAATAATAGCTACGGTAATAAAAATTACGAATTTGATTAAAGTGCCAATCGCTTCATAAGATAATGCATGATTTCCAACTATATTCTTACTTAACACGTTCCCTGCCATGTGTACCGTTTTCAGTGCACGCCAAACCTCATTTCTACGCCAAGCTGAAATTTCTAATTTAAAATGTTTATATCCCAAATTTAATTATTAGTAGGACTATTTTATGTAACGTAATGATGTTTAGAGCAATTTTAGAGCGATGTACCGATAACGGTACACATGGCGTGGTCATTAGTTATCGGACCACTTTTGAACTTTTATTGAATACGACAGTTGTAAATGCATCGATTTTATATAACACAAGAAACAATAGTTTAATTTCACCTTTAAAAATATAGAATGTTACTGATTTCATATTTATGTAAGACAAATAAGAATGTATTTTCTGAAGAAGATGACCATGTCCTACCTTCTAGAATTACTCCATGAGTTACAAAACTGTAATGGTAGACCAGTAAAAAGGATGCAGCCATTCCATGGTATGCAGAAAATATGAAAAATTATAATAATGCAGTCAAACTTGAGTAAAATATATATATTTTTTTATACATTGCCCTTATGTCCCTTATTCTATATGAAATAAATTTAATTTCATGTTGTTATTTTGTGCATTTTGTCCTTTGAATAGTAGTAATTTTGAAAATAACGTACATTTTTTCAATAATAAAAAAGGAACATGTATTTTTGTAGATTTCTGAAAGTAGTTATCGTGTACCGAAAATGGTACACGTGGCCAGAAATGACAACAGCTTGGCAGAGAACGTGTTAAACATTTTATTTTCGATTTTGAAATCTAAAAATAAATAGTACTAACAGGTTTAAATCTTGCAGGTATTAATTGTGTTTTCCTACTAAAAAATAAATGAAATTTGAAGAAACCAACGAAACACCCATTTTTAAATTAAAACTACCAATTTTGGTCCAACTGGACTAAAACAGCAACGCTGATTAGGACCTAGTCTCTCTCTCCACTGATATTGTGTGTTAATTTTATTCACAAGTGGCGGAACCTGATTTTTGCTAAAAACCTGCCGAAGAAATTTTTTTTCCATATTTTCGATTTGATGTTTGACCTCGGGTTTGAACAACTATAGTAGTCCTGATTGTCAGTGAAATTGCCAATAGCGCATTGTTTTATCAGAATTCCTGTTAGAGTGGGGGTCGCCGTGGTTTAGTAGGAAGAGTGCTGGCTTATTAGACGTAAAGCCAGGGTTCGAATCGCAGGCCAAACATCAAAAATAAAAAAATACAAAAAGTGTTTTTTCGGCGATTTCTTCTCTTTCTCTTCTTGTTTCTCAAAAATCTGTCGTTCAGAGTCGACTTTAAACTGTAGATCCTGCCACTTCTGCACTTCTGGCCATTTTATAGTCTCCAGCAGCAACTCGTTTCCTTACCGTTTGCATCTTCCCTCTCTCTTTTCATCTTTCCTAAAGAACCTGCACAATGCACTGCATGAGTAGGGGTCATCCCCTGAGTGCTGGTTTTATTCAAAAAAAAAAAAAAAACAAAAAGAATGTCAACCGTTCTATGGTCAAACTCAAGTAGTTTCTTATATTTCAAGCCTAAACGAGTAACGGGTGGGTTAAGTTACATAATGTTACATAGGCGAACCTTCCCAGAGAAAAGCAAAGTTAGCTCTTAGATCAACGCTTAGACACATTGTGATACCACAATAACAATTCTAATATATATTATAAATCGAGGGATATTGATCGATTTTTTGTCGATGCAGGTTAAAGGCTATAAATTTTTACCAAAAGGTAAGAAAAAATGGAACAAAATGAGAAAAAATGGGCAAAAATTAGTACTTTTATGCATAAATGCTGTATTTTATCTGTTTTATAGGTAATTTTTTACAGTTTATTTTGATTAAGTTTCCTAAATAGCTATTGGAAGTGTTCCGTTTCTAAAGTTGAATCAAAATGGTCCAAAACAAGGAAAGAGGCCAAAAACGGTCAAATTGAGTGCATAGCCGATCATGTCTGGACCGATTTTCTTAAAATTTGGGATACTGATCGAGCTTCTGTCGGTGCCGGTTATATGCAACAAATCTTTTCAAAATTTTGAACTAAAAGGGAAAAAAATGGGACAAAAGAAGAAAAAATGCTGTATTTTTTTACGATTTAGCTTGGTGAAGTTTCCCAAATAAATATTGGAGGTGTTCGGTTTATAAAGTTGGACCAAAAGTGGGCGAAAGTGGAATTCAAAAAACATTTTTTAAGAAATCGGTTTCGAAACCGATAAACCGGTTTTTTATTTCTTGTAATTTTGTTTTATTAAACCGCGCAACGCCGTGTACAATCTGCTAGTTTTTATATAAAATAACTGCCATAAAGGATATCAGAAAGTATTTGAGTCAAAAACTTCCATCTTCTTATGAAAGAGCAGGGCACTAACGCATGAGTTGGCAGACAGTATCTAAATTCTCCTCCAACCCATAGTTACTGCAGACCACATATCCTTTTGGCCACGCAATTTATGGATAAAACCGAGCTATTCAGTTTTCTTCTTCGTATTCATATGTGACCAATCGAGTCTCCCCGTAAAACGAGTGGATGCAATCGGCATGGCCCTGTAACATGCCGGGAATGGCGAGCTCCGCTGCCTCATTAGCAATGCATTATACTATGCATATGTTCCGTAAGTCGCTGTAATCTATTAGGTAGTGGTACAGGCACTGGCCAGCACGATTTCCAAAAACATTCCTGTGTTTCGGAACTCATCGCAGTGTAGTAGATGATGTGTTGGCTTATTAGATAAGAGCCCGTGGTACAATCCCTGACTTATATATCTCGAACTGAACTAAATATGATAAAATATTTAATATTGCCATGATAAGTTTCTTAAAAGCTATCATTCGTTGACGACATTAACCAGTAACTCCCTCCACTTATGGATGAAATTTCACAGAAACAACATGAATGGTGTGTGAAGCTAGGTTGTAGCCGTTATTAAAGATTTCTAACGACCAATTAAGTAAGTAAGCACTGGAAGTAAGTTATGTTTCAGAATGCATATAAGAATTATTCTTAAATGCCTTGTAGGCTCGTTAGGATCTTAATAGCAAAGCGATCTTCAAGAAAATTCCCGGTATTCAACAAGAATTGTTCAAAACTGCCATGACATTTGCCAACAAAACTCTGTAGTGGATAGGCAACCCATAGAAAGTTGAATGTCAGAAGCCTTAATAAATATACTACAACATATCTTGGCATGCATCCTATAAATGCCATCAGTATAAACGCCGAGGATTTTGTTGGTAAACTTTAAGACAAAAGCCCTCAATTGGAATTGTAAAATCATATGAGCTAGTCAAGAAATAAGAAACCATATAATCCACCTGCATGTGTCCATGTCTTTTCACAATATTAGCATGTCCATTGTCCCGGTTTAGCTAGAATTTAATCGCATGAATCTTGCTGGCATCATTGCATTCTTCTATGTTGATAGAAGAAGGTCAGAGAGAAGCAAATTGAGTTTCAGCATGCAATACCTTGGAATGAAACGGGGTGTTCTGTTGAATAAGACATCTGACTGCTTGCGTACTCCATCCATCAGCCATCAGTGGCAATGATATTAGCATACCCTCCGCCAATCGCATGCATCATAAGGCAAGATTCGTTTCACAGCCCGATAAAGATGTGGTGGTTGGTCTAAAATTGTGGTGCTTTTGGAGATGAGCCTACTTGAGCCAAACTCTTCTCTTCTTGTGATTGTTTTCACTCTGGAAGAAGAACAGTCAGAAGATACCTAAAGTTCCCTCTGATATAACTCCAAACCGAGCCTCTAGATGGGTATAACCCTACTCAGGATTTTTAAATACTCGATTTACTCATCGGCTATCTTTATAGCCATTTTTTCAGCCTGAATAAATTGTTTAGTTAAAGGAATATTTAAAACATAACTTTTCCAAAGAGATTCCTCATCCGATTTTATCCGGACAATAAATTCCTTTCGAATTTTGATTTATCAAACAATTTTTACTAACAGTCGAACCGAATTGCTTGACTTTAACAGCTTCCCCTCTCTGCTAAAAGCTTTGATGCTGAATAATCGTTTACATATTCTGTAAATAACAGTGTTGCAGTGGTTGGTGTATGTGATGTCATGGCACTGGCTGAATATATATGGTTGTGGTTCATGCTAATCAGAATAATTCAAATAAAATTACTGTAATTTAACACTAGCATTCCCTACAATCCTTTAAAATGATATTAAAAAGCACTGGGGATAAATATGTGTATGAAGATAGATTATTAAATCTGCTAACCTAGACTTAAACCCGTGGTTAACAGAGTTCTATTATTTTACCACAACTCACTCTGTCAAATGGTTCCACCATTTTGTCCAGTTTTCCTGCAAAAAGGATACTTAAGTAGATTTTTAATACTAGAAATATCGAAAAACTTCAAACTCTGCTCGCTCTGTTAAGGGACAGAATATGCATTAAAAACAACTTACTTGGTCCGCTTGTTTTATTTATATATTGTACCGTTTAGTGTTAGCTTTCCATCGTGTAGTTCTTATTACACAATATTTTGTAACAATTGCCAACTGGTGTTTTCTTTTCGTATCCAATTTTATACAGAAATTTAATCCTTTTTTCTGTTTTTGTTCACATACCTTAAATTTCTTGGTTTACAGAGCTCTGTTAGTAACAGAACGAAGTGGTTTACGTCCAGGGTAATTTATAATAAAATCTATCTCTCACAAGCATGAGAGAAATCCTAAATCATTTTAAAATAAATCCTTGTTATTTTCAATATTTGAACGAATCGCCCTTTATTTTGATATTTTATAAGACTGAAAAACCCTTTCAGGAAAGTAGAATACTAGGTCGGGGTGTAAGATCTGATATCACAAAGCTCACTTGAACACGCATGGCGGCCCATTGTGATGCCAGGGGTGAACGCAGTCCCTGTACTAACCAAGTTCCACCAAATCAGGGAAAAGTAAGCAGTTGGTCAGCGCAATATTCAGTTCCAGTTTCCCAGAGTAGACACCATTTCCAACCCCATCATCGAATTTAGAGCCGTCGGTATATATATATCCAGGACTTCCGGACCTACCTACCTAAGCAGCAGGTATGGTTGTAAACGGAAACTTATTTAGTCGAATTTGATCATGCGTGTGGACAGTTAATCAGCGCTCAAAGCACTGGGATCCCATTTTGTTAAATCAAAGAGCATCAGGAGTTGCATAGGACTCTATACGCCGACTCAACGCCCGCCTCTAATGGATTCCGGCTCACTGTGACGTAGTAGGAAACGAAACGGCGAGGTAAACTGGTATAGAAGGGATTGATGATGTCTGAGAGGGAGGCGATAGAAGTAATATATATGCCCTTACAGAAATACCTTTCCAATCCGGAAAAAGTGACAGAGAACTCAACAAATCATGGGTGTTTGAGCATGGCTGGTTGCCGAATTTCAAAACTGTTATGTTTAGCAGTGGACAACCGAAGAACCAGGGGAAGGCTTGCATTCTAACAGGAATTCTAACAAGACACTGCGCTATGGGCATTGTCGATGACATGTTCGGTCTGCCGTAATCACTAATCCACTAATCATAATGAAGAGTTTGCCATGATATCGAGTAAACGGAAGGGTTGCAGCACCTTTTATGCGAGTGCCTTGCAATTTAGTATAGACATCATAATTTTTTGGGTGATAGAACTGTTGATGGTCTGGGCATGGTGAAGAACGTGCTACAGAGGGGACTGGACAGTTTCATGTGCAACTTAGGGTGGATGGCTTAAACCCATTAGTAACGGAATATGAGCTAAGTGCACTTACCTCACACTGGGTAACACAATGAGCCAGCCACCCAGTGAACTTTCTTGTGAATGTGAGTGCAGCACTATAGTGAAGGGCATAGTGGGAGGCCGTCACTAACAATACAAAACACATGGTATGGGTTAAAAAATCTTATAAAAATTTCTTTATTTTAATTTGTTTTTAAATTTAATTTTTATTTTTATTCATACATTTAAAATTATTATTTTTTTTATTTTCTATTTTCTATTTAAAATTATTTCTTTTTATTTCGCCGATTTCTGGGCTTTCGTTTTTGATTCTGATTGCGATGATAATTGTTGTTGTTCTTTGGACCAGCACTGTTGGAAGATTCCGGTATCGCCTCATTATTGGAACTATCAAGTTGCTCCGTTCGTTGGGGTGTTGTTGGGGATTGTTCTGAAATGAAAATCTTTTAAATGTCAAATGTAGTGTAAGCGGTTGAGGCAATCAATGCGTATTACGGAAGAAATTACCTTCGGTTGTAGAACCCTTAACGATTGGAGCAGGATGGAAAATTGAATGGAAATCTTGTGGTGAACCTGAATGGTAGAGGTAGAGAGGAAAACGGGAGATTAAACTCAATACGAATTGGTTTGTGAAAGAAAGAAAAATGGAATGAAAGATGTTCTGAACATTTTTTTATGGGGGGAATGCCAAAATTATAATGAGAATGAGAGTGAAATTGAAAAGAAAGTAGGGTATTCTAACAAGTCGTATGAAACTGAATGTGAGGTAAATATAAAAAAAAATTTTTTTGTTTTGTTCTTTTTATGAAATCAAATCAAACCAACCAATAGGACTATAGAATATGTCTTCGTCCGATGTAGCCGGTGTCAGTTGTACCGAATAATTTAGTTTTTCCAATTTTGGACGGGTTCTACGATGGGTAATTTCGGTTTTAATCGTTATAGACCAGTCAATTTCTAGACACGTTTGTGTTGTTATGGTTCTATAACATTTTTCTTCCGCTTTTGCTTTGTTTTGTTTTGATTTTTGTGATTCTGTCAGGGAATGGGAGGAGGGGAGTATTGTTAACACAGAAACAAAAACAAATTTATAGATTTTGGTACAACCATCACACTTACCAGTGGAGGAGCTGGTAACTACAGGCGGTTTTAGTGAAGCAGCCGTTTCATGGCCTGGCGTAGATTTCTGTTTACTGTCCTCCCCTTGCAAAGAAGCTACGGCCAAATGTGTATGCGAGTTCGTTATGGGTGTAGAGGCATGATTTGTAGGTGCTGTTATGGGTAAAAAAAAGTAGCATAATTGCGAAAAAAGTTTCATACAATAAAAGAAAAATTAAAAACACACATACACAAGCCAATGAAATGCAAAAAAAAATTTTTTACGTATGAGTTTTGATGATTATTTTCTCGTTTTTTTTTTTTGTTTTTTTTTTCTCTTTTCTTTTCACAATGAAAAAGGAAAAAAAATTCTTTGATATAATTTGTAAATTTAAAATTTTTATTGATGGGGTTTTTTTTTAAATATTATGGCTTAAATTCGATTATTTTAATGTATACTTAGGAGAGTGTTGTACAAGAGAGGCATATGAAAACAAATGTTGCTTCATTAAATACTAAAAACCATTACCGACTTCTGCTGTCCCTGCATTCGATTCACCAGAATCACTGTTTTGTTGAACAGTTTCAGACGAACCATTACCATCGGCCTCCCCTTCTTTGTCGCTATCGTTTTCTGATGCCGATTTTCGTTCGTTGGCTGAATTACCATTTTCTCTAACTTCATTATCATTGTTTTCCATATTTTCCACATTTTCCACGTTTTCATTGTGAACTATGGCTGCCTGTAATAACAGAAATGGAAAAAATTATTGCACCCCATCATACAGAATATAAAATTCAAATCAAGTGTCTCAATAAATTTAAGCTTGATATTAGCATCCTAACGTATTACATTTTAATTCAAGAGATTTATAATCTTAACATTGAAAGAGATTTAAATTTTGCATCCAAATTATTCATTTTTTTTTTATATAAAACCAGCACTCAGGGGATGACCCCTACTCATGCAGTGCATTGTGCAGGTTTTTTTTGGAAAGATGGAAAGAGAGAGGAAAGATGCGAACGGTAAGGAAACGAGTTGCTGCTGGTGACTATAAAATGGTCAGTGCTATACCTTTACCATTAGACAGTCTACAGCAATCGTCCCCTAAAGGCGCGCAGTTTCTCACACCACTTATGTTGTGTGTATTAATTTTATGCAGAAGTGGCGAAACCTACAGTTCAAAGTCGACTC
The DNA here is from genome assembly GCA_014635995.1 of Sarcophaga peregrina. NCBI lineage: Eukaryota > Metazoa > Arthropoda > Insecta > Diptera > Sarcophagidae > Sarcophaga > Sarcophaga peregrina. The sequence continues at coordinate 48,382,586 of CM025793.1, forward strand.
CGAATGACAAATTTTTGAGAAACAAGAAGAGAAAGAGAAGAAATAAAAAAAAAATCGGGTCTAGGAAAGAAAACTCTCAATTTTTTAAGCTCTTGAGCGAGTTAATCGGTTATAATCCATCGCCTTTAAATTATAATTTTTTTCTTTCTTTTATAAAATAATCGCTAGCAAGTCTTTCAATACAACATTTTCTTAGCCATTCAAAAAAATTCTAATGCCCGAGAAATGGATATGAAATTATTTATAACTCGCGAGTGAGTTTTATAATAAAAACACATTCAAATAATTATTTACGCTCGCGTGCGAGTTTTATGAATACAAAGATTAAATTTAAAAAAATAAATATAGGCCACACCATAGTTCTGAATGTCGTCTTTCCTGACGGAAGGTATGGACTTTCGGAAAAAGTCACTGATTATATTGTGCCTGAGGCTATGTTCCTGCATAATTTAAGGTTACTTATACCGGACAGGGCACAATGGAATGGTGGAGTACTCCAGGGGCAGAGTGGTATACCCATCGTCATAGAAGGGTCTAAGTTAGGTGGATGTACAGGTGCGGTGGTTTTCTGCAGGGAACTCGGTCTTGAACTGCACTTCACGATGAATTATGATGCAACGTTTTTCAGGCGAAGATTTTCGCAATTTTGAAGGCTATTAAGGCCGTAGCTAGTGGCATAGCTTCGGATTTCGAAACTTACATGATGCCATTGCGTCGTTCTGTTGCATAATCACGGCTTGTTCGCGAGTGCCAAGAGTCGTTGAGGACTTTTGGACCAGACCGTATCCGTCTTTGCTGGGTTCCAGTTCATAGCGGAACACTGGGCAATGAGACGGAAGAGGCGTATGCCTTCGCTAGGTTAGGTTAGCTTTTAGGCGGCGATTTGATAGTTGGTCCTAACCCCCCAGTCTGCCACCTTCACGGCCTCATCAATGGATGGGTCAGGGAGGAAAAGCAGAGGCGTTATGGGAACGGAACGGGTTGTTTTGTTTCTAGATGTCTATGGCCTGCTGTAACCAGTAAGAGAACAGGTTGGTTGCTTGGCTTGGATAAGGTCAGCTTATAGTTGGTTGTTGGTTTTATCACGGGGCACTGCGAGATTAGGTCGCTAACAGGGATCTGGGCTATTGTTGGAGACTATCGAACATCTCTTCTGTAACTGCCCAGCCCTTAGTAGATTGAAGTTGAGAACCCTTGGCAGGGCCTTCTTTGGAAGCCTGAATTTAGTGTCGAGAGCCGACATTAAGGCTAGCCACAGATTCATTAGTAGCTGGGGCTAGTTTAGAGGTGCTAGAACTCCATCAGTGTAGTCGCCCTCTCCCACCCTGTTTGTTTTCTATGCAAAGATCACTGACATTATAGATAAAATAGAGAAGCATTGCCAGTGGTATAGGCAATCATCAAGCATTTGAGGCATATAAAAAGCAAATGTTCCGGCGTCAAATGCAATGCACTGATAAAGCAAGACGAAAGTGAAACATTTGTGAAGTGAAATTAAATGGCTATGCAGCGATAAAGATCTTGGATGCAATAAGATAAAACTGCAAATAGGATGGCAAAGTCAAATTTGAAACCAGATGACAGAATGTCGGGTGCTTGATAGGATTGGTTTAGAAAAAAGAGCTTCTGTAAGAAGATGATGTTGAGCTCTCAAATCGAGTGTGGTAAATTAGTTTAACAACTCGGGAATTAAAATTTATCTTACGTATGGCTGAAGGGTATTGTGAAATCTCTAAAGTGCAAAAATATACAACTTAGGTGACTCTGGACGTTAGATTTCAATTACTTCCATTTGGGGAATATGAGGGTAGTCCCCATAGTCTAATAGGTAGTGTGTTGGCTTATTAGACGTAAACTCCAGGTTCGTATGTCAGGTCAGGCATCAAAACGAAAATATGAAAATATTTCTTCGGCAAATTCCTCTCAGCATATTTCTGGCAAAAACTCTGAGAATAGATAAAATTTGCCATGAAAAGCTTCTCAAAAATCTACGATTCGGACTGTAGTTCCTTCTACTAATGTATAAAATTAACGCACACAACATAAATGATGTGAGAAGCAAGGTCGATATCCTAACTGAGAGGTTGTATTGGAATATAAGGAATATGATGTCAGACATAAGACTCTTTAGGCTGAATGAGTTAGTCTAGTAAATTCCTGTAAGCTAGACCACTGAGCACAGCTGAAGGAACTATACAAGCGGGGTTTAAGTCGCTTCGCCTGGCGGATCAACGAATTACAACAAAAGTTTGCTTCTGGTACGCCGATAAAAAATTTTAGAGTGATTCGAATCAACACTTCTTTGGCTGTACTGTCTTCATGCACAGTTTTTCCATGGAATATAATGTCTTTCAAGCACTGTTAGTGCGACGGGACTAGTGAGGAAAAGGCCAAAATGAACAATTTATTGATAAGCAATGTATCGGGTGAACTATCATTGAAATTTTTCATTCGTATGAAAGAACTATTGATGCCATAATGTTTAGAATAGAACATCGTTTTATCTAGCTGCAGTGCATTCAAAATGTGCAATTTTCCATAACTCTGATAAAAACTCTGATAAATCGCACTGCGTTCGATCGATGGCAGGAATTATGTTGCTTTTGAACGTTATGTTGTAATTTGTGTATGGTACCTACTTGCACAAGGAAAAGTCTGGCTGGGTCACAACGTATATCTTGGTGACCAGTTCATATCACTGCCAAATGAGATAACCATGCCCACAAAATTAAGCATGAGCGCCAACCACACATTTTTCGTATTCAGATTATCTAATTCAAACTAATTCAAAGTAGATAAGCATCGTTCTATAGAAAGAAATACGGACCGATTACACCGGCAGCTAGAAAAAAACACACCAAGAGAAACCTTTGGTTCCTCACGTACACATTCATCTAGAAATTGCCCTTATCGTTGAGGGTAATTTTTCGATAAATATTGTGGTAAGTTGCCATCTATTCCAGAGTCCTTTCCGTTAACATACTTTGTCTATAGTTTGACAAAATAGACTAAATAAATAAGGACCCATTTGGCAGATGTGCTTCAACAAGATGGCCATTTTTAACTCTCAAAGTGCTAAAGTCTCTGCTGAAAGATTCAATATTTTTATGTCACATTTGGAAGAGATTGCTAAAGTTTCTTATCTCGGATTATCGATTAAGATTATGCTGCTTATGTGATAATTAAAATATCACAGATCAACCGGCAATATTGTGTTTAACTGTGGAAGAAATGATAGGAGAGTGTTCAAAGACCCTAACTCTTCTATGGTAGTTCTATTGAATCACCCACCAATCATGCTTGGAAATGCAGATCATAATCTTTAAAATATCTTTAAAGCGGTTAAGAACTACAATGGAAGTTTTAACAGGGAATGGCCCCCTCTGATACAGGACCAATAAGTTGGGAAACAGACAAGCACAGTACCCGGAGGTCGAAATTGACCCATTGTACATTGTCCTGAGGGGAGGAAGGAAATAGAGGATATAGGAATGTAGGTAAGGGGAGGGAGAATGGGAAACAGAGGAACTACATATAAAGAGACAGTTAGTTAGTCAGTATCCTTATCAGCAGACACTCAAGGTTATCAAGCTATAGATCTAATAGGGTTTGTAAACGGGATGGACGGATTGAAGGGGATAAAAAAAACTCTCAAACTCTAATTGACAAATATCCACTCTTCAGAGTTAAATGTACGTACCTGTACATTTTCCCTTTCCGTTTCTTCAGCACTCGAACTGCAATTGCTGACAGTGGAACGAGGACCTTCTTCATCATCTCGGGGATCATAATCGGAGTCAGTGGCATCTGTACCTTCATTGCCATACTTCTTCAACATTTCATCAGCAGGTAAGTCGCTTTCATCATCTCTTCGTTTTTTAGACTTACGTGTCCTTTTTCTTTTACCATCAGCCTAAATATAGAGAAATGATTTAAAGACGTTCATATCTTACCAGAGATAGAGAGGTAAAGAGGTAAACGCTTACATTATCCTTAGAGGTAGAGGGTTGTGATGGAGAAGGTACAATTTCAGGTTCAACATCAGTTTCAACTTCAGCCGCCAACTCAGATATAACCATTTTCCGACCATACGGTAAGAATGCATGGGGACGTGATACACCAGGCTGCTGAGATGATCTGCAAGCGGCACCACTTATAAGACCTCTTAATGTACGCAAAAAACCTTCATCAATATTTCGAACTGTCTGATGTCGGCAAACCAATGCAGGCTGTTGTTCGCGACTTCTAATTGTCTTCATACCATTTATACGTACAATCCGCAAAGTGCGACGCCTATTTTGGAAAAAGTAAACCATCTCTTGGGGTTTAACCGGCTGGAAACGTGTAACGAAGGATACAATCGAACACCAAAAACGGATCAACCGCATCAATATTAAAAGAGCTAGAAATGGTAACCAGGGTAAGGGACGATCCAGTTTGACTTCGGGTGCTATTTGAAAAAGGAAAACAAAAGAAAAAAAACATTCCTTCGATTAAGAAATCTATTGGCCTTGAATTAACAAGATTAACAATCACTTACCCGTAGGCAAACTCCATTTGGCTGTTTCCTCAAGGGTTTTTAACATACGATCGGTTCTCTCCATTACCTCTTGACCCATTTGATAGCTGGCAAATTTTTCCATGATTACTAATATACGTTCGTGAAATGTTTTTTCTGAGCGCACAATAATTTCTTCTTCTACTACTTCTTCGATTTCCTTATCATCGTCAGCATTAGCATTGGCGCTAGCGGTCTCCAGTGGTGCATCGCAGATCTCTTCTTCGGCTTTGTTTTTTTCTTGGCCTTCTTCTTTCAGTTTCTTCTCGTGGCCCATGTCTTACGTTTTTCTCCTTTCTCCTTTTTTTTTTTTTGATTTGTAGTTTTTCTTTTTCTTTCTTTCGTTCTATAAATCTGTAACTATGTAAACATAAATGAATAAAAAATTTCATTTCATTATCAGTGGTCCGTGGCGGCTTATCAGCCAGCATTTGTTTTCAATATCACAACAACATTGTAGTGTGAATTCATGGCTGCTGTGCAAATGCTCAAGTTTTGCCCGAATTTTTATAAATTTTTTTTCGTCAGATGTTGTTGTTGTTGTTGTTCTAGTTACTATGACTAATTATAAAATCATAAAAAATTTGAATAAAATAAACAATTTAAATTGTGTACTTTGCCCATAATCGTTTTAGTTTTTGTTTTTTTTTAATAGTTTCCCTAGTCTGAGTTGTGATAAGAACTCTGACACTGACTGACTGTGTTGTAGGAGTGATAGACGTCTGCCGCTCATCCATTCATAGCGTGAATTAAGTTTGTTAATATTCTCACACAACAACAAAAATTGGAAAATTTTAACCAAACACTCGACAGATAGGTGAAATTTATTTCGAAATTCAAAGAAAATTTTCTGGTATATTATTGGTTATATATAAAGTATATGCGGTCATTTATTCCATCTGTTATGCCAAATCGCCATGGATGACCACATGGACAACGTTATCATGCCGTTGTCGTATGTTTGCTAACAGAGACACTTATGTAGTAAGTCTTTACAACCCTTTAGTTTGAATTAAGATTTAGCTCCTCTGCCGTCTTATGTATCAGAGGTCAGCAATAAGTATTCAAACAGCAACATATTGTATACATTTCGAGGAACAAAACCTATCTTACTCAATCCAGCATTACAATCTTTCATTCAGCACTCAGGGGATGACCCCTGCACATGCAGTGCATTGTGGAGGTTTTTAGGAATGGTGGAAAGAGGGAAGATGCGAACGGTAAGGAAACGAGTTGCTGCTGGTGACTATAAAATGGCCAGAGCCTATACCTTCACCATTAGACAGTCTACAGTAATCGACCCCAAGAAGCCCGCAGTTTCTCACACCACTTATGTTGTGTGTATTAATTTTATACATATATTCATGCCAATTTTTTTCCTAAAATTTTTGCCAGAAAACTGCTGAGATGAAGTGGACAAAACAAATGTTATTCGTATGTAGTTCGTTTTGTTGGAAAAATCTGACCTGTTGTTTGAACCATGGAATCGGTTCTAATGTCAACCTACTTGACTACGGCGATTTGTTACTGACACTTGCATTTATTATAAGGTTGTGTTCAGTAACTGTCAGAGTCTAAATGCCTACTGTAAACTTCAGTAACAAATATAAGATCTTCTATGCACACGAGAGTCTTCCATTGGATACACCAATAGATAGCTATAGAGTGCGTGATCAATTGCCAACCAATCTCGTTTGCAATATGTTGATGGTGCGGCCTGTCGTATAGCATTTAACACTATCTTTTTGAAATCACATTTTTGGCACAAAAAAGTGAGCGTACAGTTCAAGAAATACGGCCTAATGCTACCGCCAGAAATCACACTAAACAGTGATTTGTAAGTTAGTTGGCCTCCAGAGATCACCAATACGTATTCAAAACAATGAATAGGTTCGAGTCATACATATAATTTCAGATGCTTATAAGCATGCATACTAATTTCGATATCATCCACATACTACTCATACTCTAAGTTGGAAGTACTCGTCGTATTCATACTTAACAATACGCATGATGTTATTGGCTTCGACTCGTCTCTACTTAACATTTACAAGAAGCACAAAATAAGTATGATTCGCTTACGAGCACAACTATACTCACAAGAAGATTGTGTATATGCTTTGCTCGTTAGCTTTGACTTTCCCTTCTTCTTTGTTTGTATAAGCAACAACAACCAAGGCTGTAAATTTTAATGATTGATTCGAATCAATCAAATTACTTGTAAGTATTATAAGTATTTTACTAAATTTATGAATCGGAATGAGTAGGCGTATGAATCAAACACATTTCGAATGTTGCTACTTATACTTATAAATCAATGTTGGAGCGAATACGTATGAATCAGAGTAGTTGAATTTCAATTCCGTTAATTCACTCATACTCAAAATTGCATGAGTAGCGGAAAAACGATTCATTGCTTATCTCTGTTATGTATTTTGCATGTGTAAACTGTATACATTAATGGCGGGGCCTACAGTTTAATGTAGGAAATTTTTCGTTAGTTTTTGCCAGAAAATTGCTGAGAGTGAAATCGTTGAAAAAATATTTTTTTGGGTTACGACCTAGTTTTTCACTTATGTTCAGTGTGTCAATTTTATATATAAGTGGCGGAACCTACCGCTTAAAGTCGACTCCGAACGACAGATTTTTTATAGAAACTTTTCATTGGAGGTTTAATTACCCTCAGAGTTTTTTGCCAGAAATCTGCTAAAAAGAAATCGCCGAAAATATGCTTTTTTGTTTTATGTCTGGCCTGAGGCCCGAACCCTGGCGTAACGTTTAATAAGCCAACACACTACCTACGTTCTACGGTATGTAACTAACCTAACCTAACTTTTAAGAAGAAAGTAGAACTCAGTGAGATTTTAAAGAAATACAAGAAACCCACTTAATTTCCTAGGATGTCATCCTAGGACCTGTTCAATTTGATTTGTTATCTGTTCAGCAAGTAAAACTTTATGAAGGAAACTGACACAAAGTAAAGAAGAAAAAAATAACAAAGAGCGGGAGAGCAAAGTATCTCTTTACGACAATACGAAAAGGACCCGAATGAAAAAGACTGTAAGAGTAAATATGATTGCCGTAAACAGTTACTCAAGTCGGTCAACTCATAGTTAAAATTTATACACACGATATGGGTTTGTCATCAAGCCTAACCTAACCTAAAGTCGAAGATGATAGTAGAACTCAGTGTGCTATACCAGAAATACAAAAAACACATTAGTTTTCCTAGGAGTTTGTTCTAGGACCTGTTTTATTTGTTTTGTTATCTGCTAAGCAAGTAAAACTTGATCAAGGAAACTGAAGCAAAGGAAAAAAAAGAAAATAATAAAGAGGTGGAGGAGCAAAGCAAACCCCAAAACTGCACTGACTTCAGAGGTACAGCAAGACCCCGCAACGAGGCAACTTAGCACGACGACGAAAAACGCCAATATTCACTAGGGATGCCAATTGGAAAATCCCGAAATCCCGGGATTTTCGAGGTTCGCAAATCCCGAATAGCGGGTTTTTTAAAAACTTGTACCGGGATTTTTCGGGACTGTGAATTTATTTTGAACCTTCAAAAAGTCCGGAAAAAAAAATTTATATCACGTGACTTTGATAACAGCATCTCAGATGAGGAAACCCCTAATTCCATTGTCAAAAAATTATTTGAGGGCATCGAAGAATACAAAAGCCCTGTAAAACGAATTAATAAAGTAACTGATTTCAACTGAGATCAACTGTACAAAGAAATATTTTTTTTATTAAGAGAAAATCGCGATTTTTCCCGTGATTTTTGGGTATTTTAGGATTCTGAATTATCCCAGCACAGACATCAAAACGAAAAATATTTCTTTGGCGACTTCCTCTCAGCAGATTTCTGGCAAAGACTCTGAGAGTAAAAATTGCCATGAAAAGCTTCTCAAAAATCTGTCGTTCGGAGCCGACTTTAAACTGTAGGTCCCGCCACTCATGTATAAAATTAACGCATACAGCAAAAGTGGTGTGAGAAGCTAGGTCGTAATCCTGACTGAAGGGTTGTAATGGCCAATTATGTATGTATGAATTATCCCGAAATATCCCAAGATTTTTAAAAATCGATCCCGTTTGGTATCCCTAGTATATACCGTCGCTATGTAGTCTACCGCTTGGTTGGTCAATACAGTGTGTGATTTAGGGAAACCCCAATACTACCGAGTAATACTGAAACAGCGTTAAGCGAGGTCTTACTGTATCATAAACCAGAGAGGTTTATAATTTTTTTTTTTTTTTATTTACCGTTACTCACATATTTATTTTGTTTATTGACAGCCTATTGTTATAAAACAAAAAAAAAAACAATTTTATGCCAGCATATGCTTGACTTACTTTCCATGAATTGTGTTGTATTGTGTGTTAAGTATTGAAATTTTAAATTTGCCATGCAAAGCATGTACATCAGCATCAAATGATGATATGCACGTCCAAAAATCTCTCACATAAAATATAATGAAACAATAATAAAAACAATTCTTATAAAATATCATAAAAAACAATGCAAAACAAAATAATTGAATTGAAAAAAAAATTTTTTTATTTTTTTTTTAAATTTTTTTTGAAATTATTTTTAGTCAATTATTTCATTGCCCCATAAGGAATGAAATGAAATATGAAATAAATAATAAAATTATCAATTGACATAAAATGAGATCAAAAGTGTATCGAAATCAACAAGTTTTATAAAAGAAAATAAAATTTTAAAGAAAACATAATTAAAAAAAATAAAATAAAAAAAAAATTAAAACCAAACAGTAAGTGAGTGCACACTATAAAAGAGAAAATGCAAATAAAAGAAAGCGATAAAATCTGCTAAAATTATATAGAAACAGTAAACACTTTCGAATTTCCACATCAGATAGAATACATAGGGGAGAGAAGGAATACATAAACAAATATGCCGGTCGAATAATCGAAAATGGCTGAAATCAATTTCAATATGAAAAATCAATAAAAAAAAGAAATTAAAAGAAACGAAAAAAAAAAACGGGAAATCTCATTGGCATTGACCTTTGTGTGTAGGCAGCGAAAAAAAAATTGTTTTTGTTTTTGTTTTTTTTATAAAAATAGACTCAATTTAGAGAATATTTAACGAACAAAAAGTGTGCCATCATGTAAGTCGAGGCCAAGTGAAATGCTAGCAATAAATGATAACGGTATTCTTAATTTGTTTTTGTTATTGTAATTTTTTTTAAAAGCACTTAAAACTTTCTACATGAAATTTAAAAAAAAAAAAGTACAATACTTACCCGGCTTAAGTGATTTCTGTATTTAATTATTTCGCTTTCCTTGCCGTTTCTATTTCGAATGTAAGCACTTGAGTTTTATTATTTATTTCTTTAATTTTATTTGAATTTTAAAAAAAAATTTAAAAATTATTTAATTTAAATAGTATATTGAAGAATATTTTACAATTTAAAATCCAGAAAAAAGCAAAAAAACAAAATTTGCCACACAAAAACACAAACCGTCACCCCCGGCAATTATAAACCAACTGAAATTGTCTTCGTCTGTCCAGTTAAATCGGGCTTGTTTTCGATGTTTATTTAAATTTTACAGTTTTATTCTTCTCAATGCCGACTTATAATTGATTTTAATCTCTTTCTTTAGATTCCCTCTCTTTCTCTCTCTATACGATTAATAACGCCAACGGCTATCACTCTCTCATGCTCTTTAATTTCAGAGAATATACTGTCCAACAAGTATAACAATTTTCAATGCCTTAAGGTAGACTATTAAGGACTAATCTGTTATACTTCATTTGGGTACCTTACAAGGTCAAATATAAAATCATTTCGTATAACTGAAATCTTAAATTGTCTCATAGACTATCGAAATATTTCGGCGATATTAAGGCTGATTAAAAAGGAAGTCTCAATATCAGATTAATTTGCATAGAGACATACAGTCAAAGAACAAAGTCTTCATACACCGGTCTATGATTTTTATCAAATAAAAAAAGTTGCTATAAAGTTTGAGAAACTAGGTCAATAATCCTTACTGAAGGGTTGTAATGGCCAATTATGTGTATGTATGTGTTATAGAGTCGTTTAAGGCAATTACAATCCAGAATGTTTGAAGAACTGTAAGTGTATGAAGGCTTTTTATTTGACTGTTTATATTTAGGTCAGATTAGGTAGGCAATACCGCAATTACAGTCGAACTTCTATAAATTGAAACACCATTATCCAGAAAAACTTTTGAACATATACAAACTTCAACTTTGGGATGCAAATTTACAAATTATCTTGCCACGTGTTGTGTTTATAGAAACTTCAAGTAATAGAAGTTCAAATTATAGAAGTTCGACTGTAATATTCAATCAGGGAATCAATCATTCCCCATAGGAATTCAACCTGAATTCTGAATAAATCTTGCTATTGCAGCAGAAGTCGCCGCAGTATGCTAGATAGTTTGTTGGCTTATTAGACCTGATTCCTCTGTTCAAACCCCAGGTCAGACAACTTCAATAAAACGAAATATGCAGAAAATATTTCTTCGGCGACTTCCTCTCAGCTGATTTCTGACAAAAATCTCTTTGAATAAATAAATTGCCATGAAAAGCTTCTCAAAAATCTCTTGTTCGGAGTCGACTTTAAACTCTAGGTCCCGCTACTCATGTATAAAATTAACACACACAACATAAGTGGCGTGAGAAGCTAGGTCGTAATCCTGACTGAAGAGTTGTAATAACAAATTAGGAATGTATTACATTAACCTTCGTTTTGAAGCGTTCCGTCAAGGATAACATAAAATGATTGGTTAAGAAAGTCTCTTCTTGTCGCCCACAGCGCCAAAAGAAGATGAGTTCCAACAATGGATCTAAGGAACGTAATTTTAATAAGAATAACCATGGGATTTAAGGAAGAAGATTTGCAATATTGCATGTAAGTTTCTGCCGGCAATGAAGTTGAGTATCCCTGTAAATCGAACGGCATTTGGAAAATGCCTGGTAATATCTTGAAGTCTATGAGCTTCATTTCGCTCTTACAAAGTTCATGAGCAATGCAATTACTAACGAAATTGAAACGTTATGGAGTTATTTTTAAGTGATCCAAAATTTCATTGAAAAATTCTTAACATTCCCAGATTTTCAAGGTAAATCCCATCTGTCAACAAGTATTCCACCACTTTCAAAAAAGCCATGACAACCGCTTAGCAAACGCTGAACTGGTTAAATAGTCTGTAGGAAAACATAATGTCAAAACACTTAATAAATATCCCACAGTCTACTATGTTTAACATTTTGGAGCCATTGGTGTACAACCAGAAGTTTCTACTGGGTATCCAGTCTATATCAGGCCAGAATTCCAGTATATCCATAGTTTAGAGTTTACTGTCAGCAGCTCAGCCATCATGTCCAATGAAAGGTAAGAGGGGAGCCAATGCAATAGAATATCTAAAGTAAGGTAATAGTATAGCTGACACACTGGCAAAATTTCATACATTACCCAATTTAAACGAATTCAGACTTGAAATTGGCAAATAATCTTCAATCAATTGAAATTGTTCCCAAATAAATATCCATTAATACAAAGCTGGTCTCTAATTAATTTACGAGAACAGAATTTATTTGACATCTGTTCAAAACCCATCATAGAAACCTTATTGTATGTTCCAGAATATATACTCATTCATACATAATTGGTCATTACATAACTTCAGTCAGGAATACGGACCTAGTTTCTCATACCACTTATGTTGTGTATTAGTTTTATACATGAGAGCCGAGACCTCCAGTTTACATTTGACTCCTACAAGACTACGGCGACTTTAACATATAGACCCAAATGCTAAAAATGTCATACAACGAGTTTTGAAGAAGTTATAATGACGATGGTGCAAATAGGCCACAGAATATCTTCTTTGCAATTGTCCAATAATTGGAAGCCTAAGAATCTGACTACACATTTATTGAATAAAGTTTACAATTTCATAGAGCTGAAAAATTCCCTATAGGAACTTCACACACTGATTGCTGATGGATTGTTGTCAATTAAAAAATGCTATCCTATGTTTAACTTTACTACCAGCATGTTGTTTCGAATTTCATCCGTTGCCCTCATGTTTATTCGCTCCTATTCCATTAAGGATACTTGGTATTTTTTAGTGATAACCTTACTCTCCAAAATGTCCCAGGCTCAAAAGTCCATCTGATTGGGATCCGGAGATTTTGGTGGCCATTATGCGGTAGAAATGAAGCGTGGAGCCTCCTTTTTAAGCCATTCTTGGCTGACGCGTGCTGAGTACGGTGATGGCTGAGTCCCTTTGAAATGTCCATGGCCTGCGGCCGAAATATTTGTCTGCCCAGGTGTTTAAGACATTTTCCCGATAATATTCGGCACTTATTTCGATCCCACGGTCGATGAATACGAGCGGGTAGTAAAGGGTGTAAATTTTCAGCTGACCACTTTGGCGAGTAAACCCGATCATTTTGTTTGTTCACAAAATTTGTTCACAATTTGGAATGGCTTCTCATCGGAGAAAACCAAATTCGGTAACTGGCCACTTTCCTGCAAGCAAAGTAACTTCTTGACTCTTTCCAGTCTACTTTTTTTTGTCCATCGGTAAGCTTTTGTACTTTTTGGAACTTGAATAGCTTTAGTCCAAGCTCAGTTTTCAATATGTGTTGCATTCGTTCTCGCGATATGCTCAGCTCATGAACAATTTTACTACCACTGCGCCGTGAATTTCGATCAAATCTGGCCTTCACTTTCTGCTGTTGCTATCTTTTTTTTTTCGTCCACTTTTTAGACGCGATGCAACACTGCCAGTATCACGATAACGAGCAATGGTACGAGAAACAAAAGTTTTCTTCACATTTAAATGTTTAAGGGCTCTAACGATAGTCACCTGTGGTTTTCCAGCCAAATATAAAGGAATCACACTATCACGCTTGAATTTCATCACGAATAACTTTTTTTGTGAATTCAATAGATCTAAATGCTTTTGTAAGCTTGTAAATAATAAAATAAGCTGTCACTGGAATAAATCTGTCAGCTGTCAGACGAGAGGTTTACAAATGATAAGAACCTGAAGGTGGTTGCAATACATATCAGCCACCCTGTATATGTAAAACACTTCAAAAATCTCCAGAAAAAAAGTATAGTGAAATCAAATATCGTGGTCTTGGCAACTTATAAGCTACTCCAAGCACACCTATCAATAACTTCATAATTTCGCGTGCCGTGTTGCACCTTGTTGAAACCACATATGAATCAAGTCCAATTCTTCCGTTTTAAATAAAAAAGTTAATAATCATCTTACGATACCTATAGTCTTAATACCATTACGTTTAAACATGCCAGCTAAATCCACAGACCACATCTTCAAGTACATGCCCACGGCTAACTTTACACAAGTGGCTAGTAAATTGTCTTATGAGTATTTTTGAATTGCTACATGTCGCGAATCTTTTATTACCGCTAAAGCAACAATAACGAAGTCAAATAAAAATTACGAGACTCCTGTTCTCCAAAGGATAAAGCTTCAATAACAAAACAACGTATAATAGCCACGTAATATAAATAAATTACAATAACAAATCAAAAGTAAGATTCGAATAGTTGCCAGACCGAGAATAAACCAAATATAAATAAACTGTAGGAAAAAATTGCCTGTGGATCTATAAACACAATAGACGCAGCATATGCAGTTGAACAAAAACAGAATGCATGGCTGTATATTGAAATGATTACAAGCAACCATGCTGCTGCTACGCATTTAGGCCAATTTCGATTTTTATTAGTATCAACGACAATTGTGAAAATTGCTGTACCTGGAATGTTGCGCCTATTGTGTTTATAGAATGAGTTGTAATAAAAAGCGCAACCTATAAACATTGCATGCTATAAACACAATAAACACAACACAGCATACACAACCATTTTGCGTCGCCTTTATCACCATTTTAACATACAGTCATGTACAGTATTCCCTCGTTTTACGTCGTCTCGATTTACGTTGTTTCGATTACCGTCGTCAAAAATTTTATTACCTTCGACTTCGATTTGCGTCGTCATTCGATTTACGTCGCCTCTCTTGTTTATAAACAAAATCAGGGGAATTCCCTCTTTAAAAAAAATCAATACATTGATTAAAAATTGAATTATTTTAGTTTAGTCTTTTTATTTTAGTCTTTTGTAAAATGTACATAAAAAACTGCATCTGACAGTATGAGTACTTTAAAATTCGATTTACGTCGTTTCGATTTACGTCGTAGAATATTCTGGAAAAAGGCGACGTAAATCGAGGAAATAGTGTATTCTATTTTTGAGAGATTGCTGTGCTTAATGCGTTGCGTTTATTGTGTTCATAAAGTTTAATAGAATAATAATCCTAACATTCGAATAAGCATAAAAATAGAGAATATTAAACAATATAAACAGAAAATATTCGAATTAAAATTATGACATGACTGAACTAATTTTCACTGTAAAATCCAAATAGCAAAACAAAAAAAAAAAAAAATCAGTCATTATGTATGGAATATGTACTCCATGTACTTTATGTACAAATGTTTATATGTTTATATATGTATATAGGTATAGGTATTTATATATTTAAGCCTATATAATGTTTATACAATCTCATGCCAGCTGTATTTCCTTTATACGTCATTAAATAAAATTATTTATGCGAAATGTTTATAAACAACATTGTTTTCGTTCGACTGATTATCATCATCATCATCATCATCATGATCGTTTTCTTTCTTTTTTATTGGAATTCAGTAATTTGTCATAATTAATTAAAATTAAAATTAAGAAGAAAAAAATTCACGAGTTTATGGGGGTGAGAGTGTGTATGACCCAAAATAAAAATTCCATTAAATGAAAAAAAAAGAATCTATGTGGGCCATATGTTGCCCATCTTATGCTTATAATGAATCGTTATACTATATAGAAGACCTTTACTTGATAGTAGACCATATAAATCGATACCTTAAAAGTAGTCAATGTAACTTATCGAGGTATTAAAACAACGCGATGTTTTGCTGTTCCTAATTAAAGCATCGTATTCAAGAAATTAATTGGTTTCATTCTAGACTATTACCGTAATGCTCGTGGATTCGATTTCCACCAGAGGCTGTGTACTGTTATACTTAAGCCAAGCACAAGCTCTATGTTACTCTGCTCATATTTATTTGAATTAGAATTTGTTCCTATAATAAATATATTCACGAATATATTTTACGTCGAGTTCAGGTTCAGGTTGTTATCATTTGTAAACCGCTTGTCTGACAGCTGACAGATTTATTCCAGTGACAGTTCATTTTATTATTTACAAGCTTACAAGGGCATTTTGATCTATTGCATCCAGATAAAAAGTTATTCGTAATGGAATTCAAGCGTGATAGTGTGATTGCTCTATATTTGGCTGGACAACCACAGGTGGCTATCATTAGAGCCCTCCAGCATTTAAATGTGAATAAAACTTTTGTTTCTCGTACTATTTCTTATTATCGTGATACTCTTAGTGTTGCATCACGTCCAAAAAGTGGATCAAAAAAAAAACGGTAACAGCACCAGAAATGATCCGAAAAGTGAAGAACAGATTTGATCCAAATCAACGCCGTAGTGGTAGAAAAATTGCTCGTGAGCTGAACATATCGCGAGAACGGATGCAACACATATTGTAAAATGAGCTTGGACTAAAGTCATTGAAGTTCTAAACAGTGCAAGTGCTCAACGATGGATAAAAAAGGTTAGACTGGAAAGCAGTGTTGCCACCAACGGCTTTATGATTTACACACAACTGGCCTCGAAATTACACATATGAAAAAAAATTACACACAAAATTCTATTTCTACTAATATTGCATACGTTTATGTAAACATTAAAATTATATTTTCATAGACGTACATACATACATAATTAGCCATTACAACCCTTCAACCAGGACTACGACCCAGCTTCTCACACCACTAAAGTTGTGTGCATTAATTTTATATATGAGTGGCGGGGCCTATAGTTTTAAAATCGATTTCGAAAGAAAGATTTATGAAAAGCTTTTCATGGCAATTTTATTTACTCTCAAACTTTTTGCCAAAAATCTGCTGAGTGGAAGTCACCGAAGAAATTTTTTCACATTTTTGTTTTGATGTCTAACCTGTGGTTTGAACTCGGGCCAACACACTAGCTACTAGACTACGACGACTAAACATTAGCCTTACATGTATTTAAATTGGAAAGGGAAGGATCTAGATGTTTATTTTTGTAACCTGGTGTTAGAAATTGCATTAAATTTACAGAACAAATGAGTTTTAACAAATTGACTGTTAAAAATTAGCGATTAAAGAAAAAGGTAGAACAAAAAGTAAAATTACACACAAATTACACACGGAACTAATTACACACATACTACACACACAATCAAAAATTACACACAATATGTGTAATTACACACAAGGTGGCGACACTGCTGGAAAGAGCCAAGGAGTTACTTTGCTTGCACGAAAGTGGTCAGTTATCGAATTTGGTTTTCTCCGATGAGAAGCTATTTCAAATCGTTGAAAATTTACAACTGCGATTGGCGACCAGAACTCAAGCGACACCGATGGTAATGGTGTGGGCCGCCATAACGGCCGATGGTCGCTCTCCGCTCTTATTCGTCGACCGTGATGGGGTCAAAGTAAATGCCGAATATTATCGGGAAAATGTCTTAAAGACAGTATAGAAACCCTGGGCAGACAAACATTTCGGCCGAAGACCATGGACATTCCAATAGGACTCAGCACCACCAGCGCACTCAGCACGCGTCAACCAAGAATGGCTTAAAAAGTAGTTTCCTCGCTTCATTTCTACCCAACAGTGGCCAACAAAATCTCCGGAACTTAATCCGTTGGACTTTTACGCCTGGGGCATTTTAGAGAGTAAGGTTCTCACTAAAATATATCAAAGTGTCGATCATCTCAAGACGGCGCTTCGCCGGAAATGGGCCAAAATACAGCAGAGCCACTTTCGTGCAGCCTGTGATGGCCTTGTCGGCCATTTGAAGGCCATAATTCGTACCAAAGGTTGCCAATTCGAACAAATCTAAACTAATTCTAAAATTTGATGTTATTTTCAACATTTTTTGCTTTTGAACAATAAAATTATAAATAAGTATAAAAAAATAGCGCTTAACTTTGTTGCATTATACATAAGTCACCCTGTATATGTATGACAAGATTAGTTAAGTTGAATTGGTAGCTGTCTCAAAAGTAGAACTTCGATTGGTGCCTATAAAGAGTTATGGTAACACCGCTTAGTTTTCTTAATGAATTCTCGGCGGCCAAAAATTGTTCCCCTTACTTTATACCTCATCGTTTCAGCTTCTGCAAAAGTTATTGTGTACCATTCCCAGTACACAGAGGCCATTTTTATGTTACAGCTGCTAAGAGATTCCATAGATGGCCTCTAGGATGAGTTAAACTTAAATTGGATTTTGCTTCTTTCCATATTAGGCCAGATTTGTCGCATCTTCGCTTCAAGCTGATTTGCCAAATCAGTGACGTTTGAGTGAATTTAGTTGTTTGTCCCCTCTGCAGAAGGATGCACATCTTATCACATCTTAGAATTCGATTGAAATTTCCATTATTCCAGCAATTAACTGGAACGACCGCGTATCCAACAACCCATATGAAGGTAACCGTCTCGATAGCTCCTTCTCTAGAGACTTTTGACATCCTTACATAAGTCATACTCACTCGGTAGAGATCCTCTCACTCTATTGTCAGTAAATAGGTGTACATAACCATTCGTTTTACTCTTATTTGGACATAAGCTGTCTTTGTGGCTATTATTTCTGACCGAATATTATTTTAGTAATCGGGTAAAGCAAAAACAAACTAAAATTCAACTATTATGACAACGGTCAACGAATACTTAGATTAGATTCTCTGGGAGAAGTAAATCGTTATCAAAACTTAACCATAGCTTCTACACTTTCGTACGTTAGTAACGCTTAATTTTGCAAACTCATTCGCATCTACTTGTTTTCCCATTATATTTGGTTGTAGTCAGTTAAGGCTACTAAACAGAATCTCAGACAATGTAGTAGTTCCAAAAGTATGCGTTAGCATGATCGCCATAGTAGGTATTGTCTTTTCCTAACAGACACGTGGAGGCCTCAGTTGAACCTCAGCTGAGACATCTCCAACAAAACGAAATACAAAAAATATTCCATCGACTTCCTCTCAGCAGATTCTGGCAAAAACTCTGAGCGAAAATACAATTGTCATGTAAAGTTTCAAAACATAAGTGGTGTGAGAAACTAGGTTGAAATCCCGACTAAAGGTTTATAATGATCAATTAGGTATGTATGTATCAGAGATCAGCAATGAATCGTTTTTCCGCTACTCATAAACACTCATGCAATTTTGAGTATGAATAAATCAACAGAATTGGAATTCAACTACTTTGATTCATTCGTACTCGATACAACATTGATTTATAAGTATAAGTAGCAAAGACTATGAGTACAACGTTGACATCAAACTCACAACATTCGCAATGTGTTTGATTCATACGCCTACCATATGTATAAGCGATTCGAGTGATTCGAATCATTCATCAAAATTTACAGCCTTTGTTGTTGTTGCATATACAAACAGAGAAGACAGGAAACACAAAGACAATAAGCAAAGCATACACACAATCTTCTTGTGAGTATAGTAGTATTCGTACGCGAATCATACTTATTTTGTGCTTCGTATAAATGTTAAGTAGAGACGAGTCGAAGTCAGTAACATTATGCGGTATTGTTAAGTATGAATACGACGAGTACTTCCAACTTTGAGTATGAGTAGCATGAGTATCATATTAAAATAAGTATCTGAAATTCTAAGTATGACTAGAACCTACTCATCGTTTTGAATACTTGTTGCTGATCTCTGGTATGTATATAGACTAGTAAGTTATTTATTGGCTAATTAGACATGAGCCTGTGGTTCAAATCTTTGCCTATACATCTAGAACGAAATGGAATATGAAAATAAAATATTTTTCGGCTAATTCATTTCTTCATTCTTCTAGGAAAAAACTCTGTGGGATTAAGTAAAAAATTGCCATGAAAAAATTTCGCAAAAATCTGTCGCTGTTTAGCTGACATTAAACTGTAGATCCCGGTATCTCGTGTATAAATATTAACGCACACAATATTGGTGTTGTGATAACTAGGTTGCAATCCTAACTAAAGAGTTGTAATGATCAATTAAGTAAGTGATTAAAAATATTCGAGAGTTTTTTCTGTTGATTAACACTAAACCTACCATGGACGGGTCAAATGCTCCATTTTGAACTTCTTGTCAGAATTTCTGGAAAATAACATTATCACATCGCCATTTACTTTTTCGACTTTTATTACAAAATACATCGCATGTGTTTTCCAAGATTTATTCCTCTCTTGTTAATAATTTTTTACCGAGCAATATATGAAATCTACCTTAAATATCTAAAGGGGTCATTTGACCCCCTTTTGGAGGAATAGGAATACATGAAGTATCGGTAGGTTTAGTGTTAAATCGGATTCTGAATAAATTATTGTTTCAAATTTTCAGAGACACCCAATATTTTCCATTTTTATTAAAATAAAAAGAAAGAAAACAAAACAACAACAATAATAACAACAAATTCTAAAAGTGTATTGAAAAATATAAGTATTGTAGAGGCACGTATTTGCCATCAAAAGTTTTATTAAAAAAAAAGATTATTTTTGAATTTTTTCCTCTATTTTTACTAACAATTAAAAAAAATTTTTTTTGTGTAGTAATTAGTTGTGCTAGTAAGCATTTGGTAGCCGTGAAAAATGGAACTTTAATTTGACAAGCAAAACCAATTGCCAAAGCCTTATTAACCAAATTTACGGATACAAAAGAGAAGTTCAAAATCAAAAAAAAAAAAAAAAATTAAAAAAAAGCATACAAACTGATATCCTTTTGTTAAGAAACAAAAACAATAAACAAACATTACCGCCTCATGTAAATTATGTTCTCTTTCGGATGTAAACAACACTTTGACTCGCTCTTTATTCTCTTTATTGAATATAATTTTGTAAAGCAAAGAGATTTAAATGAAATACAAACTGAAAGCTCTCTTTCAGAACCACAACACAGCATAACAATTGGACTAGAAAATCAGTTGCGTGTCTACTCTCACAACTAACGGTAATGGAAGTTAAACGGGAAATTCAAAAGCAAAAAAAGTGATAAAAATAAAGAGTGTGTAGGGAAAAATCTATATAAACAAAATCAGGATATAAAATATTAAACAACAACCACAAGCTAAAAAAAAATTAATGAAAGGTAGCCAATACAGGAAAAATCTATAAAAGAAATTTTTATGGAGAAAATAAAAGAAAAATTAAATTTCTTGAAAAAAAAATAAATAAAAGAAAAATATTAAAATTTTTATACACAAAAGCAATAAAATATTTTCAAAAAAAAAAAAAGAAAAAGTGATTTCAGTATTCAAATACAAAAAAAAAGAAAATTAAAATAGGATACAGGCCAGCCTTAGGTCAAATTTTATCTTAAATTGTGTGACAAAAAAACGGAGTCTACCACAGCCATATCACAACACAAAAAAATATAACCACACATGCATTATGTCTCCATCCCAAGTCACAAACACATATGCAAACTCAGCAATACAGTAGAAACAAAACAAAGCAAAAAAATTGGAAATCTTTTACTCCACAGCCTATAAGCAGAGCAAATAAAAACAACGGTAATCGAAGAGAGTTTCTACGGTTTGTTTTTGTAAATAAAAGAGAGCCTGCAAGATAATGTGTAAGTGTGCCTACAAAATCCTATCAATTAAACTCTCTATTCCATGTTCATGTAAATGTGTATGTAAAGCATGTTTAACTGTCTCAAATAAAAAAAAAAAATAATAAAAATCTCGTGTGTTAAGTAAGTAGTTGTTATGGCGTATACAATATCAAGTTAATAAAGTTACAAGAAGAAACTTTCATTTCTTCTACATTTTGTTACTCTATGTTTCTCTCTCTCACTCTCTACTCATATTGTCTCTTAAAAAATGCACCCACACTTCCATTTACAAAAATGTATCATACTCGTTGCAGTATATCAGTGTAGTCATGTGTAAAGAATAACGATTTGCTTTTTGTTTATATTTTATTCAAAACAATAACAACAACAACAACAATAACAACAGCAACTTTTGTTTTACTTTTTCAAAGAAACTCACAGTGCAGAAGAGCGTTGTAAATGAAGCAAATTAACAGCGTTTTTTGAAAGCCTAATACAAACCATGTACACGTGTACGTATGGAAATTTTAAAAACCAATAACAACAACAAATTCATATTGTAAATAGAGCAGTGAGGAGCAAAAAAACAGCATTCAAATTAATATATGCGGGTGAATATTTGCTTTTTTTAGCTTTTCTGTGTAAATTTTTTCAATTATGAAAAGAAAATTGAAAATTTTGATAAGAAGAGAAGGTAAAGGAATTTTAAAAGCTACGAATTCACAAGGAAATCCATATACACAGAGTAGTAAGGTTTATACTCCAGCTTCCGAACTTCGATGGCTGATAAGGCCCAACTTGATGAAGCCACATCTATCAAATTACATACATACATACATAATTGGCCATTACAACCCTTCAGTCAGGATTACGACCTAGCTTCTCACACCACTTATGTTGTGTGCGTTAATTTTATACATGAAAGGCAGGACTTACAGTTTAAAGTCGACCCGAACGACAGATTTTTGAGAAGCTTTTCATGACAATTTTTAAAATCCAAGGCAGTTTGGATTTTTAATAAACTCAGGGCAATAAGGGACTCAACCTTGCACAGGAATACAATTTCGTAGAAGTGTTTTGAGACCTGCAACCGTAAAAATTTAAATAACCTTGGAAGTGAAACTATCATAGACAATGACGTACATACATACGTAATTGGTCATTACAACCCTTTAATCAGGATGAGAAATTAGTTTCTCACACTGCTTATGTTGTGTGTGGTAATTTTATACATCAGTGGCGGGACCTACAGTTTAAAGTCGACTTCGAACAACTGATTTATAAGAAACTTCTCATGGCAATTTTTTATTCACTCTCAGAGTTTTTACCAGAATTTTATTGAGATGAAGTCACCGAAGAAATATTATTTCGTATTGCGTTTATGTTTCTGTTTGACCTAGAGCTTGAGCGGTAGCCTCAGATCTAATAGACAACAACTTTAAATTTTATAAATGAACTCTGAATGCAGTTAACATAATTTTCATCAAAATATCCTTTTCAGGAATGAGGCCCATGTATACGTATGTGATCAAACAAAATTGTACAATTTGTTGGGGACCACATCACATCAAGTCATTGCTGTCAACGACAAGCACTATAGGATGATGATTATCAATTTCTTTTGATCTGACCTGCATGTTATGGTCAACAGGACGGCTCTACTTGAAAACACACCTCATGCGATTTGAGGCTGTAGTCATCTGACCACCAAGATCGTGCAATTAGACCTTATTAGACTTCTATTTGTGGGGTTTTCTTAAATTTCAACTTTAACAGCCCTCAAAGCCAATATAACTCATGTCATCGATCAAATTCAGAACGATTTATGCGCCAGAGTTACGGAAAACTGAACATTTCGGATGTGCTGCCCTCAGATATAACGTGGCAACCATTTAAACAATGCTATATTGATCACAAGGCACCCATTGGTCTTTTAAACAATTAAAGAAATTAATTTAAAAAAAAAATTAGTCGGCGGTCGGTGTAACACAGTCAAATATAATTGGTTGCAAACCAGGATTGAAGGGATCAATTGTTGTCTCAATGCTTACGAATTCTAGAAAATAGTCACTTGAATTTACTAATAGAAGATGTGCTCTCCTATAAGATTCCTGATAAGCGCAGTTCCTTATGGGCTGACACGTTCACGATCTCCAGAACAACATAGTCGTTCTGGTAACGCCAGGTTATAACTTAATAGCGTAACTTTTTATGTGGGTTGTCAAGCTATCTTGATGTACTGTTGGAGCTTTAGATCAGGTCGATACTAACTTATGTTTACCGGGAGACTAATACGATGCTTATGGATAGTAAGACCATTGGGACTATTCTTTATACTGCACGATATAGCGATCAGATGGTGAGCGAACACTGCAAGGTGATTATGTCTCAGACCCAAACGCTTTAGATCCATTTACGAACCAATTTGTGGAATAGAGTTTGTGAAATTGTGAAAGAACCAAAGACTTTTGAACATGCAAAACCGAAAACTTAAATTTCGGCCAAGAGTCTTGATTACTTCGCTGGCCTTAGTTTCGCCTGGCTTAGGGTTTCTGACCTGGTTTGTTGAATTTTGGACATTAGTTTGTATTTCTATTAGCTTGTATTTCTGTGACTAACTCTCCACAATTTATTTCTTTCAATCTTTTTTTCTTCCGTCTTTTTCACTTTCTTTATCTTTTTTGATGTTTTCTTTCTTAGTTTCATAGCGATGCCCATAATTTCTAGCTTCTAGATGTACTTTGTAACCTAACCTCACTAATAATGATTATTTTATGGATTAGCCCTGTAGGCTAGAGGCGTTGTTCCATTAAAAATAGATAATAAATAGTGCAAAAAACCTTGTAACAAAAATTCTGGTAAATCTTCAGTGCACACATGCACCGGCTGGTGAGGTTTATATTGGGACTTCCGAACTTCGATGGTGGATAAAGCCCAACTTCTTGATGCCATTTCCATAAAATTAGTTCTCATTTATTCAATCTGATTTGCGAAATAACTGTGGATGGTTACTGCATTGGAAGTCCTCGTAATCCAGTTGATAGTGAGTTGACTTACTTACAAATCCCTAGGTCAGACAGCAAAACGAAAATGACGCAATATTTGTCGATGTCTTTCTCTCAGCCGATTTCTGGCAAAATCTCTGAGAGGGAAATAAATTCGCCATGGTGCGGAGTTAGGACTGTCTTGATTTCCAATGTCGAATTCGTTTTTGAAGTGATACATAATTCGACTTGACTGCCATTCGTGCTCGATGAAAATCTAACAACATTTTCACAAGTTTATGTTAAAAACAAGACAAACGAAAAACAATAACCGTAGTAATCTTGTTAATTTACAAAGTTTACTATAATTTTTACACTTAACTGTGTAGTCAGTGCTTGATCAAAATTGGTCTATAACTTGTCCTGAAGTCCTACAGTTTTTAACTCTAGCTCGAGATAATCATCTCTATGCCTGGATGTTTGATTAACCTAATTAAACTTTTGCTATTATTTAACACTCTACTGTATCTACTTAGTGAGCCTATGAGTAGGCCTTAATATTGAGGTAAAAACCTGAAAAAAGAGAGCAAAATGAAAAACACCAACCATAACAAAATTAGAGCACAACTGTTTAGAGTTGTTGACACCGAAACTTTCAAAGACTTTAAGTTTCCTTAAGCCTAATAACAACAACAACAGCAACAAAAGTGTATTTCACTGCAATAAATAAAAGGATTTTGCTACTGCTTACGATGGCATAAAAAGGAGCAAAACGGAAAAAAAGGATAACTGGAAATTTAAAAGAATTTTTTTTTGTTGTTAAGCAGATTATATAACTTAATTAACCCTTTAAAGGTTTTATTTACGTTCACAATTCAATAAAATGTAAAATAACATAGAGTAGAGGGGCAAGAGTCTTAGTATACATTTGTAGGCACAAGAACTTTGTTCTTCTCCTGTTTTAATTAAAAAAAAATGATTAAGGAATTGTATGCTTCTCTGTAGCAGACGGTGAATAAAGTTTTGTTTAGAAATGTTTTTCGTTTCAAGTGATTAAAATTATTCTCAAGGAAACATAATTTTTATTTAATTCCATGAACAAACAAAGCAAAACTTTGTTCTTTAAGCCACTTAAGAAGTTTTTAACAGGATATTATTGCAGGAAATCCTTAAAAATATTCTCATATTTTTGTAATAAATTTGCGAATTTATTATCGAAAGGATTATTTGATTTAAATTTTACTTTTTGCAAAACAAAGGATGAACAAGGAGTTTCTCTTGGAGTTGAAGAATTTTATGATAAAATCTTATACTAGCTTGCGGTTAATGAATGATTTCAAAGACTTTATAGGGGTAATTACTTATTTGGGATAGATAGTATGAGTAAGTGTAATCATTCTAAACCGCAGAATTATACGCATTGCAGATGTGAATAATTTAAGCAGATTTGGGTTATTCATTGTCTGGTAGGTATTCCATCCTTTATGGTGTGCCTTTATTCTTTAAATAACCACGCTGCCAGTGATTTTGTGATTGGTAGGCTACATTTCACTGATAGTCTTACTGGAAGTAGTAGATATACCTTTGTTTGAAGAGAAAGAAGAGGTTTTTTTGGCTGGAGATCAATGGTAAATTACACGATGTGGCAATAAAAATACACCCGAGTAACTACATAGTCCACATTTTTCTGTTAGTTTTTTTATATTTCTCGAACCCTCCAAACCTGTGTTATTTGGCAAAAACTGTTTTGTTTTTACTTTTTTGCATAAATTTCTGGATTACCCAAGAAAAGTCATAACCTACACTATATCATTACCCGGGTATATTTAATTTTTTTATTTTGTCGCAAGTCGTGTGTTATTGTTGTTGAAAATAATATTATCAAAAATTATTGTTATTGATAATTATTTGTATCGAAAAGTTTTCTATAGAAAATTATTGTTATCGAAATATTTCCATAGAAAATTATTGTTATCGAAATATTTCCATAGAAAATTATTGTTATCGAAATATTTCCATAAAAAATTATTGTAATCGAAATATTTCCATAAAAAATTATTGTTATCGAAATATTTCCATAAAAAATTATTGCTATCGAATAGTTTTTTTTTATAAAATTGTTATGAAAAAGATTTCCATGGAAAATTATTGTTATCGAAATATTTTCATAGAAAACTATGGTTATAGGAAAGTTTTCTATGGAAAATTATGGTTATCGAAAAGATTTCTATAGAAAATTATTATTATCGAAAAATTTTTAAAGAAAATTTATCGTTATCGAAAAATTTTTAGAGAAAATTTATTGTTATCGGAAATAGTTATAGGAAAATTATAAATAGAAAATTATTGCTATAGGAATATTGCTAATAGAAAATATTGTTATCAAAAAATTTTACTGTAAGAAATTATTGTTATCGGAAAATTTTCTATAGACAATTATTGTTATAGAAAAATTTTATATACAGAATTATTGAAAATATTGTCATCGAAACATTTTCTAAAGAAAATTATTGTTACTGAAAAAATTTATGAAGCAAATTATTGTTATCTGAAAATTTTTTATTAAAAATTATTGTTAATGAAATAATTTATATAGAAAGTTATTGTTATCGAATAGTTTTCTATATAAAATAGTTTTTTTTAGAAAATTATTGTTATCAAAAGTTTTCTATGGAAAATTATTGTTATCGAAATTATTTTTAAGAAACATTTTGTTTTCCAAATGTTTTCTATAAAATTTTATTGTTATCGGAACATTTCATATAGGGAATTATTGTTTTAGAAAAATTTTATATACAGAGTTGTTGTTATCGAAAAGTCTGTGTAGAAAACTATGGTCATCCAAAAGTTTCTATGAAACTATTGTCATCGAAATGTTTTCTATAAAAAATTATTGTAACCAAAATAATTTCTATTGAAAATTCTTGTTACTGAAAAAATTTCTATTGAAAATTATTTTTGTCAAATAGTTTTATACATGAAATTGTTTTCTTTAGGAAATTATTGTTACCGAAAAGTTTTCTATGGAAAATTATTGTTATCGGAATTATTTTTAATGAAACTTTTTGTTTTGAAACGTTTTCTATAGACATTTATTGTTATCGGAATATTTGCTATAGATAGTTGTTGTTATATTGAAAATGATTGTTATCGAAAAAAATTTGTATTGAAAATTATTGCTAACAAAAAATTTTCTATTGAAAATTATTGTTATTGAAAAAATTTTTATAGAAGATTATTGTTATCGAATAGTTTTCTATGGAAAATTATTGTTATCGAAATGGTTTTCTATAGAAAATTTTTGTTATCGAAAAGTTTCTAGGGAAAATTATTGTTATCGAAATTATTTTAAAAGGAAGTATTTGTCTATAGAAGTTTATTGTTATCGAACATTTGCTATAGAGAAGTTATTATTATTCGAAACTTGTCTATAGAAAATTATTGTTATCGGATAAATTTGTCATAGACAATTATAGAAAATTTTGTATCGAAAATTTTCTTTTCATGGATTTGTTTAGAGCTCTTTCTTAGACGAAAGGTAGATCCTTTCTGAACCTTAAGAAATTTC
Source organism: Sarcophaga peregrina (assembly GCA_014635995.1). NCBI lineage: Eukaryota > Metazoa > Arthropoda > Insecta > Diptera > Sarcophagidae > Sarcophaga > Sarcophaga peregrina. The sequence goes on from CM025793.1 coordinate 48,410,467, forward strand.
AAGTTTGGATACATCATACAACGATTTTACTTTCAGTCCTATTGCTTCCACGAGCACATTTCGGTCTGTAACTACTCCTTACAATGTATTACCATTAATTTTAATTCTCATTTCATTTAAATATTATCATGTTATTATTTGACCCATATTTTCAAGCCACTTAGTCTTTAGATCCCTTTGCGAAATATAAAACACATAATAAAACACTCCCAGATTCCTAGGTTTAAATTAAAATTCTCATAAAATATTCTCCCACTTTTGCGATTGTTTTTGTTTTGTTTTTTTTTTTTTTTGGTTACACCTTATGTGGTTTCCATAATGAGCAGCTGCTAGAGGAATAAACCGAGTATAAGGAAACTTTTTGTTGCATACGCATTGCAAAATGCTGCACATTTGCTTAAAATGCAAATTAATTTTGTTCTACCAGTTGATGTTTAAACTCTGAGGGATTTATGGTAAAATTTAATGCCACGCAAAAGTTAAAATTGTTGAATTGTAGGTGAGTTGGTAAGCATGAGTATATAAGAGTTTAAGAGTTTATTTAAATAACAAGGATAAAAATTATTATTAAAGGAAAAAATTAAAATAACAATAATATTCTGAGAGGAATTTAAAAACATTTCTTTAACACAACCCCACAAAAAGTAGAGATTAAATCGCACGAACGATGGGACAATACATACTTAAAAACAGATTGACATCAAATCAATTATCTGTGTGGCAAGTTGCACCTTCTTGTGTGAATCCATTGTTCAAAAAATGTTACCAAAAATTTATTCTGCTTGCCGTGGTAACGCTCGCAATTCATTGTATTCTATTCTATTCTATTTTATTCTATTCTATTCTATTATATTCTATTCTATTATATTTTATTATATTCTATTGTATTCTATTCTATTCTATACTATTCTATTCTATTGTATTATATTCTAATCTATTCTATTCTATTTTATTCTATTCTATACTATTCCATTCTATTCTATTCTATCATATTATATTCTAATCTATTCTATTCTATTATATTCTATTTTATTCTGTTCTATTCTATTCTATTCTATTCTATTGTATTCTATTCTATTCTATTCTATTCTATTCTATTCTATTCTATTCTATTCTATTCTGTTCTATTCTATTCTATTCTAGTCTAGTCTAGTCTAGTCTATTCTATTCTATAATATACTATTCTATTCTATTCTATTATTTTCTATTCTATTCTATCCTATTCTAGTCTAGTCTATTCTATTCTATTCTATTCTATTCTATTCTATTCTATTCTATTATATTCTAGTCTAGTCTAGTCTAGTCTAGTCTAGTCTAGTCTATTCTATTCTATTCTATTCTATTCTATTCTATCCTATTCTATCCTATTTTATCCTATTCTATTCTATTCTATCCTATTCTATCCTATTCTAGTCTAGTCTAGTCTAGTCTATTCTATTCTATTCTATTCTATTCTATCCTATTCTAGTCTAGTCTAGTCTAGTCTAGTCTAGTCTAGTCTATTCTATTCTATTGTATTCTATTCTATTCTATTCTATTCTAAACTACTCTATTCTATACTAGTTTATTCTATTCTATTCATAACATTCATTACGAAAGGAATGAAGGCCAGTGATGCCACCAGCACGTTAATCGCTCCAAACAATCAATTTTAATGGATCTGATGCGGATTTATTGACGACTTAAAGATTGATTTGGGTTTAAATAATTATAATTGTTGACGTCAACATTAAAGTATCTTCTCTTCGAATCGCATGTTCATATATCTTAAGAAAGGTTTTCATCATGCGAATCGGATCAGTATTTGCATGAACTGCTTGATTTCTTTATCGACTCTAACTTTACATACACAATTCAATAAAATGTAAAATAACATAGAGTAGAGGGGCAGGAGTGCTGGTAAACATATGTAGGCAGAAGAACTTTGTTTCCTTTCAATTCAATTTGGCAACCTTATTTCAAGGTTCAACGATTCATGAAGTCTTCACAAGTCTTACTAAAAGGGAATGACAATACTCTCTGAAGTGCACAGCTATATAACAATCAATATTCTCATGTAAGCTAAAGAGCTACCTAAATATCCAGAAATTCAGCTTTTCAAATACTTGTTCATTTAACAGAATCGATAAATGCTGCTCTATAATAATGGTCACCATTATTATCTGTACTGTTTTGGATCATCCCTTGAATAATTTTTTGGCGTCTATACGGCGCCTGTATGTAATACAGGCTATATGTCTGTTTTAAAAGAATATTTTCTACCAGGAACGCAATTGATTAAAGCCCCGGTTAGCCAAACGTCCACGGAACGTAATGGAAAGTACGTTTGTTTTTGGCATATGAAAAGCAATGTAAGTACTTACAGTAATCAAGCAAATAAATACTTACCGCATTTAGATTACGATTGGGTAATCGCTCTCACTGATCTTTGCATTCTAAAAACAAATCTATGTTCTGTTACGTTCCGTTGACGTTTGGCTATCCGGGGCTTAAGTGTCAACATTCTCTTTACATTTTGTAAATACCGTAGGATCAGTTTTGGGGCCATATACAAATTTCCAGTTTATATTTTCACTTTATAGGTTCACTATATAGATGTACACCTACAGGCAAAAATAGTTACTAGCAATAGGTGTCTTTTTAATTTTAAAATTTCTTCATATTTCATGCATATTAACCCATTAACGCCGAATGGGTAGAAAAATACCACAAAAAATAAGTTTTTTTTTTTTTAAATTCTATCTTTATCCAACTAATCGAGAGCCCAAAATCTTCTTTAACAACGAATAAAGAACACATGGAACGGTTTAAAAAAATTAGTAAAGCACGATACTCACATATTATGACAGAAGAAACGTCAAAGATCACGAATTTTTCTTTTCTTTTCCATCACAGCGTTGATTTTCACGATTTTTACCAAAGCTTCATCAACTCTAACCCGAAAATCGAGTTGGCTCATAGGTGGCGAACCTTCACATCAAATGCACAAGCGGAGTAATATTCATGCATTTACCATAGCTGCGTCAATAGCATTAGTGAGTAATCGCTAATACCACTTTTTTCCGCGGACTCGCATACGATAATTGTTAATGTAACATCATATTGACTTGGATCTAAAATATTTTCTAATAGTCGTAGTGCCAGGTTTATCTAAGGCCGTTTTATCAGCCTTATTTTTAGCAGACGCGCCAGCATATGGGATAAAGGAATAACAATATCCTGTCATGAAGCCAACACCCAGTATTTGTAGCTAAATATCGACCATAATATGTGATCATCTGTTCATCCAGAGAAAGTCTATGAGAAAATATGCCAAATTGTACGAACTTTTTATTCAATGCATCGTTCAATGCAGTAATTTTGTCAAATTTATCATTCTGGTCAAGATTATTATTGTCACAAACGCATATATTTTCAATAAAACTCTAAAAAATAGCTTAACTATGTTGTTTAATCGTCAAATAATAAAGAGAAAAAATTTGTATTTTAGAACACACTTATGCCGAAGTGGGTAGAACAATACCATTGCCCTACAGAGGCCCCCACGACCCTTAAAAAAAATAAAAATATTCTTATCAATACAAATGCTCCAAATACTGTTTGAGCCAAATTTCACTCGAAATCGGACCTCGGATTCTGGGGTCAGGCGTTAATGGGTTAAATGTATGACGTATTCTCTCAAGCCCCCTCCTCTTTTCTTTCGATAAATAAATTCTGTTGTACTCATTTTTATTTTTATTTAAATTTAATTCTCTTCAATTTATTTTAAAAACATTTCAGTGTGTGTGAGTACACCCGTATATGATTTGTTTGTGTCTGCAATTTTAAATACAATATGATGACGTGCCTACATTAAATATTTTATTCGTTTAAAAATCATATGAAACCGACGCCAAGAGGTCAACTACTGTAAAGGCATCAGAGGCAGTAGCAGCTGTAGTGGCAGTAGTGACTGCAGCCAAAGCAACATGGCTACACAATTATATAGCTGACAGTGGGCTTCTTAGTCATAGTTTTGTACTGATTAGAGAACAAAAACGTGTGGGACAAAAAAAAAATAAATTAATAGAGCTGCCAAATTCTCTTTTTTGTTTTGTTTTGTTTTGTTTTTTGGAACAGCATAGAAATTTATTTATTTAACGTGATTTTTTTTTTTTATTCCCGTTTTCTTCTCATTTCTGGCATGACATCATTAATTATTGAAACCAGAGTTGGGAGTGCACGATAATAATGCTTGACACTTGACAAAATGAAAAACATGCAAACAAAAGGTAATGCCTGATAACAGGACAGAAACGTAACAGCTAATTATTTGCACTTACTTAACATTTAATTAACAACATTGACTTGAATACAACTTCAAAACTAAAAAATAAAAAAATAGAAAGGCTTTCGAAATTCCATGATAATTATAATCCAGGAACCATACCTTATTTTCTTTGAAGCAGTCCTAAGGTTAGATTCCAAATCGCTGCACCTAAAACTTACAGGCTAGTCGGCCTGTTATATTTATCACTTTGATCACTACAAGGAATAAATTTTTCTTTCGTATCCAATTGCCTTAGGTTATTAAATACCACACAGAGAAATTTGAAAAAATGAGTGAAATTTTTAGCTGACTGCCTTCTTTTCAAGTCTATTTTTCACAAACGTTCTGCCCTGATCTACGTCGTAGGTTCTTTGTTCATGAATTATAATTTGTAATAATATTTCCACCATTTCAGGTGGTATCACATCAATGGCAACTGTACAGGGTGGCTGATATACAATGCAACAAAATAAAGCGCCATATTTTTTTTAAATTTTATTGTTCAAAATCAAGAAATGTTGGAAATAACATAAAATTTTAGAATTAGTTTAGATTTGTTCGAATTATAGCCTTCAAACGGCCAACAAAGCCATCACAGGCTGCACGAAAGTGGCTCTGTGGTATTTTCGCCCATTCCCGGCGAAGCACTGTCTTAAGATGATCGACACTTTGGTATTTTTTAGTGAGAACCTTACTCTCCCAAATAACACAGGCGCAAAAGTCCAGCAGATAGAGGTTCGGAGATTTTGGTAGCCATTGTGCGGTAGAAATGAAGCGAGGGACCTCCTCGGAACGCGTGCCTAGTGTTGCTGAGCCCTGTTGGAATGTCCAAACATCGAAATGTTTGTCTGCCCAGGGCTTCAATATTGTATTTCTCATCCGATAAAACCAAATTCGATAACTGCCCATTTTCGTGCAATCGAAGTAACTCTTTGGCTCTTTCCAGTCTAACTTTTTTTATCGATCGGTGAGCTCTTACACTTTTTGGAACTTGAATGACTTTAGTCCCGGCTCACTTTTCCATATGTGTTGCATCCGTTCTCGCGATATGTTCAGCTCACGAGCTATTTTTTTTATAACTGCGACGTGGATTTCGATTAAATGTGGCCTTCACTTTGTTGTTCCCGTTTTTTTCGTCCACTTTTTGAACGCGATGCTATACTACCAGTATCGTGGTAACGAGCAATGGTACGAGAAACAAAAGATTTCTTCGCATTTAAAGGCTGAAGGGCTCTAACGATAGCCACCCGTGGTTTTCCAGCCAAATATAAAGCAATCACACTATCACGTTTTAATTCTATCACGAATAACTTTTTTTCTGAATGCAATAGATCAAAATGCTTTTGTGATCTTATAAATAATAAAATGGACTATCACTGAAATAAATCTATCAGCTGTCAGACGAGCGGTTTACAAATGATAACAACCTGAAGTTGGTTGCAATACATATCAGCCACACTGTATATACATAGATACATGTATGCCCTACATATAAACATGATAATACCTTAAAGAGTAACTCATCTAAGTTGTAATCTAATACTGAAGTCAATGATTCTCTAAAATGTCTGCAGAAGAAATGAAGATCGTTTGCAAATAGGTTGCGATATGGGATGCTTTACCTTTCATGAGAATAAAGACAATCCTGTTAGAAGCTTTTTATATATTTTTATAATTGACTTCTTCTCAGCTGATATCTGGCAAAAACCCTGAGAGTAAGTAAAATAAAATTGCCATGTAAAGTGTCTAAAAAATCTGTCATTCGGATTCGACTTTAAATTGTAGGTCTCGCCACATACGTAAAAAATTAACACACAGAATATAATTGGTGTGAGAAACTAGGTCAATAATCCTGACTGAAGGGTTGCAGTGACCAATTATGAATGTATGTATGTATGTATAAATCTTTTGAGATCGTAAAAATTGATACAACATATGAATCCGTGTTTTCATCGCAGAGGATCGGTGAGATTTCTTTACAATTGATGGTGCATGATCCATTGTAATGCTTTTTGATAAAAGCATTCGAAGCCGATTTGTCTTACTTAATTAATTTCTTCTTACAATCCTTTAGTCAGGACTACTGCCTTGTTTCTCAAACTAATTTTTACATAATTTACCACTACAATCCTTCAGTTAGGATTACAATGCTTCACTTACCACTTATGTTGTGTGTATTAATTCTGTACAGGATGGCGTGACCTGCAGTTTTAAGGTGACTCCGAACCTACTAGACTACGGTCACTACAGAAATCGTTTGTCTTTTCGCGTTCCTGATTAAATTCTTAAATCATTGCCTAAGGATTTGTATGTTGTGGTCATTTATCCATTCCTTTGTCCGGTTTCCTGCAAAATTTCCATTTTTCGGCAATTTAAATGTTTTGCCAGCTGGGTTAGATTTGCCTTTCAGCTATTAAATATATTTGTTACATCTGAAGAGTCCTTAATTTAGTGACAGGTTTGCCGTTTACGAATATTGATCATAGAACAGAATAGCGCGTAAAAATAGTGTGTTTGTTGTTCAAAATTCATCACATATCTGAATATAAGGTAACGTAGTACGGACTTGTGTCGAAAGAATGTTTTGAATTGCTCTAAAAATCCTTCCAGAATAATTAATCCGGGAGACCTGTCGAAATTTTTAATACTATTGTATGAGTATATAGGCAGGGATAAATATATGACATTATAAACCTTCTTTTTACCTTTTAAAACGTTTAAAATATGAGCTCCTTGGTCAGGTTAGGTTAGATCGAAGTGGTAGCTCTGATATCACAAGGCTCACTTGAGCATGAATGGCGGCCCGTTGTGATGCCACGGGTGAACGCAGTCCCTGTCCTAACCAAGTATGGCCAAATCAGGGAATAGGAAGAAGTTGATCAGCGCAAGGGCTGCACAACAAAAGCACGACTACCCCGCACTGGAAAACCAGCCAGAAAATTTGATGAACGAAGCTATATTCTTGATATCAATAAATGATAGCTCCGTTAAGCTAACAAGGAATTGGGAGTGAAATAACCTATATCTACATCTAGCAAGAGATGGGCACTGGCAAAGAAAGTAAATAACAGTTTCCTCTTTCTCAGTGGACCTGGATACACGGCATAAGTCGTTAAAAGGGAACGTCATTCTCTCAGCATATCTACCCATGATGCAATGACCCGTAACCATGTCCACTACAGTCAAGATGACATCACGACCGAGACTAAGTAATTGGTAGGTACGCCTTCCATCCATGCTGGGCCATGTGACGAGCTTGTAGATTGTAAATAAAATTAAAACAAATTGACGTTTAGATTTAATTAAAATCCTTTATCGCGTAATATTGTGTGCCATTCTTCACAATTTGATGTAGCAACAACAATTGCTTTGTTCGGTATGCCCTTTGCATGAACAAACCACTCTTATTCTCTTCAAACACACCGAGTCTTCACACAATACTGCCTGGGTTTTTGCTAACTCCGTTGCCTGCTTTGCATTGCCTTTTATATGGCAACGTAAACAGTCTGAAGAATGTTCACGTCTTCACCTTCTCGAATGTAAACATCGTTGTTTCATTATTGTTTTGTTTGTGTATTTTGTTTACATTTATTCTTGTACTGCTTCTTGGTATATTTTTGTTTACTTGTTTATCAGTTATAATGCTGGTGTTTGTTGTTATATTACAAAGTGCAATAATTCGTAAACAAGTTCATTGTTTTTGTAGCTTTTGTCTATAATTTTAATGTTAAACCATATGAAATAAAACATCAATATCTAGATGTTTCCATTTTCGTAACAATATCAAAATATATTAAAAAATTACGATTTTGTTTGAATTTTTCCTTTATAGGTCTATTTATGTATTAACAAATAGTTCGAAAATTTATTATTTTCTCGACTTAAACGAAAAACCTAGTATGGACACTTTATATCTTAATTATGTAACCCATTTCTCCCCTCCTTGGCTCCTGTTGCTTCAAACCCACAACAGTATAAGCATTTGATAAATATTGACCATTAACTCTCAAAATGACAAGGAATCATTAATACCTGTCTGTCTATCTGCCTATGTATGTGTCTGTCTATCTGCTAATAAATGACATTTTTTGTGCTGCGTTCAATTCAACAAGTCCTATACATACGTACACACACTCAGCAATATTTTTGTTCCGTCTAATCACTGTGTAGCAGTGGTGATTATTAAGCTGTGAGTACATGCATAAGCTGATAAATGTTACTTTATTTGTCGAACACTCACATTAACTGTTGTTCACTGTGTTTAAGTGTCTCTCACTCTCTCATTCTTTTTGTATGTGTATGTGCAGGGTGACTGATATGTATTGCAACCAACTTCAGGTTGTTATCATTTGGAAACCGCTCGTCTGACAGCTAACAGATTTATTCCAGTCACAGTTCATTTTATTATTTACAAGCTTACAAAAGCATTTCGATCTATAGCGTTCAGAAAAAAGATATTCGTGATGGAACTCTCACAGGTTGCTATCGTTAGACCCCTTCAGCATTTAAATGTGAATAAATCTTTCGCTTCTCGTACCATTGCTCGTTACCGTGATACTGGCAGTGTTGCATGGCGTCCAAAAAGCGGACGAAAAAAACGGTAACAACACCAGAAATTATCCGAAAAGTGAAGGCCAGATTTGATCGAAATCCATGCCGCAGTGGTAGAAAAATTGCTCGTCAGTTGAACATATCGCGGGAACGGATGCAGCACATATTGAAAAATGAGCTTGGACTAAAGCCATTGAAGTTCCAAAAAGTACAAGAGCTCACCGATGGACAAAAAGTTTGACTGTGGCCAATTAGCGAATTTGGTTTTCTCCGATGAGAAGCCATTACAAATAGAGCAGTTTATGAACAAACAAAATGATCGGGTTTACTTGCCAAAGAGGTCAGTTGAAAATTTACACAAGCGATTGGCAACCATAACCCAAGCGCCGCCGATGGTAATGGTGTGGGCCCCCGTAACGGCCGATGTTCGCTCCCTGCTCGTATTCATCGACTGGGGTTAAAATAAATGCCGAATATTAACGGGAAAATGTCTTAAAGACTCTGTTGAAGCCCTGGGCAGAAAAACATTTCGGCCGCAGACCATGGACATTCCAACGGGACTCAGCACGCGTTAACCAAGAATGAGTGGAAAAGAAGGTTCCTCTCTTCATTTCTACCGCACAAGGGCTACCAAAATCTTCGGATCTCAATCCGTTGGACTTTTACGTCTGGGGCATTTTGAAGAGTAAGGTTACTCACTAAAAAATACCAAAGTGTCGATTATCTCAAGACGGCGCTTTGCCGGGAATGGGCCAAAATACCGCAGAGCCACTTTCGTACTGCTTGTGATGGACTTTGTCGGCTATTTGTAAGGCCATAATTCGTACCAAAGGTGGCCAATTCAAACAAATCTAAACTGATTCTAAAATTTTATGTTATTTCCAACATATTTTGCTTTTGAACAATGAGAATTAAAAAAAAACAAATATAGCGCTTTACTTTGTTGCATTAGATATCAGCCACCCTGTAGTGGTGGCCGCCCATCCAAGAAAAATTCTTATATTAGGTCGCATTGGAATAATAAAATTAAAAAAAAAAATTTTAAAAATAAGGCGCTTTACTTTGTTGCATTACGTATCAGTCACCCTGTATATTGTGTGCGTTTATTTTGTTTTAAAATCCAAAACACTTAAACATACACAAAAAAAAAAATGAGGCAACAAAAGAAAAAAAAAACTACGTTCACGTAAAACATACATCGTACGTTAACGGCATTATGACACGCTTCATATGACTTTAGGGAACAAAACAGGAAGTTTTCATTATGTTTTCCACTTGGCTTACCTCTCTGGCTCTCTCACTCTTGCTCTCTCTTTCTCACCTCCTGTGTGTTTTTCATAAGGCAGGACGAATAAGTGTGGCATTATGAAAATGAAATGAAAAAGAAAATGAAAAAAATGAATGAAAGAACGAAAATCCTTTTTTAAATTATAAATATGACCCATAAAACCCGAGTGCCATGGAAAAATGAAATAAAATTGTACGAGTGGTTATGAATAAAATTTTTTAAATTTTTATTATGAAAGTGAGAGAGAGAGAGAGAGAGGGAGTAAGAGTGAGTATTGTGCAACAAAATGAATTTGTAGTTGCTTTATATCCAAAGGATTTTTAGAAGCATTATCATTAGAAACAAAATTTTGGTTTTTTTTCGAAATTCAAAAGAAAAATATGTCAAGTTAAGAGCATATACGAGTACAAAAAGGAAAATTTGTAAAACAAATTGTGCAGAAATCCAAGCAATAAATACTTCTACGTTCTACGAAATAATAAAATGATAAAGATTTTAAAACTATGCTTTGTGCGTTCAATGAAGTCGTTATAGTCTAGGTGGGTAGTACGTTGGGTTATTGAACAAAAACTCGTGGTTCACACCTTGGCTCAGACATCTCGAATGGAAACGAAAAGCGAAAAAAAAAATAATTTAATCGATGTCGTCTCCTCATTATCTTCTTTTAGTAACCGTAAAAAATTTCGAAAATTACTCATTCCAGATTGAGTTTAAACAGTAAGTCCTGCCACTCATGGATAAAATTAATGCACACAACAATAGTGATGTTAAAAGCTAGGGATTTTCGGGATTCACAAAATCCCGAATTGCGGGATTTTTAGAAACTTGTCCCGAGATTTTTCAGGACTTTCGGGATTGTGAATTCATATATATTTTGACCCTACAAAAGGTCCTGAAAAAAATTGTATTTCATTTGACTTCGATAATAGCTCCTCAGATGAGGAAAACCCCACTTTCAGTGAAAAAATTATTTGATGCCATTGAGGTATGCAAAAGCTCTATAAAACGATTTGAAAGGGTAACTGATTTAGATACTCAACTGTCTTAAGAAATAGATTTATTTACATCAGGAGGTAGTAGAGGTGAATATTTTTAAGCGGCGTACAGTTGCCTTGGAACTATTTTACCAACAAATGTTGATTGCCAGAAGTGTTCTTCAACGGCAGCGTTTGTTGACAATAAAATTCATTCAAGCCTATCAGATCACATGTTAGATGATTTAGTCTTTCTGTTGGAATGCAAATAATATTCTTAAAACCAATACATTTCTATATGTATTAATAGTTTTTATTTCTTTAAGCTTTTTAATTACATTTTGTCTTGCTTTTTTTATATTTTATTTTCAATGACGTATAATTCTGATATGCATAATTTTGTTAACGAAATATTTTTATTATTAACAGAAAATCACGATGTTTCCCGTCATTTTTCGGGATTTTTTGATCCCGAATGCCATGTCATTTCAACTTTTATCAAATTTATCTTTTATATTTAGGGAAGCTCAAATTACCAACCCATCAAACGAATAGCATCCATTATATTCATTTCATCTGTCTCTCTGGGTGTTTTCCACACTATCAGCTCTAAAACAATTCACAAGCGTTGTGTTCTTTTTTCCACTCCGGGAATAAATACAGCCCTTGCCCTTTCCCAAAATGCCGTTAGGAAAGCGAATATGCTACACCAGGGTTCTTAGGCATTTATATTTTTGACAATCAGCTCTTATTGAGCCAAGAGCATTTTAGGAAAGCCAAGAGCTGATTGTCAAAAATATAAATGCCTAAGAACCCTGGTGTAGCATATTCGCTAAGTATATTTGTTTGCCTGATAATAGTCTAGCTACGATACGAAGTGTACTTATTTTCATAGGTAAGGTGGTATTCGGTAGAAGTGTAGCAAGTTATCGGGAATGTTTCTATAACTAGCAATCCATAAGCAATTGACACGGAATTGCCGCTCGTGTGGATTAAGAAAGTTTAGATATCAAGGTTGTATCCGAAATAGATTTGATTGTTTCCAGTTTGACTGTGTCATGATCTATTCTACACCAAGCTTTGTGACAGCTACTTTAACCTACTTTAGTCCGAAATATACTACAATCGTTTGGAAAAGTCGTAGAAAATTGAACGGATACCTTATTCTTAAATTTAAATTCAAATGTATAGATTTCCACAAAATACCCAGAACTGATCATGAGAGAAAACCAGTCTTCCTTGCTTGGAATTATAATGTCAAATATCTTATCAAGATGAGTCATATATTGTACGGCCAATAAAGACGGTTTTTGTAGGGGTAGTGTAAAAAACACCAGTAATCTGTATGGCAACAGATCTCTCCCCTTAACTAAGGTGTTCTACACTGGAATTGTTATTAAAGGCAGTCCACCAGAAGACAATCCCGTTAAGAAGTTTAGGTTTGATTCTTTAGGCTGTACAATTACAAAGAATTATTCACCCTGTGCCTATTGCCCTATAATAGATAGCACAAAATTCTTTACGAGTCCAATGAGCTTAGTTTACATTCATACAGTCTGGATTATGGCCTAGCTTCTCACGCCACTTATGTGGTATATGCTAATTTTATACGTGAGGGACGACACCGGCAGTTTTAAGTCGATGACGAACAACAGATTTTTTGAGAAACTTTTCGTGGCAATTTGAGTTATTCTCAGAATTTTTTCCAGAAATCAGCCGAAGAAATATTTTTTTAACATTTCGTTTTGGTGGATAATGTATGATCTGGGGTTTGAACTGAGGCTTTATGTCCAACAAGCCAACACATTACCTACTAGACGACGGCAACTGCAAGACAGTTCACCAGAAGACAATTCCGTGAAGAAGTTTAGGTTTGCCAACCATCAAACAGGTTCGTTCTGCTATACAAGGACTAAGAATTCTCCATCTTGTGCCTGTTGTTTTACTGCAGATAACACAAAATACTTAGCGTGTCCGTTGTGCTAGATTAGTTTAGAATCCATAATCAGACATTTTATCCCCGAACATTTATACTTGGAACCAGAGATCAGCAATGAATCGTTTTTCCGCTACTCATAAGCACTCATGCAATTTTGAGAATAAGTGAATCAACAGAATTGCAATTCAACTACTCTGATTCATTCGTACTCGCTACAACATTGATTTCTAAGTATAAGTAGCAATGAGAGTGCAACGTTGACATCAAACTCATAACATTCGAAATATGTTTGATTCATACCCCTACTCATTCTGATTCATAAATTTAGAAAAATGCTTATAATACTTATAAGTCATTCGAGTGGCTCGAATCATTCATAAAAATTTACAGCCTTTGTTGTTGTTGCATATACAAGCAAAGAATAAAGGAAAGATAAAGAACAAGTAAAGCATACACACTATCTTCTTGTGAACATATTAGAGCTCATACGCGAATCATACTTATTTTGTGCTTCGTATAAATGTTAAGTAGAGACGAGTCGAACTCAAAAACGTCATGCGGTATTGTTAAGTATGAATACGGCGAGTAGTTCCAACTTTGAGTTTGAGTAGTATGAGTTTCATATTAAAATAAGTATGAATGCGTATATGAAGTCGCCGTGGTCTAGTGGGTAGTGTGTTGGCTTATTAGACAAAAGGCCCGGGTTCGAATCCCAGGTCAGACAACAAAACGAAAAATATTTCTTCGGCGACTTCCTCTCAGCAGATTTCTGGCAAAGACTCTGAGAGTAAAAATTGCCATGAAAAGTTTCTCAAAAATCTGTCGTTCGGAGTCGACTTTAAACTGTAGGTCCCGCCACTTATGTATAAAATTAACGCACACAACATAAGTGGTGTGAGAAGCCAGGTCGTAATCCTGACTGAAGGGTTGTAATGGCCAATTATGTATGTATGTATGTATGTATGTATGTATGAATGCGTATAAGTAACAGAAATTATAAGTATGACTCGAATCTACTCATCGTTTTGAATACTCGTTGCTGATCTTTGCTTGGGCCTCAATTCATGTCTAGGTAATACTTTGTAGCTGCTCGTAAGAAGCATTGTTGCGATATCTATGAATAATTGTTATTTTTGTTAATTTAATTTTAATTTTATTTTCTTTGTTACATTTTGTCTTGTGTATTATTCTGACAAACATACAAATGATTTTGTCAACGAAATATTTTTATTATTAAGAGAAAATCGCGATTTTTCCCGTGATTTTTCGGGATTTTTGGATTCCGAATTATCCCAAAATATTCCGAGATTTAGGAATCGAGATTTACAAGATCCCGAATCCCGAAATTTTTAAAAATCGATCCCGCTTGGCATCCCTAGTATGTACATATGTAAACTAAGCTATTCAGCTCAATGCACTCATAAAGAATTTTGTATTAGCTACTATAGGGCAATAGACACAGAATGAAAAAGTCGTCCTGGTAACGAACCTATTTGATGGTTACCAAACATAAATTCTTAACGGGATTGCCTTCTGGTGGACTGCCTTTAGTAACAATTCCAGTGTAGAACACCTAAGTTAAGGAAGAGATCTGTTGTCATACAGATTACTGATGCATTCTACATTACCCCTGCAAAAAACCTCCTTATTGGCCATACAATGTGTGTCTTATCTTGATAAGAGATTTGACATTATATTTCCAAGCAAGAAAAACTGGTTCTCTCACATGATCAGTTCTGGGAATTCTGTGGAAGTCTACATATTTAAATTCAAATTTAAGAATAAGGTATCCGTGCAATTTTCTACGACTTTTCCAAACGATTGTAGCGTATTTCGGATTAAAGTAGGTTAAAGTAGCTGCCACAAAGCTTGGTGTAGAATAGATCATGATAAAGGGTCATCTCACACAGTCACACAGGAAACAATCAGATCTCTTTCGGATACTTTCTTAATCGACACGCGCGGCAATTTCGTGTCAAGCGCTTATTGATTGCTAGTTATGAAAACATTCCGGATGACTTGCTACACTTCTACCGAATACCATCTTACCTATGAAAATAAGTACATCTCGTATCTTCGCTAGGCTATTATTAGGCAAAGAAATTTATTTGCTACTAACGAATTAGTAGGTAGAAAGACTTAGCGAATATGCTACACCAGCATTCTTAGCATTTTTTTTATGACAATCCACACTTGGCTAAATCAGTGAAACACTTTTGCATAGCAGGTTAAATCTTAACGGCATTTTAGGAAAGGGCAAGGGTTGTACTTATTCCAAGGGTGGAATAAGTGTTTAGAGCAGATAGTGTTGAAAACACCTAGAGAGACAAATGAAATGAATATAATAGGTTTGATGGGTTGGTAATTTGAGCTTCGCTAGATATAAAAGATAAATTTGATAAAAGTTGAGATGACATGTATGGGTATAAACGTAGCAATGAGGGCGTGGTATGAGGTGTTGGCGTACACTCTATTCAATTTTAACCTGTTGGATCTACTAATGAAGATCAAAGATATCGGAATTTAGAAATTAATTGAGAATAATGGAAGTCGCCGTAGTCAATTAGGTAGTGCGTTGGCTTATTAGACGTAAGGCCCGAGTTCAAATCCCAGAATATGAAGATATTTCTTCGGCAACTTCTTCTCAGCAGATTTCTGGCAAGAACCCTGAGAGTAAATAAAATTTCCAAGAAAGACTTCTCTAAAATTTGTCATTCAGAGTCGACTTTAAAGTTTAGGTCCCGCCACTCCTTACTGAAGGGTTCTAATGATCAATTACGTATGTTTGTTAATCATAAGATATAAAGGGTCTGGAAAAGTCAGACAAAACCTACCATTTGAAAGCCGTATGTATATCTTTTAAGATAGTGACCATTCTGTTTTACGCGGATCAGGCAAAGATTAATAGTGTACAGAGGCACGATTGTTCGTACTTGGAAGCAATGGTGATTTGCTATTGATTGCTCACATTTAGCATAACATATCCTTCTAACAGTCGGATTATCTTCGAAACATTTACCTACTTTAGCCCAATTAGTTAGGTAAAGTTGTCATTTGTTGGATCCTAGAACATATGAGATCCTAGAGTTAAGGGCAACTTTAAGAAGGTTGCCAGTAGGAATAAAAAATTTCGCTGTAGAACGTAGAATGCTAGAAATATAGAAAAAAAGCGGAACATTTTCTTAATTCAGAATCGGTTTAGGAGTATATAAATATCAGATAACCTTTTTGTATTTTTTTGTATTTGTGTGTGTTTTGAGATAATTTGTCATAACTAAATACGTTGATGCTGTAAGGCCTAAATATAACTAGACACTACTACTACTAAATATTATATTATACTACATATACAGTCTATAGTACATAACTTCTATAAATTGAATCAACATTATGCAGAAATAACTTCAAGTTAAAAAAGCAAACCCCGATAGAATTTCTCTCCAAGATACTGCGCTTCAATTTACAGAAAATTCCAGTAATAGAAGTTCAAATTATAAAAGTCCCACTGTCCATACCTTTAAATGGCCAATAAAACCTAGCTTCTGGGGATGCCAAACAGGATCGATTTTTAAAAATTCCGGGATTCGGGATTTACAAAATCCCGGGATATTTCAGGATAATTGGGGATCCAAAAATCCCGAAAAATCACGAGAAAATTCGCAATTTTCTTTTAATAATAAAAATATTTCGTTTACAAAATCATTTGTATTCCAATTATCGATATCAGAATTATATTTCATTCAAAATAAAATATTAAAACAGCAAGACAAAATGTAAAAAAAAGCTTAAATTAACAAAAATAAAAATTATTCAGACATATGGAAATGCATTAATTTTAAGAAAATTATTTGGATTCCAAAAAAAGATTAAAGCATCTGACATGTGATCTGATAGACTTCAACGACAGTTCACCAGAAAACAATTCCGTTAAGAAGTTTAGGTTTGGTAACCATCAAACAGGTTTGTTATACTATACAAGGACAAGGAATTCTTCATCTTGTGCCTGTTGTTCTACAGAATATAACACAAAATACTTAGCGTGTCCCTTGTGCTAGATTAGTTTAGAATCCATAATCAGACAGGTTTTTCCGCTACTCATAAGGATTCATGCAATTTTGAGTATAAGTGAATCAACAGAATTGAAATTCAACTACGCTGATTCATTCGAACTCGCTGCAACATTGATTTATAAGTATAAGTAGCAAAGAGTATGAGTACAACGTTGACATCAAACTTACAACATTCGAAATATGTTTGATTTATACGCCAACTCATGCTGATTCATAAATTTAGAAAAATACTTATAATAGTTTTAAGTGATTCGAGTGATTGGAATTATTCATCAAAATTTACAGTATTTGTTGTTGTTGTATATACAAACAAAGAAGAAAAGAAAGACAAAGACAAAAAGCAAAGCATGCATACAATCTTCTTGTGAGCGTTGTAGTAGTTGTACTCGAATCATACTTATTTTGTGCTTCGTGTCGAGTCGAAGTCAATAACATAATGCGGTTTTGTTAAGTATGAATACGACGAGTAGTTCCAACTTTGAGTATGAGTAGTATGAGTATGATATCAAAGTAAGTATGAATGAAGTATCTGAAATTTTAAGTATGACTCGAATCTTCTCATCGTTTTGAATACTCGTTGCTAATATGTGCTTGGGACTCAATCCATGTCTAGATAATGAAAATAGTAATACTTTGTACCTGCTCGTAAGAAGCATTGTTGCGGATTCAGTTATGGGAAAATGTTTAGGGAAAAATGAAATTCTTCCGACTAACTTTATTGGATAATGTCCGTGAGCTTATATCGGGCACCATGTCAATTCAATGTCGTCATAGTCAGTGACGACTTTGTTGCCCAAGGCATCAAACCGAGTATGCAGAATGGTTCCAAAGAAGTGAAGAAGGAATTTCACCTTAAGAGTTACCTCTTTTTATCAATTTTCATCCATAGAAACTTAGAAAGAAGGAAGAAGAAGAAGAAGAAACGTAAAAAGAAGGAGATCGATAAACTTAACCCCTATATATATTTCGAAAACAAACGCAAAATAAAATATTGTGTGTATATGAGTTTTTAGTGTTGGTGTCGGTTGCACTTAATTTCTTTTCTTTTCACTTCCCCAACCACTAGCTAAAACGCATGCAATGGTAACTACATTGTTCGATTGATTTTATTCTGTGATTTATTTTAAATCGTTATTAATTTTCTTTTCTTATAAAAAAAGAAAAAAATATCCTGATACCTGATACAATCCATATTTCTTCTTGCACGTTCCCGATGATGATAATAATTTTACAGATGATTGTCAGTTCGTATTTGTATTCGTTCATAAATATTGTGAAAATCTTTTTCCCCATAATCCTTATGGGATTTTAAAAACATTTTCACATTTGAAATATTGTTGTTGTTGTATCAAAATCAAAAGCTTATTACGTGTGACATGAATTCATTTGTACTTCTCTCAATGTCTACCCAATGGCTGTGTGCAAAAGTGCGTGTTTTTTAAAGCACATCAGTTAGGGTCTGCCTGCCTGCTTGGCATCAGTAACAATACAAGCCCAGTTAAAACTCATAAATATAGACTGACAATATATGTATAGACGTACGGGCCAATTAAGATCAGCTCCATTTTGTTTTATGCTCTGCTCTGCCCTACTCTGCTCTACTCTGCTCTACTCTGCTCTGGTCTGGTTTTTTTGTAGGCCATTTTGTTGCCTGCCAGCCAGTAAATCTTTTTCAGTGTGCAGGCAAAAGTAGTCGTTGCATTACGTTGAGAGTTTCATATGAGTTTTTGGCTTAAGGAGTCTTTTAAGGCGATTATACTCGAAACTTATATCCCTTCTTTCCATATTGGCAAAGTGGAAAGTTTTGTTTTGTATTTTTCGCATAAGCGTTCAAGGATAATAGTTTAAGAAGCCTTGTCATTTTAGTTTCATTTTGTTTTCGAACACACAATTTGTAGTTTTAATGCAGGAGAGATTTTTCTTTTCTTTCTTTTTTCTAATATGCTTTCGTTTCTAAAAATATTTTTTTTTTTGTTTTTTGTATGTTTTATTCCAACTCTTTTTATACAATTTGATATAGTGCTTGTAAAATATTTCTTATTTTTTTTTTATAAAGATTTATTAGCTTTTTTATTTCGGCTATAAAATCATGCTAAGCATGATCTAATGCCAGCCTCAATGAAATGTACAAAAAAGTCGAAACATCGTATTACACATTCTGAAAGGTTTTTTAAAATGTTGAAAGAAGAAAAAAATTTGGCTTTGAGCTTGAAAACATAAGTAGAATTCGCTAAATACACGTACAGTGACGAGCAGAGGTGAGTGCATGTTCACAATACTGATTTTCGTCATTCACAAAAACAAAACCATACAAGCAAATACAAAAAAAAAAATTAATTTTAATTCTTTATTTTATTCTTAACAAATAGCAATAAAAAAACAATAATTAATGAAATGAATTCAATGAGTTTGAATGAAAAAACGAAAATAACCCACATAAACTCAATTTTCCACGTTTCAAGAAAATTCAAGAAACTAGCCCAATTTCAATATTTGGTCCATAGAAAGTTATTAGATATAGCTTGATTTACGCGGTTTGAGATGCTTTCTACCAAATGATCAATAAGATCTTTCGGAATTCGATGCCATATCGCATTTATGCGATCGCAAAGTTTGACAATGCCTGTTGCGGCTGTTTTGTGCTATCCGAGCCGGATTTTCACGAATGGCCAAAAATTTTTAATCGGATTGAGGTCTGAACTTTGTGCGGATATTCCAGCAATTGAAAATTTTGTTTCCCATCCCATATCTTTACAATTTTTGCTGTGTGATTCGGATCACCATCCTGTTGGAAAATAAATTCTTAGTCGGGATAAGCACATTTGTCCATAAAATTCGGAAGATGGGCTTGCAGAATCTTTATATAGTCTTTTTTCACATGATACCATCTACTCAATGTAGAGGGCCAACATGCCTCCATATTAAGCATCCCCAAACCAAAATATTTTCATCGCTATTTTTAACAGTTTGCTTCACATGGTACCTTTGAACAGGTTCCCTGGATCTGCGCTAGCAGAACTGTTTTCCATCTTACTGAAAGTGGTTACATTTGGACTCATCAGACTAGATAACACGTTTCCAATCACATGGAAAGCAGTAATGCTATCTAAGACCCAGGGCTAGTGTTTTTAAGGCTTTTTCCCGATAATGTTCGGCATTTATTTTGACCCTACGGTCGATGAATACGAGCGGGGAGTGACAATCGGCCCACACCAATACCATCGTCGGTGCTTGATTTCAGGTGGCCAATCGCAGGTGTAAATTTTCAGCTGACTTCTTTGGCAAGTAAACCCGATCTTACTTTTTTTGTCCATCGGTGAGCTCTTGCGCTTTTCAATAGCTTTAGTCCGAGCTCATTTTTCAATATGTGAAGCATCTGTTTTCCACCCAAATATAAAGCAATCACACTATCACGCTTGAATTCCATTACGAATAACCTTTTTTTGAATGCAATAGATCAAAATGCTTTTGTAAGCTTGTAAATCATAAAACTGTCACTGTCACAGAAATAAATCTGTCAGCTGTCAGACGAGCGGTTTACAAATGATAACAACCTGAAGTTGGTTGCAATACATATCAGCCACCCTGTACTGTCTGTTTACATAAATATGACGTCTAACCTGGGATTTGAACCGAGAACTTCCGATTAATAAGCCTTGATATTGGTTTCATTAAATCCCATAGTCTGCACAGCTGTTGTCTTTGATTTGTTAAATTTAATATAAGTTGTTACGGTCAAAGAAAAGAGTTTACAAACGCTTGTGTTTTCTTTTTTTCCCTACAATTTCTATTATTTTTTTCCTATTCGAACATTCGTGATTGTAAATGGCTTAAACAACTCTAAAACAACTTTTTCGATTTTATGAAATTAATAGGTGTATGTAGACTTTTTGTTTTGACTGTATACACAAAAAATCTTCAATATCATCTCATAATTCTAACTTCTATGCCATGCATATAAAACAGGAAAAATGCTGTAAAAATATGTACAAAAACCATTACTGGGACAATGCATCACAATCTGAAAATCAATTCCATATTTTGAATATAAATCGTATAGCTTTTATTTATGAGTTAGGCTTTTAATAATTTCTTTCAAATTATTACAATTTTGTAAACAGGCTACATATTGATTCTATCATAATGCAATAACCGGATGAGCATTTAAAATTTTATTACCTTCGATATTATCTTCTGGGCCTATGCTATGGTATGTTTTTACTATAGGGTTAGCCTACTATCGATTTAAATTTAAACAATCGATTATTTCCAATCTGACAATACTTATCTCATACTATTCTGTCACCAAATTCTGTAAATTATCTCCACTGAACTTACTGAACCGATAAGCACTTGAGCAACATTGGATTTTATGGGGCCATCGAGAAACTGCTTGATAATGTCGATTTTGCCAAGAAAAAGACATCTTTTCCGATGAAGCTCATTTTCATCTTAGTGTTTACATTAATAAATTAAATTGCCGTATATAGAGCTCAGAAAACCCGCACGTTGTATTACAGAAGGCAATGTACCCTTTACGTGTGACTGTTTGCTGCAACTTGTGAAGCGGAGGCATTATTGGCATTTCTTTGAAAATGAGGACGGCGCAACCATTACGTTCAATGCAGACACATATCGCACCATGATAACCGATTATTTTATACCCCCTATTCATGGCATTGCTGTGAACGGTGTTCAGTTTCAACAGGATAGTGCAACCTGCTACTCATCACATGCCACAAAGTAATTATTGCATCAAACGTTTGATGACCGTTTAATTAGACGGAATGGTGATGTTAATTTTGAACACTTTTGGATTATTTTCTGTGCGGCATTGTTAAAGTAAAACGTTATGACGGCAAATAAGGAGTGCGAACAAAAAAAAAAATGGGCCTACTTTTAAGCTTATAACTTTTATCATAATTGAAAAAAAATTAATACCGTTACACTGTTTTTGTTAGTCATTTGTTTCAAAATACACGTGCTAAATGTAATTGCAATAGCAAAAATATTTTTTTGAAAATGGGAATGTCGTAAAAAATAATTGAAATTTTCAATGACAAAAAATGATTGCTAGGCTCGCAGGTGTTAATCAAAAAAACAGTTTCAAAGTTAAGAAGAAAATAACATAAGGAGTCCTTTAGTATTGAGAGAAAGCGTGGAAGTGAATGAAAAAAAGGATTTGCCGACCAAAAGAAGGCAAGTAAAATAATACGTATTCTTCTAAAACCCAAAGAGGTCTGCAAGAAAAGTGGCTCAAAAAGTTGGCTGCCTTAGACCTTGGTCAGAAAAAAATTTTATACACAAAAAGGAATTGAAATATTATTTACTTTAATTGAAATATAAAATGAAAAAAATCCGCCACTTAGTTTAATTTGTATAACGAAAAGTGAAAGTTTAGTTTTTTTTTGTGCGCACTCCTTAGAAAGCAATTGAGCATTTGAAGGCCAACATTCAATATGTCATTGCCGAGATACCATCCCATACACTCGTACAAGTACAAGGAATTTGTTTTAATCGAATGAGGTGAAGCAATTGTACTTCACAACAAAAAAATTAATTTGGCTTATTGTAGTTTTAAATTTAGAATTTTATCTGGCCCACCCTATATTTTTTCCGCTTAAAATTTTGTTTTTCTTTTGTTTTTATTATGCCCATAAAATGCTTAATTTTGTTTATAAAATTACATTTCATTTACATTTTTTTATTTGTTCTTTTTATTGCAGTTCCTTTTTATGGTCAGCCTTCTATCAAAGATCAACAGCCATAACAAGTGTTCAATTGACCAAGTAAATTAAGCAAACAAAAAAAGAACAAAAACAAAAGAAAAAAACAAATAAACGAAACGAATTATATTCAAATAGAAAAAAAATTCCTATTTTAAGGCAATGCTTTATGGTAGACAAATACAGGATTTCCAAAGCAAATAAAAAAGTAACAGAAAAGGAAAAAAAAAATAATTCAAACAAAAGGACACTTTTTATAACATTTAAATTACCAAAAAGCGTATAAAAAAACAACGTTAGTTCAACATGTTGATTTTAAACAAAAGCTGGTCAAATAGAATGACAACAAATATTAAGGAAATGAAAACACGAAATAAATTTGCGTGATGTTTACATTGCAATTAAGGCTTCTAATAAGCTGAAAACACACAAATAAATGCCTTAAAACAATAACAACAACAAAAACAAGCCTTGTTTACGAAAACTTAATAGAAGGACAAATATATCATGAGTTAAACGAAAAGAAAAACAAAAAAAAAAAACAACAACAACAAAAAAGGGAAACAGTATTACAATTAAAATGTCTCAACCATGACTTCCGCTTGTCTACTTCCACTATGCAAAACGTTGTAAAAAAAATTAAACAAAGCGTATGCAAAAGAGAAAATAAAAAGACAAATAAACAAGAGAAATTCCAAAATTAACACAAAAAAAAACAAAGAAATTCCATTTAAATGCTTATGAATTCCTACAAAACAAAAGCAAAATCTTTTATTGAATAATAACAACAACAATAACAATTGATGACGTCATCAATCTCTTTGTGAAAACTAAACTAAAGTGTGTGTAAAGCTGTCATCTATGTGTATGCGTATTACAAAAAAAAAATTCTCCAGCTCTCTTTTGTGGTCCCTAAAACAAATATTTGCTCAAACTATTACAACTTGAAACCCTAATACCCTATACTTTCACAAAAGAAAGAGAAAACAAAAGAGAAAAATTGAATGAAAAGAGAAAAAATTAACTTAAATACTCTATTCATAGCTAAAGAGAGAACAACAACAGTTTTAACTCAACAACCGCAAGAAAACAACTATTACCACTACCACTAGCCCCCATATATGACGTTTTTATTTAATCCTGTCAACGCCTAATACCAACAACAAAACACTTCCTGCCCTCTTTCGCTCTCTCACTCTCTGTATGAGAAAGAGAAAACATAGTTGTTGTGACATCAGTTCAATCTTAGTACAATACAATACACTCACACAGACACAAACAAACGTACACAAATGTAAAGGAAAGTAAACAAAAGCCCTATTATTCTCACTACTCTCGTAGCGAAGGAAATCAAAATTAGAAAAACAAAAACAAAAACCAAGTAAATCTACAGTAAATTGAACTCAAAGAAACGAATAAACCAACAAACGATTCTGCTTTGTTAATAAATTGTTCACTTCGTTTTGATTACTTTTCGTTTTTTTTGTTGCTTTCTTTAGCATACAACAACAACAACATTAACAAAACAAAAATATTTTCAAAATGTCTGAAAATTTACCAACAACTTCAACAGGTGAGTATAAGTTTGTTGTCCTTTCGTTTTTGCTTATTTATGGCATATGATTCGTTATTATTTTAGAAGGTTAATAATTTATTACTCTTCCTGTCTCTCTCTCTTTCTCTCCCTTACACACTCAATGTCTCTCTCTATATGTGTATGTGCATGTGACTTTTCCTTTCAATAATTTTATAACCTTGTAGAGTGTCGTTATTTTATTAAACGTCCTATGCCTACTTACTTATTTAACTAATAAAGGGGGAAGTAAGATTGTTTGTATGCCTTATTAGAAATTAGACAATTAAGGGAATTAAAAAATGTTTTGTTTTATAAAATATTCTTATTTTAAATATTTGTTTATTTAAAAGTATGTCCAATGATCGGAACCCCAGTGTCCTTTGTCCCGTCTTGAAAAAGGGAGAACCTAGAATATGCGCCAATTACAGGGGTATAAGCCTTCTCCCCATTGCATATAAGGTTCTTAGAGGTGTATTGTGTAAACGAATGAAGCCACTTATAAAAAAACTGATTGGACTTTATCAGCGCGGTTTCAGACCTGGCAAATTCATCATCGACCAGATCTTTACACTGCTCCAAATCCTGGAAAAGACCAACGAAAAACAAGTAGACATACACCATCATTTTGTCGACTATAAGGCCGCTTTCGATAGCCTCATAAGGGAACGTGTTTTTGCCGTAATGTCTGAGCTTGGTTCACCTGCGAAGCTGATAAGGCTATGCAGAATGACCTTGAGCAATTCCTGCAGCTCCATCAAGGTAGGAATGAACCTCTCCGAACCTTTTGATGCCATGCGAGGTTTCAGACAAGGCGATCCCTTGTCATGCGACCACTTCAACTTCGTCAAGGAGAGTGTTCTGCAAAATGATGAAGTGCATCGCAATGGCACTATTTTTCAAACAAAGTGTTCAATTTCTTGCGTACGTTGATGACATTAGACATCATAGGGCGTACCAAGCGAGATGTTACTGCTGCCTTTAGCGCTATTGAAAGAGAGTCTAAGAAGATACGTCTGGCAGTAAATGAGGGCAAGACAAAGTATATGTTATCGACAAGTAGAGGCGTGCGGCGTATTGTTTTTCAGATTTCGGCCGATAAATATATCAAGATAGGAATGGACCTCTCTGAACCTTTTGATACTGCGCCAAATTTCAGGAAAGATGTTCCCTTATCATGAAGAGTGTTCTGCGGAAGGCGGAAGTGCATCGCAATGGGAGATGTTGCTGCTGCCTTTAGTGCTATTGAACGGGAGTTTATTAAAGTGGGACTGTCAGTAAATATAGGCCGAAGTATATATTATTGACAAGTAGGGACATGCGTCGTATTGGGTCTCAGATTACGGCCGATAACAATACATTCGATGTAAACAAGGAACTTATTTATTTTGGCACCACCATTAACACCAAAATAGATGTCAGTCTGGAGATTAAACGCAGGATTATTCTTGTCAATAGGTGCTTTTATGATCTCAATAGGCAATTGAGTACCAGAGACCTCTCTCGTGTGAAAAAACTAATCTCGTGCTTCTTTATGGCACAGAAGCATAGACCCTATTAAGAACTGATGCAGCAACCTTGAGGGTATTCGAGAGAAAAGTCCTACGTAAGATCTTCAGTCCAGTAAGAGTTTGCGATGACATCCGCTCCTCAACGACATAGACGTTGTGCAGCGTATTAATATCCAGCGGCTGCGCTGGCTCCTCCATGTCGTTCGAATGAAGAAGGATGCTCCGGCGAGACGGGTTTTGATGCGAGGATCTGCGAAGGGCAGCGAAGAAGATGACCTTGTATCCGTTGGAAGGACCTTGTATCCAAATCGAGGAAGTCCTGTCATCGAATGGTGTGACCAACAAGCGTAGATGAGCAAGAAGCAGAGAGGCATGGAAAGATGTGTTGCGGCAGGCTGAAATCCGTTAATCGGGTTGTTAATGGCCAATTAAGTAAGTAAGTGAGTTACTTTGATCATATGCTCGGTGTAGTGTCACAGACCAGAGTCTGACAAGTTATACTACAACCAACAAACTCTATGTTTTTGGTACAAGCTTGTGGAAGTTTTAACTGCCAAATGAGTTGCAATAATTCAGTATGTTTTTAAGAAATATAGCATTCAACTATACGTGCAAAATAATAAAATTTAAAATACAACATATTTGGCCATTACAACCCTTCAGTCAGAATTACGCCCTAGTTTCTCACACCATTTATGTTGTGTGTGTTAATTTTATACGTGAGTAACGTTACCTACAGTTTAAAGTCGACTCCGAACAACAGATTTTCGAGAAACTTTTTATGGCAATTTTTTTATTTACCCTCTGAGTTTTTGCTGGAAATCTGATGAGAGAAAGTTGCCGACTTGGGATTTGAACCCGGGCCTTACGTCTAATAAACCAACACATTATCTACTAGACTACGGCCCATTCCTACACGGGTGAAAACGTGAACAAACCAACTTGTTGAATTTGAGACGATAAGTTACAATACCGCCTAATTTTGTATGGACGTTGGATTGAAAGCTTCATTGGATCATACATCTTTGAACACAGTCATCGGACGATTATTGTCAATTTAGTTTGGATGATCTGGACATTAACGATATGTGGTTTCCACACAACAGCTCTCCGTACCACACATGAAATGGAAGTGATGTCAAGTATCCACTGAGGTCTAGAGGTGTGATCCCACTGTACCTTTTTTTGGGAGGATTTATGATTTACCAGATTCATTTATGATTTTATTGTTACGTTTTTATCTTTCTAAAAGGATTAAATTTCAATAAAATAAAAATAAATCTATGTTTAATTTTAGATCAATTCTACTATATTGTTCACACAATTCCGTGTGCAGCCTTTAGAAATTGATTTACACAATAACAATTTTCTTTAATCGCTATTTTTCTTTCACACGCAATAATAACTGTTCGTTAATCTTCTATGCTTACAATCTTTTTGTAAGCAATATTCTCTTTATACACAACGTGTCTGACCGAATTATTTGAATTTATTGAATCCCTCGTGACGTCTTCACGCAATGAATTTTAACTCCGAATTGCCATTGCCTACTCTTATATCACAAGGGTCAGCAGTCTGATGAATGCTCTTGTCTGATGAATGTCTTCGAAAACCATCTAAACACGTAAACAACTTGTTCTCATTATTGTTGTTTGTGTATCTTGTTTACATTGCTCCAGATAGAGTAGTTGTTGCTTGTGAATTTGTCTATGTGCTATTTTTTTTATACTGCACTTTATTTTTGCTTGTTTTCTTTGTTTGTCCGCTGTACTTTGTTGTTGGCAGTTTACATCTTTATCCCTTTTATTTTTGTTTTTGCAAAGCTGTTGATGCTTTAACGAACTCATTAAAGCTCGGCAATTTACCATGTATAGAGTAACCAACGAAGAACATCAGCGAAGAGAATTACCAAATTTGAGGGTAAATAATGTACGATTTGGTTCGCTTTTTAGTACGGCGACATAATTGAATCATTCTCTTTCAAGAATTATGAAAACTATCAATAGGTAAGGATAACATTCGATAATTACGGACTTTTGAAACCATTAATCAAGACGGTACCACCTTCTTAAATCTTAATATATCTTAAATCTATTGAAAAGCGAGTTTTATGACCCTTCAACATTAAGTTTTGAAACAATCCGGTTGATTATGAAGATCATGGTTTTTTACCTTACTGGACTATATTTTTATGGAAATATGTGACATCTCTCATACGCACGTTCGAACCTACGAGGCAATACATTGGCAAAATATGTGCTAGGGATAACAAATCACGTAGCTTTTAGCCACGGGCATTACGTGATGTAATCTTTTAGAAGAAATTATGTTGAAATTCATTTATCGACTTAAATGTATATTTCATTCACTTTTATAACTTTCTATCTCTTTTTTAGCTTTTAAAATCCAATTGGTTCAAAAAATATTGGAAATAACATCGAGTTTTAGAATCAGTTTAGATTTGTTCGAACTGGCCACCTTTGGTACTAGTTATGGCCTTCAAACGGCCGATAAAACCATCACAGGCTGGACGAAAGTGACGAAGCGCCCGGCGAAGAGTCGTCTTGAGATCATCAGCTCTTTTCAGTCTAACTTTTTTTGGTTCATCGCTGGAGCTCTTGCGACCTCTTTGGCAAGTAAATCCGATCATTTTGTTTGTTCACAAACTGCTTAATTTACAATGGCTTCTCATCGGTGAAATCTAAATTCGGTAACTGGCCACTTTCGTGTAAGCAAAGTAACTCCTTGGCTCTTTACACTCTAACTTTTTTTGTCCATCGGTGAGCTATTGCACTTTTTGGAACTTTAATGGTTTTAACCAAGCAAATTTTTCAATATGTATTGCATTCGTTCTCGCGATATGTTCAGCTCACAAGCAATTTTTCTACCACTACGGCATGGATTTCGGATCATTTCTGGCGTTGGTACCGTTTTTTTCGCCCACTTTTTCGACGCGATGCAACACTGCAAGAATCACGGTAACGAGCAATGGTATGAGAAACAAAACATTTATTCACATTTAAATGCTGGAGGGTTCTAACGATATCCACAAGTGGTTTTCCAGCCAAATATAAAGCAATCACACTATCACGCTTGAATTCCATCACGAATGCAATAGATCAAAATGCTTTTGTAAGCTTGTAAATAATAAAATGGACTGTCACTGGAATAAATCTGTCAGCTGTCAGACGAGCGGTTTACAAATGATAAAAACCTGAAGTTGGTTGCAATACATATTAGCCACCCTGTATTCAGATAAGACACTTGAGTGTGAATGAAATATTTAAAACTTTTAGATTGGTCGGTTAAACGTTAATTTATTGGCATTAAATTAATATTAAAACCATCATGTAACCGGATTTTGCATGAACAATGCGTTCCAAAGATTATTATGTTCACAAAGACGTGACAGAGATGGAGACTCAACTCCCCGTTAAACTTTCTTGTAAAGTTGTTTGTCATTAAATTGAAATAAAATGCTAAGCAAATAACAAAAAATTATTTTATACTCCTTCTTATACCAGCAATGAAGGGTCACTTTAGACACTGTCAAAGATGTCACATTTGATCTCCTCATGCTTTGTTGGCATTTGAATATTTTGGTTTAAATTTAAAGTCCATTTTCTTCTACAGGGGAAAGGGAGCATTAAAATTATCTTAAAGTCTTTACAACCATACACAGACACACACATAGACACACACATACAACTATTGTTAGTCCTTTTATCTCCAGAGACAACTTTAATATTGTATGGAAAATGTGTGTGTATGGGTTTGACATTTCTGATGTCATATATTGTGTGTTTTTGTTATTGGTTTATTGCGCCTTTAGATGTTATTCTAAAGAATAATGAAAACAATTTCAGAAACAAAAAAAAAACAGAAAAAAAAACAAGATAAACTAGAGACATGAATACATGACTTTGCACCATAGAGACCATGCCACGCAAACTATACTCTGTTAATCACGTTTTTGACATTTACATTCACATTTAAAATGAGACAGAGATAGAAAGAGAGAGAAAGAGAACAGAATGTCAAGTTGTTTTCATTTTAGATGGCATTTATGTGAACCATAAAAGATGACACAATTTTTAATTCTTTTTTCTTTCTTCCTTTTTCTCCTGCGTTAAATTATCCAGACGTAATTGTCATTCATGCTCTCTTTGGGGGTGTTAAAAAGAGCGTACAATTCGTAATTAAAAATCTGTTAAAAATGTCCTTTTGCATTACAAATGAAAATAAAAATTAAACAGAGAATGGCAATGAAGAAAAACACTCCTTTTGTTGGCTGACACTGTCATTTTGTGTAGTTTCTTAATGTGAAATTTGCATGTCGAAACACTTTTAGTTTAATTGTGAAAATTTTTTTTTTCTTTCACTTTTTATTTCCATCAACAGCTTAATCTGCAAAAATTACGAAAAATTTTTTTAAAAATATTCTACGCCCTCCATTTTATATCTCTTTTAACCAAAACTGAATTACTAAAGAGATGTGGATGCTGTAAAAAACTAAAAGCCATAAATAATCTGTTTAAGTCACCCATTTAATAGAAAAGCTCCCATTCATTCCACAACAACGACATTTTTAAGGGATGAACATGTGTTATCATACCATATGGTTCTAAAGGGTGATTTTTTTAACGTTTGTACTAAGAAAACTTAATTTCCTGAATTTAGGAAATTTGTTAAAACTGAATTTACTTGTTAAAGATTACTTAACTTATTTAGTTGGTCATTATAATCATTTTATCAGAATTACCATCCAGCTTTTCACAGCATCCATGCTATGTGCAATAATTTTCACCATGTGTGATGGCACCTACAGTGTCACACCGTCTCCGAAGGATGGATTCATATTTATTTACTCTCAGAGTTTTTGTTACCAAACTACTGAGAGAGTGTAACGCACCCTCACCCGACCGCGGAGGGCTCGTCCCCATCACGTAGGGACACGTACACACTACAGTCCGGACTTTAGCGGGTAAGGGAAATGTTATGGCAACGAGAACATAAAGAGAACAGAACTTAATCACAATCTGAATAACGTAACTTTAAACTGGAACTACCTAAAACAAGAACGAAAATACATTTTTATACAATAATTTATAAATTAACGTTTTATATTACAAACACTACAATTAATATCTATAAAACCATAATGTAAGTTACAATCATTACATAATCTACAAAAATTACATCCATAGTTCGTTTTATAGGAATCTAAAGAAAGAGGACGATAGTGCTGTGAAAACCTTGCTGGAATGCTGAAATTCAGGTTACACAGCAAAAACTCAGAATCAATATCATCTTTAACCAGATTAAAAACAAAACGAACCTCCAAAAACAGCCCTTCTACGTTCCAAAGTTGGAAGTTTTATCAAAGCTAATCTATCGTCATATGACGGAAGCCTATAGGCATAATCCCATCCTAAGCCATGTAAACAGAATAACAAAAACTGGTTCTGCACAGACTCAATTCAATCACTATGACAACGATAGTATGGATTCCAAATAACAGACGCTTACTCCAAAATAGGTCTCATAAGTGAAATATACAGAAGTCTTGTTATATAAGGATCAATGAATTCCCTAGCCCATCTTTTCACAAAACCAAGAACAGCCCGAGCCTTGCCAATCATCATACTAATATGATCAATAAAAGGCAATTTCTTATCCAATAATACTCCCAAATCAAGAAATGTAGTCACCATTTCCAAAGGGCAAGAATTAATTAAGAAACAATCAAATATTAATTCGCGGGTGGGGACTAAGCAAGTGCTGTCTTCAATATCTGCAGACCTTGTTCTCTCAGCCAATCTTTACTGCGTCAATACTCTTCTTGCGAAAACACATACTGTGTTCCAATTGTCACATGAGGTTAACATCAGGTTAACTATATTATTGGGCGTTACTTGAAGTCCTATTGTCCTTTCCAGGCAATTTCATTGAACAAATTTTAACAAGCAAGTAAAGAAACCATGCTCGGCCAACATTCTTTCATTACAACATTCTGGGCATGCCTCGTCCACGTCATGACCATACTTATAGAGATATGCCCTATAACATCCATGGCCTGTTAGCAACTGTATCAGGAAGTTCACCATATGCCTTTGTTCGGTATGAGTCAGTGGGTCCATCTTCCCTTGGTGGCATTAGACCAGTCCTGCTGCCATCCGTCAATAGCATCATCCGCTAATTGAACAAGGTTCGAAAAGTCTATTAACCTCCTTTTAAGGGCTTATCAATGCTATTATGTGTGAAAGATAACAGCGGGTCAAATGTCTGTCACGATCCAAAATGTCCAAATTTTTCATTACTCTGGCGCATAAATTGGAATTGAAATTGACCGTTGGTATCGGTTATAAGGACATTGAGGACGACAACAATGCACTTGAGATCCAATGTATCCCGAACGCACACATTTTAATGACATGTCATCACTTTTAACGACAATCACTAGAGCCGATGATTATCACATGCTTTTGGCTTGGAATTGTATGATCTGGATACACACGATGTGTAGTTTCACCACGACAGCGTTACGTGCTATACGGTTTGCACTTTATTGAATATGCTGCATGAGCGATTTGAGGATATTGTCATTTCACGTGGTGGTCATGTAAACTGTCCGCCGAAAACATGCGATTTCATCCCATTAAACCTATCAACATAACCTATGTTATTGGTCAAATTCAATATAATTTATGAGACAAAATCTGGCCTGAACATTGAACATTTCGAATGCACTCCATCTTATGAAGCTGAGGCGGTTATACGTATTCTACGCAAAATGACGACAAAAATAATCCTTGAGTGATACTTCACACACTCAGTTTTATTTAAATTTAAAAATTGAAAGGGCTTTACGGAAGACCTGATATAGGTATACTTAGAGTTCATCCCAGGCCAGACATTTCCAATCAAACGAATTTTAAATCTTTCTTCGACGACTTCCTCTCAGCAGATTCTGGTAAAAACTCTGAAAATAAATAAAATTGGTATGAAAGTGTTCCTAAAAATCTGTCTTTGGGAGTCGACTCATCTATACAAATTAACATACGCAACATAAGTGGTGCGAGAAGCTCAGTTGTAATTCTGACTCCAAGGCTGTAATGAGTATTTATGTACATGTAAACTGGCTGCCATTATTGAGTTCTGGGATTTTCTCTAAACATCTCTTATTTGAATGCCAAAGTCCTGTTAAGATGATGTCGCCATCGAATCCTCTATTCAGGGATTTGTCAGGAAAGTTTTGAATTATTCAATTTAGCTATTATGTGGGTATTAAGACATGTTGAACATGTTTTCGGAAATTGTATTGCTGATGAACTGGCCAGATCTGGTAGGAAGCTTAGATGTACCAAATTCTTTAAATGCGGTATTTTTCTTTGTCCAATTTCTTTAGCCACGGAGATATAGGAAGAAAATCGACTAGACGAGTCTCTAAAGTCGCCATAGTCTGATAGGTCAGCCCCAGGTCAGACATCTCCAACAAAACCGAAATATTTCTTCAGTGACTTCCTCTCAACAGATTGTTGGCAAAAACTCTGAGAGTAAATAAAAATTGCCATGAAAAAGTTTCTCAAAAATCTGTTGTTCGGAGTCGTCTTTAAACGATAAGTCCCGCCACTCTTGTATAAAATTAACACACACAAGATAAATGTCGTGAGAAGCCCGTTCGTAATTCTGACTGAAAGGTTGTAATGACGTATTTGGAGACCAGGATCTGATAGTTTCTAAGGATAAGAGGAGAATCTATTCTCTTATGCTCTTAAATCGTATGGCCATCCAGGGTTTAATTCCGCTTCTAATGGGTCAATATTCTATTGAAAGAGAATTCAGCATGGGCTTGGCATTTGCGCAAATGATTTCAGTAGGAGCTATAAGCCGTCAATTCGCTTTATGAAGAAGCGGTAATACTTCAAATATCATTTCTGATTGAATTCTTTAATAAAAAAATGCCTGCATTAGTGAGATTTCTTTTAAAATCAAATCGATTTCCTATAAGGAATATATGATCCCAGTGTTGAATATAATCTAACTTAAATTATTATTGATATTAGCATTCATGGTCGCTTTAAATTTTTCACTTTCCTTTCAATTAAATTAAATTCATTGTACGTACATCTTCGTATCATTCCATGCAGTACCACACGACGTATGCTTATTTATTATTTCAATTAAATATTGCTCATACGTTGTGTGTACAATGCGAGATAAGTCTTGACTGTTTAATATTCAATACAATACAATACAGAACAAGTCTTTGAATTGGACATAATATTACAAGTTATTGAACTTTCTATTGTGTTTCACTGTACAATGCCTAGGAGGTCCTTGATACAATTTTCACCAACACTAAGCACCACTTGCTCAAAACACAATAAAAATTCAATTTGCTTGAGAGAAAGTAAAAGTTTTTCTTTTTAAATTATTTTAATTAAGAAAAACAAAAAAGAAGAGGAAAAATATTATAAACAAGCTTTCATAACTAAACTGTTCAATAGTACGTGAGTAAGTTTTTAAATGAAAAAGAAAAGAAAAAAAATTATTTCATATTGAATGGGGGAAATTAAAAATTAAAATTAAAAATTAATTGTTGATTCCTATAGAGCTTATGAATCAATCAACAGGGCATTTAGCAGTGTAACGCAATGTCTAAATAAATAAATAAGAAAATAAATTATTAAATAAATTAGAAATAAAGGAAATAGGAAAAATTGCAATTGGTTGGCTTATAGGTGGGGGTTCAAACAGCACGTATTACGCAAATGTGTAAATATTCCTCGTTTTTTTTCTTTCTTACTAACTTAATTGGCCATTAACAACCCGGTTAAGGGATTTAGGCCTGCCACAACACTTCCTTCCAGGCGCCTAAGCCAGTTGGTCACTCCAATCGATGACAGCGCTTCCTCGACTTGGTCCTTCCAACGGATACAAGGTCATCCCCTTCGCCGACTTCCGCAGATCCCCGCATCAAATAACCGTCTCACCGGAGCATCCTCCTCCTTTCGAACGACATGGCCGAGCCAGCGCATCTGATGGATATTAATACGCTGCACAACGTCTACGTCGTTGAGGACCTCACACAACTCACTGTTGGATCGGATACGAAAATCATCGCCAACTCGCACAGGACCTTAGATCTTACGTATGACTTTCCTCTCGAATACCCTCAAGGCTGCTGCATCAGTTCTTAATAGGGTCCATGCCTCTGTGCCATAAAGAAGCACGGGTAAGATGAGCGTCTTGTAGAGTATTAGTTTTGTCGCACGAGAGAGGTCTCTGCTACTTAATTGCCTATTGAGACCA
Source organism: Sarcophaga peregrina (assembly GCA_014635995.1). Classification (NCBI taxonomy): domain Eukaryota; kingdom Metazoa; phylum Arthropoda; class Insecta; order Diptera; family Sarcophagidae; genus Sarcophaga; species Sarcophaga peregrina. The sequence continues at coordinate 48,445,723 of CM025793.1, forward strand.
TAGTAGCACCTGTTGGCAAGAGCAATCCTGCGGTTGATCTCCAGACTGACATCATTTTCGATGGTAACGGCGGAGGCAAGATAAATAAATTCCTTGACAGTATCAAAAGTATAGTTATCGGCCGTAATTTGAGAATCAATACGCCGCAAGTCTCCACTTCCCGATAACATATACTTTGTTTTGCCCTCATATACTGCCAGACCCATCTTCTTAGACTCCCATTCAATAGCGCTAAAGGCAGCAGTAACATCTCGCTGTGGTCAGCGTACTAAAGCAAGTGGACACTTTTTTAAAATATAGTGCCATTGCGATGCACGTCTGCCTTTCGCAGAACACTCTCATGACGAAGTTGAAAGGGACGCATGATAAGAGGTAGCATTGCCTAAAACCTCGTACGGTATTGGAGAGCTCCATTCTTACCTTGACGGAGCTGCAAGAACGTCATTCTGCATAGCCTTATCAGCTTCGCAGGTATACCGAGCTCAGACATTGCGGCATAAACACGATCCCTAATTGGACTATCGAAGGCTGCCTTATAGTCGACAAATTGGTGGTGTGTGTCTACTTGTTTTTCGTGAGTCTTTTCCAAAATTTGGCTTAGTGTGAGGATCTGGTCTATGATGGATTTGCCAGGTCTGCAGCCGCACTGATAAGGTCCAATTAGTGTTTTGACGAGTGGCTTCAGGCGTTCACACAATACGCCTGTATGAACCTTATATGCGATAGGGAGAAGGCTTATACCCCTATAGTTGGCGCATATTGTGGGGTCTCCCTTCTTCAGGACACGATAGAGGACACTGAGGTTCCAATCGTTGAGCATACTTTCCTCTAGCCATATTTTATAAATAAGCTGGTGCATGCGCCCTACCAACTCATTACATCCGGTCCTAAACAATTCAGCGGGGATGCCATCAGGACATGCCGCTTTATTGTTTTTAAGGCGCATAATCACGACTTTGACCGTGGCCGTCATCATCGATCGGATTCGAAACTTCAGCTCTAGAGGCGGTATTGGTATCGACATCGCCTTGTAGCAGAGTAGAGAAATGTTTCCTCCACAACCTCAGCACCCACTGAGGATCTGAAACCAGGTTTCCGTTCTCGTCCTTGCAGGAAGCCGCTCCGGGTCTATAACCCTCGGTTAGACGCTTAACCTTCTGATAAAATTTTCTAGCGTTGTTCATACATCTATGCTTCTCGACTTCCTCACGCCCACATCTCTCCTGCTCCCTTTTCTTGCTCCCTTTTCTTGCGTCTGTCTTCCCTTCTCTTCTCTTTGCAGTTCTCGATAATGGTTCGCGTAGCGGCAGACTGCAACGTCTTTTCATTTCATAATTTAATACGTGAAGTCCACAAGCAACCAAAATAGTTTCAATATAGAATTAAGACTTTATGTTAACGAAAACGTAAAATTTTATTAGGTTTTTTATTTTCTTTCATCCTATACTTTGTCTTTATTTTCATATCAAAACAATAGCAAGTTTCTTTAGAAACATAAATTAATACTGCATGCCTGGTGGCTATGATAACAAACTTGTTTTTCTCTCTTTTTCAGCAATTGAAATTTCTTTTTTTATTTTCATTTTGTATAAAATTTTTAGAAAACAAAAAATTTATTTAAGAAACTACAAAATTTTAGTTTTTTAAGCACCCTTAAATATGCATTAGAACAGCCTTGAAATATAAATCCCTAAAATTATGCTAAGCTTATGCTTTAAAATAATTGCAGCCTAAAAATATACAAACATTTATGTAAATAGAAATGCATGAAATGCATAAAATGTATATAAAATATGAAAGTTAAAGAGGCGGAAAAGTATGCCACGCGAATAATTAAATACTCTAGTAGGTAAATTACAGCATAGCGGTGTAAGGAAAGAACATTATCCTGAGAAGGACTGTCTTTTTTTCTAAACAAATTTTTAGTCATTAACACTATAGGATTCGAGCCCCAGGCAAGACATTAAAAAAAAATAAAAAAAATTAGTATTTCTTCGGTTCTTCGGAATTCCTCTCAGCAGATTTCTGGCTAAAACTCTGAGAGTAAATAAAATTGCCATGAAAAGTTTCTCAAAAAAATCTATCGTTTGGGGTCGACTTTTAACTGTAGATCCCGCAACTTATGTATAAAATTAACACGCACAACGTAAGTGTTGTGAGAAACTAGGTCAATAGTACTAATAGAAGGGAGGTAATGACCCAATTTTTTATGAATATAACTAACTAATCCAACGCCTAACTGTGATATTGCTTTCAGTGTCAGTTATGTATTTGGATCCACTTCTCTTTCTAAACTTCCAAAATTATTGTTTTTTTTTTTTAATTTTTATCTTTAACAGTATCTTTGAAGCATCTACTACTGCATCGTTCTTGGTTCTCCTTTTGCCCTAATTCCACATAGCCGTGAGCTCACGGCTCAAACCTCAAGTCAAACATTCACAACAAAATGAAATAAGAAAAAATATTTCTTGAGCGAAACCATCTGTTCTGAATCAACTTTAAACTGTAGTTCCCACCATTCATGTTTAAAATTAAAAAAACAAAAGTGGTGAGAGAAACTAGGTTGTAGTTTTAACTGAATTGGTCATTACAATTATGTAAATATGTTTGTATGTAAAGTTCGAATACTGTTTATGGACCAGAGATCAGCAATCCGCTACTTATAAGTACTCATGCAATTTTGAGTATGAGTGAAGCAACAGAATTGAACAGAATTTAACTATTCTGATTCATTCGTACTTAGTACAATATTGATTTATAAGTATGGGATGCAATAAGTATGAGTACAACGTTGACATCAAACTCATAATACTCGAAATATGTTTGATTCATACGCCTACTCATACTGATTCAAAAATTTAGAAAAATACTTATAATACTTATAAGTGATTCGAGTGATTTGAATCATTCATAAAAATTTACAGCTTTTGTTGTTGTTGCATATACGAACAAAGAAGAAAGAAAATGACAAAGACAACAAGCTAAGCATACACACTATCTGCTTGTGAGTATTGTGGTGTTTGTACGCGAATCATATTTATTTTGTGCTTCGTGTAAACGTTAATTAGAGACGAGTCGAGGTCAATAACACTATGCCTATTGTTAAGTATGAATACGAAGAGTACTTCCAACTTTGAGTATGAGTATAATATCAAAAGAAGTATGAATTATAAGTACGACTCGAACTTACTCATCATTTTGAATACTTATTACTGATCTCTGATTCAGACTTAGAAGTTCTTCGTGGTCAAGGAATGACAGACATAAGTGCTTAAAGTATAGAAATATGCTGCATTGAGTCCGGTTAGAATGAAAATCCTTGAGGATTTGATTAATGGCTTAAGCTACTAGTGAGGTGGCAGGTAGTCTGACATTAAATAATCAAGGACGTTTCCCCCAAATCGATATTAGTCTGCGTATATTGGACATTTTTAATGCAACTGTGGATCATGCAAGCGAAACTCTTACGCGGGTATCAGGACCTAAGCATATCGATGGAAATTTCATTCTGGCAACACCTAACAACCAGATTGGTTACGAAGATGCAAATAGCATGGATATTATCAGATAGGTTGCAAAATTTCAATGCTTAGAGGACAGGTTTACTTTCAATCTTTCTCTTCTCTTTCTTACATGAACTGAGTCACTGCGCTAATAGTAGCCACTGTAACACTGTAAATCATTCTAGAAGAAAACCAAATGTTATCTATCCATTTTAAAAGAAACTTGAACTCTTCAGGATCATGAATATACAATCTGCAATGAGTAAATAAATATTCACAAGTTTGTCATGAATTTTTTCCTTCTCCTCCAATATACGTATACGTACGTCTGTTTACAAACGAATAATTTTTTTTTTTTAAACGGCAATAATTCACTGCAAAATTATCTTTGCGTTTAGGTTTCATATCTACACCCTGACCCCTAGTGCCAAGCAAAAAACGCAACTTTGAGTATGAGTAGTGTGAGTATCATATTAGAATAGGTATGAATGCCTATAAATATCAGAAATTAAAAATATGATTTGAATCTATTCATCGTTTTGAATACCCGTTGCTGGTGCCTGTTATGAATAAAAATCTTGGCTTTAACAGTTTTTCTGCTGCAACTAAGTATTAAGGAGATGTAGGCTGATTAAAATATAAAGATGAGTCTTTAATGATGGCATATTACTACGATAAATCAAGAAACTTTTATTTTATTAAAAAAAAGCAAATATTTTCTAATAAACAACCAAAAATTTGTCAGAAATTTCAAAACATAAAGTCGCATAAAGCATTGCCCATAAATTATATTTGAATACAAAGTTTTTAATTTAACTTTTAACATGAAAAGCCTTCTATTTTGTTCATTTTTGATGATACATTGGGTTCTTTTATACTTTTTTTTTTTTTTATTATTTTTTTTATACTCATAAAACACATTTTTAGTGGTTTGCTTTGTTATCTTTCGCAGAAAAATAATATAAGAAAAGTTTTTAACAATTCAATACACAACAAGATAAATAAACGCACAAAATTTTACCAATTCCAACAGCTGCCAAACAGAAAAATCTCTATCTGAGGCAAGAAGAAAAAATCAAATAAAAAAGTTTACGGTTTTGTCTGTAAAATTTTCTTTTTTTGCATTTTCCATCATTAAAAATTCACGAGTTTCGCAAAAATAAGCGTTAAATTAAAAAATTATTGACCTTGACCATTACCGTGGGCTGTGTTTTAGTCAACACACAAGCCTATGCTGTAAAGTTTGCAACACATTCCATACAGAATTTATGAAATTTTGCCAAAAAAAACCAAACAAATGAATGAATAAATGAATGAATGATTGCATGACTGAGGGAGTAGACAAATATAATGAATCAATATTTAAATAAATTTCCATGAAATATTCACAGAAAATATTATTATTTCATCAGCATGGAAGACCTGAATTTATTTGTAAATAAATTTTAAGGAAAATACAACAAAAATTATCCTTTAAGATGAAAAAAAAAGTATGCTTTACACCTGAGACCTGTCGGCTTAACACCCTCTCTCACACTTATCTTTTAATCATTCATGTTTTATTCATGAATATCGTCAAGGAATAGAAGAAATAGAGAACAAAACAAAAACGTATCAATTCATATAAAATATGCAACATGTACAGGGTGGCTGATATATATTGCAACAAAGTAAAGCGTTATATTTTTAATTTTATGGTTCAAAAGCAAAATATGTTGGAAATAACATAAAATTATAAAATCAGTTTAGATTTGTTAAATTTGATCACCTTTGGTACGAACTATGGCCTTCAAACGGCCGACAAAGCCATTACAGGCTGCACGAAAGTGTCTTGCGATGATCGACACTTTGATATTTTTATAGTGAGAACTTTACTCTCCAAAATGCCCCAGGCGCAAAAGTCCAACGGCTTAAGATCCAGAGATTTTGGTGGCCATTGTGCTGTAGAAATGAAATGAGGAACCTCCTTTTTAAGTCATTCTTGGTTGACGCGTGCTGAGTGCGTTGATACTGTTGGAATATACATGGTCTGCGGTCAAAATGTTTGTCTGCTCAGGGCTTCAGTACTGTCTTTAAGACATTTTCCTGATAATATTCGGCATTTATTTTGACCCCACGGTCGATGAACACGAGCGGGGAGCGACCATCGGCCATTACGACGGCCCACATCATTACCATCCGCGGCGCTTGGGTTTTGGTGGCCAATCGCAGATGTAAATTTTCAGCTAACCTCTTTGGCAAGTAAACCCAATCAATTTGTTTCTTCACAAACTGCTCAATTTGGAATGGCTTCTTATCGGAGAAAACCAAATTCGGTAACTGGCCACTTTTGTGCAAGCGAAGTAACTACTTGACTCTTTTCAGTCTAACTTTTTGTCCATCGGAGAGTTCTTGTACTTTTTGATACTTCAATGGCTTTAGTCCAAGCGCATTTTTCAATATGTATTGCGTCTGTTCTCGCGATATTTTCAGCTCACGAGCAATTTTTTACCACAGCGGCGTGGATTTTAATTAAATCTGGCCTTCACTTTTCGGATCATTACTTGTGTTGTTACCGTTTTTTTGTTTCGTCCATTATTTGGACGCGATTCAACACTGCTAGTATCACGATAACGAGCAATGGTACGAGAAGCAAAAGATTTATTCACATTTAAATGCTGGAGGGCTCTAACGATAGCCTGTGGTTTTCCAGCCAAATATAAAGCAATCACATTATCACAATCACGCTTGAATTCCATCACGAATAACATTTTTTCTGAATGCGATAGATCAAAATGCTTTTGTAAGCTCGTAAATAATAAAATGAATTGTCACTGAAATAAATCTGTCAGTTGTCAGACGAGAGGTTTAAATATGCTAACAACCTGAAGTTGATTGCAATACATATCAGCCACCCTGTGACTGTTACTAGTAACGCTAAAAACAATAGCAAACAAAGAAAAATAACAAAAAGATATAGAGGCGTTTTAACTCTAGCACTTTCTCTCTCTCCCTCTCTCTTTCTCTCTCTCTCTCTCTATATATATATATATCTGTTCAGAATATTCAATATCTGATTATATTTGCATGGAGTACATCTAATTGTGCTCGCATATTCCTACTTGTGTACTCCACACTCAAAGACAAATCAAAACAAAAGAATATCTAAGCATTCCAAGCATACTTGTACTCTCTAAGAGAAATTAGAAAAGTTCAAAGGTGTTGGTAAATAACAGTGAATACCTTCGCTCATCGTTGTTGCAAAAAATTTTGGAATTTAATTTAAGAATTAAATTCCGCTGATAGTATGCATACACCACCGATGCATACTATGTACCAGGGGAATTAAATTCTGATAGTGATGATAGAGCGATGGATATCGATGTAGAGGAAATGCAACATTAAAATCATTTAAAGGGTTTAACGAATGTATTGCTTAGGGATTATCAACTACAAAGACATAATACAGAGTGGTTGATATGTAGGTTAGGTTGGGTTAGAGGACGTGCACCTGTCGGTCAAGACGAGCACAGTACCCGGAGGTCGAAATTGACCCATTGTATATTGTCCTAGCTGATATGTATTTCAACCAACTTTAGGTTGATATAATTCCAGTGACAGTTCATTTTATTATTTACAAGCTTACAAAAGCATTTTGATCTATTTCATTCAGAAAAAAAGTTATTCGTGATGGAATTCAAGCGTGATTGCTTTATATTGGACGGGAAAACCACAGATGGCCATCGTTAGAGCCCGCCAGCATTTAAATGTGAATAAATCTTTTGTTTCTCATATCATTGCTAGTTACCGTGATACTGGTAGTGTTGCATCGTGTCTAAAAGAGGACGAAAAAATAACGGTAATAACACCAGAAGGCCAGATTTGATCGAAATCCACGCCGCAGTGGTAGAAAAATTGCTCGTGAGCTGAACATATCGCGAGAACGGATGCAACACACATTGAAAAATGAGCTTGGACTAAAGCCATTGAAGTATCAAAAAGTGCAAGAACTCATCAATTGACAAAAAAGTTAGACTGAAAAGAGCCAAGGAGTCACTTCCCTTGCACGAAGGTGGCCAAACAAACTGGGCAGACAAACATTTCGGCCGCAGACCATCGACATTCCAACAGGACTTAGCACCACCGCACTCAGCACGTGTCAACCAGGAATGGCTTAAAATCGCATCATTTCTACCTCATAATGGCGGTTATCATATGATCATACCGTTCCGAATTGACGGAAGAGGTAATGTTCAATCACATCTTCGGACCAAAAAGCTCACCAAACAGTTTTCTGGATGTAATGGCCTCTCTTCAGTTACTTAAGGATTCTCAGAACCTCAAATACGACAATTTTGTTTATTAACATACCCATCGAGTGTGAAAAGTGCTTCATCGCTGAAGAAAGTTTTGTTCGAAAAAATGCCGTCCAGGCACCCATTCCACATTCAGGCACCCATTCCACATTCAGGCACCCATTCTACATATCTGCGACGTTGTGCGTGGTCAGCTGACTTCAGTTGTTGCGTGAGTTGGACTTTATATGGATGTAGGTGTAGATCTAAATGCAAAATACGCCATAATGTGCCGTAAGACAGTCCTAATTCCTGAAAACGACGAGGAATCGATACATTCAGGTCTTCGGCAACATTTTCACTTACAATAGCGATATTTCTAGCTGAGCGAGAAAAACGATAATGCATGGGCCTTTCAATATTTGTAACCACTCCAGTCTCTTCAAATTTCTTTAGAATTTTGCAAATTGCTTGCGTAGTTGGACGATTATGTGAACCATAATCTAATCTTAAAGCACGATACGTAACTGTGGCCGAATTACCATTTTTGTAGTAGGTTTTTATCATTTTTATGAGTTGTGGGATAGTTAAGCGATCCATTTCCATCAATGTCAGACTTTCACAACTTAGTTTGATCACGGAAATGGGATGTACTCCTTTTAAGCAGTAAGAAGAATATTGAATTTATTACCATAACGGTAGGTGACCAGTGCATATCATCAAAGCAGACGATTAAATATCTGGGAGTGATAATTGACAACAGGCTCACGTTTAGGGAACACCTGTCGTACATCTGCCAAAAATGTGCGGCGACGGCATGTGCACTTGCCCGATTAATGCCTAACTTAGGAGGCCCAAAACAGGAGAGGAGACGGCTACTGATGAAGGTAGTGACAGCGACTGCTATATGTGCAGCCCCCGTATGGGCTGGGGCTATGGAAAAGAGGACCTACAGAGCAGGAATAGAAGCGGCCTACAGGAGATTTGCTCTCAGGGTGATTTCTGCCTTCCGAACGGTGTCTACTGATGCAGCGTTAGTGATTGCGGGGATGATGCCCCTGAAGCTAGTAGTGGATATAGAGAGGAGGAAATATGACGTAAAGAGAGGAACAGATGTTTCGAACCCTATTCAACTAACTGATGATGTTATGGATAGATGGCAGCAGGACTGGTCCAATTCCTAAGGGAAGATGGACCCACAGACTCATACCGAGCATAGGCATATGGACAAATAGAAGACACGCCCAGGTGAACTTCCATCTAACACAGTTGCTAACGGGCTATGGATGTTATAGAGCTTATCTCTATAAGTTTGGTCATGACATGGATGAGACATGCCCACAATGCCGTAATGAAAGAGAGACGGCGGAGCATGTTTTATTTAATTGCCCGCGATATTCTGTTCAACGAAATTGCCTGGAGAGATCAATAGGTTTCCAGGTAACGCCCGAAAATATAGTTAACCTAATGTTAATCTCATGTGACAATTGGAACGCAGTATGTGTATTCGCACGGAATGTATTGACGCAGCAAAGATTGGCTGGGGGAGCAAGGTCAGCGGAATTTGAAGGCAGCATTCGCTGAATCTCTACCCTCCCCCCCACCGAAGTAATACTTGCTTGTGGTCCCTGGGAGGAGGGGGGGGCAAATGGTTGTAAGTGTGTCGAACTAGGTTAGTTTTAGTACGTATGCGTCTAGCAAGCCGAAAGTAAGTCTTGCGGCGAATCATGCACTTTGGTAGGTCGGGCTACCAATGTCTTTCGAAGATTTTCCAACCTTTAGACTTTTGAAACCACGAAATGGATAGTCCTTTACTTGATATTGTCAAAATAATATTCTTAAACCTTTTGGTGAAAGAAAAGTTTCTCAGATAGTTTACTTAAGGCAAAGAGGAGCGATACGAACTTAACTGGGAGCTTTTTATGATTATAAGATCTGATAGATTTCAAAGGCTTAGCATTAGATAAATATGTATCATATTTGAGATTCCATTTAACTTGTCTTTACTGTATTCCATTTCAAAACAATATTACCATCAAGGCTACCACTTTTTGGGTAGGAGGACGAAGATCTCATTACATTTGTTGGTTGAAAACCAAAAATAGATAATAGTTCTGCTCATACATTATAAACTAAACACTCACAACTAAAACTAACCAACACACACACACATCCTTTTTTAAAATTTTTCTTTAGTTATTGTTGTTGTCATACTCAAAATGAATTTCACATGCATAAGCTTGAGTTAATTTTCATTCACATACACTAACATTCATTCATTCATTCATTTGGGTGTTGGGTTGTGTAGGTGTGTTGTGTTGTATTGAATAGAATGTCGCCTACAAAAACAAAAACCAAACACAACTGTAGCAGTCTTTTAGGAGCTTTTGGCGTGTTAAGGTTAAATTTCCGCTTGCAAAGCGGAAAATAAAATAAAATTTACAAAAAAAAAAAGAAAGAAATTTTCATAACGAAATTATTTTACAAAAATAGAAAATTGTGTGTCAAGTTTTAAATTATTTTCGTTTTTTTTTTAGTTTTTATTTTATTTGTGCAACAAAAGCCATAAAAAAGGTGTTAAAATTTAAGAAAAACAAAAACAAAATCAAGAAAAATTTTAAATAAAAAGTGAAACTATTTTTAGAACATCCACTACCACCCGCTATCAATATATTCATATTGTTCCTGCCTTAACTGTGTAGTTGTAATTTGTTGATGAAGCTGTCAAACTGTTTGTTGACTTGTTTAAAACAAAAACAAAAACAGAACCAGTTTCCAAAGTTCCTTTGAAAACTTTTTTATTTTAATTTTATTTTCTTGTTTCACAAATTATCTCTTTTTGTAAATGTCAGTTTGTTACAGATTTCATGTGTATGTGTGTGTGTGTTTGTGTATGTTCGCTGTCTTGTCTTGTGATATCGTTGTTGTCCTTTGTCATTACAAACCTCTATTATACGTTTTCATCCTTTGACAGTTTAAAACAACTTTAAAGAGTTTATTTATGTGACACCAAACAACTCTATTAAAATGTGCAAAGGCATGTCAAAGAAAAAATTTACTTTCTTTCTCCAAGAATTTCTGTGTGTATGTGTGTGTTTCTTTTTTCCATGGCAAGCTATCGGCTATTTAAATAACCCCGAGAATTGGAGCAGTTTAATACCAACCAATATTGTAGTATAAATGAAGATTTAAAAGAAATATTGTGGTAATACGTTTCATAAAATTTATTTCTCTTAAGTACGCAATAGATAGACTCCTTGCAAGGGCTACATGCAACATCAGGTGCGAAAAAAAGTCTAGTAGGTAGCGTATTGGCTTATTAGACGTTCAAACCGCAGGTCAGACATCTCCAACAAAATGAAATGCGATTAAATATTTCTTTGATGACCTTCCCTCAGCAGATTTCTGGTTTGTTGAGGTTTACGTTGACAACTTGCTTGAAGTAACCGTGGTCTAGTAGGCAGTGTGCTGGCTAATTAGACATAAAGTTAGGGTTCGAGTCCCAGGCCAGACATCAAAATAAAATACAAAGAGTATTTCTTCGGCGACTGCCTCTTAGTAGGCTTCTGGCAAAAACTCTGAGAGTAAATAAAATTGCCATGAAAAGTTTCTCAAAAATTTGTCGTTCAGAGTCGACTTTAAACTGTGGTCCCGCCACTAATGTATACAATTAGCACACACAACATAAGTATTGCAAGAAACTAGGTCAATAATCCTGACTGAAGGGTTGTAATGACCAATTATATATGTATGTATGTATGTTGACAGCCTGCTAGGTAATCCAATCAGTTATCGATGTATTTTCAAATGCCCGCATCGTCTTGTTATGCAATTTTACTATATCAACTGCATAAGCTCCTAGGCTGTCCATACTGTATACGTATTTCTTATTTTCTTTCAGTTCACTACTCTCATGAAAGTAAAATGTGATGGAGTATTATTTACAAAATATTTAATATTGACAAGTAAAATATTTGGATCTAGGCAATTACATAAAAATTGTTTCAGTATTACGATCGGGTCTCTACATGTCCTGCATTTGGTAATTTTCACTACACCTATGCAATTTAAAGTTCAATACGAAGTAAAGTTGAATGTGCATAAATCGTATTCATCCCCATACCTCTGCCGCCCCGAAGTATTTGCCTATTCTATCGATATAACATAGCATTTCCTTTTCAGTGCCTTAAAAGATTTCATTCTTGGAGCTATCATTACTTACTTTACCTTTGTGTCTCTGGAAGCTACAGCCTTAAGAGAAGATATTAATAACCTTTTGAGGTAAATTTGTCTTGGTCGAGCCAACTATGATAAACTAAAGATTACGCCATCACGCACATAAAATTAAAACTTTCTACGCATGTTGAATCAATGACGTCACGCAAATTGTGTTCCTATTGGCTAATGATAATGTAAGTTATATTGTAGGGCTGCCAACAACTTTCACGTAGTGCACACATTTTTCAAAAGAAATGTTAATTTTCACTTATGAAAAAGACTTGGAAACCTTTAAAATAGCTCAACTACGTCATCTAAGGTCGAGCTTGTGCACATCTGCCTCCATGTCACTTTTTTACTTAAATAGTTATTGCAATCCTTTAGTTAGGATTATTACCTAGCTTCTCAGACTACTTATGTGGTGTATATTAATTTTATTCATAAGTGGCGGGACCATCTGTTTAATGCGGAGTCCGATCGAAAGATTTTGGAAATTTTTCATGGTAATTTAATTTTAATCGCAAAGATTTTCCCAGTAAACCTCAGAGAGGAAGCTCTTAACAGGAATCGCCGTAGCTTAGTAGGTAGTGTGTGGGATTATTAGATAAGAGCCAGTGGTCCAACAGGGACCTACTGTTTAAAATCGTCCGAACGACAGATTTTTGAGTAGTTTTTCATGGCAATTTTATTTACTCTTAGAGTTTTTATCCGAAGCCTGCTGTGAGACAGTCGCCGAAGAAATATTTTTTTATATTTCGAACCCGAGCTTTGCGTCTAATTAGCCAACACACTACCTAATAGTCTACTACGACTATTCCGCGTTATTTCGTCTCAAAAACATTGTTATGCTTATATTACGAGTTCGTTTCATCGGAATTGTAACAGTAACGGATATGGTTGCAATAGACATTTTAAGTATTCAGATCGATGGTTCAAAACTATGCGTTCTGGCTTCTAAATTTCCTATTAGTGATATGCTTTATTGTTTCCAATTTTCCAATTTTATCTTAATTTTAGTCGCTAGGCCGCAAGAACAGTCTCATATCGTAGCCTTATTACAAATAATTGCAGTTTCATCGTCCTAGCTGTTGTTGTCCTCATCGCAATGCCCAATCCTAGACAGCCGATGTAATGAATTCACTGTTATCTGGCTTACGTATATTCCAACATATTGTGTACATGTCGACGTACAATAATCTATCTCACTTACTCAATCCGTAAATCTTACTTACTTATTACAACCCTACAGTCAGGATTACGACTCCGACTTGGCGTTTGAACCATGGAATCGCTTCTAATGCCAACCTACTTAATTACGACGATTTGTTATTGGCACTTCCATTTATTATAAGGTTGTGTGCAGTAATCAGTGCAGCTGTCAGAGTCTGAATGTGTACGATGAACTTCAGTGACAAATATAAGATCTTCTATGCACACGAGAGACTTCCATTGGATACACCAATGGATAGCTATAGAGTGCGTGGTCAATTGCCAACCAATCTCGCTTGCAATTTATTGGTAGTGCAGCCTGTCGTATAGCACTTTACACTATATTTTTGAAATCACATTCGTGGCACAAAAAAGTGAGCGTACGGTATTGTATTTTCATTGTTCTTTAAGCAATACGGCCTAATGCTACCGCCAGAAATCACACTAAACAGTGATTTGTAAGATATTTGGCCTCCAGAGATCAGCAATAAGTATTCAAAACGATGAGTAGGTTCGAGTCATACTTATATTTCCAGATACTTATACGCATTCATACTTATTTTGATGTCATACTCATACTACTCATACTCAAAGTTGGAAATTCTCGTCGTATTCATACTTAACAATACCGCATGATGTTATTGAGTTCGACTCGTCTCTACTTAACATTTAACCGAAACACAAACTAAATATGATTCGTGTACGAACACTACTATGCTCACAAGAATACAATACAGGCTGTAAATTTTTATAAATGATTCGAATCACTCGAATGACTTATAAGTATTATAAGTATTTTTCTAAATTTATTAATCAGAATGATTAGGCGTATGGCGTAATCCAACATATTTTGAATGTTGTGAGTTTGATGTCAGCGTTGTACTCATACTCATTGCTACTTATACTTACAAATCAACGTTCTAGCGAGTACGAATAAATCAGAGTAGTTGAATTTCAATTCTGTTGATTCATTCATACTCGAAATTCCATAAGTTCTTATGAGTAGCGGAAAAAACAATTTATTGCTGAAGTCTGTTGGCCTCTGACTATTTTAAATTCGAAAATTCACCTTTTTTCAATCAAAAATTAACGTCCCTGCTGTAGGGAATTATTCGATAGAAAAATCATTTTACCGCTACTCAAATTTTGATACTAAAATTCAATGATTTGCAAGCATTGTTCGTTTGTTAGTCTATTTATAGCGAAATGGCCAACCATAATGAGAATTTTTAGCATTGACACATGCCACGAACGCTTTTCTTATACTATAAAAATGGAAAAACTAGCTCTCAAAAAAAAAAATCATTTAATACTCCTATAAGTAAACCACGAATACAGGGAATTCTTATGGAGACCGTGATAAAATTTCCATTGATGAATGCATAACTTCAAAGTACTCCTCCAGGATGAGTACCTCATGCGAGCAGAATTAATAAATTTTGTGAGAACGTAAATAACTATCCATACATCGTCGTTCAATTCCTATAACCATAGCATTTACAATTGAAAAGCATTTCTTTACAAAGAAACTCGCGTACGGCATATGGGATAACTTATGTTCACTTTGTCAACTCCATGACATTTGTTGCTTTAAATCTTCATTAAAAATTTAAAGGCTTTTATACACAAATTACCTCCACATAGATATTTGTTTGTCAGTGGCATTGGTGCACGAGAATAAACGCTAAAGGATAACGCGGTACTGTGACGTTGATTGCTCGCTTGACAGACAAACCAATAATTTCGAGTTTCAATTGTTGTTGAAAACAAAAATAAAAGCAACAACAAAAGAATATAAATTATTGATATCCCATGGGGGAGTGGGGGTATATCCCACCAACTGGGCCTTCAACAATTATTTAATTGACAACCGTTTTATTATATTGTTCACCATTTAAATAAACAAATGGCCAGTACGGCTAACATAGGGTAGAAAATAAATATTATTTCACTGATAAACTGTCATTAAAGAAATAGGCCCAGTTGTTAACATTTATTGTCCATAGGCTTATGGGGGGTTATTTAATATATGAAAAGCAAAAAAAAATATGCTTTAAAGCATAGTAGGGGAGGCTTTTAGTCTTATTAGTATAGTTGCCTTTAATATTTTTTATTGATTTTTTTTTATTTGCTAGGAAAAGGACTTTGCGACCATTGTTGTAATGTAGCACAGTGTCGTCTATTGTTTTGCAGGCAACACAAGATAGTAATCAATTTGCATTTTAGATAATTGTAAACATATAACTGGGGTTTGTTTAAAAAAATATGATTAACAAGTAAAGAAATTGAGGTCAAATAGTAGCCGCTTTTTGTAGTATCCCTACGTTAGGTTAGAGGACGTGTACGTGTCGGTTAGGACAAGTGCAGTACTCGGAGGTCGAAATTGACCCATAGTACAAAGCCTACGTTAGGAACTGCAATTTTTTCTAAAGATTCGAAATCATGAATATAACACATATTGGTGTATAGCATGTATACTTAGAGAGGGAGAGACACATACCAGACATGCCGGTTAATTGAGCGTTTTTTGCAAGAATAAAATGCTTCCACAGCACTCTCTGAGTATGTATTTGGTGTAGTTCTAGAGAATCCTGCTGCTATTGATTTCTACCTTTTTTTCTATGGCCAGAGGCCATACTATCATCATATTGTAGCGCGATTAGTTGACAATTAATCACACATCCTATAGCTATCAATTGGCTTCACTAAACCCATTTCTGTAAGAATTCATGTCTCTCATATGCAACAAAAATATCACGGTTGCCAGTGTAGATATTCCAGTCGAAATCCTGGTAAAATAATTCAAGTATTGCTGGCAGCCCATAAGTAAAAACAAATTCGATGCAGCTATAAACGGCATTCATTTATGGCCCCAAATTATGAAACTATTGACCATACATACATAATTGGTCATTACCACGCATCAGTAAGGATTATTGACCTAGTTTCTCACACTACTTATGTTGTGTGTGTTAATTTTATAAATACGTGGTTGGAGCTACAGTTGAAAGTCGACTCCTACAGTTTAAAGTTTACTCTCAGAGTTTTTGCCAGAAATCTGCTGAGAAGAAACCGCCTAAGAAATACTTTTTGTACTAGGATTCGAACCCTGTCTATACGTTTAATAAGCCAGCACACTACCTACTAGGCCATGGCGATCACCACTATTGACCATTACTCTTTACAAATTTTCTATCTTGCAGGCATTTTATGATTTCCACGTCCTGTTCGCTTTCTGAATTTATTTTTATTTTAAATTTTTTGAATACACGTCTCATCGATGAAAACAAATATTAGTCCTAAGAATATAAGTCTCGTAAATACGGAGAATAAGATAGCAGCGTCCAATGTAATATTACGATTGTATCCTAAACCGGTTTTGCTTAGTGCTGCTCTTGTGTCCCCTTCCGGCCGTTTTCGATCAATGTAAAGTTCAAATAGCAATCTATGCGGTCTTATTTGGTTTCAGGAGCTCCACACCACACTTTTCTTAGTTTCGCCAGGCATACAGTATTGTTTTCATGCTGAAACGATTGGGATTTGCATTCAAACTCAATGGCTATCCCATAACCATGAATCCGATTCGGCCAGGCACAGAATCGATCAGATACTGGTAGTGTAAATGCATGCATACATAATTGGTAATTACAAGCCTTCAGCCAGGATTACGAACTAATTTCTCACACTCATGTATAAAAGTAACACATGCAGCATGGGTGGAGGAAGAAGCTAGGCCGTAATCCTGACTAAAGGGTTGTAATGGCCAATTATGTATGTATTTCTTATATTATATTACTTCAGTACTTGGATTAGATTAGGTAAGGTGGCAAGACCCCCTTAAAAAGTCCACTCAGGATGTCATGTCCTTCTCGTCTTACAATCAAACACACTGCCTAGTAAATTGCTGCGACTTTTTTCTTACTATTTTACTAAGCTAAGCCTAATTGAAATATAAAAATTTAGGTTAGAACTAACACTACTTAAACTCCGATTTTGCTTCAATCTAAATGGCACTTGCAGACTTATGTATTCCACTAATTTTGCCTACCTTAGTGGTCCAGAATATTATGTAAAATTAAGCTGGACTGAGTACTGAATGGTATCGAATAGGGATGCCAAAAGGGATCGATTTTTAAAAATCCCGGAATTATGGAATTTGTAAATCCCGACCCAAAATCCCAAAAATCCCGAAAAATTACGGGAAAAATTGCGATTTTCTTTTAATAATAAAAATATTTCGTTAACAAAATAAAAATTATTCATACTACGTATGCAAATGCATTAGTTTTAAGAAAATTATTTGGATTTCAGCAAAATAATTAAAGCATCTAACATGTGATCTGTGATAGACTGAACTTTGTTGTTAAAAAACACTTCTCGCAATAAACATTTATTGGTAAAATAGTTCCAAGATAGCTCTATGCAGCTTGTAAACATTCACCTCTACCACCTGCTGATGTAAATAAATCTATTCCTTTGGACAGTTGAGTACATAAATCAGTTACCCTTTTAATTCGTTTTATAGGGCTTTTTGCATTTTTCGATGCCATCAAATAATTTTTTGTCAATGGAAGTAGGGTGTTCCTTATGTGAGATGCTATTGTCGAAGTCAAGTGATATAGAATTTTTTTTCAGGACCTTTTGTAGGGTCAAAATACGTATGAATTCACAATCCCGAAAATCCCGAAAAATTCCGGGATAAGTTTTTAAATATCCCGGGATAAGTTTTTAAAAATCCCGGGATAAGTTTTTAAAAATCCCGGGTTTCGGGATTTTATGAATCCCGAAAATCCTGGGATTTCGGGATTCGGGATTTGCCGATTGGCATCCCTAGTATCGAATGATTAATGAATTAATTTGATTCGGGATTTTGTGAATCCCGAAAATCCCGGGAATTCGGGATTTGCCGTTAGTATCGAATGTTGGATGAATTAATTCGAAATTGTTTCAATAATTTTAAAATTTATTTTTCTTATTAGCAAATGTTAACAAATATGTATATTTGAATACTCTGGCCCATTTTGAAATAAAATATGAAATGGGTGAATGTAGTAAACGTATTAAGAATGTGAAATTGACAAAATTTCCATCAAAATTCGATTTGAAAAAATGTTTAAAATTTAAAAAAATACATCCAGGTAATTACAATGGAAAAATCCCTCACCAAATACACCTTTTCCTATCTCTCTATCATTGAATGAATTGCACTTTGTTGTCATAAGCAAAATTAAAATTTTTTTTAATTAAATTTCAATAATTAAGCGAACGCAATATACTAGCACTACCACACATGTGTAAATAACATCAATGAGCACCACTTTATAATCCACTTCTTCTTCTTCTTTCTTCCATTTCCCACTCCACTATAATGTTTCTTAATTTATTATGAAAATTAAAGGCATAAAATGAGCACAACAGAACACAACGCAGACATTTAATGAATAAATTACAAGAAGAATTCGCGGTTAAAAGGATGAACAATTAATTTAATTAACAGGCTTATGCCAGAGATACAAAGTGATGGCTTGTGTGTCAATGTTAGAGTGAATTGTCACATGAGTTTGAATAAGTGATGGCATATGCATGGAATTTTTAAATTTATGATTGAATTCATTTTGCTGTTTCTTAATTTAATTGAATAATTTAAATAAATATTTTTTTAATGTCACATTATAATGGCCTTCAACTCTTTTTTTATATACGCCTAGTTTTAATAATTTAAATTTCCAAATGCACTAAAACAAGAACGGTTTAAAATTTGGCACGAATTTAGTTCTTTGTTGCGAATTCCATGATGTCGCCGTGGTCTAGTAAGTAGTGTGTTGGCTTGTTAGACATAAAGCCAGGATCCCAGGCCAGACATCAAAACAAAAAGAATTTTTCGGCAATTTCTTCTCAGCAGATTTCTGGCAAAAACTCGGAGAGTAAATATAGTTGTAGTTCGGAGTCGACTTTAAGCTGTAGGTCCCGCCACTTGTGTATAAAATTAACACACACAACATAAGTAGTGGGAGAAAAAAGTAGTGGGAGAAAGATTGTTATGACCAATTATGTATGTATGTATGTTGCGAAGTCTAATTGTTTCAATTAGAAATGAAATACTGTTTCATTCACATGGGTGCTGCGCCTGGCCTCACAGTACCTTTTGCGATCGAAACAATTCTCGCGGCCTTTTTCAAGTGCATTAGGTCGTATCTCGTCAAAGGCATCACGAATGTTGGTCCTCAAATAATCGATTATCTCTGTTTAGACGGCTTAACACTTTTTTAACGGCCCGTCCCACAGAAAATAGTTCAACGATGTTAAACCTCAGCTACTTGGCGGCTAATTGACATCACCACTTCGGCTAATTAAACGTCCATCAAACATTTGAAGCCGTAAATCGATTATGGCATGAGATGTGCGGCAAGTTACACTGTCCTGTTGAAACCAAATATCGTTCACATCCACCCCATGATGAGGGGGTAGAAAATAATCGGTAATGATGATGCGATAGGCCTCATGGCTGCGGGCCAATAATGCCTCCGCTGCTCAAACCGCACCAGACAGTGAATCGTAATGGGTGCATTGGCTTGTGTAAGACCACGTTTGGTTTTTCTAAGCCCAAACATGGCAGTTTTGTTTTTAACGTACCCATGAACTTAATTCGAAAAAATGCCTTTTTTTTGGAAAAATCGACAGTATCGTAGAGTTTCTCGTTGGCTCTTCTAGCGAAGCGAAAACAAATCGGATGGGTATGCAGATTCAACTCTTGAAGCAAATGAAATTTTTAAGCCATCATGCCGAAATCTTTCCATAAAATGCGAAGTAAACTAGTGTGTGAAATGCTCAATTCTTAAGAGCGATGACAAGTTAATAATGTTGATTGATTCCCACGCACTGTACCCGATCGCTCACATCTTCATGCATCAGCAATGAAACCAGTTTCATTCTCTGAGACCAAATTTTGTGCAACATTTTCGTACAATTACCGACCAATTGTCTTTGCTTTTGGAAACAAATTTCCAAAAAAAAAATCTTAACGTTGCTCAAGCGTAAATCGATTCTTTACGTTCAGTGAAGACAATATACTGAATTTTGCGACAAAGACAGTGACATAAGCATTGCCAGATTCGAAATAACTGAGGTTATAAATTTAAACCGACAGATGGCTCACCGGATTACTTACTAACCCTGTAAATTGCGTTTAAAGTGAAAAAGTAGTTTATGGGAGCATACAGGACAGGATAATTGTTTTGTTTTATAATTTAAAGCTCTAAAGCTATGAAAAAAACCTTTTATTGCGATAATATTCAAGGATGCAATGACATATTTTCATAATGTGTAGCAGAATTAAAATCAAATTCCACTTATGAAGCTAAAGTGTGATTCCAAGCATATTTGTCTGTTAAAATGTTAAGAAGTTCAAATAAATAAAAAGCTTCTCTCAACATCAACATCAACAGCAAAAAACAAAACTTAATACACAAATCTGTGATGTTAAACTTGTTTTAATTTCTTTATTATTTACTCCCCAAACAAGTGTTGTAATGTGATACACGTTTCAGGCAGCCACACCAAAACAATGAGGAGTAACACTGTGCCAGAGTTTCAATGTCACTTGGCTTGTCTGCTCTCACTATCTTATTCCAACCGTAAGTTTAACGACAACAGAAAATAAAGCAAAGAATTGTGAAGAAAAAAAACTTCTTTACGGAATTCCAAGAGGCAATAAAAGGAAAATGTTCCTGCTCGGCAAACAATTGAATGCCATGACAACGTCTGTTGGATAATAGAATCACAGGTTTAAAGCCAAAAGGAATGATAAGAAGAAAGAAATTGAATAGTGATGTGCGTTTGAGATGAGAAGTGTAGGAAAATACAACACAATGCCCCACATTACCTAAACATTCTTTATTTTAGTAGAGAAAAAGAAATGGAACTTTTTGGAAAACTTTTAATAGAAAAATAGTGTTTTGGAGGTCATATATACATACCTTAGATTATATTCAGAGCATAAAATTTGTTTTGAAAACAATTGAAGATTTCAAGAGTCAAAACATTTTCGATTTATTTTTCTTCCTCTTTTTTTTTTTTTTTGTTGTTAAACGTATCAACTTTTTATTGCAACAAATTTTTTAATTGTTAATTGAGTTTTAAAAACATGAACAAGTACTACCACTTTTGAACAAGTAGGGGTCTTATTGCAAAAAAATGATTTCAGCAGGATTATAATCTAGCTTCCCACCTCAAACATATTGTGTGTTTTTCCATGAATGATGGGACCTTTAATTTAAAGTCGATGCCAAACGATTGATTCCTAAGAAACATTTCGTGTCAAATTTAGTTACTTCTCAGAGTTTTGTATTGTTATTCTTAAAATAAATAAATAAATAAAATACTTGAGTCCTATAAAAACTCTATCGCAACATCGATATTTCTTATTCGGTCACAAAATTAAAACTTCTGGTTGGCATCGCTCAGATAATCTATGTCCGCCTCTACTTTCTTGTCGTTACAACTCCTCCCGAAGAGGTTGTGAGTTACTCTTAGCCTTGGGTCATGTGTTCCCAGCGCACAGTTTTCCATTACAAACACTTTGAGATTCCAAAGATTTTGTAAACATAAAATACAACTTTTTAATTGAAAACTTAAAAAAATAATTTATTCAGCAGCATTGGACATAACTGGCTGCACATTTATTTTCATCTTTCAAACGATTTGTAGATTTCACGACAATATAACTGGTCGCGTTTTGAAACAAACCAATTTGTTACCCAATTTTCGACTTCCACATAGAAATCGCCGTGGTCTAGTGGGTAGTGTGTTGGCTTATTAGACAAAAGGCCCGGGTTCGTATCCCAGGTCAGACATCAAAACGAAAAAATATTTCTCGGCGACTTCCTCTCAGCAGATTTCTGGCAAAGACTCTGAGAGTAAAAATTGCCATGAAAAGCTTCTCAAAAATCTGTCGTTCGGAGTCGACTTTAAAACTGTAGGTCCCGCCACTCATGTATAAAATTAACGCACACAACATAAGTGGTGTGAAAAGCTAGGTTGTAATCCTGAAGGGTTGTAATGGCCAGTTATGTATGTATGTACATAGAAATCGAAGTACTGCTTAGTAATCGATAGAAGCCAAATCAGTGCATAAGACAAGTGGGGTAACAGCTCTCAGTGGTTTTGCTTTGTGTGTAGGGGCATTGTCATTTTCCGGTCAAATTATTTCATGTTACAAGTTGATCATTAGTTATCGATAGCGATCTGTATTAATGGTTTCAACAGGCTTTAAGGACCTCGTACAACACCACACATTTCTGATTTCACTAAGCATGCAACATTCTCTGCTTGCCTAATCGATATCGTCTTGCAGATTAAGTTAATGATTAAACCGTGATATATTTCAACATTCTTAAAATAAATCCATGATTCTTCGCCAGCAACAATTCGATGCTTGCACTGCACTGCTTTTCTATCGAATCTTTGAAGCACAATTTAACAAGCGGTTTTCGGTTTCCCATCTGTCTAGCTCATATAGCACACATTGTCGAAACTTTTGAATATTATCCAAAAGCTTTTAAACTGTCAGGACTTCTTTAGTGTGCAATATTTAGAGCCATTATTACAATTTGTCATTGAACTAGTGTTTACTTACAGGTACCTTTACTAAAGGGAACAATAAAGTTAACTTTATTTAAAAACATTGGATTAACAGAGAAATGTCGAAATATCGAGTTTCTTTTTAAACGCAGTGCCAATCATTTTGTTTATATTTGAAGTTGCCATATTGAAAATAATTTATAATGTGACAAGTTCAAACATTAACTTAACTTTAAAAGTTATCGGTAGGATGATCCTCGATTTAGGTTAACGCTCACTTTTACATTTTGTCCACTTATAATAATGCAAAACTATTTACCTGCCAGGTCAGACATCAAAACGAAAAAATATTTCTTATCGGATTTCGGCATGCCTTAGCACATTCTGCCAGGGGCCTCTGGTTATTATTCGCCTTCGCCAGTTGCTCAAACCAATCGATTTGGTCCTTCCTCTTCGCCGACTTCCGCAAATCTTCGCATCAAATCAAAGCCTCTCTGGAGCTTCCTCCTTCATTCGAATGACTTGCTCGGGGCAGCGCAGCCGCTGGGTGTTAATACGCTGAACAACGTCTATGTTGGTTTGGATGCGGCAATTCTCACCAAGTCGCACTGGACCGAATACCTTACGTAGGAATTTTCTCTCGAATACCCTCGAGGCTGCTGCATGAGTTCTTAATAGTGTCAATATGTCAGAGCCTTAATGAAGCACGGGAAGGATGAAATTGAAACTTCTATAGTTTTAATTTCAAACTACTGGCCCTCATACACACGGCATTCTAGAATGAATTCCTCCTTTAATCTTCAATACTGAAGATACAGGAAAACTGCGCTGTCATAAATGACCCCAACACCTATACTGCAGATCACCCTTTTGTTGAAAAGTTGCCTCCAATATCAGTAATTTTTCACAATAGAGGTTAGAATCAATCATCTGATTAGATTTTAAAACAAAACAATATTTTTCTTGATATCAACCCTAGCCTTGCGACCGTCTGCGAAGCAAAGCTTGAAATATTAGCTATTACTATAGCATGTAATTCACTCACATTTCTTGTCTGTTATCATTCATTGTAGAAAAGATGCGATTTCGTTACATTTTAGCAGTGAATCGCAAAGGGAAATTTGGTCCACTAGTAAGACATATGGATACCGGTGAATGCCTAGTTCCCTAACCTAGTTCACAACGAAAAGCATCTTTAACTCCAAAATTATAAATTCGAAATCGAACGAAGCTTTTTTTTCTAGTAGCAAACATGGTTTTACAATCAAAATTAATTTTCTATTCGCTCAATAGGCCTTTAATTTCCAAAATTTCGTTGTATCATAATTTTGTTAACCCCCCAAAATTTTTTTGAGACTTTATAAAGAAAATTTAAACACTTTTTTGTTATCATTAAATAGGCCTCTTTTTCATAAACATGAGTTTTAATTTCTACTTTCCTTTACATACTTTACAGCTCGCATTCACTACAGTGATGAAACTTTGCTAAGCGATGAATATCGTGCCGAATATCGTCGTCAAGAATTCGCCAGCAAAGATTCAATCAACGTTACACCATCAGCATCACCGCACGGTTCACCACAGACACGCCAACGTTTGGGGCATCATCTCAGTAAATCAGCTTCCGAATTGAATGGCCACAAGGAATCACCACAAGTCTCGCCAAAACGGGCCAAAAGTGCTGCAGCCCCACACACAAGCTCATCGGGCACGGGGGTTTTACAGAAAACCCATGGCTTTTTTAATAATCTCAAGCATCGTTGGGGCAGAGCCAAAAGTAAAGATCGTGTAGGCCGTAAATCTCCCAGTGATTTTCTCGAAGAGAGCACTGACTATGCGGCCGACTATAGTTCCGAGAGTAGTTCTGTTACGCAAAGTCCCAGACATCGCTCGAAAACTATAGGCGGCTCGCCTTTAGCCAAGGAATTTAAGGCCACCGCTAAAATGGCTCAGGCTATACAGAGATTTGGCGGTTCGATGGAGGGTCGCATAGACGAGGACCCAGAGAATGGTTCGTCGCCAATGGCAAGTGATTGCCAGTTGACTAGCAAGCAATTGGAGCAGTTACACGTGCGTTATTTTTCTATTTTGTGCATAACTTGTGAGGAGGACAAATTCTTTTCATTTTAATTTATTTTTATAGGCCGAAGAATTGCGCCGCAAAAAAGAAGCCCAACTACGTCAATATGTGTTTTTCCAATTACGTGTTCATCTCAAGAACGGCAGTGATTTAGTGGCCATGGATAAGAATGGTTTGTTAATGGCATTTACATTTTCACTTTCATTTCCATTTTGATTTCTTATTTCTTTTTTCGTTTTTCTCTTTTTATTCCATTGCCATTGCAATGCTGATTAAAAATAATTTTCCATTTTCATTTGCTTTTCTTTTGCCATGCTTTGCCGTTTTTGCTGTTGTGTAGGCTTAAGTGATCCTTATGTAAAATTCAAAATGGGCGGACGTCTGTTGCATAAATCACGTACAATACACCGAGACTTGAATCCTGTATGGGACGAGGTGTTTGTGGTGGCCATTGAAGATCCATTCGAACCGGTCATTGTTAAGGTAAGTTTTGTTTGGCAAATCTATTTCACTTTTCCTTTTTGATTTTGATTTTCTTATTCATTTTTTTCTTTGGAATTTTTTTTTTGTATTTCATTTACAACAAAAGATTTCTTTTCTCAAATGCTAAAAGAGAATAAATTGCCGGCAATAATACACTGGAATACAGGCCATCATAATAATTAATTGCCAACACATAATTAAGAACATGATGTCTTTGATGTTGGCCATCAACAATTAATTGCTGACAGTCCCAAGATGTTAGCAACAGTAGAAATAAATAATCAAATATGATTGTAGTTTGAATTCATAATATCCGTAGAATAAATTAATGACCAGGGAAATGAAAATAAATTGTCAACCAATAGTCTTTACGCATTAAGAATGGTGTTAAACAGCAATTCATCCTAAACCTATTACTGTAATGCCCCTAATCTAACTAGACTTTCCCTATTGAACCTCAGCATGCCGTTCTTAGTCAGTAAGAATAATTTTTTGACACGTAAAGGTGTTTCCTTTTCAAATGCAATTAATGGTTCCATATTTTGGATGTGGTGATTCGGTTTTATTAACATACATACGTGCATAATAGGTCTTTACTACTCTTTAGTCAGGGTAACGATTTAGCTTCTCATTCCACCCATGTAATGCATGTTAATTTTAGTCGTGAGTGACGGGACCCGCAGTTTAAAGTCGACTTCAATCGATAGATTTTTGAAAAAAAAATTTTTCATTGCAATTTTATTTACTCTCAAATTTGTATGCAAGAAATCTGCTAAGAGGAAGTCGGCACAAAAATTTTTTTTCATATTTCGTTTTGTTGAAGATCTCTGACCTGTTATTTTAACCGTGGGCTCATTTTTAATAAGCTAACACATTACCTAGTAGACTACAGCGATTTAATTTAAATATGTGTCTTAAGCAGATTACAGTTCTGAACAAATATATTTAGGCGCACAATGATAACCCCGAAAGTTAATTGCTGCTCTCATGCTACTCTTTGATGCAAGAATCAAATATTTTCCTACTTAATTGGATGTTACCTAAGCCATCAATCCAGAGATCACTTTTAGTCACTCTCCTACTTTGTTTTTAATCCAGAAAGTTAAGCTAATAATCCCTGTTTATTCAATATATCAGTCAATTCCATACAAACCGTAAGTCAATCCCAAAAGGCCAAAGGGTGCGAATCGAGGCGTGACTAGCAGATAATAGTTTTCCCTTTTCCTGCTCCACCAGCCTCTTAAAAGATACTCGCAATTATTGAACTCAGGAATCACACGTCATTGCTCCTTTCACTCCATGTGTTCAAACAATCTATGATCTTGAAAATAAATCCATGTTCCATAGCCAGCCACTGTTCGATGCAGCACTGATTTTTTAACTTCAACTCAAAAGCAAATTTATTTAAAAATATGGGATGACATTCTGTGGTACTTTCCAACACTTTAATTCAAGATCTTATGCATACAATCAACTGAATTTTTCGCTAAACAGCCTTTGCTTGGTTTCGATTTTACATTCAATGTCCAAGAATACCGGGTAACCGTCGAATGTCTTGTTATCTGCTTATTCACCCGACATTCTTGAATATGGTTTAAGTCTTTTGAGGTTGAATGGCCTCTTTTCTATCAGAAATATATTTATATCGCCATGTATCATACCCGGACACCAGCACAGCAGCAATCTTATCTTCGTTATTTCAACCTGAATGCAGTACTAGACTAATCGGAGAATGCAAGAGACAATTCAAGATTCTGCTGTTCTGAAAAGCTTTCGCATCCGACTATTTCCTGTGATCTGGATCTATCAGCACTCTCCCTCAAAAGTTTAACGCATTATTATAAGCATTTTAAAGCAAAGAATCGCTATAAATCTGTATTGCATCTTTCAAGTAACCTATGGTCATTCTGTATCACTGTTTTCTAACAACCTATATTCCGATTAACGAATTTCGGCATGCCTTAGCACATTGTGCCAGGGGCCTTTGCTTATTACTTGCCTTCGCCAGTTGGTCAGACCAATCGAGTTGGTCCTTTCACGGCAATCAAGGTCATCCTTTTCGCCGACTTCCGCAAATCTCTGCATCAAATTACCGCCTCTCTGGAGCTTCCTCCTCCATACGAATGACTTGATCGAGTCAACGCAGCCGCTAGGTGTTAATACGCTGAACAACGTCCATGTCGTTGAGGAGCTTATACAGCTTATTGTTGATTTGGATATGGTAATCATCGCCAAGTCGCACTGGACCGAATGTCTTACATAGAACTTTTCTCTTGAAGCTGCTGCATCACTGCTTAATAGTGTCAATGTGACAGCGTCATAATGAAGTTCGAGGAAATAATATTAAAACTACTGTAGTTCTAATTTCAAACTCATATAGCATACTAGAATGAATTTCTCCTATAATCTCAAAAGGCCAAAGCGTGCGAATCGAGGCGTGACTATCAGATAGTAGTTTTCCTTTTTTCTAGAACCACACATAGCTGCTCCTTCTTCTTCATGTGTTCAAACAATCTATACATAGAATCTGGTGGGTCTGCATAAGTTAGAGTAAGGGAGGATTTATCAGATTTATCACGTACCCCTCTGAGCTATCTCATAGTCTCAATTTCTCTATCCTTGACTCCCATATGCAAATAGATTTACATCAAACAAATCCGTCAGCGTCGTCATAAAATAGATTCTCACTGTGTTTTATTGAAACCAGTCTGATCTAATTTCAAGCTTACTACGACTACGCAATGCATATCACTTATAATTGGTCTAAGTTTTATAGCGTTCCTCTAGTGCATAACTTTTGACTGCGCACTTCTTGTTCATATTCTTCTAACATACTTAGCCCTTCTTAAAATACTCTTTACATGACTTCTCTACTTCACTTCGCTGTCGAGTACTATTTTAAAATATTTTTTATTGTTCTTTTAGATAGATCAATATCGGAAATGATTCCTTTTTCTCAGAAATGACGTCACGACACGCACCAACAATTTAAGGGCCACATTTTATTATTTCATATCCACTGACGTTAGCATAACTCAATGCCCATCATAAAATATCATCGTGAAATATCGTCCATAATAATGGTGAAAGAAAACCCCTTTGTAGCAGCCTTTGGTTATGCTGACTTTTATTATTTCATCACGATCACGTGTATGAAATCTTTACATACCATCCGAATGATATATGTTTTATCTATGGACTCGTAAAGAGTACTATGAAATGCCTACTTTCCTAGACGTTCAAGCACTCTTAAAAGCTTATCTCTATAAGTACAACAACTGTCCCCGTAGATCTCCTCCTTAAAATGCGGGATACCAATCATCTTATGTTACTGACCACCGCTTTCCTAAGTATTTCCAATATGAAATATATTATCTAGAAACGGATGAATAGAGGAACTATTGCCATATCTAGTAAATACAGCTCGGCGAACGATAAGAGTGTTGAAATTCATTCCACATTTAAATTCGATTGAAATCACTTTTGGCTGCACACGTTTTCTCTATTAATTAGGGATACCCAAGATTCTTATATTCACTAATACAAAGCAATGAGAAGATATTCTGTGGTCTAGTTTTCTTCCTCAGCTTCACATCTTCTGCAAAAGTGTCTGTAGATAGTCCTCCTTCAGAATCTGTTGCCTCAATTCAGATCTGTATGACTGTAATAACGGGAGCCAGTATCTCGTAATAGTTGCTAAATGTCTAGACTCCCTACAAGTGGGTTCATTATCACAAAATTCTATTAAATTTACGTAAAATTGCTTACGTAAAAGTACATTGGACTTGTTATCTTCAAACATGGAAATTATTGTGTTGACTAATTAGATGAGAACCCGTGATTCAAACCTCAATCCTCCAACCGCCTCGATAAAAAACCGAATATTCTTTCGGCGTATGAAACATAAACTCCTAGAGTACATAAAATTGGCAAGAAAAGTTTCTCGCTCGGAGTCAGTATGTATTATAGATCATGCCACAGATGGATAAAATTAACGGCCACAGAATAGGTGGTGAGAGAATATGGGTTGTAATCCTAGCTAAACAGTTGTAATGAACAATTGAGTAAGTTAATGGCTATCTGCAATGATCCCGTATGCAGGAACTTTTAAGAGGGTACCCGTCTGCTTACTTCAGAGAAAAAATCGGTCATGACCATGCTCTTGTGTCGTCAAGACTTATTATCCCTTGATTTTGCTTATGCTTTCCTCAAAAGTCCAATCACCACATCTAAGTAAAATAGAGTTGATTTGGTTAAAACATTCCACAACCAGTAAGCACACATTTTTAGGTTTGATGCCCCAGGACAACTGCTTTCTAACAGTAATAAAATGTAATTTCCTAACCATTTTTTCTATAATTTTTCTTCGAGTGTAATAATTTCTTTTATTAGATTTCTAATGAATCATTAAAGTTAACATTTTATCCAATAAACAAAAACCATGACATTGCCTTTAATTTGATTTCCTTTGAATTTTGTTGTCATTTTTGTGTTTCCTCTTCATTATTTTAGGTTTTCGACTATGACTGGGGCTTGCAGGATGATTTTATGGGTTCAGCAAAAATTGATTTGACACAATTGGAATTGGGCAAAGCAGAGGACATTATTTTGCCATTGAATGATGTTAATCATCCGGAACGTTCAATGGGTGAAATATTAATTAATTTGACATTGTGGCCACGCTCTCAAGAGGATAAGGAAATGGTAAGTAAAATCAAACAGAATAAATAAGTGTGTTTGAGTCATGGTATCTCATGCTCTCATAATAAATTAGAAGATGAAAATTTAATTTCCTGCCACTAAAAAGCCACGGTATTGACTTACTTACACTTACACTCTGTATTAAAAGTTTCAAGTTTCAACAAAGAGATGACGGAAATTAGTATTTTGGTCTCTTGAGAATGACGGAACTCCAAAAACAAACCAACAGAAAAAGGATAAGCAGAGGATATATTACACATCCAAAGTGATGTTGATTTAAATGATGAACACTTTCATCAATTGCATAAATTTATGAATAAATGTCTGACTGACAGTTTGATTTATTGTTTGTTTTTTTTTTTTTTTTGAATTTTTGGTGTCTGTTTGTGATACCAGCAACACCGCCAACAACTAACAACACAACATCATTATCATTAATAGTCTTTTGGGTAATTGTGCTGCCTCACAGAGACCCTCATTTACACATTATGAGTAATTGTTGTCGTGGTAATGCTTTATCTTGTTCTCACTTTTTTTACTCTCTCCCTACAGTGGGATAATCCGTAAAATATTAAAATATTTCAATGTAGGATTGAATGTGTAGCATTTGCACCTTCAAAAATTTTATGATATTGTAGGGAGTAAACACGAGTATACAGGTAGTCCCCGACTTACGACCGCTCGATTTACGACCATTTCTTTCCAATTTTTTTCCTAGAAAATACTTAAATAAGACAAATTTTCTTTTTAAGTTTTTTACAACCCAGTTTCTTACTTATTATGAGTGTGTTAATTTCATCCATACGTGGCGGAACCTACAGTTTAAAGTCGACTCCGAACGACAATTTTGTGTTGAGAAACTTTTCATGGCATCTTTTAATTATTCTTAGCGTATTTCCTCAGAAATCAGGTGAGAGGAATTCGCCGTAGGAATATTTATTTCATATTTCGTCTCGTTGGAGATGTCCGTCCTGGATATTGAACCAAGGCTTAACGTCTAATAACCCATCACACTACGTGCTTTATGACAACGAAGGTACACACAGATATGTAGATTTTATTGGCCAAAAACTTTAGCCAGGGTTAATTACTAACTTCTCGTACCAACCATGTTATGTGTGTGTGTAAATTTAAAGCGTAATTAGTCGAAAAACACGCGGTATTTGACACATTGTTTACTTTGGGAAACATGGAGCTCTTACACAGCAGCTTTCATTCATGGTTAGTTGCGGTTATGTTTGTTTAAGCATAGATTTTACTTGAGCTACACACGGGAAAGCATTTAAAACCATTGTGACATCACAATTAAGATTGAAGCCGGAAGTCAAACATTCGTTAAATAAAACTAACCTATCTGCAGAATAGAAGTCGCCATAGTCTAGTAGATAGTCTTGTTGGCTTATAAGACTAAAGGCCCAATTTCAAACTCCAGGTCAGAATTCAAAACGAAAATATGAAAATACTTATTCCGTGACTTTCTCTCACCAGATTTCTGGCAAAAACTCTGAAAGTTAATAAAATTGCCATGAAAAAGCTTCTCAAAATTCTTTTGTTCGGGGTCCCGGTACTCATGTATGAAATTAACGCATATAACATATGTGGTGTGAGAAGCTAGATCGTAATCCTGACTGAAGGGTTGTAATGACCAATTATGTATGTATGTCACCTATTCTAAAAATAAGTTGATAAAATGTTATTCCAGCAGTCCTCTTGCGATGATGTGGAATTAATG
This sequence comes from Sarcophaga peregrina, assembly GCA_014635995.1. NCBI lineage: Eukaryota > Metazoa > Arthropoda > Insecta > Diptera > Sarcophagidae > Sarcophaga > Sarcophaga peregrina. The sequence continues at coordinate 48,477,502 of CM025793.1, forward strand.
TCAATGGACACACAAGATTTTCTTCTAAATCGGTAAAACTCAATATATTTTCATAGTGGCAGAAATAATAAGGAGTTATTACGAGTACAATTGCTTTAAACTCGTGAATACTGAAGTTCTTGAAAGTAAAAGACATAGTTAATGTTAATTAAAATGAATTGTGTATAAGAGCTGACACGTTTAACATATTAATATAAACTAAACTCACCACTTTAACTTGCCATACATGTCAAAAATTGTTTCAGAAATTAAAGTGGAGTACTTATCCAAACAAAATCTTATTTTTCTTTATTGGGAAGAATTTTCTTAACACATACTTGGTAACTCTACAACAAATCAATTTTGGAAATTTTCTCACATGTAAATATTTCTTTTATTTATTTACAAATACTTGACAGATTGACACCTAAAGTAAATTATCTCATTTACATCAAACATTCATAGATACACCCCCATACACACTCTTACTTACACATAAGCAGACACTCACATAGCATATGCTTTGCAGTCGAAGACTCATATTCATTCACACATAATCATAGCAACAAATGACAAAGAAATCATGAGAAATGATAAGAGACCAGACGAATAGAGTGATTCCAATGAAATAAAATACAAAACAACAGCAACAACAACAACAGAAACAATAGTAGTAAAATAAACAAAAGACCATATTTACGAATACCCCATAAAATATTTAATTTTTAATACTCCAGACGTTTTGGGATTCTCTGTTAGCATAAGACAGTGCACAGTGGGCCAACGCGTGATAATGGAATTTAAAAATTTAAATAAGTCTGGCATATATGTATGAACAAACCATATATATACTCTTTGGATAATCTGCTATAATGGGCAGAAATATAATTTGAGCTACAGTGTGTGATAGCTGTACTGCCTTCCATCTTACTGAAAATGGTTAAATTTGGACTGATCAGACCAAATAACACATTTTAATTTAATTTAAGTTTTTACTTTTTAAATTACAAGATCAGGGTATAGGCTTACTTCTGTTCTTAGACATACAATTAGTTGTTGTCTCCACTATTTTACTGCAGCTGGTCTAAGGACATAGCAACATAGTAGCCAGTCAACTTATGTATCAAATTCATTACACAATATGAGAGGTGTGAATACCTAGATCCTAATCCTGTCTAAAGGGTTGTAATGAGCAATTATGTTACGCTATCTTATGTAATCAGTCAACTGAAATTTTTGCATCACCTATGTTGTGTAGGTTAGTTTCATCAATCAGTGGCAGTAGGTCCCAGTTTAACCTCGACTCTAAACGGCAAAAATTTTAAAAAACTTTTCTCAGCAATTTAGTTACTCTCAGAGTTTATACCAGAAATCTGCTTAATAGAAGTCTCCCAAATAATGCTTTTTTATACTCCGGGTTGTTCAAGATATCTTCTTTGACTGCTATGTGGCACAAAAGCACTTCGCTTATTTGTTACGAAAATTGCATTTGTGTTGTGAATTACAAGGTAAAATTTTAGTCTAAAATCTAAATTAAATTTAAAAGACGGGAAGACCCTATAAATCTTTATACATAGGTTTTAGAATTTCGGGCGTTCTCACCAAAATCGCTTAGTAGTCAAACGGTTAAAAAATATTGCATCAATTTTCTTAGGCAAATCGCAATTTCTTGCCGGCCAGTGTTTTCCACCATTTCGTCTAATTAAACGGACATCAAACGTTTGACGCAACAAATCGATTGTGGCATAAGATAAGTGGCAAATTGCGACAACCTGTTGAAACCAAAGATTGTTCACATCATTGCCATGATTATCATAGAGCGATAGATGACTCCATTGACCGTAATGGTTGCGCAGTCCCGATTTTCAAAAAAAAAAACTATGCTAATGAAGCCTTTGCTCCACAAGCTGTGGCTTCAATTCTTGAATCATTTGAATTTTGTAGCTCTTCATGACGAAATATTTTCGCGTAATTCGATGTTAACTAGTGCATGAAATGTTCAACCCTCGTGAACAATTACGAGTTGATGTTGATGAACTAACGCTTACCCTCAGCCACAGGTTTAATATTTTCGAATGTACGCACTGTATGAGCAGGTTACCTTAAGGCATTAAAATGACCAGTTTAGACACAATTATTTGTGTATATCGGGCACTATTGGTTCTTCTCTGCTACCAAATTTTGTTCGACATTTTCGTCACATTCCGTGTATGTTGTTGTTTTTACAAATATTTTCCAATAATTCCAACCTATATCGAGTTCATTACGTTCTTGAGATAATATATTGAATTGTGTGGAAAATGAAGAAGTAGTATTGTCCAATTCCAAATAACCGATGATTCAAATTTAAAACGATTGATGGCCCTTACGATACATTTGCAAGCTGTTGTTAACGCCTACAGAGGTAATACGAAATACCTTTGCAAGTCTTTTTAAGGACAAATATTTTTTTTATTTTACATTTCCGCTTCTAATTTTGTTTATATATTCTAGATTTTCTTATTTAATGTTATTTTTCATATTGGTTTTGTTTAGCAAAACCTTTTCACAGCTTGACTTTATGCCAAAGGTAGTCAAGTAACTCTCATGTAAAAATATTGTTACCATAATGAACAGTCAAGATACTGCTATTTTGCTTTTACATTAAATGATAAACAAAAACTACAAAAACAAACAATTCAGTTAACAAACCTGTTTACAAATTATTGCACAGCATAATATTACAGCAAACGCTAGCATGAAAAATGGTAAACAAGTAAACAAAAATACAACAACAAACGCTACAAGAAGTCGTGACCTTCAAGAACATTCATCACGGCAAATTTAGTAAAGTTCTGTCCGTCTTGTGTGAAGACGTGGTATGTTTGAAGAGAGTAATCGTTATTTCCATTACGAATATGTGTCGAATATTTGTCTAGTAGTTATTATTTCTTTATGTAAAGAAGGATATAAAACAGGATTAAGAATGAAAAGCAATTCTTGTTGTTTGCATGAAGCTGTAAACACTAGTACATAGAATATTACAATAAACGCCAGCATGAAAAATGGGAAACAAGTAAAGAAAAATACAACAACAAACACTACAAAATGTTATGACCAAGAAAATTCATCACAGCAAAATTAGTGAAGTGCAGTCCGTCTTGTGTGAAGACGTGGTGTGTTTCAAGAGAGTAATCGTAGTTTGAAAATCTCTATTACAAAGATCTGTCTAATAATTGTCTAGTAATCGTTATTGTTTATGTAAAGGGTATAAACATAGGAATAAGAAAGAAAGCAATTGTTGTTGTTTGCATCAAGTTGTAAACAGTGGCACACAGAATTGTGCAAGTAATAAAGAATTTAAATTAATAATAAACACAAATTCATACGAAAATAAAATAGGAGCACATATTTCAAACGCTTTTAAAAGGTAAAAATGTAACAATATCAATTCAAAAAATTTTGTATTTTTAAAGTAACAGAAAATTTCTTTATTTAGCAAAATAAATAAGCAAATTAAGTTAACAAATTAAATATTTCTAGGCAATTAAATATTAAAAGCTTTTAAATGTGGTATGCAAACGAATACTAAAAATTCTGGTAAAAAATAATAATTTTTTGTGGTACTTTATTTAATCTGTAAATTTATTTAACTAATTAATTAATTAGCTATTATAAAATGAAATAAAACCACATAAATAATCTTAAAGAGACTTTAAATATTTGCTTTGACTAATGCGAAAACAGCAGTTTTATTTCAAATGCAATTAAAAATTATCATATCACCACAAAACTACGAAAAAAACATTATAATTTATGCATTTTATTGTATACAACAACATTCATTACAAGATATTTTTACAAATTTTATTAGGTTTTTTTCAGAATTTTTATTGACTCATTGTTTCGATATACAAACATAGGTTTTTAACGTTGAAAACAAATAAAATAAAAACACAACCAAACCCTGCACTATTTGACATACGTAGCAAAGCTTTTAAAATAAAATGTTGGCACATAAGCAAAAACTATAAAATGAAAAAGAAAATTATAATTTATGACTCAATTACACTTACTTACTCTTACTCTTACTTACAAATAAAAATATGAACTTAAAGGGGAAGGTAAACTAAGACAAACAGTTACTAGATTTCTACTATGTACACATCAGAAATCAGCAATGAATCGTTTTTCCGCTACTCATAAGCACTCATGCAATTTTGAGTATGAATGAATCAACTACTCTGATTCATTCGTACTCGCTACAACATTGATTTATAAGTATAAGTAGCAATGAGTATGAGTACAACGTTGACATCAAACTCACAACATTCGAAATATGTTTGATTCATACTCCTACTCATTCTGATTCATAAATTTAGAAAAATACTTATAAGTGATTCAAGTGGCTTGAATCATTCATCGAAATTTTCAGCTTTTGCTGTTACGAAGAAAGGAAAGACAAAGACAACAAGCAAAACATACACACAATCTTGTTGTGAGTATTACAGTGTTCGTACGTGAATCATACTTATTTTGTGCTTCGTGTAAATGTTAAGTAGAGACGAGTCGAAGTCAATAACATCATGCCTATTGTTAAGTATGAATACGACGAGTACTTCCAACTTCGAGTACAAGTAGTATGAGTTTGGCATCAAAATAAGTATGTATGCGTATAAGTATCAGAAATTATAAGTATGACTCGAACCTACTCAGTATTTTGAATACTTATTGCTGATCTCTGGTACACATCACTCTGGCACATAAATCAGACAGATTAGACCTTTAAAACGTCAAACCTGTCAAATGTTATGCACACTTCATTAATTAGCTTGAAGTAAGGTTTTAACTTTTAACAATTTTGTTGTTTTTGTTTATGTTCTACCTTTTAAAATGGACTTTAGAATTGTTATTCTGAAATAAAAGAATATCTGTTGTAATGTGTCTACTTGATAATAAATGAAATAATGTTATTACCTTTATTACTTGAGACTTTTACAACAAAGAGAGTAAATATAATAACATGGGTAATGTTAGCTTTATAGACGGCCGGCTTATTTGCATAAGAATTTGAAAAATATCATACTTACTTACTTACTTAATTGGCCATAACAACCCGATTAACGGATTTCTGCCTGCCGCAACACATCCTTCCAGGCGCCTCTGCTTCTTGCGCGCCTGCGCCAGTTGGTCACACCAATTGATGACAGGGCTTCCTCGATTTGGTCCTTCCAACGGAAACAAGGTCGTCCTCTTCACGGACTTTCGTAGATCACCGCTTTAAATACTCATCTCGCCGGAGCATCCTCCTCCATTCGAACGACATGGCCGAACCAGAGCAGATGGTGGATATTAATACGCTCTGCAACGTGTATGTCATTGAGGAGCTCACTGTTCAATCGGATGCGAAAATCATCGCCAACTCGCACTGGATCGAAGATCTTAAGTAGGACTTTCCTCTCGAATACTCTCAAGGCAGCTGCATCAATTCTTAATAGGGTCCATGCTTTTGCGCCATAAAGAAGAACGGGTAGGATGAGCGTCTTGTAGAGTATTAGTTTTGTTTCGTATTGCTACCCAATTGCTTATTAAGACCATAATAGCACATGTTGGCAAGAGTAATCCTGCGCTTGATATCCAGACTGACATCATTTTCTGTGGTAAAGGCGAAGCCAAGATAAATGAATTCCTTGACTGTATCAAATGTATAGTTATCGGCCGTAATTTGAGAATCAGGGGTCTACTTGTCGATAACATATACTTCGTTTTGCCTCCATTTACTGCCAGACCCCATCTTCTTAGACTCCTGTTCAATATCACTAAAGGCAGCAGTAATATCTCGCTTAGTACACAAAATGATATCGAAGTCGTCAGCATACGCAAGCAACTGGACACTTTTTTGAAAAATAGTGCCATTGCGATGCACTCCCGCCTTTCGCAGAACACTCTCCACGACGAAGTTAAAGAGGTCGCATTGTCTGAAACCTCGCACGGTATCAAAAGGTTCGGAGAGGTCCATTCCTACCTTGACGGAGCTGTAGGAATTGCTCAACGTCATTCTGCATAGCCTGGTGAGCAAAATCCAATGCAGCGTAAGTTGTATGATACATTGCGTTATTCTTTTAAAGCCTTTACCTCTAGACAAAGACCAGAGGCAAGCCTCTATGCAATATTTGTGAAGTTGTGATTGGCGAAAAGCGGGGTTTTTGTGAGCATTGGTAATGGAGCTACAAAACCAAACAATTCAATTAACAAACCTGTTTACAAATTATCGCTCTACTTATTATAACAACAAACAACAGCATGAAAAATGGTAAACAAGTAAACAAAAGTACAACAACAAACGCTACAATAATCATAGTTTGAAAATCTCCATTACAAAGATCTGTCGAATAATTGTCTATTAATTGTTATTGTTTATGTAAAGGGTATAAACAGAAGAATAAGAAAGAAAAGTAATTGTTGTTGTTTGCATCAAGTTGTAAACAGTGCCATACAGAATACGTGCATACTGTCACGGACAGCAGCAGAGTTTCCTGCAGATCTAACGTTTTGCCAACGTGCAAGTGTTGATCGATCACTGAGTGAATCAATTAAATGATAAATGTTGATCGTAAAATGGACGATGCGAGTTACATTACAAGTACAGCGTACCTATTTGATAAAACAATGTGACTATTTATTGAATGCTACGTTGATTTATAGTGATTTGGCAAAACAGATAAAATAAATGACAATTAATTTGAAGTTGCTATAGTCTAGTAGGTAGTTCGAGTTCTTCTGTACTTTCCTTTCAGCAGATTTCTGGCAAATACTCTGAGAGTAAATAAAATTGTCATGAAAAGTTTCTCAAAAATTTATAGTTCGGATCGACTTAAACTGTAGGTCCCGCTACTCATGTATAAAATTAACGTACACAACATACGTAGTGTGAGAAACTAAGTCAATCATCCATGATCAATTATGTATGTACATATGTAATTATAACTTCAACAAGATGGCCGTTATTAACTGCTAAAGTTCAAAAGTTGCTATTAGATGACTCGATGGATAGCTGCCATTTTTTCCCATCAATATGCAACATGATTCCCTATAACAAAGTCTAGAAAATATTACGCAGTGTCTTTCCCTTCTTTCATAATTGCAGTTAAGACTTAGGGGATAGCCCCCACTCATTGGAACATTGAAAACGTGTTACGTTTTTTAATTTATTTTTATATCAGAGACTCTAGCGAGGATCTAGCTGCTAATATTTCATTCATTACTACGAAATGTGTAACAATAACTTGATGCTTCCAAGGCATCTCTCATATTTTTTTTTTAGATTGTATTTGCTAACCTCAAAATAATTTTAATCTCGAATTATACAAAATGAGTTTGAGTCATAGATTGTCAACCACATTATAGTACAGCCTGATAACAGAATTTTGAACTCTCCATTAATTTGTAAGAATGAAAACAAATAAATCAACTGAAATCCATTGATACCCTACAACATAAAATTATAAAAAAGCAATTATCGTAGGAGTTAAAGAAGCAAATAGTTTCTTATGGATTCGATTTAAAGCCGATAAAACTTTATTTGATTACAGTTACAGCATAAATATTTATTTAATAGTGGGTACAATATATCCTGTGCTAATAGCAAATCCTTACTATTTAGAAAAAAAAATTATTTTCGAAAATCCAACCAACACTTTGCTTTAACGACGATATACTGTATTCCCTTGAAGTCGCTATAGTCTAGGTAGATATTATGTGTGTAAGGCAACGGTTCAAACCTTAGTTCAGACATTTCCAGCAAAACGAAATATCAAAGAAATAAATCTAGATTTCTGGCAAAAACTCTGAAAGAAATTAAGATTACCATGATGTCGGCATATGACAACATAAGTTGTGCGAGAGGCTAGGTTGTAATCCAGACTAACGGGTTGTAATGGCTAAATTATGTAATGGCTAATTATATATAGGTTAGGTTGAAGTGCTAGCTCTGATATCAAAAAGCTCACATGAGCACTCATAGCGGTTAGTTTTGTCACTACAGCTGAACGCAGTCTTTACACTGAACAAGTTCTACTAGGAAGAAGTTGGTCAGCGCAAGGGCTGCACATTAAAAACACTACTACCTTACGCTGGAAAACCAGCCAGAAAGTTGATAAACGAAGCTATATCCTTGATATCGATAGATGATAGTTCCGTCAAGCTGACAAGGAATGGAGTAAGAAATAACATATAGTTGCACCTCGCAAGAGGATTGCAGTCTCCTCTTTTTCAAAGGATCTATACCCACGGCAGAAGTTGTTGGAGCCGCATGCATTCCGCGTATCAGACCTGTAAGCATGGCCACTGTGATAGGGATGAATACTGTATTCGATAAGGAATTAATTGGTGTGGTTGAAACGAACTTAGATCCACGTAAAATAAATTCAAAACTATGATAATATTACCAGGCTTCTACAAAACTTACTTAATTGACCATTATAACTCTTTACTCAGAAATACAACGACCTAACTTCTCATGCATAATTACATACAGAATGACTGATATGTATTGCAACTAGCTTCAGGTTGTTATCATTTGTAAACCACTCGTCTAACAGCTGACAAATTTATTCCAGTGACAGTTCATTTTATTATTTACAAGCTTACAATAGTATTTTGATCGTTTGCATTCAGAAAAAAAGTTGTTAGTGATGGAATTCAATATATATATTTATATTTGGCTGAAAAACCACTGGTGGCTTTCGTTAGAGCCCTCCAGCATTTTAAGAATGACTTAAAAAGGAGGTTCCTCGCTTCATTTCTACCGCATAATGGTCACCAAATTCTCTGCATCTCAATCCGTTGGACTTTTGCGCCTGGGGCATTTTGGAGAGTAAGATTCTCACTAAAAAAATACCAAAGTGCTGATCATCTCAAGACGGCGGTTCGCTGGGAATGGGCCCAAAATACTGCAGAGCCATTTTCCTGCAGCCTGTGATGGCTTTTTCAGCCATTTGAAGGCCATGCCTCGTACTAAATGTGGCCAATTCGAACAATTCTAAACTGATTCTAAAATTTGATGTTATTTCCAGCCTGCTTTTGAACAATAAAATTAAAAAAAATTTAACGCTTTACTTTATTGCATTATATATCAGCCACCTCGTAATTGGTCACTACAACTCTTCAGTTAGGTTTCTCTTACCACTTATATCGTGTGTGTTAATTTTTATACATGGATGGTGCGAGCCTTTATAGTTTATTAGATCTGGAATGGCAGATTTTTGAGAAACTATCTTGTGGTATTCTAGTAGGCACTGTGATTTTCTCTCAGCGGATTTCTGGCAAAAACTCTGAGAGTAAATGAAAAAGTTTCTTAAAATTCTGTCGTTCGGAGTCGACGTTAAACTTTAGGTTCCGCCACTCACGTATAAAATTAACGCACACAATATGAGTGGTGTGAGGAGCTATGCCGTAATCCTCACTAAAGAGTTGTAATGGTTAATGATGTATGTATGTATGGAGAGGCAGTCTCCGAAGAAATTTTTTTTTTATATTTCGGTTTGTAGGAGATGTATAGCGTAGGGTTTGAATCACGTCCTCACGTCTGATACACTAACACACTACCTTCTAGACTATGACGACCGACTGGTATTAATCTTGAATAAAAATCTTTTGTAATCTGAAAACTTTTACGGATGTTTATAAAATTGTTTAATCGTTTATGCTTCCAAATTTAGAAAGATTAAGTCCAATAGGGTACCATATAGTCAAGCTGGACTATCTAAAACTTTTTCATTTTGTGAAATTGACTCATACTCAATTTCGTTTTCTTATCTTCAAACAGTGTTTGAAAATTAAACTCTCAATTACTCGTTAGAGAGCATTTTAAACATACAATTAACATTTGCTTTGTATGGGCATACTTTCCCACATGCTTAATTGAAGTGTAAATTTGATTTTTTACTCTCCAAAACAAAAAAAAAATACACAAAACAAGCTACAATGCGATTCGATTGAAAAGAAATTCAAAAACAAGTTTCAGTAGAGAGCTCAGAGTCTAAGCGTTACAAGCGGATTGGAACGGCAACTCAAACGAACGAACAGACACAATAGCTTGCAATTGTTAACTGTTAACGGCGCTTCATTTACAAACGCCATGAAGTACACGCTCAATCTCAACACCAACAAATATGTAGCGGCCCAGTCATTACTGAAGCGGTGGCGCGCAAAACGTAAACAGTGGCAGCAATGCATTGAGGAAGAAGTTACTGAATTGTGTGAGGTTAGGGCATAAGGGCAGAGAAGGGTTTTTAATTGAATAAAATTAGCGACCTTGAACTGTAGTTCTTTATTCTATTTTTGTTTTTGTTTCTTCCATAATTATTTATAATTTCTATTTATTGCGGTTTTTCCAGCACTTTCAACGCAATTCCAAATTGGCTGAATCATCAAAACGTTTAAAGTCCCAAATCTGGTCTTCAGTGGTTACAATATTACTGGTTAAGGCTAGATCTTTGCCTTTGGCAGAGGATGGTAGTAAACTAAACGATATTCATATCAAATTCCGGTAAGTTTGCACAAATCAATTCATAATTTTATCTTGCAATTAAAAAAAAAATGTCAATATTTCTCACTACCAGACTGGGCAATGAAAAATACAAAAGCAAATCCTCTTGGACTGAACGTTGGCTGGAGCAATTCGATTTGCATTTATTCGATGAGGATCAAAATTTAGAAATTTCTTTATGGAATCGTAATACTCTATACGGCAAGGCTTCCATTGATTTAAGCGTTTTCCAGCGTGAAACTACCCATGGCATTTGGAAACCCTTTGAAGACTGTCCGGGCGAAGTGTTTCTCATGCTTACGATTAGTGGCACCACCGCTTTAGAAACGATTAGCGATTTAAAGGCATTCAAAGAAGATCCCCGTGAATCAAAAGTCCTTAGAGATCGTTATCGTTGGCATCGTTGCTTTCAAAATCTTCGTGATGTTGGCCATTTGACGGTGAAGGTGTTTGGTGCCCAGGGTTTGGCTGCAGCAGATATCGGTGGCAAATCGGATCCATTCTGTGTGCTCGAACTGGGTAATGCCAGACTGCAAACGCAAACGGAATATAAGACTTTAACACCTACATGGAATAAAATATTTACATTGTGAGTATGAGAATATCTTGGTATTTTAAGTCGTTATTAAGTATTAAAGAATAGGCCTCCATGAAAGAAATAAGAGTAGCATTATTGAGTGGAAAAGTTACAGTCACGTAGCTTTCAAATTCTAAAATGTTATAAGGCATCTACAGCTTTTCCAACTTGGGCAGCATTTTAGTGAACTGAGGCCGTTCCTGGTCGATATCAACAATCTCAGCTTAAAGGGAATTCGAAAATATTTCCTACAAAATTCTAATAGCTCTAATAAATCAAATGCCTACTACCTGGCTTCTCACGCCATTCATGTTGTGTGGGTTAATTTTTTTTTTTTTTATAAAACCAGCACTCGAGGGATGGCCCCTACTCATGCAGTGCATTGTGCAGGTTTTTAGGAATGGTGGAAAGAGGAAAGATGTGAACGGCAAGGAAACGAGTTGCTGCTAGGTGCTATACCTCCACCATTAGACAGTCTACAGCAATCGACCCCAAGAAGTCCGTAGTTTCTCACACTAATTATGTTGTGTGTGTTAGTTTTATATATAAGTGGCGGGACCTACAATTTAAAGTCAACTCCGAACGACAGATTTCTTTTTGAGAAACTTTCATGGCAATTTTATTTACTCTCAGAGTTTTTGCCGGAAATCTACACAGATCAAGTCGTTGAAAAAATATTTTTTCATGTTTTTGGGTGTTTGAACCGTAGTGTCATATCTCATAAGCCAACACACTACTTAGACTAGAGCGACTAAAACTATGATTAGGAATATAATATGATTCAATGCTGCTTGAAACAGAAAAGCAGACAATGAGACATGCAACTCCTAGGTCCATTCCACACCGCACATACTATATGGCTTTAAAAACATGAATTTAAATCAGGCTTGGAAATCCGAGCGTAGGTCCATTGAGTAGAAACTAAGAATAAAAAATAAATCAAATAACGCTGCAACTGGCGAAGCATTACTCAAACGGATTATCAACCAAATAGATAAGCAAATAAGAAACGATAAATTATTGTTTCAACCTTCAAGATCTTGTATATTAATTATACTTATATCGGGTTTTTTGAACTGTTTGAAAAGTTGATAATAGCCACCCTGTTGTCAAATTAGTTGTTATTTATTTAATTTGTTTTGGGATACCAGAATGAGCTCGATAATCATGTGAATTGTTTACAACTGGACACCAACGACTTGTGGTTTCAAAACTACGGCGTTGCGAGCTCATGTCACATTGGAAATTCTGGACCAGCGATTTGTGTTCTTAGTCACCCCATGTAAATGTAATGTGTGACCAAAATTGTACGATTTGACCCTGTTAAACTTAACTTGTGGGCTCTCTTCTTAAGTTGCAATTACATGCGAATAATCCACAATCCAAAACGATCCCCAAAGCTACTAAAAATCATGCCATCAGTTAAACTCGATTTATACGTCGAAATCAAGAAAATTAAGTGTTCTATCTAAAGAAGCAGTGTTGGGCATCTGAACAATGTTGTATTCCACACATAATGACATCAATAGGTCTTTTAAATGCATAAAAAAATTTCAAATCTGCGCCGACAGTGCCGAAAACTGAAAGAGTTCCATAAAATATAATAAATTTGATCAAAACACCATATCACAGGGGCAGTGCATGAATTATCCTTAGCGACAGAAGAAGTTCTGCGCGTACTTCAGCTGAAAAATCGAGTTCTTCAGCCGTTAGATATGTATATACGCTGGATATCGTGGAAAACGTAAGCACCATCTTATCTTAGCTTTCGAAGTTGAATATTGTAAAGACTAAACGACTTCACCAAAAGCTTCGAACGATTGCTGAGCAAGGCGAAGAAAATCATCATAATGAAGTTGGTTTAGGAATGCCTTCATTATTCTATCTAATATTTTCACATAAAAAAGTTCTTAAATGGACAGTATTTACCTAATTGGCCATTAAAACTCTTTAGTCAGGATTACAACCTAGCATCTCACACCGCCCATGTTGTGTGTGTTAAATTTTTATAACGGGACCTACAGTTTAAGGTTGATTCTGAATGAGAAATTTTCGAGACACTTTTCATGGCAATTTTATTTACTCTCAGGGCTATTGAAAGAAAGACGTTGAAGAAATATTTGTTCATACTTCGTATTGTTCGATATGTCTGAGCTAGGTTTTGAACTTCACTAATCACCGCTAATAAAAAATAATTTTTATTTGAAGCAATTTAAATTAAAAAATTTTGATAATTTTTTGTTTTGCTTCCAGTAATGTCAAGGATATTACCCAGGTCCTGGAAATCACCGTCTACGATGAGGATCGTGATCATAGAGTAGAATTCCTAGGTAAACTGGTCATACCATTGCTGCGCATTAAAAATGGCGTTAAGCGTTGGTATACCTTAAAAGATAAAAATCTATGCACTCGTGCCAAAGGCATGTCACCACAGGTTGGTTACAAGGAAAAAAAATTAATTTGAAAGGAACTGTTCAAAAATAAAAAAAAAAATCTCTTTTCCAGATTTTACTTGAAATGAATGTGGTGTGGAATGAAATTCGAGCCGTTTGTCGTGTGCTACAGCCCAAAGAAGAGAAATTAATACAGCAGGAGGCAAAATTTAAAAGACAATTATTCCTACGTAATGTCAATAGACTGAAAGTAATCATAATGAATATATTTGATGCCGCCAGATATATACAGTGGGTGTTAATAGTATTCTAACAGTATTAAGGATTTAATTGGTGTTACTTTTTTTTATTTTAGATCCTGTTTTGAATGGGAAAGTCCTTTAAGATCGGCAATAGCGTTTACTTTATGGGTATTGGCTTGTATATACGGTAACTTGGAGACCATACCCTTGGTATTGTTGTTGATTATTTTAAAGTAAGAGGAAGTAAAATAAATGCTTAAGAGCAGTGTTTAATGGCTCTTAAAATTTTTTTTGTTCTAGGAAATGGCTGATACGTGTTATAACGGGCCAATCAGAATCCGGCAGTGGTACTTATGATTATGATTACGATGAGGACGATGATGATGACAAGGAAAAAGAGGAGAAAAAATCCATTAAAGAACGTTTACAGGCTATACAGGAAGTATCACAAACCGTGCAGAATACCATAGGCTATCTAGCTTCCCTAGGCGAAAGCACAAAAAAGTACAAAATTTTTCCAAAATTTTCAAGGAAACTGATGTTTAATTTCGGTATTTTTCATTTTATTGATTTCAGTACCTTTAATTTTTCCGTCCCCGAATTGACCTGGCTAGCAGTAGTATTACTTATAGGTGCTATAGTGGTGTTACATTTCATACCCATACGTTTTCTATTATTATTCTGGGGCATTATGAAATTTACGCGACGCATTTTGAGACCAAATACCATACCCAATAATGAACTTTTAGATTTTCTTTCACGCATACCAGATGATGAGGAAATTGTAAGGAATTTAATTAAAAAAAAAATAAAAATTTATTGGAAATTTAAATTTTTCTTTAACGGTTTCCTTTACAGAATCAATATCGCGAATTACCACCAACGAGCACATCGGATGCTGCACGCAATAATCCCAAAAAGAAATTCAAAGCCTCATAGTCTATAGCGAGTACGGATGAAACCGATCTTATAATGGATATATATGGTGGTCGTGAGGGTACAACATCCAAATCCATGGCCGGCGTATTGCCGCAACAAGTGGTCAATATATCACAACGTTCGATGCGCAATGTAACGCACATGTTTAAGGCCAGTACTGATAATTTACGTTCGGCAGCATTTAAGAAACTTAGTAAAATGCATAAATCAAATGACAAATTAGATTAGTTTCCATTTTATAATAATTCTTTTCTATTAATTATTCGTATTATTCTTAGTATTCTTATTGTTTTTTTAAGTCATTTTTATAAAAAAAAAACCAAAAAACCGAAAAAAATTAAAAAAAAGAAAATATTGTTGAACTTATGAAAACAAAACTAAATTATTTATTAATTCCTTAAAACTATTATAGTTTAAAACAAAAACAACAAAAACAAGAATAAAGAAAAATTAAATTTTTCCATTTTTTACATAAAATTTTCATAAAAAACAACATCACACTAGACAGCACACGATTTTTTTTTAAAGAAATTGTATTATACACCTCGTTGCCATAAATAATTATACTTAAACTGAATATTTTACAATACAAGTAAGCAAATTAGGATTGTTCATAAACCTTTAATAGGATACTAGTCACCATTGCAAAATTGCCGTATTTGAGGCTCAGAAAACCCACACGCGGTCTTACAGCAGCCCATACGTCTTCAATCATCGGCCATAAGTTTCGCTTTTAATCGACTTCATTAGATCCCCTTGTTTTCCATAAATTCCATCATCGATTTGAATATTTTTAATTTTGATACTGCTTGCTTAGGTTTGAATAAGTGGTCATTGCAGCAATCGTTTCCTCCAAGAACGTTTGTCTTTCAATTATTCCTTATCCCCTCAATTACAATATTGGTAAATTTAAATCTAATGTCCACAAACACTACTCCCTCTTTCCACCTTCCTATAACCAACCTACTTCCTCAAACATGCACAATGCACTGCATGAGTAGGGGCCATCCCCTAAGTGCTGGTTTTACCAAAAAAAAAAAAAAAAATACGACCTAGGTTCTCCCACGACTTATGTAGCACGTGTTAATTTTTTATATAAGTGGCAGGACCTACAGTTTAAAGCCGACTCTGAATGACAGAGTTTTTGTGAAACTTTTCATGGCAACTTTTAGTTTTGCTCACAGAGTTTTTGCCAGAAATCTATTGAAAAGGAAGTCGCTGTCGTTATGGTGGAGATGTCTGACCTTACGTCTAATAAGCCAAGTCAACTAGATTACGGCGGCTTCATCGCCATTCTCTACATTTTATGAAGGTCGTATGGTAAATTTTTAGGTCCCTGTAAACATTTATAGTTCCCTTTATCTATTTATAGAAGCTTTACCAGAGATATAGATAATTATCAGAGATAAGCGACAATTTAATTTGAAAATTTCTTTGATGCCTGCTCTTCACCTGCCTACAGTTTAAAGTCGAAAAGACTCCGAAAGATAGACTTTTTGAGTAGCTTAGCATAGCAAATTTATTTACACACTAGAGATCAACAATAAGTATTTAAAACGATGAGTAGATTCGAGTCATACTTATAATTTCAGATACTCATACGCATTCATACTTATTTTAATATCATACTCATACTATTCATACTCAAAGTTGGAGGTACTCGTTGTATTCATACTTAACAATACGCATGATGTTATTGGCTTCAACTCGTCTCTACTTAACATTTACACGAAGCACAAAATAAGTATGAATCGAGTACGAACGCTGCAATACTCACAAGAAGATTGTGTGTATACTTTGCTTGTTGTCTCTGTCTTTCCTTTCTTCTTTGTTTGTATATGCAACAACAGCAAAAACTGCCTGTAAATTTTGATGAATGATTCGAACTACTCGAATGACTTATAACTATTATAAGTGTTTTTCTAAATTTATAAATCAGAATGAGTAGGCTTATGAATCAATCATATTTCGAATGTTGTGAGTTTGATGTCAACGTTGTACTCATACTCATTGCTACTTATAAATCAATGTTGTAGCGAATACGAATGAATCAGACTAGTTGAATTTCAATTCTGTTGACTCATTCATACTCAAAATTGCATGTGTGCTTATGAGTAAAGAAAAAACAATTCATTGCTGATCTCTGTTACACACACCACCTACAAGACTTGGCATTTTCAAAATAAGGGTTTTTAGCAAAGAATCGAAAAAATTTTATCGTTTATGTGTCAGACTTAGGTCAATATTATAAGCCAAATTCCTATACCACATCTATTATTTGTATTAATTTTTTCCGTGAACAATAGATTTGATAAACTTTTCTGTCGGTCGGAGTCGACTTTAAACTGTAGGTCCCACCACTCATATATAAAATTGACACACACAACATAAGTAGTGTGAGAAACTTCGGGCTTTTTGGGAACGATTTCTGTAGACTATCTAATGGTGAAGGTATGGCACTGGCCATTTTATAGTCACCGTTTCCTTGCCGCTCACATCTTCCCCCTTTCCACCTTTCCTAAAACTGCAGAATGCACTGCATGAGTAGAGGCCTGAGTGCTGGTGTTACAAAAAAAAAGGTACGAAGTTCAATTGGTACAGCAATTGAAACCGCAACACCATCCGCTGCTGTTTAGCTGCGCAAGATGATGGGCCAAAGAGAAACTGCATGATTATGTCTATTTTGCAAAAAAAAAAAAAGAATTATCTTTTCGACTCACGCTCACTCACTTGGAGGATGCGTTAATAATCAAAATTGCCGTATTTGGGGCTCATAAAGCACACAAGTGGTCTTACAAAAGCCATTACTCCCATTACGGGTGACTATTTGTTGCGGCTTGTGGAGCGAAGGCATCATTGGCCCACATTTCGTTCAGAATGAGGACGACGCAACCATTATGATCAATGGAGACACCTATCGCACCATGATAACAGATTTTTTTGTATCTGCTCTTTATGGTAGTGATGTTTGGTTTCAGCAGGATGGTGCAGACGTTAGTCAAACATTTGATGACCGTTTAATTACATGTAATGGTGATCTCAATTGGCCGCCAAGATGCTACGATTTGACACCGTTGAACTGTTGCTTTTGGGACTTCGTTAGAGAAAAGTATGATCCCGACACACAATAGAGAATTGAGCATTTAAAGGTCAACATTCGTGACACCACAGTTGAGATACTACCCCATACAATGGAATAAGTTTATGAAAATAGGTCCTATCGAATGAGATATTGTATGACCAGAAGCCATAGTACCGGAACAATCAAACTTCATAACAAAAAACTAAATTAGGCAAAATTCCAACCGTTTAAATGGCTCACTAATTGTTAACCTCATAGCCCCAAAAGTCGCAATTGGTTGTCCTATGACCAAATATTTCTCTACAAAGTCTAATTTACCCTTGCCTGGGAGCAACGCAACATTCTAAGGCTAAAAATTGATCCAGCTTCGAACAGGGCGTCTTGAAGCCTTGCTTTATGAATTCTTAAAACTTTTGGAAAGAAATTACAATCTCGGAATACACAAAGATTACATTAAAACAAAATTACAACAACAAAACTAGATAGAAGACAGTAAAAAAAATCTACAACAACAAATTACCGGTATGTTCTAGAACTTGCCAGATAGAAAGCTTCTGAAAGAGAAAGTAAAATGCACAAAATCTGCAAAAACTCCCTCTGTACTTTACATACATAATTGGTTGTTTACAAACCTTAAGTCAGGATTACAACCTAGCTTCTCACACCATTTATGTCATGTGCGTTAATTATAATGTATAAGTGGCGGGACCTGCAGTTTAAAGTCGAGTTCGAATGGTAGATTTTCATGGCAATTTTATTTACTCTTACAGTTTTTTCCAGAAATCGGCTGAGAGGAAGTCGCCAAAGGAATATACCTACTAGACCACGGCGACTTTACTACACTTTAAATTTTGGAAAAACTTTAATACAAAAACTGTTAAAGATTAGGAGCTCATGCCTTACTTACATTTTATTTAGATAACCATTGTAGTTAAAAATCATTTCATTTCCATACATACATAATTGGTCATTACAACCCTTCAGTCAGGATTATTGATCTAGTTTCTCACACTACTTATGTTGTGTGTGTTAATTTTATACATAAGTAGCGGGACCTACAGTTCAAAGTCGACTCCAAACGACAGACTTTTGAGAAACTTTTCATGGCAATTTTATTTACTCTCAGAGTTTTTGCTAGAAATCTGCTGGGAGGAAATCGCCGAGGAAATACTTTTTGTATTTTGTTTTGATGTCGGGCCTGAGACTCGAACCCAGGTTTTTCGTCTAATAAGGCAGCACACTACTTACTAGACCATTTCATTTTTTACAATTGAGTTTGAAAGCATTACTAAATTACACACTTTTACACAACAAATTTTGCAGAGGTTCTTGTGAAACAATTGATTATGGAAATACCCATACATAATCATACCCATTGTTAATGGAAATACCCATACATTGTTTTTGTTTTTTGGTCAATGCATTCAAAGATTTTTAAACAAAGTTGTGGGGCTATGTATAAGTATTTCTACAATCTAGAAAATATTATCACACGATGACCCTGTATATTCCATTAACAGATCACATATTATTTAAATAATCTTAGAAGAAAAAGGCTTTAAAAAAATATAGAAAATATATAAAATATGTTAAAATATATACTTACTACCCTCCGAATATAATCAATCTTATTATTACAAAATAGAATAGAAATTAAAATTTAATTTTTTTTGCCGATTAAAACTTAACTATGCTCTCCTCTTCAATTTTAGATTCAAAAATCCAACTTAAATGGAGAACATCTAGTAAGATATGTATGAAAATCTAACGAATATTAATAAACTTTTGAATTTCAATTTATTTCAATTTAATTAAAATGTTTAAAAGAAAAGAAATATTTGAAGACAAAGAAGTTGAATTTAAAAATTTAAATCAAAATTAATTAAATCTTATAAACAAATTTAAATTAAAATTAATTTTTATAATTATTTGTTATTAATGAATATCATAAAATTGTAACGGGTGATTTTTTTTTAACAGATTCGAATTTAAAAAATTAAAAAAAAAAAAGAGTTAAAATATTTGTGAATATTTCACTAAGCCTTTCCATCTTACAAGGTTTAGTTCTGTTATTGATAGGAAGTCTTTCCATTTGCAATTGCAATGTCTTAGATTAAGTTAGGTTAGCGGGTAGTTTGCCGTTGACAGACAAGTTCACACCCATTGTGTTTGTCAGTGTCATGTAAGCCCCCTTGTCATGATACGTAAGGGATATGATCCGGAGCCCAATTGAAATGTTTGTTGTGACAACGTATATTCTTGACACCCTTTGACTTGATATGATAAGATACCAGCGCTTTGATTCTTTACTGCCCAAAAATATGTTTAAAATTCAAAGGAGGTCCTCGGTTTCAACTATACGTATAGCTCGGTCAATGACAAAAATTGGTTAGACGATCTATATGACCTTTGCCCTTTCATTTACAGTTTAGCATAATAGACCCCAGATGTCTTAGTTTTCGGAAAATCGCACATCTTCTTCAATCTTGAGGGTTCCAATCTTGTTAATCTATTAGGATAGTTTCTGATCGATTCTGACCGATTCTACTCCATTTTCTACGTCCTTTGTTTTTTTTTTTTAATCACTCAGAGACCTATGCTGTTATTATGCTGCAATGTTATCAGAATTAGAATCAGAATCCAGCTGATGAACTTTGAAATTAATCAGTGCTTGAAACTACTAACTTCCATTTTAGTGTTGTGACAACGTATACTCCTTACACCCTTTGACTTGATATGTTGAGATACCAGCGCTTTGATGCGCCTTGATGCTTTACAGTCCAGAAATATGTCTATAATTCGAAGGTGGTCCTAGGTTTCAACTATACGTATAGCTCAGTCAATGGCAAAAATCTTCGCCTGGCTAGGTAACCTACTTGACCCATTTCCTGTCATTATCAATTTAGCCAAATAGTCATCAGATATTTTAGTTCTCGGGAAACCGCACATCTTCTTGAATCTTCAGGATTCCATTCTTGTTAATCTATCAGGATACTTTCTGATCGGTTCTCATCGATTCTACTCCATTTTCTACGTTCTTTTTTTTGAATCACCCAGAGACCTACGCTGCTATGTTATACGAACTAGAACCAGAACCCAGCTGATGAACTCCTGCAGTTTTTGCGCAATGGTGTTTAAAACTAATCAGTGTTTGAAACAACTAACTTCCATGATGATGCATTGAATATTAAAAGTATTTAGATACTTGGGTGTTTCTCCTCTACAGGGTGGCTGATATATAATGCAACAAAGTAAAGCGATATTTTTTTTTAATTTTTTTTTTTTACTTTTATTGTTCAAAAGCAAAAATGTTGAAAATAACATCAAATTTTAGAATCAGTTTAGATTTGTTTGAATTGGCCACCTTTGGTACGAATTGTGGCCTTCAAACGGCCGACAAAGTCATCACAGGGTGCACGAAAATGGTTATGCGTTATTTTGGCTCATTCCTGGCGAAGCGCCGTCTTGGGATGATCGACACTTTGGAATTTTTTAGTGAGAACCTTACTCTCCAAAATGCCCCAGGTGGAAAAGTCCAACGGATTGAGATCCAGAGATTTTAGTGGCCATTGTGCGGTAGAAATGAAGCGAGGAACCTCCTTTTTAAGCCATTCTTGGTTGACGCGTGCTGAGTGCGGTGGTGCTAAGTCCTGTTGGAATGTTCATGGTCTGCGGCCGAAATGTTTGTCTACCCAGGGCTTCAATAGTGTCTTTAAGACATTTTCCCAATAATATTCGGCATTTATTCTGACCCCATGGTCGATGAATACGAGCGGGGAGCGACCATCGGCCATTATTGCGGCCCACACCATTACCAGCGGTGGCGCTTGAGTTCTGGTGGCCAATCGCAGGTGTAAACTTTCAGCTGACCTCTTTGCCATGTAAACTCGATCATTTTGTTTGTTCACAAACCGCTCAATTTGAAATGAATTCTTCTTGGGGAAAACCTAATTCGGTAACTGGCCACTTTCGTGCAAGTGAAGTAACTCCTTTGCTCTTTCCAGTTTAACTTTTTTTTGTCCATCGATAAGCTCTTGCACTTTTGGATCTTCAATGGCTTTAGTCCCGGTACATTTTTCAATAAGTGTTGCATCCGTGCTCGCGATATGTTCAGCTCACGAGCAATTTTTCTACCACTGCGGCGTAGATTTCGATCAAATTTGGCCTTCACTTTTCGGATAATTTCTGGTGTTGTTACCGTTTTTTTTGGTTCACTTTTTGAACGCGAAGCAACACTGCCAGTATCACGGTAACAAGTAATGGTAGTCACAGCTAGAGGGCTCTAACGATAGCCACATGTGGTTTTCCAGCCAATATAAAGCAATCACACTATAACACTTGAATTTCATCACGAATAACTTTTTGTCTGAATGCAATAGATCAAAATGCTTATGTAAACTTGCAAATAATAAAATGAACTGTCACTAGAATAAATCTGTCAGCTGTCAGACGAGCGGTTTACAAATGATAACAACATGAAGTTGGTTGCAATACATATCAGCCACCCTGTACTAATGCTAGTCATCTGGAGGAAACTGTCGCTTTATTGACGAGTATTACCGGTGATTAATTCTCATAGCTTTGGTTTATATGATATTTATCTGAAGTCCAACATTGCAATCTAATATTTCAAGTCTTCCAGGCTTGTTTGAGATCTTGTGCGAGATGATCAAATATCATCCGCATAATCTGAAACCTCCGGTTGAGATGGGCTGTGTGATAAAATCTTTTTTCTGAACAGGTGTCATGAGTAAACACCATTCAGAACGATGGTGATAGGAAGCATATTTGACTGATATCGCCGTTATGAAAAATAATTCTCCAGAGTAACCATTTTACAGTAAGTACAGAGGGGAACGTCGCTCTAGGGTTTGTTCTATTAAAGTGTTGGGTTGACCCACGCCGCGCCTGCTTGATCTAAGTCCAACTCAATCGACTTGCAGATTATTTTTGACATTCTTTAGGTGATCTAAGTAATTATAATCAAAGAATCTATCGAGTATGTTTGTTATGAAAACAGAAATGTAATGGGAATAAAGTATAGTGTAGATAAAGGGCAACTACATACATATGTATATCCAATACATTATCAAATCTAAAACTTACTATACATTTTTGATATTGTCACATGTCACGAATACTAAAAAAATGCCCTAAAATAGCAAAAAATTCACCCGTTACATAGCTAATTAGCATTACGTAGTAAAAAAATTATAAAATCTCTATTCCAAAATTGTTAAACTTTACGAAATTGCCCTCCTTTATACCTACTATATACTGTTCGATCCTTAAAGTATTTAAATTGTATTTATTTCTAATTAGTCTTTTATTTAATAATAAAAATATATTAAATCCTAAATATAATTGTTAAAGATTAATTTAATTTTATTATACTTGTAATATTAAAAAATGTTTGAATAAATTTTGTGATATTTTTAAAAAAAAAAATAATTAATTTTTCTAAACTAAAAAAATATATTACAAAAACTAAGCTATGATACTTAAAATATATATAAAAAAAACATCCATGCTATTATGAAATATTTGTACATTAATTTTAATTTTCCTATAAATATTTTCGTACTCTATGGCGTCCATTAAAAATAGGCTTGTTTTGTTATGATATAAGATCTTGAGATAATTTTGTATTGATTTGTATGTCACAGCTCTGTATACATTAACAAATTTTGTTTTTCTTTTTTTTTTCATTAAATTAAATTAAATTATTAATTTATAAAAAAAATTTACATTAAAAAATTTACACTAAAAATTGTTCATTAAAAAAAATTTTAAACAAAAATTAATTTTAAATTTTTTTTTATTAAAAAATATTAAATATAAATATTAAATTAAATATAAATATTAAAAAAAAATTCATTTTAAATTTTTTTTATTTAAAAATATTAAAAAATATTAAAAATAAATATTAAATTAAATATAAATATTAAAAATATTTTTCAAACTACAAAAAAATATTTTTAAATTGAAAAAGAAATTTTTTAATGGAAAATTCAAAATAATATTTTTAAATAACAAAAAAAGAAAAAAATTTAAATTTAAAAAGAAATTTTTGAATGGAAAAAAATTAAAGTAAATTAAAAAAATTAAAAAATTTAAATTTCTTTCTTTTTTTGTTATTTAAAAATATTATTTTGAATTTTCCTTAAAAGATAATATTTTTTAATAACAAAAATTATTTTAAAATATTATTTAGAATTTTCCATTAAAAAATTTATTTTTATATTTCAAAATATTTTTTTGTTATTTAAAAAATATTTTTAATATTTTAATGTTTATGTTTAATATTTATATTTAATGTAATATTTAATATTTTTTAATATTTTTAAATAAAAAAAATTTGAAATGAATTTTTTTTTTTAATTTCTTTTTAAATTCAAATATTTTAATGGAAAATATTTTTAAATAAAAAAATATTTCTAATGAATTTTTAAATAAAAAATGTTTTTAATAAGAAATGCATATTTATATAACAAAAAAATTTCAAGTTTTCTGTATACAATAAAATATTAGATATGTCTTTAAAAAATTAAAAAAATACACACAACTCTCTTGAGGAATACTTTCCATGTCATCTAAAAACCATTTAAGATGAAATAAAGAATTATATTTACTTCGAAAAACCGTGAAAAAAATGTTGAGAACTATAAAATTTCAGAAATGCATAAAAATTTTATGTTCATATGGCATTTTATTCATTATTAAAACTTAAAATATATAATTCATATAGGTGAAAAATTGGTAGATCAAGCAAATAACAAAAGAAATCTGTTAATCCAGAATTAAGAACATAAAAATTATAATAGAAATAAAGAAAAAATATTTACAAAGCTACATAATTATTCATCGCTACTTGATAACAAGCGGTATCATCACTTTCGTCCGGTAATAGAGTTCTGAACTGTCGGACTACTTTCCGAAAGGTCTTGCGCCGTCGACTTTTTTTATTAAAAAATCGTTTATAGATAGTTGAACTTTTGGTTTCTGGGTATTTTCCAGTTACTACTATGTATGTTCCTTTCAGCAATGTTGCCAAGTGTGGTAAAAACAAATATAATTACAAACAGAGATTTTGAACCGTATAACTTCAAATACGTGTTAAAAAAACCGTGTAAAGAAAGAGTTGGGTGTAATTCCTTACTTTTTAATTTTTCTTCTTTTTACTTTAAAAAACATTTTTTAATTTTACAATTTCAAATTACAAATTTTTTTAAAATTTAAAAAAAATCTACAGTGAACTCGCGAAAACGTAAATACTCAAACGTATTCTGAACGTCACAGAAACGTGAACAAATTTATTTTTCCACAGAGTATTCTAAAACGTGATCAAAACATTCTGAAAGCTTTAAAACCTGAACACTTTTTATGACTGGTTTCATCAATGTTTTGTTAAAGAGATAGAGTTCAACTGACAAGTTTAAAACTGAAAACCTTATTACAATTCTTGACTAAAAAGGGACTACCGGTAAACGCCCTTCTGTTAATAGACAATGCCCCTATACTTCCGGCTGAATCCCAAGTGATTTCTGATGACGGATTCATTTGTGGAATGTTTTTGTCACCCAACGATATATCGTAAGTTTAGCCCATGAACCAGAATGTTTTTTGGCATTATTGGCTGGAAAACAAACAGAATTGTTAAATTCTGTTAAGATGCTATAAAAGATGCCATTAATCTTTTGGATTCAGCATAGAGTAGAATTACGTAACAAATTTTTTTTTTCATAAGACCAGCACTCAGGGGATGACCCCTACTCATCCAGTGCATTGTGCAGGTTTTTGTAGGAAAGGTGGAAAGAGAGAGAGAAGATGCGAACGGTAAGGAAACGAATTGCTGCTGTTGACTATAAAATGGCCAGTGCTATACCTTCACCATTAGACAGTCTTCAGCAATCGTCCCCTAGAAGCCCGCAGTTTCTCACACCACTTATGTTGTGTGTGTTAATTTTATACAGAAGTGGCGGGACCTACAGTTTAAAGTCGACTCCGAACGACAGACTTTTGAGAAACTTTTTAAGAAGAGAAACAGAAAAAATTGCCGAAAAAACACTTTTTGTATTTTTTTATTTTTGATGTCTGTCCTGGGACTCGAACCCTGGCTTTACGTCTAATAAGCCAGCACACTACCTACTAGACCACGGCGACACCCCAAACAATTGCTGTAAATGTAATTTAAATTTAGTTTTAGGACAAAGATGACCCCAATAATAATACTTCCTTAAGTGTTTTAAGAGAGAGGATATCTCCTACAGAAATAAGAGAGCCAGAATATAGTGCGTTTCTACTTCCTCCGGCGCTGAATTCTTAGTTATGTTTTAGATTGGAACAGAAATCTTGAAGAAATTTGAAAAGAAGTAGGAAGTATTGATGAGTATATTCCAGACAGAAATTAGAAGTAAACTCAAGCTAGCTGTAGAAGCTTTTGGTAAGGTTTTAATATAGGCAGAAAACCAGCTGAGAAACCTTAAAATAAAGCTTTGTTAAAGATGACTAAACAAAAAACCTTTCCTTAAAAATTACTGATTTTTTCCTTTAAGCTAATTATCCAACGGAAAAAATTTTCCTTTTATTTTTTAGTTTTTTCTCTTTGTTATCCAAGTCCATCAAAGTGAATTATTTTAAAATATTGTTTAGCATTCTTACTTATTAAAATATAATTTTTGATATTAAATAGGGTCCTTTATTTTTAATCGAGTACCTAGATAACGTGAAAAAACTCGAATATGTGAACTCTGTGGGTAAAAATTAGTTCATGTTATCGCGAGTTCACTGTAGTTACAATTAATTAGAAAAAAATTAATTTTATTTTTTTATATATACTTATACAGTCAAACTCGTTTATAACGAACTCGGTTATACCGTTTTCTTGGTCCCACAGTTTTCATACAAAAAACTTTGTTTATTACGAACTCGTTTATAACGAATTCTCGGTTAAAAGGAACTACTTTAAATTGTCCCAGTAATTAAATTTCATACATTTTATCTTTCTTATAACGAACCATCACAAATAACTTTGAAGTATGGCAATAGTCTTTACCTTTATTTAATATGGCAGCATTAAATTGTAACTCATCATCTTTAATCAGCTGGTTTGACACATATTTTTGGTTTTTATAAAAAAAAACTTCTTTTTGTTTTTAATAAATGAAAAAAAAAATTATTTGTATTTTATATTTTCTTCTATGACTTCAACCCATTTATTACGAAGTTTGCCTATAACGAACTAAATTTGCTGGTCCCACAGAGTTCGTTATAACCGGGCTTGACTGTATATATTTTTTTGTTTTTTTTTTCATTAAAAAATTTAATTTTGAATAAAAAATAATATTTTTCATTAAAAAAAATTAAATTTAAAAAAAAATATTATTTTTCATTAAAATATTTAAAAAAGATGTTTTTTTTATTAAAAAATTAAAAAAAAAAAATTTTTTCCTAAAAAAAAATTATAAAAAACAAAAATGAAATTAGTTGCCTTTCTCTCAAAATAACATTTAAGCCTAGAAAACTAAGCACTTTGAAAAAAAAATTTTTTTATTTAAAAGCTTCAAAAAAATATATTAAAAAATAAAATTTTGAAAATAAAAGAAATTACTTTATATAACAATAAAAGAAAGTTATGATAAAATAATAAAAATTATTAAAATTAGTAAAAAGAAAAATATATTTTTTAAAGTCCACTAATTGTATTAAAATTGTTTAGATAGTTGCTAATATCCTTTGCAAATCATTTCTAGTCACTTTTATTCACTTATATAATCACTCACTTTCACAGTCACGCTCACAAATAAAAAAATAAAAATTTTATTCGCTCACACCAAAACAAAAAAAAAACAAAATCAAAATGTACCTTAAAAAATTATTACAAAAATAAATTAATATTTATTTAATAAATATAATTAATTATAAATAAATAAAAAAATAAAAATAAATTATACTTATACAACTACATACATACATTAACAAATATTTACATTGTATTTATTTAATAAAACTTTACCAAAAAAACAAAATGAAATTATTACTTAAAAAATAATTCTATTGTAAAATTGTTCAATTAACTGCGATTCTTCCTTAATTATAACAAAAAAAAAATTAAATAAGAAAACAAATAAAAATTATTATTTTCAATTTTAATTAAAAATCAAAATTATTTTTAAATTTTATAACACAACATCAATTAACAGGCCAAACTGTTCCACTTTCAACTATGACGAGACCTTTTTTTACGACCAACACTCAGAGGATGGTCCCTACTACTGCAGTGTATTGGAACCATAGCTGCCAGATTTGACGATTTATCGCCATTTTGACGATTTTGTGCTCTAAAAATATCGTATTGACGATGTGACAATTTACGCTCTTATTTTGACGATTTTTAAAAATTAAAAATTTACATCATTTTCTTTACTTCAGCACGTTGAAAGTCACTTTAGTCCTACTAAAAAACGAATTTTATCTGTAATGCAGCGAGCGATCCATTGGCCAATCAACCACATACATATGTATGCGCCCGCTGAGAAAGGCGAGTGTTGCGTTGGAATACATGATTCTCAGGTACAAGTCCCTTATTTCGCTTGAACAAAATCCGTTTAAATTTCGATACAACAGTGGAACTTGAAGTCACAATGGTCTAGTAGGTTGTGTGTTAGCTTATTAGACATAAAGCCAGGGTCCAAATCCCAGGCCAGACATTAAAATAAAATTACTCTCAGCAGATTTCTGGCAAAAACTTTGAGAGTATATAAAATATTAATGAAAAATTTCTCATAAAATCTATCGTTCGGAGGCGACTTTAAACTGTAGGTCCCACCACTAATGTATAAAATTAACACACACAACATAAATAGTGTGAGAAACTAGGTCAATAATCCTGACTGAATGGTTGTAAGGATCAATTATGTATGTATGTAGTGAAACTAGATCACATTGCAACGATGATCCAATGAATCAACGGAGTTCGATACCCTACCGTCATTAACGGGCAATTTCACCCTTTCTTCTAAGCGGTCGAGAAGCCTCAAAATAGTCGTTGAGGCACCGCCCTATACATGAGAGTTGTATTCCATTCGTTTTCAGGCATAAGAGGTGTAAATAGTAAAAAGATCAGATGAAGGGAAGCATTTCTTACACTCTCTCAAGAAACTAAGGCACTGAAAAATGTGACGGTTCTAGCGTACATCACACTGAATTTTCATGTCGATTTTGTGACGATTTGTTTGACGATTTCCATGAATGTGTTTGACGATTTTGACGATTTTTTTTTTATAATATTTGACGATTTGATGCTTTATGTATCTGGCAGCTACGATTGGAACTAGGAATGTAACCGATATATAGATGTTGATCGAAACTTCGGTGTTTTTATGGACGATACATCGGCATTTAATAAGGACACATCAGCATAAGCCGACACTAGATTGGAATCTCTTTAAATCATAAGTGGCCGGCAAAACCTCTGGAGGAACGGAGTTCTACATATGAATAGTTCGATTAAAGAAAGAATTTTTTCTGTAATACTGGAGTTGATAATAAAAAATATTTCTCTAAAGAAATTTCTTTGAGGAAATAGAACCACCTCCGGAATTATGTGATTGAGGAAGTATCACAGTATATCGGGTTCGTCGTCTAACGTTTAGTGCTTATTTCGTGAATGGCAACAACCATGGTAATGTTGCAGAATGTGTGTGAAAATTGTGTACGGATTTTGGAAAAAGAGAAGCGTCGTCAGCTCCGCATGTTCGTTATCTTGTGAAAAAAGTGAAAGAAACTGGCATCCTCATCGATAATTGATGAAAATTAGGTTTGGTGGACGTCACTACTTCAAGTCCCATTCAGCGAACGCCATCGTTGTCTATGGTTGTTTATGGATTCAGTAAGACTGAAAAACTTACTTACTTCCTTGATTGGCCATTTAACCCTTTAGTAAGGATTACAACCTTATCTCTCACAAACCATGCCTTTTGTGTGTTAATTTTATCCATAACCTATAGTTCCATATCGATTTCAAATGAAAGATTTTTGAAACTTTTAGTAATTTAGTAATTTTATTTAGTAATTTTATTTGCTCCGAAAATTTTTATCACAAGTCTGCTCTAGATATCTGTTAGGGTTAGGGTGTCTTCTATTAAGCCAACACACTATCTACTAGGTTAGAGGACGTATATTTGTTCGAATTGACCCATTGTATAATGTCCTAGCTTCTCACACCACTCGTGTTGTGTGTGTTAATTTTATACATGCGAGGTAGGGCCTACAATTTAAAGTCGACTCCGAACGACAGATTTTTTGAGAAGCTTTTTTATGGCAAATTTTACTCTCAGAGTTTTTGCCAGATATCTGTTGAGAGGGAGTCGCTGAAGAACTATTTTCATATTATCGTTTTGATGTCTGACCTGGGAATCGAACTCGGGCCTTTCGTCTAATAAGCCAACACACTACCTACTAGACCTACTTCCGAAAAGTGAATAAATGACAAGTAATTTTATCAATGTGACTTCATCAAGATAGCCGGAATCAACTGTCCAAGTTAAGAACACGCTGTTGGAAGGTCCACAGTAGTTTTTATAAGTAATTATTTCTAAAAGAGCAATCATTTTTAATTAATTTTTTTTTTTTTTGTAATTACTGTGTTCATTTTTCGCTCTCTGTGTTGTGGTAAACAGATGTTTTTGAAAATATTTGAAATTTTGATGTGTCCCTATTACTTTTCCCGCCACTGTAGGTTTGAGTGCGTTAATTAACACTGACAATGAAGCCCACAAAACTCAAAATAATCATGTGTTGTAGTTGTGTCACGTCATACAAGACAAGAGCTTTCACACACGTAAAGGAAAGCTTTTTTTACACTCACAATTCAATTGTTAGTAAAAAACACGTATCTTCTTATACTGGCATTGAAATTGTTATTTCAATTGAATATGAATTAAAATTATCACTTTGAGGGTCTCTCTTCTTAAGATTTCCGAACATGATAAGCCAAGAGTTCTTTAATTGTTAGCCAATTATAAGCAGATGGTGAATTAGTTTAATTTAGTTAATACGCTTATTAATTTAGCACAATTAATTTATAAAAATTGTGTATTTGTCGCAAAAAAATAGTAGAACTGGATTTATTTGGTTTTTGCTTTTGTTTTTGATGTTTATTTTTGGTTTTATTTTAAACACTTTAAATGCTATTTTATGTTATGCTTTCCCTTTTCATTATTTATTTTGTATTAATTTGTAGAATAATTTCGTTTGAGAACGTATGTATATGACGCAGTATTTTATGCGAAATGTAGGAATTTTCCCCTCAATCATATTGTGTTTATGGGATACGGGCTACACATGCTGTATGTTCTTCATTTGCCTAGATTAATAATAGAAAAAATAGAAATTAATTGATTGACATTTTATGTGCAGAGGTTCACGGGAAGAGGAGAAGGAGGTCGTAAGTGAATGAATATGCAAATTTCATTAACAAAAGCTGTTGAGAGAAATTAGTTAAAGAAATAGAAATACTTTAAGACTACAAAAAAATAAAGTAAATTTTAATAGAAAAAGTGTTTTGTTTTCCTCATTTAATAATGTAAACATTACTTTGGATTTTTTTTATAAACGATTCATAGAATTAATTCAATCAGGTAATCTTGTAATTAATATGTTCGAGGGTTTTCTCAAAAAATAAAATTTCCTCTAAATTTTCTCAATAATGAATGAATAATGTTGTCTTCTTCATTATAGTCTCCTCCGCCCCAAACTTTGTTTCGGATTTGCCAATACACTAATATCCTGAAGCAACGCGACGCATTCCGAAACGACGCAAAACGAAGCACGATTTTCCATACATTTGTATTGATTTTCACTTAATTGGTTCCGAGATTCATAATTTTAGCTGAAAAAATAAATTTTTCAATAAAAAATATTTAATTTACTAACGACCTACAACTTGCAACCATCAGACAGCATACATTTACATTAGACTTAAACGGGAAATTCCCTTTTTCTGTTTTAGCTTTGTACAAACATTTTTATATTAACGACGCAAATCGAAGCACTAACGACGCAACTTCGAAACGTGCGACGCATACTGAAACAAAAACGACGCAGCTTCGAAATCACAGAAATTTTAAAAAGACGCAACTTCGAAGCAGACACAAAACGAGGCGAAGCAAACCGGGGTATTAGTGTACATTGTAATCTGCGAACCTATTGATAACAATTTGTTTGTATCCACAATAACAGCAATTTTATTTTCAGCACTAAGAATGTTTTTATAACAGGACGTCCATTTAATGGTTTCAAAATCATCGTTCTGGTAAGGTCCATTACTTATGGGCTATTTAGACGGTCACACAAGTCGTACACCAAATCAATCTTATTTATAGATGAGAGCGGACAGTAAGTATCATGTAAACTTAACAAAATATGAGCAAATATTTCGTCGGCGATTTTTTCTCAGCATATTTCTGGCAAAAACCATGGGAGTAAACCAAATTGTTACGAAAATCTTTCTTAAAAATCTATCGTTCGATATCAACATAAAACTGTGGATCCAGCCACTCTTGTATAAAATTAACACACACAACATAAGTGAGTGTGAGAAGATAAGTACTAACCCTGACTCTAAGTGGCTGTAATCAAGAATGATAAACTAAAGATTACGCCATTATGCACACAAAATTAAAACTTTCTGCGCATGTTGAATCAATGACGTCATGCAAATTGTGTTCCTATTGGCTAATGATAATGTAAGTTTTATTGCAGGGCTGCTAACTATTTTCACGTAGTGCATATATTTTTCAGAAGAAATGTTAATTTTCACATATGAAAAAGACTTGGAAACCTTTAAAATAGTCCGGCTGGTATCTGTTCCAGATCCTCTTCAGCAACCTAATCTCGCAGTGCCCCGTGATAAAACCGACAAGCAACTTTAAGCCGCTCTTAACCAAGCCTAGCAGCCAATCTGTTCTCTTACTATCCATAGCAGGCCATAGACGTCTAGAAACAGAACAACCCGACACTGGAGTCAGGACCAGCTTTCAAATCGTCCCCGGAAAGCGAACCGTTGTTTCTAGATTACAATCTTCAAGAATGTTCCTGAAAAACTCATTCGTAGATTTAATATGTTTACTTGTATTATTTAGTTTATTTACATTATAATTTTATTTAAATTTTATTATTATTTAAAATATGTTCTCTCATTAATATCCTTTTCATTCAAATACTAACGATATAGTAGTAGATTCTATATTATAGAAAATGAAATAATCTTACAAATGCTTACTAAATATTATTAAAAATTATCATATAAATGCACATCTGGTTAGTAGTAAAGGATCCTGATCACTTGTGGAAGCACTTATTTACAGAATATAAATTAAGTTTTATTTTGTCCTGGAATATATGGTTCGTAATCCCTTTCAGAGGCTTAGTTGTATTTGGTGTTCTTCATGAATTCATAGACAACAGAGAAATCCTTGTTGCCCAAACCATGAGCCTTCAAGGTGCGGTACATTTGATGGGCCATGGCACCCATGGGGATGGGAGTGTTTGAGGCGGTGGCAACACCGGAGGCCAAACCCAAATCCTTGGTAATGAGATCGGTGGAGAAGCCACCCTTGTAGTCATTGTTGGCGGGAGCAGTGGGGCAGACACCGGGTACGGGATTGTTGATTTCAGAGGCCCAGCAGCGACCAGTGGAAGAGTTGATAATTTCAGCGAAAGTTAGAGGATTCAAACCCAAACGAATGGCCAAGTTCATGGCTTCAGCGACACCAACCATGGAAATGCCCAACATCATGTTGTTGCACAATTTGGCAGCCTGGCCCATGCCATAGTCACCGCAATGAGTAATACGCTTGCCCATGCACTCCAAAACACCCTTAACGGCATTGTATTCTTCGGTGGTACCGCCAACCATGAAGGTCAAGGTGGCTTGTGCAGCACCGGGTACACCACCGGAGACGGGGGCATCAATGAAACGGGCACCCTTGCCGCTGATCATCTTTTGCAATTCCTTAACCAAGTTGGGGTCAATGGTGGAGGAATCAATGAAAATGGTATCCTTGTTAACACCCTGGGCAGTCATATCCTCGTAGGCCTTGTTGACAATGTCATTGTTGGGCAACATGGTGATGACAAAGTCCGAGTTCAAGGCCAATTCGGAGGTTTTTTCGTAAACCTTGGCACCTTTGGCTTTCAAGTTGTCGCAGGCAGGCTTAGAGATGTCATAGACATGCAATTTGTGACCCTGTTTGATCAAGTTCGAGGCCATGTGACCGCCCATATTGCCCAAACCAACGAAACCAATGTTCTTGCCAGCGCCCTGGGTGGACATGGCACGCACAAGGGTCTGGCCCATAACATTAAAAGCGGGACTAATGCATACCAAACGTAAAGCCATCTTTAATTTTAATTTAACTAAATTGTCCAAGCACCACCAATACAGCACACGTACGCAATTATTATGTAATGAAAGAAATTTAAAAAAAAAATTAGAATAAGAAACACCAGACACAGAAAAATATATAAAATTCCACTTTTTGCTACCAACCTGAGGTGACTAAAAACCAACGAACTAGAGAAACTACTGCTGCTGCTGCGATCACTACTCTCTGAATGCCAAAAGCACACTAAAACATAAAGTCAGGCAAGAAAGTAGAAAAACACAACGTCATTGTAGTGCTACAAGTATTCCATAACATAAAGCAACAACAATAACAAAAATAAATAAATTAAATTTCAGTGAAGATTGTATTTTAAATAAACAAGCCTCACCATCACCACTACAATAAAGCAAGAAAGTATACCAACAACTATTGCATGGAAGAAAAAAAATCCAGAGCCAAACACACGCTCACTATAATCGTTTTTATCTTTTGCTTTTACCTACTCACCGGCCCCCCTTTTGAAAACAATGTAAACAACAACAAAATCTTAATAAATTATATAAAAAACACACATCACCCCATTATATATCTCTGGAGCTCGCTCGCTCTCTCTCTCTCTCTCTCTCGCTCTGAGTTTTAAAGATAAAAACACAATTATGCTCTCTCTCCCTGCATGCTCGTTATCTTTTATGTTTGGATTTTGTAGAGTTTTGTTCAGTTTGGCTTCTATTCTGATGAATATGATTGATTAACAGACGATGGAGATATTATTGTTGTTTGTTTTTATTATTTTTTGATTGTTGTTGTTATTCAGAATGTGTGTGTGGATTTATTTTGTTATTCAACAAGTTTGTTGCCAATGGTAGTGATAAGGAACGTGCCTGTATGTAGGTAGGTAGGTATTAATGGGAATGGGTTGCCATATATGTTTCCTTCCTTATCAAACAAAACAAAGGGAAAATAGGTATTTATTTCAGAAAAATTTCTACGAATTTAAAGAGAGATTTCTGTACCTAAAGGCTAGTTTACACGATAAAGATAGAATTATCAGAACGTACGTTCATTTATGGT
Source organism: Sarcophaga peregrina (assembly GCA_014635995.1). Lineage (NCBI taxonomy): Eukaryota > Metazoa > Arthropoda > Insecta > Diptera > Sarcophagidae > Sarcophaga > Sarcophaga peregrina. The sequence goes on from CM025793.1 coordinate 48,512,701, forward strand.
TTGTGAAAGGCGTAAGTACTTTCCGTTAAGCAAACGTCCACGGAACGTACGTTCGTTTTTAGCATGCTTACCGAAATTTGGCTTTATTAGACGTTAGGCCACGTGTTAAATGTCAGTACCAGACATATCCAACATAAAGAAATATTCGAAAATATTTCTTCGGCTAGTTCCTCTCAGCAGATATCTGGCAAAAACTCTGGGAGTAAATAGAAAGGTTAGGTTAGGTTAGGTTAGACGACGTGTACTTGTCAATTCTGACAAGTACAGTACTCGGTGGTCGAATTGACCCATTGTACTACGTCCTAGCTTCTCACACCACTTATGTTGTGTGCGTTAATTTTATACATGAGTGGCGGGACCTACAGTTTAAAGTCGACTCCGAACGACACATTTTTTGAGAAGCATTCCATGGCAATTTTTTACTCTCAGAGTTTTTGCCAGAAATCTGCTGAGAGGAAGTCACCGAAAAATTATTTTCAAATTTTCGTTTTGATGTCTGACCTGGGATTCGAACTCGGATCTTTCGTCTAATAAGCCAACACACTACCTACTAGACCACGGCGACCTCAATGGTAAATAGAAAATTCCTATGAAAAATTTCTAAAAATCTGTCTTTTGGAGTTGACTTTAAACTGTAGGTCACTTATATCACAAGCTAGGTCGTGAATCTGACTGAAACGTTGTAATGACCAATTATGTATTTATTTATTGTGAGGTAGAATTAGCCGAACGTTCAAGGAACGTACTTTTGTTTTTTAGTTTGTGAAAGGCATTGAAGTAAAAAGCATTGATTGTGAAAGACATTATTTTCATTTCCAATAAATAAAAGTACGTTTCGTAGACGTTTGACTAATTCTATCCATAAAGTCCCGATTAGCCAAACGTCCACGGAATGTACATTCATTTTTTGCTTATGAAGAGCATTATAAATATATACTTACCAAAATAACATTATTATTCGTTAATTGGTTTCATTGCTTTCCGTTTTTTGAAAATCACCCTACGTTCCGTAGACGTTTGGCTAACCGGGGCTTAAGTGTTTAAGTACTAGAAATAGGAGAGACCATATTACAGGATTCAGTTCTTATTTTAAAAATAAAAATAAAACTCTGAAGATAGATTTCTTTTTGTTCAGAAGGTTATTAAGTACAACTGCGCTGACCAATTTCTCCTATAAGTTTGGTCAGTATGGGAACTGCCCTTACCCTTGGCGTCACAACAAGCACTTATGCTTACCCTAGTGAGTTTTTTGTCTCAAAGTTACCACTTTCAATCTACGCGGTTAGTAAAATACAAAAACAAAGTCAAATGAATGCATCGCCAGCCTGATTTAATGAGGTGGCGTAATTGATTTTAAAGGTTTTAAAAAATGAAAAGTACACTGCCCAACTTTCATCCGAAATTTAGGTCAATGTCGTAGGCTCTCATTACGTATTGACTTTACACGATACTATACGCTGTGTTCTATACAAAAGCTAGACATGCTGTACGCCTTCCTCCTTTAGGAATATTTTAATGTTTTATTACTTTGAAGCTAACAGAGTCTATCATTAGCTAAGTTCTGTTTGATTTTTTTTTGTACCATCACATTCTAAATAGACTTAGAAACACTGAACCGAGATAAGACTGCATGCCTATTCAACACATTCACACAGCAAATGCTCCCAAATATGTTAAAAAAATGGAAATTATGCCAATCAAAAATTTTTATCTCTGACCAATGCAAAATTAATTTAATGCGCATGGAAAGCACATGCTAATAGAGTTTCTAAGAATAGTTCTTGATCTTCTTATAGTTTCATAAGACGAATTTTTTAATCTATTTCTTAGTCGTAAAATCTCATCTGTCTAGTCACTGAATGAAATATTGACCTTGGCCTTTTAGCTAAGCAAGTTTGCAACTGAAAACTGTTAATAGAACTTTAAAAAAATAGCACAGTACTCAGAAACTAAACTGTTTTAAGATGCTAAAACCTCCATCGATTTATTCTGGAATAAAATAATGCACTCGGATCTGAATAATTGTCTCACACAAATTCTACCCAGTCCCGGATGTTTTCGACACTAATTAGACCGATAAAGGCAGCCGATAGTCCTTTGCTTTAGTGCCTACGTGAACTCAAAACAACGGAACACGTAACTCTCGCATGCGACAAATTTACTGAAGCACGTCGTAAATTACATTACAGCAACAAACACCACAACTACGAACAACACTGCCGTTGTTACTCCAGCAACAACAACAACAACAACCTCCACCACCACTACAACAACAAACGGAAGAATCTAAATTCTTATCGTCCTTCGATCGTCATTATCATAATCCCCGTGAATTCCATTTACACGCCCATCCGTATCAGCATCCCTGCGTCTATCCATACGGATTTCGTTCAAATTCACCATCTCATAACAACAGTAATAATAATACGAACGGTGCCCATATTAATAGCGGCAGCAGCCTAAACACCAATAATATAATGTTTGGCAACAACATATCGTCCGATCAGCGCAATTATCATGGCTCATCTACAACTGGTCTTCGTCTTTACTTGCAACCAAGTAAAGCGCTATATTTTAAAAATTTTTTTTTAAATTCTATTGTTCAAAAGCAAAAAATATTCGGAATAACATTAAACTTTAGAATCAATTTAGATTTGTTCGAATTGGTCACCTTTAGTAAGAATTGTGTTCTTCAAACGGCCGACAAAGCCATCACAGGCTGCAAGAAAGTGGCTCTGCGGTATTTTGGCCTATTCCCGGCGAAGGGCCGTCGTAAGATAATCGACACTTTGGTATTTTTTAGTGAAGCGAGGAACCTACTTTTTAATCCATTCTTGGTTGACGCGTGCTGAGTGCGGTCGTGCTGAGTCCTGTTGGAATGTCCATGGTCTGCGGCCGAAATGTTTGTCTGCCCAATACTTCAATACTGTCTTTAAGACATTTCCCCAATAATATTCGGCATTTATTTTGACGACCATCAGCCGTTACGGCAGTCCACACCATTACCATCGGCGGCGCTTGAGTTCTGGTGGCCAATCGCAGGTGTAAATTTTCAGCTGACCTCTTTGGCAAGTTTGTTGTTTGTTCACTAACTGCCCAATTTGCAAAGACTTCTCATCGGAGAAAACCAAATTCGATAACGCGCCACTTTCGAGCAAGCGAAGTAACTTCTTGGCTCTTTCTAGTCTAACTTTTTTTCGTCCATCGGTAAGCTCTTGCACTTTTTGGAACTTCAATGGCTTTAGTCCAAGCTCATTTTTCAATATGTGTTGCATCCGTTCTCGCGATATGTTCAGCGCACGAGAAATTTTTCTGCTTCTGTGGCGTGGATTTCGATCAAATCTGGCCTTCACTTTTCGGATCATTTCTGGTGTTGTTACCGTTTTTTTTTTCATCCACAGTATCACGGTAACGAGCAATGGTGAGAGAAACAAAAGATTTATTCACATTTAAATGCTGGAGGGCTCTAACGATAGCCACCTGTGGTTTTCCAGCCAAATATAATGTAATCACACTATCACGCTTGAATTCCATCACGATTAACTGTTTTTCTGAATTCAGTACAAATCATAACAACTTGAAGTTGGTTCCATGACATATCAGCCACCCTGTAGACGGTTTTCCACTGCAGAGCGAACTCTTCTCATCTACATGTGCTAATCAAGGCACAGGTCGAACGTAGGCCAATTGTTTGCCAGACAATGTTTTCGCAGAGAATGATGCAGCAATTGGAGATGAAACGATATTGAAAATGTCATCTCCAATCTCCTACAAGCAATATACCGCTCTGTACTTCCCACTGACGTATTCTTAAGAGGTCTTCCCTTCGGATGCCGTAAGAATTTAAGTGTGGTGAGATACCGCACACTAATCCAAGCTCTCAACTGCCTTACACCTCGCGATCCTTTTCAGAGTCCAGTTATAGAAAAAACTGGGATACAGCACACAAAAATTATAGTAATCATCATTTGAAATTGTTGCTTTTTGCCTATGACTTTCACTACCGATTAGTACGGCACTATTTTAAAGAACTGAGGCACTTAGGCGTGTTAAAAATATGGCCACATTTTACTGAATTCCATGTTACAGCGTTAGTTTGTAGAAGTTAATAGGTACAATTAATAAGTCTACCAAAATTTTTGTAGAGATTAGAGAGTAGGGAATTAGTGCCGATGTTTTCTTTCGTTATTTCTAACCAAAACTGGTTAACTTTTGTGTGCAATATGTAGACTGGTGTGTTTCTATCGAGAAGTACGATGAATTTATTCGTTTTTGCAAAGTGTGGTTAGTTATTGAAAAATGTGGTGAATTTGTATAGCATGGTGAGAAAAATTGAAATTTACTAAAGTGTCGTTATTGGAAATAGGTACAGGATTACTATTGGCTACTGTACTATAATATATTTTCCCTCTTTGGCGATTTCTTTCTTAGAAGTTGGTAATGAAATTTTTTAATTCATGGCAATATTGTATGGAACCCTGTTTTCCAGTGAATATTTACTCAAAAGCTTTAATTTTATAAATTCCAGTGAGTATAAAACTTATCAATAAAAGCTTATATTACTTGGGAATTATTTTACATTTTCAGTTTGAAGAGAGCAAACCAATGTGTGGGGGCCCCTTACATATAAAACAATGGAGAAGATGTCTCCATTAAAGTTGTGTAGAATTTTTATATTTTGAGTAGAAGCCCCACAAGTTTTCCAGTGAATTTTGAGCAAAAGCGTATTTGTTTTAAAAAATTTTAATGCGTGAAAAAGCTTTCACAAAAGATTGTTGTCGCTATTGCGTGTTACATGTTGTGGTTGTATAAAGCAAACTTGTCTGTGGGGGCTATTCAAATAAAATACTAAAGTGACCCAATAGGAAATTTATGGAATTTTTTTGGAAATTTTCTGTTGAAAAAATTTTAAAATTAATTTATTATTCAGTGATAGGAACTCATTTAATTTAACTACAGTATGACATTCAAGTTTCTGAAGAATTTCAGATGCTTAATAAATATTAAATTTAAATGTTGGAAACAAAAGCGTAAAGACCTTCCCTTTATTTGTTATATCCTAGTGGTAAATTTTTTCATTCTTGTGTCATTCAATTTGATTTCTTGTTATATTTCTGCATTACAAAAATTTTGTAAATCTCAACAAATTAGGCCGCAACAGCAATTAAGTTTATTGCATACCACACTCTTAGAAATATTATCGCCATCCATTACTTCTACTTCCAAACGTATAATTTTGTTATTCTGGCGAACGAACTGCTTTAGTATCTGACTTTCATCTCTACTTAAACGTAAGACTGCATCACCATCTTGGCATCTCCATTCATGCGATTGCAATGCTTTAGCTACTCCAAATAACGCTAAGACAAGCGTATATGCCTGTCATATTATGTGTTTGAGGTGTATTTGTGGCTTATTTTTCATATGTAACGCCATTTGAGCAATTTTAAATGTTTATTTTACGCTATTTTATTACGTTTTGAGAGTATGAGTACAAATAAAAAACTTTCGAACTAGATTTTGCCAAAATAAGTTGTTTCTTTTCAAATTGGAATTGGAAATGAAACAAAAAAAAATGAAAAACTGTTGCTGCAGCCAATGATGTGATGACGATGACATTCTGGATTTTTCTATTTAGTATTAGCATAGCTGCCAGATTTGCCGATTTATCGTCACTTTGACGATTTTGTGCTCTAAAAATATCATATTGACGACGTGACGATTTGCCCTTATTTTAACGATTTTTAAAAATTAAAAATTGACATCATTTTCTTTACTTTAGCACATTAAAAGCCACTTTAAGCTTTGTATTTACCTTTGCAGTTATTACTATTGGCAAATTTTTCTGTATCTTATGTCCTTAAAAACCAAAAGTCTACAATTTCTGCACGAAGGGAGTTCCACATACGAATAATCCGACTAAAGAACGAATTTTGTCTGTAATGCAGTAAGCGATCCACTGGTCTATCAACCACATACATACATATGTATGTATGTATCTGCCAAGAAAAGCAAGTGTTGCCTAGGAATACATGATTCTCCTTATTTCGCTTGAACAAAATCCCTTAAAATTTTGATACAACTGTAAAACTAGGTCACATTTCAACGACGCACCAATGAATCAATGGAGTTAAATATCCTACCCTCATTAACGATCAACTTCACCCTTTCTTCTAAACGGCCGATAAGTCTCAAAATAGTCGTTGGAGCGCCGCCCTATACATGAGAGTTGTATTCCACTCGCTTTCGGGTATAAGAGGTGTAAATAGTAAAAATATCAGATGAAGGGAAGCATTTCTTACACTCTCTTAAGAAACTAAGGCACTGAAAATGTGTCGGTTCTAGCGTACATCACACTGAATTTTCATGCCGATTTTGTGACGATATGTTTGATGATTTCCATGAACGTGTTTGATGATTTTGAGGATTTTTTTTTCTAATATTTGACGATTTGAAGCTTTAATTACCTGGCGGCCATGGGTATTAGTATTAAAAAAGAGTGCAAACGAAATTATTTGTAAGTTTAAAGTGCAGCGGCCAAACGTTTACTGATTTAGCCCATATAGAGTTTCCATATGTTGCCTTCCAGATCCCTTCAGTAAGGATTCTTTCGGTTTCTGTAAAGATATCTCCTTGTCCAGCATTTAATAAGCAACTTAGTAAAGGAAAGACCAGAAATATCCTAATGCTGAATAGATTCTAACTACGTGTTCTGGATATTTATTTTCTAAACAGATAATCTTTGACACTAGAATACTCAGTCAGAAACATAACATAATTGGTCATTACAGCCAATCAGCCAGGATTATAACCTAGTTTCTCACATCATATATGTTGTGTTTGTTAATTTTTTATACATAACTGGCATGGTCTACACCTTAAAGCCTACTCCGAACAATATTTTTTTGAAAAACTTTCTCATGACAATTTTATTTATTCACAAAAATTTCTGCCAGATATTTGCTAAAATGATGTCCGATTTGGTGATTTAACAGTAGCCTCACGTCTAATAAGCTGACACAGTGATAGACCACGAAGACTCAGTAAGGTACTCACTACATTCGGACTGCTTGTGGTTAGTACAATGCTGGACTTTTTGTTAGTATCAAAGCAGTAAGAGAAACAAATTTATTCTCCTATTAGTTGCTATCGGTCATTATATCGGGTTTGGTTTGGTAGGGTGAATGTTGTAGCTGCAACTGTAAAATTTGTTGACATTTATTTAATCTGTTTTGCCAAATCATCATGTACACCAAGCGCAAATAATAAAATTGGTCTGTCCGGATTCTAATTTTCATCGAAAGTGCGTCTTCAGCGAAGAGTGCCATTATTGGATGAATGAATATGCCAACAAACAAAATTGTCAAATTCGGGATGAACCCAATCTACAAGATCAATCAATCATCAACATTACGAGTCATCGAATATCGGCCTCCTCTGCTTCTGGGCCTGCGCCTTCATCAGTTGGACACACTAATCGAAGACAGGGCTTACTTTACTTAGTCCTTCCAACGCAAACAAAGTCGTCCTCTTCGCCGATTTCCGCAAATTACATAATTTACCTTTCAAATATTCATCTTGCCGGAGTATCCTCATCCATTCGAATGACATGGCCGGGCCACCTCAGCCGAATATCGTACGTAAGACTTTTCTCTCATATAATATCCAGGCAGCTGAATCAGCGTTTAATAGAGGCGATGCTTCTGCGCCATAAAGAAGCACGGGGAGGATGAGCGTTCTAAAGAGTATTAGTTTTGTCATACGAAAAAGGTCGCCGCAACTCAATTACTTATCAAGACATAATAGCACCTGTTGGCAGGTGTGATGCTACGCTTGATGTCCAGACAAATATTATTACATGGAATTACCCACCAAAAGTTCAGGTTGTGTCAAAACAATTGGGATTAGGAACAGTCTCTGCTTCTCGCTATTTTCCCATTCGCCAGAAATGTTCTGGACACGTCGCTCACATAAGCTCGTCCATCAGAGGTTAATCTCCTAAGAGCCAAGTGTTCGGCTAATGTACTTTCTGTTTAAGTTGAATAGAACACATCTTTCGATGGCATAGACTTTTGCGGGAAATATACCATCAAGTTTCCGTATGGGGTCGAAATTTTTTACTCTGGAACCGACTTCTGGTACCGTCTGAAGAGATATGTTCCTTCTGCAAAGCACAGAATTACATTTTATAAGCATAATTGGTCATCCTTCAATCAGTATTACGACCTTGCTTCTCCTAACACTAATGTTGTGTGTGGTAATTTTTATACTTGAGTATCAAGACCTCCAGTTTAAAGTCGATTCCGAATGAAAGATTTTTAAGAAAGTTTTCAAAGCAATTTTATTTATTCTCAGAGTTTTTGCCAAAAGTTTGCTGAGAGGAAGTCGGCGAAGAAATATTTTCTCATATTTCGTTTTGCTGGAGATGTCTGACCTAAATATAAACCAATACTTGACTTCGGCGATTACTTGCAAGATACCTGCACGTTTTCGAACGGGGTCGAAATATTTCACTCAGGAATAAACTTCTGCTATAGCAGTATACTGTATACGTGGGTCTGAATATATATTCTGGACCCACGCATGTATGCAAATAAAATGGACAACATAAGTGGTGTGAGAAGCTAGGTCGTAATTCTGGCTGAAGGGTTTAATGAATTATTAATTATTTGATTACAATTTTGATGTTATGAAAAGGCCTATATATTGTCATGAGACAAACAGTTGTAGGTCGTTTTTGTCTGGATAAGTTGATCGTTTTTTATTTCAGTCTCCTACAATATAAACATTTTGGAGGCTTATTTATCGATTTAAGAAACTAAAAATATTTTATTTTTGTAACCTAAGGCCTATTACTGCATATTGCATACGTATGTACATTTATCATTGGAAATTAATACAAAGTTCGAGCTGCAACTTAACACAATAACTTCATGCGACTTGTCTTTTGTAAAAAAACATTAAAAAAAATTATTTTTTTATTTCCGCAACACGGTGTTAAACAAATATTTTTACAACCCAAATACAGATACAACTGAAAAGCAAATGATAAATATTTTATTGGAAAATAATTTCATTTTTTCGGTAAATATAGTACATACGTCGGTGTGTAAGAAAGTTATTTAAACTGATAAAATTAATGACACGACATCCATATGTACGGTATACAGTGTACAGCCGGTTTCTTTATTTTTCTTATTGCATTGAAAACTATTTAAGCAAATATAACTGCAGGGTACTACTACTACTTACTCTTAACAAGCTGTTACAAACGAGAAGAAAAAATTACATCACAGTCTTGCCATAGTCTGAGATTAAGTGTTTGAAGACCATGCAATAGTTTTTGTTGTAACTTTGTTGACTATCATTTGGATTACAATTTATGGTCCGCATAATTTTGAAAGAAAATCAAAACTACATAGGCTCCAACATATTACACATACTTACATACAATCATACATATAGAAACAAATAATTTTTGGTCAATATCTATACATTTTAAAAAAGTTGATAAACAACGACTGTCGCTTAAATTCAGTAACAACACACCAACATACAAGTGTAAGAAATTGTGATACGAGTGCCTAAAATTGTACAGAAAATGTTTCATTTTGTGCTCATGGAACAGAAAAAGGTGAAATTGCTTTCATAGTTTGAATATTTTTGCGTTTCTTTGGACTTCTTTACTACGCCATACATACGCGCTTGTAGTTTTACACACGTGTTAAGAGCATATAATATAGGTGAGGATGTATGTACCTTGGTTCCAAGCTTAAATATCAATGTAAAAGGCCTGTGATAGCTTACTCTCCTATTCTCCTTCATATATGCTCTTTCTTGTATTATTTACAATGCCTCCAACTGTCTAAATAGGCTTCTTCTATTGAATGGTATTCAACCCGAATTAGAATAGAATGTCAAACTTCTTTATCGTATAGTGCCTAATCCCTATTTTCGTCTTCAAGCTGATGTTTCCGGCAGAGTTTTATTCGTCCTCATCTCTCCAGGATCGTTAGAAAGCGTCATCGCTCTCTCGACCTTCTTTCTGAGTCATATAGTGTCCCACCTGGGCACAGTTAGCCGACGATTTCACCAGGACTGGTGCACTCCTCCCGGAATCAATCGACTTGGGTATGCAATTTACCTCGCTCAAGTTCACCATTACGCGGAAATTGTTTCTCGACGCCAAACTAGGAGTCTATCGGTAAACTCACTTGGTCCTCGATGAATAGAAGGCGCACCAACCAGTTACTCGAACTTGATTGCAACGTCATCTCGCCATGCTTACAGGTCACTGTGTTACAGGCAAACACTCGGAAAGGGCACAGCTCTCATCTAACGACTTCGGACATGGGTGCAGATCAGCCAAGGAAGAGGTGACTATTATCTCCTGCGATATGCACTAGTTTATTTGGCTCTTCAATCTTTGTCAATCATTGTCAATCATCCATTGATGTCAAGCACATAGCTTCGTTTATCAAACTTTCGAGCAGACATGCTTTTAATATGCAGCTCTTGCGCTGACCAACTTCTTCCCTAATTTGGAGGAACAAGGTCAGTACAGGGTCTGCGTTTACCTGTGGCATCACAAAGAGCTTTTGGTGTCAAGGATACCATTCCATTCTACTTACCAAGGTTAGGTTAGGTTAGGTTAGAGGACATGTACTTGTCAATTCTGACAAGTACCGTACCCGGTGGTCCAATTGACCCATTGTGCAACGTCCTAGCTTCTCACATCACTTATGTTGTGTGTGTTAATTTTATACATGACTGGCGGGACCTACAATTTAAAGTCGTCTCCGAACGACACATTTTTGAGAAGTATTTCATGGCAATTTTTACTCTCAGAGTTTTTGCCAGAAATCTGCTGAGAAAAAGTCGCCGAAAAAGTATTTTCATATTTTCGTTTTGATGTCTGACCTGGGATTCGAACTTGGGCCTTTCGTCTAATAAGCCAACACACTACCTACTAGACTACGGCGACTTCACCTACCTATCTACCTCATCTGCACGTTCACCCATGTAAAAACTCTGAATATATTGTCACCAAAATATCTTCATTACCAAAGCACACGGAACCATATATTTTACGAAGAATTTTTCTTTTAACGGACTCAAGATTGAACTTCATCTGCCTATAGACGCTTCTGTTCTAGTTACTTACTTAATTGATCATTAATAACCGGATTAGTAAATATTCTTCCAGACGTCACTGTTTTATACACACTAGTTGGTCATAGTCGCCAGTTGGTCACACCAATCGATCTCAAGATTTCATCAACTTGTTGCTTCCAACCATGGGCGTCAAGTTTTGAGGGAATCTTATTATAGGTTTGTGTTAAAGCTTTCATTGGATACTGTTTTTAGGTCGTGGGTTCTTAACCCTACCCACAACCCAAATTTCCCAAAGCAGACACTAAACTACCAAACATACTACCAACCTATTATTAAGCCTGAAGCCATCAGTGTATATAACCAGGTATACATCGGGAGAGATGATCATATAAAATATCCAGTCGAACTCGGATGCTCTGTATTGGAATCAGAAAATGGAAACTCCTGTCCAAATAATATTCTATAGGAAGATAATCGATGTTCGATGGGGTTGGGGCTAGAGAATAGAGGGGTATTTAGAAGGAATGATATGCCATCGAGACAAGGCGTTTAATCTAGGATCGGCGAGTTTGGAAAGCCAGAGAGACCCAATCGTTGTGGCTAGAAATCGGAAAATTAAAACTTCCTTTTAAACAATATGCAGTAGAAAGATAAAAAATATTTGATGGGACTGGAACTGCTTGCTTAGGAAGAAGCGCAGTCAGTTAAGTACTGTGAACAAGGTTTTTAAAGGAGTAATACGTAGAGCACCTATGATATGAATAGCTGCAGAACTTCTGACCTTCTCAATAAGTCTGATATTATATTGTCTATCAGAGCGATCGCCGTAGTCTAGGAAATAGTGTGCTGGCGTGTTAGGTCAGACCTCGAAACGAAAATATTTCTTCGGGACTACCTCTCAGCAGATTTCTGGCAAAAACTATGAGAGTAAATAAAATTGCTATGAAAAGCTTCTCGAAAATTTGTCGTTCGGAGTCGACTTAAAAACTGTAGGTCCCGCCACTCATGTATAAAATTAACGCACACAACATAAGTGGTGTGAGAAACTAGGTCGTAATTCTGGCTGAAGTGTTGTAATGATCAATTATTTATGTATTCAGAGCAGTTCACCGGAAAGCAACTCCATATTGGATATAAGGGCTGAGACCTTATAACTAATGTAAATTTTGAATTTTCTTTAAACGTGTTGTCTGGCATCTTTGACAAAATTTTCGCGATAAATTTTTTGAATTGAGTGAATAATTTTCTTCCAAAAACTTGAGTGAATCCAATCAAAAAAAATTGAGAAATAAGGAAACTTTTAACTACATCAAGAGCTGCAAGAAATTTTTAACAGAAAATTCTTTTTAAATATTAAGAAATTAAAAGAAATTCTTTGTCAAAGCCTAAGTTGAAAGGTCTCAAATGAAAGTGAAAGAGAAAAAAATCTTTACAAAACCAGACGCATATGTTTGAAATATAATAAACTGACAAAAATTCTTACTTACTTGGCCATTAACAACCCAGTTAACGGATTTCGGCCTGCCTTCAAAAAGATGACAAAATTTCTTTAAAACCCAAGACTTTCAATGGCCATCCATCCCATTAAAGAAAATTCAAGGCATTTCAGTTTTCTAGATTTTAAAATTAAAAAAAAATTTCAATTGATCTGCATTATTATTTGAAAATTATTATTGAATTGAATAAACAAAACCAATATTTATTGATTAAGTTTTTTTTTATTTTATTGCCTTGTTTTGTATTATAAAATGAGGGTCACTACGGCATAATACTCATACCAACATCGCCGTTACCATCACCATCACCGCCATCAACAACAGCTAGACCAAGTAGTTGTCGAATTCATTGAAATGCATTACAAAACGCTTCTAAGGAAAATCAAAATCAATGCCTCTACACATTATGACAAACAGTTTTTTTTTAAATAAAAATCAGCTTAGAAAAGCGTATTGTTTTTATAAAATTTAATGAAAAAAAATAATTTATTAACTCAACTACTACAGACACTGCTGGCTGACAGCATGATGGACTGATTGGCTGATGTTTAATGCGTCTACGACACAATAACTAACATTTCGCTTTGGCATACACTGCTACCCACTAGGCAATTTATCTCAATTATAGTTTCAAATTATAAGCGTGCAAGGGACTGTAATGAACAGCTGAATGTCTAAATGATGACGTTTAAAAAAAAAAAAGTAAAAAATTTCAATTAGAAATTATATTTCTGAGCTCTAAAAGTATGCGTGACTTAAGGTGAGTAAAAGTGAAATGTGTACATACGTACGTACGTATGATGTTGTGCTTAAAGTGAAATGCTTTTACCAAAGGGTAAAATGTTTGTAAGTAAGCTAAACATTGGTGATACATAATATAGCAGTAGCGCAACTACTTATATGCGGTGCACGGGTGATAGATAGGTAGGTGATAGATAGGTAAAAGGGGCTAATCATAGGTGTTTAAGATTTCATGGGCAAACACTTCTGCCATCATGTCGGATTGTTGTGAGCTCACAATTATTTGTTACCCAACATATTACATTCTGTACGTAATTTTCTAAATTCTTGCAGTTCATTCATTCCATTCCATTCGGATCCTCGAAATAAAATTAGGAAAAGGGCAACATTCGTTACTACCTGGCATTAGTGTGCTTAGGTCAACTTTCTTTAATCTTAAAATAGTGCGTCCCTTATTCATAAGATCATAATACGGTGGAATACGATGAATCAATTATTATTTTACAAGAATTACAATTTACAAATAGTGTGGCTATAGAACGAATTTGTCTGGCCACTCGTTTATTAATGGATTTACTTTACGTGACAGAGAAATACACTTTTATTCTAATAAAAACATGCACGATTAACCATTACCTACGTACTAAATCCACCCCATTTTTTCTTGAGCAACTCTCCCCCCGTGGAACTACCGTAAGGTATTAATTCGCGAATGGTTGGATAGCTTTAAAGCATTATCACATTAAATTAAATTTCGCCTTCGTTCCTCCAACCTTCGGATATATGTACGTGACAGACGTATAATACGTAAAAATAAATAATTTTGATAAACTATTTCCTTTATTACCCTCGTGCACATTTCACTGAAGTAACGTTGGAACAGCTATACATAAACCACATTACGACCGTACTCTAATAAATCAATAGAGTTGCATATCCGACTGTCATTAACAGGCACCTTCACCCTATCTTGTCGAGAAGTCTTCAAATAGACTCCAAAGTATCGGCCCATACATGTGAGTTGTTATCCAATATCGATGAGATTTAAGTGGCATATTGGTAAGATGATCAAATGAAGTGAAATATTCCTTCCAGCTTTTTAAGGAACCGAGGCGCTTGAATGTTTATTGAATGCTTCACATAGGGCCCAAAACATAAATAACTTCTAACTGCCCAATATTTACATTACCCATCCTTGTGGGTTAGATGGAATTAGAAGTAGAAGAGAGAAGGTGGTGGTTAATCAAAATACGCTGTACTATGATTAAGTTTTTATTTACTTAATAAACTTAGCTTTGAATATGATATGTAGGTAGAAGTGGCTGTCGACCCAATGAGCGGACACACTTAGGCCGCATACAGGGCCCATTGTAATACCACAGTTTTATTCCCTCCACTATTCCAGGAACCATTCGAAGCTTCGGATGAAGCGACTCAGACTGTCAATATCCATGCATGATAGATCATCTAGATCCTCCATGTAGTAGGCACCCAGGTGCTTCCTGCTCCTCCAACCAAGTGCGGGGCATGTGTACAGTAGGTGAAGAATATCTTCATCCTCTTCCAGCTTCACAGCTTTTGCAGAAATCATTCGCGAGGTGTCCAATACCAATACGCCTCGCATGTGTTCCTATAATACAATGTCCTGTAATAACTCTCATAACAGCGCTGAGACTGCTTCTTTGGAGCTTAAGCAGAGTCGCCGTGCGCCTTTTATCCAGCCTTGGCCAGATTTTATACGCCTCTCTGTCTTTATCCGAAGGTGCCCACCAACTGTTGACAAGGTCCACGATAGCATTGTCAATCATAAGCCCACATATGCTTAAAGGGATCCCAATGTAGAGAATTCATCAGAGAGCTCGTCGGCCGTACCCCTTTTGACCAAATCATCCGCTCTGCAGTTGCCGGGAATGTCCTTATATCCCGGTGCCTATGTGATACAAACATCAGATCGGTTTGCCGTCTCATTGAGACATCTGCGGCAGTCGTACACTGTCTAGGAGTTTATCACACTAGAATCCAGCGCCCTGATGGTCGCTTGGCTATCGGAAAGTATAATGATCCTTTGCTTGCGAACATTGTAGTGCGCAACAATTTTCACTGCAACTTGAATTTCCGATCACTACAGTGATCTGGTAGCCTCATAGACTTGGATATTCCAAGCTTGGAATAAAATTTTGTTTGTGCTATTTTTATTATCCCATCTGTATAGACAATACTTTGCATATGAGTGGTGACAACGTGCAATTTTAGTTTACAATTCAATTTCCCTTTTCATTTGGCCAAAATGAGTACTCATAAGTACGATAGTAACTGAGTTTCAATACAATTTCGTACGCTTTTTAACTTTTCTTCTTAAAATCAAATTAAAGTGTGTGTGTGTGGTTTTGGTTTTAATGGAATATTAAATTGAAATTGAATGCCAATAATGATATTGATTTTAAATACGAAAACGTAAACGAATACGTGTTTGTTTTTAGTTTAATTTCATTAAAAAAAAAATAAAAAATAAAGAAAAAAATTACAAGTTAATTAGAAAACGTCCGGAATTGTCGTCTTTAAATTTTGAAAACCATTGCAGAAATAAATTTGTGGAGAGCAAAAAAAAAAGTGAAATTCGTCGCATTCGTTCGTTTACTTGTTTTGTAAGCGCAATTGAAAGTCATTTAATAACCAAATTTAATAATTTTTTAATTTTTGACAGTTAAATTTCGGGTTTTTCGATGGTTTTTACCATAACATAGCATGCGAAAACTCACAAAAACTGTCTTTAATTTTTGAACATAAAAAAGATCAGGAAGGAAGTTAAATTTAAACAAAAAAAAAATATAACAGAAATGAATGTCTTAAAACGCATCGAAATAAAGCAAAATTTCATGATATTTAATCATTTGTGACTTCTTTTAACTCTAAAAAAACTAAGATAAACCAAAAACAAAAATATCAAGAAACTTTACTTACCAAAAATTAAACTCGCTTTCAAGAAATTGATTTCAACCCCTCCATCTACTTATGCACTTCTCTGCACACAACAGCCAGGCAATTGGGTGATTACAGCCGCATTTAAAGCAAAATTTCAGTATTTAAGATCAAGTTGATGCAACAACTTGTTGCAGCCAGCAACCGCCTGTTTCTTGTACACATGTTCGGTTACAGGAAGTCAAAAAAAATTATTTTTTTTTTCTTAACTTTCTGCTGCCAAAAAGCGGTTTCTGTTACAATCTTTTATTTTTCTTGCTTTGCTCTCCATTTTTTTCGGTTTTACTTTTAAAAACCGTTTTTTTTTTCATTTACAAACGAAATATTTGTGTTGTCGACGTTTATAAACACGAGATGTGCAATCTTTTGTAAAATAGTGCGTATTGATCGAAAGCTTATGGCATTAAGATTAAAGCGGGCATTTCCCGTATAACAGCTTATTTGTAAAAAAAAACGAAAAAAACAATAAAAAAAAGTGAAAGAAAATTGTTATAAATTTTGTTATTCAATTGAAATCATCTCATCTCATGCAAAGAATTAAAGGGGGAGGATAGCGGCGGAAGTCGCAAAGCATTGCCTAAAGACCAACACAATAGTTACTTAATCGGTCAAAAAATAATTTAGTCTGGATTACAACCTAGCTTCTCACACCACAACTCATATTGTGTGTGTGTTAATCTTTTATACATCAATAGTGTGGAGCCCCTGTTTAAAGTCGATTCCGAACAAATGATTTGAAAACCTTTTCGAAAGAAATATTTTTTTCATATTCATTGCTAAGCCAGAAGTTAATCCAAACAATCTTGTCTAATAAGCAAATACACTACCAAGTCAGTTCTAATAATTTTCTTGTGCAACTAAGACTTAGGGGATTGGCCCTACACATGCAGTGAATACAGTGAAATAGGTTAAGGGACAAAGGAAACAGCGAGTAGTGTCTACGGCCATTAGATTTCAAGAAGACTTCTACTTCTCAGGTTCCATAAGCGAAGAAAAATCACGGAGAAGATGTTTTGTGTTCATTATGAGGTATTCCCAGTCGTTTGGCATGAGCTCCCAGAGGCCATTATCCTACTATGAAGTTTATTCATAATCACCGTAGTCTAGAAGGTAGTATATTGGCTTATTAGACTTGAGACCACGATTTAAAGCCGATGTCAGTCATCTCCAGTAAAACGAAATATGTAAATACTATTTCTTCGGCGACTTCCCCTCAGCAGATTTCTAGTAAAAACTCTAAGAGTAAATAAAATTGCCATGAAAAAGATTGTCAAAAATCTGAATCGAAATTAAACTGTACGTCCTACTAGGTTAGATTAGATTAGATTAGGTCGGAGTGGTAGCTCTGATATCACAAAGCCCACTTGAGCACACATGTGATGCCACGGGTGAACGCATTCCCTATACTAACTAACTTCCACCAAATCAGGGAAAAGAAAGAAATTGGTCAGCGTAAAGGCTGCATGTATAAATTCACACAACTTAAGTGGTTTGAGAACCTGGGTAGTAATCATGACTGAAGGATTGTAATGACCAGCTATGCATATGTTTACATATGAATGTAGATTTCAAGAAGAGTTATATTTCTCAAGCAGCGGCAAATGACAGAGAGGATGTTTAGTGTTTCTTATTAGATATTCCCACTCTCGTTGCGTAAACACACAGAAGACAGTGTCCGGTTATCACTGCTTTGAAGTTGCTCAGATGGAAATTTGATAGGTTGAATGCTAACTCCTGGCCAGACCCCCCTCCACAACCGGCTTCATTATCCAATCTTAACGCTGACAAATGAATGAAGCTTAAAGGCACATATCTCATATAGCAAGTGCTTCGGCTTTATTCTTATCTTAGATGTTCCCATCTGCAGACACCCAAATGAGGGTAATCTTCAAACGTCTTGTATCCTTGCAATGTCTTAGATGTGGTGTACACATCCTCTAGGGATCTAATGGCTGCTTTACAGCGGGTAAATATGTGTATGGAAGTCGCCGTAGTCTAGTAGGTAGTCTGTTGGCTTATTAAACGTAAAGCCAGGGTTCGAACCCCAGGTCGGGCATCAAAACAAAAAATATTTCTTTGGCGATTTCCTCTCAGCAGATTTCTGACAAAACCTCTGAGAGTTAAAATGAAATTACCATGAAAAGTTTCTAAAAAAACTGTCATTCGAAGTTAACTTTAAACTGTAGGTCCCGCCACTTATGTATAAAATTAACACACACGACATAAGTGGTGTGAGAAACTAGATCAATAATCCTGACTGAAAAGTTGTAATGACCAATTATGTATATTATCTCAGTAGGGAAGGTACTACAATGTTCAGTTGTCCTAAAGAGAATCCGCATTCGACTTTGTTACGCTTTCTCCATGCAATATTACAAACTTTTATGACGTTTTTTGGGAGCTGTTGACCATAATCATAAGAGAATTTATTCGCTATCTACGTTAAAAAACTAAAATCGAAAACAGGTTCAGGTATCTTGTAGTCAAAAGGTAAATTCAGACCAACTAAACTGAAGAATTTAGCTTGACAATGGTTTCTGTACAACCATGCTTTTATGGCACTAAATTTCTCTGTTGAGCTACTTATTAGGGATGGTAAAAAAATGCCTTGGATAACGTATACCTAAAGACACCAGTTACCATTATCTCTACCATTTACATAATCCACACAAACTTCTTTTCATGATTACTTTTCTCGAAAGCCAACCATAAAACCAAAACAGGCCGGGTCTCAGTATTATAAAATTGAAATATAATCGTAAATAGTCTCCTTCAAGTTTACTAAAATGCTTAGACAACTTCTGAAAACTATGCTGAGCAGCTCTTTGTTGTTGCCTCTTTGATTAATTTCGGCATATTATTATTGTATGTGATCCAATCATCATCTATCAATAATGTTCTTCAGAATATTCTTCAGAATTGTTCAAAGTTTGTTCATGTGGCACCAAATGATAACTACAACACGCAACAACAACATCTGTTCCATGATTTCATTGATTTGTTTTAGTAATTAATCGATCTGATCGATTCGTAACTTTAACATCTAAATTAGCAAATCGAAAACTATCAAACCATTTCGTTAATATTCTTCTATATAAAACATTGTCACTCTTAAGACCATTATTACAACTTACTGTTAACTAAAGGGAGGATTTTAACGGGCAGATAAATTGTTTTCCATTATTATGAGTACCCAATAAGGTAGAAGTGATCGTTAAGCTCAAGGGAAGCTCATCCTATCTTTAACATTTAAAGGTCACTTTATGGTTGAACTTGTCACATCATATAATATTTTCGATACGGCAACTTCAAATTTAAACAAAATGAGCATAAATATACAACAAGAAAAAAACGAAGTTAAAAAAACTTGTTTAATTGAGTAGTTTTATCGGCTTTGCTCCAGTACTGCCATATTTATTTTATTCAAGTTGTAATAACAAAACTCAGTTAATGGCAACTTTGCAGTTTCCTTTAGCTAAAGTTACTTTTAATTAAACCCATATTCAACGGCAAGTTGTAATAATGGCCCTTAAACTAATAAATCTTTCAGGTTGAAGCAAACTTACTTTATGACTTAATATTCTCATTTGAAAATGCAAATCAAATAAAAATAAAGTTATCTAGCTCTTGTCAACTTCCAAATAAAATGTATCAGCTACAACATCAACATAGACTAGATAAAAACCCGTGGTTCAAACCCTAGCTTAGACATGTGGGACAAAACGAAATATGATAAAAATATTTCAATTTTCGTTTTCAGCAGTTTTCACGCAAAAACTCTGAGAAAAAATAAAACTGCCAAGTAAAGTTGCTCAAATCCGATATTCAGAGTCGACGTTAAACTGCATTATCCGATGTTCATGCATAAAATGAACACACACAACATGGGTGATGTGAGAAGCTGGGTTATAATAACTAATTAAATAAGTAAGTACTTACGCTACTAACATTTTATAGTCCAGTTGGCAGTTAAAATCCTTTTCGAACTTCGATGCATCGAAAACTTTTTATTGTCTTTATGAAAGAAGACTTATTTTCTATTTTCTTTCGATTTTTTTTCTTCTTTTCACCAACGATTATATATTTGCCCATGGCTGGTTTTGTAAATGTTTGACTGAAGAAATGTCCACCAATTTGATAGACATGCCTTGATGATGTTGGCTTTTAATGTTTTCTATAAATGATAAGAGTCACACTATACTAGTGGTACTACTAACATATATACACATGTATACATACATACACACAAACATAAATGTACAGATATGTACTTATGTAAGGCATGAAGTGGAAAAGTCAATTAATGAAAATATTTATAATTTTCACAAGCAACAACCAGCTCAACAAAATATTTTCTAAATTAAGGAAACTTACAAAATATTTTGCCAAAACTGATAAAAAATATTTCTGTTAATTTCACATGAAAAAAATCACAAAAAAAGGCACACTTAATCAATGAACTGTTGAAAAGAAAAATAAAATCGAAAACAATTCAAAGTTAAGGCAGGTCAAAAACCTTTTCACTTTTCATTTTGTTTCAGTTTTTAAACAAGCTAGGGGAAACATAATTCTTTCTTTTTTAATTTTTTCAATTTCAGTTGCTGCCCTGTGCGTCCTCTAACCTGCCTTGTACTTATGTTTAAATTTATTTGAATTTCAATTTAATTTAATTTCTTTTTTTCTTTATTGTTTAAATTTTTATTAACAATTAATACATTTGCATATGGATATGGATTTCATGATGAATATCAAATCAACAGTACCCTCAAGTCTCAGGCATAAATGTTCATGTTATTAATACAAGTTATTTAAGGTGAAAATTTCTTTTAAAAAAAAAAATATTTTTTTGTTGTTGTTGTTGCTTGTGTACAAGCAAAATCCATTGCTTATTGTTTTTTAAACTATAAAATATTTTATAAAATTTAATTATTTGACGTCATGGATATGAACGCCCTTTAAAGTCAATTGTAATCGTGAAAGCCAAAGACAAAGCGTAACAACAACGCTTGTTGTCTAAGTCTTTTGATTGAAGCCAAGCAATACAATGTGTTTGTGTGGTTTATTGTATTAAAAACGTAAAAATTTAAAATATTTTTTAAAAAATAATAAAAAAACCTCGAAAGTATTGTGAATTTTTTATGAGTAGATGAAATCGAACCCCAAATTAATTGGCACTATTAGTTGGTTGCATGAATTAGAAAATTCTAATTACTTACTCATAAACAACGTTATTTATTTATTTACAAACATAATCTTTAAAGTAAGACATTCTATTTATGTCTTGAACTTCACTTCAGGTTGAAATATGACTACAGCGTTTTTCAGGCGGAGATTTTCGCAATACTGAAGGCTATTGAGGCCATAGCTAGTGGCATAGCTTCGGATTTTGACAGTCAGGCTGCCCTTAGGGCCATTGCGTTGGTCTGGTGCAAATCACAGTTCGTTCGCGAGTGCAAAAAGTCGTTGAGGAGTTCTGGACCACACCTTATCCGTCTATGCTGGGTTCCGGGTCATAGCGGAATATTGGGCAATGAGACGGCAGATGCCCTCGCATGGTTTGGCGATTTAATAGTTAGTCCTGGCCCCCAGTCTGCCACCTCTATGGCCTCATCGATGGACGGGTCAGGGAGGAAGAGCAGAGCCGTTGGGGGAACGGATCGGGTTGTTCTGTTTCTAGGCGTCTATGGCCTGCTGTGGACAGTAAGAGAACAGATTGGCTAAGGTCAGCTTAAGGTTGGTTGTTGGTTTTATCACGGGGCACTGCGAGATTAGGTTGCTGACGGGGATCTGGATCAGATCCCAGCCGGACTATTGCAGGGTATGTTGCGATGAGAAGGAGTTGAAGACTGTCGAACACCTTCTCTGTAACAGTCCAGTCCTTGGTTGGTTGAGGTTGATTACCCTTGGCAGGACCTTCTTTGAAAGCTTGAGTTCTGTGTCGAGAGCCGACTTCAAGGCTCTCCACAGATTCATGAGCATTGTAGTCGCGCTCTCACCCTCTTTTGTTTTGTGTCTGTTTCTTTCTGCTTAATTCCTCCAAGTTGTCTAATCGCAACTTCTTATCGGCCAATTTGCATTATCGTTTCAGCTAATTAGGCGGCCATTAAAGGTTTGACTCCATAAATCGATTGTGGCATGAGATGTGTGGCAAGTTGTATGCTGCTGTTGAAACCAAACATTGTTCACATGAATACCATGAAGAGCTATTACAAAAAATCGATTATTATCATGATGCGATAGGTGTCTCTATTGACTGTAATGGTTGTCTCCATTGGCTGTATGGGCCAATTATGCCTTCCCTGCCATTACTTTCAGTGATGACAATATTCAGAATCTTTTGACAAAATAGAATAACATAAGTATTGTCTAAACTAAAACTGGTTTATTCGGCTTATGAATCCGGTGTATGAATCATACTTCATACTGCAGACTGTAATTTAAGAGTGAGATTTACACACATAAGTACACGCTTAAATAAGAATTAAAACGATTGCAAATAAAAAGTGAGCATACCACAGTACTTATAGCAGTGGAGTCAAACGTAATTGGCACCGTTTGTTACAGATTTTTATGCAAATCGCTTTGAATTATTCTGCCACATAGCCAGTCACACTAAGAAGCATAGGTAGACGTTTGTTCAAAAATTAATTCATGCTGTTTGCTGGTGCAAAAATATTTTCCCACCATAATTATTTATGAACAACGAAATTGGTTTCATTTTTTTTTCCTATTCCGCATTATTTAAACTCTTAAGACTTAATGCGAGCAACGTTTTTAAACACTTAACGCCTGATTAAGGTGGGAAACTGTATTCCAAAGAAAATATCTTTATTCAGACAACAGTTTCCATTTCAGAAAGTAAAAAAAACGATAAAACAAGTGAAGGTCGTTTGTTTAAATAAAACAAAACAAATCAGTGGCTGACACTTGTAAGCCCTGGTATTATTTTTGGTACCCTTTTGTTGAATCACTTGTTTTTTGTTTGTGTCTCTTTTTTATGTTAAGTACTGTAATTATAAATTTCGGTTTTGCTGCCAGTGCTGTCTTTTAGCCTTTTCCTTCGGTTTTGTTTGAGGGTGTTTCAGAGGTCAATTTGCTTAACGAAGATGTAATTTTCTTAGAGAATTAAAAAAACTATAAAGGCAATGCTAATAAAAAATTTAAAGTTTATGCAAATGAAGTCATAAAATCGTACCAACTTCGGCAGCGATTATGTTTGCATAAAGCTGCACGAAATAAATTATAAAATGTATCTAATGAACACCGGAATTTTAATAAAAATTTTTCCATGGAATACTTAGCATAGTTCAAGTGATCGTATTGAGCTAGGAAAAGTACTGTTAGGTTCTATAACTTGTTGATAATTTGTGGCTCTCTCTAGTGGCATCTTTACTATCGTAAACAGAGTCAATAGTCCGAAGACATTCTTGAAAAGATTTATTTGCCAGCACAATTGTAGCACTGTCAAGCAAATAGACAGACTACACTGGCAGTCACAGACCTGATTACTCACAATTTCTGATTTTTTACAGGTAACAGGTATTCCGATTGCCTTAGTTAGACTAAGTATTCCCTACTCGTTTAACAGGACGGCAATGAAGCCAAGAAAATTCTTGACCTTTAAATTTCTATTGGACTTGATTGAATTCTTCAATATTCATACAATACTGAGACAAATGGAGTTGTCCCTCAAAGTCTATTATCATGCTTTCCGACTGCGTTTAGGATGGTTGATGGTGGGTTCTATTGATCTATTGGCATTGGTGTCCAAATGTGGTTTGTATTTCATTATTCTATCACTAATACAACAGATTATTCGGTAATGAAATAAAGACTTTTGTGTATTCAATTCTTATCTTTTTACCTATTTCTCGTAGAACATATCCATTCACGGTCAATTGTCTAGTTTAAATTCGTTCTTCTTTAACCCCACTCGCTGTTATTGACAACATGGAGAGGTTCAAACCTAACGTCCGCAATACAACATTACTCTCTCTTTCCTTTCAACCTATTTCCCTAGTTCCAGTGCAAAGCAATAACAATAGGAAGTCATCGGTTGGGTTACCTTGTAGCTTGGTGTTCACGGACCATTGGATGAACCTAGCCAATTTTCTTTGTAGCACGTTAACCACAATTCAAACGCTTTGTAACACAAAAATCGATGACGTTTGTTGTGAAATACAGAGCGCTCGCAAAAAAATGCCCATAGTAATCCTGGTTGGGCAGTTCGAGTTTCTCAGCGAAACTGCCAATAGGGCAGTGTTCCGCAAGAATGTCTGTTAGAATGCGAACCGTTCTCCTGTCGAACTCAAGCACTTCCCTGGTTCTTCCGCTGTCTACTGTTGGACACAGCAGATGCTCTTGTAGAGCATCGTCTTCTCCTCAGGCATCTCCGACCCCTATCACGCCAGTTCGTTCGCCTTTTCAATTCCATTTATGCCACAATGGCCTGGAACAAAGTAGAGGCAGGTGTTATGTCGACCTATACGGTGTTGAGAGTCCATGCAACTTCTGATGCCCATTGATTTGACAAGATAGAATCGCAGCGCTTTAATTGCTGCTTAACTGTCCACACGCATGATGAAGTTAAAAGGAGGTAGGTTCCTGCTTTCAATCATGCATGCAGTATTCAATGAACAAAATCTCCTACTCAAATACGTTGGGCTGTTTAAATGATCTGATCTGTGGGACTCGTTCAGAACTAGCTTTTTGGAATAAACCCCCACATTCCGTTTTTGAGTCATTGGTGAAGATCGTTATATTACCTTCACCGATAACAGCTTCAGTAAAACATTCTTTCCGTGTGGGAGTGTGAGTTGTGAATGTATCTCTTACCGAATTCATTACACTTCTGTGCTTGAGATTTAGATCAATTTAGTATCAATTGTGGAACTCTTTTTTCTTGACTTTACGTCATACACGTTAGTCTAAGCATTTCAAGCCCAAAAGTGCTGAATTTTAAATCGTACGCATAAACAAATAATAAAAAGGCAGGCAAATCCTTAGGAGACCATACTGAAATTCTCCTTTTCAAATTTCGAATTTAAATACCCCCTTAATAGTTTTTTTTTTGTTTAAATTGCTTTAGAGAGCGATAAAAGTGTTTGAGTTTTAAAAATTATTTTTAGAATAATTTGTATTCCATAAACTCGCTTATATCTCTTACATCACATGCGTATACGAAAACGAATTAAACTGTCAAATATGTCGTCTTCCTTTTCTGTCTTTGTTTCTTACTGTTTGTTTTTATTGCTTCTTTTTTGACTTTCTTTCATTGCGTTTTAATTTCACTTTCAATTTCATTTAACACATTATGGCTTGTGCGCGCCATACACAAATCAAATCAAATTTGAATCAAAATTAGAAATTCAAATATTTTTTTTTTTGTATTTCTATTTAGGCATTCCATATAAGTAAACCCCCAAAAAAAGGGGGAAAAAAGAAGAAAAAAATTAACAATAATGATGTAATTTAAAGTACTTAACGCACCTCGCATATAGTCACAATAAAATATTAATCAACACTTGATTAATGAAGAGCACAGAGACAAATGATTTTTGACGTTTGACGTTTGAGGTTGAAGATGATGTGAAAATGCAAAAACAAACAAGAAAGGGGAAAGAAAGGGGAAAGAAAGAAAAAATAAAGAAAAAAACGAGACAAATAATGATCATAATCATGTTAATTGTTAATGATAAAAACGGTATTTGTTGTAGCATTTTTGGTTTATCTCTTCAGGCATTTCCTACTGCCTTTTTACGATTTGTATGCCGTCTCCATATTTAAGACGTTAAAATTTTTCATATAAAAAAATAAAGATAAAAAAAAGATTTTTTAATATTTTTTAAGTGGTTTCGTATAGTTTTCTTGTTAAATTATGTAAAAAAATTTAAAAAAAATTAAAAATTCAAAAAACAAAAAAGTTTAACTTAACGCAACTTAAGTGTCAATTTCTTTATGCTGCATATGCTGCTGGTTTAATGATCTCTTTTAATTTGTTTAAACTTGATTATTTTCATTTCATTCCATTTAATTTGTATTACAACATCGCCGTTATAGTTAATGGTTAGTGTTTATGTTTAAAATTTAATTTTTTTATTTTTATTTTCTTTTTTTACGGGGCTAACTTGATTTTTCTATCAATAAATTCACTCATAAAGCTTGAATTAGACAACAAGTGAAATATTATTCACAAATATTTGATTAATAAATTGAAATCATCGATACAAAAAAAGTATTTTATTTGAATAGAAAAAATAAAAAACATACGAGGTTAGTTTCAAAAATTTTCTATCTCTGAAAGACCAACATTGTCCGTTAAAGAAGATACGACCCAAACTATACGGTTGGTCATCTATCGTTTAAATTTATACCATCGGTTATTTCGCATCTGGCAATACTTATGTCATTCCATTCTGTAGCAAAATTCAGTATTTTATCTCCACTGAACGTAATTAATCGATTTATGTTTAAATAAATTTTAGATTTTTTGGAAATATATTTTTTTTATAAAACCTGCACTCAATGGATGACCCCTACTCATGCAGGGCATTGTGCAGGTTTTTTAGGAAAGGTGGAAATGGACAGGGAAGATGCGAACGGTAAGGAAACGAGTTGCTGCTGATGACTATAAAATGGCCAGTGCTATACCTTCACCATTAGACAGTCTACAGCAATCGTCACCAAGAAGCCCGCAGTTTCTCACACCACTTATGTTGTGTGTGTTACTTTTTTACAGAAGTGGCGGGACCCAAAGTTTAAAGTCGACTCCGACTCAGATTTATGAGAATTTTTAATGTCTGGTCTGGGATTCGAACCCTGGCTTTACGTCTAATAAGCCAGCACACTACCTACTAGGCCACGGAGACCCCCAAAACAAAAATAATTTGCCGAAAATTGCACGAAAATCTCGTACAAAATTTGGTTGCAGAGAAGGACCAGTAGTGCCGGGTATAAGCAGGTTTATTTCTAAAATCCGTGAAACTTGTTTCATTGTTGATGCCCCAAGACTTGAGTGTGATCGTACAGTGTGTAAGCTCGAAAATAACGAAGTTATAGCTGAGAGTGTGCATGAGAATCCATCAAGCACAACTCGTCATTGTCCTCAAGAATGGAACATTTCACGCACCAGTTTACGTCGAATTTTTTTAAAAGATCTCGGTATGAGGCCTTTCTAAATTCGAAAAACTACACGAGGATATCGATTTTTCCATAAAAAATCATTTTTTCAGATGAAGACCATTTTCATCTTGGTGGGTACGTTAATAAACAAATTCACCCTATTTGGCTCTCAGAGATCCCACACGTGGTTTTACAGAGGCCAATGCACCCGTTACGAGTGATTATTTGGTACGACTTATGAAGGGTAGGTATCTTTGGCCCATATTTCTTTGAAAATGAAGACAGCAGAACCATTACGATCTATGGAGACACCTATCGTACCATGATAACCCATTTTTTTGTATCCGATCTTCATGGTATTGATGCGAACGATGTTTGGTTCCAAAAGGATGGTGTAACTTGCCATGCATCTTATGCCAAGCTAAGAGATAAATGAAGCATCAAATCGTCAAATAGTCGGGAAAAAATCGTCAAAGACTTTCATTGAAATCGAAAAAAAATTTCGTCAGAAAAAAAAAATAAATCAATAAATTAAAAGGCTTTAAAAACAAAAACATGTAAAGTCAATGTTAAGCAGCAATAATATTGCATCATCTATACATATGTGTGGTCTAAATATTAGAGAGTCAGAGGATCTTGACTTTATGGCCATGAAAACTCAGCGTGATACTCGCTAGGAATGACACATTTTTCAGAGACCTGGTTTCTTATGAAGTTGCAATAAATACTTCACTTCATTTGATCTATTTCCAAATTACACCATTTATAACCGACTGAAAATGGAATACAACTCTCATGTATGGGTGGGCCCTTAAACTCTATTCTTATAGCGCGGTTTCCATAGAACGTGCTACGAATTAGTCTGCTTTGTACCTGAAATCCGAGATTCTTATATCGGCGTTTCTATCTACGGCGTACGCACTCACCGCATTATAGGAGGGTTGACTTTACAACTTGTTATACAAAACTTAAGGAAGCCTTTAATGTACTAAAGTAAAGAAAATGATGTAAATTTTGAGTTCTTAAAAATCGTCAAAATAAGGACATAAATCGTCACGTCGTCAAAATAACATTTTTTTAGCTAAAAATCGTCAAATCAATTGATGGCCGTTTTAATTATCCAAAATGATGATGTCAACTGGCCATCAATAAGCTGCAATTTGACACCGTAGGAGAAAATTGTTATGCCGACAAACTAAAAAACAATTGAGCATTTAAAGACCAACATTTATGATACTATTGTCGAGTTACGACCCCATACACTCGATAGAGAGCATGAAAATTGGTCCGTTTGCATGAGGTACTGCGTGGAGAGCCGCGGCAGAAAAATGAATGAAATAAAATTTCATTTCTATCCGGAACAATTGTACTTCACAAGAAAAG
Source organism: Sarcophaga peregrina (assembly GCA_014635995.1). Classification (NCBI taxonomy): domain Eukaryota; kingdom Metazoa; phylum Arthropoda; class Insecta; order Diptera; family Sarcophagidae; genus Sarcophaga; species Sarcophaga peregrina. The sequence continues at coordinate 48,541,536 of CM025793.1, forward strand.
CAATAAATTTCATACAGTTTCAAAACGTTTTTATTTTATTCCATTTTTACCCTTTTATACTTTATTCACAAAAAATTATAGAGGTTTTCTAATCACGCATTATCAATAACGATCAGTACTCAGTTTATACAGAGGGCTCATTTAACTTATAATTTATGGCGGATAGCCTCAAATGTGTAGTGTGCCGAGCATTGTCATATTAAAATACAACATCTATTCTGCTTCGAACGCTATACATAGTTGGGAGTAATAAAAGTTAGAGGCGTTCTTGTCGCCATATTGGAATAGCTCATATTGATCCTACTTATTATCCATTAAAATTTACTTTCTTTACTAATTCCTAATATCTACATATTGTTTTAATATATTTTATATGGTCGACGAATATGCATTTTTTTATATTAAAATTTAACGAACGCAAACGAACAAACCATTAATGTGTTCAATGGTCTTAGGCTAATTTGTGGGAAAGAAAACTTATTTTTAGAAATTTATTTAGAAATTCAAATAAGTTTAAAAAATAATTATCGAAAACGTAATACCATTCGTAGTATTACTCTTCATGCTTAACTGATAATCCGTTTCGAATACTTATTGTTCCTGCAAACGAAAGACTTAAGACACAAGCACTGTTTTTATTATTCACACCAGAGATCAGCAATGAATCGTTTTTCCGCTACTCATAAGCACTCATGCAATTTTGAGTATGAATGAATCAATAGAACTGAAATTCAATTCTGAATTTATTGATTTATAAGTATAAGTAGCAATGAATATGAGTACAACGAGAGACGAGTCGAAGGCAATAACATCATGCGGTAATGTTAAGTATGAATACGACGAGTACTTCCAACTTTCAGTATGAGTAGTATGAGATATGATATCAAAATAAGTATGAATGCGTATACGTATCTGAAGTTATAAGTATGACTCGAACCTACTCATCGTTTTGAATACTTTTTGCTGATCTGTGATTCACACCAAATAACGCAACTTCTATTATTATTTTACATGCATATATATACATAATTGGTCATTACAACCCTTTAGTCAGGATTATTGACCTAGTTTCTCACACTACTTATGTTGTGTGTGTTAATTTTATACATAAGTCGAGGTACCTACAGTTTAAAGTCGGCTTCGGACGACAAATTTTTGAGAAACTTTTCATGGCAATTATATTTACCCTCAGAGTTTTTGTCAGAAATCTGCTGAGAGGAAATCGCCGAAAAATACTTTTTGTATTTTGTTTTGATGTCTGGCCTGGGACTCGAACTCTGGCTTACGTTTACTAGACCACGGCGACATCAATCATTTCTATCTATCATCATCTATTATTATTTTACAGAAACCAAAAGCAACGATTGATCACTCTTATTGCAAGTTTTTACAATAATTTATAAAATAAAAAATTATAATAAAAATGAAAGACAAAAAAACTAAATTTTTATAGCGACAAAATTATACAAGGAAGCCAATCAGTTTTACCACGATTGGAAACACCACTACATTACTTGCCTTACATTTGACACTATGTGATATAGCATCTGGGATTACATCGATGGGATGAGACATGCTAGAAACAATAATTAACATAATTGGTCAGGAGTACGATCTACCCTCTCACACCACTTATGTTGGGTGTGTTAAGTCTATGTATAACTGAGAGGCAATTGCCAAAGAAATATTTCATCCATATTGCATTTTATTGTCGATTTCTGACTTGGCGCTTGAGCTGCGGCTCCACATCTAATAAACCACCACACAACTTTCTAGATACGGCGAATAAATATCTTTTATTACCCCAATTATTCGGCGAATGAAAAGTTTCCCCAAACTCTGTATTTCGGATCCGATGTCACACTGTGCCGGGACCACAACGTCTGGATAGAATTATACACAAAATAGGGATGATGATTAGAAACTTGATTTAACTAGAAAGAAATTTGACTAATTAAATAAGTGAATGCGTTAAATACGACAGGATGTCTTATCCAACTCTAGTTCATAATACTGTCGGCAACTTGACATAATCAGTTAGTCAATAGTCAGTCGATAGTTTTTTGAAGCTTTAGAAGACCCCAGTATGAATCAACCACTTTGAGTAGGAAGTTTGCATTAATAGGGAATCTAATAATGAGACTGGTAAAGCAGAAATGCAGTACAGTCGAACCTCCTATAAAGCGGTGAGTGCGTACGACGTAATATGGAAACCAGGCTATTTCGCAGCGCGTTCTATGGAACCCGCTGCCCGCGTTTTATGGAAACCGCGCTATAAGAAACATAGAATTAGACAAATCAGATCATTCGTACTGCGTTATATGGAGACCAATAAATACAAAAGGCAAGATAAATTATAAATTATTTTTATTGAATTCAAAAGTTTATATAAGGACTGATAGAAAAAACGAAATAAAAACTAAACTAAAAGACTGGTTTCCAACAAAATTAAGAAAGACTTGTAAAATAATGTAATTTTTTTAACATTTATCCTCACTTGGTACATCTTCATTCATTGTTTTTTTTTTTTTTTTATTGAAAATCCAACTGCTATTGTTTTGCACGGTAGTGTATCTCGACTGAGCTTTTGCGTCGAAAAAAAAACTTATATTAAACCCTCTTACAATATCAAGTTACTATTCATTCATAGGCTGTGCGGAAGAAACTTATGGTATGAAGTTGAACGCAAACCGCTCTATAAGAGTTATATGGAAACCACGCGTTATATGGAAACCACGTTTTGAGAGTACCGCGTTATAAGAGGGTTAACTGTACATACAAACCAGTATGCTCACTAAAAAGTTCAATTGAAAGTCTAAGTGAAAAGTCCCTTGTAAAGATTATTGCCTTCCAACTGCAAAACATTTTAACCTTGCCAATATTAATTTGAAGTCCATTTTATTAACTTCATTTACATCTTTATTTTATTTTTCATTTTCGGGCTTTTCCATATTTTGTAAATTAGAGAACTAGAGCACTTAATGTTTTCCAAAAAGCATGACCTTTAACAGAAATATTCTCGTATGATTTACTTCCTAAGGAAATACAAAATTAATTTAATTTAAATCATATTTAATAACTTATTATTTATACATCTTTTGTATTAGAGTGTGTGTGTATTTGAACTAATTTATTTGACTTAAATAAAGCGAAACATTTATCGCGAGATTTATAACACAAACAGAGAATGAGGAAGTAATTTTCTATTTGAATTATTAGATTGAAATAGATTCTCAAATTAATTAAAACGTAAAAACAAAACAAAAACAAAATTTTTATTTCCCGTTGAAAATTATAACACAACTGGCAGATTGTACCCGGCATTGCTCGGGTTATAAAAATAACAATAAATAAAAATCCGGTTTCGAAACCGATTTCTGAAAAAATGTAATTTTTCAAATTATTCGGAAACCGGTTTATCAAACCGGTTGAATACTCTAAGTCCTAAATATAAATGCAAGCAATTTGCCCTTTTTCGCTCCTTTCCCCCTTTTTGAAGCCCTTTTGGTCCCACTTTATAAACGAAACACTTCCAATAGCTATTTGGGAACCAAGCTGAATCGTAAACCAAGCTAAATCATAAAAAAATATCTTTTAAACAGATGAAATACAGTTTTTATGCAAAAAGTCCTTTGGCCCAGTTTTTCTCCCCTTTTGGTCAAAAGTTTGAAAAGATTTATAGCCTATAATCTGTACCGACAAAGGCCCGATCTAAATCCCAAATTTCAAGAAAACAAAAAACAGACTTACAGAAATATTTATAGTATATATTAGGATGACACATTATGTGGGCGTGGCACCTTACTTACTTGAAATCTATTATATAAAAATGAATGTGTGTTTATTTGTTTGTGACTTTATAAACGGCTGGACTGATTTTCTTGAAATTTTAAGAGTACCTTCCTGTCTGTCTGGAAGGAGTTATAGGCTATTTTTTATTTTAAAATTCAAGTAGGCGATATGCCGCGCCCACAAACCCAATAAGTATTTAATACCGCATATCTCATAAACTACAACAGCCAGAGTCCTCAAATATTGTATGGACGACATTGACGTATATAGGAACAAAATGGGCGGATTGGATATAGTGGGCATGTCACATCTATTTATACCTTACTGAATCGTAAACTATGCATTTCATCATGTTATGATCTTTAGAAAAGTTGTTGCGCATGAGCCGGGTGAAAATTATTTAAAATGAATTAAATCTTAAACTGTGCATTTGATTATGTTATGATCTTTAGCAAAGTTGTTGCGCATGAGCCGACGAAGATTTCTAAGTTGGTATGATCAATTTCCAATAGGTAGTGTCACTGAAAATGACGCAAAATGAATTAAATCTTAAACTGTGCATTCCTTAACAAAGTTGTTATGTATGAGTCGACGGAGATTGGTGCGATTAATTTGCGATGAATGGCGACACTGAAAATTACTCAAAATGAATGACAAGCAATTGGTCGACTTGCACCCCAATCACGGAAGAAAAGAGCATTACGAGCCTAAGAATCAGATGAACACTGTGACTAGAAAATCTTCGAATATATGTCGCTGAGACCCTTTCGCATGAACCACTTGAACAACGAGAAGTGAAATTAGGGCATACTACTCATGCCCGTTTATCTGAAACATCAGGATGACGGAAAACAAAAATCAATAAAATGATTCAAAATTAATTGGACATTTGTGTCATGCCTTTCCTTCAAATTTATTTTAGTTGAGGGCGCAGTAATACGTGCAGGGTAGGGATGCCAATCGGGAAATCCCGAAACCCGAAATCCCGGGATTTTTGGGTTTCAGAAAATTCCGAACCCCGGAATTTTTAAAAACTTGTCCCGGGTTTTTCCGGGGTTTTGGGGATTGTGAATTCATATGAATTTTGACGCTACAAAAGGTCCTGAAAAAAATTCTATATCACTTGACTTCGATAATAGCATCTCAGATGTGGAATACCCTCCTTCTAGTGATAAAAATTATTTGATGGCATCGAAGAATGGAATATCCATATAAAACGAATTAATAGGGTAACTGATTTAGATAGTCAACTGCCCAAAGAAAAAGATTTATTTACATTAGGAGGTGGTAGAGATAAATATTTACAAGCTACATACAGCTATCTTGGAACTATTTTATCAACAAATGTTGATTGGGAGAAGTGTTTTCAACGGCAGCGTATGTTGGCAACAAAATTCGTTCAAGCCTATCAGATCTTTAATCTTTTTATTAGAATCCAAATATTTTTCTTAAAACTAATGCAATTGCATACGTAGTATGAACAATTTTTTTTTTTGTTAATTTACGCTCTTTTTTGTTAACATTTAATTCTGATACAATTGGAATATAAATGATTTTGTTAACAAAATATTTTTATTATTAAGAAAAATCGCGATTTTTCCCGTAATTTTTCGGGATTTTTGGATTCCGAATTATCCCGAAATATCCCGGGATTTTTAACAATCAATCCCGTGTATGGTCTCCGACTCAGGAGGTACTGTTAAAACTTCAGAAAACGGTCCGGCCGTTTTAAATATATAGATTCAATTCATATGGGAGGTGCCACGTGCCTATTGCTAGTTGTCCATTTGTCTAATATTAATTGATACAAATGGCTGACATTTGGGAGTCTAACTGTTAACATTCTAGATATACTATTAAGTTTTTTAATGGGTGTGCCCGCCCATATGCCAATCTGCCGTTCTATATAAATCTACGTAGCGTCCATCATAATTTAGACTTTAGCTGTTGAAGTTATGAAATGCTATTAATCAATTGTGTATGGGGCGTGCATTTTGCTACTTGAAATTTAAAAAAAATAGCTATACTTCCTTCCAGACATACAGAGGTACTTTAATGAGAAACTACGACCGTTACTATGAATATATCTAGGAGGTCCACGCCTGTTAGTAGTCGTCTGAATTTTAAATAAAAACAGCCATAGTCCTTTCCGACAACAAGTACTGAAACGGTCAGCCGTTAGACGTCTATAAACTCAAACAAACCCAAACAATAAACACATTCTCTTATAACATATTACGATACAAAAATACTGTTACAATTTGATATTAAAGAATGGCAAAAAAAACCCAAAACAAATCGTTAACAATTAAATTTTAATTCTTTAAAAAAGGCATCAGATTGGGAAATTGCTGCGTAATACACACCGAAAATGAGCAAATGAAACTTTGTTTTGAACTTAATGACCACTGGGCCACTAGGCAAGAAACAACAAAAATGGTAACAAAACAGCAACAGTAACAATTAAATTAAAATTCTATTTGGCAAAGAAACCAAACAAATACCAATAAATTAATGTGGACTTGCTTTAGCCTGGTGGCAAGTGTTTCTTCGCTTTATTACTTTTTTTTTTTTTGTTGGCTTAAATTCTATGTTTTGTTTTGTAATTTATTCAAATTTTATGTAAATTGTTTAAACATTTTGGAAAATTTGTTTCGTTTTTTTCTCTTTTTTGTAAATTTTCAGAAAACAAAAGCGTAGCTTTAATTAAATATTGACCCTGAAAGATATTGGCAATAAAATAGCAGGCCTCCCCGCCTGCATTACAAAAAACAAACTGAAATATTTATGTTTGTATTTCAAGTACTTGTACAAACATACTCAATATTTTGCAATACAAAAAAAAACTTAATAAAATATATACAAATTTGAAGTACTTTACAAAAATAATAATAACAACAATAGCAAAAACAAAAACCAAAAATACAAAAATTTGAACCAACAAAATTGGGTCATTTTTCTGTTTTTTCTGGTTTATTTTTTATTTTCAGAAAGACAGACGCATATGCGCTTTGCCAAAAAGTTCAAGCTTAATTATGGCTATCGCTAGTCTCGCTGGTCTCGCTTATTATATTCACAAAGAGTGTTAAACCACCAGCCATAGTCAAAGATTTGTTTCGACGAAATAATATTTGTTTTACAAATAAAATGACAAAATATCGTGTACTTTGTTTTTTTCTGGGGTTTAATTGTTATTGTGTTGCCATAAGCAATTTATTAAATTTTTTTTTCCTTTTATTTTTCATTTCTAATTTATTTGTTAAATTTTAAGCCATAACAGTTATAAATTGTTACTCTATTATTAGACAATAATCAATAGAAGTTGCGTTATTTTGGTGTGAATACAATGAAAACTATGCTTGTGTCTTAAGTCTTTCGTTTTCAAGGACAATCAGTATTGGAAACAGATTATCAGTTAAGCATGAAGAATTTTTTTTAAGTGTTTCTTTGATTTGATTTGATTTGATTTGAATTATTAAGACATCATTGCATAGAAATTGTTTGGCAAATTTGGGTACACCGATGACGTAGTTGGTAATGTGCAGAACTTCATTTCCAACCAGAGATTCTAAATGCTTTTGATTGTGTATATATATTACATGGTGCGATAGTGAAAATACACCCGAGTAACTACATAGTCTACGCTATTTATTTAGTTGAGTAGAACTCAAAAATATCTTTTTTCTTATATTTCTCGAAACCCCCTCAAACTTGTTTGATTTGACAAAAACCGTTTTTTTTTTTAATTTACGTACAAATTTTTGAATTACTATAAAGATTTCTGAACCGATTTACAAAATTTAAATCATGTTGGAAAGGGGAAAGATGAACCTTTAAAACGGTATACATATATTTGTTATTCGACTTAACATGCTATGAGATTTGTTAAGGTAAACTTAGAAAATTCGAATTTTTTTCTTATTTTTCAAGTTTGTCCATTCATAGTAGCTAACTTTCCTAAAATATATAGTATAAGTAATAATATTTTTAAAGTCTACTCTCTTGTAAAGAGATTGAGTTCTCATTTGATCAAATCGAACAAATATTATCGTAGTTGTTATTTAAACAGTCTAACAAACGACTGATATTTGTTTTATATATGACATCTCATCAAATGAACTTTTAGTTTAAAAATTTTCAGAATTTTTGATGGATCTTGAGTATTTATGGAAAAATATGTCAATTTCACGTTTGGTCAGTGTTTACGCAAAGAGAAATAATAATATTTGCAAAAACCACAAACATTAGCTAACTTCTGGTAGTCGCTCAAACGTGAAATTGATCCATTTTGTGATAAATGGAAGTCGCCGTGGTGTAGTAGGTAGTGCGTTGGCTGTTAGATGTAAAGCCCGGGTTTGTATCCCAGGTCAGGCATCGAAACGAAACATTAAAAAAATATTTCTTTGACGATTTCCATCTCAACAGATTTCTGGCAAAGATTCTGAGAGTAAAATAAATCTGCCATGAAAAAGTTTCTCAGAAATCTGTCATTCGAAGTCGACTTTAAACTATAGGGCCCGCCACCCGTGTATAAAATTAACGCACACAACATAGGCGGTGTGGGAAGCTAGGCTGTAATCCTGACTGAAAGGTTTTAATGGTTAATTATGTATGTCTATATGTCTGTTATGTCTTTGGCCACCTGAAGAAGCCGTAGTCATTCGATTTAAGATATTTAAGGGGACATTTTAATATCAACAAAGTTGCATTTTATCAATGATAAATCTTTAATCATTTTGAAAGCCTTATATTTCGCATCATTCTATTGAGTCTCGAATGCCATATTAAACTGGGAATATGTTTTCAAGGCCAAGCATGAAGTAGCCGTGGTCTACTGGTAGTATGTTAGCTTATAAAACGTGAGGCCACAGTTCAAACCCCAGGTCATACATCTCCAACAAAATGAAATATGAAAAAATATTTCATTCGCCTACTTTTCGTCTCAAAAATCTTTTGTTCGGAATCGATGTTGAACTGCAGATCATGCCACTTCTATATAAATTAAACACACACTCGGCATAAGTGGTGTAAGAAGCTAGATCGTAATCCTAGCAAAATGACCATTTGTGTATATCCGTATTTCTGTAGGAATATATAGATGAGTCATGTACATATTAGCACTCCTATAGTTGTCCCTTGTTATCCCATTACAATCTAGGAAGTTTGCACGCCAAAGCAATTGGTTGGCATTATGCGTTTTTGACTTGATGATGTACCGCGGAGAAACTGTGAGAATAAATGGAATTTCACTATATTTTTATTGAATAGTAGAAACAGTTTCCTGTCCTTGTAACTCAACTTCCAACATGGGTTCCAACCAATTAAAATATTTATTTTACTTTGTCAAAAGTGAAAGTCGTTCCTGCTAGTGTCGTTATGGTTAGTTTAAAGAACAGCCAAAATTGTCTCACTCTATAAATATGAAGAAATCTTTTGGCTCTTTACGCTCCCAGAATTTATAGACATTGTCAAGCTAGAGATGACTTCCTAAGATTAGAATTTACTTGAACAAAACTAGTAAAGAATATATAGAAGACATATAGAAAAATGTGTATACTGGTATTCTAATGGAATCCGATACGATCCAAATAAGCTAAGCTCTACTATTCCCTCAAATTCTTATCACATATTTAGTAGCAGTACTTAGTACATATTCGACAGTAAAACACACCAGAATTAGCTCAAGGGGCCCAAGCAAGTATAAGTTTAGTTTACTCATTGTCATCATGTGGATTAATCCAAAGATACTTAAACTGCTTGGCATGAAGTTAAAAACGGATTGTAAGCATTGTTATTTTACTTCTCTATATCATACACTTTTCTAATGCTTATGAACTCCAAGCTATTTGTTTAAACTGCAGTTATTGTCTAAAATTTTGACTAAAATTAAAATTAAACTTTACATTCTGCTACATTACATTACATTACACAAAACAGCATCGATTATATATGGAATATACGTTTTTATTAATGCTGATTTGACACACTACAGGAGAGAACAGACTAATTCTCTTACACGACTTCATGATTACTTGTCAGTTGTTATGAGTCTAATTAATTCTCATCATTTTAGCCTTGAGCTTTACGGGATTCTTTAGAAGTTCTAAAGCATTACTTACTTAATTGACAATTACAACCCTCAAGGTAGAATTATGGTTAGTTTCTCACACCACCCAAGTTGTGTGTGTTAATTTTTTCCATGAGAGGTGGATGCTACAGTTTATAATCGACTCCAAATAATAGACTTGAGAAGCTTTTCATGGCATTTGTATTTCCTCATAGGGTTATTGCCGAAGACTGCTGGTGAAACAGTATTCCCAAAACCAACTCACAACACCGAGCATATGGTCCTAGTTACTCAGCTCGTATGTAATTAGATATAGTTTGTAATTGTATTCTAATTAATAAATAAATAATATTATGTTTTTTACCTTTTTAAAAACGTTAAAAATATGAGTTCGTATATTGCAAATAAAATAAAAAATAAATATTTGTTTAATTTTAGATCATTTCTATATTGTTCGCACAATTCCGTATGCCACCTTTAGAAATTGATTTACACAATAAAAATTTACTTCAATTGCTATTTTTCTTTCACACTATTCCACGTACGCTATCTCTGTTTATAATCTTCACACATAACGTGTCTAACCGAATTTTTACTGTACCCCACGTAACATCTTCACACACGATTGACTGAATTCTAACTCAATCCCACTTGTCTTCACACACGACTGACTGAGTTCTCACTGAATCGCCATTGCCTACTCTGTCTTGACTTTTATATCACAAGGGGCAGCAGTCTGATGAATGCACTTGAAGGAGAATGTCTTCGAGAACGATCTAAACATGTAAACATTGTCGTTATTGTCGTTTGTGTATCTGGTTTCCATTCATCCAGGCAGAGTAGTTGTTGGTTGTATATTTGTCTATCTGTTAATTTTTTTATACCGCACTTTGTTGTTGCTTGTTTACTTCTTTGTCCGCTGCACTTTGTTGTTAGCTGTTTACATCTTTATCCATTATATTTTGTTTTATACCGATGTTGTTGCTATATTCTTTTTTGTTCATCGATCTTGTAAACAAGTCCATTGTTTTTTGCTAAAATTCCCTTATTTTGCTTTTGGAACTTTTGTTTATCATTTTATACATGATCAAGGCACAGTGATATTCCGGGAAACTGTAGGGCCGACGAGCTCGGCAGAACTGGTGCGCTTCTTCCGGAATCCTCTTCTGTTGAATTGGGTATGTCCACTTGCCTCGGTCAACTTGACCATTGCGCGGAGGTTTCTTCGGCACGCCAACCTATCCTGGGTCAATGAAGAGTCCTGCTCCACCGCTAGACTTACCTGGCCCAGGATGGATGGAAGGCGTACCAACCGATTATTTGGTGATGTCATCTCGACTGTAGTGGCCGTGCTTACGATTCATTGCATCATGGGTAGGCACGCCGAGAGAATGAGGCTCCCTTTTAACGACTTCCGCCGTGGATGCAGGTCCACTGAGGAAGAGGAAAGCGTTATTCACTTTCTTTGCCAGTGCCCGTCTCTTGCTAGGTGTAGATATAGGTTATTTGGCTCCCCATTCCAAGTATATAGCTTCATTCATCAAATTTTCTGGCTGGTTTTCCAGTACGGGGTAGCCGTGCTTTTGTTGTGCAGCCCTTGCGCTGACCAACTTCTTCCTTTCCCTGATTTGGCGGAACTTGGTTAGTACAGGGACTGCGTTTCACCCGTGGTATCACAACGGGCCATCATGCGTGCTCAAGTGAGCTTTGTGATATCAGAGCTACCACTACGACCTAACCTAACCTAAGTCCATTGTGTTGTTTTTAGAGCAAATAAAAAAATAAAACTAAAGGGATTTTCGTCTGCTGCATTAGTCATGGAATATTATACAAAGGAGGCAGGAGTACACTAATACAATCTGGAACCTTAACACTGAATAAGTGTGTATTATAAAGCAAAAAAGCGGCAAGCGTTGGCATCAATATTTTTTTTGGCATCATCTAATCTTACAATTCAAAACCCTTTTGAGAATCTTTGAGATATCTTTTTGTGACTCAGAGATATCATATGTAACAATTCAAAGTTCGGGTTCCGATACAGCGTAGTAAAAAAGTCCTGTGTGATGCCTGGACTATTTTTGTTTTTATTTTGTCAGTGCTGTATGACAACGGCCCCTAGAATAGTTGTCGATGTATTAAATACAAACGCTGCGTGTGAAAATGCCGATGCCGATAATTCAGTCGTAGTTGCAGGCAATGAATAACTAAAAAATCTTTAAAAACTTAAAACAAAATCATGCGCATCATATCAAATTCACTGAGGTACATCCAAAACTTAGTTTTTTGAAACCGTGCAGAAAATAATTCATTCCATTCGACCTTCTTACTATTTACAGGACCTTTATCCGACCCCGTATGGAGTACAACTCTCATGTATGGGCCGGTGCTTCAAAATCTATTTTGAAGCTTCTCGACAGCACACAGGAGAGGGCGAAGGTATTTATTAATTACAGTAGGGTATCCAACTCTATTGATTCGTTGGAGCATCGTCGTAATGTGGCGCGTGTCATTGTTCTATCGGTACTATAATGGGAAGTGTTCTCGAGAGATAAGGGGCTAGGTTCCCGATAATCACATATTTTTACGTGGTACTCGTGCTTCTCGCAGAGCACATCCCTTTGTGATTGATTGTCCAATGAACCGCACAATGCATAACAGGTAGAATTCATTTTTTGCCCGCACTGTCCGCTAGTGGAATGATCCTTCTACGAAAGTTTTTGCCGTCAATTACGATATTGGTACATTTAAATCAAATGTCCACAAACTCTACTCCCTCTTTCCATCTTCCTATAACCTATTATCCTAAACTTGCACAATGCACTGCATGAGTAGGGGCCATCCCCTGAGTGCTGGTTTTTAGAAAAAAAAAACTAATGCATAAATAAAGTTTCCAGTCAAAACAGAGATTAGAAAATATTCTGTAAAATATTTAAAATAAAAAATCCCGTTGGACCCAAATGTTCTGTTTCATTACATCTTAGAATTCTGTGGACACATTTGTTAAAAAAGGGAGACTACGCAGCCAGATCATTCCCAAATATAAAGGTGGCTTCGCCTTAATATATTATTTGTTAACACTTTAAAATATTTCAAGTACCATTTTTGGTATTCATTTTCCTATTTATTTGTTTTTTTTTTTGTACATTCAGTGCATTAAATCGATTATCGATTTACTGATAATGACATAAAAAATTCGCGTAAGTATTTGCATATTTCTTTTGTTGTTAATGTTCGTTGCTTAAGTCTTTTGTTTTATAACGATGACTTTTCATTATTTTCTTTTCTTTTCCAATTTTTTTTTCTTTATTAAATTTTTGTGTGCATGTTTCTTATTTCTCCTGGTTTTCTTTAATTCGTAATAAACAATGTTTTGAACTAGTTTCCTAACATCTTTCTGTTTTCGGATTATAAGTGCAACGAATTTTATTTCTTTTTTTTTTTCTTATTTTTCATTTTGTATTACAGTTGATGCCATACCAAACCATACCATACCACACCAGACCATACCAAACCATAATCGCCAAACAAACACCAACTTTTTGTTAAGTTAATCAATAAGTGAGTTTTGCTCATTTTGTTTCTTTTATTTTTTATTTTGTATCTTCAAGACGACAAAACTGCAAAACTAAAATTGGAAGCAATTGTTACAGATTTCTGTTATTGTAACCAGACTACAAATATTGTTTTTGTCTGTTTTTCTTTGCTTATAAAATAAAAGTAAAGTTACAGAGCAAAGTAAATCTACTATAGACTACTTACTACTGTGATATTATGTTATTTCAATATATTGTGTGATTATTTCTTGTATTAGATTTCTTGTATTTGATGTCTTATCTGGGACTCGAACCCAGGCTTTACGTCTAATAAGGCAGCACACTACCTACTAGACCACGGCGACTTCGTGAACTTCTTACTGGTTGAAGAAAATGGATGATTAGTTTACGAAGATTATTTGAAATTTTCACTAGGAAAATCAAATATTGCGAATTTTAAAGCAAGTGAAGTAAGAACCAAGTTTCAAAGCACAGGGTGGTTGATATATAATGCTACAAAGTAAAGTTTAGATTTAATCGAATTGACCACATTTGGTACGAATTATGGCCTTCAAACGGCCGTCAAAGCCATCACAGGCTGCACGAAAGTGGCTCTGCGGTATTTTGGCCCATTCCCGGCGAAGCGACGTCTTGAGATGATGGACACTTTGATATTTTTTAGTGAGAACCTTACTCTCCAAACTGCCCCAGGCACAAAGTCCAACGGATTGAGATCCGGAGATTTTGGTGGCCATTGTGCAGTAGAAATGAAGCGAGGAACCTCCTTTTTAAGCCATTCTTTGTTGACGCGTGCTGAGTGCGGTGGTGTTGAGTCCTGTTGGTTTGCGGCCAAAATGTTTGTCTGCCCAGGGCTTCAGTACTGTCTTTAAAACATTTTCTCGATTATATGCGGCATTTATTTTGACCCCACGGTCGATGAATACGAGCGGGGAGCGACGATCGGCCGTTACGGCGGCCCAAGCCATTACCATCGGCGATGCTTGAGTTCTGGTGGCCAATCTCAGTTGTAAATTATTAGCTGACCTCTTTAACAAGTAAACCTGATCATTTTGTTTGTTCACAAACTGCTCAATTTAAATGGCTTCTCGTGGGAGAAAACTAATTTCGGAATTGGCTACATTCGGGCAAACGAAGTAACTTGTTGGCTCTTTCCAGTCTATCTTTTTTTTTGTCCATCGGTGAGCTCTTGCACTTTTTGAAATTTCAATGACTTTAGTCCAAGCTTATTGTTCAATATGTATTGCATCCGTTCTCGCGATATATTCAGCTCACGAGGAATTTTTCTATCAAATCTGGCCTTTACTCTTCAGATCATTTCTGGTGTTGTTACCGTTTTTTTTCGTCCGCTATTTGGCCGCGATACAATACTGCCAGTATCACGGTAATGAGCATTGGTACAAGAAACAAAAGATTGATTCACATTTAAATTCTAGAGTGCTCTGACGATAGTCACCTGTGATTTTCCAGCTAAATAAATTTCCTCGTTTAGTTTTGCCTTTAAAAAAAACGTAAACTTACCTGGTTAAATGTTGTTTAATGTCCATTGAACTAATAAATCTGATTTTAACGCAAATTTTTATAAAGAAAAACTGTGGTAAGACAAAGGACCACATGTGGTCTAAGTGTGTCCATTCATAGGTTAACAGCCATGTCTACCTACTTACCTAACGTACCTGTTTGCAAGTTGCTGTTACTATAACGCGATGCAAAATTGTCTTAAAACCTTGGTGTTCATCCACGTCTCTTAGATATATAGCCACCTTTACCTACCTACCTACCTACCTAATGTAAAAGTTAGCAAATTGTTGCTATCATGATTCTATATAAAGTAGCTTCAAAAGTCATCCCTTACTTACTGGAGTATTTTAGAAGAGCTTGAATTGTAAATATATTGCCAGTTTCATTTTACTTCCTGAAGTGGTATAGGTTACGCTGAATTTTATTTCAATTTTCTTCATTTCATCTCTTGTGTGAAAGCATGAAATTATGCTTCAAATAATGTTTCACACCTTTAAAGCTCTGGCTATCAATGACATGAGGGGGATGGTTTAACACGCTGCATAAGTAGCATACTGACTACATGAATGAATGAATGAATGAACGTCTAAATGACTAAATATGTAAGCATGTATAAGTGTAGCATGGTATTGTTTGTAAATGGCGTTCATTTTACAAAGCTGACACAGCGGCAACAATAACATTAAAAAAGACTTTTCAACGCCAAACAGCAGCAGCAGCAACAGTAACTGTGTGTGATAATGACTTCAGCTGAGTACTGCGACTGAGGCATTCCGACCGAAAATGCTTACATGCTGAATATAATTTTAGTTTAGCTAATGGCTTAATGCTAGCATTGTAAGACGCTGGCTGGCACTAGCGCAATGAAATTAACAGCTACAGATAGACGCAGCTTCAACTAATCAAAGTTAAAACCCCAAAACCAAACAACAAACCACTCTTGTTGTTTACTTACTTAGGCCACAAACGTTTTCAGTTTTTTTAGTTTCTCAACGAAACGCAAACGATGCAGACGCATTTTAACGGAAATAACAGCCTTTGATTGAAAGAAAAATTTTTAAAATTAAAAAAATATTTTACAAAAGAAAAATAATTTCAAATAAAATCTGAAAACGGTTAAGTTTTTATATAAAAAAAAAATCGAATCAAATAAAATTGAAAAGAATTTAAAAAGAAAAAATAACTAAAAAAGAAGAATAATTTTATAAATAAAAAATTAAATTAAAACAAAGCCAAGAAATTGTGAAAGAAAAATTTTTAAGAAAAATTTACAAAATAATTATTAAATCCCCTTCTTAGCCTTAAGGTTGCTTTATTTCCTTTTTCTCTGTTGCATTAATTTATGTGTTCTGCCTATTGTTCATAGATTGGAAATACAAATAAAAAATCATTTTGAAAGGTAAGTTTCTTTTGGCGAAAAACGTTAATTTTTTTCAATTTTTTTTTTAATTGTTTGGCATGCAATTTTCGAATTTTGAATTTCACAAAATCCAATACAAAGCAAATAATTTGAAAGAAAAAAAAATCGAAAAAAAAATTTGAAATTAATTCGCATTTGTAAAGCTTAAAAGTGTTTTTGTTTTTGTTTTTAATGAAAATCGCCAAGTAAATCTATTTATTACCAACAAAAAAAAAAATGAAGAAGAAGAAAAAAACTTCAAACTAAAACAAGAAAGTATTGTGTTTTCTGCTCCAATTATCGAGAAATTTGTTGAAAGGTGTATTGAATGTGTATTTTATTATTTGTAAGCTGTACTATGTTATTGTTGTTGTTGTTGTTGTTGATTTTTGCTTCAATACATCGTTGTATCTTCAAGTGTATTGCATTGAAAGATTTTGATTTTTACTTTCATATTTTCAAGTGTCTTCTACAAATAAAACAAGAAAATCATTTAAAAAAAACAACAACAACAACAAAAAACTAAAAAAAAAAAATTCAAACGTTTGGCAAACGAAATGATAAGGAAAGTCAAGTGAAGTAAAACCAGTGTTTGTGCGCCAGTGCATAAGTGTTGAACGCAGTATTACTAACAGTGAAAAACTTAATGAAAGAGAAATTATATGGAAAAACTATAAAAGAAGACCTTGATATTTATTAACCACCCCACCAACCATATGTTTAATTAAAAAAAAAAATTATTTTTAAAACAAAAAATATTGTTTTTTTCAATGGAATATACTCCCAAGTAAAACTAATTTAAAGCAAGATAGCCAGATTGTTATTGAACCTTTATTTTTTTTATTCTTTCTCCTTATATTCTTTCAGAAATATAAATATTCTAGAGGAAATATTTCACAAATATTCCAGTTCAAATAAAAATGCCAACCAAGTTCGTTTCTTAAGTCTTTTGTTTAATATTAAAATATATAATTTTTTTTCTGTCTCAAATTAATGTGTTTTGATGTTACAATTAAAAACAAAAACTGAAAACTAATAAAATACTAATGTTTTATTTTCAAAATAATATTTTTAGTTCATTCATGTTAACATAAAGACATAAAAATCCAATTTTTCTTTGGGGATCTTAGTTACCCCACTCCGTCCTTTATGTCAGAAATCGAGCTTCGTAATGTAGGGGTTAAATAAAATCATTCATATTTCAATACAGGCTGTTCAAACACGTTCATTTACAACCATGTAACGAACTTTAATAAATCAAAAAATATACAATTTTGATAGAAAAATTTTGCAAGTTTCCAATCAATATAGAGCTCTTTGAACCAATTTCATGTCAGAACACTCCTTTACAATTTAATTAAAAATTTTCCCATGAAGCCAGTATTACAGAGGTTGAACTAAATGACAATTTAATAAACTTGCACAATTTCTTTTAAGTTCTTAAAGATGCCGAGGCGTTGTCTTAATAGCACACAAGATCAATTGTGTCAAATTGAATTGCTCGCTTCAAATTACCAGCTTCTTGAATGTAAAACCTCATAATAAGGAATTTTCTTTTATTCCACCAGGCATAACCAATTAACTTTCTGTGAAGCTCCACTTTCATGTACTTCTTCACATAATATTACCGCCCGTGTTTCATTTTTATCGCGCTTAATCATAAGTCTTGGAAATGGTTCAAGTTCTTTCTGTTCTAATAGTGAGTAACAATAAACGCCACCTGGTTCAATGTATTTATACAGTACTTCTGAAATGTTTGATACGTTATAGGCATGTAAATACTTTATGTTAGTATTATAACCTTGCTAATACATCATTCATGTTGCGTGTGTTCTATACATGAGTGGCGGAATATTAAACGACAGATTTTTCCAGAAACTTTTCATGAGAATTACATATCTTTTCAAAACTTTTGCCTGAAAATCTGCTGATAGAAAGTCTTCTAAGAAATATTCCTTCAATTTTCGTTTTGTTGAAAATGTCTGACCAGGGGGTTGCATTGTTGCCCCGCGTCTAATAAGCCACTGGTTAGAACTGTTTATTTATAACTATAATTGATAGTGTGAAGACACAGCATAAATGGGCTATTGTACTCCCCTCATACCTTCTGGGATATCTCTATAATGTCCAATATTCACCAATAACCTATTGCACTGATAAACCTCAGAATACTGATCGATGTCAGCAATGACACTGGATATGCATTCCAAATGTTTCCTTTAGAATGCCCTAAGGCCTTCAAGTGCCAATAATCGAAGAATCTACATGTATAGCTAGAGTCAAACCCCATTCGCAATAAGTATACTCTGAGTGTACAATGCTCTCTCGAAAGACAAGTTTTCAACTTTAGGTTATTTCTTGATAGTCTGCTATATAACTTAGATCCCTTCTCATTATAATTCCGTAACAAAAGTTTTGATTATCTCAAACCCATTTGTTTTATGGAGATTCAGTGCCTCTCTTCATCTTTCCTTTAATTGAGTATCTCTTTTTGAATACGTGTAACCACTACATAAAAGAGTTGATGGGGATCAAGATCAAGATCATAGAAGCTCCCCTGCGTGCAAGCTCATCTGCCTGCTCATTGCCGACAAATCACAATTGAACAGGAATCCAGCAGATGATGCAGCTTCTTTAGACACTACCACATTTGATCTAATCATGGTGGCGAACGTACCACTAAGGGCACTGGCTGGTTTAACCCGTAACTCGGGTTGATTCAAACCCCAACGCTAACGGATTATAACATGAAAACTTACCTCATGGTAATGAGCCATATGAGCCACCGAATGAACATGTCTGTGAATAGCAAACTACCCGCTTACCTAACCTAACCTCATAAGAACTCAAAGGCGAATGGCTATATCTTGTCTTTTGTACCTCCTGGATACATATTTTGGATTGAATGCTTAGTATTCCTCCAATGTTCACACTGCTTATGTGCCGATGTTTCTAACTTTGTTCCATTATTTCAAGTCCTTTTAGTTATCGGTTGTCTACAGCGAATTGCATTTTTAACGTAAGAATTATCAGATCGTGAATGGACAAACTATATTCTTATTATTCTACACAAATTTCTTCATCAACCGTCATTTCATTCTTACCTTATGTATAGTACTTATGTTATCGTAGATGTCTTGTGCTTTCTGTGTTATAACTTCCAGTAATTACAGTGACTTAAGGACCAATGCTTCTGCATTTATTTTTCTTTATTTTTTCCCGTTCATAACTTTTTTCCAAGCTCGTCACTTTGATAATTTGCTAATCTTTTTATAAAACCATGTAAATATTTGAAGTCGTTGTAGTGTAGTAGGTAGAGCGTTAAGTTAGCTAGTCAAATCCCAGATTAAATATTTCCAGTAAAACGAAATACGAAAAAATACTTCCTCCCAGCAGATTTTTGACGGTACAGTATTCTCTCGTTTTAAGTATTCTCGATTTACGTTGTTTCGATTAACGTCGTCAAAAATGTTGTTCCCTTCAACTTCGATTTGAGCCGTCATTCGATTTACGTCGCCTCTGTTGTTTATAAACAAAATCAGGGGAATTCCCTCTTAAAGAAAATTCAATACATAGAATAAAAATTTAATTATTTTAGTTTTTTTTTTGGTAAAAAGTTTAGAATATACATGCATCTGATAGTATGAGTTCTTTGAAATTAAAATTACGTCGTTTCGATTTACGTCGCCTTTTTCCCGAACATTCTGTGGCGTAAATCGAGGGAATACTGTATCTGCAATTAAAAGATTTTCGAAAAAAAATAATACAATTTTTAAAACTTAATGTAAAACTTAATGAAGTTCGTTGCTTAAATCTTTTGTTTTTCTTTTTTACATTCCTAGTGTAGAAAATTATAAAAAAATATTTTTAAAAACAATTTAAAAAATAATAAAACGAAAGTGAGAATTTTTTTCTTTGTATTCAATTTAATCACTGTGCAAGACTTTCATTTTTATCGGTGACTATTTTTTTATTTGTATTTTTAATTTCAATTTCATTTGGATGACTGTTGACATTTTTTCTATTTCATTAGTTGTTGATTTGCTTTAATCACTCCATTCATGCATTCATTCATTCATTCATTCCATGAGTTACTCATGCAATAGTAGTTAAAAATTAATTTCATTTTCAATTGGTTTCCATTACAATTGCAATTAGTTTGGTTTTTTTTATTAATTTTTTCCATTTTATTTTATTTTTTTTAATTATTTTCTGATCGCAAACGATAACAATGTGTCATAATAAATGAGAGCGTTATTTATATGGTATTTAATGTCAATAATGTTTATAAGAAAAAAGCGAAATTATTTACCAAAAAAAAATTCAAAACCAGCTAACACAACCTGCTGGCACAATATTTTAATTGCCCTTAAATACACTTTCTAAAAAAGGTTTAAATTTCAATTTTTTTTTAAATAAATAGGCAGTAAAAATATTCGTTTCAATTAAAATTTAGTGTAGATATGATCAGAAACACGTAAATTTAACTAAGATGCCGAAGAATTTTAAATAAAAAGGAATCGTAAATAAAAATTGAAATTATTTTAAAAATAAAAATTTAATTAAATTTAGTTTAACTTTTATCTTTAAATTAGTTCTTAATTAATCATAAGTTATCTATAAAGTAAAAACCGACATTAGATTGTTTTTATTTTAAAAAAATATTTACAAATTTAATTAAAATAAGTTTTAAAATATTTCATTCATGAGAAACGAGACAGATTTTTAAGAAACTTTTTCATGCCAATTTTTCATTTATTCTCCGATTTTTTTTACCAGAAGACTAATATTCGAACAACATCCATACATAATTGCTTATTACAACCCTTTCTAGCTTCTCATACCGCTTATGCTATGTGTGTTTGGTTTATACATGAGTAGCGAGACCATAGCTGCCAGATTTGATGATTTATCATCATTTTGACGATTTTGAGCTCCAAAAATATTATGTTAACGTTTTGACGATTTATGCCCTTATTTTGACTATTTTTAGAAATTAAAATTTTGATCCAGATTCTTTATTTTAGTACATTAAAAGCCACTTTAAGCTTTTTAATTGTTTTGCAATTGCTCTGTACAGGACGAAGTTTCGTCTAATTTCGCTACCAAGATGCTCAAGAACATGAGAGGAACCTGAGAGATTAGAATCTGTTAATATTTTGTTTAACGCTTCTTTAATTATATTATGCCCTGCAAGAAATGAAAATTTGTTGAGGTCTACTAATCGGTTTTTTATATGATGATTTCATCGATTTAGTCAAATGCTATCTAGTTCTTCCGGTCTAAAAATAAGAAATAGTTACACGGAGTTAAATCTGAAGATTAGAGCGAATGAAGTAGCGTAGCTAATTACGAATCCTTACAAAAATCTGTCCATATTGCATCTAGTTGAAGCAAGCCAGCGAATTTGTCGCTAAACTAAATACCTGGCCCTTTAGTCAGCCTAATTTCTCACACAGCCTATGTTTTTGTGTTATTTTTTTTTTTTTTTGAGGGGTGGGATTTTTAAGATAGTCTTTCATGACAATTTTTAATTTACTCTCAGAGTTTTTTGTCAGTAAGCTGATCAGAGGCAATCGTGGAAGAAGCATTCCAACTCTGTTTTATTGGATTTGTCTCACCGTCTATACTTCAACCCACTATCTTCTAGACTAGATCGACTACACATCGACGCCTCCATTTTATGACGTTTTAAGTGTACTTAGAACTTAAATACTGTCAAAATTTGGTAAAGAAGTTCCGTTCTGAAGTTATAGGGAAAAATCTACTTAGAATACGGATATAAGGAGTGCGCACAAAAAAAAAACTGGACATACACTTTTCGTTATAGAAATAAAATTAAGTGGCGGATTTTTTTCGTTTTATATTTCAATTAAAGTAAATAATATTTGAATTCTTTTGTGTATAAAATTTTTTTCTGACAAAAGTCTCAGAGCATCCAACTTTTTGAAACATTTTTCTACCAGACAAGTTAGGGTGTTTTAGAAAAATTCGTATTATTTTATCTCTCAATACTCAAAGACTCCTTATATTGTTTTATTCTTATCTTGGAAACTGTTTTTTGGTTAACACGTGCGAGCCTAGCAATCGTGGTGCTTCATTGAAAATTTCAATAATTGAGTGCCCATTTTCAAAAAACTATTTTTGCTATTGCAATGAAATTTAGCATGAGGATTTTGAAACAGATCACTAACAAAACTATGTAACGGTATTAATTTTTTTCCATTATGATAAAAGTTATAAGATTAAAAGTAGGCCCATTTTTTTTGGGCACACTCCTTAATTCGAAAAATGTACGATCTTATGATCATCATCGGTAAAACACAATAATAATCTCAAAGATACTGTCGAACATCCCCTCTGCAACTGCCCAGAGAGCTTGAGTTCTGTGTCGAGAGCCGACATCAAGGCTTTCCACAGATTCATTAGCAGCTTGGGCTGGTTGAGAGGTGCTAGGACTTCATAAGTGTAGTGGCGCTCTCACCCTCTTTTATTTTGTGTCTGTTTCTTTCTGTGTAATTCCTCCATTTCCCATTCTTCCTCCCCTTAACTACATTTCTATATCCTCTATTTCCTTCCTCTCCTAAGGACAATGTACAATGAGTCAATTTCGACCTCCGGGTACTGTGCTTGTCTTGACCGACAGGTGCACGTCCTCTAACCTAATCTCAAAAATCTTGATCTTTATATACACAGCTTATCCCAAATCACATACCAACATTCTCTTAAAATTTATAATTTTTATTTAAACGAAAATAGAAATTTTATTAAAACTATTCAACAAATTTCGAATTATTATCCCCTAATATTCCAAATTTTTGTGTTTTTGACAAAGTTTTCTGCCCAAATACTTTTCTTTTTCATCATGCAATCCGCCTGTTGTTTACTACACTGATTTTCTTGAATTCATAAAATATTCAAAATTTTATTTGTTTATTTTCTAAAAATTAAAAAAAAACAAAAAAATTTCAAATCTAATAAAATTCCGCTTATCATTGTTTTATGACTGGCAGTCGCATTAATTTCGGCGGCTTCACTTTTTTTTTATTTTTATTATTTCGTGTTGTTTGCGGGCTTTTAAAAATAATTTTTGTGGCTGCGTTAACGATTTATATTCGTAATAATGATGATGTTCGTGATCATCTTCATTATGGCAGAGACAAAGTAAAACAAAGATGGTAATGAACACGACATGACAGTGATCATGATCATGATCATGATTATGATTATCATCATTATTATTAACGAGATAGTGTTGCATCTGGTTTGAATTTAATCGTTTTGTTGATACAGTGACATTGTTTTGTGTGACTTTTTTTTTATTTTTTTAAGAGAAAACTTTCGCTTTTTTCTGTTCAAAACGGTATTTTTTTCTTTTTTGTTGATAGTTTTAAATAAAATTTTTAAGAATAAGTAAATGACAGTTAAACAATAAACAATTAAAAATTCATCAAAAGAAATTTTATTAATTCGATGCTAACAACACAACAAGAAAGGTTTTAAAATTCCTTATGCTGGTATTTAGAAAAAGTTTATTAATATTTTTAAAAGCTATAAATATTGTTTTATTGTTGTTTTTCTTCTACTTATTTTAAATACCATCACAAATTAAAAAAAAAATGTTTTTTTTATACCTTACAAATCAACCGATAACAGCAATACAAATTATTTGGCTGGCTGGCTGGCTTTCATATGTATTTCGTTATGACAATAAATACAGTTGCTGATACAGGCGGGGTCAATAAGCCCATAAAATGCTTATGATAGTGGTAAAACTGTAACTAGTTTTGGGTTTAAAATTCCAAAACTAAGGCAGCTAGCATAACAATGTAACTCTTCTCTTGAGCGCCATAATATTAACATTAAAACTACCATGGACGAGCCAAATGACCCATTTTGAACTTCTTGTCGGAATTTCTTGAAAGTAACATTATAACGTCGCCATTTGCCTCTACGACTTTTATTACAGAATATATCGAATGTGTTTTCCAAGATTTACTCCTCTCTTGTTAATTTATTTTAACGAGAAATCTATGTAATCTACCTTAAATACCGTAAGGGGTCATTTCACCCCCTTTGGTAGGAATAAGCATACTTGAAGTATCGGTAGTTTTAGTGTTAACAAACAAGGATGTTTATCATATAAATGCCATGGCAATAAAAAAGAACTGAATGCTCATTTATTAGCTAATAACTTTAAATGAAAATGTACTTTAAATTGATGCAAAAAGGCATATGAAGGCTGTATCCCTTAGATTATGATTCAAATATTTCCTTATCTAGTAGAAATATTTACGAATAATTTCATTATTTCGTTGACGGCAAGTTTAATATTGTGGAGACCTTAGGTAGAAGAAAAAATTTACAAAAATTTTAGAATCCATTTAGAACACAATTGATTTTGGTTGACTAAAAAGTTAATGAAATTGTGTAGAAAAGAAAAACGACCGACATATAATTATTTTGGATGTTGTAAGGGAACTAAACATTAGTTACAAAACAATAATCAATGCGTTGTAGGAAA
The DNA here is from genome assembly GCA_014635995.1 of Sarcophaga peregrina. NCBI lineage: Eukaryota > Metazoa > Arthropoda > Insecta > Diptera > Sarcophagidae > Sarcophaga > Sarcophaga peregrina. Next base: position 48,566,390 of record CM025793.1, read on the forward strand.
CTGAACACACCGAAAAACCCCGATTTTGCAGGCCTCATGAATTAACACTGAAAAACTAAATGAAACAAATTTCAATTTGAAATTGCTAAGGTAAAACGAAATAAAACCATTTGAAGATCGAAAGACTGCGGTTAATGAAAACTAATGATGATTGTTTGTTGGGATTGTCAGGAAATTACTCATTATAAGTTTCAACATCGATCGATTTTAAGCTGTATTGTAAACAATTCACGTGTAATTCATAAGTATTGTAAACAATTTAATTAAAATCAGCAGAAATAATCAAAGAAAAAATCTTCAATCATGAATAATCCAGAATACAAACATATTCAATCATCCATCTTCGTGCATGAATGCTGAAGATTCAAAATCGCTTAAAGATATGAGTTCCAGAACGTATGGCTATTATTGTGAATTGCATTTCTAATCAAAGGGCTATGGCGGGTTCTCCGACATTTTACAGAACATAAGTATGTCTAGTAGATAATGTGTTGGCATCATAATTTTCTCATACCTTTAAATCGATTGTCCATTAAACGCATTACATAAATAATTGGTCATTGCAACCCTTCAGTTAGGATTTCACCATAGCATCTCACACCACTTATGTTGTGTGCGTTAATTTTATCTATAAGTGGCAGGACCTACAGTTTGAAGTCGTCTCCGAACGACAGATTTTTTGAGAAGCTCTTCATAGCAGTTTTATTTACACTCAAATTTTTATCAGAAATCTGCTGAGAGGCAGTCGCCGAAGAAATATATTAATAAGCGAACATACTACCTACTAGACTACGGTGCAATGCATTACAGCATTTCTTATAGACCACTATGCTATTGAAAGGCAGACATGTATTCTCTCAAATGATTTGGTATTCCCACAAATGACTGTTGCCGAAACAATGGGTTTGAGGAGTATACAAAGACTATCTTTTTCTGTCAGCATTGATTAAATTATCGAAAATATAGGTTGCTGCAATAAAAATAAAATAAAAATTGCCACTATGGTAAAATTTATTTTGGAGTTTGATAGGTTTTCTATAAAAAAAGATTTAATCCTCGGATTGTATATTGATTGTGACATCAAAGTGAACCTTGGTGGGACTTTATTGTTTAATATGGTTCGCTGTTTATCCAACCTTAAAGAACGCAATTTTTAACTTTAGCTCCTTATGTGTTTCCATCTCTACAAGACTCGCTAAATATCAATTCCGTAAACGCTTGCAACACAAGAATATTCTCTGGTAGAATAATAACAAAATGTTATATGATAATATGATAATAATGAGTTAATAAAACTGAGTCGAAATATAATACGAATACGAAACCGAGCTCTCATGTAACGTATTATTAAAAGGAAGTTGAAAAATTTATTGGAAAAACCAAAGGCTTAAGACACAAACGATGGCGACTTTAAAGTAAAATATTTCTTTCAAGAATACATATTTGTTGCAAACATGCCTGGAATGATTGTCGCCACAGCCTGGTAAGTGGTGTGTTGATCAGGATTCAAAAAGAAAACATTTCATTGGTAACTTCCTCTCAGCAGATTTCTAGCAAACGCTCTGATAGTAAATATAAATTGCCATTAAACGTTTCTTAAAAACCGGTTGTTCGGAGTTGGCTTTAAACTGTAGGCTTTGACGCTCATGTATAATATTAATACACATAACATAAGTTATCTGAGAAGCTAGGTCGTAATCTTGGCTGTAGGGTTGTTATAACCAACTATGTATGTATGTACTCATGCACCCATATCCGCAGACCTCCTTACTCGGTTGACTGCTACGCGACGCAAAAGCGCTGCGTTTATTTGTAACGAAAATCGCATTTGCACTGCGAATTTCAGTGTAAAAATTTAGTCAAAAAGCTAAAATAAAATCAAAAGACGAGATCTGTAGGATCTATCTTTATACAAAGATTATTAAAATATTGTAGATTTTTTTATTATAATAATTAATTATAGTTTTCACGCAGTTTTCGAACGTTCTCACTAGAATCGCTTAGCAGTCAAACGGTTAAGTACAGTAAATTTTAATTTCTTTGTGGTTCGGAACATAAAAATTTTATGTTTAATAATAACAAAATGTTATACGAAGCCGCCATGGTCTAGTACGAAGTGTGTTGGCTTATTAGACGTAAAGCCGGGGTTCGAGTCCCAGACTAGACATCGAAATATAATACAAAAAGAATTTTTATGGCAATTTCTGCTCAGCAGATTTCTGGTAAAAACTCTGAGAGTAAATAAAATTCCAATGAAAAGTTTCTCTCAAAAATCTGTCGTTCGGAGTTGCTTTTAAATTGTAGTTCCCGCCACTTACGTATAAAACTAATGCACACATCATAAGTGATGTGAGAAGCTTGATCAATAATCCTGACTGAAAGGTTGTAATGTCCAATTATGTGTGTATATATACGAAGTAAATTTGGTTCAGTTAAACTCGTTTGAAATATAATACAGCGGTGCAAATTAAAACCGAAGCATTTCCAACATCAATGAAAAATTTCGTAACAAAACAAAAGACTTAAGACACAAACTTGAGACATGGTTTTAAAGTAGAACATTTACTTGAAGAATATTTATCGCAAAAACGTTAACAGAATTGTTTATTGTTTTAAAAGCAATTCCATAAGTTATTGCAAAATGTACGTTACGTTTTTACCAATTCATAACTATAACTAGAATGTAATTTTTTAATTGCTTTACTATGAAGCAATAAAAAAAATATTTGTTTTAAAGAAGACACACGTATAAATATGATTAATCGCCTAACAATTGTTGGCACAAACAACGGCCATTTGAAGTGTGGATTACAAAATGTTTGTGACCAAAAATAAATTGTTTTTAATTTTTTTTTTTTAATAGAAATTGTTAATAGAAAAATGATTACTTATGTATTCCTGATTAAAATTTTAAATCAAAAAATATTTTCATTAATTAACCATAACATATCACACACAAACACACACATACACACAATGTGTATGTGTAAATATTTATAAATTTTTCTTTTCTTTTTTTTCTTCTTTAATTTATGTTAATTAGTGTTTACCTACCTTAACATTTTAGTTTAATTTATTTGTAAAAAAAAAATAAGAAAACGAAAAGAAAAGTAATAAAGCAAACCAAAAAAAAAATAAAAAGAAAACCAAACGAAATAAAATGAAAGTGAAATTACTTTTTAACACGCACCCACAATTTAAAGCACTTTTGCTTTAGAGAGAGAGACTCCTTTTTGGTTGTATTTTTTGATTTCATTTTCATTTCATATTAAAATTTCTTAGCTTAACTTCTGGAACGTGCTTGCCAAGCATTGTACGGGGTTTTGTTTTTTATTTTTTTTAATTCAAAAATTAAAGCAAAAGCTAAGGAATTTCTTGTTTTCGTTTTTGTTTGTAATTTCTGCACTTCAGCTTTCATGGTCAAATTTTTTTGATTGACAACTTGGTATTGTTTTTGTTATTTTTATTTATTTTTTATTGTTGTTGTTATTGTTAAATTAATTTTCTTTTTTATTTTGAACTCATGGTTGCTTTTCTTCTGTATGAGCATTAAAAAGTAGTTTTTAAACGTTTGTCGTGGCTAGTGGTTGTTGGTCAGTGTTTCAGTGTTCATTAGAGCTTGAATTAGAAATTACTTATTATTTATTTCATTTTATTTCTTTATTTTTTATTTTATTCTCTGTTTTCTTCAGTATAAAATTTCTAAAAAAATCTTTGGAACAATTTTATTTAACAACAAACGTAAGTAATTTAAAAAGTTTTTTTCCAAAAGCAACTAAAATCCAAGAAAAATACAATAAATTTCTTTTTTATTTCGTTTTGATTTAAGCACAAAAAAATCTATATAAACAAACAATAAAACAAATTGTCTAACATTAAGAAAAAGTGGTTTTTTAATAGCTCGAGTTTTCAAATTTAAACGCCCTTCATGTTTGTGATTTCCAACAAAACAGATTTCCAAAGAAAAACAAGCAAAAAAAAGGAACATCCTAAGTAGTGGTATTTAAAATTGAAAAGAATTTCATAAGACTAAAGACTTAAGGAACGAACTTCTTTTCATTTACTGTCTTAATTGACTTTGTTCCACCGAAAACCAAACTCGAATAGAGGAAATAAAACCTAACTTTAAAATGCAAATATCGCCAAAAAAAATTTTACCACACATTTTTCCCATGTATCAGGCAATTTGAGGTTTCAATGCAAATAAAACTGTTTGTCTTTTGAAGCAAACCAATTAGTCTACTTTCTGTAGGAATCTATGTGCAGTTCAGTCAAAGCGTGTTGTCCACATCAATGTAAATAAATAGCAGTCGAAAGGAGCCAAGTCTGGTAATGCTTTTATTTTGAACCGATTTTGCATTTTCATGTTGCAAAATTGTGTATCCTACCGTGTCTTGTATCTCATTCTGCTCGTTTTTAGAACAGTATATACAAACATACATAATTAATCATTACAGCCCTGCAGTCTGGATCACCATCTAGTTTCATACACCACCATGTTGTGTTAATTTTATACAGAAATGACGAGATATTTTGAGAAACTTTTCATGACAGTTTTTCTTTCTTTCAAAGTTTTGGTCAGAAATGTGCTGAAAGAAAAACACCAAAAATTTTATTTTGCTTTAATTTCGTTTAGTTCAAAATGTTTAAACCAGATTTTAAACGGTAGCATCACGTCTAAAATACACAGTAAGGTTCTATAATGTATGTCTGTCTACAGGGAATATCGATTGTCAAAAGCCTTTCTTGAGGAAATTTATTTGCCGCTACCATTATTTGTTCACTTACTGGCCTTATCGATCAGTAGTGAAACTAAACTTCCTTTATGCTGTTCACGTTCGATATACTGTACGCAAGCACCATTTCCACTGCCAACCCAATAGACAGAGACTACACATGCAGTCACAGACCTGATTACCAAAGTATTCCGAGTAAGGCATTATTTGCTACCAACATTTTATTATTGATGGTCTTCTACTTTTTTTTTATAAAATCAGCACTCAAGGGACGGCCCTACTCATGCAGTGCATTGTGCAGGCTTTAAGAAAAGTGGAAAGAGGGAAGATGCGAAAGGCAAGAAAACGAGTTGGTACTAGGTGACTATAAAATGGCCAGTGCCATACCTTCACCATTAGACAGTCTACAGCAATCGTACCCAAGAAGCCCGCAGTTTCTCACACTAGTTATATTGTGTGTGCTAATTTTATAAATAATTGGCGGGACCTACAGTTCAAAGCCGACTCCAAATGACAGATTTTTTGAGAAACTTTTCGTGACAGTTTTTGCTAGAACTCTGCTGAGAGGAAATCATCGAAAAAATACTTTTCGTATTTTTTATTTTGATGTCTGGCCTGGGACTCAAACCCTGGCTTTACGTCTAATAAGTCAGTACACTACCTACCGGCGACTTAAACTGAAGTGATGATAGAAAGACTAAATGCAATTAAATTCTGGCTTAGCGTGGACTATGCATGTGCTGCAATTCGAATAAGATAAGAGATCCATCTAAGGCAATAATGTAGTTCCTTATAATATCTATGCAAAGAATTTGATTTCAGAATTAAAAGTCTGGTGTCTTATCAATGACGATAAGTTGTAGTCTGAATGAGAGAAATTTTTTCCTTTAGGATCGGTAGTTACGATTAAATTTAACACTGATTTTCTGTTATACCTTTAAAGCCGCATTTCACGATTGGTTCTTCGGTTTGGCATCTGTCAGTTGGTCAATTCACAATGGTTTAGGAGGTAGTGTGTTGGCTTATTAGACGTAAAGCCTGGGTTCACGCCCCAAACCAGACATCGGCGATTTCCTCTCAGCAGATTTCTGGTAAAAACTCTGAGAGTAAATAAAAAAATTGATTAAAAAGCTTCTCAAAAATCTGTCGTTCGGAGTCGACTTTAAACTCTAGGTCCCACCAGTAATGGATTAAATTAATATACAGAATTTATATAAGTAGTATGATAAGTTCGATTGTAATCCTAACTAAAGGCTTGTAGTGATTAATTAAGTAAGTGAGTGTTTATGTATTCAGAGAAACCTCTTTCTCATAGCATCTAAATGTATCGATATTATGATTATTTCTACGGTTAAAGGTCTATTAATAAAGTATAAATAGTAAAAAAAAACTATTACCCAGCCAAGGATATTATGGGAGCAAAAGGAAAAATTAATTTAATTTGAATAACTAGTACACAATGCTTTTGTCTATTCATTTAAAAAGAAAACGATCTTTATTTATAAGCTCTTAAAGGATGCGGAGGAAGACTAAAGGATGAATAGCATTTAATTTAGAAAGTAAATGTTATTGCTAATAACTTGATTTAGTGTTAGCTTTCAATTTAAAATTTTCTGGTCTTAGATGGTTATTAGCATTAAATTTCAACAAAATTTGGGTCATATTGATAAACAATGATTAATTGACAATAATTTCTATTTTTATGAATTGATAAAAACTACTTTACAGATTTCAACGGCATTTCTTCATTTTCATTTTCAAATGAAATGTATAAAGTTGTCTGCCTCGTTTATTAAGATTACAAAATTGCTACCATTTTTGCATTTTTTTTTTGCATTTTTTCAACAACTTTTTGCTACAAAATGACTCCATAAATGTAAGAAATATTTGTAATTCATTTACTTTTTATAGACATCTCTAGTACGTACATATGTATGTGTGTATATGTATATAAGTAGATATGTGTGTAATGTAGTATGTATTCAAATATAAAAGTCCATTGATTTTTCGTTTTTCTGTTTTATGCCTAATGCTTGTTGTACCCCATAGATGTTGGGTAGCATTGCATTCGTTTCAACCAAAAAAAAAAAATGTAACAACAAATAAAGAGTGATTGCGTTGCAAGTGCAAAATTTATGGCAACAAAAAAACAAAAAAAAATTTCTTTCTTTTGTTGCGTTTTTTTTTCTGCTTTTCTCATCTCTAGTGATTTCGTTTTAAAGCCTCTTTTTTTGTTGTTGTTGTAGTAATCGAAGCAATAAATTTGTGGCTTTTTTTTCTTTTTCGTCTTCTTTACAAAATCCCTTGCAACATACAAAACAAGTCATTGTTTAATAGCAATTTTTCCTTTTTTTCTCTTTGAAAATTTGTATTTCTTTTCTTTTCTTATAAGGCATACGTAAGTATGTACGTATCTGGCAACAATGCAAAATGTATTCATTGACGTTCATTCATCTTATTCATTTATGCTGCCTGCAAACAATTGTTGTGCAGTGATAAACCAAACCAAATCAAATCAAACTAACTCAACAATTTTCATATTTTGCTTATAAGCAAATCATAATATTTTGATTTCTTCAATGCTTTTTCTTGATGTTTTTTTTTATTTTGCATGGAATGATGTTTTAATATTTTTAATGAAATTATGTTTGTTTGTAAGCAAAAAAAAAAATTTTATGAGAGTCCAATCACCTCAATTTAAGCTTTGTTACAATAAACAGTAATCTTCGGTAATATTTTGTAATCTCATAAGTTTTATGTTGTTTTTGTTATTTCTATTACAATTTTACTTTCAATTCAGTTTAGTCACATTAAATCCAATAATATTTGCATAATGGTTTACGTTTTTTTGGTTTTGGATTTTGCTGCCAAAGTACTTATTGTGTTTTAAGCCTTTGCCATACATGTTTAAATATATTTACATACATTCATACCTATATAACTGGTTATTAGAATCTTTTAGCCAGGATTACAATCTATCCCCTTACACCACTTGTTTTCTGTGTGCTAATTTTATACATGAGTGTCGAAACTAGCAGCTTAAAGTCGACACCGAATTTTTCTTTACTCCGGCAATTCTATTTCACTCTCAGAGTTTTAGCTAGAAATCTGCTAAAAGAAAGTCGCCGAAGAAATATTTTTTCGTATTTTCTTTTTGTTGAAGATATCTAACCTGAAAATAATAAATGAAAATAAACTGAAGTTGTCGTGAAATGTTTCTCAAATATCTGTCGTTCTGAATTGGTTTTAAACTGGACGTGCTGCCAGTAATCGATAATTTAAGAGAATTATTATATGTGTGAGTTATTTTTATAAATGAGTTTTGAGTCGCACAGTCGACTTATAACCCCAGATTATTTTTTTGAGACACGTTTAAATTGTTTATTAACGCTCAGAGTTTTACCAGAAATCTACTAAAAGGAAGTCGTTGAATTAATATTTTTAACCGTTTAACTGCTAAGCAATTCTGGTGAGAACGTTTGAAAACTGTTTGAAAACTACAATTAATTATTATAATAAAAAAAATTCTACAAAATGCTATATATTAAGCTTAATAAGGTCTTCTTCTTGTCTTTTAATTCTATTTTTCCTTTTTGACTAAATTTTTATGCGGAAATTCACAGCGCAAATGCGATTATCATAACAAATACGAAACGGTTAATATTTCATTTTGTTTGGAGAACTCTCAACTAGGGTTTGAACCGTGATATCATGTCTAATCACTCAATACACTAACTACTAGACTATGGCGAGTATCATTCTATGCATAGTTGCTACAAATATCCTTGAAGAAAATGTACCTTAAAACCTCCAAGTTTGTGTCTTAAGTCTTTGGTTTTTTTAAATAAATTCTTTAACTTCTTTTCAATAATTTTTCTACATAAGTGTTCGGTTCCATATTGAATTTTTGTCTTTATTTCAAACGAGTTCTATTTAATAAAATATTTGTCGTATAGCATTTTGTTATTATTGCACCAGAAAATTTTTGAGCGGCAAACCTCTATTGAACTGACAATTACTTCGTTTAGAGAGTTTTGTAGAGGTAGGAACACGTGACAAGCTAAAATTAAAAGATTAGGGCTATAAGATTAATTGTATAGATACAATCTTACAATCTATACCATTGCATCTATACAATCTTATCTATAAGCGGACCATCTAGAACTTGAAACTACGTCGACTTTAAAGTTTTACAGTAGACTTTAAAGCGTTGGAGTTCATACATAAATAACATCATGCGACAGGGAAAATACACCCGAGTAACTACATAGTCCTCGTTGTTCAGTTAATTGAATAGAACTCAAAAATGCCTTTTTTATATTTCTCTTGTTGGAAAGGGGAAAGATGGACCTTTAAAACATTATACTATCTATTATTCGACTTAATATGCTATGAGATTTAATGAGGTAAACTTGAAAAATTCGAATTTTTTTCATATTTTTTTAAATTTGTCCATTCATAGTAGCAAACTTTACTTAAAAAATATGAAATAATTGGTAACACTCTGAAAGTGCATTATCTTGCGAAGAGATTGACACTTTGTTTAATCAAATCGGACACAAATTATCGCACTTATTATTTAAAGAGTCTAACAGTCGAGTGATAGTTTTTATGTCTTAAGTCCCCTAAAATTGCTTTGGAATTAGGAAAGACAAATCAGATTCGATATTTCCATTAGAAAAACGTTTCATTTGAATAGTTAAATGATGAGACCTTTAGATAAATAAAATAATTTTCAAAAACATTGGAACATAATGTCGCGTGAAGGCGCCATAGTCTAATAGATAGTGTATTGGCTTATTAAACATGAAGCTACGGTTCAAGATGGGAGATCTCAAACAGAACGAAATATGTAGAAAATATTTCTGGGAAAGATTCTAATACTAAACGAAATTATCATGAATAGTTCCTCATAAATCTATCGTTCTATTATAACACAACATCAATAGTGTTTGAAGATAGGTCGTAATCCTGACCGAAGGGCTGTAACCAATTATGTTATGCAATATTACGTTTTAACATTCATTTAGAAACCCTGGTACCATCGAATTCTGACCGCCAGTCGCCGTGCTCTAGTGGGTAGTGTGTTGGCTTATTAGACAAAAGGCCCGGGTTCGTATCCCAGGTCAGACAACAAAACGAAAAATATTTCTTCGGCGACTTCCTCTCAGCAGATTTTTGGCAAAGACTCTGAGAGTAAAAATTGCCATGAAAAGCTTCTCAAAACTCCGTCGTTCGGAGTCGACTTTAAACTGTAGGTCCCGCCACTCTTGTATAAAAATTAACGCACACAACATAAGTGGTGTGAGAACCTAGGTCGTAATCCTGACTGAAGGGTTGTAATGGCCAATTATGTATGTATGTATGTATTGTATTAAACTCTTAAAAGGTAGTTCAATGGTTCCTTATGAACTATAAGTATCAATGGAAATAAGATTTTGAAACCAAAACGATTGTGTTTTGTGCTGTGATTGCATTCTAATGGATGATGATATTGTTCAGATCACATCCGCGAATTTAACTAAGAACAATTGAACATGATATATGAAGAGCACTTGCCAAGCTTTTTGTTAATAAATTTGTTATGGATAGCCGTAGGAATGAAATCTTAAAATGCAAACGAGTTTGAAAATGTCCAACAATACAAAATCCCCTTCAAAACAATTGTTAAGGAAACTAATCATCTCTCCGTTAACATAATTCATCTTAAAGTTTTAATTCTACTCCGAAAAGTATCAAAAATTTATAAGTTATTTGCACTCCTTTTAAAAAAATATTTAAAGAAAAAAAAGCATCTCTTCAAACGGAAAACTATATCCTCCATCAAGTTTTAAAATAACCGCATTTCCATTCAAAATACTTGGCAAAAACCCCATCCGCTTTCAATAGCAAAATACATAGTTTTTTGCATTGGAAATTATCATTGGCTATACGATTTGAATTTCCTGGCGAAATATTTTTGCCTTTTTTTTCTAAAATAAAAATATTAAAAATACACTTGCGCTTAAGTTTATTGTCATTTTTTTTAAGTGTCTTAAAGCGTTTTAAATATTTTATTTAATCGCTTAAACGTATGTATGTGGACAGACAGACTGTGGGAAAAAATAAAACATTTCATGACACCGTAATAGAAAAAACAAAAAAATCAACTCTTCAATGGAGCTACTTTAGACTGTTCAGTTTATTCACTGTATATGCACTTTAACTTTAAATTGCAAATAATTTAGCCACAGCATGTCTTGTAGTAGTCTTGGTAAGATCTAGAAGTGGCCACATTGGCAAAAAACGCAATACCAATACAATGACTCATACAGCACTGGAAAGAAATCAAAACCTAATACTTGTAAGTGCTTAAACTAAAACAATACATGCAGCTGCTGTCTGTCTTAAAGTTGCTGTTGCTACGTTTAAAGCAACAAAACTAAGATAAAAAGTCCAACTAAATAAATTCTAAGGGGTTGGGTGTCTTTACAAGATGGTATAAATAATATAGGCAAACAAAAGACTTAAGACACACACTTTTGCTTAAACTGAAGCAAGGAAAGTTAAGTTATGACTTAGCAGCGTTCTAGTACGAACACTACGAGTGTATAAAATTGCCATGAAAAGTTTTTCAAATCTCCCTTTCGGAGTCAACGTTAAACTGACGACACCGTCAGGAATAAAATTAAAATACACAACATGGATGGTGGTGTGAAAAGCAATGTCGCAATCGTGATTAAAGGGTTGTAGTGGCCAATTAAAAAAGTAAAAGTGATTGAGTTAAGTTACTTTATATTCTATTAGCTTTGTTTACAGAGTGTAATTATTTCTTAAACATTAAATAGTTATTGTCCAGATCAGTGATAAATGATTTCAATAACTGACGCTCGCGCATTCTGTTAGGAACCATGAAAAACGTAAAACAGCAATTTTTAAGTTGTTCAGTCTGTGGGGAAGTACGTAGCCGTGTTTTTCTATAAGAATTTTGAGATTTATACTGCAGTGTAGCCTTTGCAATTTTGTTGCTAGATTTAAATGCATGTATGTCCAATCCATTCAAACTTTCTTCTCAGGATATCACACTGAAGTATTTTGTGGTTCAAAGCTCATAATTATTTTCATTGGTTTTTGGCCAGAAACAACGTACTACACTGTATAAGAGTAAATCGGCTGGTAAACGGCAGAGAAGATATTCTGTGGTCTCCTCTTCTCCCTTGACGTTAAAGCTTCTGCTGAAGTCGTTGTGAGGTATTTCCAGTCTCTATACACCAGATAAGATATGAGACTCTTAAGATGCCATCTAGTCAGGTTTAATGTTTAATATTGTTCTGTTTCTGTCCATATCGGACCAGAACTGTCTAGATGCCATATGTTGTTATTATATGAGCTCCAGGTTTCGCCACAGTATAGAACTAACTAAAGGCTTAATGCTCTTGTTATGAGCTTGTGTCTTAACGCTTTGCCCATAGCTTCTGTGAGAGAACAATTGCAAAGTTAAATATTAAAATTCTGTCATACGTTGTACTTTTTAAGCACTCTCTAAATGATAGCAACGCAGGCTAAGAAACTTATAGTAAATCACACTCAAATAACTACTACAGCAACTGTAAAGGTACCGAGAAGATGTTAACTTTTAAACATTTTTAACGTGAATTTATGATAGAAGAACTTTGAGACTGACTGACTGAAGAACAGTCTCGACAAATAACTTTGACTAATGCATAAGGAAACAGTGAAGCAATATTTCTTTTAAATTTCCTTTTGGTAAAATTCCTTAGGTTTGAATTCTAGCATATTTGATTACTTCACCACAGCGCCTAACTCAAAATTTGGGTGACTCAATTGGACACCGAGTGTCTATGAACGACAAGACAACCTCTCCTAACCATATAATGCTTCGTTAACGGCTTGACTTATTTTCGCTCTAAATATTTCGTGGAGATTTAACTAGTAATTCTTCAGCCAGATTCAAATAAGCCCAATCGGCAAAAGGGTATACAATCTTCAGCTATCAATATTTTAAAGATAGGATCACTTTGAAGAATTTGCTTTGTGCTTTAAAGACAAAGGCTGACACATTGAAAGGGACTATGAGTAGATATTCCACGTCGTCTGTAAAATTTTCCTCAAAAGTAGCAGAACCGGCTTCTATGCGCAGATTTCTGCGAGTTGTTGAAGGCTTTGTATTGATGGCAGCAAAATTAATTAATAAGTGCACCAATGGCTGTCAAATGGACTTAGGGGTCTATGAACTTTGCAGATTTATATTTTTCAAAGTTAATTTAATACTATTTAAACAACTTTTTCTGACGTTAAATAATTCACGATTACTTGACAAGCCACACTGAACAAAAATATCAAAAGGCATTAATAGTAGTCGTCGTAGTCCAATAGGTAATGTGTTGGCTTGGCTATACATATGAGGCCTCAGTTTAAATCCCAAGTCAGACATCTTCATCAAACCCAAATATGAAATACAAATTTGTCTACGGCGACTGTCTCTCAGCAGATTTCTGGCGAAAACACTGAAAGGAAATAAAAATGCCAGGAAAAGTTCCTAAAAAATCTGTCGTTAGAAGACGCCGTTAAATGTTGAACAAATTTTTGGTCACAAAAATTGGGTTTCACCAGGACGACTGTACGTGCCACACAGCCGAAACTACACTCGATCTTTGCGCCCTGTTTTTGAAGATCGCTTTATCAGCCGGAGAGCTGATGTCGTGTAGTCACCTCGGAGCTGCGATTTGACACGCTTGGACAAAGATAAGTGTTACTCAAATAAGCCAGAGGCAATTGACGCTTAAAAGGGCAATATCCGTGAAGCCGTTGGTGAAATATAGCTCCACACAATCGATTATGTTCTTAAAATTGGACCGATCGTGTAGGCTACTGCATGGCCAGCCGAGGCAGCCATTTGAGTGAAATTATTTTCCATTATTAACCGGAAGGATTGTACTTACAAATAACAAAAGAAATTTGAGAAAATATTCAGTAGTTTTTTTTTTTTAAAGCGTTTTCAAAAAAAAAAAATATTTAGCGGATCCTTTACATGTGTATCAAGACCTACAGTTTAATGCCGTCTTGGAAGGCCATTTTTTTTAGGAACTTTCCATGGCAATTTTATTTCATCGCCGTAGACAAATTTGTAATGCTTTTAAAAACTTTGTCGTAATCCTAATAGAGGGGATTGTAATAATCAATTATGTACTCGTAATGTTTATATGAACTACAATTCAAAATTCTTGTCTAAAATTTTTAAAATTTTAGTAAAACCTTCCGCCTTATTTTTTAGCCTCTGCAACTGTTACAGCTTAACTCATGCAATTTATTGTTTTACTTTTTAAGTTGTTTTATTAATGCTGCTGTTAGTATTGCTTTTTGTTTTGTTTTTGTAGTTGTACCACAATGTTTTAAGAATTTAATGCAGTTTCTTGCCATAATTTGTATTTCATTTGTAGTTTATGTAGGTTTTCTCTGCAATTGTTTTGTGGTCTACAAGCAATATGAATCAAAAGTGAGATCATGATTATATTCTAGTTAAATACTTAAGAAGTAGAAAAAAAAACTGAAAACTGAATTACATGAACACGTTTCTTTCGATTTTTGTTTTATACTTTATAAATATTTATAAGAATTCAAAAAAAAAAAACAATAGAAAATAGAAATAAAAACAGCGGATGTTATTGAAAACTTCTGGCTAAGGTCGTCAAAGTCTAGGCAACAAACGAATATTAATAATGAATGAAATAATATTTGTTGCTTGCAATAATAAAGGAAAAATTATTCAATAATTATGAAAAAAGACTTAAGACTTAAGCCTGTTAACACCAAATTTTCAATTTTTAATTTCGAATCATTAAGAATTCTGTCTAAAAAAGTATAGCAAAACCGTAATTAAAGTAATTTAACATGCATTACATAAACAAAAGACTTAAGACACATACGTACTTTATTTCCTAACACCTAAAATGTTTTTTCTGTTTCAATTCATTGTTTGTTTCTTAAAATGCATACAAAGTTGTAATTAAAGAAACATTTTGCAATTTTAAAACTAATTCAAAAGACTTAAGACACATACATACGTACATAGGACTTGTTCTAACCATAAGTGGTAATTAAAATGTTGCATAAACTGCATATTTATTAGAAAATAACAGTTCTTTAGCAAGAAAATTTTGGTTTCCTCTTTTGTTAATTGCCTGCTCTTTGCTAAACGATGTTAATTGCCTTCTTTGCTTAACAAACAAAGAATGCAGCCTACAGTAGTCTACAAAATGATTTCAAAATGAGAATATTTTGGAGTGAAAAAAAAATATTTGAAATTCTAATAGACATTGTACGCATAAAATATGAAATATTTCAAAATTGTTTATAAGCATATTAAAAAAAATTACTTTTTGAATCCTAAAATTATAGATAAACGGTTGAAAGATGGCTGTTTTGGAAGAGTATTGTTTAAATAATTCATAACACAGGCTTGTTTTAGAAAATATATTCTGAACTTGTGAAATACATAAAACAAAGCATAATTATTATTCATACTTCAGCTACATAATATTAATAAATAATTCCTATTGAAAAAATGACAAGTCTTTCGGATTGATGTTGTCTTCCTTTGTAAGTAAATTTCATTTTAATTGCAGTATTGTAGGCATTTCAAGAATGATTCTGGGAAAATTAATCTAATCCTTGATAAATTTAACCCATAAAGTGGTATAAATATTTGAGAAAGAAATATACATACATTCACAATTACTCCTTAATTTTATAAATGAGTGGAGGGCCCTACAGTTGAAAGTCGATTCCGAACGACAAATTATTTTTAGAAGTTTTTCATAGCAATTTTATGTATTTTTAGAGTTTATGCCAGAAATTTTTTTTATTTCAATTTATAAAAATTGTCTGACCTGTGTTTTGAACCGTGACCTCACATCTAATAAGCCAACACACTACTTACTAGACTACGACGACTTCAATTTTCCTTAATTCCACCACACATAACTAATTACCTTTCTACGAAGCTTCAATCCGCTTAGTTCATGATGTTCATGACGCAAATCTTCTGAGAGGAAATCACCAAAGAAATATTTGTTCATCTAATCATTGAATCGAGGGCCCTCCTTTCAGTGACAAAAATTATTTGATGGCATCGAAGAATGCAAAAGCCCTATAAAACTAACTAAACTAACTAACTAACTACCTAAATAGTTTATATTCTTTGTTTTTGCTAGGATGACAGCTTTGCCAACAGGTAGACAATCAAATTAAAGTTAAATATAAATTTGCCTTGCCACAAAGGGAATTAGTAAAATCTACTCCACACAGTATGCTAAACACAATCTTAAATCTAGTAGGCATTCCAAATATAAGCTCAAAGGCAATCTTGCTAGAGAAGGCAAATTTGGAAAATTTTTTATTTTATTTACGCAACGCCTTGATGTAGAGACTCAGGGAACCATGGAAGACTGCATAACCACTCTCGAGATGTTACTTCTTACAAATCTTATAATCCTTAAGCCAGAATTACGATCTAGCTTCTCAGGCCACTTATGTTGTGTGATTTGATTTTATAAATGAGTAGCATTGGCGAATTCCTCTCAGCAGATTTCTGGCAAAAACACTGAGAGTAAATAAAAATTGCTAAGAAGTTTTACAATTGAATAACGTTTCAATCATATCCATTCAGGGACTTACTTAGATAAGCAAAGGAGTCTAGACACAAGGACCATATTCATGGTCCAATATAGCGACGATAAACTTCAGGGCAGCCATAGTCTGATCTTCATATGATAGCCAATACTGATGTTATCTACACTGGTTAGTGGAGGTTATGAAGTTTCTTAGATTATGAGAGTGAAGCGTTTTATTTTTGAATTTTTTTTTTTTAGGGTAGGGGGTGGGATGACCCCTACTCAAGCAGTGCATTGTGCAGGTTTTTTAGGAAAGGTGGAAAGAGAGAGGAAAGATGCGAATGGTAAAGGAAACGAGTTGCAGGTGGTGACTATAAAATGGCCAGTGCTATATCTTCACCATTAGACAGTCTACAGCAATCGTCCCCAAGAAGCCCACAGTTGCTCAAACCACTTATGTTGTGTGCGTTAATTTTATGCAGAAGTGGCGGGACCTACAGTTTAAAGTCGACTCCGAACAACAGATTTTTGAGAAACAAGAAGAGAAAGAGAAGAAATCGCCGAAAAAAATACTTTTTGTATTTGGAACTCGAACCCTGGCTTTACGTCTAATAAGCCAGGCTAAAGTAAAACTACTCCTCTATAGAGAAAAATAAATTTTGTTTAAATTTTTAAATATCATGTAAGATTTATTTGAATAAAGTGTACACAATTTCTTCATATTGCCTCTTTCACAAGCTTCTTTTGTAATTTTTTACATACAAAAAATGTACATTTTCTAGACTCTAATGCAACAACAATTTATCAAAATTCGAATTTATTGGCAATTAATTTA
Organism: Sarcophaga peregrina; assembly: GCA_014635995.1. NCBI lineage: Eukaryota > Metazoa > Arthropoda > Insecta > Diptera > Sarcophagidae > Sarcophaga > Sarcophaga peregrina. The sequence goes on from CM025793.1 coordinate 48,583,573, forward strand.
AAAAAAAAATATGTTTTTGAAATACCAAGCAAAGTTTATTTGTAGTGGAAAACTTCCTTGAATAATGCGTGAGATTTAAATCAGCGTAAACGGCCTGTCATAAACATGCAAAATACCAAAAAAAATTTTTGGTTTTTTTTTAACTTCAATTTAATTGGAGCAGACATACAGGTAAAGCATACTAAGTGTGCAATTTCAAATGCTAAGATGTGTTAAAATTTCTTAAAACATTACTTTAAGCGATCGTCATAATATAATGGCTTGAAAAAATTTTTTTGGTTTGAACCAGGCTAACTACTAAGTAATCAACATATAAATTAGACCAGATTATAAAGGTATGACTATAATATAAATTAGTTTTTTTGGAAAAAAAAAATTTTTATAAAATTTATTGGAGTTTTATTGCAAAGTTTTTTTGTTTTTGCTTCATTTTGAAATGCGTAACAACATAAACGTGTATTGCATTTCTGTGCTCTTATTTTCATAAAAAAATTGTAAATTGTTGTTGTTGTTTTTTTATCTTAAATTTGCCATCATCATCGCAATATTTCTTGTACATATTGAAACTGAAAGTGTAAAGTAAAAAAAAAATTAAAAATAAAAGCATAAGAAACATTGTGTCTCTAAAGTAATTGAAATTTTCGTGAAACACACTAGACATTAAAAACGTGTGCTTTAGTATGTTGTTTTAATTTTAAATTATTTCTCTTTCGTTTCTTAATTTAATGTTTAATAAAACAAACCCATAGTCACAGGCTAAATTATGCAATTTTCAAACATTTCTTGACAGCTTGTCAAGTCTGGTATCGAAGTATCAAAACAAAAGACTTAAGAAACAAACTTTATATCATATTATATGCCTTGAGCTATTTCTTTATAAACACAAAATGCTTGGAAAGGAAATATAACCTTGTGTATTTATTTATTTTATAAGGATTGTTTGTTTTAAATTAAAACTAATAAAAATTTTAAATTCATTTCATATGCCATTTATACGACTTCTTTGGAATGTTAAAAAAAACAAACAAACAAACAAACTTCCCAACTATCCACCCACAATTGCATTTAACCGAATTAAAGTTTTATAAAAAAAAAACTTTAAAATCCCATCAATTTGTTTCAATGGTAACAGTCTGTTGTGAGTGGTTGTTTTAAATAATTGTGAGATTTGTTTAACTAACTTCTATTAACGTAAATATTATTTCTATTAATATTTTAAACAAAATAAAAATCAATAATTTTCATAAATTTTTTTTATTTTCTTTTGCAGATTAATTTCATTTGATTTATTTACACAAGACAGCGCTTTGGAAAGAAAGGTAAGTTTATTCAATATTAAAAAATTTTAAATTATTTTAAAACATAACCTAAAAACGTTAACCCTTGGTGGAGTAAAATTTTTAACATTCGTTCCAACGCTTCAGTCAGTACCTGTCATACGTTCATAACTGGTCATTACAACACTTCCATCAGGATAACGATCTAGTTTCTTACACCACTTTATGTTCCGTGTATGTTAATTTTATACATGAGTGGCGAGATTCACAGTTCAAAAACGATTTCGAACGACAGATTTTTTTGAGAAACTTTCCATGGCAATTAATTTACTCTCAGAGTTTTTGCCAGATATCTGCTAAAAGAAAGTCACCGATGAAATGTTTTTCATATTCCGTTTTCTTGGAGATATCTGACCTGGAACTTAAATCGTGGGTCACGTCTTATAAGCCAACATACTACCCACTGCACTGCGGCGACTCCACTTAAAGATGTATCAAACGTTAATCCTTGAACAGAAAAGTTTATGCATATGATTCAATGTTTAGTAACTTTCGTTTTGATTTTGGTGTGATTGCTTCATCAATGTTCCTTCCATAGTAACTTATCAACTTTTAACCTTTATAGCGCAAGCCATCAATAATAAATCGACCGTCTATTAACGCGTATAAAGTGCTGAGTGTCGGAGTGTCGACTACTGCACAGTTTTATTTTAAGTCTCTGTGCAAAGTAAAGCGCTATATTATTTTATTTTTTTTCTTAATTTTATTGTACAAAAGCAAAAAATTTTGGAAATATAATAAAATTTTAGAATCAGTTTATATTTGTTCGAATTGGCCACCTTTAATAAGAATTATGGCCTTCAAACGGCCGACAAAGCTATCACAGGCTGCACAAAAGTGGCTCTGCGGTATTTTGGCCCATTCCTGGGGTAGCGCTGTCTTGAGATGATCGGCACTTTGGTATTTTTTAGTGAGAACCGTACTCTCCAAAATGCCCCAGACGCAAAAGTCTAACCGATTGAGATCCAGAGATTTTGGTGGCCTGTGTCTTAGAAATACAGCGAGGAACTCCTTTTCAGGCCATTCTTGGTTGACACGAGCTGAGTGCGATGGTACTGAGTCCTGTTGGAATGTCCATGCTCTGCAGCCGAAATGTTTGTCTGCCCAGGGCTTCAATACTGTCTGTAAGACATTTTACCGATAATATTCGGCATTTATTTTGACCCCACGGTCGATGAATACGAGCGGGGAGTGACCATATGCTGCCCACACCATTACCAGCGGCGTCGCTTGAGTTCTGGTGGCCAATCGCAGACGTAAATTTTCAGCTAACCTCTTTGGCAGGTAAACCCGAATATTTTGTTTGTTCACAAACTGCTCAATTTTGAAGGGCTTCTCATCGGAGAAAACCAAATTCGATAACTGGCCACTTTCGTGCAAGCGAATTAACTCCTTGATTCTGTCCAGTCTAACTTTCTTTGTCCATCGGTCAGCTCTTGCACTTTTTGGAACTTCAATGGCTTTACTCTAAGCTCATTTTTCAATAAGTTTTGCTTTCGTTCTCGCGATCTGTTCAGCTCACGAGCAATTTCTCTACCAATGCGGCTTGGATTTCGATTAAATCTGGCCTTCCGTTGTTACCGGTTTTTTCGTCCACTTTTTGGATGCAACGCAACACTGCTAGTATCACGGTAACGAGCAATGGTACGAGAAACAAAAGATTTATTCACATTTAAATGCTGGATGGCCACCTTTGGTTTTCTAGCCAAATATAAAGCAATCACACTATCACGCTGTCATTCCATCACGAATAACTTTTTTTCTGAATGCAATAGATCAAAATGCTTTTGTAAGCTTGTAAATAATAAAATGCACTGTCACTGGAATAAATCTATCAGCTGATAGACAAGCGGTTTACAAATGATAACAACCTGAAGTCGATTGCAATACATATCAGCCACCCTGTACTGTACCTTATTAATTGCTTCTTTTTTTTTTTTGTTCAAAAATATATGAAATTAATTCAGTATTAAAAGGCAATTTTTGGACTCAGAGCATGGTTGACTCCCGGATGGAATGGACTGTGGTATCACAGTAGAACCTCTTCCTTCGATTCCGGTCATCATCTAACATTGTTAAATTCAGGTCTTTTTTGTGACGAAATGTCTTTAAACAGAACCATGAATTCTTTGTTGGTTTTCATATTGGGGCAACTACTTTTAATTAACCTGTCGCAGACCCAAATACAATATGTCCAGCGTGTAACTTTCCAATCTTTAAAGCTGTTTCAGCTTTACTTTTCTGTCGTTCATAACTAATAAATCTAACTGTTTTCTTTCGATTTTTTCATCAGAAACATCCTCATACTCATTTCGCTTTGTTTAAACTTAACCTAATCACTCTTTAATAGTTAATTATCGTAATGAAAAATCCGAGTTAAGTCACCGTGGCCTAGCGGTTAGTATGTTAGCTTATTAAACGAAAGACCATGGTGCGAAAATCAGCTCACTCAATTTAATTTTTTTACATAACTGGTCATTACAACCCTTCAGTCAGGATTATTGACCACTTATGTTGTGTGTGTTAATTTTATACATAAGTGGCAGGAACTACAGTTTAAAGTCGACTCCGAACGATAGATTTTTGAGAAACTTTTTATGGCAATTATATTTACTCTCAGATATTTTGCCAGTAATTTGCTGAGAGGATATCGCCTAAGAAATACTTTTTTTGTATTTTATTTTGATGTCTGGCCTGAGGCTTGAACCCTAGCTTTACGTCTAATAAGTCAACACGCTACCTACTAGACTACGGTAACTTCTATAGTTTAAACAACATATTTTATTGCGACTTTCTATCTGCAGTCTTTCAGCAAAATCTATAAGAATAAATATATTCGCTGTACAACAGTAGTCTCATCCACTCATGAATAAAATTATCACACTACACAACATGGGTAGTGTGAGAAGATAGTAATTAAATAAATAAATATCTTCACTGTTTTAGACCATTGAAACTCTCATTGCTAGTATGTATAGTGTACAACCTTCGTGTGGCCTTTACCACAACTGATGTTACTTTTCGATCTATATAAACATCATACTTTTTGAATCTGGCAACCTCTAGAATCTCAATGTTGATTTGTTATCGTAAATTTTAAATTCTATATTTACATAATCTTTCTAAAGAGTTTCGTTTAAGTAATTTCATTAACATTTCTACCAATTTTTGTAATTTTTGTTATTCTTGTGTTTTCTCCATGATTCCAGAATAATTTAATTAATAGGAATTGAAATTTTTTTTTTTGAAAAATCTTCAACCTTTTAAGAAAATGTCTCTGTAGAAGGATAAGAGGAATCCACAAATAAATACTTTAGGGGCTTATATTAATTCTTAAAATCTCTTATACAACCGTAAACATCTTCAATATAATGGATGACAATAGAATATCGATTTTATAAGGCTTATGAAGACAATGAAACGTCGGATCCTTTGGTGTGGCAAGAACCACAAATACTTAGTCCTTAGGAACTGAATACTAAAATAATTTTACCTGACAGACGATATCAAATCGTTTCGACAGAGTACATTACGGGAAGGAACTTTGGTAAACTAAGTTATTACCTGAATGAATTAGAGTTTTCTGACACTAACCACTAATCCAATGACTTAATCGATATCCTGGAAGAAAGTATGTTTTTTGTATGCATTTGGCATATCCTTTCCCGCATTTTCTTTCTTTTTCTTTAGGTTAGGTTAGGTTAGAGGAAGAGTACTTGTCGGTTAAGGCAAGTACACTACACAGAGGTCGAAATTGACCCATTGTACAATATCCTTAGAGAAGGAAGGACATAGAGGATATAGGATGAATGGAAAACATATTTTCCGAAAACTAATTTTCGTTATAAAAATTAAGAAAAATTCAAAAACAATAGTGACCAGATAATGTGCATTTATTAATTAAAATTTTGAAATAAATTTTCAAATTTCAAAAAAACGTTCTTTTACCAAAACTTTTCATACCACACCAGCCCTTTGCATTCGACGTTTTTCAGTGTAAAGTTCATATGAAAATGTTATCATGGCCATGATTAGACCTGTCGCTAAAACACAAAAACCAAAGAATAGATGCTCCAAAGTCAATGGCTTATTTTCCTCTTCATTGACAAAAAAACCAATGTCCTCCATACGTATGCCATCCCATTCACTGTCTGCTATCAGTTTATAGACAATGCCGCTCTCCTTAATGTATAGGAGATAACGATTGAAATGATCATAAAATGGGGCACGATGGCGAAGTGCGACATAAAAGGTACTCGTATAAATGCTTTCTTCCAATAGCTTAGCTTTGGGTTTTTTCAAATACTGCTGCTGGAGCAAATAATATTTGGCAACATCTTCATGGCAGCTATAGATATGCAAATCGACATCGAGATTTTTGCGATGATACATCATGTAGTCATTGTTGCCTGATTTTAAGCGTTTAAGTATAATGGGCGGTAGATCATAATCATTGTACATACCAGCATCCAAAGAATGTTCGTATATGGTGAGATGGGTTTGGCCAATGTCCTCTAGCGTGTGCAAGGGAGGCTCATATAATTTCGTTACCAGAAGGCTGGAAAGGCTGCAATTAAAGAAATTGACCAGCATAAAGCCAGCCAATAGATTCAACAGAATATACCAGATATTAAAGGCACTGTTCAGTTTTAAATGGCCACTATAAGGCAAAGAAGCCACAATAGCTAAGGCCTGTAGTAAAGAACTTTTCTGGAATTTGCGTTTAAAACGTTTATCATGCCACTTATTTGCCGAATAAATGAAACCAAATACACACAAGAATATTAGTAGGACCATTAACCAGGTTATTATTTCGAAGGTTTTGAAAATATACAAACGGGCTTCAATCTCCTTTGTAATAGGCACAATTAAATAACGTTTCTGCAGCCATAACACATCACTTGAGGCATAGAACTCATCTCGGATGACAAAGCTGCTTAAAAAATCAAATTTCATTTGAGCAAGCATATCAACAATTGAATCCTGTGTTACGTTGCTTTGCCAAATGTTGTGTTCATAGGAGATCAATAGATTTCCATTATAATGCCTGGGCAAAAAGTTCAATAATTTTATAAAACGTACCACTCTGCACTAATCGGCCGTGAAGATCGGTAAAGCTAAAGCATCGCGGTGGAAATTGTGTAGTAACCGTATAGAAGTTATAACCTTGGAAATCGCTTAAATGCCGTTGTTTTGTATAGTAAAAGAAAGTTTGCAGTTTTAAGACTTCCATGCGAGGATAGGGTTTGTAGGTGTATAGCATTTCATCAAACCAAATTAAGGCATTTAACATGCCTTTTTGCCAAAGCTCTTTGAACACAACTTCCATTAGCATTAAATCGAATTCTTCCTTCTTACGCCATACAATTAAAACATGGCTTAAATGTCGTTTCCATAATATCTGCTCCATTAAATTTATAACCCGCTGGTAATCAATTTCATCCATATAGGCCACTGTCAAACAGTGGCTGCTTGTTCTGTTGAAGATGGGCCATGATATTTAAATCCAATTTATTTATCTGTACTTGTGGCACTATACTCTCTAGGAAAATTTCTTCATCTTCTTCTAATGCCTTTATAGATATTATCGTATCAAATTTATACTCCTTTTCCAAAAGCCTTAAAATGTCCTTTTTGCTATAGAGATCCGTTTTTATTAAACAAAAGCTGTGCTGAAGCAACAAAAGCTTCAATAGGAAACCTTTTAATGTTATTATCGCCATGTCCTTAAGTTAACTGTTACGAGTTATGAGTTATTTCTGCGCTTTTTATATCGTCCTGTTGCTTTTATTTACATTCTAATGCATTCATTCAATTTGTATTAAAGAGGGTTGTTAACGTACCTCATAATTTGTGGTCAATTTCGATTTTTCTTCTGCTTTTTAATAAATTTATTAACAAATTATAGACAATTATGGATTGTGGGTGGCATTTTGTTTTTTAAACAATATTTGTAAGAAATTTTGTTAATAATTTTGAACATTTTATTGAAAATTACATATCAAGGCAATGCAAATAAAACTGTTGCGTTACTTTAATAGTAAAATAATTGCAAGAGAATGTTAATAATTCTTTATGGTATGCAGTATAGTGGCGTTATGTAGTGCATGAAATGTTTAACTAAAAAGGAAAGCATTTTCAACATACACTGAGCGCCATAAATCAGTCAACATTCACTATAATTTTAAATTTTCAATTATAAAAAATATACTTGTAGCTAGGGATGTCAAACGGGATCGATTTTTAAAAATCCCTGGATTCGGGATTTTGTAAATCCCCATCCCGAAATCCCGGAATAATTCGGGATAATTCGGGATCCAAAAATTCCGAAAAATCAAGGGAAAAATCGCGATTTTCTCTTAATAATAAATGAAATAAATATATTTTGTTAACAAAATCAGTTATATTCCAATTATATCAGAACAATGTGTTATTAAAAACAAAATATAAAAAAAGAGTAAATTAACAAAAATAAAAATTATTCTTACATATTCAAATGCATTAGTTTTATGAAAATTATTTGGCTTCTAACAAAAAGATTAAACCATCTAACATGTGATCTGATAGGCTTGAACGAATTTTGTTGCCAACGTACCCTGCCATTGAAAAACACTTCTCACAATCAACATTTGTTGGTAAAATAGTTTCAAGATAGCTGTATGCAGCTTGTAAATATTCACCTCTACTACCTCCTGATGTAAATAAATCTATTTCTTTGGACACTTGAGTATCTAAAACAGTTACTCTATTAATTCGTTTTATAAGGCTTTTGCATTCTTCGATGTCATCAAATAATTTTTTATCACTGGAAGTAGGGTTTTCCTCATCTGAGATGCTGTTATCGAAGTCAAGTGATATAAAACTTTTTTTCAGGACCTTTTATAGGATCAAAATACATATGAATTCACAATCCCGAAAATCCAGGACAAGTTTCTAAAAATCCCGGGATTCGCGATTTCGTGAATTCCGAAAATCACGGAATTTCAAGATTCGTGATTTTCCGATTGGCACCCCTACTTGTAGTAAAACAAGAATTTTGCTTTTCGTTTTTGTTTTAGTTTTTTATAAATAATAAAAAAAATTTGTTATTTTTGGAAATTTATTCGTTTATTCTCATATGCTTTTCTCGCTATCCTAAAAAAAAAATTAATTATTTCAGTGGTGTTTACTCACATTTGACGCTCAGTGTAGTTAACGAATTTATAAAACGTAGAAACCCCAATGCCAGCAAATTATTCGTCTATTACTTGGCCAATCATTATGTGAAATAAATTAATTTCCCTTCCACTTTGTATAAGTTTTCAATGCATAAAAAAAACCTCATAATTTGGCGTCCCAAAATTGATTTAATTTATCATGAGAACATTACCTTCGCTTAAGGCTTCGCATTCATAACCCATTGATAGAAATGAATCAAGAAGATCTCTTAAAATAAATTATGAAAAATAAATTATTAAAATAAATACTGCCACAGTCTATGTTCTGAAAGAAACAACTATGCAGTGGTATCTATCTCTCCATATGATACATTCCTTGGATTCTATAAAGTCCCAGTACCTATTTCGTCATACAATTTTATCTTCTGGTCAGTATTTCTCAGTTCATCCAATACTTATCTGAAGTTATGAATTCAATCAAACTCTGTTTTAGTTTGACAAGAACTCTTTGTCTTAGGTTTCCAACTACCGGACAATGGCAGAGAAGATGTTCGCCCATTGCCTCTTTTTTGACATTACAGATTCTGCTAAATTCCTAACCTCTGGTCCCTATGCGACTGCAATACAAATTCTGTCCTGCATATCGTCGGTCTCATCTAGAAAGGCCCTAACGCTCATTTATTTTAAATTGATTTTTTTTGTGTTTCCGATACATTTAACACAAGTACATATACATCCTCACAAAAATTTAGTAAAAAAGAAAAAATATGCGGGTTAGGGCCTTTCAACATGAGACCAACGATATATTCATTTCGATCCAGATCAGACTGTTATCTTTACAATTTGGTTCATTATCTCATTATGGTCTTCAAAACGGCCGACAAAGCCATCACAGGCTGCACGAAAGTGGCTCTGCGGTATTTTGGCCCATTCCCGGCGAAGCGCCGTCTTGAGAGTATCGAGACTTTGGTATTTTTTAGTGAGAACCTTACTCTCCAAAATTCCCCAGGCGCAAAAGTGCAATGGATTGAGATCCAAAGATTTTGTGGGCCATTGCGTTGTAGAAATGAAGCGAGGAACCTCATTTTTAAGCCATTCTTGCTTGACGCGTGCTGAGTGCGGTGGTGCTGAGTCCTGTAGGAATGTCCAAAGTCTGCAGCCGAAATGTTTGTCTGCCCAGGGCTTCAATACTGTCTTTAAGATATTTTCCCGATAATATTTGGCATTTATTTTAATCCCACGGTCAAAATGTGTGGCCGTTACGGCGGCCCACACCATTACCATCGGCGGCGCTTGAATTCTGGGGGCCAATCGCAGATGTAAGTTTTCAGGTGACATCTTTGGCAAGTAAACCCGATCATTTTGTTTGTTCACAAACTGCTCAATATGGAATGGCTTCTCATTAGAGAAAACCAAATTCGGTAACTGGCCAGTTTCGTGCAAGGGAAGTAACTCCTTGGCTCTTTCCAGTCTAACTTTTTTGTCCATCGGTGAGCACTTGCACTTCTTGGAAATTCAATGGCTTTAGTCTAAGCTCATTTTTCACGCTCTCACGATATGTTCAGCTATTTTTTACCACTGCGGCGTGGATTTTCGTCTACTTTTTGGACGCGATGCAACACTGCCATTATCACGGTAATGAGCAATAGTACGAGAAGCAAAAGATTTATTCACATTTAAATGCTGGAGAGCTGTAACGACAACCACCATTGGTTTTCCAGCCAAATATTAATCAATCACACTATCAGGCTTGAATTCCATCACGAATAACTTTTTTCTGAATGCAATAGATCAAAATGCAAATGTAAATGCAAAATAAACTGTCACTGGAATAAATCTGTCAGTTGTCAGACGAGCGGTTTAGAAATGATAACAACTTGATGTTGGTTACAATACATATCAGTCACACTGTATATAAAATGATTAAAACGGTGAGAATAATAAGCAGTTTGACGCCAATTTATTAAGACGTTTTGATGGTAAAATATTAAGAAGTGCCGAACAACGGAAAATTCAAATTCAAATGCAAAATTGCAATTAATAGAACACCAGCACGAAACTAAGTTCATGGAAGCGGTTTTTAATGCCAAACGATAAGAAAACGTTGAAATAGATTTTTTTTTTTTATTTTACGATTTTTTTTTTTGTACGAATGTCAAGCAAAGCAAAATATTGAATAATAGACAACGAGAGAAAAATACAAATGAAGTAATAACAACAAATAATTGAATGTTTGGATCACAGACTCGAGTACTGCTGACCATATGAAGTCACGAAAAGTGCTTATTAAAGATAGAATTATCCGAACGTTCAGAGAACATAAAGGAACATATGTTCGTTAATAGCATGTGAATGGTGAAGTAGCAAATTCGCCGTAGTCTAATAGATTGTGTGTTGGCTTATTAAACGTAAGGCCTTGGTTCAAATCTAAGGTCAGACATCTTCAAGAAAACGAAACACGAAAAAATAATATTTCTTCAGCGACTTAGCGGCTTAGCGGATTTCTGGCAAAATCTCTGAGAATAAACAAAATTGCTATGAAGAGCTTCTCAAAAATCTGTCGTTCTGAGTCGACTTTAAACTGTAGGTCCCGCCACTCATGTATAAAATTAACGCACACAACATAAGTGGTGTTGAGAAGCTAGGTCTTGACTGAAGGGTTGTAATGACCACTTCTGTATGTAAGTCTTATATGTAAAGGGTTCATAAAATTCATATCGAATAGTAGATGATGTGCAATACTATCCGACTGGAGTTCATTGATATATGTAGTACTCAAAAATACCCTTTTTTATATTTCTCGAACCCTCCAAACTTGTTTTATTTGACAAAAACAGTTTTTTTCGACTTTACGCACAAATTTCTGAATTACTCAAACATTTCTGACACGATTTTCAAAATTTTAAACTTATTGGGAAGGTGAGAAACGGAACTTTAAAACGGTAAACATATATATATTCTTCGACATAATGTACTATGAAATTTGATCAGATAAACTTGAAATATTCGAATTTTTTTCATATTATTTCAAGTTTGTCCATTCATTGGAGCAAACTTTAATAAAAAATATAAGATAAGTGATAATATTCTTAAAGTCTGTTATCTTGTGAAGAGATTGAGTCATCATTTGATCAAATCGGACAAAAATTACCGTAGTTATTATATGAAGAGTCTAACAGTCGAGGATATTTTTTATATATGTCATCTCATCAAATGAACTTTTACTTCAAAGATTTTCAGAATTTTTGATGGATATTGATTGGTTATCACAAAATGTGTCAATTTCTCGTTTTATTTGTGTTTTTTGCAAATATTATTATTTCTCTTTGCGGAAATATTGTCTAACTTTTGGTGGTCACTCTAACTTGTAATTGACACATTTTCCGATAAAGAATCAAGATTCATCAAAAATTCAGAACATTTTTGAACCGAAAGTTAATTTTTTTTCAAATTTTTTTTTATTTATCTTCACTGTAATGTGAACTAACAATTAGTACTCAAATCTTAAAATCTATACTAATTCTAATATATTCAGCGCTGGACGGAATTAATTTCACATTGTTCTCACTCTTCTTTTTATGAGGTCCGCGGTGTCTATTCTTCTCAATCGGACGTGACCAGGATCATTCAAGATTACACGGGCTAGTGGGTTCGGGTAGACCACTTGCTTTTTCAAATACGTCTCAGCATACCTCGAGATGTCGTTCTTAAGCAATGGCAAATTCAGGTCTTTATGAATGTTCGAATTTCTTATAAACCATGTGGCATTTGTATCAATCGCAATATTTTATTTTGTCGCCTTTGAATACGTTCAATGGTAGAAGCTGAGGCAGTGCCCCATAACTGCACTCCGTAGCACCAGATTGGCTTCAAAACTGCATTATAGAGAAGGAGGTTGCAATCCAAGCTAAGGACCGAATTTCTATTAATAAGCCAATTTATTTGAATCGCCTTCAATTTCATTTGCGCCAACTTAGCATCTATGTGGCTTTTCCATGTTAGCCGGTGGTCCAGATATATACCCAAATATTTAACCACAGAAGGATAATTTAGTTGTTTATTCGAACAGGCGTGCAGGATTCCCTACGTAGTGTAAATGTGCCGTGAGTACATTTTTGCTCGTTAACCTTTATCCTCCATCGCTTCAACCACGCCTCCAGCTGTGCTATATGATCTTGCAAATATCTAGTTGCTTCCTGTGGGTCTTTAGGGTTACTTAAGATAGCTGTATCATCGGCAAATGTTGAGGTTTGGGTACGACTGCATGTTCGCATACCGGAGGTATAGACCAGATATCGCATGGGTCCCAGGATACTTCCTTGGGGTACTCCGGCCTTAATAGTCTGGGAGTCACTTAAGAAATCACCTTCATTGACTTTACACTTACGTTTAATTAAATATTCTCGTAATTTGGTGGCAAACCTTCATGCCACACTTTATCAAACGCCTGTGAAACATCGATAAATAAAGCGGAGCAGTATTTTTTTTTTTCTCAAAGCTCCTTCTTATGGCATTCACCAGTCTATGTGTTTGTTCGATTGTGCTTTGTTTGCTTCTAAATCCAAACTGATGATTTGGAATACACTCACCGTCACTCAATAATGGATGCAACTTTTTGATTAGAGCTTTCTCGGACAGCTTTGATATATTAGGCTTATTCGTCTATATGACTCTACTTTTGTGTGGTCCTTTCCAGGTTTCGGGATCATAGAGATAAACGAAATTTTCCATGCACGTGGATAATATTCTAGGCGCAAAACATTATTGAATATGAAGAGTAGTAATCTTTTTGTCATATGAAATCATTTTATTACTGATTCTGTCAAAACCTGGTGCTTTTCTAAGGTTAAGATCGCATATCTAAAAAATATCACTCGACTGTTAGACTCTTTAAATAAATCTTTAAATAAATCTTTTCAAGTTTACCTCATCAAATCTCTCAGCATATTAAGTCAAATAATAGATATATTTATACCGTTTTATAGCTCCATCTCTCCTGTTTCGAACAAGATTTAAATATTAAAAATTGCGTCAGAAATATTTGAGTAATCCTGAAATTTGTACGTGAACTCCAAAAAAAAAAAACAGTTTTTGTCAAATAAAAAAGTGTTGGAGAGGTTCAGTGAAATATAAAAAAAAATATTTTTGAGATCAAACTCAAAAAAACTCACAACCTAGACTATGCCATTAGCCGGGTGTATTTAACATTTTTTTTTATTTTGTCGCAGAGTGCAATTAATTTGTAAAAATTTAATTTAAAAAGAATCAGTCTAAGGTGTTAGTCTAGTATAAATTGAAATCAAAATTCCTAAAATAGTTTGAAAAAAACTAAGTTCCATACGCATGCCATTAGAAACATGCAACATATTTGGTTTCAAACCACATTTTTTTTTTGTTTCTCAACATACTTTCAAAACGCTGTGTTGTAATCATCCATGAGTTAATGATTAAATAAATGACTAATGGAATGTTCTTTTTTTTTTGTTTCTTCAACGCCTTAAAACAAATATTAGCTAATATGTGGTATAGTATTTGAAAAAACAAACTAGAAAAAAAATTACACAAAACAGTGTAAACAATGTCAACCCCTTTGCATACATGAGGTGAGAGCCAGCCATAACGAATACAAACTATGCGATAGGCATGCATGTACCATAAAAAAAGAAAATAAAACTTTCGCTTTCAACACCTTTTAGTTTCAGTGGATTATTCTTAAAGAAAGTCTATATTTTTCTTTTTCTGTCTTTTGTTTTAAAGTTTATAAAAAATAAATTTCTTTAATAATTATGTAAATTTGTTTAAGCGTTTATCTTAAGCTTGGCTTAATTATTTACATTTATTTAAGACAAATTTACACCTGCTTATAATGATCATGATGATGATGATAATAATGACAATGATTTTTTTCTTTTACACTTTTACGATTTCTTTGATCACTCATATGTAAAGTTTTATTAAAAAAAACACTCTTTTAAAAAACTATAGAGAAAAGAAAATAATGTTTGGAAAGATTGTTGTGGCAAACATGTTAAATTTTTTAAAGTTTTTTTTTTTTTCTTAAAATGATGGGCGATAAAGTTTGAAAGTAATCCAACCTACTCTTCAAATTCCAAGTCATTATTAACAAGCGTCTGCTGTCAGTTAGTCGGTGAACAAGTGTTAGAAAGTTGAAGGGTTAGTTCCAACTTAAATTGTTTTGGGAAATTTGAAATCAAATTAAAAATTTCATTAAACAAACAACAAAAGTTATCAAAAAAAATTTAAGTTTAGAAAACTTTAAACGATTTAAAATTGAAAATGAAAAATTATACAAAAACAACATATACAGTGAGCTTCAAAAGAAACTGTGCACTAAAGATAAAATTCTATCAACCACTAAACTTAACTTTTACCACTTAAGGAAGGTGTTCAAATAATTTCACAATGTTTCGAAATCTTTTTGTAATTTTCTTCTTTGTTTCTAATTTAAAAACTGGCAATGAAACAATTTTAAAATAAAAATAACGGTAATTTATGTATATCTTTAATGTACAGTTTCTTTTGGCACTCACTGTAAACAGTCAATCTTTTTTTTGGTTTTTAAGCTGAAGATGAGTAAAACTACCTAACCGCACCATAGGGATAGTCGCTACTATCCCTCGGTCACTACTATCCCTCGGCCACTCCAGAACTACTGTGGCCTTACTTCGAAGTGGCGTCCGTCTGGCCATTTGGCCCCTTTATATCCACATCCACGTCCGGATTGGGCAACAAAATCCAAGAATGTGTTCAAACATCCATTCTACTTCTCTCATCCAAGACAAATTTCCTCGATTTTATTAAGGCCTTAGTGTAACTACATACATACATAATTGGCCTTTACAACCCTTTAGTCAGGGTTACGACCTAGCTTCTCACACCACTTATGTTGTGTGCGTTAATTTTATACATGAGTGGCGGAACCTACAATTTAAAGTCGACTCCGAACGACAGATTTTTGAGAAGCTTTTCATGGCAATTTTTACTCTCAGAGTCTTTGCCAGAAATCTGCTGAGAGGAAGTCGTCGAAGAAATATTTTATACCCACTAGACCACGGCGACTTCTGTAACAGTTCTGTTAGCAAATTGCCCAGCTCAGTATCCATTGTTTTATTATGACTTTTTTTATTGGGTCTACCCTCCTGGGAAGAGTAATTCTCTATACAGTGGCCAATTTTACATTTATTTAAGATATTTTAGGTTTCAATAGAACTTAAGACAGACTTACAGTTCGAATTTATTATAACATTCTAAGTCGAAAAAGTATGTTTTGAGTTATAAGCTCTCAAAGTTTTCACGCGCCTTAAGACTAAGGAGTACGTACGAAAAAAATAAGCCTACTTTTAAGCTTATAACTTTTAGCAGAATTGAAAAAAATGAATACCGTTAGATTGTTTTTGTTAGTCATCTGTTTCAAAATCCACGTGATAAATTTCATTGTAATAACGAAATTAGTTTTTTGAAAATGGGCACCTAACAAGAATGTCGTAAAAAAATAATTGAAATTTTCAATGAAAACGACTGCGAGCCGTCTTAAACAAAAAACAGTTTCTAAGGTAGCCTTAGCTAAACCTCTTGGTATATATTTGTCCAGAAAAGACGATTGAGTCATCATTAAATTATGCGGATGTCTTGAAAGCCTCTCTTTAAAAATTTTTAAGTTGTTCAAGTGGCTTGGATTTAAAGACAGATTTCATATACCATCTGTACTTCAGTAATGTCATCATTTACAGTTGAACTTAAGTTGTAATCCCCGTTTGTCTAATTCGTAACACTGTGGCAATGTTATCTCAATTAGCTTCGCTTAAAGGCATGCAGTTTTATTTAAAACTTGAAAAATATTTTGTTTTTATGCATAAACATGAAAAGAGAGTTAAGCGCACAATAAACTACAACAACAAGTACAACAAAACAAAACTATACATATACGGCCATTCAAATACATAAAACACTCGTAATGCAGAAAAGAGCGAATGGAAATACTAAAGAAAAGTTGGTGAAAGGCGTTCACCATTTAATTGGCAAACATATGAAGACTCTGCTGCTTGGCTTTGTTTAGTTCCAGCTACTGATCTTTAATAATTTTTTTTGTAATTTTTTAATACAATTTCTTTAATTAAATAATAACAAAAAAAACAAAACTAAAATAAAAAGGAAAAGGAGCTCAAGTTTTGATAAATCTAAAGAAATTATGATATGACAGCTTTTAAGCAAATTTCGTTTCTTTATTTTTTTGTTTTATTTTGATAATTTATTATGACCATAAAAATTAATAGACAACATGGGTTATAATTCATTACAAATTGTTTAAAAGTTCAATAGCATTTGAAAAATAAATTTTTTAAATGATTTCCATTGCATTTTTGTTTAGATTTGGTTATATTGGATGATTTATGTTTGATTTTAATTTGAAATGAAAAGTGTCACACGCCAATTTATAATGATTTTATTGATAAATTACCCCGGCAATCAATGGTAGGCAGGTTTTCCTTCTATTCAATAGGTATCTGGTTTCTAAGGCACTGTGGGAAACTGAATTTTTTCTTTTGTTGTTCATTTGAATTGCAAATACTTCCAAGGAGTTTAATAGTTATTGTCTTGTGTTTGATTTATTATTGTTGTCAAGTATTTGATTTATGAATATAAATCGATAATCAATAAATTGAGAAAATTTTAAAGCCAATTGCTTGTCTTTAAAGTAAAAGGGTTTTATTAAATAACTAGCTGTACCATGCACGTGTTGCTGCGCCCCCAACTAAAATAAATTTGAAGAAAAGGTATTACACAAATGTCCAATTAGTTTTAAATCATTTTATTGATTTTGCTTCACGTTGTCCGGATGATTCAGATGAACGGGCCTGAGTAGTAAGCATTCGATCAATTTCTAATCTCACTTCTCGTTGTTCAAGTGGTTCATGCGAAAGGGTCTCAGCGGCATATACTCAAAGATTTTCCAGTCACAATGCTCGTCTGATTCTGAGGCTCGTAATGCTCTTTTCTTCCGGGCTTGTGGTGTAAGTCGACCAATTGCTTGTCATTCATTTTGAATAATTTTCAATGATGCCATTCATCGGAAATTAATCGCACCAATCTCTGTCGACTCATACGTAACAAATTTGTTAAAGCATGCACAGTTTAAGATTTAATTCATTTTGAGTAATTTTCAGTGACGCCACCTATCGGATATTGGTCATACCAACTTAGAAATCTTCATCGGCTCATGCGCAACAACTTTGCTAAAAATCATAATATAATCAAATGCACAGTTTAAGATTTAATTCATTTTAAGTAATTTTCAAAAAAAGTAGGCGCAAAAGTGGGAGGGGCATAATTTTCTCTCGATGAAAACTTTAAATGGATAAATAATAACATTCCAAAAAAAATTTGTCAAATCGATGGAGCCGTTTTCTGTTTTTATATAAACAGAATATGTGGGCGTAAAAGTGGGAGTGGCAAACTTCACATAAACCATCTACTAAATAGTCCGAACAAAGCCTAAACATTTGGCTTGGATAGGTGATGATGGATGGATATTATGAAAAAAATATTTTTTTTGTCGTAAAATTTATCATAACTGGCGTATAAATAATTGTCGATCATTATGCAAGTCTTTTTTACTTTCATGATTTAATTTTTCTACTTTAATATGTAGACATAAGTTCATTCTGTGCATATGTATATATAAGTGGTCTCCATAATTTCCTGAACAAATCTTTATTCTGTGTGTTCTTTGACTTCAACATGTTTTCTCCACCTTCTTCTGGTATATTGTGGAAGAATGTTAAAGAAAAACCACGAGTAATTACTATTCTCTTGACAAAAGTGCTCAAATAAATAAATTACTTACATACAAGCATACATACATATTTGGCCAATACAACCCTTTATTCATGATTACAACCTAGCTTCTCACATCAACCTTTTTGTGGGTATTAATTTTTTACATGAATGTCGTTTCCGAACGACAGACTTTTTTTGAAAAACTTTCTCATGGAAACTTCCCATTCATAAATTCTGAGAGAAAGTCACCGATGAAATATTGTTCATATTTCGTTTGAAAACGGGATTTGATCCGTGACCTCTTAATCTTAATAATCAGCTAGCGAACACAATATTTACTAGACTACGATGACAAAGCCTGTGCTTCTTAGTCATCAAAAATTGTCTTAAATCTCTCTCTAAAAAAGCTTTCTAAGTCATTTCTATGCTAAATAGGAGATAGTGGATCGTGTATGCAATTTTTCTTGATTAATTTGATTATTCCTATAATCTAAACAACATTACCGTAGTTTGGTTGGTAGTTTGTTGATTTACTAGATGAGACCTCGAGAGATTTCGAAAAAAAAATATTTCTTTCTGCAACATCCGCAGTCTTCTGGCAAAATCTCTGAGAGTAAATAAAACAGGCAGGTATGATCCCTTTCGGTACCTCAATTTATGAATCAAATTAACACATAAAAAGCTTAGCCTTAATCCTCACTATTGGGATCTAGTGACTAATAAAGTAAGTTAGTCAACAAGCTGCCTAAGTAACTCCTACTCTTTTTCTTATTTCTCTTAATGATCTTCTATCTATTACTTCGAATCCTATTTACTTTTTTGCGCATGACAGCAACATTTGTCATTCATATTCATTTGATCGGAGGCCGAGCCTTTTAGAGATTGGGGCAAGGAGGTCAAACATGAATGATGCACTCGTAGATGAGCTGAAAAAAACCTCTGAGTGGAGTCGCGCGAACAAGATCGATTTTAATACGCGCAAGACCCAATGTTGTTTTTTGATACACCGGCGTAAGGCTGGTGCTGGTGTTCTGTCATCTGTATCTATGGCTAATGTAAATATTGAGGAGGCGGATGCTCTTGATGTTCTAGGCATGAGAATTAGTTGTGATTCTCGTTGGAATGATCACATTTTTCGAATGTCGAAGGAAGCATTCAACTGCTTTGGTTTTTTAAAACTTCACACCATCCGACCTTCTTACTATTTACAGGACCTTTGTCCGACCTCGAATGGAGTACAACTCTCATGTATGAGCTGGTGCTTCAAAGTCTATTTTGAAGTTTTTCGATCGTGTACAGGAGAGGTTGAAGGCGCTTATTAGTGACAGTAGGATATCCAACTCTATTGATACGTTGGAGCATCGTCGCAATGTGGCGTGTGTTTCATTGTTCTATCGGTATTATAATGGGAGGTGTTCTCGAGAGATAAAGGGCTGGGTTCCCTATAATCACATATTTTTACGTGGTACTCGTACTTCTCACAGAGCACATCCTTTTGTGGTTGATTGTCTAGTGAACCGCACAATGCATAACAGGGAAAATTAATTTTTTGCCCGCATTACTCGCTTGTGGAATGATCTTCCTGCGGAAGTTTTTCCCGACAGTTACGATATTGCTAAGTTAAAATCAAATGTCCACAAATACTACTCCCTCTTTCAAGCTTCCTATAACCTATTTTCCTAAACCTGCACAATGCACTGCATGAGTAGGCGCCATCAAATAATAAAAAATATTATTTAAAAGTAAGTCTAGTTTAGATACCAAGGTCGTCGTACTTTAGAAGGTAGTGTGTTTGGCTTATAGAAGTGAGACCACGATTCTAACCCCACCTCAGGCGTCTCGAACAAAACGAAATACGAAAAAATATTTCTTTAGCGATTACCCTCTCAGTAAATTTCTTTAAGAAACTCTGAGCGTAAATAAAATTGCCAACAAAAGTTTCTCAAAAATCTGTTGTCCGGAGTAGACTTTAAGCTTTAGGTCACGGCAACATACATTTATTCAAAAGCCAAGTTCATTCAACGCTACAGTAAGATCATATTTTTTTGCCTTACATGTCGTAGAGTAATTGAAGTCGCCGTGGTCTAGTGGGTAGTGTGTTGGCTTATTAGACAAAAGGCCTGGGTTCGAATCCCAGGTCAGACATCAAAACGAAAAATATTTCTTCGACGACTTCCTCTCAGCAGATTTCTGGCAAAAACTCTGAGAGTAAAAATTGCCATGAAAAGCTTCTCAAAAATTCTGTCGTTCGGAGCCGACTTTAAACTGTAGGTCCCGCCACTTATATATAAAATTAACATACACAACATAAGTGATGTGAGAAGCTAGGTCGTAATCCTGACTGAATGGTTGTAATGGCCAATTATGTATGTATGTCGTAGAGTAATTGAAGGGGAAGTTTATGTTGTTTATCATTCGTTTAACTATATACATTATCTAGTATTATGGGATTCAATTAACACACTCATTATGGGCGCTGTCAGAAGTTAGGTTGTTATCCACTCTCCAGACTTGTAACGACCAATTAAATTAGTGAGTAATTAACCATACGAGGAAGACTTTCTGTTTGTTTTTATCACTGGTATATAGACTTTCTTGTGTGTATTTAATCACGCCATCACAACTCTAGCTAATCTTGATATCGCCACTAGCTGGTCATTAGTAATATAACTGATAGTCATTCTACTAAATTATTAAGAAAATTAAAAAATTTTAATTAGTAGTCATACGCCTATTAATAAACGCCAATTAAATTTAGGTTAATGATAACACACTGCCCCATATTAAATGTTTTTAAAAATGCGACCCTCATTTGGGATTTTGTAACGTTTTTTTTTTTTCTAAAAATTTCACAAATCCTTACGAAATGATTTCATATTAAATGAGTTTAAATATGAATGCAATAATATTATTATACGCTTATATTGTATCTCTCTATATTTGATTATTTGTTTTCTGTTAATGATTATGGCTTTTCTTTACCAATCTACAAAGACTGTAAAACGAAACAAAAAAAGCAAAAAAAAAAAACTGAACGACGTTGAAAATTTCTGCTCTAGTTAATTACAATTCATCACCATGTCAGTAGAGATTCAACACAAAACATCATTAACAACAAATAATAATAAAAGAAAACTAATAAATAATTACAAGACAACTACAACAACAATAATAATAATAAACTTCAAAAACAACAATTACTACCAATGGTAGCAACAACAGTTGCTTCAACAAAATATTTAACAAATCAACATCATTTCAATGATACAACAATTTGAAGTGGCAATATAAAATGAAAAAAAAAAAACACCAAGAAAAAATAATTGCAACACCTTCTGCTCTTTCTATTAGCCACCTTAGATAAGACGTCTACCAAGTGTCTAATGCAAATGCCTGTGTTTGTTACAGTGGCAGAGTCCTCCAAACATAAACACCCACTAAGCGGCATAAATAATCAAGATATAAGCCATCACATGAAATTAAGATGCAACAAAGCGTTGCAATCTTAAATAAAGATCTGTTGCCATCTAGTCTTTCATAGTAGGGAGAGAGAGAGAGAGCGAAAGAGAGGAATGTATTGCAAAAAATTTATGGAAATGGGATCAGGGGATGTTGATTATTTCTGCTTAACGAGGTTAATGTTAATAATTAATTAAACAGTAATTAATTTAAATTAAAATAATCACTTAAAAAACATTGAAAAATGTTTGTTTGTGTTTTATTTTAAATTAAATAGCAAGAACGAGTGATAACTAAAACAAAGTTCTTTGACACTACACTACACTACACTACTCTACACTAAAGAAAACAAAAGACTTAAGACACAAACTTTTTTAATCAAAAAAAAATTTTTTTTTCGAATGCAATTTAAAATCAAAAAATCAAAAGTAAAATAAAATATAACACACAAAACTATGATTTCATACTTAATAATAATAATAAAATCGTTTTCATTACATAAGAAATAATCGCCTCTGGATTAATTGCAGCGACTGACCTTTTTGGCGCAATTTTCAACTTGTATTTTACTTCTATTGAATAATATCTTGGCAATAACTTGAGGAATGTTGGTATCTAAATACTTTAATATTAAAATTTTATCTGCATATCTGTTTGAAGTATCTCTACAAAAATAATTCTAATAGAGCCATATCGCAAGATCTTTTCATTTAATAAAGGCCACTATAGGTCGTGTTGTATGGCTCATGACATTAACTCGTTGTAACCTAGTTCCATCCAGTTCACAACCCTTAACAGCAAGCTTCAATAAAAATCTATTATCATATGACCAAGATGCTCGGAATGAGAAGAATTACTTACGAAAATATACACCCCAATTTTATATCTAAAGGCAACAATGCGAACTAAAGGGCAAAATTCCCCGGAAGAACATTTAATATGTGGCAACGTGGTACTATTAACCTAAATTTAATTGGCATTTATTAATAGACTTATTATTACAATCCCTCGCTAGGCTAGGTTCTCTTTCTGGGGGCGATTTGATAGTTGGTCCTGACTCCCCAGTCTGCCACCTCTATGGCCCTCTTCAATGGATGGGTCATGGACAA
This sequence comes from Sarcophaga peregrina, assembly GCA_014635995.1. Lineage (NCBI taxonomy): Eukaryota > Metazoa > Arthropoda > Insecta > Diptera > Sarcophagidae > Sarcophaga > Sarcophaga peregrina. The sequence continues at coordinate 48,606,433 of CM025793.1, forward strand.
GGAGCAGAAGCGCTGTGGGGACGGATCGGGTTGTTTTGTGGTGTTTTTTCTAGGTATCTATGGCCTGCCGTGGACAGTAGGAGAACAGGTTATGGTTGTTTGTCGGTTTTATCACGGGGTACTGCGATATTAGGTCGCTGACGAGTATGTGGAACAGATCCCAGCCGGACTACTGCAGGGCATGTTGCGATGAGGAGGAGTTAGAGACTATCGAACACCTCCACTGTAACTGCCCAGCCCTTGGTAGATTGAGATTGAGGGACCTTGGCAGGGCATTCTTTGAGAGCATGAATTCAGTGTCGAGAGCCGACATCAAGGCTCTCCACAGATTCATTAGTGGCTTAGGCTGGTTGCAAGGTGTTAGGACTTCATCGATGTAGTTGCGCCCTCTCACCCTGGACATGATTATATACCCAAAAGTAGGCCTTTCATAGCAATGCCTTGGAAGCTAAAAAATGGTTAAATATGTACAGTTAACCCTCCTATAACGCGGTGAGTGGGTACCGCTTTATATGGAAACCGCGCTATAAGAAATTCGGATTTCAGGTACAAACCAGACTAATTCATTGCGCGTTTTATGGAAACCGTCTACCGCGTTATATAGAAACCGCACACATAAGAAACACAGAATTAATACAAATCACATCATTCGTATCGTGTTATATGGAGACCAAGAAATACCAAAGGCAAGATAAATTAGAAATTATTTTTATTGAATTCAAGAGTTCATAAAAGCATTGATAAAAAAAAATGAAATAAAAACTAAATTAAAAGACTGGTTTCTAACAAAATTAATTTTTTAATATTTATCCTCACTTGGTTCATCTTCATTCATTGTTTTTTAAATTGAAAATCCAACTGCTATTGTTTTGCACGGTACTGTATTTCGGCTAAGCTTTTGCGTCGAAAAAAAAATTTTCTTAAACCCTCTTACAATATCTAGTTACTATTCACTTATAGGCTGTGCGGAAGGAACTTATGGGATGAAGTTAAACGCAAACCGTGCTATAAGAGTACCGCGCTATAGGAGGGCTGTCGCAATTTCAGCCTCGCCTTATATGGAAACCGTGTTCTGAGAGTACTGCGTTATAGGAGGGTTGACTGTATGTATATTGCAAATAAAAGAGGCATAAACCGATTTAAAGTGGGTCAATATGAAATGTTGCAAACATTACCACAAATTTCCATTTCAAAGAAAAGTGTTGAAATATGAAATGACTTTAGAAAGATATTTTCAAAATTCAAAGATTATTTATATTCATTTATTAATAATAAACGTCTATTTTTCTTTCTTTCTTTACAGAGATTCAATTTGAAATAGGCCTATATTTTCTTTGTATACATTGTTTCCATTATTTTATGGTAAGTTTGAATTGTTTTTTTTTTTTGGATTTTTTGATTTTTCTGACATCATTACAAACAAATTAATTCATTTCAATTGTTTAATACAATCAACAAAATGAACTTTAAAATAAAAAAAAAAATATTTAAAAATTCAATGTCATCGCATTGTAATTAAAAATTTTGTTTAATAAACAATAAAAGACAACATCTGGTATTACATTGTTCCCACATGCAGCGTAATTTTGTTATAAAAAATAATCAATTTTTTTTTTGTCTTTTCATAAATAATAGTTCAATAATATTACATAAATTGTTGAATTAAAATTTTGTATTTGTTTATTAATTATATTTCAATTCATACATACAGACGTTATGTAAGCCGCTTAACCTTGGGGTATTTTTATGATAAAAAAAATATTTCTTTATTATTGCTTTAACCCAAATCATGTTATGCCTAAATGTAATTACAATACTTCATATGTTCTCAAATGAAATTCTACAACGTAATTAAAGTTTTTATCCTTGTGACTTGATCGGCTTATTAGATTAAAAACTATTTTATAATTTAAAAAAAAAGTAAAAAAAGTAATTTTCAAAATAAAAATATTTGACACCCACTAAGATTAAAAGTTATTTTATTACGTGGTAGTAGAATATTTTCTTTCAATTTATTTTAAATTTTGCAAGAGACTTCCTATACTTAAATTTAAACAATTTGATGAAGTGGACATAAAAAGTTCAGAAAAGAATTGTTTTTTTGGTGACTTGAATACATCGTCATATGTTCAATTATAATAAATTCTCTTAGCTGGTCATTACAACCATTCAGTCAGGATTACATCCTAGCATTTCAAACCACCCATATATTGTGGTTATTTTATCAGTTTAACATCGACCCATAATCACAAATTTGAGAAACTCTTAAATTTGTCTGAGTTGGTGTCCGATCTCTAATAATTATTAATGATTCGATAAAGTTGTTGTATTCTAGTAGATGGAATTGAAGCCTCGGTTCAAGCCCCAAGTCAGACATCTCCAACAAAATGAAATATGAAAAAATATTTCTTCGGCAATTTCCTCTCAGCAGTTTTATGGCAAAAAGCTTCACAAAAATCTGTCGTTCGGAGTCGACACTAAACTGTAAGTCCCGCCAATCATGTAAAAAATTACCTCTTAATCTTGACTGAAGGGTTGTACTTACTTACTTACTTAATTGGCCATTACAACCCAATTAACGGATTTCGGCCTGCCGCAATACATCCTTCCAGGCGCCTCTGCTTCTTGCGCGCCTACGCCAGTTGGTCACACCAATCGATGACAGGGCTTCCTCGACTTGGTCCTTCCAACGGATACAAGGTCGTCCTCTTCGCCGACTTCCGCAGATCCCCGCATCAAATACCCGTTTCGCCGGAGCATCCTCCTCCATTCGAACGACATGGCCGAGCCAGCACAGCCGCTGGATATTAATACGCTGCACAACATCTATGTCGTTGAGGAGCTCATACAGCTCACTGTTAGATCGGATGCGGAAATCATCGCCAACTCGCACAGGACCGAAGATCTTACGTAGGACTTTCCTCTCGAATACCCTCAAGGCTGCTTCATCAGTTCTTAACAGGGTCCATGCCTCTGCGCCATAAAGAAGCACGGGTAAGATGAGCGTCTTGTGTCGCACGAGAGAGGTCTCTGCTGCTCAATTGCCTATTGAGACCATAGTAGCACCTGTTGGCAAGAGTAATCCTGCGTTTGATCTCCAGACTGAAGGGTTGTAGCAACCAATTATGTATGTAAGTATCTCATGACTTTATTCCTAATTTTTTGGTAAAACCCTAAGACTTGGAAAGATTGATTTGTACTTGTAATGATTCCACTCTTAACAAGGAGATAAAAACTCAATGCTAAACTTCTTATGGTTAAATTGGGCCCATACGATTCCGGTCGTCAAACAATAACTGAACATCTTGGTATCGCGATATCTTTGGCTCAAGCCAATATTACATTTTGTGAATAAACCTAATCATAATCAAACCATTTTGAGGTTCTTATGAAAACGTGTCGTCTGCCAGAATTCATTAATGCCTAATGCAATCAAAGAGTATCTATTCAAGATTACATTTCCCTGATAACATACAAAGTAGGAAAATTATAGATGAAGCAAATGATGATTTCGTTCATCGTGAGTTCGAAATCAATACATATAAGAAATAGATGTTCGCATGAGCACTGATGACAATAGGCATCATTTGTAAATTCTTGCCTATTCCTCCTTAGTATTTGCCTAAGCATCTTGAGTGGTCAAACACCCAGCCACAAATAACATTACAATGTTTAGTAAACATTTTGTCCTATCATTACCCTGGAACCAATCTTATTGCCCATTTGCCTGATACATTTAACTTCTGGCAAATCCCATCGGAACTGTTGGCCTGAACACACAAGGCATTGCTGAAAGAGAGCAGATATCTGTTGCTAACCTATCGAAAAAGTGTATGGATCCATAATTAAGATATAACATAACATCAACGTCACATCTTCCGATAGAGGTTAGACAGCAAAGTTCCTTACCAATACATCAACAAATAAATTTCTCCCATAAAATGGAAGAAAAATACTTTATTATGAAAAGGGGATTTAAACAATTACAAAAGTCATGTGACATCCTAAGCTTTTATTTCCTGTAGCATATAAACTTAATACTACATGGAGAGAAAATATGGATGGAAATTTGCTAACAGTACGTATTACTTCGTCTGAAATATTTCAAACCATTAAACTTCAATAGAACAGAAATTCATTTATTGGACTTCTTAGAATTCCGAAAGAATTCTGTATTTCTCTCTGACTTTTCATATGTACTGTAAGACCCCGCATAAAGCTGCCCCGTTTAACGCGGTAGTATTGCGATTCGTCTAGATCATACAATATGTTGATACTTGTCGTATATGTATGTGTGCAAATAAAACGGTCATGTACCATCCAAAAGCGATGCACTATATAGCTACGATGTATACTATGCATATTTTTCAACGCTCTTTTGTTGGTTTGTCCAGAATAAAGATTCCAACTATATTTTCCAAAGTCCCAATATACAAAATATCTGTACGTGTTAAGCTTCTTGCTTTAGCGCTGGAACTTATTGGAACGGATCCCCTGCGTTAAGCGGTGTCTTAGTGTACACCCTTATCGAGGAAATCAAACAGTTTGAACACCTTAGCCGCAATAAATCAGAATTAGTTTGACTATAGTGATCAAATTAGACAAGTGACCGTAGATCAAACCTCAAGTCAGACATCTCGAACTAAACTAAATGTGACAAAAAATTATTTCTTTCGGTGGTTTGGTCACCTACCACGAAAAAATTTTCTGATCCACTGTACGGAATCGAGGTTAAACTGTAGAATCATCCAACCACAGAAAAAAATTAACACACACAACATATAAACTGTAGGTCTCGCCATTCAAAGATGCAATAAACACACAACCTGGGTGGTGTGAGTGGCTTGGTTGTACCTAGACTAAAGGTTATAATGACCAATAAAACAAATAAGTACGAACAGATAACCTTTTTTCTAACCTTCCTCCACATTACCGACTTTGATGATAAGTGGTCCGTTTTTAATTCTCAACTGTACTTGATTCACCGTAAAAACTTCCACTTAAAAGATAACTGTTAAGCTAGAATACATTATAAACACCAGACCTCGCAACAACGTACATCTATCTCAAGCAGCCTCTTTCTCTCCCTCACACACACTGTTGTTGAATGGGCATCTCTGCACTTGATTTTGAATGCAAGTCTAAGCAAATTTAGTTGACCATTGTCCCAAAACCGGTCTATAACAGTAAATTATTATTAAATGGCTGAATATAACAAAAGATTACAAGTCTTTCATACCGTATGTGACTCAGTTATGAAAAACAAAACAAACGAAAAAAACCCAAAGAAAAGTTTTAAAAAAAAAGAAGAAATGAAATGAAAATCAACAAAAAAAAAACGTGCTTAAAATGCACTACAAAAGTGCACTACTCTTACGAACACTTTCATTTTCAATTTTTGGGGTGTAAGCAACCGTTAAGATGCAAAAAAAAAAGTGAAAAAAACGATGTAATCATAAGCAAGAAATCCCATTAAAGAAACAGAAAAAAACCCAAAAGACTAACGGCCACGATGACCATTAAGAAGAGGCAAAACAGTAAGAAGAAAAAGAAGTAAAACGAAGCAAAAATTATACGATTTTAACTGCAAACGGATGTCAGACACATGATGGCAGCAACTTTACATATGTTTATAAGCCCCCCCCCCCCCCTGTATTGTTTCCCCCTTCTTCCATTATACTGACATCACTTGCAAGTTCGTATCATAATGTTTTATATGCAACATGTTGTTGTTAAAACAAAAATTTATTGCAGTGATCATATATTTTTTCCTTCTCTCTCTCCCTCTCTTTGTGTCTCCTACTACTGGAGTTGCTTTTATGATTGTTTCTTCGATGCTCAAGTACATATTTTGTTTAATGGAAACGAAAGCAATAGTAATTTATTACGATATTTTTGAAAAACACTATGCGAAATAATAAAATACGGTGCAGTCAAATCTGGCTATACCGGCTAGAGCTATGACTTAAAAAAAATTTTATTACGAACCGAAATTTGTGAAAGCAAAGACAAGTGTTGTAAATTTATAAGATTTTTTTACAGGCACTTACATAACTTTCTTAATTGGTAGATAGCAACCCCTTTAGTCAGGACTAAAACCTAGCTCATCACACTACCCTTGTTATCCGTGAGTGCCAAGGCCTACAGTTTAATATCGATCGACTTTCGAGAAACTTATCAGAGTATAAAACGCTGTTTTGTCTCTTTTGTTCGAGATGTCTAAAATAGTGTTTGCAGCACGGGCTCAAATTTATTAAGCCCACACACTACCTACAATTTCAGGCCTATTTACCAAGTTATAAGTACGAAAGAGAAGTGAATTCACTTTACTCATTCTAATCATTACAATCCTTCACATTACTAATCATTACAATCCTTTAGTCACCTTTACAATCTATGTTTTATGCTTTGTTTCCAACTATTTTTTTTATAAAGAGTGACATATTTCCAGTGATTTTATTTTACTGTTGGAACTTTATCATGATGTGTGGAATATAATTTCCCTGGTTGCGGCAGTCGATACTTTTAAAGTAGTTTTCGAACACCTTTCCACATATTTTGACAAATGAAGGTTTTTGTAATGCTCCAACGGTAACATTGGTTACATTGGCGATTATGCCAAAATTCTTCTCCAACCCATCCTGGTTCAATGATTGATGGAAGGCTTACCATCCAACTACTGCACTACTACTACTTTTAGGCTAATATCCAGAAGAGGGGCTAGTATCCATATTTTAGTGTGCAATCGTCTTCGGTGAGTTTGGTGGAATTCAATCAGTATAGGCAGTGGTTCCATTTTGGACAGGAACGCGTTCCAGAACTAAAGCAGATTTCTGATAGCGAGAATTAACTGACGTTTTGAAAAAAAATTAAAAAGAATTGCTGATTTTTTCTTTTTTATAATTTTTGACTAATTTTTATGTGTATTTTTTTATCAAGGGTTTGAAACCGAACCAGAACCGGAACGAACCGGCTTGTTTTTCCGAACCGTGAACCGGTGTCCGGAAGGCGTACCGGTAAAAAAAAAATTAACACAACACCACTGAGTATAGGAATTAAGCTTACCTATGGCATCACAACGGGTCACTTTGTATTCGCATTAAAGTTACCACTTCTACGCAAACTAGCCTAACCCAACGTAAATGCTCCAACATTAGGGAATTTTTCACGTTATGGGAAATTAAAGTCTTCAAATCGTTAAATTATTTTTTTTTTCAAAACTTCTCATGCAGTAAAGCATGAGAATCGTTGAACGTATTACGTTGCATTAACGGTATAGGTTCTTGTTGCGTAATTTTCCACAATCCACAAACACTTCTAAATTTTCAAAACATCGTAGGCTTAGGCAAAGATTAATTATGATGACCATACTCACCTGATATAGTCGCCGTGGTCTTGGAGGTAGGGTGTTGGCTTATTAAACGTAAGGCCACGGTTCAAACCCCTGATCAGAATTTGCCAACAAAACGAAATATGAAAAAATATTTCTTTAGTTACTACCCCTTACCAGATTTCTTGCAAAAACTCTTAGAGTAAATAAATAGTCATGAAATGTTTCTCAAAAATCTGTCATTCGGAGTTGATTTTAAACTGTAGGTGCTGCCACTCATTTATAAAGTAAGCACATACAACATAAGTTGTGTGAGAAGCTAGGTCATAAATGGTAACTAATTGTACACACTACATACTAGACTACTATTCAATTATTCTACTTACTACTTCTATTTTTCTAGACTTTAAACATGGGTAGTCACCGTAGTCTAATAGGTAGTGTGTTGGCTTATTAGACGTAAAGCCCGGGTTCGTATCCCAAGTCAGGCATCAAAACGAAATATAAAAAAATATTTCTTCGGCGATTTCTGCTCAGTAGACTTCTGGCAAAAATTGTGAGAGGAAATAAACTTGCCATAAAAATGTTTCTCAATAAAGAGAGAAAAGAGAAGAACTGTAGGTCCCCTGACTGAAGAGTTATAATGGCCAAATATGTATGTATGTAAACCTTATGTCGTAATTCTTACTGAAGGGTTGTTATCACCAATGTATATATGTACATACAGTGTCGATCAAAACATATTGGACAAAATTCATGTTATAATATTTTGTACGATTTAAAAAAAATTAAATATGTTAGAAACAACAAATACATACTAAAATATAAATACATCCCTAGTATAGTTAAAAATAAAACTTAATTTCAGTGTTTATTATGATATTAAAAATTAAACAAAAGTAAATAAAGATAAAAATTCATACGACAAAACATATTGGATTATGCACCATGACCTAATATTTTATTGCATGACCGCGATTTTTAGAACTAATTCATTAGAATAGCTGACCATGCCTCATTTATTGCTTGATATAATTTATTTGGATCGCGATGTGCCGATTCCCGATTTACCTTTCTATTTACTATTTTGCATAAATTTTCTGGTGACTACGCAAGCCACTTCATGACATTCACGTCTTTTTGTTTCAAAAACCAATTTCACCAATTTGGATGTGTGTTTCGGGTCGTTGTTGTGTTTAAATATCCATTGGCGTGGCATTTTATTACGGGCATGTGACAACATCTTCTCCAGAAATATATTTTTTCACATTTGTTTGTCCCAGGCCAGACATCAAAACAAAATACAAAAAGTATTTTTTCGGGACCTTTTGTAGGGTCAAAATACATATGAATTTACAATCTCGAAAATCCCGGAAAAAGTTTATAAAAATCCCGGGATTCGGGATTTTGTGAATCCCGAAAATCCCAGAATTTCGAGATTCGGAATTTCCTGATTGGCATCCCTAGTATGTATTATATGACTAGGAAATGTGGACTACAAGATCATTAACATATTAATTCCGGGCCTATTTATAAAAGATTTTAATTTGATATTCCTATACCACAACAAATTTCGTGCATTCTATTTAATAAATTAATGACATGCCATATTAACAAGTGGACTTTCTTGTTAACAACACTTACGATTATGGTCATTGCCATTAAGGTCATGTTAAACTGAAATTCAATTTTGTTTTCAATCACTTCAAATTTTTTTTTAATATTTTCTTCCAGCACTTTTACCTTTTGAATTATGAATTGATATGGTATGTACTTTGTGAACTGTACCAGTGATATTATACCATCATTATATACATACATGTTTACATATGTACATATATTGTACGCTAAATATTATTGTCTGAACATATTCATTATGAATGTACAATTTGTTAAGGGCCTATAAGTGGGGATTAAAATCTTTTGTTCGTCAAAAAAATTAAATTTCAGCAATTGTTGTAATTTTTTTTTCTTTCCTTTTGTTAGGCACCTAAAATTGCTTTTGAATTTTGTGTTTTTATTTTTTATTGTTAGATGGCAGCCCTTAAGTTAAAGAAAACATTGCTAATGAGAAGACCAAAATAATTAACGTTTAAAATCTTAAAGTTTGTCTTAATGGCCATTATATGTTATGATATTATGATGGCCATAAATAATAAATTATTACTGAAAGTGAAGCTTTTACGCAATTACATATTTATAGTGAAAGTATTTTTAAAGTTTTTTTTGTTGTTTTTTTGTTATTTTTTGTTTTGCGTATTTATTATTTAATCGTAAAGAAACCAATGAAAAATCATCGTTATATCCCATCATTATCAGTGATGCCGAAAATTATCAGTGATACAGAACTACCCATAATTTTCGCTACTATTTCTCTGTAAATTCGTTACAATCCAAATACAGTCAAACCCGGTTATAACAAACTCTGTGGGACCCGAAATAATAGTTCGTTATAGGCAAAGTTCGTAATAAACGGGGTGAAGTCATAGAAGAAAATATAAAATAGAAAGAATTTTTTTCATTTATTAAAAACAAAAAGAATTTTTTTTTATTTAAACAAAAAATATTTGTTAATTCTTTTTATCTATCAGCTGATTAAAGATGCTGAGTTATAATTTAATGCTGCCATATTAAATAAAAGTAAAGACTATTGCCACACTTCAAAGTTTTTTCTGAGGGTTCGTTATAAAAAAAGGTAAAATGTATGAAATTTAATTACTGGGACCATTTAAAGTAGTTCCTTTCAACCGAGAATGTGATATAAACGAGTTCGTAATAAATGAAGTTTTTTGTACGAAAATTGTTATTAATACGTTGGGACTTGAAAAAATGTACGGAATAACCAAAAATTCGTATAACTAAGTACGTTATAAATGAGTTTGACCGTAAATTATAGCAACGAAGATCAATTGTATCCCAAGTTCCAATTTTATTACGTGTTCCGTTAAAGAAAGAGGTTCCACTTTACTACCATTACAATACCACAATCAGTTCTATCTGGTAATCAAACATTTCCTAAAGAAATTCAATTAAAATAAAACTTCCCATTGCGGCAATCATTATGGTAAAAAGCTCCTTAAAGGATGTTAGAAAATAAAAGATCAAAAATCTCTCGGACGATAACACTTGAGCCGAAAAAAATCGTTTCCCCTTTCTCACCCCCACAGCTCTTGCTGAAGTAATTTACCAGAATGACGAGTCTACCGACATGCCTACCAAAGGAACAGTGTGGTCCGTAAGAAATGGAATTGTGATTTAATGACATAAGTGAACCATTCTTCTTATTCACACGTGCCCACCAAAATCTAGAAATATTGCACGAACCCTCTTGCTGCAAACGAAATTGAACTTCTCTGTGTGTGTAATATCCAAGTTATGTGAGAGCAAGCTATGGCTCTCAATAGGGATCTTGACCAGCTTTTCAGTAATACAATTTCCAATGATATCCCTATGTTCCGAAACCCATACAAGGGTTACAATTGAATGATCCGAAATTTCCTATATAAATCCTCGGCATTCATTGGCAACGACGAACGTTTAAATTAAGTTCGTTGAGGACCTAATCCTAGCCTGACTGTCCGAGTAAATCAAGCCACCCAATAGGCTTTATTTCGTTTTCAAAACTGCCTTGATCTTTGGGTGGAAAACCCTGCACTGGTCAGACAGCTAATAAAAAAAGTTTAATCTCAAGGCCTTTTACTTACTTACTTAATTGGCCATAACAACCCGATCATTCCAGACGCCTCTGCTTCTTGCGCGCCTACGCCAGTTGGTCACACCAATTGATGATAGGGCTTTTTCGATTTGGTGCTTTCAATGGATGGTCCTCTTCGCCGACTTCCGCAGATCTCCGCATCAAATACCCGTTTCGCCGGAGCATCCTCCTCCATTCGAACGACATGGCCGAGCCAGTGCAGCCGCTGGATATTAATACGCTGCACAACGTCTATGTCATTGAGGAGCTAATACAGCTCACTGTTAGATCGGATGCGGAAATCATCGCCAATTCGCACAGGACCGAAGATCTTACGCAGGACTTTCCTCTCGAATACCCTCAAGGCTGTGCTGCATTAGTTCTTAATAGGGTCCATGCCTCTGCGCCATAAAGAAGCACGGGTAGGATGAGCGTCTTGTAGAGTATTAATTTTGTCGCAAGTAAGAGGTCTCTGCTACTCAATTGCCATAATAGCACCTGTTGGCAAGAGTAATCCTGCGTTTGATCTCGGGCGGCGCTACGTGCCACACAGCCGAAGCTAGACTCGATGTTTTGCGTCCTGTTTTTGAAGATCGCATTATCAGCCGCAGAGCTGATGTCGTTTGGACTACTATTTGTGGGGTGCCGTCAAAGATAAGTGTTATGCCGATGAGCCAGAGACAATTGACGCTTTAAATGACAATATTCGTGAAGCTATTGGTAAAATGCAGCTGCACACAATCGATAATGTGCTTAAAAATTGGACCGATCCTGTGGGCTACTGCATGGCTAGTCGAGGCAGCCATTTAAATCAAATTATTTTCCATTATTAACCGGAAGGATTGTACTTTCAAATATAAAAGAAATTTGAGAAAATGTTTAGTAGTTTTTTTTAAAGCATTTTCAGAAAAAAAACAAGGTTATTTGGCGGATCCTTTACTTGCCATGCAGACCAGTTGTTAATCACATCATAGCGGACATGCTTTTTTCAATCTTCCCCATGAAATTCCTGATAAAGTTATTAATTTTCGATATATAATCTTCTATCGTATTCTAAAAACACATATCTTATGGTATCATTCGGAATACAGCCAACTTCATTGTAGTTGTCTTTCATTGCAGTGTTACCAGATTATTGGGTTGTTTACTTACAAGCACTTCACTACAAATTTAAATTCAAAAGCTTAAAGAATTTATTGATTCAATTGGCTTGAAAAAATTAATTATTATCCCTAAGTCGTCGTAATGTAGTAGTTAGTATTTTTGACTTATTAAACGGTAGTCCGAACTTCAGAACTTAAGTCAGACGTATCAAACAAAATGAAACATGAAAAAATATTTCTTTCGGTGACTATTAACAGCCTTCTGGCAAAAACTTCTCACATCCGTCGTTCGAAGTGGACATTAAACTGCCGGTTGTGTTACTCATAGATTAAATTAACACGGTGGGTGGTGTAAGCCGCTAGATTATAACCCTTATTATGGGCTGTAATAACCAAATAAGTAAGATCGGAAAGACGGCGGTCGAGTTTTCTTTCAAGATACGCAATAAAATACTTCAAGTTTGAAAAAATTGAGAAAATGAGTCGAAAGAACGAATGCTATTCCTATAATCCCTAGTGCTATTCAGATACCTAGATATTTGCTTAGGAAATTAAAAAGAAATTATTTTTACACAAATCTGAGAAATATTTCAAGTTCCAATATGTTATGCTAACGGTTTAGGGCCTCCTAACAACTTTAGTTATGCTTTTCTACATATTTTCAATGCTTTCACAAAACATTTTCAACCATGAAAAATTATTCAAAAAAAAGGGAAAATTTTTGCACCTGCTAATAATATTGCCAAAAGAAAATTGTGTTACAATAACCTTGAGTCACAGGCATTAGCGTGAAAGTTTAAAGTTTTCCCCTTTTGCGCAATCGCAGCAACCAATAGAATGAATGAATGAATGAATCGATTTGAAAACGATTATAAAATAAATTTTATTTTTGCAAACTACTTGCCACAGATCAATGATTTAATTCAACGATTTACTTTCACGCTCTCTATGTATAGTATGGTTCGGTGTGGTATGGTGTCCATGTAATAAAATAACATTTTGAATTATAATAGAGTCACGTTGTCAGAGAACGTGATATTAAAATGAAGCACATACACATACTTTATGATCATTTAATTGGAATATTAAAATAATCCGGTTCTTAATTGTATTTTTTTTTTTCTTATAATTTTAGGCTAAACAATGACGAGACACCTGCAATATTTATGTGCCAGCTTTTGTATATGGCTTCTGGCTTTGACTGGACACCCTGTATTGGCTTTAGAAAAATGGTCACGCCAATTGGAAGCCACTGATCCTGGCATATCGGATAGTTTTGATTGGATACCATTGGCCCAGCCGGCTGACAGTTCTACTACTCAGTCGAAGGATCGTTCTGGCAATGGTCGTGTCTTGACTTACTCGCAAGCATTTCCTTCTAATGGCCATTTCAGCGATTTAACGAAAGGTTTTAATACACAGGGCTCACCAAAACCTACCCCCTTTGATTTTCCCTATCAATTCCAAAATTTCGCCAGTGTACCACAAACCCAGGCCTTGAAACAACCCTCGGTGGGTGTGAAATCAAATGGTTTCGGATCACAAGAACCAACTTCGCAATCATTTTTCAAATTTGAAATGCCTTTGAATCAGCAAAGTACCAGACATAATCCGGCACCACTAAATACAAACACGGGAGTAAATACCGGCTATCAAATCTCCCATGCCTTTGGGGGAGGCGCCCAGGCAACACTATTTAACTCGCCCTTGTTTAATCAACAACCTGTATTCCCGCCCGAGTTCCATCCCATAGCCTCCAAGCCACAAACACAAACTTTGCAACAGCAAAAAGCCTTTGCCTCAACAAAACTTCCTTAATACAGAACCAATTTCGTTAAAGAATTATTTCAAGGATACAAAGGCAGCTCAACCTTCCTCGTTACAATCGGTGACACCACAAGTATTTCCTCAAATTGATAGCCAAGCCGACAATGGATTTTCTTTAAGGAATCCCTTTAATAGCCTGCCATCTGGACCAGCACCCTCGGTATCAACGCCTCAACAAGACTTACAGTATTTATATGTGCCCTACAATGACATCTTCAATCAGATACCGCAAGCACAACCTCAACAACAAGCCAAACCTCAATCCCAGGCACAAACACAACCTCAAGCTCAACTACCATTACAGGCACAGGCTCCAGTCCAGAATCTATTCCAGCCTGCAGCTAAATTGAACAATAATTTGCCTACAGTTAATCCCTATCAAATCAATCAATTCTATACACCCGATCCAATAGGGCAACAACGTGCTCCTCAATTGAAATATTATACCAGCACGACCAGCACCACTATTAGGCCACCCGTACAAACTACTTCTCTAAAACCATCGAATATATTCCAGAATTTCGTAAGTCCCCAATACAATACCACACCGAAACCAAAACCTAAGGCCCATCAACCACCCTTGGCCATGTTTTTGTTGCGCTCCTCAAACAGACCCTCTGAATCGGATATTGTAGATATTTTAAGTGGCGCTAAAACCATAGCCGTCATTGACGCTCCCACGCCAAATACCCCTGAAATATTTGTTGGACCCTCGGGCATGCCTACACCTAATGGCTATACCAAATTTGATTTACCTTATCTGTCGCAATTGCAAGGTGCTCAGAACATTCATGATGTCTCCTTCTTTGTAGCCCCTCTAAGCTATCGTACGCCGGGTGGTTTCAATAAAATTTTATTACCCGAACCACATGTAGGCTCCATAGTTGTTAATCTGGCAAAGTCTGCTTATGCCGAACAGCCCGTACAACAGCAACAACCACAACAACCACAGCAAGCACCAAAGACAACCACAGCAACCGCAAAGACAACCACTACAACCGCAACAACCACAACAACCCCAACAACCGCAATACTATCAACCACAGCCTCTACCACCAGTAGAACAGCCCACCACTACTACAACCAGCACCACCAGTACTACACACAGACCTCGCATTCACTCACAAAGAGTCAAATCGAATTCGAATCGGGGCAATAAATTTAGTTATTACTACGATCAGGATCCCATACAAGAGGTGGCCTCACCACAGGTTTTGCAAAAGGAGCGTCCCAAAAAGAAACGACCACAATCGGTTAAAATTGAGCAGCCCACTTACACGCAGCAACAACTCAGCAACCCCTATGCCCAGTTCAATCCAATACCCAATCAAATATCAAGTGATGACTTCTATAAACTACAAACTCGTCCAGCTGCTTCCTCTACTACCAGTTCTACTACGTCGACTACTAGCACCACCTCAACCACAGCAGCGCCACACAACTATTTCGTGTACAATAGCCAACCACAAATTGAGTTCCCTGGATCAAGTGGTCATTTATATCCGGAAATAAATCAAATTACCCAACAACAACAACAACAGCATCAAGAACAACAGATCCTGGAACAGGTGCAAGAGGAAAAACAGAAATTGACCACCAGACCGCCAGTTTTAACTACCACTGCTGAGGAGGAATACCGCATGAAGCAATACTACAGAAAACAGGAAGCCATTCGTAATCGGCCTCAAATTCAGACCCAAACTAATTCACCTTATGAACAGGTTCAATACACGCCTGTCAGTTTGGAATATGAAATTGGCAAGACCACCACAACCACGACCAATAAGCCTAGAATAACATTCTTCAGTCCAACAACAGCGCCAGCACAAGAAGAGGATTACAACACATTGCCACCACGTACACAGCAAGTCCACCAACCGCAATTACCAGTAAACCATCGTCCTTCTTATACACAAAACGAAATAACCGATAATCCAGTAGAATATGAGCCCAATCCATATCAATTGCCATCCGAATTGCCACAATTGCAACCCAATTTCCCAGGTTTGGTTAACAATCTCAAGGAAATGAAGGAAACACAACCACAAACACCAGAGCAGACTACTCAAGAACAGACCACGGTAACGCCACAAACCTATCAGGAACCGGAAAGTTCAACTAAACCTACAAGGAGACCCATTAATCGTGTACGTAAACCGGTATCCACTAGAGTTACATCTTCCGTTAGCTATTCAGAATCGGAAAGTAGCTCACGCAGACCTATTAATCGTATTCGCAGACCATACGGTTCACGCAATACCGTATCTACCACTGCTAGTCCAGTAAATGCAGACTATGATGAGGTTTCTACCTCAACCACTACCAGACGTCCAGCTTCAGCACGTAATCCTTTAATACGTAACCCCAATCGCATACGTTATCAACCTACACCCGAGGAACGGCAAACTTTACGGATTAAACCCAAGAGAAAACACAATAGCAGCGGAAAAATAGTTAACGATGAGGATTTGGATTACCAAAGAGACGTTTTGAAACAAAACTATCCGGTATTTAAGCCTACCAGTTCACGTAGACCCAGCAGCAGTCCCACAGCCATACCTACGACCTATGATGTTACCACTACAGAGGTGCCTACCTCGGAAACCCAACAGGTTTACACTGTAACGCCTAGTAACAGTATTGATAACGAACATAATTTCCCAGCGGGTCTTTTGGAACCCATGCAAATCGCCCAGCAATACAATGAGTATAAGAATAACTATGGCCCCGGCTATTTCCCAAATCAAGAGGATATAAATCCCACAGAACCGATAGTAAGGAATGAAATCAATCCGGTTTATAATGTCGAAATACCAACAACCCTGCCACCTACCATACCACCCACGACCACCACAACAACAACGACTACAACTACAGAGGCACCAATTATAATAACCACTAGACGATCGCCTTTCATTAGAAGGAATTATCCACGTTTGAGGACTACCACTACTGAGACCCCAGCTACCACTACACCCAGTGAGGAAGAAAAGCCATCAGTAAGTCCAAATTCGTTTTAGCAATTGAAGAGATTTGATTTTATGTTCCATTTAATTACAGACACGCAATCGTTTGCCGCCACGCAAGGTTATTAAGGTACGTGCACGCACCAGAAGACCTTTGCATCCAGCCTCTCCCACACCCGCCGCTGCAGAGGAAGAAAATGAAGCCACTGAACAGCCCAAACAAAATTATCGCCGTCTAAATCGTTTCAATCAGGACTTGTACGAAAATGAGGTAAGCTTTCTGAGTATAGATCCTAAAAAAATTTCATCTGCAAACTTCTTATCTTATGGCATTAGACACCCAGACGCCGTTACAAACAAAAGTTCCAATTGGAGGGACAAGAGTCTCAATGGTCGCCACCGGTTAAAGTAGGACCCACAAATAATTTCAAACCCATAAATCCCAAGGACACGCAAAGAAATCAACATAAATTTGAAAATGAACCGGAAATTGTTACCGCTGGCCCCGTTACCGAAGATAACAAGGAGAACTATGAAGTCAAGGTTTCAGCAAACTATGGACCTGGGAAGAAATCATCAATAAAGGAAGCCAATCTTAAGTAACGATATTCAAGTATTTTAAAAAATTAGTCTTGCAATTAAATTCTTTTTTTTTTCTATGGAAATAGGCCTGAAAAATCCTTTGCTGAGCTACTGGAAGAAGTTATGGGCAAAACACCAGAAGAAAAACAACAAATGGAAACAACTATGAGTCCAGAATTGTCTACAGATGGCACCATATTCGAGGCACAAAAGACTACAATTGCCAATCGTATATTGCGACGAGGTAAATGGAAGAAAACACGTGTCAGCACCTCTTCATCTTCATCCTCTAGCTCATCTTCGTCGGCTAGCCAACACCAATGCAAATGGCGAAAGTTTTGAAACAGCAGAATCACAAAATCTGGGTTCCCAACTTTTGAATTCATTGCATAAAACGGAAAAGACTACCACAGATAAAATACAAGATTGGCGTACGACCACTACACCCATGACAACGGCAGCGGAAATTAATGCCATGTTTAATGGTGACAGTACAACGCCGTTAAGCATTAATTCCCGAGAAGAATATAGCATGACTACGACATTTAAGCCACAAACAACAAACTTTGCAACAACTCTGGCCATGAATAGGGAAGAAACGGCTACCGAAAGTATGCTAGAAACGACGCAAAGAGGAGAAAGTGCCACCAGGCGCATGGATGATGATATGGGCATGGAAGATGATTTGGAAATACAACCCAGTTTATTCTCAGAAGTCAAAAAACAACTGCATGAACTTTTCTCAATAGAGGAAAGTGATGATACAGCTGTAACAGCAGCCTTGGCGGCTGTGGGAAAACGGCGCCAGGAATACACCAACATTAAAAGGCCCAAAGTGGAGACTACAACACAAGCGGCCATTGATTTGGTTTCCATTACACAACCCATGTCAGTGGAAGATAAAAAAGCCTTCCATCGAGAGCTAATGAAACATGTGGTGTATGCAACATCATCACCGGTACAACAGGAAGAAACCTCTGAGGCAGAGATTTGCTATAGAGGGCGCTGTATAAAATCGGAGGACTTACCAGCCAATCACAAATTAAATTAAAAACAAAAATAAGCAAAAAAAAATTTCTTTTTAACATACTTTGATACAAACAAATTTCTACCTTATCTAACCAAATCTTCTATATAGTTACAGTTAAAATATAGGCAAGCAACCTAAAACTATACTTTAAAAGCAGTTCGAAAATGTAAAGCCTAAAAGTAGATTGTGATAAACTGTTTAAGGCTGCTCTAGCCTCTTGAAACTGTAGCTTTAAGTGTCATTTTCTTTATTTATAAAACAAACCACAAGAAAAAAAAAATGGAGTTTAAAAGTCATTGAAAAATATTTTATTTCGAAATAATTTTATTTTTAACGAACAAATTTATTTCTTTATCCTTAGATTTTTTTTTGTTTAATTAATTATTGTTTTGTTTTTTCATTAATTTTATTATAATAATTTAGCTTTAATACCTAAAACAAATCATAATAATGATCAAAATGACGATGACGATGATAGACAACGATTTACTTAAATTGCTTGTATTGTTCATTGTTTTTTCGTTTCGTATCATATTTTCATATTATTTTTTAAGTTTTATGCTCGTCTCTTCATCACTATCTTTCACAATTTCTTTAAAATGTTGTCACTGTTTTTTAATCCCTGCTGTCAAATTTTAATTCATTTTCTTACAAAGTTAGGGAAATAGTTTCACTTGAGAAAAATTATTGAAAATTTCATTCATTATTTAAGTTTAGTATTATTTAGTATTTTAAGTTTTGTAATATAATTCTCTAAATAAAAACAAAAAGACAAATTTAATAATATACTCTACACATGTAAATTGTACGATATACATAAATAAATAATTAAATAAATAATAATAAATTTAAAAAAAAAAACAAATTAAATAAAAATATTTACTTGTTACTTCTTCAAAATTCGTCATTACCAGGGCAAGGAATTTTATACACTAAAAAATTAAAAATATGCGCATATAATACTCTGTTACCTCTATTTCGTTATCGTGTCATGCGTCAGGAAGAAATAAGAGTGCGGCTAGAGAAAATCGGAGAAAAGACTTGCCCAGGTGTCCTTGATCTTCGAACGGCTGGATAAATATTAGGGGCCATACAGAGGTAACGCAAAAAACGATCTGGGATGGATTCCAAACGCGTAGGGTATATAGTGGTGGGAGGGTTGAAGACTATCTATTCAAACCTTGGTAGGAACAGTCATGCAGAAACGCTAGAGAATTCTAATTTCTATCTCTCTCTCTCTCTCTTTTCTTTATTTCTCAATTGTATTACACTCTGGATCCAATGGGTTCAATGACCTCTGATTGTAACTTTATTTGACATCACGGCTATACTTGTCCCCAATAAACTAAACTAAAAAACAAGGGCTCTAAATCTGCGAAAGCTGTAGACAATAACTTGCTAAAGACCGCTAGTGTTGCTTATAACTAGGGCAAGGTACCTGCACTAAAAAATTAAAAATATGCGCATATAATATGCACTATAAAAGAGAAAATATGCACTAAAAATGTTAAAAATATGCAATAAAAAATTTTTTCGTTTGAAATATATTTATTAAACAAATAAAAAAATAAAATTCAAATCAGTTTCATATTTATAAGGAATATATAAGATTTTAAATGGATTTTTTAAAGGAAAATTTGATAATTCATTTACATATGTCATGGGTACATATAAGTATATTGTTAAGTTATAAATATTAATAAACTAGCAAACCCAGGCAAACGTTGTTTTGCCTTCGAATTTTATTTTCACTGTAAGTCTGGTTTCCATGCCAAGTCATGGCTGATTGATATTTAGAAGAAGAATGAAAGGTGCAATAAATCGACATAGCAATTATTGTTCAAATAAAATTATATATTTTTGATAGCTTGGCCCGATCTGCGTTGCTGGCTCCAAATTTTTCTTTTATTTTAAACTGCTTTTCGAAAAAAATCAAAATCGGTGTAGAATTGGGCTAAATAACGGCCCAACGCCTTCAACGAAACACAGCATAGTGCAGTAGTTCTTGAGTTACGGTGCAAAAACACAAAAAAAAACTAAATCCATCCGTTAGACGAATTTCAAACTTCAGAGAAACACTCTTCACACCCCAGTTTTTTTAATACTCTAAGTCCTAAATATAAATGCATGCAATTTGCCCGTCCCCTTTTCCCCCTTTTGGACCCCTTTTGGTCCAACTTTTTAAACAGAACACCTCCAATAGCTATTTGGGAAAATTAACCAAGCTAAATCGTAAAAAATACCTTTAAAACCCCATAAAATACATCATTTATGCATAAAGTACTAATTTTTGCCCTTTTTTCCCCCTTTGTCCCATTTTTTCACTTTAGTTCAAAATTTTAAAAAGATTTATAGCCTATAACCTGCACCGATAAAAGCTCGATCTATATCCCAAATTTCAAGAAAATCGGTCCAGGCGTGATTGGCTAACGAACAAACCAACAAACATTTGGGAAACTTAACTAAGCTAAATCGCAAAAAAATTACCTATTACCATTTTTTCCCCATATTTCCCATTTTTTCTCCCCTTTTGATCAATATTTTGAAAAGATTTATAGCCTATAACCTGCACCGATAAAAGCCCTATCTATATCCCAAATTTCACGAAAATCGGTACAGGCGTTCACGCGTGATTGGCTTACAAACAAACAAACAAAAAAACCGACTTACAGAAAGATTTATAATATATATTTGGATGAATCAACTAGTTTTCCGATTTAACGACCATTCGAACATCGCATTTAACGAACAGGCAAACTTTTCCTATTGAGTACCATAAATAGCGAACAAAATTTATTTTGTGTACGCAGTTTAATAAACAAATAAAAATATTATTTGAATGAAGGTAAAATGAGGTTTTTGTAAACTTGATTTATTGACATGAAAATATTTCCAAAAGAAAATTAAATATACATTAAAATAATAAAATATGCTAAATATATGCACTTATAAGAAAAATATGCAAAATATGCATTTATTATAAAATATGCAAAAATATGCAACAACAAATCGATGCCATTTTGTTGCAAATTCGTCTTTTCGAAGAAAACCAAAAGTGATTTTGAGATACCGACTACAAACATGCATTTTCATTAAAAACCTTGCCCTGGTCATTACAACCTTTTAGTCAGGATTCCAAACTCACTTTTCGTACACCATTCATGTTGCGTACAGTGGTAGCCTTGTAATTACCACAATCATATATACGACCCGTGGTCTAGTAGGTAGTGTGTTGGCTTATTAGACGAAAGGCCCGGGTTCGTATCCCAGGTCAGACATCAAAACAAAAAATTTTTCTTCGGCGACTTCCTCTCAGCAGATTTCTGGCAAAGACTCTGAGAGTAAAAATTGCCATGAAAAGCTTCTCAAAAATCTGTCGTTCGGAGTCGACTTTAAACTGTAGGTCCCGCCATTCATGTATAAAATTTACGCACACAACATAAGTGGTGCGAGAAGCTAGGTCGTAATCCTAACTGAAGGATTGGAAAGGCCAATTATGTATGTATATATACGACCCATTTTCCAGCTACAAATAAAGATGAAATTTTTTATGTTATTCTATTCTGTCACATAATTCAGTATATTATCTCCACTGACCGTACCGTTTTACGCTTAAACAACATTCAGATTTATTGGAGCAACGAGAAACTGCACGATAAGGTCGATGAGGTCAAAAAAAACTCATCTTTTCTGATGAAGTTCATTTTTATCTTACTTACGGTTTTGAATTTTCTGCAATTTTTGTTGTTAGTACTTTGTCCAAAGGCCTTTGTCTTTTATTACAGATTTTTTTCGATTAGGCATACTTTCCACGAGATGTTTAATGCTTTCAAGTGTAAGATTGGCTCATTCCGTGGAAACTCTTGACCAAAGTTCATCCATATTGGTCGGTGCTCGTTCTTATTAGAAAAGTCTTCTTTTAATAATAGCCCACAAATTTTCGATGGGGTTTAAATCGGGTGCAGACCATTTCATTGTTTTGAATTCTTGTTCGGAAAGCCATTTATGCACAATCTTGGCGGTGTGCTTCGGGTCCCCAACTTGCTGAAAAGTTATTTCCTTCGCCGGATAGGCGCACTCCTCAATAAATATGGGCAAATTGTTCTCCAAAATACTTAAATACTGCTCTTTATTCATTAAACCATCTATATTTATCCAGGTAAAACATCCCCACACCACTAAATTTCCACCACCGCTCAATACTGTTTGCTTGACGTGATGTCGTTGAATGGTGTCAGTGGGCCTCTTCCAACAATACTGAATCCTATCAGACTGGAAACGATTAACTTTTGTTTCATTGGACCATATCACTCGTTTCCAGTCATCAATAGTCCAGTTTTTGTGGATTTTACAAAATTTAAGCCGAGCCTTCACATTTTAAAAATATTCAATTATGTATCCACGTTAGTCCACTACTGTATGTATTTACATTAGACTTAAAAGGGAAATCCTCTTTTTCTGTTTTAGCTTTGTACAAACATTTTCGTATTAACGACCCAAATCGAATCGCTAACGACGCATCTTTGAAACATGCGACGCAAACTGAAACAAAAACGACGCAACTTTGAAATCATAGAAATATTAAAAAGACGCTACTTCGAAGCAGACGCAGAACGAGGCAACACAGACCGGGGTGTTAGTGTATTTGGGGCTCAGACAGCCCACATGTGGTCTTACAGAGTGGCTGTTTGGTGCAGCTTGTGGAGCAGAGGCATCATTTGCCCATATTTCTTTGAAAATGATGACGGTGAAAGCGCACCAGGATAACTGATTTTTTTGTACTCGCTATATTTCTTTTTTTTTCTGATTAAACCTGCACTCAGGGGATGACCCCTACTCATGCAGTACATTGTGCAGGTTTAGGAAAGATGGAAATAGGGAAGATGCGAACGGTAAGGAAACATGTTGCTGCTGGTGACTATAAAATGGCCAGTGCTATACCTTCACCATTAAACAGTCTTCAGTAATCGTCCCTAAGAAGCTCGCAGTTTCTGACACCACTTATATTGTGTGTGCTAATTTTATACAAAATTGGCGGGACCTACAGTTTAAAGTCGACTCCGAACGACAGATTTTTGAGAAACTTTTCAAGAAGAGAATGAGAAGAAATCGCCGAAAAAATACTTTTTGAACTTTTTTATTTTGATGTCTGGGCTGGTACTTGAAACCTGGTTTTACGTCTAATTAGCCAGCACACTACCTACTAGACCACGACGATCCCGTGATGTGAACAATGTTTTCCTTCAACAGAATGATCCAGCTTGCTATACATCTCATGCCACAATCGATTTATTGCGTTAAACATTTGATAGCCGTTGATAGCCAAAATGGTAATTCCAGTTGGCCACCAACAAACTATGATTTGATACCGTTGGACAATTTTTTATGGGGTGGGGACCCCACACTCCAAAAAGTGCACGAAAATTGGTTTGATCGAATGAGATACTATAAGGCCATCCGAGGCAGTCTTATAAATGAGATAAAATTCCATTTCAAACTGGCACAATTGTACTTCACAACAAACAAACATTTAAACTTTTATATGTCCCACCCTATATTTGCACCCAGTGCTTTGATTACTGCCTGACTGTCATACAGTATGCTATTATCCCTTTCAACATACATACATACATAATTGGGCATTACAACCCTTATGTCAGGATTACGACCTAGCTTCTCACACCACTTATGTTGTGTCTGTTAATTTTATACATGAGTGGCGGGACTTACAGTTTAAAGTCGGCTCTGAACGGCAGATTTTTTGTGAAGCTTTTCACGGCAATTTTATTTACTCTCAGAGTTTTTCCCAGAAATCTAATGAGGGGAAGTCGCGGAAGAAATATTGACTGACCTGGAATTTGAACTCGGGCCTTACGTCTAATAAGCCAACACACTTCCTCCTAGACAATGGCGGCTTCAGAGATACTGTTTTTTTTTACGCCGAGGAGGGGCAAATGTACCTAACCGTACCATAGAGGAAGTCGTCACGACCTCCGTGTGTGGGGCCCTTACCCACTAAATCCCCCCTCGTACCGTGGACTGTTTTGTCCACTCCGGAACTACGGTGGTATTACTTCGGAGTGGAGTCCTTTTTGGCCCTTTGGCCGCCTTCATGCTCACATCCGCATCCGGACTGCATAATGAAGGTTGGGGAGACTTCTAATTGTTTCCACTATTCCTTCCGTCCAAGCTCCCGACTGGGACCTCGTTTGACACGTGAGCTAGTGTCATCTATTCCGGCGTGCCCGCATGCTTCGCAGCCTCTAGATCTCTCTTCTTCAGTCTCAGAATGCGCTCCACATAATTCGCCACAGAGGCCCAATTCTCACTGCTCGCAATCATAACCCCGACAATGTTAGCGGCCGTTATCGTTCCGATCATCGACGTCAGTGCAGAGCGATAGCTCTGCCAGCGTGCACATTCGAATATAGTGTGTTCCGCATCATCTATTACCTCCCCTTCTTCGTAAAGGCAGTAAGGCGAGGTAGTCTTGCCCTTAATAGCATAAGTTCTATTAAGGATAAGTGCACTAAGGCAGCCTATGGTGCCTGGTAAAGCAGTAATTCGGCTATGCCTGTCTGCTAAGAAGAAATCGAACACCCAAAATTCCAATCGGTTTCGAACCATCAGTGAAAACCTGAACTTGATCTGAATCATGAATGCATTTCATTCTTCATTTTCCTAAAACCTCTCTTTACGGAATGGATGCTCTGAACTTCCTTTAGGAGTCACTGAGTATCATGCATACTTCCGATAGCAACAAATTCCTCGTAAATCTTTCGGGGTCCAATATTTAAATTCGCATCTGTTAGCTTTAATTTTGCTTTTCTTCTATTATCGTAAATAAATAAACAAAAAAGAAACTCAGCAACACTGGTTACAACATTTGAAATACAACATATTCGAAGTTCGAAGTTCGATCACAGTAATCTTTGGTTAATGATTACAAAAATTATAAACAACTAACAGCTGTTATTTGTTCAAACAAATGGTTTGAGTAACAGTATCAAAAAAAAATTGTATGATACGTTTGAACGAATATGTACACACACACACACTCACACATGGCATGCTCAGTGAAAATACTCAAATCGTCGTCAGTTCAAATTCCATATTCGTTGTGGATTGGCGTTTGTACGCTTGATATTTTAATTTTTTTTGATGGGGTTGCATGATACGCTTGTGTATTTAAATTTTCCATAACAAAAAGCAAAGAACGATAAACACAAACAAAATACTTGTATAATCAGCCATTTTGATGTAGACATTTGATTCATTGAATTTTTCTTATCAAATATATGCGAACAGATAGCAGGCAACAACACAAACTGGTTGATAAAAACAAAATTTATTTGAATTTGATTGGAATTTCTTAAATGTTTATTGAAATATGGAAACAAAACGTGCGGATATAGTGGGCGTTAGGGCAACTGTACCTTGTATAAATGCAAATAAGAAATTTTGGAGTGAATTTTTTGAACTTTACAAAAGTTTGCCGGCTTTATGGGACCTCAAGCATCCAGACTATTCACATCGTGACTTTAAGGCCGATGGTTATAATAAATTGGTCATTAAATTAAAGGAATTATATCCAGATGCCAATAGAGAGCTGGTAGTTGGCAAGATTAACACGTATCGTACATCATTTCGTAAAGAGCTACGAAAATTAAGAGAGTATACGAAAAAAGGAATACGAATTACCCCTACGTTATGGTATTTCGATAATCTATCGTTTCTAATAGATCAGGTTCAACTAAACCCTTTAAAATCTGGTAAAAGGAAAATTGTAAAACCAGAAGAAGAGGTAAAAAGCCATTCATATAGAATTTATAAAACAAAACTAAATAAATTTCCTTCTCCAACTTACTTTAATTAAAAGAAACCCTTGGTAATAAATCAGAAGCTGCCCATACAAGAGGATTTTCTAACCTTGAATAAAAATATACCGGAAAAACCGCGGCCCACACAATATTTAAATTTTGAAAAGGAGGTAAGACATACCTTTACCATACACTTACATATCAACACTACAATATCAATAAAATTTCAGTATTTACCTGAGCCTTTGCCAACGCCACCAACACCACAACCACCACCACCAAAGAAAAAACCCACCAACCATCATCATAATAATGCTTACCCGGCTAAAGGAAAGCATCAACCTAATCAACAGGCCACTGCTGAAATATTAGCCAAATCATGGGCTGTACAATATGGCGAAATGCAGGGTGAACAGAAATTAATTGCCCGCAAACTGATATCGGATATATTGTTTCACGGTTGCCTAGGCAATCTAGAAATGTCTCATGCCATGAGAATACAAGATATTCTACTCAATGAATCGGTAACGAACTATCATCATCATCCATATTATATGGATTCATATGAAGCCATGGATCAGCGGGAGCCTAAAATCGAATACTTACAAGAGGAAGAAGATATTCATGAAATTTGTTCTATGAATTCTGATTTTTAAAAAAATTTATTGCCTCAAAGAGAGCTTCATTTAGTTGATCAGTTATATGAATAAAAGACTGTGTTATGTACTATTAGGAAACCTAAAATTTAAGCAATTGCAAAGAATTTTTACACTTCGAACATGTATTTCGAAAAACTTCGAAATTATAAAAGGCAAATAACTTAACTGAAAAACTTTTCTAAAAATCCTGGGTATCGTTACTTACTTACTTACTTACTACTTAATTGGCCATAACAACCCGATTAACGGATTTCGGCCTGCCGCAATACATCCTTCCAGGCGCCTCTGCTTATTGCGCGTCTACGCCAGTTGGTCACACCAATCGATGACAGGCCTTCCTCGACTTGGTCCTTCCAACGGATACAAGGTCGTCCTCTTCGCCGACTTCCGCAGATCCCCGCATCAAATACCCGTTTCGCCGGAGCATCCTCCTCCATTCGAACGATATGGCCGAGCCAGCGCAGCCGCTGGATATTAATACGCTGCACAACGTCAATGTCGTTGAGGCGCTCATACAGCTCACTGTTAGATCGGATGCGGAAATCATCGCCAACTCGCACAGGACCGAAGATCCTGGGTATCGTTACTTCTGTATAATGTTTTCGAGCTACTAAACGGGTAGACAGATTAAGCTTTTTTTTTGGACCTCCAATATCTGGATTGCTTTTTTCCAATTCCTTAGTCATTTAAGAAAGATTTAAACACCCTGGAGTAGTAATATTATCTACTGTTAGAATTTCCAGAAGTTCTTGCTGTGGACAGCAAGAGGACAGAGAGATGAGGAGGAGGATGAGATTGTTCTCCATCTACTGTGTACATATCCAGCACTTGATCGGAGAAGAAATAGGCACCTGGGTGTCTACTATATAGAAGATGTGGATAAATTGTGCAATGACTCAGACAGAGACTCTTTTTATCGGAATCTACGGGTGGTTCCTGAACTAAGGAAAAATGTAACACCATGGTATCACAATGGGCCCTGCGTGAAGAGACTGCCACATCTACCTACCTACTTTTAAGCAGCGAATAGCTTACATGGAGACTAAGGCTAGTTCAGAGCATCATATCATCTCAAGGTCAATATCTTGGCAAAAGACACTTAGAAAGTTATAAGATGGGTCGGCGCAGTTTTGAGGCAACAAGATTCCAATATGTAATTCCATTTGGGTACACTCGAACAGACCTGTAACAATAATTTAATTTAATGAAAATGTACTTCAATTTAGTCCGCAATATGGCCAACTAGAAGTCGCAGTAGTCTAGTAAGTAGTGTATTGGCTAATAAGCCAACACAACGTCTAATAAGACGGGTTCGTATCCCAGATCAGTCATCAAAACGAAAATATTTCTTCGGCGACTTCCCCTCAGTAGATTTCTGGCAAAAACTCTGAGAGTAAATAAAATTTTGTCTCTCAAAAATATGTCGTTCGGAGTCGACTTCAAACTGTAGGTCCCTCCACTCATGTACAAAATTAACGCAAACACAACATAAGCGGTGTGAGAAGGTAAGTCATAATCCTGACTGAAGGTTTGTAATGACCGATTATGTATGTACGTATGAACACAAAGGTATTTATAAATTTACGAGTATAGACCCACGTTAATATTAAAACAATTCCAGAAAGTTATATTAATAGAATGAACACATATAAGTTTAGACGCAGGGTGTATTATTTATCGTCCACATAACCATTCGAACTTGACGATTTTTATTAATTCATTGACAGTGTAAACAGTTGATTCAATTAGGTGATACCGAAATGAAAAATCATTTTTAGACTTGCATTTACACTGTTATACGCTTGGAGACGTGACCATTTCGAAGATTATGCATGTATGTACGAAAACAGATTTTTAAAAACCTAGGCCTTAATGACAAAGTTTTTAAAATTTGGATTAGTTTTACTGCCATCAACTGATGTTGGATAAGTCAAGTCGTTTAGAAAGGTTCGCTCCAGATATTTCCTCTGTCAATAATAAAGCGGATTAAGTATCAACAGCCTTCTCAGGAATAAAATAATTATATAAATCTCTTGAACACTTGATTAATACTTAAGTTGTAGAGACGCCCTAGTCAAATAGATAGAATGTTGGCTTATTGAACGTGAGGCCTTGGTTCGAAAAACAGGTCAGACATCCATCACGAAAAAATATTTCTTCAGCGATATTATCTTAGCATTTAGATTTCTGAGAGTAAATAAAATGGGCTCAAAAGTTTAACTAAAATCTGTACTTCAGTGTCCTCTTTAAACTATAGGTTCCGCCGCTCGTATATCAAATTAACATACACAATAGAAATGGCATGAGAAGTTAGATCGTAATCCTGACTGAAGGGTTATTATGACCAATTATGTATGTATGCATTAATGTCAAATCATTTGCGAAATCTTTTGAACTTGATTGGTATGGAAGTTGTGTAGTTGTTTGACTATCTGCAAGGATCTTAACATCTTTGTTAAATACTCGGTAAGCTAGTTTAAAGACTTAAGAGCTTAATGTTTAGTTTGGCCAGTAGGACAATGCAACAATCATCAGTTATTGTAAAGTCTAGACTTTATTCAGTTGTGAAGGATCTGAACAAAGAAGTTCTGATCGATGATATGAATTTCTATCTGATGGTATATTCTACTGTATTACGCAACTTTAACGCTATGTTTTTAACATCCATTTGCCATACGCTTTTTCAAGAAAAGAAAGAAAATTTAAATTATTCTAAACAAGTAGAAAAAATTGTATAAAAAAGCAAAAGCAATTTGTAAAACTTAATTTGATATTGTATATTTGAAAGCATATTAATACGTAATTATATTGTATATACATACGTACATAAATAAAAGTTTATTGTTTTAAAACTTATTCAATATTTCTTTTTGTATTATTAACAACATAACAATTTCGTATATTGTTTAAATTAACAACAATTTACAATTTTTAATGTACATAGCGTATGTGTATATGATTAAAAATACATTTCTTTTTAATAATTATTTTATAATACAATCATAAATAAGCCTTCAATATTTATATAAAAAATATATATTTTAAGTAAATGCACACGAATGCAAATGAATAGAAATTATTACAAAATAAATTATTATTTATACGATATTCTTTCCACGGTTCTCTATATATTTATATCGGGGAAATCAATAAGAAATAGAGAAATAAAGAGAGCTAGAGAGTAGGGTAACTAAAATTATTTTGATTTAAATTTCAAATGATCACAATATTAGTTATGAGATGATAAGAAAAGCACCATTTAAACAAAGCGATCCTTATCTTAAATTTTTAAAGAAATCAATTTGAGTTAGCGTGTTGGAAGAGGATCAGTTTCTGTAGACTCAGAGGCAGCGTGTTCAATTATAGGCGTTACTGACGACGAACGTTGTCTTGTTGCCGTAGGCACATTCCATTCCCTAGGACTGGTGCGGCCAAATATAACAAACAATAGATTACCAGAGAAATAGAAAGCAGCTGTAATATAAAATACAATACGCCATTGCAAAGGATTTGTCTGAAATTCAAAAATAAAATTAAATTTGCATTTCATTTTTAATATTTGAAATTACTTGCCTCATCGGTTACTATTAGTCCCACTGTAAGGGGCGCTATAATGCTCATAATATTTGCCGCACAATTGGTAATGCCCATTAAAGTACCGGCAAAATTTGGCGATAAATCAATGTGATTCACTTGAAAACCCAAATAAGTAGCTGCATTCGAGCCCACCGCTACCGTCAACAAGGCTATGGCCAATTTAGTACTTTCCCCCGTAGTAATGTAACCCAAACCGATTAAAGCCATCATCGGTATCCACATGCCCAATGTATTGAAAAATTTACGGGAAAAGGATAACGGCATAACACTATTATGATTGATAACATCCGCCACAAATATAAAACCATACGATAGTAAAGTCATGGCTAGATATGGTAAAGCTGACAAGGGACCATTACTTCGTATATCCATGCCTAAGATATTCTTCATATATGTGGGTATCTCTGTCAATAAAGTCCAAAATCCCCAATTATTAGCACAGTGCACTATAAGTAATGCTAGGAAAGGTATCGAGGTAAATATTTTCAACCACGGTGTCTTCAATTCCGAAATCGCTAGACGTCCTGCATCTGATGGTCTTCTCACCGAACCAGTAGATTCGATATATCTGCGTTCTTGTGGTGTTATATTGGGATGTTCTGCTGGTGTGCTGGCACAATAGAAATACCAAAAGATAGCCCATATTAGACCCGCTAAACCCGATACATAAAATATACTTGGCCAGCCCATCCACGAAGATGCTATGAAACCACTAATAGACAACATTATCACTGTGCCAAATTGTGCACCCGAATAGCAATAGCTTACTAGGCGTGCTCTTTCCTCTGCCGGTGCCCATTTCGCTAGGAATGTATGAGTGGAAGGAAATATCATACCCTGGCACAGACCTTGTACAGAGCGCAGTATTAATAATGTCGGCCAATCACCAAGTTCAGCAAATAGTGGTGTTAAAAGAGCTAGAACCGAGCAAATTAGGACACCAAAGAAGAATGTAAATTTAGCACCATATTTATGCGATAAATAGCCGCCAGGCACTTGTGTTATCACATAACCCCAGAAGAAACTGCTTAGTAAATATGATTTAATGCTTTCATCCCAGTCAAATTCCTAGAAAGAATTTAAATGATAGAAATGAAAAAATTGAATTAAGAACATTGAAGTGAAATTATGTGAAAGGAAAAGACAAATTGTTTCGCATTAAATACATTCGAATAAAATCGTTCGGTTTCGATATGCGAAACAAGGATAGAACCAAGACTTGGCCCAAGGTGATCCTTCATCTTCGTCATACTCTGCAGGTTCCAAATCCACAATATTGCCTATGTAACCCAATTAACAGTCTAAGCACTTAGCCACAGCGAACCTATTTAACCATCGCGCCGAATAGGCAAAGGCTCCTAGTCAAAAAACATTTTGTTCTCTTCAACGAACCCATAAATCAATACCATTCTGGAAAACAACCTGAAGATGAAGAGAAATGCCAACAAGAGGATGAAGAAGCGTCTGAATGCTTTGCCAATGATCCAACTCCGCAGTAAAAGTTGTGAATCGACCTGTCACTTTTCCATACGGAACGACTTTTCTCCAATAATGTGTGCCAGATTCGATGGTTCTATCTGGTTTGAAGTTTCTCACCCAGCATGGTGACTCGTGTAACAGTAGAGAACTCTCAGATATAGAGACCTACAGAATTTCACAGATGGGATTTCTTGTAAAGTCCACGAGTAGAAGCTCTTGTATAGATTGATTGACAACTTTCATCAGGAGATATTTGCTATTTAAATACGATTCTAACATGTCATAGTTAGAATGGACTGTATGCAACTGATACGACCTGTTGTAAGTCACTTGACAGCACATACTCTTTCCAGATTGATTTGCCATTCTGCTCCTGACTTTGTGAATGGTCCTAATCTACTCTATTTCCTTATCGTGACAAGCGTCAGGAAGAAATAAGAGCGCGGCAAGGGAAAATCGGAAAAAAGACTTGCCCAGGTGCCCTTGGCTCCGAACGGCTGGATAAATATTAGGGGCCATACAGAGGTAACGCTAAAAACGATCAGGGATGGATTCCAAACGCGTAGGTTATATAGTGGTGGGAGGATTGAAGACTATCTGTCCAAACCTAGGTAGGAGAAGACATGCAGAAACGCTAGAGAATTCTAATTTCTATCTCTCTCTCTCTCTTTTCTTTTTTTCTCAATTGTATTACACTCTGGATCGAATGGGTTCAATGACCTTTGAGTGTAACTTTATTTGACATCACGGCTATACCTGTCCCCAATAAACCAAACTAAAAAGCAAGGGCTCTAAATCTGCGAAAGCTGTAGACAATAACTTGCTAAAGACCGCTAGTTTTGCTTATAACCAGGGCAAGGTATTTGATGCACTAAAAAATTAAAAATATGCGCATATAATATGCACTATAAGAGAGAAAATATGCACTAAAAATGTTAAAAATATGCAATAAAAAATTTTTTGGTTTGAAATATATTTATTAAACAAATAAATTGGATAATGCATACTAGCAGATATAGTAGCAGATTGTACCCGGCGTTGCGCGGGTTATAAAAATGACAATAAATAAAAATTCGGTTTCGAAACCGGTTTCTTAAAAAATTCAATTTTTCAAATTATTCGGAAACCGGTTTATCAAACAACCCAGTTTTTTGAATACTTTAAGTTATAAATATAAATGCATGCAATTTGCCCGTTTTTCGCCTCTTTCCCCTTTTTGGTCGCCTTTTGGTCCAACTTTATAAACGGAACACCTCCAATAGCTATTTGGGAAACTTAACCAAGCTAAATCGTAAAAAAATACCTTTAAAACAAATAAAATACATCATTTATGCATAAAATACTAATTTTTGCCCTTTTTTCCCCTTTGTCCCATTTTTTTCCCTTTGGTTCAAAATGTTTAAAAGATTTATAGCCCATAACCTGCACCGACAAAAGCTCGATCAATATCCCAAATTTCAAGAAAATCGGTTCAAGCGTTCAGGCGTGATTGGTTATGCTCTTAATTTTCCCGCTTTTGGTCCCTATCCCCCTTTTTCAACTTTAGATACGGAACACCTCTAATAGCTATTTGGGAAACTTAACCAAGTTAAAGAGTAAAAAAATACCTATTACCATTTTTTCTCCCTTTGTCCTATTTCTTCTCCCCTTTTGGTCAAAATTTTGAAAAGATTTATAGCCTATAACCTGCACCGACAAAAGTTCGATCTATATCCCCAATTTCAAGCAAATCGGTCAAGGCGTGATTGGGTAACGAACAAAACAACAAACATTTGGGAAACTTAACCAAGCTAAATCGTAAAAAATTACCTATTACCATTTTTTCAATTTTTCTCCCCTTTTGGTCAAAATTATGAAAAGATTTATAGCCTATAACCTCCACGGACAAAAGCCCGATCTATATCCCAAATTTCAAGAAAATCGGTCCAGACGTTTAGGTGTGATTGGCTAACAAACAAACAAACAAAAAAACAGACTTACAGAAAGATTTATAATATATACTAGGATTTGGATAACCTGCACTTAATTTGCCCCTTTTTGGTCTCTTTCTCCCTTTTTGGACACTTTTGGTTCAACTTTAGAAATGGAACACCTCCAATAGCTGTTTGGGAAACTTAACAAGCAAAATCGTATAAAATTACCTATTACCATTTTTCCCCATTTGCCCCAATTTTTCTCCCCTTTTGGTCAAAATTTTGAAAAGATTTATAGCCTATATAACCTTCACCGACAAAAGCTCGATCTATATTCCAAATTTCACGAAAATCGGTACAGGCGTTCACGCGTGATTAGCTAACAAATAAAAAAACAGACTTACAGAAAGATTTATAATATATATTAGGTTTGTTAAGTTATAAATATAATAAACTAGCAAACCCGGGCAAACGTTGTTTTGCCTTCGAATTTTATTTTCACTGTAAGTCTGGTTTCCATGCAAAGTCATGGCTGATTGATATTTAGAAGAAGAATGAAAGGAGCACTAAATCGACATAGCAATTATTGTTCAAATGGAATTATATATTTTTGAACACTTGGCCCGATACGCGTTGCTGACCACAAATTTTTCTTTTATTTTGAACGGCTTTTCGAAGAAAATTAAAATCGGTGTGGAATTGGGCTAATTAACGCCACTGCACGCTGATTAACGGCCCAACGCCTTCAACGAAACACAGCATAGTGCAGTAGTTCTTGAGTTACGGTGCAAAAATACAAATAAACTAAATATAGCGCCATCCGTCAGACGGATTTCAAACTACACAGAAAAACTCCTCACGCCTCATAGAACATGTATATAAAGATTGATCAAAATCGGTCCAGTAGTTTTTGAGTTTAGTGATTACGATAATACACGTCATTTTTATATATCTAGAGATATTTATACAGTAGTTTTCGGATTTAACGACCATTAGATTCTACGAACATCGCATTTAACGAACAGGCAAATTTTTCCTATTGTGTACCATAAATGGCGAACAAAATTTATATTGCGTACGCAGTTTAATGAACAAATAAAAATATTATTTGAATGAAGGTAAATTGAGATTTTTGTAAACTTGATTTATTGACATCAAAATATTTCCAAAAGAAAATTAAATATACAATAAAATAGTAAAATATGCTAAATATGTGCACTTATTTTTCTTATAAATATGCAAAATATGCATTTATTATAAAATATGCAAAAATATGCAACAACAAATTGATGCCATTTTGTTGAAAATTCTTCAATTCGAAAAGATATATTGTCAAAAGTGATTTTGTGTTACCGACTACAAACAGGCATTTGCATTAAAATCTTTGCCCTGCTTATAACACATTCAGATTACTAAGAATAACCCTCCAAGACATGATGATAATATTTGAAGTGGCTCTTGTGGATACCAGCACTCAACGGACGGAGAATATACGATTATACGGATATAGTATAGACTTTTCATAGCATAAATATAAAATACTCACCTCCAACAATATAAATAGGCCTTGCAACTAAAAAATTTATTCTCTTAATACGCCATACACAATGATAACCAAATTCATTTTAATAAATAGACCACATCAATAAACACTACGTCATTTGCAATGCAACATGTTCGAAGTTCGACAGAACTTGACATGTTTGAAGCTCGTACACTTTAAATTTTGCACAAAGATTTTGAACAATTTAAACAACAAACAGCTGATATTTGTACAAGCAAATAAGGCCAATGTTTATATAAAATTTGTATGGTGCGTTTGAATAAACACACACATGGCATGCTCAGTGAAAAATGCTCAAATTGACGTCGTCAGTTCAAATTTCATATTCGTTGGGCGATAGTGTTTGTGCGCTTGATATTTTCATTATTTTGAAGGGGTTGTACTATTTAGACATTCCTATAGCAAAAAAAAAATAAAGAAAGAACAACGCAAATATTCGAAGACACAAACAATTCATATGCTTGTGTAATCAGTCATTCCTTTTGATGTAGACAATATTTGTGTTATTCATTGAATTTTTGCTATCAAATAAATTTGAACGAATAGCAACAGCACAACAAATTGACTGATAAAAGACAATTTTGCTTGAAATATGGCAACAAAGCGCATTGATACATGTGCACCCAGAGCGAATGTACCATTTATGGATGCAAATAAACCGTTTTGGAGTGAATTTTTCGAATTGTACAAAAGTTTGCCGTCGTTGTGGTGTCTCAAACATCCAGATTATTCAAATCGGGAAATTAAAGCAAATGATTATAATAAATTGGCCTATAAATTGAAAGAATTGTATCCCGATGCCAATAGAGAGCTAGTAGTTCGAAAGATAAACACTTATCGTACATCATTTCGCAAAGAGCTACAGAAATTAAGAGAACACACACGAGATGGAAAACAATATACTCCCTACACTATGGTATTTCAATGATCTATCGTTCCTAATCGATCAAGTTCAATTACACGGAAGTAAAACGAATAAAAACGAAACAATTAAAACCCTAGAAGAAGAGGTAAACAATTCATATATAAATTTATAAAACCAAAATATCTAAACAAAGTTTTTTTTTTCATTCACTTTCTTTAATTAGAAGATGCCCACGCCAATAAAAAGAAAGCTTAACACGCAGGAGGACAATAAACCTATGAAAAGAATACGGGAAGTAGAACATTGTTCCACACAATATTTAAATTTTGAAGAAGAAGTATGCCTAACGACCTTATAATCTAAACAGAAAATTTTCTAACCTTAAAACTCTACCATTTCAGTATTTACCTGAGCCTTTGCCAACTTTACCAAAGAAAAAACCTATCAACCATCAACCTAATGTTTATCCGGCTAAAGAAATGCCTCAACCTAATCAACAGGCCACTGCAGAAATATTAGCCAAATCATGGGCTGTACAATATGGCGAAATGCAAGGTGAACAGAAATTAATTGCCCGCAAACTGATATCGGATATATTATTTCACGGTTGCCTAGGCAATCTAGAAATGTCTCATGCCATGAGAATACAAGATATTCTACTCAATGAATCGATAACGAACTATCATCATCCATATTATATGGATTCACATGAAGCCATGGAGCATCCAGCCCCCAAAATAGAATACATAGAGGAAGATGATATGGTAGACAATTGTTCTACGAATTCTGATACTTAAGAAAACTGAAATAGTTTTATGAATTTCATTTATTTGATCTTCTCTTTATGCATTTTATTATAGAAATTTTAAGTTTCGTTGATTAGTTATTTGAATAAATAGCCAAGTACAGAATTTAAAATTATTTTATAAAACAGTTTTCTTTCAATATATTCTCTGAATAGAAATCGTGAAAAATATGAAATTCTTTTCATTTCTTTGAGCTTTATCTTGAAAACCTGCTTCACTTCAATTTGAATTCGTAGATTTTGTTGGATCTACTAAAGGTCTTGAGATTTTAAAAATCGACAATAGCATTCTAATATTATTGTAAAAGAGGTGACAGCGTTATTACCTCCTGGGAACTGTGTTTGCAATACAAATTCTGTCGTTTCTAATTCCCATAGGAAATTTCTAACATGAAAGAGTTATCGAAATATAAACAGTTAAGGTTTAAGGTTTTCAGACCCATAAAATACAAAAGAGAAAGGGCGACTACACTAATGAAGCTCTATCACTTTCCAAGTTAGGTTAGATTAGGTTAGAGGACGTGTACTTGTCAATTCTGGGTGGTCGAATTGACCCATTGTACAACATACTAGCACTTCCCAACTAGCTCAAACTAATAAAATGTAATAAAACTCAAATTTTACAGTTGGACCAACACATAGCGAATAAGATTTAATAGTTTAACAGCTGAAAATTCGTAAGAGACGGTCTTTCGCCCTATTAAAAACAAACATTATGAAACCTTTAAATTTGCCCTATTTGGACCATTGAAAAATGTACTTCTCTATGTATTTAGTACACATTTTGGATTATGTTTCTTTGTAAAACATCTGGCTTTTTGGTCAATTTCGACATGACAAAGATATTGACATGGATATGGATAAGAGTTTTGAGCAGAGCACTGAGGCATCTCATACCGCTCCAAAAAAATTAAGATCTTGCCAAGCAATCTCTAGTAAATCACAGTTTTTTGTAATTTTAAACATTTTTCATGCAACCTAGACCGATGGAAACCTTAAAAGACCACATCCGATGAGAAGTTGAAAAGATAGAACCACAAGAAGAGATGTGTGGAAGCGACTTTTGCTTAGGTACGTACATAGATGTGGCGGTCAACCTAAAAGGATAGACACACTAAGGCTAAGTACAGCTTCGGAAGAAGTCAATAACCAATGCGTTGACATAATACAGGGTCTAGTAATCACTTTTACAACTACGCTGGTCGCATACAGAACAGAATTTTCGTGCCTCCTTTATCGTTAATACATTGTATTAAAAAAGTTATGCGCTGTAAACGATTATTTTTCAACGAATTTTTGTTTTATTTTTGTACTACGATCGTTTGATATTTTTTTTTTTAATTTCTTTCATAATAAAGGGCAGGGAATATGTTTTTATTATCGATTTTCTTTTTTGTTGTGTGTTATGCTCAGATAAAGTAGCAGAAACAATTTCAAAAGTATCGATATCTACATTTTTATGTAGCGAATGGCAAAATAAAATTCTATTTAATCGATTTAAATACTTTTTAAGACTTTCAGATAGAAAGAATTAAAACAATTAAGTTTTTAAGGCCTTTCAAGCATTTAAAATGATCAAATACTGTGCGAAAACCACAAATACATATCTGACAACATGCTGTGCCCAAAAACTTATGAATCATTTGTTCCAAAATGTTTGGTTATTTTCATACCAAGTGAAATAATGATAAGATGACTGTATTATGTGTAGCTCTTATTCGTTTCTTATTCGTAAAATGAAGAGCAGGGAAACCTTTCATTACAATTTAATAATAATGGGCAGCTAGGAATGCCGTTCCCAATCATGTAGGGCCCTTACATCTAACTTTTTAATTTTGTCCAGCTACATTTGAATGGTTCCACAGAGGTTTTTATTTGATTTTCATTATTTGGTTATTATAGAACCTGATGCGCCTTTCAAATCTGAATTCTTAAAACGAAATCACCGTAACCAAAACGTAAGGGGTCACAACCTTTGTATTGCTTGTAAGGTTATTATGAGCCAAAAGACGTTATAAAGCACAAAGTTTCTTTTTATACTTATTCTGCCACAGTGGCTAACCAACCCATAACGCTTATTGAATATGGAATTCTTATCATATGAGTTAATATGCAGTACGTAATTCTACAAATATTAACCAGATTTTACCTGAAAATTTGGATTTGTGGCATTTCTATCTGTCATGGCCACAATAGCCACCGATAAATTCACTCTCAGGGCATATGCTACTGCCAGACCAAAGAATACCAGCAGGCACTGAACATGTCTTACACCAAAGCGGGGACCTGAAAATTTAACAAATTTAACTCCACTTATTGTTTTAAGACTACATTTCATATTTTCATACCTTGAGCACCACCAGCAGCTGTAGAAATTTGTTGATAACCATTTCTCTGGAAACAGTCACACCAGAAAACCATATTTTCTCCTTTAATAACAAATTGGCCAGCAACCGCACTAAACAATTAAAAAACGGAGGAAAAACACAACCGCACACGTTCGTAGAACTTTAAATAATAAAAATAATTAAGGCCGTAAACACCAAATTAACACATTTCTGTTAAACATTTATTTTTAAAGTAAAAAGAAAATCTGTTTTTTTATTAAAATTGATTTTTGATTACTCTTTATCGGGCTTCAGGCCTTTTGTTTTACAGAGAGAGAGAGAGAGAAAGCAGTACGCGAGATATTTATTGATGACGAAGAAGTTGCAAACAAAACAAAAACAATTTCAATATCAAACCTTGTCTACAACTATAGGCTGTTTGACGTCTCTCGGTGTTCCCTGCATAAGAGATAAACAAAAAGAATGAGTGACATTGTTATTGTATATATGGGTTAACAAGTGTTTACTTTGTTACAATAACAACAAAGCAACGTTTATCAACAATTAAATCAGCTGTTTTGTGCTTATCTGCTTTTCCATTATTCTTTCTCTATTTATTTTCATTGTTATTGTTTTTATGTTTGGTTTCTTTGTTTACAAATGAAAGAAATATGGCAACTCAACACATGAATGCTTATATGCGAATACAGGGTTGTATTATAAAAGTATTGAATACGTTAGTCTACTTAGAAAATTAATAAAAAGTGCGCTGTTAAATTCGTGTCCGGTCTGTTATATTTATTAAAATGTTCGTTTTATAATTATAAAGTGAAATTAATTAAAGTGTTTGTAACAAATAACTCAAATGCAGAAAGTGTGTATCCAAAACTAAGGAAAAGTGCCATCCAGCAACCAATTTAACACTCTACAATTGGTATATGATTTGAAATTGACTAATGGTGGGAATTCATGCGGCTTTAATCTGCGTCCATGGATCTCGGTACATTCATTTGTATATACATTTCAACATTTACAGTATCAATCAAGTCTAAACAACGAATTCCTGTTAAGAAATCATATCAGGTAAGCCATTTAATGATTTCGAAGCCGTCGATCAAGTAAGGTTGTCAGCTATTAAATTTCTTTCCTTTACTATGCAAAAAATTAGTGAGGTTATGTTTGAGGTTGTGCACTGCCTTTATGGCAGAGTTTTTTGGATCCATTGTGATCGCATTAGGAGAGTGGAAAGATTCAGAGAGAGTAAATTATGCAAAATATAAACTAGAAATATGAAGAGAAGGGTTTAAGTACACAAGGATAAACATGAATCCCTCAGTCAGTCTTGAATCCCCTTCTTAGTGCATAAAGTGTAAATACTCGAAGAATTTCATGTATAATGTATTCGACCTTATTCTACCAAGGGCTGGACAAACACTGGGCAAGTGCACTATAATCACCTATTCCCCATCATAACAAAATACCTAGTCGCACACTGCTCCCTATAAAAAACCCACTCACTAGCCTTCATTACCAGCAGCAAACTAATTCTATCATTGCCTACATTCCGATCTGATCTCCAAACCCCCCTTTTTCTTCCTTGCCCATCCACCGATAAGTTCATGGTGGCAACAAATTAGAAAATTCGGACCAACCAATTAAGTAGTCCACGGAGTATGGACCCAGTGTAACAGGACCCCCCTTATTTTGGGGTATATTTACCCGGTCTACTGTTATAACATCCTTGCAATCACGAACCAATTATTACTTACACTAGATCCAGTCGACCCCAGGCTAGTCTAAGAAAAGTTACGTAAGAATCAGCATTAGAAGAGAATGTGCCAGCTACAGTGTCTTTGGATCTCCAACCCAGAAAGGCATGCCAAGAAATTTGAAGACTGTAAATAGGCCCTTGCACAATCGCAAAATATTGTTTCTGTTAATAAAAGAGTGGCGAATAATTCGTATTTGCCCATTGCAAGGTGTTTCAATTGGTTTTTTTCTAAATTATGGCTTATTACGGCATGTGAATTTAAGCCTTTCTCCATAAAAGTTCAATTCATGCGACCATTAAAATCGTCTGAGCCATAAAACCGCCGTAGATTAGCTGATTGGGCTCTAGAGCAACAGGTTTTAAAAGCTGATTTTTCAATCAAAATTTTCTTGACCATGATACTCAACAAGCAAAATCGTCTCAAATGGGATTCGGAAAAGGAAAAAGTTATTATGGTTTAAAACAATTGTATCCGAAAAAAGTGACTTTATTGGAAATTATGGTCCACAGGTGTCAAAATATATTGCTTAAAATGGCCATGGAAAAATCATTGCAGTCAATATCAGCAGTCGAACACATAAAGTGGCGTATTTTTGTCTAGTTTCAATTAAATCCAATCAGAAAAAAATTACGAACTTCAAACGAAATGTCTACAGATCTTACCCCATAACAGAACACCCTAATTCTGGCCTAAAAAATAATTCCATACGCATCAAAACACTTTCAAGCCTTTGAATAAAACTTTTATTAATAAAGAGAGAGAGTGAGTGAGTGCTGGGGGTTAATCAATTAAAGCAGAACTAGTTTGTTAATTTAACAATGAGAAAT
This sequence comes from Sarcophaga peregrina, assembly GCA_014635995.1. Classification (NCBI taxonomy): domain Eukaryota; kingdom Metazoa; phylum Arthropoda; class Insecta; order Diptera; family Sarcophagidae; genus Sarcophaga; species Sarcophaga peregrina. The sequence goes on from CM025793.1 coordinate 48,648,593, forward strand.
AGTTTTCACGAATATACCTGCTGGCAAATTAGAATATGAAAAAACAAAAACATCTTCTGCTCGAAAGCACTTCTCTGCACAAATTAAAGTCAAGTTTATGAAAGCGATCGAAAGCCAATTAGCAAAAGTCCATTATTGGTAATGAGTATTGCATTTAAACAAGCAAAAATTGTTTGTTTTAGAGAACCAAGGTTTTGTGTTCTTGAAAACAAATGTGGAAAAATACTCACAGAAATTATTAATAAGTTAAGGAAACAAAAACAAATAATAAAGGAGTTCTTAACGCAAGTGGTCAATTGTAACCTTATTAACAATGGTGACCTTAAAACAGTAAGTTTAAACGAATATTTTTTATAATAAAACTTATAATGCTCTAATTGCACACAATAATACTATTGCCTCCACAGAAATGTCAGCTGATCTGGCCTTTTAAAAATATTTTGTTTGATTGCTTGCAGAAATGGAAGTCGCAATTCATTAAACCTAGTCATTAATCGCTTCACATTGTTCAAAAAGAAATACTCCAATATACGCCATTAGGAATAATCGTTTCGTACAGCCCACCTTGACTATAGCATGTACCAGTTAAAGTCCTTTAATCTGATGGCAACCAGTTTCGTAAGCAATGTTAAGAATGGATTTCTCGGTAAAGTTAGTATGCATTTCATTTAAATGACAAAAAGTATCTTCCTTTTCCTCCCAGTCGTAATTTCTTCAGAAATTCCTTTAGAACAGAAACCAAGGAATGTCTGTAATATCTTGCTCGACCTTAATGCGTAGTTAAACTTGAGAATGTTGTTCGGTGTCACTAAGGATAACTTACTGCCTAGCACTTGATAAGCAACCTTCTGAGATACATTAAAGCCGTACAGGTTCCAATATTCTGTTCTGATGATACGTACAGATATTGGACTTAAAGAGATCCTCTGTTATGAGCAAATGTTTCGGATTCCTTGATGCATATGTCAAATGGCCTCAAACCCAAACTATAAAATGATTTTGGCCCTATCACTGGCCCGAGCTGGCCTCACAAACTCATCTGCTGCAACCCAGCAGAATGTATTCGAAATCTTGCTAACAATGTGATAAAAAAAACAAATTTTGTGGCGGATTTCTTAAAAACAATCAAATGAAATTCAAACCCAAGAAACTTCTTCCAATTAAGTTGAAAGCCTAACAATTTCTCTCTCGTAAAAAATTAAATCAAAAATTTGTTCTTTGACCCTTTGCTAGCGCCTTATATCTTCATTTCTATTGACATTTCCAATAACTCTCCTACAAACTCTAATTTATTGCATTTTATTGTAGTTGAGTTATAAAGTAATTGTCATTACTTTGTAAAATAATTTCTACAACCATATGTTCCCTTTAAGAAAAGGTCATTAAGAGAGAAAATTAATTTGGCCATTAAAACAAATATACAAAGACCAATGGGGGGGAAATTCTACGAAAGTATGAAGGAACCCATCTGTTACATCTTTTGAAATTGTAACCCACGCGTATATCAAAAGGAAATTTTTGAAATATTTTAAACAAAACATGTGTAGGAAACAATTTCACAATACGAGACAAGAAAAGGGAAAACTCCGAAGGAATTTTAAATCATAATTTATTATTCACTGCCACACATCCTTTTCTATATGATAATAATTGTCACGGCTTCATTAGACAAAACAACAGAGGGGCGAATTTATTGTATTTAATCTCTACATGCAAGGCGAATTTGATTATATTTATCGAAAAATTTCTATACAAAATTATTGTTATCGAAAAATTTTTTATAGAAAATTCTTTTATTATTATTCTCCAAAAATGTTTGTTATTGTTATCGAAAACTTTTTAGAGAAAATTATTGTTATCGAAAATTTTTCTATTGAAAATAATTGTTAATCCAAACTTTTCAATAGAAAATTATTATTATCGAACACTTTTCTATAGAAAATTATTGTTATCGAAAACTTTTCAATAGAAAACTTTCCCATAGCACATTATTGTTACCGATAACTTTTCTATAGAAGATTATTATTATCGAAAAATTTTCTATAGAAGATTATTATTATAGAAAATTTTTCTATAGGAAATTATTATTATCGAAAACTTTTCTATAGAAAATTACTGTTATCGAATACTTTTCTATAGAAAATTACTGTTATCGAATACTTTTCAATAGAAAATTATTGTTATCGAAAACTTTTCTGTAGAAAATTATTGTTATTGTTATCGAAAACTTTTCTATAGAAAATTATCGTTATCGAAAAATGTTTTATAGTTATCGAAAATTTTTATAGATATATATATAGTAATTGTTATCGAACACTTTTGTACTATATTTTCTGTTAAATCTTCTATTCTATATTCTATGTTGCATTCTATTCTATATCTATATATGTACCGTTCTAAAATCAAGTGACAAATCATTAAAAAGAAAATCAAAAACTTCATGATGTCATTTATGTTTGGATTATAAACTTTTCCAAAAAAAAAAAAATACACAATTTCATAAATCTTTACAATACCACAATGATTCATGATTTGATTCCGTTTAAATTCCAAACTGTCAAGTTAACGTCCATAAAACACTATAAATCGAATAATTTTGTTAAAAATGAATGAATCGAACGGATAAAAATTCTTTTGGACAAATTGTGGAGGAATATATTCATTAAATATTTTGTTAATCCCCAAACGGTACACTGAGAAGAAATAAAATCATTCGAAGAACTTTAATGAATTTATAAACGACTTATAAGCGTAGTGCTATAGCTCTTTGAAAAATTACTATAATCATTGTGCTCTTTCTCAAAGCAATGTCGACCGATAATGGTGCCAGCCCAAATTCATACCAAACGATAACTTTTTTTGTATTGGACGCTCTTGAAACTCATGATTTGTATCGTTCTAAATTCGAAAATTTGTTGTTGTTCATGTATCCATACATGTAGAAATAGGCCTCATTGCAGAAGATGATTTTTTTATGAAAACAAGAGACAATTTCAAACTGCTCTTTTTTTACAGATGCAGCTGCAACAAAATGACCGTTTGGATGATATTTTAGGGCCAACTACTTACAATTTATTACAGAATTTAACCAAGCACCCTATTACTAAAATTTTGAACTTAATTGAGACTCGAGACCTATACAGTACTTTATTGTAATAAAATTTTGTTTGTTTTTCCAGTATAAGGCCTATTTACCATACTATCAGCGCTCGAAAAGCAATTTATTTGACAGCCAATAGAAAGAAAAGTCTTCATCATATTTTTGAAAGTAAAAAAAAATCGTTTAATATTCAGTTTTAAAGAAAACAATTGTTAGGATTGTAAAAACCAGTCATTTTAGTATTAAAGTGGGACTATTTACTGAGTATCCCTTATTTCTCTTAGTGCATACTTTTTTCATCAAACTTAAAACAAAGAATTTTAACGGTGCTTTGTTGTAAAACATACAAAATCCAAAAACACACCTTAAATGTGAACAACAACCGGCAACAAAATCATTCATTTAAACAAAAACTGAACAACATCATGCAACAACTGCTGTTACAGCAGCACAGCAGCTTCAGCCATAATACACAGTCACCCACCAAAATGAGACACATGCTACCACGACCAACACCACCACCACCCGGCTTCATCACCAGCCTCCAAACAATGTTTATGATCATACATAATGCGAGTGCATGAATGTACGAATGTACAAATGAATGAACGTATGAATGAATGAGTGAATGACACATTTTGAGATTTTAAATCATTTTGTTTAAATTTATCATTTGTTGTTATTGTTATTGTCGTTGTTGCTGTTGTAAAGAATATTTATAGTTGCAAATAGAGTTGATGACAGTGGCAACATATAAATCTTAAATATCAAGTAGCAATTGTTTCTATTTATTACAGTTTTGTGTGGCATATTAAAGCGTCAGCAGCCGCAGCAAGTGACACCAATGAGGGTGGCATACAATCTACATTTTTTTTTTTTTGTTGTCAGCAATAATAGAGAAAAATTGACAAATAATGAATCAATACGCATTTAAATAGGCTTCAAAAAGTGAAAAATATTCAATTCGTGTTGAGTTTTTTTTTGAAGAATTTATTAATAAATTAAGATTTGGTTGTCAATATGAAAGTGGGTTACGCAATAAAATTATATTTCAGTAAATATTTTCCAAGTTTCAGCGTAGGTAAATGTGTTAGAGGCCTATTTCGGGATTTATATGCAATATAAAATTCATAAATGATCTTTACTAAACTAAAAATTGTGAAATTAAATGAAAATTTCTTTCACCAGAAAGCGCCTGTCACACCCCATTTCATCTATTGGGGTTGTATTGAACTCAGGAATAAAGTATATTTGCTGGAACTTATTTTGGATACGAAACTATCCCAGAAGCCGGAATATACTGAATAGAATGAAAAAAATCTTCATTGATCCCTATGATACACTAGGCTGACTACACAATAGTAGTTGCCAGACCCATCCGGACCTACGAATTTGCTAGTATTGATGCACTTCAATGACAGAACAAAGACATGGCAGTCAATTTCATTATTATTACTACTGATGCTTTCGACCTCCTTCAAAGCTTCCTGGCTGAAACTTTATTGTAGCGTCTTAGCAGGTTATTGATAATGGCATGCGTCGAATATCGAAACCTTCATGAATATAACTTACATAATAGCGCGCTATGACTTCTCGATGAAGATCAGAATATCCATTACGGATAAAGGGGAATTGAAAACTGGTATATCGTGCATCATCGCACCCCACTTCTAAGGAATCTTTACGGCTGGTTCGACAATGAACTGAATTCTGGACGGCGGCTATCACAAGCATTTCTACCGGATCATTGCAGCATCTCCCAGGTAATTGCGTCAAAAAAATGGGCCATGGTGGTGATTATTAACGTTGACAATATCTCTGGAAAGATATTCACATATTTTCTGCAAAACAGTTGGCTCTCAAGAAACTAAGTTCTAACAGGGTGACTTCTAGGACAATTGAGGCTTGCCGTGAATCTCTCAAAGCGATTACAGAGCGATATAATGTTCCCGTAGTATGAGTACTGTTACATTGCTGTACACCGGAATATAGAAGAGCAAGTGAATTGACCAAATCATTTCGCAGTGCTTAGTTCTGTTGTGACCTGCATTCTGCCTTCGATGTTAATACTTGTAATAAATAGTTTCTTAGTTGTAAACTCTAAAATAAAAAAGATAATACCTTTCCTTATGAGGATATAGGTTCCCAACGTTATTTATGGCTATTATTCTCCTACTACTTTTCCGCTATGTTTGTTATTGTTATCGAAAACTTTTCTATAGATAATTATCATTGCATAAAATTTTAGTTATCGAAATTTTTTTTAGAGAAAATTATTGTTATTGCAAATTTTTCTTTAGAAAATTATTGTTATCGCAAATTTTTCTTTAGAAAATTATTGTTATCGAAAACTTTTCAGTAAAAAACTATTGTTATCGAAAACTTTTCAATAAAACTATTGTTATCGAAAACTTTTCAATAGAAAACTATTGTCATCGAAAATTTTTCAATAGAAAAATATTGTTATCGAAAACTGTTCTATAAAAAATTATTATTGCCGATAACTTTTGTGTAGAAAATTATTGTTATCAAAAGCTTTTCTATTGAAAATTATTGTTAAATAAAACTTCTCTATAGAAAATTATTGTTATCGAAAATAGTAGCTCCTTGTTTGCACCTGGATTTTTCCTCCTCTTGATTTCGATTTTCGTCTTCCTCTCTTCTTGTTCCTGTTTCATGTCCATTGGAACTGTTGCTTCATAGATGATGGTAGATTTTGAGCATTTCCTATTTTAGTATTCTCAGGAGTTGAACTACTCTAGATTTCTGCAAATCTGTAACTGATGACATTGTCAGATTTTTTGGACACCTCAAGTAATTATTTATCTGTGTGACCGACGTTACTTTACCACAGCATTCATCCGGGTTCTATTTAAGTTTCAAAGAATAAAGGTTATCCGACGAAGAGTAACATATTTCCATTCGTAGTAATAATGCCCCTCAGATAACGAAATAACCGAACGTTTTCAATTCGCTGATGTGAAGTTGTTAGTATTTGTTGTGTTAACTCTTACGGCCCTGATCTTCCTCTAAGACCACATAGACTCACCACGACATTCACTTTTTTCTGTTTCAACATGTATAGTAATTGCATAGCGCAAGTGACAATCAAATATTCAGTTGCTCCCAAAAGATTCCACATGCGACTTTGTCGTGCCATCTGGATCCATCGCGGAATACTTGAATCACGTTCTCAGAGATGTATGAACCATTACCATAAAGAATTCATCTTTGTTATAAAATCAGGATCATGACCATAGCTTCTATACTCCAATGCTCCGGTGGCCTCAAGTCCCATCGCACTTACTTGTTTCGCCAATACGTCTGCTGACAGGCAGTTAGGGATAGTAAACCATGAGTTAAACTTGCCGTTTCATTGCGAAAATCTTTAATGAGAGTATTCTCAATCATCTTGTGAATCATTCTAAGAAAAGTGATGCTGATTTTTAAAGGATTTCAAACATTTTAATTCTGCTGCCATTTCGGTTTACAACGTTTTTTAATACTCCCTATTGAAATTATTTCCAAAACGTTAATCTACTGGTAACTTCTTAAAATATTTTTACCAGAATTTAAACTACAAAAATATTTTTCATTCTTATGCTTAAAAACAACAACAATGTTTGTGATGTTGTTTTTGTTTTGAGTTATAATTCAGTTGCTGTTGCATGCTGACGATGATGATGCCACCACGGCAACTTCTTTAAATCCTGTTGTTGTTACTGCTTCTATTACTGTTGCTGCTGCTTCTGACAAAATCACACTAGACGTCTGAACAAGTAAGTGAGCGAATGTGTGAGTGAGTGAACATTGTAGAAATGCGTCTGGCCTCTTAATTGGATAAAATTTTGTTGAATTCATCCGAAAAAATATTTACTTGGCAGACAAATCTATGGTCTTTCCTTAAGTGCTTCCTTCCCAGCTATAAATTTTATGAAAGAGAAATGTATGTGGAAGATGGTAGCAAGGACATTTTGTATTCCTTTGAAAAACCTATTGATGCCATTAAGCGTGGAATATAATCTCCTTCAAATGTTTGCCACGGTTTTTCTGGGAAGAGCAAATCCGCAGTATCTAGCTTTTCATTGCTCTGGTGCATAAATCAGGTTGAATTTAACCGATTTCGTGGGTTATGTTGGCATTTAGAGCCGCTGTGATTCGTGACTTATTCGCACGCACCTGCGACTTAAGAATACCCAACAAGAAAAAGTGTAACGAGGTCAAATCCCACAATCTCCGTGGCAATGGATCATCGACCTGTAATGCTTACCGTTGCCAGTGATGGTCTGGCCCAAAATTCATACAAAACAGTGCGTTTTTCGGGGTGCACTAGACGATCTTGGATTTCATGTGAATTGGTATCGTTCCGAATTTGACGATTTTGTTTGCTCACGGGCCCATTCATGCTGAAATGAGCTTCATCGTTGAAGGTTATTCACATAAAATGAGGACCAGTTACCAACATCGCGATTATGGCCGTTCGTGGTGAATAAATGACAACTAATTTGACAAATATAGAAGCTTCAACACAATAGCCGTTAACAGCTGTGAGTCAGATTTCGAAAGTTTCTCTTGTAAGACCCTATATAACTAAATTCTCAACATTCAGGCATTCGTTTATCGTGAGATTTGGGAAGGGAACACTTACATTCATACATTGTTTAAGTAACACTTGGTGTTAAAATCACTTATTTGAAGAGTTTATGCTGCTGTTGCTATTGTTAGAGGCAAAAATGTTGCAGTGTGTGGCTGGTTGTTGGTGAAAATGATATGAATTTTCCGTATTTTTTCTTTTAATTCAATTATATTGTGCGAATAGTTGACTAAATAACTTAGAAAAAAGGAGAGAAGGTAGAATCAATAGGCCCTCTTTGCCTTTTCTTTCCATACAAAAGTATTTCAGTTGTGAACCATGTTACAAATACTTCTCATTTATTAATCGTAACACACTACTTAAAGCCATGGAGAGAATTTTCTGGATGATTATCGTCGAAATAGGGTCAAAAATTATGGATTGGGAGTTATACGAGTTAAAATATAATTAGTACTTCCTCAATTTGCTACTCCAACTATCAAAAGATGGAGAACAGTGGAAGTTGCCTTAGTCTAGTAGGTGCAGTATTCACTTATTAGACGGGCATCCGGCCTTTAGACATATCGGAAGCAGTGTTCTAGTAAAATTTCTGAAAGTAAATAAAATTGTCACATCGTTTGGAGTTAAAATGTAGAATCCAGCACTCGTTGATGCAATTAACACTCATGCATCACTGCCATCTATATCTGTACTGGGGTATCAACCTTAAAAATGGCTGTACAACATCCTTGTGTTCTAGGTTAGGTTAGATCGGAGTGATAGCTCTGATATCACAAAGTTCACTTGAGCACGCATAAGCGACCCGTTGTGATGCTACGGGTGAACGCAGTCCCTGTACTAACCAAGTTCCACTAAAATCAGGGAAAAGGAAGAAGTTGGTCAGCGCAAGGGCTGCACTCTTTGTGTTCTATGGTTAAGCAGTTTAATGGTTCACTTCATAAAAAAGGAGTCGTCAAATTCGAATTGACTGTATTATAAGGATAGTGGGCGTTCTTGATAACAGATGCCTCTTAGAAACAACCACATCATCTAAGATATGTTTAAATATCATTAATTGGCTATCGCCAGACATGTTGGCGGAAAATGTCGCTACAAATTTTTTATTGAGGCGGAGTGCTGCTAGAGTATGGGAGTATACAAGCCATTAACATGCCAAAATCTTGGATATAGTAGATCGGGATATACTAATTGACTATACGATACATAAACACACTTTCGATTCAAATTTTACAACGAGAAGATCACAATGATATACACTTTATGGCGATCGTTACTTTGGTATTCCCTGATCGAACCAGATCAAGCAACAAAGTCGAATAAGTAATCTTTTCAGAACAGCTGGATTTTAAATTGTTCCTCCTTGCACCATTCGGTTACCGTGGTACCATATAGGTTGAAATAATGGCAGTGAAGAGTACTGCTAAGCAAACCTGGTATTAAAATGTATTCAGTGGAGGTGTACGCTTATTTAACGTCATTAAAACGACCATTTGAGCCCTAGAGACTGTATATACATCACATCTAAAATTATCTAAGAATTCCAAGACATTGAAAGCAACAACAAATCCAAGTCATACAGAGAAATCAGATGAATTCATTGAAAATTGAATTTAAAGATTAGCGTTCCTCTGCAAAAGGGCAAAGTTCATTTGCAAAGCAAACATGAAATAAAGGACCCACTTGTACAGCGCTCAGATAAATCTAGTCGGTATGGATATGTGCAGAAAATTTGCAATAAAACTGAATAGAATGCATTTTAGAAGCCTTATAGGTGTTATAACGGCACACTATGGGCCTTATCTGCAATCGTTCGGAGGTTGGGAGTATCTAACAACGACTTCTATAGCAGCTGTAATAACGGGGATGAAGAAGGGATCACAGACCACTATTACTCTGCAATTATATTGCATTTGGAAGTCTAAGGAGAAGGATTTTTGGATTCCCAGAGTTCCCAACGGTGTTTCCGATAGTATATACAACTTAAAACTATTGATATTCTAACAGATGCCAACCATGTGTTATAATTGTATAACGGAAATGTAATCGGCCCCTAATCAGAATTCACTAATTTAATTAAGTGTAAAGTATCAATCTCTCTTCAATGAAGCTTATTTCGTTGATGGTTACTGTAAATAGGCCTTTAACAGAAAAAATGTTCATATTATTTTTTTTTTATTATTATTGCTGCTAAAAAAATATGGCGGAACAACATTCATAACTTCTATAACTGTAAGCGGTCTATGTCTATCTGTCATCATAAAAAAATTTTAAATAATTTTTTTTTTTCATAATAATATTTTTTTTTTTGTTTAGTTATTACAAGTATTTAAAGTCTCCTTAAGTAAGTCGCGTGTTTAAAACTTAATTTGTTTTAGCTTTTTGATTTTTTAATTAAATTATCAAATCATATTTGAATGCATTTGAACGCATATTTTGGTGAAATATTTTGACAGTCTTGTATACATTTTTTAATTTAATTTTTTTCTATTTTGTTTTATTTAAAAATGATATTTTATTTACCGAAATGTTGATTTCAATTAACGCTTTTGATATCACCAAGTTTGCACCAGAAGAAAAAAAGTTCACTTGAAATGAATGTGCGAATAAACAAGTGAATTTGCAGAGAAACTTATTTTTTCTTCATGCATTTGCAACAACAGCGGCACCACAGATTGTTGAAGAAGTTGTACGTTTTTTTTTTCTTTTGTGGCAAGAAGAAATAAAGTTGTTTTAAATAGTTTTTATTATTTTTCTTATTATATTTTGGTGACAGTGTCAGGCATTTTAAGTTTCCTTTAATGAAAGAATACTTTTAATTTTTAATTACATATTTAAATTGAAATGAAATGGTTTTTATAATACGTCGTCTATCTATTAAGTTAACAATATTTAAAAATGTTAATAGACGGCTAAGATTTCTTTCTATAAATCTGTTACGTTTTTACGCAATAACAACTGTTCGTTATTCTTCTCTGCCTACAAACTTTTTGTAAGCAACACCACAATATTATCCTAACACACAACGTGTCTGACCGAATTCTTACTGAATTCCACGTGACGGCTTCACACACGACTGACTGAATTCTAACTCAAACTAACGAGCCTTCACTCACGACTGACTGAATTCTAACTGAATCGCCGTTGCATGCTCTGTGTTCGTTTTTATATCGCTGGATCAATAGTGTGATGAATACTCTCGAAGGAGGACGACGGCCTTCGGTAAATATCAAAAAATGTAAACAAGTTGTTCTCATCATTGCTGTTTGTGTATCTTGTTTACATTTGTCCACACAGAGTAGATGTTGCTTGTGTATTTGTCTATCCGCTATTTTTTTATACTGCACTTTGTTTTTGCTTGTTTACTTCTTTGTCCACTGCACTTTGTAGTTGGCTGTTCAGATCTTTATCCCTTATATATATTTTTTTATATTGATGATGTTGCTATATTTTTGTTTATTCATCGATCTTGTAAACAAGTACATTGTTTTTGTTGCTAAATTTTTAACGTAATCGTTGATTACGTGAACAAGTCCATTATTTTGTTTTTGAAGCATTTCCATTTTCGTAACAATACTTTAAGAAGAAAATTTATCAAAAAATTTACTTTAAAAGTACCATTTAAATTTTATTATTCGCTGAGGCCTATATTTAAAGTAAAGGGTATTGAAGTGAAATAATGATGTAACACCAATAATGCGAAATTATTGGAAAAAATTTATCTCTTTCTATTTAGAGTTTTAATTTTATGATAATTTTTCATATAATTTCGTAACGCATATATAAATTTGTTATTTTTTAATTGGAGGCCTATTTCATGAGTTAGAAGTTTTGGAAGAAAATTATCAAATGATTTATAAAATGCAAGGTTAGTTCAGGCTATACGGTGGACCTATCTTGTACGATAAAGGCTTAATTAGGCCACAAGTCGATATCCAACAGTTCCCATAGGAAACCAATCCGACTTCAAAAAAATACTCTCTATTTCGGGTATCTTTATTCTGGAGAGTTTCAGGCAGAACTGACTGACAACAAATAAGAGGCAAGGAATTTTCACCTCACTATGATAACAGCTGCATACTGTCACATGAAGTACAAGATATTCTACTTCTTCTCCTCAGCACCTTCTGCAGAATTCATGCGGGGGAATATGGAATACATTTCAGTAGTGCAGTAATCTATAAGATCCGCGATGAGATATATGACACTTAGTTCTCTCTCTATATCAGAGCAATACCGTAGAACTTAACAATACTAAATCGGTCCTTGTGATGCCAATAGTATTGAAACTCCTTGCACAATGGTTCGCTGGATACTCAGATTATCTGAAATCGGACATTTTGTTTAATGTCAGCACCCTTAATATACGATGGGCTATTCCGTATAATATTTTGAAATCGATGTAGAAGACCTCAAAATCATTGACAGGAACCTCCGGTTGTATCTCTGCCTTCTAGTATTGCCGCATGTCCCTATATGGCACCATTTCGTGTTTCTCAATCAAGATACCTGACTTTCTGCGCGCTAAGGACTATACACCGTTCCCCAAACATGATGTAGAAGACCCTAAAGGCATTGCCGCATACCTCCGGATATGTCTCTATGACATGTGTTGCAGCATTTCCAATATCTCAACATTTCGCCTTTTTGATTTAACAGAAAGATGAAAAGAAGCTAATTGAAAAACCCTTTCTCTAATCATGAGTACTGTAAAGAAAGATATGCCCTATGCAGTACGCACTACCCAATTTACTGCTATTTTTACCATCAGGAGAAATTGGGATTCAAAATAGTTCTCAAATTTTTTACCCTTATGGATTAGAAGAGTGATATGTAATTTAAACTAACTTCTGCTTCTTCCCCTTGTTATATTATTTCAGACGGTTGAAGAAACCCTTGAAAAACATATCCACTTGCACTGAATATTCAAAGTTGTGTTGTGTATCAAGCTTTCCATTAATAACTGAAGTCTTTCTTATGCTATGTTCCCGTATGCACTTTTATTGAGTCAATATTCAGTTAATTGAGTACAATATATTAAGTGTTCAGGCATAATAATATACGCAATTCAGCTTACCAAAAATGCATTTAACAACAGGTGGACAACATTGTTTTAGTCGAGAAAATTATTATTATTGATTAGTTTATTAGTGTTTGTTTATTGTTGTTGACATTTGATTTGTCAAAGATCAACATAAAGTGTTCGGTAAATTGCAATTTGCTCACTAAACACCCTTATGGCAGTATTACTCAATATTATAAATATTTGCGTATTTATTGCGCAATAATTTAAACTTTATATGAAATATTGACTCAATAATGGCATTATTGCGATTTACACAACACAGGTGGATATATGAACACCTTATTGTACTCATATTAATCTAGGTTACTTTAAAAAATCAATATCCACCAAAAAAATCTGAAAAAAACTGGGCCAATGGCAACACTTTTCATTATCAAATCTTCTTTCTTTATGGAAATGACTAATGCATGATAGTATTGCCCGCTCTTTCACTCTCCTACTGTTAAATCCATACGCTAAATAAACAAACAATAACAAAACACCGGCTAACGGCTATATAAAGGGAAGAAAATACCGCTATACCAACAAACCCAATAAGAAAACCATTGTGAAATAGACAAATTAGAAAAAAATAAAGAAAAATTCAACAAAATATGTCGCAAATAGTACAAATAACTACCGAACAGTTAAATCAATTGCTGGAAGCTGTTAAAAATTCAACTTGTGCCAGCGGTGGCCCTTCCAAACGTAATTTCGAAAATTGTAGCCTTTTTGCCGGTGAACGGGACCCTGAAATAGTCGAAAGTTTTATTAAGACCGTTGAAAGCTATAAAGAGGTTGAAAATATTAGCGATGAAGATGCTTTGAAAAGTATTCCAATGTTATTCTATGACATGGCCTTAACCTGGTGGCAGGTTATAAAAAAAGAAGTTAAGTGTTGGAATGATGTACCCCGTTTATTACGTGAACATTTCTCGCCTTCTAAGCCAAACTATCAAATCTATATGGACTTTTTTGCTAAGAAACAAGACAATAAAACTCCCATTGATACTTATGTGTGCCAGCAGAGAGCCTTATTGACACAATTACCTGATGGACGCCATGATGAAGAGACCGAAATTGATATGATCTTTGGCATGCTTAATATAAAGTATCGTAAATATATTGCCCGCCATGAGATTACAAGTTTTCGTGCTTTATTGGAAAGGGGTCGTGTTATAGAGCACACCAATATCGAAGAGGAGGAGACCGCTCAACAGGAGAAGAAGAATGGAAGAAACTTTCGTAAAGTGAAACGGTGTACTAATTGTAATTATCGCGGTCATACTTATCAGGAATGTCGTAAACGTAAAAATCTGGAACAAAATGATAGTGACCACCACCATTATAATAAACGTGCAAGAACCAATGAATCAGATGCCAATAGTGAATCCCATTGAAATACAATCACTCTCTCACTGTGCGGTTAAAAATTAAAGTTTATCATATTTAAGGTTTCCCCAGCTTTAAGATTGTGAAATTCCCCTATTTTGTTTTTGTTGAGATTATGATATTTTAAATAATTTATGCTTATATTGTTTATTATTTATTTATTTTATTAAAAGTCGTATTATTTAATAAATAATAATGATTTCTATTTAAATTTTAAATAATGATTTCAATTTAAAAAAAAAAATTAAATATTGAGATGAGAAAAAAAAATTTTAGAATCTCCCCGACGGGGAATTGAACCCCGGTCTCCCGCGTGACAGGCGGGGATACTAACCACTATACTATCGAGGATATATTATTCTAGCTTACAATTGCTTAATTTAACATTAGAGAAAGCAAATATAACAGAGGTAACAACAATCTGCTTCTTATTGATAGTACTCAGCATATCATAAGAGTTGCCATGGTGTTTGTTAATAGTATTACTGTCCTTTTTGGATATTTTTGTTGTTTTCAAAAAATGAAATTAATTAACAAAAATAATAATTTTAATTTATAGATCAATATAAAAAAGAAACTATGATGAAAGTAGTTAGTAGAGACGAGTGTAGTTTTAGTAGTCGTTAAACATTATTTCCTTCCTGGAAGGAACACTCGTGTGGTTGGAAAAATTATTTGTATAGAATAAATTTTTACGTAAATAAATTAAATTGTTTGATTTCTGGTTTCTGGGCAAAAAACTTACTTTTTTTGTTGTGGTGAAATTCAGGTGTGGTGAGTTCAATAGCATTTTGAATTTCACCATAAGTACGGAATTACCGTGGTTTGTGTCTGGATTAATTAATATTGATCAGTGAAGTCACAGTATGAACGTAGAGTTGCCATTGACCCTGTTAGTTCTAATTAATTACGCATCTAAAAAATTTAATTTAAAAATATTGTGTAAAGCATAAAAATAAAATTAAATGCGTTTTTAAATCATTTTTAGGACTCTGAAATTAATTCACAGACAGAGTTCGTGATTAGTTACAAGGAAAAAAGAATAATAATTATTGACCTTCTAGATTTGCGTTCATTTTAGCCTAAATAGGCATACAAAAAAGCTACAAATTGGAAATTTTTTACAAAAATATTCATATATTTTTGTACTTAGTCGAAAACTAAACTTATTTAGCCTCAGTAAAAATTAATAAACAGAAAAAAAAATTATGAATTAAATTAATTCGGTTATTTTTTACCATCTTTGGTGATTTCGCTTTCAGAAGTTGGGTTACATTTTTTTATAACATGGCAACATTGAGCCCAACATGTACAGCACTACCAATCTTTTGTACAATCAGCTGTGCTAATGTAAATACACTGTATAGCCGATGTATTTGCTGTACTGCCTTATCTGCAGAAAACTGTTTTAACTTGATGTGCAGACAGTAATTATAAGTGTTGCTAATTTGTAGGTTAAATAATGAAAAATATCATATTCATTAAATAATTTTTTTTATATGTATTTACTCTATTTAATAAATGCTTTTATTGTTTTTAGTATTTAATTTATTTATTAAACGGTTTTGTTAACAAAAATTTAGAGTTTTATATTTCATTTTATTATAATATAAACGCTTTTCAAAACGCCTTAAGTTGAGAACACTTTAGCCGTTACTTGCAACAGAGAGATAAAAACAACACAGATAAACTTCAGTCTGTAAGCATAGAACATGGAGTCCGGTTGTTATTGAAGTTGTACACGGAAAATTGGTGCGTTCGTCTCTTTCTCTCTCTCTCTTTTGAGTGTTTTTATTTATTAAGAATTTCTTGTAAAATTAACAACAGCAAAAAAAATAAAGTGAAGTTGTGTATTTTCAATGAAAATATAAACAAATAAAAATGAAGTGTCATATTGAAAAGAGCAATGGATGAATGAAATGATGAGAGTTCAATGGAAAAATCTTAATGCAATCAAAAAAGAAAAATAAGTGGAAGTTCAAGTGATAAAATTTAATGTTTTTTTTTTTGAACAGGAGCAAAAAGGTCTGAATTTAAAAAGTGTGATAGAGAGAAATAGTGTAAAGAGAAGAATTCAAATAGCAGAAAAGAGCAAAGGAAAATTACAAAAAATAAAAAAAAAAACAAAAACGTGCAGACAAGAATTACCAACTAAAGAGAAATATGATAATGCAAAAAAGTTTATAACAAAAAAAAAAAAAGTGAAGTTAAAAGCAAATAAGCAACGGAAAAATAAAGCAGAAGCCAAGATTTGTTTACAGAGCCCAACAGCGATAACAACAACAAAAAAAAAAATTGGAAGATAAAAGAAATTTTACAATTCTTGTAAAGTAACAGCATTTAATAATTGTTTTATTGTTGTAAAGCTTACAAATTTGTTTGTTTTTGTGTGCGTGCGTGTGTGTGTTCTACAGTTGAAAGAGAGAAAGAGTGAATTTTTTTTGCATTTCCTGCTTATTCGTTTGAATTTTGTTTTTGTTTTACTCTCTCCCATTTGTGTGTGCTACCCCCTAAAGTAACGGGATTTTAACAGACATTTTACACCACCACCACCATAACATAACAAATCAAAATTTAAAAGGAAATTGCAAATAACATTTTGCGAAGACGAACAAAAAGTGAAATTTAAGAATATTAACAAAAATATTTAATAATTTAAGGAAAACGATAGTGTTGTGACCTGTAATCGAATGTAGTAACTAAAATGATTTCATAAAGTGTACGCCTCGCTTTAAAAACTCGCAATACAAATCTCTGTAACTCCTGTCTTGTCCTTCGACTGTCGCTCGTTCTACCCACCCCCCGCACTCACACACTATGGATTATAATATTTCAACGTCTATTATCCCAGCCCATGCCACTACTACTATTGAAGGCAGCAAGAAAATGTCCCGGCATTCCAATACAAAAACGTCAACAGTAGTCAAACGCGGTGTAGTGGCGTTTAAACAACAGCCGGCATTTGGAAATTTGTTTTATTTTAAAATCATCATTTTTACTTTAATCATTAGCATCTGTTTTGCGGACTACGCCACAGCAAGTCAAGGTGAGTGGATTTTGGTATTTATTCTTCTTTTGTATATTCAATGTGTGCAAGCAAGTGTACAGTTTGCTGGCGAACCATTTTGAAGACAATGTTTTGGTGTATTTTGGAGAAATTATATCTGCTCTTGCAGTTGCCTCAGAAAGTTATTCTTGAGAGGGCACAAAAGGCTTATTATAGCAGTCATAGGGCCTGTTTCTGTAAGACGACGTTGATTTTAAACCTCTTGTTTTACAAAAACAAGGTATAAACTTCTGTTATCGCCAAACAAGTGATTTCCCAATAAAATTGACAAACACTCATCTCATGTTTCTATTAGAGAAGGACGTAATTCTCTATGCAAATTTTGTTTTATTATTATTCTTGCATTATTATTGTTGTTTTATAATTGTCGGGATATCATCATTATTCTGGATGTCACGAAGAGGAGTTAGTGCCCAAGCAAACTTCAGGACGACCTTCTGTGCAGTACCTGATATGGTTCTAGTTGTTTTTTTTTCTTGATATGTATTAAGGCCTCATAGACACCAAAAATATTTTTTGAGGATTAAAGTTCATTATCACAGAAACTTTATAGTGGACTTGAGGCAACCCCATTTTAAACAAGTGCAGTTTTATCCTCTTAGAAGACTTGTTACTGACCTTAGATTATTCCTGAATACCCTGATCCATGCAATCATCTCCCCTAATTGTAATTTCGCAACAGAAATTGTGATTACTTAAAAACCATTTGATTTGGGAAGTGCCCTTACATCTCTTAATAATCCTCCACGTTGAGTATACCCATTTCACCACAAAAAGGCCTCATCAATGGACAATCATCTGAAATTATTTATCTTATGCAGACTAAAGGCTAGAACTTCCAATTATTAGACACACTCATAAACAATTTCCAATTGTACACTATAGTTTGCACGTCCTCTTCCAAAGCTATTACATAAATTCTAATAAACAAATTTCTAAAGTATGCCAGGCAAAGATTGGACATCTGTTTTTTTTTACAGCCAACCTCTAATGGTTTTTATGGTCTTGCGTTGTCATGTCTGAACAACACGATGACTGTTACTCAATTCCAGCCTTTCTAATCTATTTTCTTTGCTCAATATATCTAATTACAGACAGTAGAGATCAGAATCAATTGTTTAACCACGTTGTTGGTTTGTTTAGACTGGGGTGTCTCTCTGAAGAATAACAAAAAATGTGCAGTAGGTATCATGCGTACCGTGCTAACTTACGGGATGGTTACGATTATGATCTGCATTCAACATCTCGATAGACTCGTAAGTTGGTTCTCAAATTCTGGGTATTCAGACTGACTTAAACTCAAAAGCCTAGATAGGAATAAAGTTTACAACGACAAGCTGGTATTACGCTTTCAGGACATTGGAAATTTCTGTGGTATTCAAAATGGAGGATCGGTATTAAGTTTTAAATGTCCAGGAGAAAGTTAATGATATTCATCCGAATGTGCGCTGGAGATGATTATTGGGTTACATGATGTGGTTATTAATGTGATGGGGATGAAAACTTGCCAGTAAGAATTGTTTAATAAGCAACAATTTATGTGATCTTACTGTCTCTCCCTGCTACAGTTCTGAACATATAATTTTGTGCTCTTTGTACACCCTTCCATTGAGTCTCTTTAAGAACGAAGGTCCATACTGGGACGGCATAATTTATACGTCGATAGTGCGTATTATCTCTTTCAATCGAACCCATTTGGTGATCGCTAGCGCCTTTAAAATCTTATTTCAAGTTTTCATTTTCTGGAATATGTGGATCGTTTAGAGAAGTGCGGCATGTTGTCAAAAACAATTCCCAAGTATTTGAGGTTAGTTAGGTTAAGGTGTACTTTTGCCTGTATTTAATAAGGTGTCTTGAAGCACTGACTACAAAATTTGTATGATAATGGTTTCTATGATAATTTTTTTTAATTATTTTTGACAGTATAATAGCGTCGTGTGAACTAGAAAATTTCTGATCAAAAAATGATAAACAGTCGCTGTACAATTGATTGATTTTATTGGGACTAGAGAACCTATATAAAACAGCATATTATTTGAATATGTCTGTACAACTACTGTACTGTACATCAAATAATTCTAATCTAATCTATGGTTTTCAATAAGTAACTTGAGGTACTATATGTCTTCCTAATCTATTTATATTAATTGTTGTCCTCTATCTTTCCAGAATAGTTTTTCAAAATAACTCATATCCTCTTCACGAACAGCATTTCTTCTTCTGTATTGTGAAAATAATTTTACCTGCTAGTCAAGATGTTTCTGATTCCTTCGTGTCCTTTTCAAAACGTGCCTTTGTTTAATAATAATTTGTCTCACACTAGGGGTATTCCTTTTATGTGGTTACCTGATGTTTTATGTGGGGGTTTTCTTTCTTTTCCTTTTGCTACCTGTTTGATATCAACAATATCTTACTGGATTACGTTACAAAATTAGAAAATTTTTACAAAGTATGTACCTATTCAATATAAAATATTAAAAATCTTAAATTCTCAGGTAAAAATTGTAAATAAAATATCTTTTTATGGCCATTAAGAATCTAACACGTATTGCTTGTGGAATATCTAATGGCAGTTTAATGTTATTCAAGCATTTTAAAATTTATTTCTGATAGAACAAATTAAACAAACGAACGAACGTCCTTGTCTTATCATTAAAATAACAACACAAACAACGTACAAATATTTGAGTAGTTTGGCAAAATGTTTACACACTCACGGCTATACTTGGAAGACTCTCATAAATGTTTCGCTAGATAAGATTCGTTACTAGTTATCGATTAATTTGTTCTATTTTTTTTTTTTTTTGTTTTTCTTTAGAAATGATTATTAATTTCGTTAGTTTTTCTTGTTGTTAATATTTTATACGTTTTTAATTGTAACAATTTTCGTTTATTTTTATTATTATTATTGCTGCTAAGTACACCTCCTACACTATACCTACTATATTATGGTAGTTTTAAATTGTAATTGTTGTTTTAATTCCTATTTAAAGTGTTTTTAACCTTTAACCATTGATTGTTTCGTTTGGTTTCGTTTGGTTTATTTTTAATACCAATTTCGTAAACCAATTAACAATTATTTGATTTGACAAATTGCTTTTGTTTTCTAAATAAAACAAAAACAGATAAAAAAGCAAATTAAAATCGTGACATTTAAGAAAACCAAAACCAATCCTTTATTTCGTTTTTCAATTTTTGTTTTTCTTTTAAACAAAAGACAAGCAATTTTTTTTATTTAATTTCATAATCCATTTAAATGCTCCCATAATGTCTACTTATTATTGGAATTGAGTTCAAATTGCATTGATTTGCAGGCTGGCATAGTATTACAGTACATTGTTATTTGAAATGTTTAAATTGTAATAGAATTCTTCAAGCAGCTATTAATAATATTTAGATAAGCCCTTAATATTTATAATTCTAATTATTAATATTCCTTACAATTCTCAATAAAAATATATTTATATCACGTGGTATTTTGCACGTACTCCCTTTTTCGACTTTAAATTTTAAACTTTATTAGAAAGCAAATCATACGTATGGCGGAAATATGGATTATTTATTTCCTTTGCTAAACACTCATTCAGGGTTAGGATAGACGGATTATAGGAGAATTCAAATGCATCAGACAGATGTTGGCTGATATATATTGCAACCAACTTCAGGTTGTTATTATTTGTAAACCGCTCGTCTGACAGTTGACAGATTTATTCCAGTGACAGTTCATTTTATTATTTACAAGCCTACAAAAGCATTTTGATCTATTGCATTCAGAAAAAAAGTTATTTGGGATGGAATTCAAGCGTGATTGCTTTATATTTGACGGAAAAACCATAGGTGGCTGTCGTTAAAGCCCTCCAGCATTTAAATGTGAACAAATCTTTTGTTTCTCGTACCATTTACCGTGATACTGGCAGTGTTGCATCGCGTCCAAAAAGTGGACGAAAAAAAAACGGTAACAACACCAGAAATGATCCGATAAGTGAAGGGCAGATTTGATCGAAATCCGCGCCGTAGTGGTAGAAAAATTGCTCGTGAGCTGAACATATCGCGAGAACGGATGCAATACATATTGAAAAATGAGCTTGGACTAAAGCCATTGAAGTTCCAAAAAGTGCAAGAGCTTACCGAGGGACAAAAAAAAGTTAGACTGGAAAGAGCCAAGGAGTTACTTCGCTTGCACGAAGGTGGCCAGTTAAAGAATTTGGTTTTCTCCGATGCGAAGCCATTCTAAATTGAGCAGTTTGTGGACAAACAAAATAATCGGGTTTACTTATCAAAGAGGTACCTGGAAATTTACGCCTGCGATAGGCCACCAGAACTCAAGAGCTCCCCTCTGGTCGCTCCCCGCTCGTATTCATCGACCGTGGGGTCAAAATAAATGCCGAATATTATCGGGAAAATGTCCTTAAGACAGTATTGAAGCCCTGGGCAGACAAATATTTCGGCCGCAGACCATGGACATTCCAACAGGACTCAGCACCGTCACACTCAACACGCGTCAACCAAGAATGGCTTAAAAAGGATGTTCCACGCTTCATTTTTACCGCACAATAGCCACCAAAATCTCCAGATCTCAATCCGTTGTACTTTTGCGACTGGGGAGCATTTTGGAGTGTAAGGTTTTCACTAAAAAATACCAAAGTGTCGGATGTTATCCCAACATTTTTTGCTTTTGAACAATAAAATTAAAAGCATATAGCGCTTTACTTTGTTGCATTATATATCAACTACCCTGTATCTACTGTGTATAGAGCTGTGATCTAATTAATGGTTATACCGAAAAGTTCGTTGCCTACACAGCTAGTGTTATGTCAGCAATCGGACTTTATCTACCAAGTTATTTGGAGGATAAAATCTCATACACACATATTTGCTCATTACAACCCTTAAGCCAGGAAGGAGTACTACCTGATTTCACATACCAGTTGTATTGTGTGGGCTAATTTTATAGATAAGTGACGGAACCTTCGGCTTTAAAGTCGATTTCGAACAGCAGATTTTCGAGAAAATTTTCATTGCAATTTTAATCCTTTTTTAAAGTTTTTGGCATAAATCTGCTGAGATTGATTGATTTTGTCTGATCTGGGTTGTGAACCAAGGCCTCACGTCTCTACCTACTAGACTACGGTGGTTTCAAACATTATGTTAATCATTATAACGGGAAATATAAGTTAAATCTAATAAAGAAAAAAAAAAAGAAATTTTCTACCAATAATACAATCAGAAGGCCCTCTGATTCCTAACCCCCTTGAAAAGGATAACTTCAACTACAAACCTCATAGAATATCCAGACAATGGCGGAAACTACAAATTAAACGATGACAGGTTCTTGAGAAACTTTTCATGACAAATTTATTTACTCTCAGAGTTTTTTTTACCAAAAATCTGCTGAGCCGGAGAAATATTTTCATACTTCATTTTGTTGGAGATGTCTAACCTGGGTGTGCCAACACAATACCTACTAGACTACGGTATATAGCCTTATTCCAATATATATCGCAAGACAGTTATTTTTCCAATAAACCATGGAACAGAACCACTCTTCAGCCCTACCAAGGATAATGGAGACTGTATTTTTGGTCTCTTTACTCTTCGATTCTCTAAATGTGAGTTAAGAATGCTAATCTTAGTTCAGAGATGCACTGACGTCCAGAACATCAATCTGTTCTGCCTATTTTTTAAAGGTAAAAAATTTTTTTTGAGAAAATCCAACACTTAAAATATTAACTTTTAAAAGCCAACTATCTCGCCTTTTTTTCTATTGTGTGTTAATGTTCACTTACCACCACCAATCAATGCACGATATGAAAATTTTTTTTTATCAAAATTGAGGTGTAATCGAACGATAAAAAAAAACGTCACTAATATTTTGATAACAGACACCCATCTGTACACATTTCATAAAACAGTCTGAGATAAAACAATTCGGGCGCAACAAAACTCATACAATTTCTAAAAAAAAAATTTTTTTTTTTAAATTTCCCACCCTTACTCCACTGAGTGATAAATTAAATTTTCTTTTTTTTTTTGTTGTTCTCTAGTATGTTCTCATATTATATCACAAGGTTACTTTTTTGTTTGTTTGTATATGAAGCAAAAACAAATATTTTTGGTTGTTTGTTTATCTCACCAACCAAATGTTACAAAAAACAAAAAACAACAACAAATAAAATAAAATTTCTCATCACTAGTGATAATGATCAGAGAAAGATTATAATTTTTCTCTTACGTGTTCTCTTACAATAACAACAATCATAAAGTTGATAGAGAGACAGAGAGAGAGTAAGAGAGATAAACAGCACTGTACGTATTTATTACAAACAGTGGTGCCTACTTCTTTATCCCTTTTCAGATTATATTTATCTCCTTTTAAGAAAACGCCAAAAGATTTTGATTTGTTTGATCTTTCTTTCAGTTTGGTGCAGCCCTTGCGGTGACCAACTTCTTCCATTTCCCTGATTTGGTGGAACTTGGTTAGTACAGAGCTTGCGTTCACCCGTGGCATCACAACGGGCCGCCATGCGTGCTCAAGTGAGCTTTGTGATATCAGAGCTACCACTACGACCTAACCTGACCTAACCTAGATCTTTCAACAGGGATATCTGACATCTGTCAAATTATATGGAAATTATGCATGGACGCTCAAAGACAACGACATGTACTCACTGAAGGAGGTCTGGAGTAGTTGGCATTCCAACTGACCCAAATTTTGCATTGAAAAATGATCTTCACCAAGAGGACCCGCTTCTGGATGAAGCGTGAACAAACAAAATTATCAAATATGGAATGATACCGAGAGAGATCCCTATCTCTACCACATAAGATTTTAGACTGGCAACGTCATCGATTGAAATTTCACCATCACTGCCAACAATTAGGATTATATATTGACAATTACCAATTCCTTTTGAACGGAATTGGACGGCATTACAGGCTACCCGCTCATGTCACATTGGAAAAGCGATTATGGGTTATAGTCATCTCACGTAAAAATGATGTGAACTGTCTACCGAGATTACATATCTTCGGTAAAGCCCGACCGTAAAAAAAACGGTTTTGGAATCCATGATACCATGACTATCCAGTCCACTAGGTCTATTTTCTCCCCGATTTTTATTTTTATTTATTAAACCTGCACTCAGGGGTTGTCCCCTACTCATGCAGTGCATTGTGCTGGTTTAGGAAAGGTGGAAAGAGGGAAGATACGAACGGTAAGGGAACGAGTTGTTGCTGATGACTACTTTTGATGTCTAGCCTTTGATTTGAACCCTGGCTTTACGTCTAATAAGCCAGCACACTACCTACTAGACCACGGCGACCCCGATTTAACCACATTTATATAGAAGAAAACAATTAGCTTCGCCGTCTATACCTTTGGTCACAAATAACACCCGACCGTAAGGATCCTATTTGGGAAACCTTGGTACCGTGGACCATTTTTTTGTTTTGTATTATTCTGTCGAAATAATTGGTTTTTGCCTTGCTAGTTAAATTCAAATTTATTTACACAAACGTTATGAGGAAGATAAACTCATTTTAAAAATGACGTTCGGATACGGAACTCGCAATCTCGCCACTAAGGGAACTAACTGCTAACATCCCAAGCTTGTTTTGATTCAAATCCACTACTAACTGATTATGACATCTGGGCTTACCATACATTTGGTAACACAATGGATCATATTGCCACCGAGTGAACTTGCCTGTGAACGCCAAGCTACTCGCTAACCTAACCTAACCTACTTTTCTTTTTACACCGCACGGCCATTAATCGCGCAATATGCATAAATACTCACTGGCTTTTTGGTAATCTGGCGTTCTGTCAAATGACTTCTGCAAGAATTGTTAAGGAGGCGGCAAAGAGACTGTTTTTCACCTCATGTTCCCGATTTTTGTCATAAGATGGCCGTACCTTTTGATCTTTCACAGTTATTTTCCTTTAGGGAATGTTTGACCACCGGCTTAAATACTGATTGTGGTATCACAATGGAATTTAATGTTGGTCTAAGTCGGGTATTTTCTTTCAAGAAAACCTTACCTAACCTAACCTAAAAAGGGAAAAACTAATTCAGCTCCACCTGGTGCTTTTATAATCCATTGTTCATATCTGTTCTAGTGATTAACATTTCATTTTCACATTTTGTTTGTTTTTTTATCTGCATTTTATTGTTTGCAATACGTTTGGATCCCCTAGATATTGTTCTCTTCTTTCTGTATAGTGAATGGGAGAGAAATAACGTGAATAAATTAATAAAAAGTTGCGTAAGTGTACGTGTTTGTGTTGGTACTATAAAAACCATAAATTGGTGTACAACGAGTTTGAGAAATCTTTGACAAAATTCTTGGAAAAAGGAAAAACACTAGAGAGAGAAATGTAGAAATTAATAGAGAACCACAGCTTCTCTTGTATTTTTTCGTTCTCCTTGTTATGATGAGGATTAAAGTATGGAATAAAATAAAACAACAAAATATAGGTTAAATATTTGCTTGAAAAATCCTTTTTTTTTGGTTTTTGTTATACAACGTAAGTAAAAAAATGTCTTGTTAGAGTAAAGCCTTGGTTAGCCAAACGTCCACGGAATGTACGTTCATTTTATGCTTACCGAAATTACATGGTAGTGACTCTCACTGCTTCATACATACATAATTGGTCATTACAACCCTTCAGTCAGGATTATTGACCTAGTTTCTCACACTATTTATGTTGTGTGTGTTAATTTTATACATAAGCAGCGGGACCTACAGTTTAAAGTCGACTCCGAACGACAGATTTTTGAGAAACTTTTCATGACAATTTTATTTACTCTCAATACTTTTTGTATTTTATTATTTGATGTCTGGCCTGGGACTCGATCCCTGGCTTTACGTCTAGTAAGCCAGCACACTACCTACCTCACTGCTTCTCATATTCTAAAATCGAATGTGAGTGCATTCCGTTACGTTCCATGTACGTTTGGCTAAACAGGCCTTAATCGTTTAAAAATCTTCATTGTGTGCGTGTGAGAGAGAGAGAGAGAAATTGAGAGTATGAAAGTAAGTGGATTAAATAAGAGCATACAAAATTTCTAATTATTTTAATTTCCTTCATTTTTTCTTTTCTAGTTGTTGTCGTTATTGTTATTGTTTTTGTTAATTGTAGTGGATTTTGTATGAGTATGTCGTCTCTATTGCTACAATAACCGTACTTGTGAATTAAGTTTTTTTGTTATTTTTTCGTTTTTGTATTAACAACATGCACGTGCTGGTTTATAATTATAAAATTAAATTTAAAATAAAAACCAAAAGAGAAACGAGCAATAATACGATACTTTTTCTTTTATTCGTACTACATCCATATTTATTGAAGTGGTTGTTTAGTGGTGTCCTATTTTTTCCGCTGCTAAATAGGCAGGATAAAAAATGTCTATAATTAGTTGACAGCATAAAAGAAAATTTAATTGGAGTTGTTGTTGTTATTTTTTTTTTTCTTTTCTAACGAATTTAGAATATTAAAATTCTATGTGAAATGGTGTTTTGAGCCATTTACGTTATTTACAGTACAATACAAATATTTTCGTATGCCATGGGAAAATGTCGCTTTTTCAGTGGGGTGTCACAAAGCCATAGGACATAAAGCCATAATTTTGATATGGCCTTAAGTCTCGTATCTATTTTAGTGAAATAGAACATAAAGCCATTGTGGTTATATGTCCTATTTGATGTTTTGCGTTACAAATGCTTTATTTCACTAAATATGCTTATTTATCTATGAAATTAATGATTTAAAAAAATCTAAATTTTCTAGACTCCAGGAATTACAGCTGCAAACATTTTGTGAAAGGAAAAATCCTTAGTTATCATTGAAAAACCATTTTTTTATTCTTATGACGCACGTAGGAAAACTTTATTCAGAGAAGCCACCTTCCGCGTCCTACTGGAGGAAGAAATCCCTAAGCGCCACCACGCAGAAAAGTTTTATTATGCGAAGCCAGATTTCAATACTTAACTAGAGTGTCTCAGGACCTGAAATGAGAGGGAGCTAAGGCCATGATGACTTTATGTTTCATTAAAAAAAATGTGGCTTTATGTCTCATTTTCGGAAAAAAAATTTATCACGTTAAGTCCCATTATAATGAGACTTGATGGTATATGCCCTTATGTCTCAATGGAATGGGACTTAACGCCATATGGCTTTATGTCCTATGGGTTTGTGACACCTCATCGCTTTTCCTAACCATCAAAGCAAGTTTATTTAAATGATTTTCTTTTTAAATTTATTTTGAAAAAGATTCCACATAACTCGTGAGTTTTTCTCCTTTTATCAGTACAATTATATGTACTTTCGTTTTCGTATAGCTTTCAAAAGGCGAAAAGGTTTTCAGCTAAAATATTTGGTACCATAAGGTATGAAAAGTACAGTTGTTATCCGATTAGGAACGTTAAACTCTAACAACAAATAAGTGAATGTTAGGTTAGGTTAGCAGGCAGCTTACCGTACAAGGCAAGTTCACTCGGTGAACAAATGGCCAATTACCCAGGGTGTGGTAAGCTCCCCTTGTCATGAGTCGTTAGTGGTTTGTTTGAACCACCCCCAGACCTGGATAAAATTTCCTTAGAGCTGCATTCGCACCCTTAACCAGATCTTCCAACGTTCTGTCACTCAACAAGATGGGAATATAGACAAATAAAAAGTGAAATGAGAATGGAGAAAAGTGTTTGAATAGAAACAAGGGGAAAGAGAGAGTTGTATAGGTTGTGAAATAGAAATAGGCTGAAGAAGAGATTTACAACAAAGGGTGAAAAAGGAAACAGAAACTAGAAAGTTTAGGACAAATAATGATCTCGAGTAGCAAAATAAAAAATTAAAATATAGTAGAAGGCGGGTGAGAAGGATAGGTAAAGATAAAGGTCCCACTTAGGCACGCATTTAGGGAGATTATAATACCACAATCAATATTTAAACCAAACTAATTAGAGTGCAAAATCTATTGCTATTCTAAATGTGTTTCTACGATTGTATATGTTTTTCTCTGAGACCTTGCAATCCATAATGGTAAGGGAGGGGAGGGGGGGCGATGAAAATATTAAGAATATCGTCTTCTTTTGATTCAAAAGTCAGGCTTGAAATTCGTCATTTATCCTGTAGCTCGCATATGTAGTGTAAATAAGGAACTCTAAAGAATATCAAGTCAATGGGTTAGGTTAGGTTAGGTTAGAGGACGTGTACTTGTCAACTGTGACAAGTAGAGTATCCGAAGGTCGAATTGACCCTGTGTACAACGTCCTAGCTTCTCACACCATTCGTGTCGTGTGCGTTAGTTTAATACACGAGTGCCGGGAGCTACAGTTTATAGTAGACTCTGAACGACAGATTTTTTAGAAGCTTTTCCTGGCAATTTTTACTGTGACAAGCTCAGAGTTTTTGCCAGAAGTTAACGACCAGCATTGTCAACTCAGTGCTTTTAGCACTGTTTTTAGTGCTTTTTAAAACTTTCGACGCGGAAAATTTTGGAGTTAGTGCCTAGTGCTTTTTTAGTGCTTTTCTCTTTATGTCAGTGACACCAAATCAAAAATTAAAAAAAAAAAAACTATAGACTAGACTAAAAATTAGTCCGTAAACTATTCTAAAAGCCTATAGATTAGGCTATAGACTAGACTAATTTTTGGTCTAATTTTAAGTCTAGTCTATAGTTAAATGTATATACTAATTCGATATATTAAGATTATAGTTTTACATGTAAATGAAAGTTTTCATGTGTGAAAGTTAATGTACATTAAACATAATTTTTTTAGACGTATAAAATGTAAATGATTTTACCTTCGAAAATGTATCAACTTATTATCCTTATTATTGCTCGAGTTAAATAATAGTATTAATTTTGGTTTGTAAATTTGTTTACTAATTATATAAAATGGTGACAAAATTAAAAAAATATTATGTTTTAGTGCTTTTTTGTCAAAATGACGCGTTTTTTTTAACGAGTTTGGTGCTTTTTGAAAATTTATAGTTGACAACGCTGTTAACGACGCAACTCGAAGCATTAACGACGCAAATCGAAACACTAAGGACGCAACTTCGAAACATGCGGCGCAAACTAAAACAAAAACGACACAACTTCGAAATTACAGACATTTTAAAAAGACGCAACTTCGAAGCTAACGCAGAACGAGGCGACGCAAACCGGGGTATTAGTGTACTTACATAATTGGTCGTTACAACCTTTCAGTCTCGCTTACGGCCTTACTAAAGTTTAAAGTTGGCTCCGAATGAAAGATTTTTGAGCAATTTTTCAGGGCAACTTTATTTAAAATCAGCTTTTTTTGCTAGAAATCTGCTGAGGGGAAGTTGCAGAAGAAATATTTTTTCGTATTTTATTTAGTTGACTTGCCTGGGGTTTGAACCGAGGCCTTACATCTAAATAACTATCTAGTAGACTACGGTGAGAAAAAAAGATAACCATTGAATAAAATTGAGTCTTCCTAAGCATACTACATTTTCAAATGCTTACTTTTGTATTACACTGTAATAAAAATAGAATAACAAAGAGAAACTTTTACAAAAATAATCCATTTTTATAGTTTAACCATGGGAATCTTTCGCCACTCGCACAGCACGTAAAATAATTATAAATTTATACACGAATTGTGTTACATTTTATGCACAATTTCGGACTTTTATCACCCCATTCTTAGGGTGTTTTTCATATTCTGTGTGATGTGGAGGAACATCAAACAAACAAAACTTTTCATATCAAAAAAAAAAAATTGTTATTCCGCTGTGTCGTCTGTGTTTCTCTTTTATTTTATGACAAAAATAAGTTGTAAACGTTAAGGAATTTTATTTGTTTTCCGGGTGTTTTTTTTTTGTCGTTCATTTCTTAGTAGCGTAAACAAAATTTCGTCCTTATTTGCAAGTTACGTGATAATATGTTACATTTTTGTGACATGTAAAGTTTTTACACACAAAAAAAAACAGAAATAATTTTGCCCGAGTTTATATCCTGCTTTCAATCGCAAAAAAAAGGGTGCGTCTCTTCCTCTGCGTTTGAAATAAAAGGCTCATAAGCATACAGGATGGGATTGGAACCTTTTTTTTTCCCATGGTAAGGTGTTGGTTGCTTGGTTGGTATCTTGGCTACAATTATTTATACCCCCTTCCCTCCCATCTCTAGTTGTTATTTTCCTGCTGCTGTCGTCTCCAGGGTTGATTTAAATAATCAGTAAAAATGTTGAAAATGATGACATTTCTTCCCTTTTCTTTTCTCCAGAGCTGGGATAATATCAGAAAATTAGGTCAACACTTTATAGAGTAATTGCTTGAGCTAAATTTAATCAAATGGAAACATTTATCTTCGTTTGTTAGTGTCCTTTTTTTTTTTTTTTGTGTGTGTGTGTGTGTGTGTTTTTTTTTTTAAGGACATTTTTCACTCATTCATTCGCTTGCCGGTGGTAAATTGAAATTTATGTCATTTAAATTGGATTAGAAACACAAAGATGGGGGAGCTACATTACCATGAAGGGGAAATAGATGGGGAATAGAAAAAGTGTCGTTAGTGAAGGCCTATGTTAAGAAGTATAACAAAATTGAAAATCATTCATTGATACACCACAGTGTCATGTGTTAGAAGTCATATAAATCTGTTTTACTTCTTACGAGGGTGACTCTAATATGAATGTGAATTTGTCCAAAATATTTATATTCCAACTAAAGTTACATGTAAAAAAATTTTGGGGACTCTAGCTGTTACAGTTTTTCAGATATACAGATTTTCGTATTTACTTTAATGGAAGGAGCCACGCCCACTTTTGCTAAATCGCCTGAAACACAGCTCTTGTCAGCATTTAGTTTACATTGGACAAGCATTGATAGCAAAAATAGTAAAAATCCATAAATTAGGCCAAGGGTAGGTCGTTCATCCAGCACCTATATTGTTTCTAAATCTACCATAAAGGGTTCGGGGGAGAACATTCGAATCAAATCGAACAAACAAGATCTTCTAATTAAGACTTCTGAACTTTGACAGTCGATAACGGCTGTCTTGTTGAAGCCACATCTTCCCAATTAATTGTAATTTATTTAGTCTGTTTTGCCAAGTCCCAATGGATGGAATGGATGCTATAAGCAACCGTGCGCTTCATTTATATTACGATCGCCATAATCGTACTAACGATATGTCTATTCTCACTATGACGTATGTTGGCGAAAACGCAACATGTAGAGACAACATCATCGAGAGGATTCACCGAAAAATTATCTTTAGATGTATGGGAACGTGGACTAACAAATTTGGTCAGGTTGGTAGTTTATTGGCTTATTAGACGTATGTCCACGGCTCAAATCCCAAGTTACAACAAAAAACAAAATATGAAAAAATATTTCTTCGGCGACTTCCTCTCAGCAGATTTCTGGTAAAAACTCTGAGAGTAAAATCAAATTGCCATAATGGATTTTCTCAAAAATCTGTCGTTCGGAGTCGACGTTAAACTGTAGGTTCCGCCACTCACGTATAAAATTAACGTAAACAACGTAAGTGGTGTGTGAAACTAGGTCGTAATCCTGACCGAGGGGTTGTAATGACCAATTATGTATGGAAAGAGAAAAGTTCTTCCCCAGTCTGTCGTTCAAAGTCGATTTTAAAGCGTATATCTAGCTGTGCATGTGTAAAAACTAGGTTTTCAATAATCTGTCGTTCGAAATTGACTTTTGTTCGTGCAGCCACTAATGTATAAAATTAATACGCACAACATAAGTTGTATGAGAAACAAGGTCGTAATCCTGACTAAATGGTTGTAATGAGCAATTATGTGTCTATATATGCATGAGAAATACAAGTGCGCTCAACGCTGACGTCGTCGTCTGCCTATTATTCCTAATTCCTGATTGATCATGCCAAGTATTTTATAGGGCTTTAAATCGAATGGAAAATATTGCTGATCTCTCGTAGACACTTTGTTTTATAAAAATGTAAAGATATGAAGCGCTTAATGAAAGACTCCATATTTTTTATAGACGCAACAGATCTTCCTTTTTGGAAGGAAATCCGAGAAACGAGTTGATTATCATTATAATTGATTTGTTTATTCAAAAACCTGTGTTTTACTTTAAAATTCACAACCTTATTGACCTATCCTCTTAAAAACATTTTTAAAATGACATCAGATAGCAAGAATGGCATAAACCCTGTATCGAATCATGGTGATAGGCATTCAAAGTACTGTCTAATATGTCCAATATGTATGTGTATTAACGTTATGTAATCAAATTGACTTCAGAAATACCAATAGCAGGCTTCGATATTTGCAACCGCATTACTTGCAGATATTTTTACAGTAAGACCCCGTTTAACGCCACTCCACTTAACGCTTTTTCAGTATAACGCGATAGTATTGGGATTCACCTAAATTGCACACTGTATTGATACTTGTTGTATATTCGTGCAAATAAAACGGCTATGCACGCGTTGAGCGGGGTTTTACTGTATCTGTAGAATGGATTACTTATTAGCTTACCCTAAACGAATGAGTCAATGCAAGATCCACTTAAAACTTTTACCTATTGCACCTATTTGCATGGTAAATTCAGTCCTCGAAATCGAATTAAGGCGAAAAAATATTCTACATAGATTTCGAGTTATAAATTCCACTTCAAATAACCTATTCGGAAGACTTATTCTCTAAAAAAAAGCAAAGCTCTTTAGCAGTACCTGACCGTTAAGTCAGACAACCATCCCAAAATACTGCCACTTGCTAATGTATGTCTATCACCAGCTTAATTGGAAAAGCCTGATTAAAGAAAGTGAAACAAATCGACGAAAAAAAAAACGTGCAAGAAGATAGAAAAACATTCTGAAGCCCTATGTACCTTAAATAAAGCCACGGTTCAAACCCCAGGCCCGACATCTCCATCAAAATGATAAAAAAAAAAGTATTTCATTCTCGACTCAGCAGATTTCTTTCAAAAAATTCTGAAAGTAAATAAAATTGCCATGAAAAGTACCTCGAAAAATTAAATGTATTTTGATCGGAGTCGACTTTAAACTTTTGGTCCCGCCATTCCTGTGTAAAATAAACACACACAATATTAGTGGTGTAACAAACTAGGTCGTAATCCTGACTGAAGAGATGTTATATCTTCCCAGAAATTCTTAACAAAAGCTTTATTCGGCTTTAATGTAAAGTTTTCCTGCCTGCACTCCTGCATTACACTTTTCAAAATAGATTCTGAAGCGTAATGCAGCTGATCGGCTTACATAAGGCACTCAGAAGGCTATGCTCTATTTCCAGTTGTATGTTTTTTCTAAAGTTTTTAATGTTTTCAGCATGAGATTCTAATGTGATATTTGCTTGAACAAATATAATCTTTTTAGAGTCGCCGTGGCCTAGTAGGTAGTGTGCTGGCTTATTAGACGTAAAGCCGGGGTTCGAGTCCCAGGCCAGACATCAAAAATAAAAAAAATTCAAAAAGTATTTTTTCCGCGATTGCTTCTCTTTCTCTTCTTGTTTCCCAAAAATCTGTCGTTCGGAGTCGACTTTAAACTGTAGGTCCCGCCACTTCTGTATAGAATTAACACACACAACACAAGTAGTGTGAGAAACTGCGCGCTTCTTGGGGAGGATTGCTGTAAACTGTCTAATGGTGAAGGTATAGCACTGGCCATTTTATAGTCACCAGCAGCAACTCGTTTCCTTACCGTTCGGATCTTCCCTCTCTCTTTCCACCTTTCCTAAAACCTGCACAATGCACTGCATGAGTAGGGGTCATCCCCTGAGTGCTGGTTTTATAAAAAAAAAATAATCTTTTTTGATGACTTTGATTGCAAACTGGAGAGGAACAAATTACTCATTTAAGACAGTAGGGCAGAGCTTCATTAGAACAGAGCTGGGGTATGGCTTGTGTTTAAAATTGTTTGAAATAACGGCGGCTCTTGTTACCTACAATCACTTATTCTTTCTCAATACATGACTTTGATGTCATCGTTGTCTTCTCTTGGCAAGTGGATACCAAAAGGCATTACAAATAAAATTCGTTGCTTTAGTTTCGGCTCGCTGGTACAGTCCTTTAGTGGGAATCCTAACTGTTTATCACTTAATACCTATGAAAACTAGTCGCTCCAGTGCAAAGCTTGATATATTATTACTGAAATTATGAAATATATTTTCCAGCTTTTCTTTTTTCATCTTTTCTTATCTCATTTTTATTAATCACTTCAAATCATTTTACAGAACTCAACCGCAAATTTTTCTTTCCTTCACTTCACTTCACTTCTTCTTTTTTTTGTTTGGTTTCTGAATTTTTCAAGTCACTTTATCATCGTGTCTGTGGGTTTTCTTTTTATTTTCCTTTTATTTGTTTTTTTTTTTTGTTTTGTTGTTTTTGTAGCATTTAGTAGTTTCGCTTGTCATTTTTTAAAGGGAGATTAAGTTTTACTTTTGAAATGAAAATTAATACTCGTCGTATAACACCATAACCCATGTAATATCCAAAGTTCAGTATTGCGTTTGCGTTTTTGTCTGCCGCTTTTGAAAATTGTGTAGGCGTAGATTGGCCAAATTGCAAAATTTTTTTGTTGTTGCTTTTTGTATTAAATCTGAATTACTTTTTTATTTTTTGTTGCTGTTGTTATATGTTCTGAATTACATATGAAAACGGCGTAAAGAGACAGCAATAGTGTTCGCAACAATGGGCTAGGGTTTATGTAGTGTGGTTATGGTAGCAAAATTAGTGATTGTGAAGGCATTTTCATGGTAGACAGTTTTAGATTTGATTTTCAAAAATTAACTGCCTTTGATTTTGGTTTTCTAAGCAATTAAAGGATTCTCATTGAAAATAACAATTGAAGGACTACACGATTTTATAGTGTCTGGGATTGTAAGTTTTCAAATGTTCATGAATAATGTCGTATTTTCTCTGGTTGTATGGTGACTTGAATATGGACTTCCAATTCTTCGAAAGTTACTTGTTTGTTGACATAACAGAATTACTTAGCATAGCCCAGTTAGTTAGTTAAATTGCCCAGCTTCGAAACACAATGGAGTTAAAAAATCCCCGGTTTGAATACCATTGGAAAAGAATTTGTTCTTTAACTGGGCTATCCGTATGTTGAACTCCCTACTTACTGAGTTATTTCCTGTCACTTATAAAATGTTTCAAATCTAATGTCCACAAACACTGCTCTCTATCCTGTCATCCTGTCCATAACCTACTTTCCGAATTCCAATACAATGCCGTGTATGAATAGGGACCATCTCCTGAGTGTTGGTCTTCAAAAAACAATCGTACGTCATGGTTTTCGAATTTCGAATTAAGTGGTGGCTTCAGCGTCTTCAATAAATCTATCTAAGAAGCACTCTCACTATCTGGAAATGAAAAAAACGTTAACGTTACAGAGAGCTCAGATAGTGCCGCTACTTAGCAGGGGGAAAAGTACACATAACCGTTAAGGTAAAGTTCCTCCACCACTACAGCCAGGCAACGATATATGGCAGCATCAATATCCTAGTTACTGCTACAGCAGGTCCAACACCTGCTTAGCTGGAACAACAATGCAGGACAACAACCAACCAGGACTTATAGCAACAACGCCAACCAACTGGATAAGATAGGAAATACTTTATGAACGCAATATGCTCCCAACAGGGTTAATGGCAGAAAAAAGTATTGCCCGTATGAGAGGGTCACTAAATAGGATCACTTCTGTAAAGAAAGTTGTCACGAAATTAATTTTACAATAAATCACGCCGTTTTGTTGGAAACAAATGTTGATGTTTAGTTGATTAATAGAAGGACACAAAAATTCAGTAAGCTTGATGGCGTTCAACATTCTTTGTAATGACAGCTTCTTGCGGATTACGAATGAATGTATTCGTAATTCATTAACGCCTTTGAGGATTGTCTTCACTTGGAATACGTTAATCTTGCTTATGGTCTAGAAATCGTCTTGAGGATGGGGACGAAAAGACATTTTAGCATCTTCTTCAAGACATTTGCTTCAAGATTTGAACTGAAAAGAGTAAAGTACCTCCGAAAATGCTTAATATGTGCACTTGTTGTGAGGTGACTGTGACCGAAATTGTATGTAGTCACAGTTCAAACTCCAACAAAACGAAATGTGAAACAAAAATTTTGCGGCGACTTACTCGTAGCAGATTTCTGTCAAAAATTCTGGGTGTAAAAAAAATTTTCTGCGAAAAGTTTCTCAAAAATCTGTCGTCCGGAGTCGACTTTAAAATTACGTAGTGGTGTGAGAAACTGGGATGGAGTGCTCCATGAACTTCGCGAATAAATTTATATTAGGAAGCATTGTTCTGGCTTTAAACGTTTCATGATTACCAGCAAATCTTACTGAATAGGAATGTCCGAACAATTTCATGTTCTCAGCTTTGTCAGCAAAACATTGTTATCGACGTTGATAGTTTATGTTCTGCTAAAAAAATCCTAGTGGAATCTTCTAAGAATAACTAAATTAGTTATGGATAAAAGATGCCACGCCCATTTTTCTATTTCTATGAGTAGTAGATAACTTCTGAGCTGAAATTTTTCAGTTTTAAAAAACCTGCGGTAATTTGATTTTGCTTTTGAGGTGGCCAAGGCTATTTCTTGGTCTAACTATATGGCTAAATGCGAAAGTTATTCACTTAGCAATTATATGATCATTCGCAGATATTTTTGCTTTGATGGTCCCAATTATTTTTTAATGTTTTGCTTAAATCATGTTTAATCAATTAATTATTGGCACTTGTGTAACCAAACTTAATTCCACTCTCAACCAGCAAGCAGGTGTTTAAAAAATTTTAAATTCACTTCAGTTTGTAATTTTATTCATGTTTTTCTGAGGCTTCTGGCTTTACGCATACCTGTCAAATTAATTTCTTTCATATTCTCCCATTCCGTTGAGGTCTTAGTTGTTTTTCAATTATCTGCCATTTTATCTTTTAATTTTCCTTATTATTTCGAATATTTTTTCTCTTTCTTATTAACTTTGCTTTTTAACTTTTTGAAGATTCTTGTGTTGTTTGAAATTTTCAGCTGTCGATTGTATTTTATTGCACATGGTAACTTGCCGTGTGCTTCTTCAGTTATGTGGTGGACGGTGGATATCTTAATTTCAGTTAGTGTTGATTTGATTAAGAAAGTTTTTAAAATGAAAACGGAACACCTTGCGGTTTGAAGGAACATGAAAAGATTACAGAATGTTTACAAAAACTTGCAAAGTGGCAGAAAATTTCAGTAATTATGCTTATTGGATGGCATTTTGTTATTTTTATTTGCGAATATTTATTTCCATATTCCAAGAATTCTTTAAATCTTTAACAAGAGAATTAATTTGCTTCCAATTTATAGAGTACCATCTGCCTAAAAAAGTTTCATTTCAAACGATTGGAATTTATTTTCTTGCTTAAGTTCTTTGACTCGCAGAAATGGAAGTTTAGGGCTTCATGTGTGCTTTGTTAATCAACACTACCACTTCGACCTAACCTAACTTTACCCAGGAACGAAATTTTCTTATATTGGAGTCCACAGAATTTCAATAAGAAATATACTTACCAACCAAAAGAAAAGTTTTCCAAACAATCCTATCGAAAACCATTTATTTGTTGGATTTGACATGTCTTGGAACTTAATAGTTTCACACTGCCTGTTGGTGCTATTTAATTCACTGTGCTGTTCGTATTTCAAAGGGGTTTGGTGCGTAACAGTCTAAAGCACATCATTGCTACTACGCAATAAATATCGGCCATGTTCTGTAAAGCCAACAGTTATTAAAAGATTATGTGCATAGAAAAATAGACTTTACATTGCAACCCTTAAGTCAGGACTACTCTCTAATTTCTTTCATACCACTTATAAACGTTGTCTGGGTTAATTTTATTCATGAGTGGCCGAACCTACAAATTAAAAGTCGACTTTCACAGATTATGCCAGAAATCTGTTAAAAAGAGGTCGCCGAACAAACATTTTATTCATATTTCGTTTTTTGAAGAAGTCTGAGCTGGGGATTGAACCCTGGCCTCACATCTTATAAGCCAATATAATACATACATGACTAGGGCGACATCATTGCTTTACATTGCTCCAAAATATATGAATCCAAGTTCCAGTGGGCCTTAACCAAGCCCAGCAGCCACTCTGTCCTATTGCTGTCCACAGCAGGCTACAGACGCCTAGAAACAGAACAACCCGATCCGTTCCCCCTACGTCTCTGCTCTTCCCTCCTGACTCATCCATCGATGAGGCCAAAGAGGTGACAGACTGGGGGGTCAGGACCAACCGTCAAATCGCCACCTGAAAGCGAACCTAACCTAGCGAAGGCATCCGCCGTCTCATTGCCCAGTATTCTGCTGTGACCCGGAACCCAGCATAGACGGATACGGTCCGGTCCAAAACTCCGCAACGACTTTTTGCACTCGCGAACGAGCCGTGATTTGCACCAGACCGACGCAATGGCCCTAAGGGCAGCCTGACTGTCAACGAAGGTCGTGTAAGATTCCGAATCCGAAGATGGGCCACCAGCTATAGCCTCAATAGCCTTCAGTATTGCGAAAATCTCCGCCTGAAAAACGCTGCAGTCATCATTCAACCTGAAGTGGAGTTCAAAACCGAGTTATTTACAGAAAACCCCAGCACCTGTACATCCACCTAACTTAGACCCATCTGTGAAGATGGGTATACCACTCTGCCCCTGGAGTACCCCACCACTCCATTGTGCCCTATCCGGTATGAGTATACTCAAACCAGGTAGGAACATAGCCTCAGGCACAATATAATTAGTGGCTTTTACCGAAAGTCCGTACCTTCCGTCAGGAAAGACGGTATTCAGAACTCTGGAGTGACCTATCGAGCGCTGTTTCCAACAGCCCGATTCCCTCAGGCGTATGGCAATACGCGCTGCACACCGCTTGACATATAAGTCAAGCGGGGTCAGACAGAGCATAGTATCAAGAGCAGCCTGAGGGCAACTTTTCCTCACTCCAGTGATACTCAAAGAGGCAATCCGCTGAACCTTATCCAAGATTTTCCGTTGAAAACTCTTATCTAAGGCGCACCACCAGACAACACAGCCATAAGTAATAACCGGTCTAACAATCGCCAGATATATCCAGCGAATGGCTCTTGGCGGAAGACCCCAGTTCTTACCTATGGAGTTCCTACACTGGTAGAAAGCATTTAGTACCTTCTTCATTCTTTCCTCGGT
Source organism: Sarcophaga peregrina (assembly GCA_014635995.1). Taxonomy (NCBI): domain Eukaryota; kingdom Metazoa; phylum Arthropoda; class Insecta; order Diptera; family Sarcophagidae; genus Sarcophaga; species Sarcophaga peregrina. The sequence continues at coordinate 48,687,983 of CM025793.1, forward strand.
GTTTCGTTTCCAGTTCAGCTTATTGTCAAAGAGTTTTTGCTAGAAATCTGCTGAGAGGAAATCGCCGAAAAAATTCTTTTTGTATTTTATTTTGATGTCTAGCCTGGGGCTCGAACCATGGTTTTTACGTCTAATAAGCCAACACACTATCTACTAGACCACGACGACTAATACATTGCCTACGGCAATATCAATGTGTCTTTAGCTAACATGAACTTAGCCCCAAAATGCTTGTAAGATTGCAGTTCTATCCTCTAAGTTGGGAGACACTTTCTCCTCTCTGCTAAAGTCATCCTTTGTAATCTTGTTAAGAGAACTAATCTCTCATTATTGATTTCTACTTCGATTCGAACTTGAGTATTGTGGAATATTGTGTTACTTGAAGTCCCTTTAGTCTAGTATTGGCTTATTAAATGTCAAGCCACGTTTTAAATTACAAATCTCGATCCAAATGAAATACAAAAAAAATTTCTTTCGGCGACTTCCTCTCAGCAGTATTCTGGGAAAAGCTCTGAAAGTTAAGTACAATTCCCATGAAAAAGTTTCCCAAAGCAATCTACTGTTTAGAGCCGATTTTGATGTGTAGGTTCCGTGATTCATGGATAAAATTAACACACATAACATAGCGGTGTAAGTAGCTATCTAGTACTCCTGACTAACAAGTTGTAATGACGAATTAATTAGGTAAGCAAGGCAACACATTTCCAATCTGACATTCCTGTCAAGTCACGCGGTATAATATATAAATCCGTGTAGTTGTTGAGTTACTTAACGATGTAAATGTTTGGGTATAATTTCAATACGTTCTAAATGATTATCCCTTCACTGATTTTCAATAAGCCATTCATTCAATTATAGCCATTATTTTAAATTACCATAAACCATTTACCCGTTACCATTATGTATTAACCAATTTCGATTTATGTGTCTTGCTTTTCGTTCAACTTGAATGACATCATCAATCATTATGTAAATATTATTAAAATTATGAATAAAATGTCAACAATTGATATACGAAATATGAAAAAAATCTGCTTATTTTTCGTTTAAATTTTAATTTTGTTTGACCACAATACAATGTCAATACAAACACAACATTTTTTTCAAATTTTTTTTCATACTCTATGTTTTGTTTTTCAAAGTTTATCGAATAAACATAATCAGGAAAAAAAAGAAACGAAAAAGAACCTTTAAAGTCACTCAAAATTGGCAAATAACCACCAGACAAGACACACTCAATGATAGAGGCCATCAACATGAAAACGTTCTTGCCGTGGCAACGACACGTGCGATCCAATGAAAATTGGCAACAAACGAAAACGTTTAACGCAGTCATTTACAGACAGAAAAACAGACAGACAGGCAAACAGTTAAAATAGACAGAAAAACTGAAAAGGAAGAAGCAACACACCTTAAGAGGTTACGTTTTTTGGTTATAAGAACATTAGCGATGTTCACGTGTAAGTTGTACAATTGCGTTCATAAAAGTCGAAGGCAGTTTGAAAAAGTTCATATTTATAATCCAGTTTTTTTTTCTCGGAAACTGCTGGCGTTTCTATGATAACCGTTCAGATTTTATAAAGGCACTTTAAATTCGCTTCTCCCTTTCCCTTTTCTTTGGAGCTGGATAGTAGTCGCAGTCCTCTTCCTCCTAATCACCATAGTCTTTGCTTAAGACTATACCAGAAAATTCCATGCCTTCTGACAAATGTCGGGTAAGTATTTAAAGATACCGTAAGATCAACCGCCTCTGTATTCGATATTTCTCGCACGGTGTGCAAGTCTGTACCAGACTGACCTCTCGGACTAGTGAACGCTTTCATATTTCTAATTTCAGGGAGATTTATACAAAGTTGTCTACCACAGTAGTGTACAACATCGATTTGGAACATGCCTTTTTAAATAAATTTTTTTTTGAAATATTTTTAAATAAAAAATATGGAAATGAAACAATTTTTAATAATTTTTTATTTTTTTCTGTTTCTTTTTAGGTGAGTGTTCTAAAATATTGTAGTTACAGTCTTAAGGTAAGATTTAAATAACAGCGTCATATTTGTTATATACATACTATGGGAACTTTGAACTTCTGCCATAGTATCCTCTAAAGAGAAAAATAAATCCGCTTTAGTCTAGTAGGTAGTGTGTTGGCTTATTAGACTTAAGGTCCGAGTTCAAATCCTAGGTCACACATCAAAATATTTCTTCGGCGACTTCCTCTCAGCAGATTTCTGGCAAAAACTCTGAGAGTAAAACCAAATTGTTATGAAAGAGTTTCTCTAAAATCTGTCATTCGGAGTCGAAGTTAAACTGTAGGTCCCGCCCCTCACGTATAAAATTAACGCACACAACGTAAGTGGTGTGAGAAGCTAAGTCGTAATCCTGACCGAAGTGTTGTAATGACCAATTATGTATGAAAAGAGATTTTTCCCCAATCTGTCGTTCAAAGTCAATGTTAAAGCGTCGATCCAGCTGTGCATGTGTAAAAACTTGGTCGCTGTTTTTTGTAGTGCTGAGATACCTTATAGCGATTGTACCACCTATCGTTTACTCTCAAACTTTATAGAGTCTCCTCAAAGCTTATTGCCTTGACAAATTTCGGGATGCTGCTCAGAGTTAACAATGACAATTCTCTTTCCCACATTTGACATAAATTCAAGTGCTTCGTCATAGAATGTACTAATGTCCCACAATTTCTAAGAATGCGTTCTGATAATTCATTCTCATCGTCACAGAAACTACATACTGGGCTCGAGAACAATCCCGAATTTAAAAACATATACTCCGAGTCTACAGTGGCCTGTCAAAGAACCGGTTACTACTCTCAAGTTTTTTCTGACTAATGTAATGGGTGACTCGGGTCTTGTCCTATTGTAGTTTTCCAAACAAAAGTTTGGATTTCCTCAAAACCCACTGGATTGGAGAATAGTCTATATCTATCATTATTCTCTCTTTCGCTATTCTCCTTTTCACTTTCAAACTATCCGCTTAAACCTATATAATGGTTATGTTACGCCCCTTTAAGGCGTAGTACATCTACAGAGGGCCAGTAACCGGTTAGTAACTTCAGATATCAATGCTGACTTTAGCGAGAGATTTTTTTTATCTAAATCTTCAGATTTATCATGGAAAGGGTTATTGTAGTGGTACAATAGATGGGAGGCCTCATTTACTCGGAAATTCATTGATCATCAGATATTATCCAATTCACCTTAGAACTGTCTTTTAAAAAGTATTTTGTGTTTCACATAACTGATGAGCTTAGGTTTACATCGATGGTTTGTGAAAAATACTGAGATGTGTACCGCTATATATAGCTGAATATCAGGCCCATTTGAGCTTCAGTAAATTTTGTGACAAATGGGCCAAAACGTTTCTAATGCATGTATGTAAATGGTTGTTGCCTCTAGAGCATTTCATCGCTCTCTTTCTAGAAGAATGACTAATGTTTGAACTAAATTGAAGATCTATTGCTGTACAAACTTAAGAGCACTTTTTGAGGGCAAGTGTTACATTTTTTTTTTTTTTTGTAGAAAAGAACACAAAAAATTTTTTTCATGGCCAAATGGCCAAGTTATGGAATTTAATTTCTTCATCTAAGGATGTGGCATTAGCTCCGTTGCCTGGTCAACATTAAGGCTTAGTTCCCGTAGCGCTGGCAGTAAATTGAAAAAGTTCTCTAAATACTAGGGCAAGCTTCGTCTGCATAGCAAGTAAATAATGATAGCAAAAAATATAAATTCGTGAATTAGGCTCAATGCTAAGCCTATGAATATCCCTAATAGAACTCAAGAAGAAGAAAAAAAAGAAGAAGAAGAAACAACAAGAGCATAGAAGGAACCTTGACAAAGTTGTGTAAAAGACAACAACTGCAATTTCCGTTTTATTATTATCACTATTAATGTTGTTGTAAATTTTGTGTACTTTTATAAAATTATACACAAAGAAAAAAAGAACGAATGAAGAAGAGCTAAAGAGCAAGGCCTAAAGGCTTTTCAAAGAATACCAATAAATAAACACAGGATGATTACTTTTCGTAAAAAATATTCTTTTTTTTCTATTCGATTTTATGCCCGTGTATATTGTTTAGTCGAGCGTTGATACGTGACATCAAATGGAGTAATAAAAATATTATTAAATGCTTAAGAGAATATTTCTTGTTTTTTTCTTCGTTTTCCTTGTTTTTTTTTTATTTTCTTTGTATATTCAGGTGACAAATCTATGGTAGTTTCTCTGCTTTAAAGGCGGTCGGTAATGTAGTTTCTGTATTCATGCCTGTTTGGAATATAATCAAAAAATATTGTGTTGCTTCTTCTGTCTCTTTTTCATTGCGACATAATACACTGAGAAAATTTAAAGACAGAGTTCTCAACCGTTTCAGTGCATTCGTTCTGAGACACACACTCTAGAAGTATGGAATCAGCAATTTATTAGTCTTTATAGGAGACAGCAGAGCATTTTGTCTTTCTTAGAATTCAGATTTACAAAGTGCACTACAATGAAACCCACCATTTGCACATGAAATTGATGGCTTTATTTAGTTCAGTTACAATGATCTCATTGAGTTTAAAAGTGCAGCGTTTTCCTTGGTCATTTGCCTACATTTAGTTGGTAATTCCTTTAAGATTCCTTATGGAAACCTTTGCTACGTTTTCACTATTTATCCGACTTTATAAGTTGCTATTGAGACGGATTTATTTAAAACAATATTTTATACGCCGTAGAACGGGAACAAATGGTAAATATTTGATATCTTGTTTGGATTATTACACGGGCCCATTCGAACCATGCTTCCACAGCTATTGCAGAGCCGTTATAATAATTCGTGTGGCCTGAAGTTCTTTCTATTGCCACAACTGAGTAAAACACTTTTTATCAAGCAATTGTTGTTCTGTATGTCGTAAGAGTCTTTCCCCAATGGTTTCTATTTAATACATGTGTATAGGGTGATTTTTTAAGAGTTATAGGAAAAATTTTCAAAAAAAAAAAACATAAAATTCAGACAAATGCATGAAATTTTTATTTGAACCGATAGTACGGTCCATATAATTTAATGTTTAAAGATTATTTCATGGAAATGTTGACTGCGACTGCGCCTCAAATGATCCATTCGCTTAGTCCAATTTCGGCATTTTTTCCAATATTTCGGCCGGTATCTCACTAATGAATGCTTCAATGTTGTCTTCCAATGCGTCAATTGAAGCAAGGAACCTCCGTTTTAAGCCATTCTTGGTTGACGCGTGCTGAGTCCTGTTGGAATGTCCATGGTCTGCTGCCGAAATGTGTGTTTGCCCAAGACTTCAATACTGTCTTTAAAACATTTACCGATAATATTCGGCATTTATTTTGACCCCACGGTCGATGAATACGAGCCAGGAGCGACTATCGGCCGTTATGGCGGCCCACACCATTATCATCGGCGGCGCTTGATTTCTGGTGATCAATCTCAAGTGTAAATATCCATCTGACCTCTTTGGCAAGTAAACCTGATCATATCAGTCACCCTGTATGTATGTCTGCTATGTATGATATTGATTTCTAACTCCATTTTATTCAATTCCCCGCAGCCTGGAGACAATAGACGATTACAATAGCTGTTGACTCATATCGGAGCCATGTATGAACCGGTTATATAAGGCGGTAATGTCTGCCCATCCAAAAAGGGCACTTTCCCTTAACAACAAAAATTTTATGCTTTTATTGGTAGAATCACGTGATACATACTTTTAATTTCTTCCAGTGCATTGTTTTAGCTTTGATTCTCTCGCTGCCCGCTAGCAGCTGCTTCACCTTTCTTCCTGTTACCATAAATAATATTTTTATACTTTTTTTTTGCCTTTTATTCGAAACTTCTAAAACAAAACGGGGGGAAAAACTTTGTGTCTGTCTGTGCACAAAGCAGATTTTTCTTTCGTCTTTTTAAGTTTTGTTTTAAGATATTTATACGCTTCATTGGCCATGTAAATTCAATGTCTAACACACTAAATACACGTTTTTAGGTAGCGACACACGAAAAATCAACGAAATTAACATAAAAACAAAACAAAACAAAAGAAAAAATGTTTTTCGTTTTGACTGTAGTAAGAAAATCGAAAATTCGTTCGACTGTGTCAGAATTTTGTGTGCCGCGGAACGGAAGTGCGAATATTGGCCCTGCTATGACATGACATTTATTACAGTGTCAACGTCTTTGTTTCATTTTTATTGTGATACGTTTCGAAGGTGATATTCGATTGAAACAAATTTTCGATCATTTGGAACACACACGAATATTTCTCGGAAAGTTTTGTTTGAATTTTTTGTGGGCTGTCAAAAAAAGAAAACACAAGATGATTCAAAGGCGTATTTAAGGTGTGTGTACTACGTGGCTCTAGAATACAATGAACCCCTTAGTGGTGTTAATGTTTTAATTTTTTAAATCGCATTTTAAACGCTTTAAATTAGGCAATAAATTATTCACAAACAAAGGGTGAAACCACTCTTGAACAGGGTTAACAAAGGCCTTTTTACAGTGGGGGAAGTATGCACAGTTATTAAAACGTTCTTAAAATGTGTTTTTTAAGCTCGGACATTGAATGTAATTGTTAAATTAAGACCTTTTGGTTCTTTCTTTTGATTTGAGTTCATTATCCCTAAATTAATTGGTCTTAACCCCATAAGTTAATTCGTTTCGTGGTTTCTAATTCGACCACTTGATTACTATAACCATCGATGATAGACTTCTTTAATTTTGTCTTTTCAATGCTCAAAAGATTTTCTTTATGCCGACGTCCATTGAAATCGGCATCGAATAACTGTCTCTCGAGGGCCTCCACTTCCATCCGGATAACATGGCTAGGGAAGCGTAGTCGCCGGATTTTAATTCCCTCAACAGTGTCTATAACGTTGAGTTCATATAATTCCTTGCACGGCGAAAGTGAGTGACTTGTAGAGCATCAGTCAAATGGAAGAGGTTTCTGCTATCCAATTATCCTTTGAGACCATAGTAGCAATCGTAGTAATCCAATGCTTGATCTTCAGATTGCCACAATTTTTGCTGGTATTATCATTGTCGAGAAAAGGTACCTTAGTGCGGCCTCCATGTAATCTATTGTACTTCGCCCAAACTTTATAGCTTGTTTAGGTATATATGTACGCATCCTAAATAAGTGTACTTCAGTTTATAGTGCTCTGCTAAAAAATGCCTACCAACTTTAGATTATTCCTAAACAGTCTTCTGCATGACTTAAATCTCCTTTAATTGTAATTTTCCTACTAAAGTTTCTATTGCCTCAAATCCACTTGATTTGAGTCTTTGCTTCTCATTATTTTCCCTTTCGTTGAACATACCTTTCCAAACATTCTCTGCCACTCGACAGATGGGTTCTGGTCTCATCAACGGCATGGAAGTTCCCCTCCTTGCAAACTCATGTATATTCCCCTCCTCGCAAGCTAGTCTGCGTGCTCAATGTCAAGAATGTCCATATCACCGGCGAACCAGGAGAGAAAAAAATTATTCTGTCTGCTTAGCTGATTTAGCTTTTTTACACAGTCCCGTACAATCTTCGATTTAAAATGATAAGTGTTCAAAGTAAGGCCTGACTGTGGAAAAAACTTTCCCTGAGCCCAATATTTCATTCTGGCATCAAAAAATATCCCACTGTTGTTTGAAGATTCGTTTTGGGTTTGCATACCATAAGCGACATTCGGCTTCTAGATTATACCTTTTGTTTTTGTTCTTTAATCTCGGTGCGAAGCACTCTCCAAAATCCTAGAATTTACTGGTCATGTCCAGTAGTAGATCGATCCGTAGGTCACAAAATTTTTCACTGGTGACCAAAGGACAAAAAAAAATTAATCTATTGACAACGTCAAAGCTATTGTTATCGGCTGCAATTTAGATTCAAACACTTATCGACAAGAAATCCTTCGTTTTGCCTCGAATTACTGCTAAACTCATCTGGACAGACTTCCGCTTTATAACGGTAAAAACAGCGGTAACAACTCACTTCGTACACTTACTTATTTCGATATCATTAGTGTACTTAAGCTTATAAATACTACTGCACAGCCTAACTCCAACTTGGACTTCAACAATCTCCTTAGAGGCACACAATATGGTTACTATATAGTTCTTTCTATATTTACACGATGCAGGATACTTTCCTGATATTCTCTACTAATGGTATGAATGGTGAGCTTTCTATGATGTTCATTGTTTTCTTCGAAAGTCAGGACCAGTGCGTTTCCTGGATGGAATTTTTAAAATACAAAAATCAGAATGACCTTCTTTTTAATCTGTGTCGGAGTTAGATTCTGTATTATTTGGATACGTTGTCTGGCAAATTAAACGCTTCCTTACTGAAGAATGGGCCATTTAAAATTATAAATTTAAAAAATGCAATAAAACAATACCGGCTTGAACAGGTTTTCCGGTTAGAAATGGAATATAACAGTACCTCATTCGTTCGCACAAATTATCGTGCACTTTTTCGAGTGTATATGGTCGTATCTCGCCAATCGCATCACGAATGATAGCTTCCAAATGCTCAACTGTCTCTCGTTTGTCGGCATAACACTGCTATTTAACGGGGCCCCATAGAAAATAATCCAACGAAGTCAAATCGCAACTTCTTGGCGGCCAATTGACTTGACATCACCATTTTGGCTAGTTAAACGGCTTGACGTAATAAATTGATTGTGACATTTAAGTTGTAAGTTGCATCAAGAATGATAAACTAAAGATTACGCCTTGCGCATGATTTTCCGTTAGATGACGTTGTTGCGTTATTTTAAAGTTTCCAAGTGTTTTTCATATGTGAAAAGTAACATTTCTTCTGAAAAATGTGTGCACTAAGCGAAAGTAGTTGGCAGCCCTGCAATATAACTTACATTATCATTAGCCAATAGGAACACAATTTACGTGACGTCATTGATTCAATATATGCAGAAAGTTTTAAATTGTGTGTGTGATGGCGTAATCTTTAGTTTATCATTCTTGAGTTGCATTATCCTGTTGAAACTAAACATCGTTCACATTATTACCATGAGGAGAGGGTATAAAAAAAATTGCTTACCATGGTGCGATAGGTGTCTCCATTGATTGTAATAGTTACGCCGTCCTCTTTCTCAATGATGACTTCGCTCCACAAGCCGTACCAAACAGTGCCTCGTAATGGGTTTATTGATTTTTGTAATACCACGTGAGAACTTTCTGAGCCCCAAATATAGTAATTTTTCATGTTACCGTACCCACTAAGATGAAAGGAGCTTCATTCCAAATGATAATTTTTTTTGTTTTGACCAAATCAACATCTTTACGAAGTTCCTCATTCCAACGTAGCTTAAGCATAAAACGATTGATTACGTTCAGTGGAGAAAATATATGGAATTTTATGACAAACCGGGAAAGAAAGGAAGTATTGCCAGATTCAAAATAACTGCCTGTTCAAATTTAAACCGATAGATTGCCCACCTGATATTACCATATGATTGAAAGACTTCTGTTCAATTTATGTCTTGAAGAAAGTTCGTAACCATGCGAGAACAGAATACTTGTCTAGGACTTTGAATTACAATCGAATAAAAAGAATTTCAGATTTTAATCTTAACTACTAGTGCCTAACTTTTCATGGCTATCGTAAGTTTAAATATTGGAGAAATTTCTCTTTTATTGTCAAATTGTATATGGCGTAACATGTGGTAACAGTAGTGGTAGGTAGGTAGTAGCATTGTGCGTTGAAAGTCAAATTAGCATTTAATCTAATCAATTTATCTTAGTTTATACAAAAAAGAAAAACAAAAACAATTTTCATAAACACAATGATTGTTTACAATTTCTTTTTTGTTGCTCCTGCCATGTTGATGTCAAAATCCTTACGCATTTATCACAGCCACAGCTATAGCTACAACAGCAGTAGGAGCAGCAGCAGCAGCAGTAATACAAAAGCCCCCATTACCACGGATAGACAACATGCAACATGCTTTCAACTACACCATATGCTACTGTACTCTCGCGTATGCAACATAAACATATTGGTTGAGACAAACGAAATCAGCAACTTTGCTTAGACAGATAAATAAGAGTTTTGCATAATACGAGCTCCACATAGGCAAATGGATGGTGTGCAACCAAATCTTTTTGCTGTTGTTGCTGTTGCTGCTGTTGTATCTCAATATGCAACATATAATCTTTTAAAATGTCAAATGTAAAATTTATTTCCTCAACAGGTTCGCCTACAAACAAAGCAACAAAAAAAAAAGAAAGAAAACGTAACGCCGAAATGTTAACTTTTGAAACTCCTATGCACACTCGCAGCCATTGTTGCTGCGCACCAGGCAGGCAGGCCTTTTTTATAGAAATCGTAACTTTATGGGAAATTTCTTTAAGAATATGGAGATTAAACCCAGTAATCTTGAAAGGAAAAAATGAAAATATTAACAATATTTCTTGTAATTTTGCACCCACAATAAATGCTTAAAAAGTCCCAAGTTAAGTATACGTTTTTATGCGTACAGCCAGGTGCATGTAATTAGCACACTGTTGAAGACCTGAGATAATTGCGTGTGGGTGGTAATGCAAATTATTGCATTTGAATTTATTAAAATGAAGTAATCGCCTAGTAGTTGTCATACAGTTGAGCTTACGTTAATAGCACAAGGTTAATAAGCATTGTACTAATTGTTATCAATTGAAATTCTTCCGATATCGATCTTAATAAAGTCATTTCCGAGTGAATACTACAACTTATATATAGGACTTAGTTACAGCTTAACCAGGGGACTACTTGAGAAATACTACAGAAATTTTAACGGGATACTGCGCTAATAATAGTTTCGCTAACAAGCTCAGTCTAGTCCCCCAGGTTAGCTGCAGAACCTGCCAGGGTGCGAAAGAAACGGAATCGATACAACACCTTTTATGTAAGAGCCCTGCATATCAAAACAAACGCCATTGATTTTTGGGTGATTTAACGCTTGAAGGTCTGGGCTTGGTGGCGAACGAGCTACTAAGAGAACCGGCTGGTTTCATCTGAAGCTAGGGGTGACTCAAACCCAATACTAACAGATCATGACAAGTGGGCTTACCTCACACTGGATAACACATTTGGCCATATGGACTACCGAGTGAATTTACTTGTGAACGGCAAGCTACTTGCTTACCTAATCTAACGCATCTTGGTCACGGCTTATTAGGCTTCGGCGTCGCTTTAATGTTATTTAATTCAAAACCACCTTGAATTATTGTCCAAACTTTTAGTTTTAGCCACAGCATATTGGAGTCGGGCATAACCTTAAATTACGTAATCGAAGCAAAAAAGGTTGCATTCAAAAATTACATTTCGTTTAAAGTAAGTTTGATCAAATGTTGCGGAGAAATTACGTCAATTGTTATCAGTAAGCCCGTCAAAGTATCTTGAAGTACTCGTAATATTTCTTAGCCTTATAAAGTACCTTAGTACCATTCTTCGGGCTTATGTCTAAATCTGAGATTCCTTCTCGAGAAAGAACTGAAAATTTGAGAATGAAACTTATCTTGTAGTCATTGGATTTCATCTTCGGATTTCCTAATATTTCGGACTTTTTTATACCTTTTTGAGAAGGGGTTCGAAGCTGGGAATTTCATAACCGAACTTGCACTTAAGTTTTGTCTCAAACACTCCATTTCTACTCAGTAGAAATGAGATCGATGAAGTGAGGTGCAGTTGATATTCAATTGTACTTGCAAGTGAAATGGTAGATGATTCCACCAAAGTCATGCTAATGGTTTTATCATTAAATTTTTGTACACCCGATATTGATTCTTTGTCTTGTTGATGATTTTGATTGGATGAGAGTAAAGTTGGAATGAAAATTATTATTAACAACTGTACGAATCCTCTTTCACACTAGACCAATAATGTTAACCCCAAAAAGGAGGAAATGCTTTATGAGCTTCTTGAACATATTTTTCATAGTAAATCTCAGAACTTGAAAGCATTGTTCCGATATTAAACAAGTCAATAAACGATTGCTAGACAAATCCTACTGAAGAAAAATGTCAACCCACTTTGTAAAACAATAGTTATCGATATCGATAGTTCCCATGTAGCTAAAAACGAAAAATAATCGGTATGGATTAGGGATGCCAAACGGGATCAATTTTTAAAAATACCTGGATTTGGGATTTTGTAAATTCCGATCTCGAAATTCCGGGATATTTCGGTATAATTCAGAATCTAAAAATCCCGAAAAATCGCGGAAAAAATCGCGATTTTCTCTTAATAATAAAAATATTACGTTCACAAAACCATTTGTATTCCAATTATGTATGTATATCAGAATTTTATGCAATTAAAAATTAAATATAAAAACAGTAAGACAAAAAGTAACAAAAAAGCGTAAATTAACAAAAATAAAAATTATTCATACATATGCAATTGCATTAGTTTTAAGAAAATTATTTGGATTCCAAGAAAAAGATTAAAGCATCTAACATGTGATCTGATAGGCTTGAAAGAATTTTGTTGTCAACATACCCTGCCGTTGAAAAACACTTCTCGCAATCAACATTTCTTGGTAAAATAGTTCCAAGATATAGCTGTATGCCGTATCTAAATCAGTTTTACCCTATTAATTCGTTTTATAGGGCTTTTGCCTTCTTCGATGCCATCAAATAATTTTTTATCAATGGAAGTAGGGTTTTCCTCATCTGAGATGCTATTGTCGAAGTCGAGTGCTATACAATTTTTTTTAGGCCCTTTTGTAGGGTCAAAATACATATGAATTCACAATTCTGAAAATCCCGAAAAATCCCGGGATAAGTTTTTAAAAATCCCTGGATTCGAATCAAGCATAGGATTACTACGATTGCTACTATGGTCTCAAAGGCTAATTCGATAGCAGAAACCTCTTCCGTTTGACTGATACTCTGCAAGTCACTCACTTTCCCCGTGCAAGGAATTGTATGAACTCAACGATATAGACACTGTTGAGCGAATTAATTAAAATCCGGCAACTACACTTCCCTAGCCATGTTATCCGGATGGAAGTGAAGGCCCTCGAGAGACAGTTATTCGATGCGGATTTTAATAGACGTCGGCATAAAGAAAATCTTTTGAGCATTGAAAAGACAAAATTAAAGAAGTCTATTATCGATGGTTATAGTAATCAAGTGGTCGAATTAGAAACCACGAAACGAATTAACTTATGGGGTTAATTTAGGGATAATGAACTCTAATCAAAAGAAAGAACCAAAAGGTCTTAATTTAAAAAACATATGTTAAGAACGTTTCATAACTGTTCATACTTCTCCCACTACCGTCAAATAACTTTTGTCACTGGAAGTAGAGTTTTCCTCATCTGAGATGCTGTTGTCGAAGTCGAGTGCTATAGAATTTTTTTTGACCTTTTGTAGGGCCAAAATACATATGCATTCACAATCCCGAAAAATCCTGGGACAAGTTTTAAAAATCCAGGGATTTATGTGAATCCAGAAAATACCGGGATTTCGAGATTCAGAATTTCCCGATTGGCATTCCTAGTATGGATGCTCGAAATTTAAGAATATTTTTTTTTATTTATTAAGTCAGAATAACTTTGTTTGCCCCAATTAAATATGATTTTTTTTTTTAAGATTATTTTTGTAATTTGTTGTTTATCTTTGTAAATATGCTCATTATGCCAGTGGTAATGTTAAATACCATAAGTCAGTCAATATAAGTGACTCCCTTACTCTGTTTCCTTCCTCCAGTTTACTAACGCACGTACGTACGTATGTTTTCCATGCAGTTTATTTTATTGTATGATGAACAAGCATTGTTTGGTTGTTTAACCTTCTCCCATGTGCTGCATTTAATTTATGTTTTCACTTAAAGAGTCTTTAATAGCATAAATAATATGCCATAATCATCATAATTTACTCCTTTTAAAGAAAAATGCATGCAACATATTTTTGTTTTTCGCTTTTTTGCTTTTGTTTTTTGGTTTTCTCTCCCTCTTAATAATATCACGTTGTAAAGGTTTTTTTTATTTTTATTTCTTTGTTCATGTGCTGAATAAAATAAAGACAAAACGCCAGCATAAAATATTTTCCACACTCACTCTCTTGTTATTTCGATTGCTGATGCTAAAAATAAAAGAATTTTGCAGGCAGAAAAAAACAAGAAAAAAATTGCAAACGAAACGCATAAAACGTACTTATTTAGCGGACTATAAACAATTTAAAAATTTTGAAGTCATTTATTATTCTTATTCTGTGTTGTAGTTTCAAAATTTGGTTTTAAGAAAGATATTCATATACCCTACACGTGGCATTTTTAACGAGAGAATATTGTTATCTGTTGTCGCAGTCTAGTAGGTAGTGTGTTGGCTTAATAGACTGAAGGCCCACGTTTAAACCCCAGCTCAGAAATCAAAACGAAAATATGAAAATATTTCTTTGGGGGACTTCCTCTCAGCAGATTTCTGGCAAAAACTCTGAAAGTAAATAAAATTGCAATGAAAACCTGTCGTTCGGAGTCGACTTTAAACTGTAGGTCCCGTACACACAACATAAGTGAAGTGAGAAGCTAGATCGTAATCCTGACTGAAGAAAGTAGAAGAATAAATACTGCTTGGCAATGTGTTACTCCTGTTTAATGTCTGCCATGCATTAAATTCGTGAGCTGTTTGCAAAGAAGATCGTGAGCTTACATACAAACATCGGAAAATGCCTAATTCAATATCTGGCGACCAGTAGTACGATGGAGATACCTTCTGGCGATATATGTTTCGAGTGAATACATTTGTCACAAAGTGCTCAGCAACATGAGTGAAATATGTGACAGAATATCACGAATATTAAATTTAAAAAACCAATTGTTTTCGCTGTAGTCTATTTGGTTCAGTACCTGACACCTAAAGTTTATCAGGCAATAGGACTGAAACAGGCCTTATAAGGAGTACACTTAATCATCTGGTTTGTCGCCATTCTTTAACTGCTCTATACAATATTTTTCTTATGTTACTGGCCTTAACAATCTTTTAGCCGGGATTAAGTCGTAAGTTCTCACTCCACTCATACTGAAAGGAATGTAAAATTTTATTTTTTTAGAACTGAGTTTGGTCTAGTACATTAATACATTGCCTACGGCAATAACAATGTGTCTTTAGCTGACATGAAATTAGCTCCAAAATGCTTCTAAGATTCCAGTTCTATCCTCTAAGTTGGGAGTAACTTTCTCCTATTTGCTAAAGCCATTCTTTGTAATCTTTGTTAATTTCTATTTTAATTCATGCTTGGATATTGTAGAATCTTGTGTTAAATGTCAAGCCACGTTTTAAATAAAATTGCCACGAAAAAGTTTCTCAAAACAATTTACCGTTTAGAGCCAACTTTGAAGTCTAGGTTCCGCCATTCATGGATAAAATTAACACACATAACATGAGCTATGTCTCGTACTCCTGACAAACGAGTTGTAATGAGGAGTTAAATAGGTAAGCAATGTCACATTCCTATCAATTCACGCGGTATAATACACTAATACTCCGGTTTGCGCCACTAATAGTGCCTGAAGAAACGCGACGCAAAACGAAGCACGATTTTCCATACATTTGTATTGATTTTCATTTAATTGGTTCCGAGATTCATAATTTTAGCTGAAAAAATAGATTTTTCAATAAAAAATATTTATTGCAACATAGTCATACCTTAAAAATACTTGAACTTGGCAAAATGCGATTTCAGTTTTCGAGACATAAGTCCTATGAATTAATTGCCGCAAACACTTTTTGTCATAACTTCGGTTCAGCTTGGGATATAAAACTGATTTTTTTCGACATGTACAAAAGGTCTAAAAGAGCAGTTTTGCTTAAGTAACTACAAATTTTAAATTTTTTGAGAGTATGACTGTGTTGCAATAATGGGGCGATATGTTTTCAAGCCTTTTGACGGATAGGCTAAAAAGTTAGCTCTTGACTTTAATTGCGTTTAAGATCGGTTAGAATAACAAGTTTTTTTTGCCAAGCAACAACAATTTGCTCTGAAAATCTGTAAGTAATCCTTAATCAATGTTCAGAACTGGATCACCTTTCAATTTGTCTTTAGAGAGTAACAACGTTCCTTACTTCAAGCTTCTCTTTAAATTTTTGCTCTAAAATGTAGAAAACGGTTTAATGTTAAGTTTAAGGTTAAGTTTGGATATCACGATACAGAGATGTAATCGTGAAATCGTTGATTGGCAACTGTAAGGTAACCTTAGGTATCTTGCAGTGATACGAAGTTTCGCTGAAAAATCCCCGGTATTATTGGATGAATGGATGGCATTCGCAAGCAGCTTAGTTGCAGTTTAATTCCTCAAATAAAGCTGGAGATAAAGCAAAGTACCGATTGCATTACCGGCCGACCCTCGTACTATTTTTTTTTTCTTTCAATAAAAAAAATTACCTCAATGTTTACATTGTTTTCTCTTATATTTTTCACAAAATCTCTTTTTAATTTAATAAAGTGGTAAAAAAAATAGCGATACTTGAAGTATTTTTTTCATATTTTTTCTTCTTTTTTTACTTGCCGCGTGCAATCTCTAACACATTGTTTCTTTCATCAGATACAGCTTGAGCATGAGCTTGAGCTGAGTGACTGGCTGGTTAGTTAGTTGCTTGGTTAACTGCGGTTCACAAAAAAAAACTCATTCTGCTGACTGCTGCACCATCTCCATCTCATCATCATGTCTGGCAAACACTGAGGCCAGAAGGTCATCACTTCCAAAAAATCATTGATTTTTTTCACTTTTTTGTGGTTGGCACTGCTTTGAAGCCTTTTTTATATTGTCAGAAAGCAAAAACAAAAATTATGATTTTTGTTGCCGTTGTGTGTGTGTTTTTTTTCTTCTTCTTTATTTATGATTTAAAAGCAGTTGTAAGTCAATAATTTTTATAAACTGTTGCACTCAATGATCGAAGATGATCTTTCACTTTAAGTACTCATTTTACTTTATAATACACTGAGTTGGTTGTGTGAATAGTTGGAATGGATGTGAATTACTGGCTGGGGATAGCAGGTTCAACGTTGCTTATTTTTTATTATTTATTTTCGAATATTTTTTTGTTCTTGTTTTTTAATAATTTTTAACAACAATTTAGTGTCTTTAGATAACTAATCGTAGATGGTAAATATTTAAGCGAATATCACATGGAATCTGAGTAATCGCATGTTGGTTGGTTTCAAATCTAATTTCTGGGACAAGTGTATCTGCCAAATTTTGAGAAAAGTTTTGAATTTATTTTGTTTTCGATATTAAACCATTATTTCCCAAATTTTTGCAAGATAATTATAGAAGACAGTGAAGTAATCCTTGACAATTTATTGATCCTGATTTCCTTTCTTTAGTTCAAGTAATTTTTATGTCATCAATTATAAATCTGGATTTTATTTCAATAATTTTTTATAGACAAATCTTGTTATCGAATAATTTGCTATAGATAGTTATTGTCATCGAATAATTTTGTATAGACATTGTTATCGAATAATTTTTTATAAGGCAATTCTTGTCGAACAATTTTCTATAGGCAATTCTTATAATCGAACACTTTTCTATAGACAATTCTTGTTATCGAATACTTTTCTATAGACAATTCTTGTTATCGATTTACTGTTTTCTAATTTTCGATAATTGAACTAATATTATTCGATAGCAAAAATTTTTTGACATTATTCGAATACAAAAATTTCTTTTAGAAACTTAAATCTAGAATTTTTTTTACTGGACTAATTTTATATAGAAAAGTTCAACAGAATTCTTATTATCGAATATTTTTGTTGTAATCGAAAAATATTCTATTTAAGAATTTAGTTATTGGCAAATGTTCTATAAAAAATTATAGTTATCGACAAATTTTCTAAAAAATTATATTTATCGACAAATTTTCTATAAAGAATTTTAATTATCGAAAAATTTTTTATAAAGAATTTTATTAATTGATAAATTTTCTGCAAAGAATTTTATTTATCGACAAATTTTCTATAAAGAATTTTATTTATTGATAAATTTTCTATAAAGAATTATGTTCGTGGACAAATTTTCTATTAAATATTATATTTATCGACAAATTTTCTTTAAAGACTTTTTATCGACAAATTTTCTATAAAGAATTATGTTAATCTACAAATTTTCTGTTAAAAATTATATTTATCGTCAAATTTTCTGTTAAAAATTATATTTATCGTCAAATTTTCTGTTAAAAATTATATTTATCGACAAATTTTCTATAAAAAATTATGTTTATCGATAAATTTTCTATAAAAAATTATATTTATCGATAAATTTTCTATAAAGAATTATGTTTATCGATAAATTTTCTGTAAAAAATTATGTTTATCGACAAATTTTCTTTAAAAAATTATGTTTATCGACAAATTTTCTATGAAAAATTATGTTTATCTACAAATTTTTTTATTTTATAATTTGTGTTTAAATTTTTTATAACAAATTATATATAGTTATCGACAAATTCGTTCGTGATTTCAATAAATTTTTTATGAAGAATTGTTATCGATAATTTTTTTTTATAAAGAAAATAGGTATCGAAAAATTGTCTCCATACATTGTTGTTACTGATACATTTTATTCATTTATGGAAAATGAATATCGAAAAATTACCTTTACATAATTGTTGTTATCGGTAGAAGTATTTGGTAACGATAATTGTTATCGATAAATCGGCAAATTGCATAAAAAATAGTATTGTTAACAAAACATTTTCTCTATAAAACTTTTGTACCTAAATTTTCTTCAACTTATCGAAAACTTATCAAAAAAAAAACATACTTTGAAGAAAATAATTGTTAACGAAAACTTGTCCGAAATCATTGTTGTAGAATTTCTTTTTGTGAATAAGTATTTCTCCATATCGGTTTTGGTTTATTGGTGTCGGACTGTTGTATGAAAAAAAAAAAAAAAAAAAATATATCCGTTTCTAGTATCCTGTTCTTCCAGTCTAGGTAGTCCAACAGAATAGTGGATTCCTTTTATCTTTAATTTTGTAGTTGTAATCCCAAAGAGGAAAATCTTTTTCCTCTCACCTTTTTAAGGTTACAACTCAATGTGAAATGCTTTTCAAAAGAACTGTTGGCTGGTGCTCATCATAAAACTCAATTAAGTTTGAAATTTAAACCAATTTCTTCTATTACTTGTCCATGATGATAATGACGATGATGATGATGATTACATTTTACAAGTGATGCTACAAGTGATGGATGAGATCAGTGTTTAAACTACTTTTTTTCTTCTCTCTTCAAATACAATTTCAGATTTGAGTGGCATCTCTATACAGACAAGACAGAAAACAAACGTAATGTCTGCACACATAAGATAATCATTGAAATAATCGATGGCGTTTATGTGGTTTTGTCTATTCCAGCTCATGCTTTAAGTTCTAATGTCTGTCTAATCTAAGACAATTTATATGTGGATCTGTCATTTATTTCTTTCCATATTTTCCTACGTCTGTACGTCTTCTTTCCTCATATATCCATAATGACTTTTCATAGATGATTTAATTGTGTTTAATTTTTCTGTTGATGATTGTTTTTGGACACATTTTTTCTTTCTCTTTGCTTCTAACTCTTGGCATGATTGCGTGTGTCATCATTATTTATTTTTAAATTCAAATGAATATAGACAGACTTTTGCCTCAAGACGTATGATTAATTAGATTAGTTTTACAGAGCTTATTATGCATTTAACATAATCAAATTTGATAATGTTTCTTTGGCTCTTTAACTATAATTATGAATTTTAATACGAAACGAAACCTACATGTTAATGGTTTCGTTTTATTTAGTTTTATTTTAAATATTCTGTTTAAATAGGTGTGTCAGCTTGAATAACCATTAGAAATAGTAAAGATGGTGATTAATTTTAATTATGAATTATTAGGTAGAAAATTATATTCATTACAGTGACCACATATGTCTTTCTGTTACTTAACATAAATTGAATTGAAAGCTAATATCAAGACTTTTTCGTTTTTGGCAGCAGTAATACATGCCTATGTATGTATATAATTGGTCATTACAACACTTTAGTCAGGATTACGGCCTAGTTTCTTACACCATTTAAGTTGTGTGTGTGTAAATTTTATACATGAGTGCCTATGTTGACTTCGAACGACAGGTTTATGAAAAACTTTTCATGGCAATTTTATTTACTCTCAGAGTTTTTGAACGAAATTAAATGAGAGGAAGTCGCCGCCGAAATATTTTTCCATTTTTTGATGGGCTTTGACACTACCTATTAGACTACGATGTATGTGAAGATAGATTTTAAAATCTAACTCCCCAGACGCAAACCAAAAAGTTAACAGAGCTCTGTTATGTTATTAACAGAACTCTGTTAGACAATTAATTTAAGGCTAGGAACGCAAAAAAAGGAAAAATTAATTAAATTCCTGGATAAAATAAGAAAAAAAAGTATAAATTGATAAAATAACTCCTATAGTTAATCACTGTAACAAAATATTGCGCAATAAAAACTAAAATAAACATATTATCAAACATTTCCGAAAGCTATTGTAATCCGATAAATAAATCAATATTGTGGGAAAACAGGACAACATGGGCGGACAATGAAAGTTGTTTTTAAAGCATTGGACATCCCTTTAACTAACCCAATCGCCAGAACCCTTAACAGCAGGCGATTTCATAGTAGATTTTGAAATTTTCCCAGATTTCAGATTTTAAAATCCACTGAAGGTCCTTTTGCTCGAAAACAGGACAACATGGGCGGACAATGAAAGTTGTTTTTAAAGCATTAGACGTCCCTTTAACTAATCTAATCGCCAGAACCCTTAACAGCAGGCGATTTCATAGTAGATTTTGAAATTTTCCAAGATTTCAGATTTTAAAATCCACTGAAGGTCCTGTAGCTCGAAAACAGGACAACATGGGCGGACAATGAAAGTTGTTTTTAAAGCATTGGACGTACCTTTAACTAATATAATCGCCAGAACCCTTAACAGCAGGCGATTTCATAGTAGATTTTGAAATTTTCCCAGATTTCAGATTTTAAAATCCACTGAAGGTCCTTTTGCTCGAAAACAGGACAACATGGGCGGACAATGAAAGTTGTTTTTAAAGCATTGGACATCCCTTTAACTAACCTTATCGCCAGAACCCTTAACAGCAGGCGATTTCATAGTAGATTTTGAAATTTTCCCAGATTTCAGATTTTAAAATCCACTGAAGGTACTTTTGCTCGAAAACAGGACAACATGGGCGGACAATGAAAGTTGTTTTTAAAGCATTGGACGTCCCTTTAACTAACCTAATCGCCAGAACCCTTAACAGCAGGCGATTTCACAGTAGATTTTGAAATTTTCCCAGATTTCAGATTTTAAAATCCACTGAAGGTCCTTTTACTCGAAAACAGGACAACATGGGCGGACAATGAAAGTTGTTTTTAAAGCATTGGACGTCCCTTTAACTAACCCAATCGCCAGAACCCTTAACAGCAGGCGATTTCATAGTAGATTTTGAAATTTTCCCAGATTTCAGATTTTAAAATCCACTGAAGGTCCTTTTGCTCGAAAACAGGACAACATGGGCGGACAATGAAAGTTGTTTTTAAAGCATTGGACGTCCCTTTAACTAACCTAATCGCCAGAACCCTTAACAGCAGGCGATTTCATAGTAGATTTTGAAATTTTCTGAGATTTCAGATTTTAAAATCCACTGTTAGTCCTGTAGCTCAAAAACAGGACAACATGGGCGGACAATGAAAGTTGTTTTTAAAGCATTGGACGTCCCTTTAACTAACCTTATCGCCAGAACCCTTAACAGCAGGCGATTTCATAGTAGATTTTGAAATTTTCCCAGATTTCAGATTTAAAATCCACTGAAGGTCCTTTTGCTCGAAAACAGGACAACATGGGCGGACAATGAAAGTTGTTTTTAAAGCATTGGACGTCCCTTTAACTAACCTAATCGCCAGAACCCTTAACAGCAGGCGATTTCACAGTAGATTTTGAAATTTTCCCAGATTTCAGATTTTAAAATCCACTGAAGGTCCTTTTAGCTCGAAAACAGGACAACATGGGCGGACAATGAAAGTTGTTTTTAAAGCATTGGACGTCCCTTTAACTAACCCAATCGCCAGAACCCTTAACAGCAGGCGATTTCATAGTAGATTTTGAAATTTTCCCAGATTTCAGATTTTAAAATCCACTGTAAGGTCCTTTTGCTCGAAAACAGGACAACATGGGCGGACAATGAAAGTTGCTTTTTAAAGCATTGGACGTCCCTTTAACTAACCTAATCGCCAGAACCCTTAACAGCAGGCGATTTCATAGTAGATTTTGAAATTTTCCCGAGATTTCAGATTTTAAAATCCACTGAAGGTCCTTTTGCTCGAAAACAGGACAACATGGGCGGACAATGAAAGTTGTTTTTAAAGCATTGGACGTACCTTTAACTAACCTAATCGCCAGAACCCTTAACAGCAGGCGATTTCATAGTAGATTTTGAAATTTTCTGAGATTTCAGATTTTAAAATCCACTGTTAGTCCTGTAGCTCAAAAACAGGACAACATGGGCGGACAATGAAAGTTGTTTTTAAAGCATTGGACGTCCCTTTAACTAACCTAATCGCCAGAACCCTTAACAGCAGGCGATTTCATAGTAGATTTTGAAATTTTCCAAGATTTCAGATTTTAAAATCCACTGAAGGTCCTTGTAGCTCGAAAACAGGACAACATGGGCGGACAATGAAAGTTGGTTTTAAAGCATTGGACGTCCCTTTAACTAACCTAATCGCCAGAACCCTTAACAGCAGGCGATTTCATAGTAGATTTTGAAATTTTCCAAGATTTCAGATTTTAAAATCCACTGAAGGTCCTGTTGCTCGAAAACAGGACAACATGGGCGGACAATGAAAGTTGTTTTTAAAGCATTGGACGTCCCTTTAACTAACCTAATCGCCAGAACCCTTAACAGCAGGCGATTTCATAGTAGATTTTGAAATTTTCCCAGATTTCAGATTTTAAAATCCACTGAAGGTCCTTTTCCTCGAAAACAGGACAACATGGGCGGACAATGAAAGTTGGTTTTAAAGCACTGGACGTACCTTTAACTAAACTAATCGCCAGAACCCTTAACAGCAGGCGATTTCATAGTAGATTTTGAAATTTTCCAAGATTTCAGATTTTAAAATCCACTGAAGGTCCTGTAGCTCGAAAACAGGACAACATGGGCGGACAATGAAAGTTGTTTTTAAAGCATTGGACGTACCTTTAACTAAATTAATCGCCAGAACCCTTAACAGCAGGCGATTTCATAGTAGATTTTGAAATTTTCCAAGATTTCAGATTTTAAAATCCACTGAAGGTCCTGTAGCTCGAAAACAGGACAACATGGGCGGACAATGAAAGTTGGTTTTAAAGCACTGGACGTACCTTTAACTAAACTAATCGCCAGAACCCTTAACAGCAGGCGATTTCATAGTAGATTTTGAAATTTTCCAAGATTTCAGATTTTAAAATCCACTGAAGGTCCTGTTGCTCGAAAACAGGACAACATGGGCGGACAATGAAAGTTGTTTTTAAAGCATTGGACGTCCCTTTAACTAACCTAATCGCCAGAACCCTTAACAGCAGGCGATTTCATAGTAGATTTTGAAATTTTCCCAGATTTCAGATTTTAAAATCCACTGAAGGTCCTTTTGCTCGAAAACAGGACAACATGGGCGGACAATGAAAGTTGTTTTTAAAGCATTGGACGTCCCTTTAACTAACCCAATCGCCAGAACCCTTAACAGCAGGCGATTTCATAGTAGATTTTGAAATTTTCCCAGATTTCAGATTTTAAAATCCACTGAAGGTCCTTTTGCTCGAAAACAGGACAACATGGGCGGACAATGAAAGTTGTTTTTAAAGCATTGGACGTCCCTTTAACTAACCCAATCGCCAGAACCCTTAACAGCAGGCGATTTCATAGTAGATTTTGAAATTTTCCCAGATTTCAGATTTTAAAATCCACTGTTAGTCCTGTAGCTCAAAAACAGGACAACATGGGCGGACAATGAAAGTTGTTTTTAAAGCATTGGACGTCCCTTTAACTAACCCAATCGCCAGAACCCTTAACAGCAGGCGATTTCATAGTAGATTTTGAAATTTTCCCAGATTTCAGATTTTAAAATCCACTGAAGGTCCTTTTGCTCGAAAACAGGACAACATGGGCGGACAATGAAAGTTGTTTTTAAAGCATTGGACATCCCTTTAACTAACCTAATCGCCAGAACCTTTAACAGCAGGCGATTTCATAGTAGATTTTGAAATTTTCCCAGATTTCAGATTTTAAAATCCACTGTTAGTCCTTTTCCTCGAAAACAGGACAACATGGCCGGACAATGAAAGTTGTTTTTAAAGCATTGGACGTCCCTTTAACTAACCCAATCGCCAGAACCCTTAACAGCAGGCGATTTCATAGTAGATTTTGAAATTTTCTGAGATTTCAGATTTTAAAATCCACTGTTAGTCCTGTAGCTCAAAAACAGGACAACATGGGCGGACAATAAAAGTTGTTTTTAAAGCATTGGACGTCCCTTTAACTAATGTAATCGCCAGAACCCTTAACAGCAGGCGATTTCATAGTAGATTTCGAAATTTTCTGAGATTTCAGATTTTAAAATCCACTGAAGGTCCTTTTGCTCGAAAACAGGACAACATGGGCGGACAATGAAAGTTGTTTTTAAAGCATTGGACGTCCCTTTAACTAACCCAATCGCCAGAACCCTTAACAGCAGGCGATTTCATAGTAGATTTTGAAATTTTCCCAGATTTCAGATTTTAAAATCCACTGTAAGTCCTTTTGTGGAAAAACAGGACTGAGTGGGCGGATAAAGTAAATTGTTTTGGAAGCATTGGACGTCCCTTTAACTAACCTAATCGCGAGAATCCTTAACAGAGCGAGTTTTCATAGTAGATTTTGAAATTTTCCAAAATTTCAGATTTCAGAACAGAATAGATTACAGATTTTAACATAACAAATTTCAGATGCTAACATAACAGATTTCAGATTTAACAAAGAAACAGCATTGTTTCTAAGGGAAGTTTTTGTAAGATAGATTATTATAGATGGTATACAGCCGTTTGAATTAAAGTCGCTGTAGTGTAGTGTGTGGTGTGTTGGATTTGTAAACGTTGGATCGGAAGTTCAAATCCCATGTCGGGTGCTATTATAAATTATTTTTTCTTTTTTCAATTTTTTTTTAAACATATCAAATATATTTATAAAATTTATCAGTAAATAATCATATCAGTATTTTAATATACAATGTATGCTTTAAAAAACTAAAAAAAGATAATCACACAAAAACCCCAACTAGGGATTGAACTCGGTCATGATTGAGAATATGGAATTGAATTGGAAATTTTGTTTTCAAAAATATTTTGAAAAGTTTGTTGTATACAAGTCATAACAATAATCACAAACAGCTTGATTAAATCTCTGAGCAAGATTTTTATAAAATACATGTATATTTAAGCATTGCATTTTTCTTCTTTTGTTATTAAATGTCGTATAGTTATGTACATTAATCTATATATAATATTATATTAAATTAATAAGTTTAAACTTTTAACTAAATTTATTAGCATATTCTTAATACGTTTAAAGTACAAAAAAAAATTTAAAAAAAAAAAAAAATATTTTACCGGTACTCGAACCGGTGACCTTAGGTCTAAGAATCTAACGTTCTACCAATTACACCACGGCGACGTCAAGTTGCTTTGTTTTATGTTTGAATTTAGTTACTTTTATGGAGAGTAAACATAACAATTTTTTTTATATTTAAATAACTGTAGTGTAAAAGGAAAAACAAAACTGGGACTTCCCCGTTTGTTTTCGTTGTACCGCAAGCAAGTAATTCATTCCAGTCTTGCATACTTTGTACTGACTGGTATTAACATAATAACTGGTAGTAATGAACATGAATTCTACATTTTATTTAATTTAATGATTACGAATAAAAAAAAACTTTTTTCTGTAACAATTGAAACTAAATTATTCTTTTCTTTTTACTTCTCAATGTATGTGTAAAATCTACATGTATGTATGTATTTTTATGATAAAGTCAAAATTAAAACTTTAATTAATTAAATATGTAGAATATTATATGAATATAATAACAAAATCAAAGGAAAATACAATACATAAATAAATATATGACGTACTTATATTTAATAAAAAAGAAAAAAGATCCTGGCCAGGGATTAAATCGAGATGTGATAATATTGTTGAGTTGAGAATACATAAATACATACTTGTCTTTCGAGTATATCTTTGAAAGATGAATTCGAAATAAAGTTGTATATTTTCAATTATGGCCGAGTTCAATCCCCAGTTGGGATTGTTTTGGATTTTTTTCTTTTTTCAATTTTTTTTTAAACATATCAAATATATGTATAAAATTTATCAATAAATAATCATATCAGTATATTAATATACAATGTATGCTTTAAAAAATTAAAAAAAAGATAATCACACAAAAACCCCAACTAGGGATTGAACTCGGTCATGATTGAGAATATGGAATTGAATTGGAAATTTTGTTTTCAAAATATTTTGAAAAGTTTGTTGTATACAAGTCATAACAATAATCACAAACAGCTTGATTAAATCTCTGAGCAAGATTTTTATAAAATACATGTATATTTATGCATTGCATTTTTCTTCTTTTGTTATTAAATGTCGTATAGTTATGTATATATATCTATATATAATATTATATTAAATTAATAAGTTTAAACTTTTAACTAAACTTATTAGCATATTCTTAATACGTTTAATGTACAAAAAAAAATTAAAAAAAAAAAAAATATTTTATTCGCCCCCCACCCGGTACTCGAACCGGTGACCTTAGGTCTAAGAATCTAACGCTCTACCAATTACACCACGGCGACGTCAACTTGCTTTGTTTTATGTTTGAATTTAGTTACTTTTATGGAGAGTAAACATAACAATTTTTTTTATATTTAAATAACTGTAGTGTAAAAGGAAAAACAAAACTGGGACTTCCCCGTTTGTTTTCGTTGTACCGCAAGCAAGTAATTCATTCCAGTCTTGCATACTTTGTACTGACTGGTATTAACATAATAACTGGTAGTAATGAACATGAATTCTACATTTTATTTAATTTAATGATTACGAATAAAAAAAAACTTTTTTCTGTAACAATTGAAACTAAATTATTCTTTTCTTTTTACTTCTAAATGTATGTATAAAATCTACATGTATGTATGTATGTATTTTTATGATAAAGTCAAAATTAAAACTTTAATTAATTAAATATGTAGAATATTATATGAATATAATAACAAAATCAAAGGAAAATACAATACATAAATAAATATATGACGTACTTATATTTAATAAAAAAGAAAAAAGATCCTGGCCAGGGATTAAATCGAGATGTGATAATATTGTTGAGTTGAGAATACATAAATACATACTTGTCTTTCGAGTATATCTTTGAAAGATGAATTCGAAATAAAGTTGTATATTTTCAATTATGGCCGAGTTCAATCCCCAGTTGGGATTGTTTTGGATTTTTTTCTTTTTTAATTTATTATTTAATTTAATTTTTAAATACAGTAGAATTATTATAATTAATAAAACACAACATTTTTGAAAATATCTTTGACAGATGAACTTAAAATTCAATTGCTTATTTTCAATCATAGCCCAATTCAAATCCTAGTTGGGTTTATTTCTTTTCTTTAATTTTTATTAATACGTAAATATATATTAATATACTGATTAATTTTATATATTAGAAAAAATTAAAAAAAAAACAGAAAAAAAATATTTTATTCGCCCCCCACCCGGTACTCGAACCGGTGACCTTAGGTCTAAGAATCTAACGCTCTACCAATTACACCACGGCGACGTCAACTTGCTTTGTTTTATGTTTGAATTTAGTTACTTTTATGGAGAGTAAACATAACAATTTTTTTATATTTAAATAACTGTAGTGTAAAAGGAAAAACAAAACTGGGACTTCCCCGTTTGTTTTCGTTGTACCGCAAGCAAGTAATTCATTCCAGTCTTGCATACTTTGTACTGACTGGTATTAACATAATAACTGGTAGTAATGAACATGAATTCTACATTTTATTTAATTTAATTTTTAAATACAGTAGAATTATTATAATTAATAAAACACAACATTTTTGAAAATATCTTTGACAGATGAACTTAAAATTCAATTGCTTATTTTCAATCATAGCCCAATTCAAATCCTAGTTGGGTTTATTTCTATTCTTTAATTTTTATTAATACGTAAATATATATTAATATACTGATTAATTTTATATATTAGAAAAAATTAAAAAAAAAAAAAATTAAAAAAAAAACAAAACTGGGACTTCCCCGTTTGTTTTCGTTGTACCGCAAGCAAGTAATTCATTCCAGTCTTGCATACTTTGTACTGACTGGTATTAACATAATAACTGGTAGTAATGAACATGAATTCTACATTTTATTTAATTTAATGATTACGAATAAAAAAAACTTTTTTCTGTAACAATTGAAACTAAATTATTCTTTTCTTTTTACTTCTAAATGTATGTATAAAATCTACATGTATGTATGTATGTATTTTTATGATAAAGTCAAAATTAAAACTTTAATTAATTAATATATTGTAGAATATTATATGAACTATAATAACCAAAATCAAAGGAAAATACAATACATAAATAAATATATGACGTACTTATATTTAATAAAAAAGAAAAAGATCCTGGCCAGGATTAAATCGAGATGTGAAATATTGGTGAGCTGAGAATACATAAATACATACTTGTCTTCGAGTATTATCTTTGAAAGACTGAATTCGAAATAAAGTTGTATATTTTCAATTATGGCCGAGTTCAATCCCCAGTTGAGATTGTTTTGGATTTTTTTTCTTTTTTAATTTATTATTTAATTTAATTTTAAATACAGTAGATTATTATAATAATAACAACACAACATTTTTGAAAATATCTTTGACAGATGAACTTAAACTTCAATTGCATATTTTCAATCCTAGCCCAATTCAAATCCTAGTTGGGTTTATTTCTTTTCTTAATTTTTTATTAATACGTAAATATATATTAATATACTGATAAATTTGATATATTCGAAAATAAAAAACTGATGGGCGAACTTCATGGGATTCGAACCCCCCGAGTTGTGTCTACCTAAAACCAACACCCTACCCAGTCAGACCATATCGACTTTATTCAAACGGACTGGTATACCATCTACATATATTATCTGTAATTACAAAACTTCCTTTTGAAACAATGCTGGTTTCTTTGTTGAAATCTGAAATATGTTATGTTAACATCTGAAATTGGTTATTTAAATCGGCAACATCTATTCTGTTAAAATCTGAAATCTGGGAAAATTTCAAAATCTACTATGAAAACTCGCTCTGTTAAGGATTCTCGCGATTTAGGTTAGTTAAAGGGACGTCCAAATGCTTCCAAAACAATTTTCTTATCCCGCCCACTCAGTCCTGTTTTCCCACAAAAGGACTTACAGTGGATTTTAAAATCTGAAATCTGGGAAAATTTCAAAATCTACTATGAAATCGCCTGCTGTTAAGGGTTCTGGCGATTAGTTAGTTAAAGGGACGTCCAATGCTTTAAAAACAACTTTCATTGTCCGCCCATGTTGTCCTGTTTTCGAGCAAAAGGACCTTCAGTGGATTTTAAAATCTGAAATCTGGGAAAATTTCAAAATCTACTATGAAATCGCCTGCTGTTAAGGGTTCTGGCGATTAGGTTAGTTAAAGGGACGTCCAATGCTTTAAAAACAACTTTCATTGTCCGCCCATGTTGTCCTGTTTTCGAGCAAAAGGACCTACAGTGGATTTTAAAATCTGAAATCTGGGAAAATTTCAAAATCTACTATGAAATCGCCTGCTGTTAAGGGTTCTGGCGATTAAGGTTAGTTAAAGGGACGTCCAATGCTTTAAAAACAACTTTCATTGTCCGCCCATGTTGTCCTGTTTTCGAGCAAAAGGACCTTCAGTGGATTTTAAAATCTGAAATCTGGGAAAATTTCAAAATCTACTATGAAATCGCCTGCTGTTAAGGGTTCTGGCGATTAGGTTAGTTAAAGGGACGTCCAATGCTTTAAAAACAACTTTCATTGTCCGCCCATGTTGTCCTGTTTTCGAGCAAAAGGACCTTCAGTGGATTTTAAAATCTGAAATCTGGGAAAATTTCAAAATCTACTATGAAATCGCCTGCTGTTAAGGGTTCTGGCGATTAGGGTTAGTTAAAGGGACGTCCAATGCTTTAAAAACAACTTTCATTGTCCGCCCATGTTGTCCTGTTTTCGAGCAAAAGGACCTTCAGTGGATTTTAAAATCTGAAATCTGGGAAAATTTCAAAATCTACTATGAAATCGCCTGCTGTTAAGGGTTCTGGCGATTAGGTTAGTTAAAGGGACGTCCAATGCTTTAAAAACAACTTTCATTGTCCGCCCATGTTGTCCTGTTTTCGAGCAAAAGGACCTTCAGTGGATTTTAAAATCTGAAATCTGGGAAAATTTCAAAATCTACTATGAAATCGCCTGCTGTTAAGGGTTCTGGCGATTAGGTTAGTTAAAGGGACGTCCAATGCTTTAAAAACAACTTTCATTGTCCGCCCATGTTGTCCTGTTTTCGAGCAAAAGGACCTTCAGTGGATTTTAAAATCTGAAATCTGGGAAAATTTCAAAATCTACTATGAAATCGCCTGCTGTTAAGGGTTCTGGCGATTAGGTTAGTTAAAGGGACGTCCAATGCTTTAAAAACAACTTTCATTGTCCGCCCATGTTGTCCTGTTTTCGAGCAAAAGGACCTTACAGTGGATTTTAAAATCTGAAATCTGGGAAAATTTCAAAATCTACTATGAAATCGCCTGCTGTTAAGGGTTCTGGCGATTAGGTTAGTTAAAGGGACGTCCAATGCTTTAAAAACAACTTTCATTGTCCGCCCATGTTGTCCTGTTTTCGAGCAAAAGGACCTTCAGTGGATTTTAAAATCTGAAATCTGGGAAAATTTCAAAATCTACTATGAAATCGCCTGCTGTTAAGGGTTCTGGCGATTAGGTTAGTTAAAGGGACGTCCAATGCTTTAAAAACAACTTTCATTGTCCGCCCATGTTGTCCTGTTTTCGAGCAAAAGGACCTTCAGTGGATTTTAAAATCTGAAATCTGGGAAAATTTCAAAATCTACTATGAAATCGCCTGCTGTTAAGGGTTCTGGCGATTAGGTTAGTTAAAGGTACGTCCAATGCTTTAAAACAACTTTCATTGTCCGCCCATGTTGTCCTGTTTTCGAGCTAAAGGACCTTCAGTGGATTTTAAAATCTGAAATCTGGGAAATTTCAAAATCTACTATGAAATCGCCTGCTGTTAAGGGTTCTGGCGATTAGGTTAGTTAAAGGTACGTCCAATGCTTTAAAAACAACTTTCATTGTCCGCCCATGTTGTCCTGTTTTCGAGCAAAAGGACCTTCAGTGGATTTTAAAATCTGAAATCTTGGAAAATTTCAAAATCTACTATGAAATCGCCTGCTGTTAAGGGTTCTGGCGATTAGTTTAGTTAAAGGGACGTCCAATGCTTTAAAAACAACTTTCATTGTCCGCCCATGTTGTCCTGTTTTCGAGCAAAAGGACCTTCAGTGGATTTTAAAATCTGAAATCTGGGAAAATTTCAAAATCTACTATGAAATCGCCTGCTGTTAAGGGTTCTGGCGATTAGGTTAGTTAAAGGGACGTCCAATGCTTTAAAAACAACTTTCATTGTCCGCCCATGTTGTCCTGTTTTCGAGCTACAGGACCTTCAGTGGATTTTAAAATCTGAAATCTGGGAAAATTTCAAAATCTACTATGAAATCGCCTGCTGTTAAGGGTTCTGGCGATTAGATTAGTTAAAGGGACGTCCAATGCTTTAAAAACAACTTTCATTGTCCGCCCATGTTGTCCTGTTTTCGAGCAAAAGGACCTTCAGTGGATTTTAAAATCTGAAATCTGGGAAAATTTCAAAATCTACTATGAAATCGCCTGCTGTTAAGGGTTCTGGCGATAAGGTTAGTTAAAGGGACGTCCAATGCTTTAAAAACAACTTTCATTGTCCGCCCATGTTGTCCTGTTTTCGAGCAAAAGGACCTTCAGTGGATTTTAAAATCTGAAATCTGGGAAAATTTCAAAATCTACTATGAAATCGCCTGCTGTTAAGGGTTCTGGCGATTAGGTTAGTTAAAGGGACGTCCAATGCTTTAAAAACAACTTTCATTGTCCGCCCATGTTGTCCTGTTTTTGAGCTACAGGACTAACAGTGGATTTTAAAATCTGAAATCTGGGAAAATTTCAAAATCTACTATGAAATCGCCTGCTGTTAAGGGTTCTGGCGATTAAGTTAGTTAAAGGTACGTCCAATGCTTTAAAAACAACTTTCATTGTCCGCCCATGTTGTCCTGTTTTCGAGCTACAGGACCTTCAGTGGATTTTAAAATCTGAAATCTGGGAAAATTTCAAAATCTACTATGAAATCGCCTGCTGTTAAGGGTTCTGGCGATTAGATTAGTTAAAGGGACGTCCTAATGCTTTAAAAACAACTTTCATTGTCCGCCCATGTTGTCCTGTTTTCGAGCAAAAGGACCTTCAGTGGATTTTAAAATCTGAAATCTGGGAAAATTTCAAAATCTACTATGAAATCGCCTGCTGTTAAGGGTTCTGGCGATTGGGTTAGTTAAAGGGATGTCCAATGCTTTAAAAACAACTTTCATTGTCCGCCCATGTTGTCCTGTTTTCCCACAATATTGATTTATTTATCGGATTACAATAGCTTTCGGAAATGTTTGATAATATGTTTATTTTAGTTTTTATTGCGCAATATTTTGTTACAGTGATTAACTATAGGAGTTATTTTATCAATTTATACTTTTTTTTCTTATTTTATCCAGGAATTTAATTAATTTTTCCTTTTTTTGCGTTCCTAGCCTCAAATTAATTGTCTAACAGAGTTCTGTTAATAACATAACAGAGCTCTGTTAACTTTTTGGTTTGCGTCTGGGGAGTTAGATTTTAAAATCTATCTTCACATACATTTAGACTACGGCGATTTCAACCAACACCAGTAAGATTTCTCTTAAATCCAGTGTACTCATTGAAGCTCTAGAACACTAATCATCTCTCCTATTTGAAGCAATCCAGACTCTGAGGGAGATTAATTATAACTTCTCTAAAGTTAACGGTAATAAGGGATTGCACACTAAAATTTTAAGCAAGGGAGGGTGATTGGTTATCTGACATGGTTATTCCGGTGAATGGTTTCCAGCCCATAAAAAAGATTTTAGTTGGATATTCCCTGAATATCTCCCTACTTTTCTCGCATGGGGCATGTTTCATGGCACAGGCCGATGTTATAAAATTGAATCTGTACCTACCTAATATGATATATACTTCGGATCCTTTTTTTCGCTCACGTGACTGATGATAAGTGGAGCAACTTTACGTTTACACATTTTGAAGGCAAAGAAAAGAGCAATACCGATGACATCCATTGTCTTTAAGATATCTCTTTTGCGCCACTTATCATCGGGCCTTTTATTAAACGCCTTCTACGTTCACATTTAATTTGCACGATATGGATATATCATCGAATCTTTTTATTCGTTTGAAAGACCTACTGGGTTTATGGGTTATTTGCATGCATATACATCAGAAATCAGCAATGAATCGTTTATCCGCTCCTTATAAGCACTCATGCAATTTTGAGTATAAGTGAATCAACAGAATTGAAATTCAACTACTCTGATTCATTCGTACTCGCTACAATACCGATTTATAAGTATAAGTAGCAATGAGTATAAGTACAACGTTGACATCAAACTCATAACTTTCGAAATATGTTTGATTCATACGCCTACTCATTCTGATTCATAAATTTAGAAAAATACTTATAAGTCATACGAGTGGCTCGAATCATTCATCAAAATTTACAGCCTTTGATGTTGTTGCATATACAAACAAAGAAGAAAGGAAAGGCAAAGATAAAGACATCAAGCAAAGCATACACACAATCTTCTTGTAGTCTTCGTACGCGAATCATACTTATTTTGTGCTTCGTGTAAATGTGAAGTAGGGACGAGTCGAAATCAATAACATTATGCGCATTGTTAAGTATGAATACGACGAGTACTTCCAACTTTGAATATGAGTATGAATGCGTATAAGCATCAGAAATTAGAAGTATAACTCGAATCTACTCATCGTTTTGAATACTTATTGCTTATCTGTGATATACATGCATCTAAAAAAATTGCACATGAAAAATTATATCGAATCAATCGGAGTCAAACCCCACGATCCTGGTGGAATGAGTCACGTGGGATGACCATTCCCTCAAATAGCTACATATAATAAAGCTACATGTCGTAGGGATCCAGGTCATCCAACTTCAAACCGAAGAAAGATGATGTTTATCGAAGTATGGAACGATGACGCGGTTGACTCAAAATCCATGCCAAACAGTGATGCTTTGGATGCTTTTCCATCTCATGTGAATTGATATTGTCCCAAACTTGGTAATTTTGTACGCTTACGTACCTATTCATCCCTCTGTCACATTGCTGAAGAGGATTTTTCAATGAAAATTAGGGTCAATTGGCAGCTAGTTCTAGAACTCATTCAGCGACTATACGTCTGTGGTCGTTTGGCATCGGTTTCTGCTCCAGTTGAATCTTGTACGTTTAAATCACAATCCATAATCTCCAAGTTGTGGCCTGGGATTCTGGGTCTCATATTCTTTTCACATTCTCACGGACAGCGGCAATGGTTCTGAATGCTTTGCGTTTCGTTCACGTTAGCCTATAGGAAGATTTTGGTGAATCGTATAAATGCTAAAGGCGCATTACTTTGCCGGAAGAGAACAACCATTTTGATAAAATAATTTATTATTTGCATGTGTTTTTATTGCATTGAATATTCAATAGACTGAATAAATGAAAACTTGATTGACAGATGTAGGTTTAAGAAGATGGCTGTTACCAATTGCCGAAGAAGCGTTATATGCCCGTTTTTTTTATTGTTATTTAGAAATGGTACAAGGGACATTCGAAGAGCGCTATGTGGTGATATAAAACTAGAGGAAGTGCGGTGTTACTAATGCAATGATCACACTGTATTTAATGGATTTGATTTTCTTCTGTGGGTAGTTACACTTCTGACAGGCTAAACGCTTCAATTTATGTTTTCAATTTCCAAATTTCCGCCTACAGTGTTTTTGTCTTCCATATTTGTATTGTCACTCTGAATATACCCTGAAGCTGGAAAACGTCTACATTTCCTTGTCAATTTTAAGTTTTTAAGAAATTTCCTGCTTTCTCTACTTAAATTTCTAATGAAAATGAATTTCTTGCAAAGTTTTGAGTTTTTTTCCTTTTTGTCTTTCTATCAATGCAATTAGAAAACATTTTTCTTTTACATTTTCTTCTATTTCCCTATGCCTGTCTTGGTTTGTTGTGCCCAGTAAACATTTCCCCAACAGCATTTAAGAGAAAAACAATTGTCGCTTCAAGTATTTCAGAAAAGAATCGTTAACGAGTAAAAAGTTCACAAAAAAAAGGAAAAGAAAAGTACAATACGTTACGCTAAATTACATTTAATGGTCGAACGCAATTTTGAATTTCAAGAACAAAAAATAAAGAAAATGAAAGAAAAACCAACGAATTTTGCAGTCTTTTTTTACTTTTCTTCATTGATTTTTTTTTTTTTTTTTTTTCGAAAAACCATGTTTTTTCTAAAACTTGACAGCGAGCGTGAATTACGTGACTTATTGAACATCTAAAATTGTGTGGTTAACAGTCTAACGAAAAAGAATTAAAACTGAACAACAATAACAAAAATCCTCTAGGGCCTCCTGTTCATTTTCATTTCATTCAGAATAGAAATCCATGCCCCCAAAAATGTTTTTTTTTGAAACAAAAATTGAAATTGAAATACGTTTGACAGCAGCAAAATAGATGTAACAGAACAATCCTCATGCGTTGTTTATCATTTTTTCTTTCCTTTTCCCCCACATATTGTAACTGTCCCTGGCCTTGCGTGTCAAAATCAAAGTGAACAATAAACGAAATGATGTTACTTGTTACACACACACACACACTTTATTATGCAATAGTTTCAGGGGAATGGCGAAATGATGCGGGAGTTTGGTGCAAACATTCAAAGTGAACAATTATGATTAACGAGCAATTCCTTCAACATACAAAATTTCGAATTATTTTGCCGTCAGATGTAGAAGCAAGTGAAGAAGATGATAAAGAATCTATTGGTTTTCAATTGTTGCAATTTAAGTTCTAAAGCTTGCTAAAAATTAGGGGAATCTATACTTAGCTGGCATCCATAGTAAGTTCAAAAGAACCGAAAACTTTAACTTTTTCCTAGTTTAAATGCAAATCGAAGTTGAGATAATTGGTTTGATCTTTGGATATCTCCTCAACTGCCTCGCATGGCATAGGCCGATGTTACTGAATACGTGCCTACTTAATATAAGATATCCTTCTTCTAACAGTTGAATAAACCTTAGAATCAGATCCTTTTTTATGAAGTCGTCGTGGTCTAGTAGGTAGTCTGCTGGCTTATTACAGGTAAAGCCAGGGTTCGAGTCCCAGGCCAGACATCAAAAGGAAATGCAAAAAGTATTTTTTCGGCGATTTCTGGCAAAAACTCTGAAAGTAAATAAAATCGTGTAAAAATTGAATACGACCGTAGATTCCGAGGAAAACTGAAAGAGTTAGTGTACGATCTCTAATTAAATCGTTAATTGTTACTTCAGATATTATTATTGTATACACATTATATTATAACTAGCTGACCTTGCGAACTTCGTCCCGCCCAAAATTAAATTTTTTTATTGCCGAAAACGGGTCACATTCTATATTTATTGTAATACACTGCAAAAAGCGCTGATGAAGTTGTAGTAATTGCTCCAAAACGAAAACTAACAGACATACATGTTATATATGTTTCGAATAAGCCGACTTTTAGGTACATATCTCTTAAAGAGGCAGGGTTGCCATGTCCATTTTTGGTGAATTTATCAATATCGACTCTACGAATTTACCCACCAAATTGCATTCGTCCATGATCACTATGTTTCTAAATATTCAATTTTTAAGGTTTGCCACGCCTACTTTTTGCTTAATCGAATTTTTTTTTAAGCCATATAAACCTGAGAAGCTTTCGAACAAAAAAAGAATGGTTGAAATCGGTTCACTACTTTAAGAGTTATAGGTATGACTTGAAGGGGGCGGGTCATGACTATTTCTGGTGGGATTGTCGATATTAACTCTACGAACTTACCTATCAAATTTTATTCGTCTACGATTAATATGTACCTAAATATCAAATTTTAACGATTTGCCATGCCTTCTTAACATTTATGGACTTGAACAATAGATGTAGTCCGATTCTCAGACCTACGCGATATGCACAAAAAATTTCATAAAAATCGTTCGATGCATTTCAGAGAAGTTTAACCACTAACACCGTAACACGAGAATTTTATATATTAGATTATTATTGGTGTAGAAGGAGCAACAGCGAGATCTCTTAGTTTAAACTCAGACACGTCGAACAAAACGGAAGTGAACGACTTTTTTTCGGAGCCTTTCGCACACTAGATTTCTAACGAAAACTCCAGGAGTAAATAAAGCCATGAAAAGTTTAACAAATCTGTCATTCGGAATCGACGTCAAATTATTGGTCCCACATTTCATGGATAACATGGCTGGTGGGTGAAGCTAGGTTGTAGTCCTTACTAAATCATTGTAATAAAACATAGCCGCGACATTGCTGTGTATCTTGTATTTTCATTTGATTCGGATTCACATAGAAAAGAGAACGGATATGGAAACGGCTACGAGATCATTTTGGGTATCTACCTACAACTAACGTTTTTAGGTCTGTCAGAAATCATTTAGAAGAAGAAACGTTTCATTTTAGGACGGTCGAAACATTTACAATAGTTCCAAAGAGCATCTTCATGGTATCTACTCCTCATGCTGACTATTTCTGAAGAAGTTGTCAACTACGAATGATGTCCCTATAAGAACTAAAATTTTTACCCCTACATTACATCCATGGTTTATGGCGCACAAACATATGCCCACGGCGACAGTCGTTTGTGCTGATATAGTTAGCGTGTTAACGTGTTAGAAGGTACTCCGTGGTTGCAATCTTAATTCAGACATCCCGATGGAAAGTTTTTCAAATCTGTCATAAGACTAAAGTACCCCTATTAACTTATTTCATATCTTCTAGGGCTATCGTAAATGTGAAGCCATTTATCTTTTCATCATAATATTATCGTTATGCTTTAGATTTCAGCTAAGCAGAGGGTTTGCCCACTGCTGCAGGTCCTATCAACATAAGGTTTCCCTCTGTCGTTGTCAGGAAACAGTGCCGTTTTTTGTTCATCATAATGGTGAGGTACTTTGCATATTGGTGTCCACTTTTTTTAATGATGCCATCCTCTATGATGATGTTATCCTCCATGGGAGGGTTCATACGAGCATTTAGTTTCTATTTTTAACATAACATACCGAACATACTACAACCTTAACACTGGCGACAAAGGCCCAATTTCAGTTATTTATGAACTTGTCTTATGAGAAATATGGCTAAACAACCCTCTCCTTGTCTTTAATGACACCATCAGTTTTAAATTCACTGCCCATCGAACTCTATGGGTCTTGGAAATACCATTTCACATACCACACACTATATATTAAACGAAACCAACCAAGTACAACCCTTCAGTCAGGATTATGACCTAGCCTCTCACACCCCTTATGTTGTGTGCGTTAATTTTATACATGAGTGGCGGGACCTACAGTTTAAAGTGGACTCTGAACGATAGATTTTTATGAGAAACTTTTAACGGTTTTTACTAGATATCTGCTGAGAAGTTGCCGAAGAAATATATTTTTTTCATATTTTCGTTTTGATGTCTGACCTGGGGTTTAAACTCGGGCCTTACGTCTAATAAACCAACACACTACCCCTACTAGACTACGACGACTTCAAATCCAGTATAGCGACCGACATTTCTTTGAACAAAAGCCTGGTCGTTTTGAGCGTTCAAAGATCACGTTTGACCCTTGCCGTTCACAAACATCATGGCGTCCTTAGTACCGATAATTAAGACCGCTGATCTATTTTTACTACTGAACAGGAAAAATATCTTCTAGTGGGAAATGTTCATTCCGCATAAGTACTGTGCTATTCCTCTATCTATTTGTCTATCTGTCTTTCGATCTCGAAGTGTACAAGAAAAAGGTGTTTATGTCAACGATCTGGCAGTTTATTCTTTTGATAACATAGGAGGAGAGACTACACACATCATTGGTCATAACAACTCTTCAGTTGGGATTACAACCTATCTTCGCACACCATTTATGTTGTGTGTGTTAATTTTATACGTGAGTGGCAGGACCTATACTTTAAACTCAATTCCTAATACCAGAGTTTTAGTGAGAGACAACCCCTAGACAAGCTATATTATTTTCGGAATTCTGTCGACATTCCTTATTTGATCTTGGATAGCCTCATTAGCTGGCCTTACAATATTACTGTATTGGAACACTAGGAATGCAAATTTTGAAATTTTATGCCTTGTTATAGGCTTATTTTTTTAAAAAGAAAAGAAGAGACCTATTTACCATACAAAAAATATTTCTCTAATCACTTTTGAACCGCCCTAATATTCCAATTGCGTAACACCCATAACACACACACACACTCAATGAAGTGTGATGTCTTAAAATGTGTGATACTTTAATGATGATGATGGCGTTGATATCAGCAGGAAGGCGACTACAAACAATTTTGCCAAATGCCAGAGTCCAGAACCATTTTATCCCAACAAAATTTAAATTGTAACAAGGGATACATACTCTGGCGATCAAAAAAAAAAAAAAACTGTGTGGGGAAAAAACAAAGAAAAATAAGTTCTACTCCATAACACCATTCAAACGGAAGTGCAATTGTTGTGAGTGATGGATGGATTGTTGGATAGATGGCTGGATGGATGGATTGGTAGATGGTTAGCTTGTTGAATTGACTTTATAAAGTAAGCATATTTATATGGTGTGCTTGCATTTCTATAGATACCATATGTAGAATAGATTGATTTTAACATTCAAACGATACTACTTCTCCTTCATCAATGCAATGATGGACAGCTTAACATTAACGTTTTACCAGTAAAACACTCACTTACTCAATCCAATACAACTTGAGCTAGAGCTTGAGCTTCTCGTCAATAACAGAAATAGAAATAGTGTTTCATATTCGGTTTACAACTTGGAAAAAATGGTAACTTTTTTTTAAAAAGATTTTTTTTTTTATTTTTATTTATTTTTACATGCCTCTCATACGTGGTATGCGTCATTTACATTTAAAAATTTCGCTTTCCATTCAATATCACGGAAGTCACGTTTTTCCAATGATTTTTTCATTGGAAATTTAATCGTGTATGTCGTATATTTCATTTCGTTTTTTTTTCTTCTTTTCTTAAACTTTTTCAAAACCCTAACTATTCCCAGGCATTGTCCATCATAGAAGAAGAGAAATGCCCTGCAGTCACCATATGCTGCTAACACCACCACTACTGGTGTGTAGGACGATTTTGTTTTACTCCTTTTGTTGTTTTTGTTGTTGTTCACATAAATGTTTTATGGTCATCATGTTTTTAAACAGTTTATTTAATAATAGTTGTTGTTGTTGTTATTATTGTAATGATTGATGTTCATCAGTTTAGGTGACAACACATTTATAGGCGTCTCGGAGCTAAGGATGACATTCCTTTGCTTTCAAGTGACATTAAATAAATTGACAATTATTACGAAATGTTGCAATAAAAATTTTAAGTAAAATTTTTAAATTAAAAGTAAAAATTTTATAGATTTTAGAAGCCAAGTACGAGGGTAGAGGCAAAAGTTTTATAAAATCAAGCAAAAAAAAAAAAATGGCCGTTGGAAGCAAAGATTATGAATGAAAAATGAACACTTTGAATACTTCATGTTATTCAAATAGAATTAATTTGGCAATAGGACCATAGCTCCCATATGAATGAGGGATCAAATCGTCAAACTTAGAAAAAATAGTCAAAATCGTCAAAAAAAAGTTCGTGAATATTGTAAAAAAATCGTCAGAAAAATTAAATAATTAAATATAAAGTTAGGTCAATGTACAGTTGTGTTCAAAATAATAGGAGTGCCTTTCGTTTAAAAGCAAAATTTAAAATTAAGAGAAATCAAAAAGTAAATATCAAATTAAAAGTCGCCGTGGTCTAGTAGGTAGGCTTAGTAGACGAAAGGCCTGAGTTCAAATCCTAGGTCAGACATCAAAACGAAAATATGAAAATATTGTCTTCGTCGATTTCCTCTCAGCAGATTTCTGGCAAAAAATCTGAGAGTAAAAATTGCCATGAAAAGCTTCTCAAAAAGAAAAAAATCTGTCGTTCGGAGTCGACTTTAGACTGTAGGTCTCGCCACTCATGTTTAATATTAACGCACACAACCCGAGTAGTGTGAGAAGCTAGGACTTTGTACAAAGGGTCAATTCGACCACCAGGTACTGTACTTGTCACAGTTACAAGTAACTAACCTAACCTAACCTAAATATCAAATTTCTTTGACTTAAAATTTATTTCTTATTCATATTCTAACCTTTTACTATTCAGTTATTTAATTAAAACTATAAAAACAAAAAATATTTCATGCAAATAAAGCTTACTCTCAAAATTAATTGTTCAAAATAATAGGAGCGTTAGCACACAACCTAATAATTTTTAAACAAAAATGATGAGGCATTGAGTCAATAAGATCTTGGCATCTGTTTAAAAGAATTTGATGCCACGCATCCGCGCACTGTGATCCATAATTCTTCTGCATTTGAAGGTTGTTTCTTTGCAGCATACTTTTTAACATCTCCCCATAGATGTTCTATGGGATTAAGGTCAGGAGACAGAGCTGGCCACGCAATAATCTTTACTCCATTAACCCGAAACCAGTCACTTGCCAATTTACTAGTGGGTTTTGTGTCATTATCATGTTGGAATATCCATTTTAGAGGCGTGGAATATGGTAACAGCACTCTCTCGAAGTGCCGTCATAGACGTTCCTATCCATTATGTCTCTAATTGGATGTACTGGGCCTACACAATTATATGAAAAGCTACCCCATATCATTAGTTTTGTGTATACTGAGCTTTATATTTGGTGTTGGTCAAACGTCCAACATACTGTCTAAACCCAGTGCCACCAAATAAAACAATTTTGCTTTCGTCGGTCCACAGTATGCCTCTTCATTTTTCTTCGGGATATTTAATATGTTCTTGGGCAAGCTTTAAGCGTGTCTGCTACCTGTTTTTTCTCTTTTTTTTGTCAGCTGTGGCACCTTTTATGGACTCCATGCGAATAAATTTTTGTCC
This sequence comes from Sarcophaga peregrina, assembly GCA_014635995.1. NCBI lineage: Eukaryota > Metazoa > Arthropoda > Insecta > Diptera > Sarcophagidae > Sarcophaga > Sarcophaga peregrina. The sequence continues at coordinate 48,730,452 of CM025793.1, forward strand.
ATCAGATGCCTACGAATAGTGGGGCCACATACGGGAAGATTCAGATCCTTTTGAATTTTTCTGAAAATGCCTTGTTAACGACTTATTTTGCTGTAACGGGCAATTCAGCGGTCATCGACAGTTGATGTTTTGCTCTTGGACCCAAGCATTTCGATATTTTTTTTTTTTATATTTTAATGCATTTGTGATCATTTGATCGCAGTTTTGCATCATTTTCAGAAAAAAATTGCATAAGGTTTAAACAATGTATCCCAGTGTTGCTTAAGCGCATAATCTAAATCTAGGGGTGAAGTAAATATTAGGGAGTTAGAAGTTCACAAGTCAGAAAATTCAATGTAATGTCCATTGGAACCGATATATTTTTCAGTGCCTTAGCTTCTTAAGACCTTACAAGAAATACTTCACTTTATCTGATCTTATTATTTACACTACCAGGCTGGCGGCTCGACTTATATTTTAAGACTTATCGACCGTATTCAGAAGAGGACGATGTTGCTCGTTAATAACGGTAGGGTATCGAACTGAACTTATTCATTGCCGAAGAACAAAAGTCAACAAGTTGACGAAACGATATTATGGTGACTTCTTTAAGGCGTTACACTACAGCCGTAAAGTCTTCAACGGTATGCACATTTCTTAGTTTTGATGATGGTTTTGAATGAAAAAAAGTGTTAATTTCCTGCTTACTACGCTGGTCAGAATTTTCAACACTGTTTCACATTCTAAATTGTCAAACCATATTTATCGATAGTTCGTAAAGATCACGTGATCCTTAGTCAAACTGTAATTCTTCTTGAGGAAGTTTCCTTAGTCTAGTAGGTAGTGTGTTCAAACCCCAGGTCAGATCAGCAGATTTCTGGCAAAAACTCTGAGAGTAAATAAAATTGCCATGAAGAGCTTCTCAAAAATCTATTGTTCGGAGAGACGTTAAACTGTAGGTATCGCCACGCATGTATAAAATAAACACAGTCAACATAGAGGTCGCCGTGGTCTAGTAGGTAGTGTGTTGGCTTATTAGACGAATCCCAGGTCAGACATTAAAACGAAAATTTGAAAATAATTTTTCGGTGACTTCCTCTCAGCAGATTTCTGGCAAAAACTCTGAAAGTAAAAAATTGCCATGGAATGCTTCTCAAAAAATGTGTCGTTCGGAGTCGACTTTAAACTGTAGGTCCCGCCACTCATGTATAAAATTAACGCACACAACATAAGTGGTGTAAGAAATTAGGACGTAGTACAATGGGTCAATTCGACCGCCGAGTACTGTACTTGTCAGAATTGACAAGTACACGATCTCTAACCTAACCTAAGTGGTGTAAGAAGCTAGGTGTAATCCTTACTAAAGAGTTGTAATGACAAATTGTGATGATGCGCGACTAAGTCTCCTATAATATGCGTCAAGTTGATGTGTGTTGGTGGCCTTTTTAAAGGGAAATCAAAAACTGAAATATCGATAAACGAAATCTCGTGATTGCTTACTTTAGATTCTTTTTAAGAATAATTTTCTTAATAGAATTTTTTTTTTAATTGGAAGATTTAAAAAAGAAACATTATAGACCGTCTAAGTGTTGATGGTCATCATGGTCACTTATTTCTTCCACTATTGTTCTCAACTATTTTGGTCGTTATGTCTTACAGTCTAAGCTAACGATGTTAATGGTGATAATGATGATGACGATGAAGTCATCAATGATGATATCGATGTTGTTGTCTACTGTCTAGTTTCTTAATTTTCCACTACATTTAGTCAACCCCATAATTGTTTTCTATTTTCTGTTGATTTTCTGTTTATAAATAAACAAATATTTGTTAAGGGGCACCGGATTACTTTTTTAGTTTTTAGTTTTCGTGCCACATTTTTCAATAATCTTAAATAAATAAGAAAAATAAAGAAAATAAATTGAAAAGAACTTTAAAAACAACCTAAGAAGAAGCCATCATCTATAGAAAGTAAAAGCACAAGTGATGGAAAACAGAAATTTTTTTATTTTCATTTCCATTTTTCTTGTTAGTTTTTCAATTGACCGTAGGAAAACTAAAACCACAGACCACAATAACTTTGTCTTGTAATTCTCAACAAGATGCTGCTGTTTGTACTGCCACAGTTGGACAAACGAATAAATGATGGTTTACTCGCTTAAGTCGTGTTGTTTTGTTGAGATCACCACCAGATTTGAGTTTATTTGAGTAAGAAAAATGAATATGAAGAGGTTGTAAGAAATTTCAAACATAAAATGTGGGTGTAAAGCACCCTACTGTACATATGCTTTCTATTCTGTTCCATAAGAATTAAAAGTTTTGTAATCATCTTTAGTCACGTACATATCGCTCCTTTATTGCAACATAGTCATATCTCAAAAAATTAAAAATTTGGAGTTACTTAAGCAAAACTGCTCTTTTAGACCTTCTCTACATGTTGAAAAAAAATCAATTTTATATCCCAAGCTGAACCGAAGTTATAGCAAAAAGTGTTTGCGGCAATTAGAACATAGCACTTATGTTTTGAAAACTTTAATCGCATTTTGCCAAGTTCAAGTTTTTTTGAGATATGACTATGTTGCAATAAAGGAGCGATATGTAGGACTTTAATTTGAATTTAGTTGTCTTGATAGACTCGTTCTATATTCGAAATAGTGCAGTGAGCGTTAGTCGAATTTTTGCCCGCTAAGTAGGCTAGCGATTGATCTGGTGTGGTAAGGTTATTGGATCGCCGACATTGAAGTCGCCGTGGTCTAGCAGGTAGTGTGTTGGCTTAGTAGACGAAAGGCCCGAGTTCGAACCGCAGGTCAGATATCAAAAAGAAAATATGAAAATATATTCTTCGGCAATTTCCTCTCAGCAGATTTCTGGCAAAAACTCTGAGAGTAAAAATTGTCATGAAAAGCTTCTCAGAAAGAAAAAATCTGTCGTCCGGAGTCGACTTTAAACTGTATAAAATTAACCCACAGGACGTACAATGGGTCAATTCGACCTCCGGGTATTGTACTCATTATAGTTGACAACTTCACGTCCTCTAACCTAACCTAAGGTCATTAGATAATAAGTTTACTTATCATATTTTTCCATGGTGTTAAAATTACTGCGTACGGGGGAAGGACTTAAGGGCTTCCTATCTTGTGAAAACTCGAAAACAATGGCACATTTTTTTTTTAGACATCGATTGGACAGGTTTCTAAGCAAGTTCCATAAGAACTCACTTCAGCGCGCTAAATCTGGGTCCAAATAATGGTAGATTATAGAATAATCTGATCTTTGACCAATTCAAATGTTGTATTAGTTGGAAAGCTAATTGCTTTTCGTGGTCTCAATTTATACTCACATAAAAGATTTACGAAAGCGGACGGGGCTCTAAAAGTAAAAACGGGTCTCCCTCTAATGTCTAATGACAGGCCAATTTACTTAGAAAAATTCCTTTGCAGTGATTTTGTTTAGTGGTCATAAATCTGATTACGAATTGTAGTGTTAACACTATTCGGCTATTTTATAGTCCTAAATAACCCAATTGTCGCCAAAGTGGTCACTTATACCAACACCCAGGTAAATCTATTCTCGATAATGCAGAGCAGCAAAGGCCTTACGGAGATGCACACTAGTCTTCCTCTACATTATCAGCATTTTATTGATGGAACACTGGAATCTTTTTTTCAATCGACCCACCTACCTGCTTAAATTACCGGTCAGTATCGAAAATGTCAGATTCTTCTGTTTCTTTTGGCTTGCTGCGTTATCATTCCTTGAATTTGAATTTTGGACAAGTATAGTCGGATATGGATTATCTTCAATACTCTTAGGTATACACTCAGATAAGTATCGGTATGTACTCAGACAAGGATCTGATTTCTTGCCCTCTCATTTATATTTGCAGCCTTTTAGAATCGAGGCTTTTATCAAAGAACATGAAAAATTAAAATCGAACTTTTGATGAAAGTAATGCCAGCTTTTAATATTTGTATCAAGGCTTTATAAACTTTAGCTACGACGTAAGTTTTTGCTTGGAAACACCTTATAAAAGTCTCAAAAACTTCAATTATATGGGAGTTCAGAACATGATTCAAAAATATAGCATGTACCGGGCTGATTCCCATTATCTTTTAAATCGTAAATACATTACAGCTCCATTCCCAATAAGAGAACTTGGATTCTAATACATTTTGGATGTACGAAGTACCTTTAAAGATTTACAAAAGATCTTTCTCAGTGGTATATAATCCAGACAAACAAACATTATTTTCCATTGCATGACTTCAATCAGAATTGCCATCTATTTTATGTTTCCTAACGACAGTTTTGGGGAGCCTTTTTATGATAATGAGCAAGTCTCAGAGCTTATGATAGAACGCTAACTACCGGCGGTTGCGGAACCACTTCATTTAAGATATCCTAGCTGAGCTTTAAATTATTGGGTTCTCGTTTAGTAAGGCCACTCCACTAGACTACGATGACATCATGTAATTCATAGGTCTTTCAAAATATTGTCTTTCAAAATTGATCAACCAGTTTGGGTGAGTATATTACTCCACTCACATTGAGTCTGGGTTGAATAAATATAGAAATGTTAATAACGCATTTGCGTTTGTATCAGAGATCAGCAATGAATCATTTTTCTGCTGCTCACAAGCACTCAGGAAATTTTGACTATGAGTGAATCAATAGAATTGAAATTCAACTACTCTGATTCATTCGTACTCGCTACAACATTGATTTATAAGTATAAGTAGCAATGAGTATGAGTACAACGTTGATATCAAATTCATAACATTCACATTCATAAATTTAGAAAAATACTTATAATATTTATAAGTGATTCGAGTGATTCGAATCACTCATCAAAATTTACGGCCTTTGTTGTTGTATCATATACAAACAAAGAAGAAAGGAAAGACAAAGACAACAAGCAAAGCATACACACAATCTTCTTCTATGTTCGTACGCGAATCATATTTATTTTGTGCTTCTTGTAAATGTTAAGTAGAGATGAGTCGAAGTCAATAACATCATGTGTATTCTTAAGTATGAATACGATGAGTACTTCCAATTTTGAGTATGAGTATGAATGCGTATAAGTATCTGAAATAAGAATGACTCGAACCTACTCATCGTTTTGAGTCGTTATTGCTGATCTCTGGTTTGTATCAACACAACATCTGTTCTTAATTACCATAAGACAATGGGTCAATTTCGACCTCCGGGTACTCTGCTTGTCTTGACCGACAGGTGCACGTCCTCTAACCTACCATAAGACATTTTCGTAGACCTACTTATGGGATTAGCAGAAGACATCGGTCCTACCACAAAAATAAATAATCGCTGGTATAAGTTTGTTTTCCTGTTGATCCTATATTGGGAATAATCCTCAACAAATGAAGTGAACACTATTCTGCCCTGTGCCATTGCCCTAGCTGCTCCCCTCAGGAGAGCTGTTATCTTGACTTGTTCCAAAAGTGTATCCAATACACCGCCATTTTCGTTTTCTTATCTCTATTCCATAATTTGTTGTTGGATATAATTTTTGCCCATCCGAGTGGTTTCGGGACGATGGGATAACGGATAACTGTGGTAGCACAATGGGCCCAATGCGGCCTAAGTGTGTCCATCCGAGGATTTTTCTTGGATGGGCAGGTAGTTCTACCTACCTACCTAATCTTTGTCTAGCAGATCTGCAGAAAAAATTTACATTTCACTGTTTCGTAGCCATAACGGCGGATATTGGACTTTGCAAACGAATTAGAGATGTAAAGATAAAGTCGCTGCGGATGTTGAATTCCATATAAATTCCAGTCGTGCTTTTATAATATCGTTATAGATGCTCTGATTCATCAGTTTTCGAAATTATAGTAGCGACATACCAAAACTCGGCAACATCTTTAAATTCTACTGTAGCCTATGCTGGATACTTACAACTCGGATTATGAAGCATACCCGAGTCAAATTAATCACAAATAATCGATTGTGAAAACAAAAGAGAAGGAGTTTTGTCTTTCTGCCATGCCAGGGAAAACATGATTAGAATCGATTCGAACTATTTGAGCTGCTATGGAATCAATAGCTATTGTTCCTTGGAGAATGCAAATATTAAATCATAAATGAGCATTTTATTCTTAACTGCACCACAGTCATCATACGAGTATTTGGCTAAAATTACTCCACACACTTGCTTTGTTAATATGCTGCCTGACGTAATGATGCATAAATAATCTGATGATTTGCTTTGGCAAAATTAAAATTGGTGCTCCATTATTTGTTGGTAAGTGTTTGTGTTATAATTGGCCCATAAACTATAGAGAGAAAGAGAGGGAGATTAAGTGCATTATTATTACACATTGGCGACTATAGAAAACAGCCTCAGCAAAAATATACCATAAACGACGCTGTTCTGTCCGTCCTGTCCGCCCGTCCGTCCGTCCATAGTCTTTATTACCATCAACCATTAACAGACCCTGTTCGTGCGCCTATTTATAGATTGTATTTCTAATTTATAAACTCACTTTCTTGTTGTGTTATTTCTTACTTACTTGTGTGTTGATTTTGGTTGGGCTTTATTATCGTAAACTTAACAAAAAAAAAAAAAACCGAAATCATTATGTCTACGAAAGAGTAAGAAGTGGTTGGTACGTACGTACGTACCCCCCTTTATGGTGCCACTATCCATTTGTATGTGTAACTGGCAACTGGCTGGTAATGAATCTAATGCGAAACGTTAATATTGTTTTTATATACCAAACTCCTTAGCTTTTCTATATTTTTCCCTGCCATCATCATTACAGCAATCATCAGCACCAACACTCTTAGGCTAACCGCTGCTATCATCAACCCAATATAGACTCCACATCTCGTCAAATTCACATTCGTGTAGTTTGTTAGACGGCTGCAACTGTAGCGTTTGGGGTTTGTATATTTGGTCAGACTTGTCTACGCGTCTGTCCAATCCACACCAGTCGCGCGTTTCCTTTGCTGTTTGTTGTTGCCTGCTTTAAGCGCTTTTGCCTGCCTGCCTGCCTACCGACGATGGTGGCTGGCTTTACTTCGTTGCTGCTATCTGCAGCCTATCGGCATTAATGGTCTAAAACTGTTTGTTTTTCCAAAACGTTACATTAATGATAGTGATGGATTTTCTTCTATCGTGTTAGTTTTTGTATTCTTTCCTTACATTTTTTTTCATTTACACTCTTAAACACAGGGTATGGCCTAAGAAACAAGGACCCATTAAAAATGGGAAATACTTTCTATTTCCTTTAAAGAAATGAAATACCCTACCAAGTAAAATAAGTCGACGTCTGGCATTCTTCCTATTGAAAATTGCTCATGTAAAAGTATTCTTAAAGCATGCCGTCCCAATCTTTTTGGCCTCGTTCTGTAGCATAGTTTGTTGTTATAATTTTTTCATATTTTCTTGTCGTCATGTCTCTTGTCTGTGGTTAATGGCTAACATATGAATGCGCAAACATGCCGCAAAGCCATTTTCTAAAGAGTGTGAAAGAGACAGAGGGGAGAAGAAGAGATAATAAAATCATAGTTATAATAGGGCTTTGTTCAGTGAAAATGTAACCCCTTTTTTTTCGTTTAACTGATAAGATTACGTGGGTACCTTTTAAATTTGAGAGATTTTATAAATGATTTCATTAAAATGTTGTAAAAAAAGCGTAAAAATTTTGTGTGCGTTTTGAACAAACAAATATTTAATCCTTAGGGAGGGAACTATGAAAATCTGGAAAACCTATGCCTTTATCTACATAGATTTGATTTCGGTTTTTTGTCTGGAATTCCTGGCACGAAGAGTGAATGGATTGTGATTGGAAACTACACTGCTTTATAAGACAGCCTGTAGTATTTATAACTTAGATCTACATAATGACCATCACGATGACTAGAGAGAAGATTTTGTCTAGGTGAGGATTGCGGTAAGCTTGCTGTTCATAGACAAGTTCACGACTTGCCCATATAGCCATTTGTGTTGCCCGGTGTTAGGTTCGAACCACCCTGAACTTCGCATGAAACCGGCCAGTTTCCTTAATGGCACATTTGCCACAAAGTCCAGATCTTTAAGCGTTCTGACACCCAAATACCGATGACGTCTGTTCTGAAGCATAGGACACTTCTATAAAATGTGTTGCACCGATTTCGTTTCCCTCTACATCATGGCAGCTTCTTCAACAATCCTGGTGGGACAGATCCAATTTATCAGCGGAATTCCTAACAGAACAAAGTCCCATTAGAATTTATGTTAAAGGGCCAACCGTTCTCTTGTGGAAACATGTAGTTTCCTGCTTTTCCTTCTGTCCACTGCTGGATGCAGCAGTTTCGAAATTAGGCAACCAACCATAGTTTGTAGAAATCCATCCTGCTTTGTTTTGCAATTTTAAAAGTATTTCTGCAGTGGAGATATATCTCCCCTGCTCAGAAATTTGTATGACCCGTTTAGTGCCCATTTACCGGAACAGACCTTAGATCCAGTTCCGCATTCGATTTTTGAGCCATCAATGGAAATCAGTATATAGTTATAGCAACGTACATTTGGTATTGTCAATAGAGGTCATTGATTTCCAATTTCGTCCTCCTTAAGAGATCGAAAAATATAAAATATTCACCCGTTGCAAGAGAAGAAACAAATAGCGGCTAAGCTACTGTTGTTGTTGAATGCAAGTAACCCTAAAGAATAACCCTAAGATACTCCAAGAATTTGTTGTCCTTGAACCCTATATAGGCCTAGACTCTTCCATAAATTTTTTAAATTTAAAGTTGAAGCCAAAAAAAATTAAATTTTTGCATCACAATCCGACTTGTAAGGGAAAAAGTACTTCTAGGTTTGTACAGGAGGCACATACACATCTGACGCCTCACGCCGTTTATGTCTTTTCTAAATATCGATTGGGGTGATCCGAAGTTGATTCTACCAGAAGTGAGATTTTAGGCAAAATCCGCATTTTTTTCGAAAAATTTTAAACGAAAAAGTGTTCCACTTTTATAGAAATACAAGCTCACAGTGGAGACCTAGAAATTTCCATCTACGGATCTACTCGCTATTCTTTAAATGTTCGTTGGCGTGACGTGAAGTTGACTCCATAATAGTATCTTGCCATTAATGTAGGAGCTGTGGTGACAAGTAGTAGATTAAGATGCCGTAGTAAATTTTATTTTGTTGCCCATCGGAAACTTATTAACTGAATTACTGGATTGGAAGACAAAATGGCGATGATTTTTAAGACAAAGATAATACTCATGCTATAAAAAATTGTTCCTTTTTATTGATTTCCTAAAAGCATTTGGTTTACTGAAGTCGCCGTGGTCTTGTAGGTAGCCCCGAGTTCGAATCCCAGGTCAGACATCAAAACGAAAATATGAAAATACTTTTTCGGCGACTTCCTCTCTGAGAGTAAAAATTGCCATGAAATGCTTCTCAACAAATGTGTCCTTCGGAGTCGATTTTAAACTGGAGGTCCCGTCACTCATGTATAAAATTAACGCACACATAAGTGGTGTGAGAAGATAGGACGTGGTCAATGGTTCAATTCGACCACAGGGTACACACTGCATTTGTCAGAATTGACAAGTATACGTCCTCCAACCTAACCTAACCTAACCTAAAAGCGTTTGGAAGTTCTCATTAAATGCTGGCGACTATGCGTTTCCTTAAAACAGCAAATATTAGTTGAAGATCCTGGAAGGAAAGTACATTTTGTTTAAGTAAAATTACTCAAGTTGTAAGCTTAACTGAAGGGTTGTAATGATCAATATCAACAGTTTTCTTAGAGAATCAGTGGACAGTCTATAACTGGACTGATATAATTATGTAATGAGTTCTACTTAGTATCGCCTGTTTATTCACGATGATTTCGAAGTCGTTCAAGTTTAAACGATTTTCCAACACAATTAGTGGGGTATTGATATTCTTTATAAGTTTTGATATGACCAGATCTACACCATCTGCCTATATGCCCCTTAACTACTCCTTGTGAGTATCGAAAATTATTTTATGAGCCTTTTTCATGTTCATTGTACACAGTGCCTTGGGTGGCCAATCTAATCTAAGACATCATGTACAAATTTAATTAAAATCGGGAAACGAGTTACAGAATTATCCAAAAACATGTTTTCAAAACTATCGTCCTCTTTGTCCTTTTGGTCTCAAATACATATATCCTCTTTATTATTTCTAGTATTTCGTTAAATGTTAAAGAGACTTTCATTAAGTCATTCACATAAAATTTATAATTATTTTAGCATTTGCTTTTGTTAACAATGAAAACAACAACAACAACAACAAAAAAGAAGAAGCTTTCCTTTTGCAAACACTAACAAAAAAAAAAGTTTTGTTGTTTGCTTTTCTACTATTTTTCCATATTCAAGGATATACTCTTCGATTACAATGCACTTTCGCTACTCCTCCTCCTCTTCCCTCTTATGTGTTCGTCACATCTCCTTGGAAGCATAACGAACAATAAAATTTGCAAAAAAAAAAAAGAAAAAGAGTGAAATAAAATGAATCCAAGGAATCCTTGGATGCTAAAACAATACTCGTCTCTCTTAAGAACCAATGCACTGCAATGCAGTTAGAGAAACAAAGAAAGCAAAGAACTGCAGCAGCCGCATGCATTCCTCATCATCATACCAACGCCTGCCTGACTCTTCAGAGTACTGTTGGTAATTTCTGTCAAGGATGCTTTATCAACAACAAAAATAATATAAAACTTTTGAGGAGAGGAGAACAAAAATTTAAATAACGGCACTACACTGAGCTATAGAAGAATAAGACTTCATTGTTGTGATTTCACCAGTTGGACGTTTACTGATCTCTAGTCAATTCATATCTAAGTCGGCATTGCTGCTTTAATTTAGTAATCCATAGATTTGTGTGATTGATGACGCTTGAGTGGTTTAATAATATAAGATCTGCGTAGTCTTGTTCATAGTTTTATGGGATGATGTAATGATTATCAGTGGATATCTGTAATTCTACTCTTCATCCTAATATGATTACAATAATCGCGAAACTCTTAGTCGATATACTGTGACTATAAATCACACAATCATGCAGAGTTAAGACCTATCACCTTCACTTAAATTATCTGCACATCTGTTCAGTATATGCTTTAAGTGAAGCAAAAAGCATACTTGCCCAATGTCCATTTAAACATAGGCCAGTATCAACGCCGATTATTCTAATATCTCCTTTCGAGATGCCTAGTTTTTCACTAAGGAAATCAGTTACAAACCTCTGATTATCGCCAGCCTGTGGAAACAATTTTGAATACTCGTACCGTGTTTCTGGAGGTTAAAAAATCCATCTGCCAATATAGTATTCGATGTGATCTATCACTTAATAGACTAAGTAAGCTTTTGGTCAATAGTTGGTCTACACAGTATCGTATTATCACTGGAGTATAGTGTCCACTAACCTGATAAGTAGTGTGGAAATTAAAAGTTATTTCAAGAGACTATACAACCGCTTTGTATGGACCGAATTATCATATCAAAAATTTGCTCCTGGCTTGTCGGCGTAACACTTATCTTTGACGACACCCCACAAATAATAGTCCAACAGTGTCAAATCACAATTTCGAGGTAGCCAAACGACATCAGCTCTGCGGCTGATAATGTGATCTTCAAAAACAGAGCGCAAAACATCGAGTGTAGCTTCGACTGTGTGGTACGTAGAGCCGTCCTGTTGAAAACAAATGTTTTTATTTTATTTATTTATTTTAAGAATTACAATACAATTACAAATTATATTATATTCATGTACGAGCTGAGTAACTTCGACCATATGCCCGGTGTAGTGTAGTGTCACAGACCAGAGCCTCTGGTGGGAATCGAACCCACGACCCTCACGCTAATAGTCTAGCACACTACCCACTAGACTATCAGGGCGCTCGAAAACAATTGTTGCCAATATCCTTCTCTTCTATTTCAATAACGATAACGATCGCCATTGAGTGTAACGGCCACTCCTTGCTCATTTTCGAAGAAAAATGTCCCTCTGAACCAAAATCCACACCAAACAGTGAATCGTTTTGGATGCGTCGGATTTTCAATGTATGCGTACGGGTTTTCTGTGCCCCAAATGCGTAAATTTTGCTTGTTTACATACTCGCCAAGATCAAGAAAGATCTGAAAAGATGATTTTTTTTTTACCAAAATCAGCATCTTTTGTAAGTCGATCGCAGGCCCACTCAGCGAAGCGAAAACACGTATACACAACCATATTCGTTCAGCGAAACGATAAAACTAATTATCTGTCAAATCAGACATGAACTAAGTGTTACCATTCATGAGCTAAGTATTACCATTCATGAAATAAGCACTAAATGAAAAAAAACGTTAGATTGCGTACCCTATAAAATTTCGGACAGATGCTTTCGAGAAACGACTTAAAACTGTACCGTGTTTTCGCTCAATACAAACCAGACTAGCGTTCAATATTATCTTAACACAATTCAGCTATGCCCGTGTTTGAGAGAAATTTTACTCTGCTTGCCAATAGACTGGCAGTGAATCCTCAAAGTGGAGAATTGTGAATTTCAGGAGATCACCATTTCATCTCCATTCTCGTTATCTATCATCATATTCGATTCATAGGTTCGGAGTCATGAGAAGGAAATAAGAAAGACTTGCTGATTTAAATTATTTTCTGATAGAATAGAATGCTTTCTATGAATACTTCGTATTCGAATTGTCGATTCATGCACGGCAGTCTAAACAGATTGGCTTCTCATTTACATTAGCCTTAAGGAAAGTCTTAACGTTATAAATACGTTCGATCAAATTTATAATGTTTTCCTTACCTTTAGGACAAAAAAGTAAACATAGTCCACGATTTTGGATCTGTGCCTGAAAATCGCAAGAGTGGGGAAACACTCCAAGCATATAAAGAACAAGAAGTTGCAAGAATTTTAAAAATCTCTAAACTTTTGTTCAGAAAATACATTACATTACACATTTACCATATATAGGGTCTTTTTAAACGCTTCCTAACTTTCAATTCAAATAATACAAATTGTGCGAAATTTTTATTCTTTTGAATGGCCTAAGGATCCCATTATGCTAGGATTTTTCTAGATAGAACTCACTCGAAATGTTCCATTTTCCATAACTCTGGCGCATAAATCGGGCTAAATTTAATCGATGTCAGAGGTTAACTTGATTTCGGGAATCGGTACTCTGCAATAACTCCACTAGAAAAGGCTTAAATCGTACAATCTTGATGGTCAGTTCACATCACCTTGACGAGTGATGAACATGCCTTTAACTTATTTGTGCCAAGGTGTGTGGCATGAGCTGTGTGATTCATTTGGCAGCTATTGCTTTAAAGGATGGCCATTTTCAATTATCGAAGCTGGAAAGTCCCTGTCGGAAGACCCTATCCAGTTTATCAAAATCGAAACAATTAAGGACAGCATTGAACGAAAGTTCTCAATTAAATTAAAGGAAATTCTAAATTTCAGTTGTTGTCGTTGTCCAGTAGGTAGTGAGTTTGCTTATTAGACATGAGGACGAGGTTCAAACCCCTGATCAGACTTCTTCAGGACCTATGTACAGTTTAAAGTCCACTCTAAACGATAAATTTTTTTAGAGAAAGTTTTCATGGCAATTTTATTTACTCTCAGAGTTTTTGCCCAGAAATTTGCTGAAAAAAAAAAAAGCCGAAAAAATACTTTTTATGTTTTGTTTTGATATCTGGCCTGGGGCTCGAACCATGGCTTTACGTCTAATATGCCAATACACTACTTACTAGACTTCACACAGAAAAGCAAGGTAGTAATCCTGACTGAAGGGTTGTAATGCTTAACTATAGATGTATGTTTGAATTTCTATGGACCACAGTCCTGAAAATTGTTTAAGGGGTAGGGCTGTTCCCCCCTCCCGGGTGTATAAGAATTTAAGATTCATTACCAATTTAAACTGGATCGGTTTATATGTGACGTTTTGTATATGGGAAACACAAATTACTTAATTTTGTTTGTGTTTTCCATGTAAACAAAAACATCACATAAAATTTTCTTTAGAAGCTTGTTTCCTTTACTTTTGCCTTACAGTGTAACTACTGCGATTATCTGATTAAAAACAACTGGTAAAACTATAAAACAAAAAAACGTTTTCAAGAGCATTTTAGAAAAACCTCCCACCACAGAAGAACAAAAACTTCGTTTTTTAAAGGCATTTCATAATATAATCACGAGATTGTTTATGAATATTGAAGTTTTATTGTACTGAATATCTTATTGTATTGTTGTTGTTGTAAATGTTTGCAACAAAGAATATATAAAAAAAAATCGGGACGTACTTGTAAGGCTTTAGAATAGTGGGAGCTGTGTCGGGCTGTGCTGTATTGTGGAACGTTTATAACTGGCATGTTAAAACTAAAAATATCTCAAGCGTTTAATAGTGTCATTAAAATTCTACAACAAACCGTGTTTCTGTTTTATTTTATTTCTCCTTTCTTCTGTGCAATTCCCTCGGTTGTTTAAAGGCTGTTAACTGTGTTACCATAAGTTAACCAGAGATACACGATAATGGCAAGAGCAAGCAATAGTACAGCAATGATGATGATGATGACTGCACACAAATCCAGCAACAACAGTCAATGATACGTTTTTTTTTCTGTTTCTTGTTTAAAAACTTCTTTTCCTTCTTCTTTTTGTTTTTTATTGTTTTTTGTTCGTGTTTGTGTTTTATTTAGCATGGAGTATTTATTATTTCATTTTGGTTTTTTGTTATTGTTGTTGTTGCGGTTTCATTTAAGTGTCTTGATGACAAGATGCACTCAGGCCTAAAATCAAGCAAGTAAAAGAGTTTTGAACAAAACATAATTGGACGGACAGTTAGGCAGACAAATTGTTTGTTTTTATCGTATTCGTTTAACACTATAAATTTGAAGATAAAAGAAAAAAAAAACAAGCAAAAATACGCCAAAGTTTTTCGCTTAAGATTAGAGGCAGCCAAAAAAAGTTAGACGGCGAAGACATAGCATTCATTGGATGCAATACTGACTTTAGTTGGTTGTAAAAATTTTCTATCGCGAGTAAAACATTTAGAAAACGACACTATAACAGAGCAATTAAAATTCGGAATATACAGGGTGGCTGATATGTATTGCAACCAACTTCAGGTTGTTATCATTTGTAAACCGCTCGTCTGACAGCTGACAGATTTATTCCAGTGACAGTTCATTTTATTATTTACAAGCTTACAAAATCATTTTGATCTATTGCATTCAGAAAAAAAGTTAATTTGAAATGGAATTTAAGCGTGATAGGGTGATTGTTTAATATTAGGCTGGAAAGCCACAGGTGGCTATCGTTAGAGCTCTCCAGCATTTAAATGTGAAGAAATCTTTTGTTTTTCGTACCATTTCTCGTTACAATGATACTGGCAGTGTTGCATCGGTCCAAAAAGTAGACGAAAAAAAACGTTGACAACACCAGAAATGATACGAAAAGGGAAGGCCATATTTGTTCGAAATCCACGCCGCAGTGATAGAAAAATTGCTCGTGAGCTAAACATGTCGCGAAAACAGATGCAACACATATTGAAAAGTGAGCTTGTACTAAAGCTGTTGAATTCCAAAAAGTGCACGAGCTCACCGATGGACAAAAATAGTTAGACTGGAAGGAGCCAAGAAGTTACTTCGCTTGAACGAAAGTAGCGAGTTACTGAATTTGGTATTCTCCGATGAGAAGCCATTTCAAATTGAGCAGTTTGTGAATAAACAAAATGATCGGGTTTACTTGCCAAAGAGGTCAGCTGAAAATTTACACCTCCGATTGGCCACCAGAACTTAAGCGGCGCCGATGGTGATGTTGAGGCCGCCTTAACGGCCGCTGGTCGCTCCCCGCTCGTATTCATCGACCGTTGGATCAAAATATATGCCGAATATTATCGGGAAAATGTCTTAAAGACAGTATTGAAGCCCTGGGCCGACAAACATTTCGGTCGCAGACCTTGGACATTCCAAAAGAATTCAGCGGCATCGCGCTCAGAACGCGTCAAACAAGAATGGCTTAAGAAGTAGGTTCCTCGCTTCATTTCTACCGCAAAATGGGCACTAAAATCTCCGGATCTCAATCCGTTGGACTTTTGCGCCTGGGGCATTTTGAACAGTAAGGTTCTCTGTAAAAAATAACAAATTGTCGATCATCTCAAGACGGCGCTTCGCCGGGAATGGGCCAAAAGAACGCAGAACCACTTTCGTGCAGCCTGTGATGTCTTTGTCGGCCGTTTGAAGGCCATAATTCGTACCAAAGGTGGCCAATTCGAACAAATCTAAACAGATTCTAAAATTTGATGTTATTTTCAACATTTTTTGCTTTTAAACAATAAAATTAAAAAAATATAGCGCTTTACTTTATTGTTGGGTTTTTTTTTTCTTAAATGCTTGACTACTTTCGATACAAAAATATTGATGAACTGATATTTTTATTATAATTTTGTCTGCACATACATAACTGCATGGAGCATTTATTGTTTAAATATATTTTGCGGTGACCTTGAATTACGTGATCTATTCGCTCAGTTCTATTTTTAATTGAATTTTCTTCTAACCATGGCCTAATGCCATTAATGGCAAGGGTTGCTGGGTCCAGTCTGTATAAATCATTTATTATTAACATATTTGCCATATGACTGCTAAGCATTAAAAAAAATACGAAAACCTGCACAGATCTATAGTTGTATTGGCAATAACGACTGATCATTTTTCTATATCCTCTGACTGTAAAAATTCAGTTCTTTCGCTGATCACGTGTGGGGCTTCATTGCACGTTGCTGAAGATTGAGATTTAATTCACGTGTAAATGCTTTCGGAGGTATATCACGTCCTTGCGCTGTCAGGAAAAACCTTGCCTCGTAAAGCTTATAAAATTTTGCGAAACGTAAGGCCGAAACTTCGTTTCTAATATTAGCTTTTGATAATAATCTCTCAACTTCTTTCCTCATCATATAATAAATAAAAGAAGAAATTTTTCAAGTCTTAAAACTAAAATTAGTTTATTTAGACCCGGCCAATATCAGGAATAAATCAAGATGTGAACTGCATCGTGAATGTGGCTATTTGCTGAATTATCCTGAAAATCACTTAATTTATTCGGAGATCCAGGCTGTGATTAAGTGCCTAACGAACGTAGTTTTAACGTTCAACCTTGTCCATGAATGTCGAAAATTTCTCAAAAAAATTTCGGATCATTCAAAGGTAGATTCTCTTGTACGTGTTCCTGGACAATGGGATATCGTTGGAAATTTCATTTCTGGAGAACCGGCCAAGGTCAATATGGAACTAGCAATCTCCGACATGTTAGAGAGCATAGGTATTTCCAAAGCTTCGATTAATTTGGACATTTTTCACTCTTTTCACGCGAAGGCTCGATCTTGTTGGTAGTAGAAAGATATGTGCAATACTGCCAAACTCTGCTGGACAAGTGTGTACAGGAAAAAGACTGACTCACTTCTATCCTTTAATCGTAATACCATCCATCTCACAATGGCGATCCTTATGAGTCATAGTCTTTTTGGTAGACATCTCGAAACACACGACAATCGAACTAATGACCTCTGCAAGAGCTACGGGTCTAAGGAGGAGGAAGAGACTGTCTTTCATGTCATGTGTCAGTATCCTGCTTTTGTCATGAAAACTTTCTGAGCTGTAGATCGAGCTGTCTAATATAAAGAGCAAGATTTATTTTGGACTTGGGATGGTTTTTTCTAGAATTGTTTGTGGCATTACAATGGGCCTAACTGGGTCTCTTTTTTAACCTAGCCTAGGCTGTTCATATCATAAGTAATTAATCTCTTCAATTTTCATGTTTAAGAAGTCGTTTTTGATCCATTTTTTTTTTTTTTTTTTTTTTTTTGGTTTGGTTGCACCTAAGTGGTTCAATATCGACGCTAAAGTGGATGAAACTCATAACTCCCTAAAGAAATTATTTTTTTTTTCCTTATGAAACACCGCTTAGATGTTGATGAGTACTTTGCTCTAGTGTGCACCGTCTATTGTAATACCCTAAGCAGGTTATCAACATCAGCACTAAAGGCAATGAATTATTGTCGTTGCATCCTTTAAGTCGCAAAATGGCCATCATTACGAGTCATAGTATTTTTGGTAGACATCTTGAAAGACACGGCAATTGAACTAATGACCTCTGCAAGAGCTCTGGGTCTGAAGAGGAGAAAGGGGGACTGTCTTTGTTCTTGTCATGAAGAACTTTCTGAGCTCTAATTTTAACAACAATTTTACCATCGTAGGTCGAGCTGTCTAATATAAAGATTGTTGCAGTAGCAGGATTTATTTTGGATTCGGGATGGTTTTTCCTAGAAAATGGTTGACCCCTGTGTTGGTGGAATTCTTTGTAGTATTACAATGGACCTAAGTGTGGTCTCTTTTTAACCTAACCTAACATGTTCATATCATAAGTTATTAATCTTTTCAATTTTTATGTCGAAGCAGTCGTTTTTGATCCGTTTTTTTAATGGTTCAATATCGAAACTAAAGTGGAAGCAACCCCATAACCCCCCAAAAAAAATTAATTTTTTTTTTTTTTCTTATAAAACACCGCTTCGAAGTTGATGAGTACTTTGATTTAGTGTGGACCGTCCATTAGTCGTCCACGATACGACTAAAATCAAATGCCTTGTAATACCCTAAGCAGGTTATCAACATCAGCACTAGAGGCAATGAATTATTGACGTTGTATCCTTTAAATTTTCAGTTTCCCTTTCTTGGGCAGATTGAGTGAAAACTGTTTCCAACATCACTAACTAACCACTCATAAAGTTAAAAACAGAGGCAGGCAACAATATTATCATACTTTTTGTAAATATTTACTTTTAAAAAATCGTAAAACTATTAAAAAAAAAAATATCTTCAGGACCATTTGCAACATCTTTAAAATATTTTCGCAGATAATTTTTATTATCGGTTTTACTAAGACGTAAAACGTTTGAATATTCTCCATGGCTTCATAAGATTCGGTTTCTGCGCATGCGTGCGTATTCAATACAAATGCGATATTAACGCTCATAAAAAATACTAGAAATCGTGTAGAAAACGAAAAAGGGAAAAGCATGGAGAAATGTAAAGAGGCAACCGTTAAAAAGCTGATTAAAGTGATGATATTTAGTGTTACAGCAGCAGCAATAGCATTTCTACCACATTTACCACGTTTAGCATGTGGCCCAAAACGTAAAGAAACAGGCCAAGTCAAGCCAAAGCCATATGCCAGTAAGACAACAGAAGTAGGCAGTAGAGTTTGAATGGCAAACGTTGGTTGGTTGGTTGGTTGGTTGGTAGTGGCTGGTAATAGACCGCAACATTAAGGTAAGCATAGACAAGCATTAACAAAGTAATTTGTAAGGTTGCCTGGTTAAATCATCTTCTTAATCTTTATGGAGAAAGCATATACACACCACTCAGACCGCCACGTTCGTTCGTTTGGCTCGTTTTGTATGCTTGAAAAATATTTTACAACTCTCGTCTCATCGTCTAATCGTTTTAGAAAACAGCATAAAAAATTAACTTAAACGAACAATTTAACCTTAACGCTTAAAAATACGTTTCATACGTTTTTAGAGGCCAATCTCAAGATAATGCTTATGAGATTGCCTGATGCTGCGGCTGCTGCTGATGATGGCATTTGTTTATTAAAAGTCATGATCAAAGCTGCTGCAGTGCATGCATAAATGCTGGATACTCAGTACAAGAAAGATTTGACTCTTTTACACTCAACGGCTTAAAAAGTGTTAATAGTTCGAGAATTAATAAATAAAGAGGCCACCAGATTGTGAAAACAAATCCGTTTGCCATTTGTTGTTTAAGTTTTGATTTATAGGGTCATTAAATTATGTACTCATTGGACCTCCCGTATTTATTAAATTAAATTTATTATCGACATTCTTATAAAGAAAGCTACTGGCATTGATAAATCTCTATCCGAAACATGGATTTGATAAAAAAAAAAAAAGAAAAGAGACACAGGCTAATTTAAAATCATTTCTAGGATATCGGAAAATTGAGCTATGCTCCTATTATAAACGTTCGAGAGAGAAAGAGCGACAGAGAGTCAGAGAATGACATCGAACACATGAAGTCCTAACACCGCGACAAGTTGAAATAAAGTTTTCCTTTTATTGTCGAGAACCAGATGTTAAACTATTTTAAAAGCTTAACCTTTTCCCCCTCCAAAACCCTTCGACATCAAAAGATTCATCGAGTGAATCCTTTTAAGGGCTTGTAATTATTCCCAGTAAAACGTAAATTGTTCGTCTATCACAGGAATGCCAATATCACTCTAAATATCACCAATAATATAACCGATTTGCCATTTGCAATCGCTTTATTTACATGTCTTGTAAGATTTAAGTTTTACGAGGTTCGTAAAAATAGTCTACAACTCAAAGAATGCTTCTGGGGTGGATATAATTCGTAACAAGACTTCAGTATCACCTCCAAGAATGGAAGAATATATAACATTATACCGAAACCTGGAAAGGATCACATGAAATCTAAATCATACATACTTAGGTCCATAGGTCTATTAACAATCTTGTCGAAAGTAATACTTAGTATTCCGGCAAATGACTTGCAGGAGCTATGGGGTATTTTCATGCTTTTGTCTTATAAAGCCGGAGGTTTTTTTGACCTCTTATCTGCTGTCATCTTTAACTGTAAATCGCATGATTAAATTTTGGACTGGAGTTGATTTTCTCTAGGGAATGTTTAAATTCATTGTGTTCTCAAAAAGGCCATAAATTCATGCGCCACCTTAACTAACCTAAACTAATATTAATTTTAATCACAATTTATTATTTACCGGACAATTAATTGAGCTTTGGGTAGAAGTGTGAAGTCGTCGTAGTCTAGTAGTTAGTGTGTTGGCTTATTAGACGTAAGGAGCGGTTCGAATCCCAGGTCAGACATCAAAATGAGAATATGAAAATATTTTTTTCTACGTCCATCCCTCAGCAGATTTCTGGCAAAAACTGTAAGAGTAAATAAAATTGCTATGAAAAGTTTCCTAAAAATCTGTCGTTGGGAGTCGATTTTAAACTGTAGCTTCTGGCTCTTATGTGTTAAATTAACATACACAACATAAGTGGTGCCAGGAGCTAGTTCGTAATCCGGACTAAAGAGTTGTTACGACCAATTATGTACACAGGCCCACAAAAGTATACATACGTTTAACAAATTTCACAAATTTCCGAACCAATGCAAAAGACCGTCTTAAAATTGAGTAAAGTTGTTAGACAATTATAAAGATTTTCAACGAAAACGGATTGGTTAAAAAATGGTTGAAATTTGTTAATCGTGTGTATACTTTTGTGGCTGAGTGTATGTATGTTAGTGCAAATGGTAGGAAAGGCATTTGAAAAAAAGAAATATTGTGTTGCTCTTTTAGTAGAAGTTTCCCAAGAAGTGGACAGAGTTGGGCACAAGGCACTTATCATTCTTAAAGTTAGAGGCTGTTGGAAAGCTTTGTTATCGGTCAAAATTTCTTATGAAGAAATGCGATTTGGCGAGTGCGCTCCCATTCCATAGGTGCCGGTTTCTGACACGGTAGTATATTCATTCTTTTGTACTCTCTTAAGATTTACTGATGACACTGCTATTAGTGGTTCCCCTTGGTGGGATGGTTTTAAGAAGCAAATATTTTGATTCAATACGATTGAATTTCATTAACCTCTTCCTTGTGCTTTCCCACACAATTCTAGGTAACCTCTATATCTAAATAATAGTTGTTTTGGTTTTATTTTTTTGTTTTGATTGGTGTGAATATATTTTTGGAATTGTCATAAGGAAACATAAAAAAGAATGCTTTCAATTCAAGAAGGTTCTCAATTAAGAATTGCTTTTCACAATGCAATATGATCTCTTTATTGTTTTGGCCTTTAAATGACTATTTAATGGATTTCTGATCATATTTCATTCCATTTATTATTTTGTTACCATAAATATCGACAATGAATTTTTATGCTTATCAACGGTCAATTAAACTTCTTAAGAATTTTTTGTTTTGTAATCGATTTTTCTTTCCAGCAATAAAAATATAAAAAATTTTCCTTTGCTTGATCTGGTTTTTATGTGTTAAAAAATGATTCAAAGATTAAATTTTTTTTTATTATTTTATAAATTTTAATACTGACTCACACAGCCACTATAAACTCGGTTAATATTTATTGGGAGGTGCTACTTAACATTCTATTGAATATCATCAATATGTACTACTAGGGTAGACGAAATAAGGAGGGCATATTTAACGTAGTGGTTAATTGACAGCTTCCGTTGGCTTAATCAACAAAAATTAATACAAAATAAAAGAAAAATGTAACAGAAGATTTTAAAAATCCTTTGATACCACATTTACTAGTTTGTCGCCTTTTTACGTTCTTGTTCATACAAGGCTAGTGATTATAGGCGATCATATAACGCCTTCTAAAAAAGATTTTTAATAACTGAAGTTTTATTCTCTCGTTTGAGAAATAATTTTTTTTCTTTGGAATAATAAAAGACAAACTGGCTTTAAATATCAGCAATTTAATGTAAAGCAGGGGATTACCAAAATTTTTTTGGTTGCGTATTAGTGAGAAAGAGAGAGAAAATAAGTTGACAGCTTGCAGTCATAGAAAAATGTTAGTAAAATACCCTATTTAGATTTTTATTTCATCAAGATACATAAAGTTACACACTTTGACGTAATAATTAGGTAATCTTATTTAGATATTTGTTGGGTACTAATTTTGGTTCATAAATTTCCTCTCCTGCTAATAATCGAACTTTTAATTTTTTCAAAATATTGCTTTACATGTATAAAAATTTGTTCTGTTTCCACATCATCTGAATTATTTACTTGACTGTTAAAACAAATAAAATTTGTTTTAAGATTTTGAATTTCAAAAAAAAAAAATTTTTTTTAACATAAAATATTTTTTGAGTGTAAACCTAACAAAAGGATATTATAGCATCCGCTGACATGTGTGCTTGCCGTAGTCTGATCGGCAACTAAACAATTGTGCTATGAAATGCAGTGACAACATGTCATGTATACAGTGTTGAAAGAAACAATAGGTACACACGCAAATTGCAATATTTTCTTAAAATTTTAGTTATCACTGCATAAATATGAAACAAAGTATGTGTTTTAATCCAAGGACGTCAGCATAAACATAAAAAGCAGACTACTTTGTTCGTAACAATAAATAAACACTTTAAAAGCAATGTCGTTCGGTGTTCATTTTAAACTGTAGGTCCCCGCCACTCATATATAAAATTGATACACACACAACATGAATGGTGTGAGAAGCTAGGCCGTAAACATAACTGAAGGGTCTTTTATTGGCCAATTATGTACGCATGTAAAAACAATGTCTGGAAAAGACAATAACCTTCAATGTGTTATCATTTTGTGCTGCTAAATATTTTTTAAATATTGGATTTTCAATCCTTTAATTTAGTCTATTAGAAACACTACTCCATTACAAGTACAGTAACTCACAGTGAAAATGGCTCACCAAATAACTTTCTTTTATTTTTAATATTTTGTCGGAAAGCCTTTTTGACTTATTACAGATTATAAACGATTAGAATGATGGAACCAACAGATTTTTGAGAAACTTTTCAAAGCATTTTTATTTACTCTCAGAGGTTTTGCCAGAAATCTGCTGAGAAGACGGTGTCGTGTAGACAGACATCATGGAAAGCATTTAGGTAAGGCGCATGGCTTCGAATATATTTGCCGTATACTTGGAAATGCCTTAGTCAGTTCATAGTAGGCCACAACATTCATTCATTTAAAATTCAAGTTTATACCCCTGCCCGAGAAAACCCCAAAAAGAAAAAAGTGCTTTCGTAGTGATCTCAATCCACCCTATCTTTATGGGGCAATCCCTTTGAAGTCTTTATGAATCGAAAGGTAGAAAAAAGAGAATTCGACATTGCTTGATAAAGGGGTCAGATGTTGCCCCCGTAATGTTAAACTTAAAAGATCTCGGTTACTTCTTTAGTTATTAGTGAATAGGTAGAGTTCTGCCAAGAGCATCAGTAATCATTAAAGCTGATTAGTTTAAGACTTTGTTTTATAAACAAAAACGGACATATAACTCAGGGGCAGGCATGCCCCGCTGTCAAATTTGATGGATAGATTGAAATAAAGAAAGATGGAACATAAGTAGACTAACTACTCGCAGATTGTTCAGTATCTTCTGGCTTGTTCTACCACTGGAAAAGGCGATCACTCTCTTGCCCTTTAACAGCGAATCGATACAGCCAATCTGCTTTAGACGTATCACCACTTGCAGGACGTTATTATGTATCCTCTGGCCTATGTATGTAATTCAACCAACTTCAAGTTGTTATCATCTGTAAACCGCTCGTCTGATAGACGTCAGATTTATTCCAGTGACAGTTCATTATATTATTTACAAGCTTCCAAAAAAATTGCCTAGTGAGCTGAACATATCGCGAGAACGGATGCAACACATATTGAAAAATGAGCTGAAGCCATTGAAGTTCCAAAAAGTGCAAGAGCTCACCGATGGACAAAAAAATGTTAGACTGGAAAAAGCCAAGGAGTTACTCCGCTTGCACGAAAGTGGCCAGTTACCGAATTTGGTTTTCTTCGATGAGAAGCCATTCCAGATTGAGCAGTTTGTGAACAAACAAAATGATCGGGTTTACTTGGCAACGATTTCAGCTGAAAATTTACACCTGCCACCAGTACTCAGGCGCCTACGATATGGGTGGTGGTCGCTTCCCGCTCGTATTCAACGACCTTGGGAGCAAAATATATCCCGAAAATATCGGAAAAAGTCTTAAATACAGTATTGAAGCCCTGGGCAGACAAAGACTTCGGCCGCAGACCAATAGGACTCAGCACTACCGCACTCAGCACGTGTCAACCAAGAATGGCTTAAAAAGGAGGTTCTTCGCTTTACTTTTACCGCACAATGGCCACCAAAATCTCTAGATCTCAATCCGTTAGACTTTTGTGCCTGGGGAATTTTGGAGAGTAAGGTTCTTACTAAAAAATACCAAAGTGTCGATCATCTCAAGATGGCGCTTCGCGGGGAATAGGCCAAAGTACCGCAGAACCACTTAAGTGCAGCCTGTGATGGCTTTGTCGGCCATTTGAAGGCCATAATTCGTACCAAAGGTGGCCAATTCGAACAAATCTAAATTGATTCTAAAATTTTATATTATTTCCAACATTATTTGCTTTTGAACAATAAAATTAAAAAAAATATAGCGCTTTACTTTGTTGCATTATATATCAGCCACCCTGTATGTGGTTTTTTACTTGTCCTTGCGGCTTATAAGCCAACACACTACATACTTGACTTACGGCTACTCTCAAAAATTCGAATTTTTATTTTCAAAATGTGAAAGTGTTTTTTTACTGGGACACCCTTGTTGTTGTATATCATAATCTTTAATGTTTGAAATTTTGATTAATTCATTTATTTTTATTTTTTATTATTATGATTATGATTTATTAATTTTTTTTTTTTTACGTATTGATTTTATAAATATTCAAACTACCTGGAAAATATTACATTGGATTTGCTTATACATATGTACGTGTATGTGTATATTATTTAAATAAATATATATATTTTTTTCTTTATTTATTTATTTATTTACTTAAATGCTTATCTCTAATATCTATATTTTCTCTTCTTCTTTTTTATTTTCATTACAGGTAAGCCCCAGCCTATCTATCCATATCGGTTGTATATATTGTTGGTTTAGTGGTAAAGAAAAATGTTGATACTAAAGGTAAATAATATCGATAACATAAAATATAAATATTATAAATCAATGGATTAATCGTAATAAATGAAAATGGAATAAGTCAACAGCACGCTAACACCACCATTTAAGAATTTTGAGTAAGCAAAAGAGGACAGGCGGCCGGGTAGGCACTCTTAGCCAGTAATCTCTTGGTATTATTTGTATTCGTTTGTTATGTTTTGTACATGTAACACCACTTAGGTCTTAATTTTATCTTTAAAAATTTATCTTTATATTTTCCGCTTTTGAGGTCTATTTGTTGCTTTATTAAAAAAAAGAAAAAAATTATTTGCCGACCACTGATATGATTGATATGCAGCAGACAGGAGTCAGAAGGACTTCAAAAAGGTTTATTGAAAACAACTCGATTGTTTTTAGCAAGACTAAATGCACTTGATTGCAAATTGTATTGTCAATTGCCATAAAACAAGATTTATCGATTTCTACTACCATTATTTTGATGGAAATTATCGAAAAACGGAATTAATTCGCAAAGGTAACACGGTGCCAGAGTGAAAATACAACCGAGTAACTATATACCTCCTCTGTAACTGCCCAGCTCTTGGTAGGTTGAGGTTCAGGATCCTTAGCAGGGCCTCTTTAAGAGCTTGAGTTCTGTATCGAGAGCCGACATCATGGCTATCCACAGATTCATAAGCAACTTGGACTGATTGAAAGGTGCTAGGGTTTCATAAGTATATTCGCGCTCTCATCCACTTTTATTTTGTGTTTGTTTCTTTCTGTGTAATTTCTCCGATTCCCATTCTCCCTCCTTTACCTACATTCCTTCCTTTCATCCTATATCCTCTATTTCCTTCTTTCTCTAAGGACATTGTACAATCGGTCAATTTCGACCTCCGGGTACTGAACTTGTTGCAACCGACAAGTACACGTCCTCTAACCTAAGCTAACTACACATTTCACATTGTCCAATTAGTTGAGTAGAACTCAAAAATACTTTTTTTTTTATATTTCTCGAACCCTCTATTTATTTTATTTGACAAAAACTGTTTTTTTTCTGACTTTACACATAAATTTCTGAGCCGATTTTCAAAATTTAAAGTTTGTTGGAACGGGGAGAGATGGAACTTTAAAACGGTAAAGATATATTTATCGGTTTAATATTATTCTCTGAGATTTGATCAGGTAAACTTCAGAAATTCGATTTTTTTTTATTTTTTCAAGTTTGCGCATTCGTAGTAGCAAATTTTAATAAAAAAAAAATATATAGGATAAGTGATAATATTTATAAAGTCTGTTCTTTAATAAAGAGATTGAGTCATCATTTGATAAAATTAGATAAAAATAATCTTAGTTATTATTTAAATATTATAACAGTCGTGTAATATATTTTTATATACGACATCTTTTCAAATGAACTTTTAATTCATAAATTTCCAGAATTTTTCATGGACCTGGATTGCTTTAGCACAAAATGTGTCAATTTCACGTTTGCACGACTTCCAGAAGTCGGCTAATATTTGTATTTTTTGCACAAGCTTTGGCCAACTTCTGGTGGCTGTTCAAACTTGAAATAGACTCTTTATACAATAACAACAGTAATTTTTGTCTGATTTGATCAAACGAAATGTGAATCTCTTCACAAGATAATGGACTTTCAGAATGTCATCACTTATTTCATACTTTTTAAGTAAAGTTTGGTGCTATGAACGAATAAATCTGAAAAAATATGAATATAATTCGCATTTTTTTAAATTTAATTTATCAACTAAATCAAATAATATATATATAGTGCACTCGTGGTAACGTGTACTAATTTAAACCAAGAGGGTCCATGTTAGCGAAATTATTCACGTTAGCGATTGTCAAATTTCTTAGCCTTTTTTTTAGCAGTAGACCACTAAAGTCGCCGTGGTCTAGTGGGTATTGTTTTCGCTTATTAGACAAAAGGTCCGGGTTCGAATCCCAGGTCAAACATCAAAACGAAAAATATTTCTTCAGCGACTTCCTCTCAGCAGATTTCTGGCAAAGACTCTGAGAGTAAAAATTGCCACTAAAAGCTTCTCAAAAATCTGTCGTTCGGAGTCAACTTTAAACTGTGGGTCCCGCCACTCATGTATAAAATTAAAGCACACAACATAAGTGGTGTGAGAAGCTAGGTCGTAATCCTGACTGAAGGGTTGTAATGGTAGTAGACCACTTACAGGCCAATTTCTATTACGCATTCGGAGGAACCAACGTTGGAGTTTTATCAATAACTGCAAATTCTAATAATTTTAAAGTTTGTCTGTTTCCCGGTCCTTGGTATGTGTTACTTAAACAATTCAAAATTGCTTCTTTTTTTTAATATTGCATATTGCTGACTTAGCGACATTACGCTTTTTTGCTAAACTAGCCACACTTGTTCCTTTTTCCAAACTATCTAAAATTTTTGCCTTTTCTTTTAACTTCAAACATTTAGATTTTTTGCACTCATGCCGACTGATTCACTTCACTTAAGAAACTAACTTCAAATTCCTTTGCTATTCAAACAAAATAAATTAGGAGATTTCCAAAATTTTAAAATTCGAATTTAATGTATATGCTTAAAAAACATATGCAGTGCAAAAAAAATTTTTCACATTATAGAGCTTTCTGTGTTTGTTCACGTTGTCAACATAAAAAAAACTTGTTCACGTTAGGCGGTGTTCACGTTACCGCGAGTGCACTGTATGTATACCGTTTTAAAGGTCCCGGGTTCGAGAAATATAAAAAAATATTTTTTAATGTCTACTTAACAAAACGATGGATATGCAAAGATTTCTTAACCTAAAAATTTTGTCAAGATTTGTCCAGTTGAAACACAATATGTTTCCTTTTAGACAAAATTATCCGCTTTTAGACATTTTTTTCCATCAGATTAAAAAATATTTTTCTTTGTTGAAATTATTTTTTAAATATAGGTATCCCCCGACTTACGACCGACTAACTAAGTTTGAGGGTCAGGCAAAATGATATTATCCAAATTTCAAATAATTCAGATTTTATTTAAAATAATAACCGATTTTAGGAATTCTTCTTTAAGGATTTTCTATGAAAACAATTGCAAAAAAATGCTCGTATGTCAGGGACTAAGGCAGTGAAGCTAGAATCTTTGACAAGAAAATCATCATAAACAGAAAAATAAATCATTTTTGAATACAAAATTTTATTTAAAAATTATAATTGAAATATATTTACATATCGACGCCTCCGTTCTATAACATTCTAAGTCGAAAAAGTATGTTTTGAGTTATGAGCTCTCAAAGTTTTCACGCGCCATAAGACTATATGGGTATTCTAAGTAGATTTTTCCCTTTAACTTCGGAACGGATCGGTTCATCTTAACCAAATTTTGACATTATTTAAGTAAGAGAACGTCAGATTTAAAAATGCAAGAACATTAAAAAAGTTCAATTACACCGAATATAGTACTGATTTGAAATAGAAAAATCATAATTTTTATAAATTAGAAATCATAATTTAAGATAAAAAATCATCAAATCATATTTGCTTCAAAAATTATCAAAAATATGATTAAATCATCATTTTGGCAACGCTGGACTAAGGAGTGCATACAAAAAAAAACTGGACTTACACTTTTCGTTAAAGAAATAAAACTCAGTGGCGGATTTTTTTCGTTTTATATTTCAATTAAACTAAATAATATTTGAATTCTTTGGTAAATAAAATTTTTTTCTAACAAAGGTCTCAGAGCATCCAACTTTTTGAGCCACTTTTCTTCCAGACATGTTAGGGTGTTTTAGAAAAATACGTATTTATTTTAATTGCTTTGTTTTGGTCGGCAAATCCTTTGTTTCTTCCACTTCCACGCTTTCTCTCAATACTCAAAGACTCCTTACATAGTTTTATTACCTTAGAAACTGTTTTTGGTTAACACCTACGAGCCTAGCAATCGTTTTTTGTAAGCGGCGCGCTTTTTCATTGAAAATTTCAATTATTTTTTACGACATTCTTTTTGGGTGCCCATTTTGAAAAAAACTAATTTTGCTATTACAATGACATTTAGCACGTGGATTTTGATGACAGATGACTAACAAAAACAATGTAACGGTATTTATTGTTTTCAATTATGATAAAAGTTATAAGCTTAAAAGTAGGCCCATTTTTTTTCGTGCACACTCCTTACCTATAATTTTAACTTTAATTTGAAAGTTTTCTTATCTTAGTTGAATGCAAAACTGGAGCAGTTTAATTCCTATATTCCAACCTAATATTGCTCTTCAAGCTACTTAGGGCTTAATCTTAAGGTTTTCTAGTAGCTAAATTAAGTGTTGGAATAAAAGCAGTATTAATGCTATAAAAATGGGTTTATAAATTTGGTTTCTGAAAAAAAACTGTAATAAAAGACTTTCAAATGCATTGAAAAGATTTAGATTCTAAAAATAATCTAAATTATGACAAAAATAATTTCATAAATTCTTCTAAGCAATAAAGAATATGAGAACAAAAAAAAAATAAACAAAATTCAAGAAAAATTATTGACCATTAGCTAGCATTCATTGTATTATGAACATGTGTATGTAATATTGTAATGAACCTTTTAAGCGGGTTTAAAGATAACAGCCATGGAATATATGGAGTAAAGAGATAGATACTCCATATATTTTAAAAAATTTATTTTTTATTTTAGAAAATGACAACAAATTGATTTATGCTTTAAATGCTAGAAACAAAAAGAATAAATCCTCAAGCAAATAGAAATATTAAGAAAAAAAGGGGGGAAAACATATTTAAAAACAAAATTTTTGATTTTCATTATTTTAACAAGAACGTTTTGATTGCTTTTCTGTTTTACCAAAGACTCTCGATAATTTTTGTTCTTTATTTTTTTTGAATTTGTTTTTTGGGGCATTTTTAGTTGAAATTGATTAAATTTTAAAAATAATCTAAACACATACATACACATGTCAAATATTTATATATGTATGTGCATTAGTGCATAGTTAT
This sequence comes from Sarcophaga peregrina, assembly GCA_014635995.1. Taxonomy (NCBI): domain Eukaryota; kingdom Metazoa; phylum Arthropoda; class Insecta; order Diptera; family Sarcophagidae; genus Sarcophaga; species Sarcophaga peregrina. The sequence goes on from CM025793.1 coordinate 48,761,170, forward strand.
TCTCTTATTATTGTTGCTGTTGTGGTATTAAAAACTAAAAAAAATATTTTTTTTTAATCCGTTTCATTTTGGCTCCATAGACCACAACAGTCGGAAAAATATCGGTTGTTAAATTTACCATCATTACAACAACAACAACACTACATAGCTGCCAGATTTGACGATTTATCGTTATTTTAACGATTTTGTTCTCCAAAAATATCATATTGACGATATGACGATTTAAACCCTTATTTTGACGTTTTTTGAATATCAAAAAATTTTCCATCACATTCTTTACTTAAACACTATTACTACCAAAGCTGTCAAATTGGACACATTTTAAAATTTGAACTTGAAATTTATTTCAAAGTTTAATAATTTTTTTACAGTTATATACATTCATACATATTTGGCCATTACAACCTTTCAGTCAAGATTACGACCTAGCTTCTCACACCACTTATGTTGTGTGCGTTAATTTTTATACATGAGTGGCGGGACCTACAGTTTAATGTCGACTCCGAACGACAGATTTTTGAGAAGCTTTTCATGGCAATTTTTACTCTCAGAGTCTTTGCCCGGAATCTGCTGAGAGGAAGTCGCCGAGGAAATATTTTCCGTTTAGATGTCTGACCTGGGACAGGTCAAAATACATATAAATTCACAATCCCGAAAAATCTCGGGACAAGTTTTTAAAAATCCCGAGATTCGATATTTTGCGAATCCCGAAAATCCCAGAATTTCGGGATTCGGAATTTTCCTTAATGGCATCCCTTATTTGAACTGAACTATAATTTGTTTTTAGTTTTTTCCTCTTCGTATTATTATACCAAGCCATGGAAATTCTGTGCAATTGGAAATTCTGCGAAATGTTACGCCAAGTAGGTTAGGTTAGGTTAGGGGACGTGTACATGTCAATTCTGACAAGTACAGTACTCGGTGGTCGAATTGATCCATTGTACTGCGCCCTAGCTTCTCACACCACTTATGTTGTGTGCGTTAATTTTATACATGAGTGGCGGCACCTACAATTTAACTCCGAACGACACATTTTTTTGAGAAGCATTCCATGGCAAATTTTTTACTTTCAGAGTTTTTGCTAGAAGTCTGCTGAGAGAAAGTCACCGAAAAATTATTTTCAAATTTTCGTTTTGATGTCTGACCTGGGATTCGAACTCGGGTCTTTCGTCTAATAAGCCAACATACTACCTACTAGACCACGGCGACCTCAAACGCCTTGTAAATTCTGTGAAATTCTGTTCAACAAGTTTTCGAAAATGGCAGAAATTTGCGGTACATGTAACTCCCCATTATAACTTTTATATTCGTTTGATTTTTTTGAGAACAGTAGGAATAGGAATAGAATATTTTTTTAATAATTATTTCCATAATTATTTGCATTCAAATGCAAAGGTCTCAAAAGATACTTTTTGGTCGAAATAGGTATACACAAAATCATGGTAGAAATAGTGTTAATACATTCAAAGCCTTGCAATTGTTACTTCTTCAAATTTAGTTTGGTAATAACAAGGAGTAACAAGTATTAGTTTTTAATTTATTTGTGTGTGATGATTTTTCTGTATTTTATGCCATTTTCATTCCTTAAAAGAGAAAAAGTTATAAACTGTGCACGATGGGACTTCCACATACTCATAGCTCCACTAAAGAACGAATTTTGTCTTTAATGCAGTATGCAATCCACTAGCTAATCGACAATATACGGAGGTGTTCGCCGAGAATAATGAGTGTTAAGTATGAATAAATAATTCTCGAGCACAAGTTGCCATATTTCGTTTGAGAAAAATTCGTTATAGTGGCTATAGAACAGTACAATGGGTTAATTTCGACCTCCGGGTCCTGTACTTATCTTAACCGACAAGTGAAGGACTCCAACCTAACCTAACTTATAAGAAATCCTATCATGCCTATAACGATTCTTAATATGGGTAACTGATACTTGATGGACCCTTAAAATCGAAGTCAGGTGACGCTTGAAAGAATAACATCGTAATCGAGATAATCGACCTAATCACCTAGCACGTCCTCTAACCTAATTATAGAACAGTGAAACACTAGCCACATTGCAAAGACGCTTCTATGTCATTAACGAGTTATAATTTCGTCCTCTCCTGTACACGGTCAAGGAGTCTCAAAATAGGCGTTGAGGCACTGCACTGGCCTATACATGAGAGTTGTATTCCATTTTCTTTCGGTTATAAGAGTTTTTGTTAAATGTTTTTCATCTATTTTTGAACTTAAATATGTACTACGAGTCTTTGACGATTTTGACGTTTTTTTTTTTTTTGACGATTTGATGCTTCATTTATCTGGCAGCTATGCAGCAATACCATATTACAACAAATGTACATGTTTACATAGACTGAAATACGTATGATGTGGTTTGGTTTTCATTTTTGTTTAATGTTGTTTTTATTGTTGCATTTAGAAAACAAAAAAAAAAATAAAATAAATTAAAATCATGTTTACTTTTGACAGTTGATTGCAAAAATTACAAAAACAGAAAAAAAAAAAAACAAAAATAATGACAAATTTTACTGACAATAAATCTCTAGAGCAGAGTTTCTCTATGCAAGATGAGTAGTGAGAAAATGATGTGTCGTTAAACAACACTTTACTGTACTACTGCACTGCCAAACATGACATCAATGACACTCTATGCTCCACAGTTGTTTTTGTGGATTTTGCTAGTAAGAGAGAAAGAGAGAGTTTGTTTTGAATAATTAATTTTATTTTAGAATGACAAATTTGTCTCGTTGTTAAATAAATATTTACAATATTTAAACATTTTTTTTATGTAAATTTTCACATTTTTGAAACTGAAAATAAAAAAAAAAACATTAGAAACTGATTTTCATCAATTACATTTGCCACATAAACATAAGTACACATCTGTACACATCAAAAGGTACATGTGAGCAGTATAATCATTTGCTAACAAATTTATCGATTTCTTTTACTATTATTTTGATGGAAATTATCGAAAAGCAGAATTAATTCCATAACAATTGTTTTGACAAATAAAATTTTCTCTTATGGCATCTCACCTCATCAGGCTACATTATGTTGCACAGGTTGTCTGAGGCTTTACGACGCGAACTCACGAGGAAGCCTTGTAATCGTTTGTAATACCCTAAGTAAACCTACAGCTCTTATATACCTGCGTTGAAGTATCAATTGAAGGCCTATAACGTTTTTCTAAATAAATTGATTGTTCATGCACCAGCACTAAACTGCGAACTGACCCTAATCCACATCGAGATGAACACACTAATCGACTGTTTACTAAAGAACAAAAGTCTTCTCGTGTTTTCTAGTAATACAGGGTGGCTGATATATAATGCAACAAAGTAAAGCGCTATATTTTTTTAATTTTATTCTTTAAAAGCAAAAAATGTTGAAAATAACTTCAAAATTTAGAATTAGTTTAGATTTGTTTGAAATGGCCACCGTTGGTACGAATTATGGCCTTCAAACGGTCGGCAAAGCCATCACAGGTTGCACGAAAGTGGCTCTGCGGTGTTTTGGCCCATTCCCGGCGAAGTGCTGTCTTGAGATGATCAACATTTTGGTATTTTTTTACTGAGAACCTTATTCTCCAAAATGGCCCAGGCAGAAAAGTCCAACGGATTAAGATCCGCAGATTTTGTGTAGTAGAAATGGATCGAGGTACCTCCTTTTTAAACCATTCTTGGTTGACACGTGCTGAGTGCGATGGTGCTGAGTTCTGTTGGAATGTCCATGGTCTGCGGCCGAAATGTTTATCTGCCCAGGGCTTCTATACTGTCTTTAAGACATTTTCCCGATAATATTCGGCATTTATTTTAACCCCAAGAATGATGAATACGAGCGGGGAGTGATCATCGGCCGTTACGGCGGTCCACACCATTACCATCGGCGGCGCTTGAGTTCTAGTGGCCAATCGCAGGTATAAATGTTCAGCTGACCTCTTTGGCAAGTAAACCCGATCATTTTGTTTGTTCACAAACTGCTCAATTTGGAATGGCTTCTCATCAGAGAAAACCAAAATTCGGTAACTGGCCACTTTCGTGCAAGCGAGTTAACTCCTTGGCTCCCTCCAGTCTAACTTTTTTTGTCCATCCGTGAGCTCTTGCACTTTTTGGAACTTCAATGGCTTTAGTCCAAGCTTATTTTTTAAATACGTGTTGCATCCGTTTTCGAGATATCTTCAGCTCACGAGCAATTTTTCTACCATTGCGCTTGTATTTCGATCAAATCTAGCCTTCACTTTTCGAATCATTTCTGGTGTTGTTACCGTTTTTTCATCCACTTCTTAGACGCGATGCAACACTACCAGCATCACGGTAACGAGCAATGGTACGAGAAACAAAAGATTTATTCACATTTAAATGCTGGAGGGCTCTATCGATAGCCACGTGTGGTTTTCCAGCGAAATATAAAGCAATCACACTATCACGCTTGAATTCCATTACGAATAACTTTTTTCTGAATGCAAGGGATCAAAATGCTTTTGTAAGCTTGTAAATAATAAAATGAACTGTCACTGGAATAAATTCGGCAGCTGTCAGACGAGCGGTTTACAGACGACAATAATCTGAAGTTGGATGGGATTACACCATAAAGATAGGGTGGATTGAGATCACTACGAAAGCAATTTTTTTCTTTTTTGACTAATCCTTACTGCTTTTTAGTTCTGGAAATACTTTATTACCTTTCGAACTACATACTTGGAAATTTATATTCAGCTAGCTGAATTTGTAAAGAAATGAACAACGTAAAAGAATTTAACATGTAATAGCTTCCAAAAATCAATTGCTTTTACTATTTGAAAAGCTGAATAAAGCAAAATCTCAAAAATCAAACTCAGAATAAGAATTTACTGCTATCCAGATAGCTGAATTTGGTAGAAAATTAACTACTTTTGAATTATATAACTAATATTCGAAATTGTTGGTTTTCAAAATCAATTGGTCAAAGAAATCAAGTCGCATTTACTATTTCGAATAGCTGAATAAGCAAAATATTTTTCTTTTTTGATTTCTCAATACGAATTATCACAATCCAGATTTAGAATGGGAATTTACTGCTATTCAGCTAGCTGAATTTGCTAAATATCAACAACTTTCAAATTATGTAACGATAAAAGGCTTTTGAAATCAATTTGGCAAAGTAAACCGGTTGGATTTACTCTTCGATATAGCTGAATAAGGCAATTTAGTATTCTTCTTTGTATTTTTTTATACGAATCATTGTATTTTAAGCATTCCGCTAGCTGAATTTAGTAAAAAACATTAAAACTTTTTAAGCGTGTAACGAATAAAATCATTTAATTGCTTTGAAAATTGATTCTTTCCCATCAAAGCGGCCAGCTGAATGCCGTAAAAATGTTAAAAATTGAATGGGGAAAAAAATATAATGAGAACCATAAAATTTGTAATAATGAGTGTTGGCCTACAAAAAACAGTTGGTGGTGAAACAAATTCAATTGTTGTTTTAACAATTAAAAAACATACGGAACTCATTTAAATATAAAAAAAGAGAGGAAAAAATCATGACATGGAAGGCAAATTGTAAAATTTGTGACAACGTTTCTTAAACAGAACAGATGTTGTTGTTAAACTTTAAATGATTTCATCATTTTTCTTTTAACTGAAATACAAGGAGATGAAGATGAAGGAAGGCAGCAGTGGAGGAACAAAATCATAATCACGACCAAATATTGTCTTTTAAATCCTTTCAAAACAAAAAGAAGAAAAAACATTTGCCAAAATTAGAACCAATCAATTGCAAAATAATTTTGTCTTCTATGGATGGTTGGCTGGTTTCTTGGCTTGGCAGTAGCCAGCCTCTTTTAAATAACAATTATCGTATCGCATAATAAATATCACGTTTTCAATCGTTTTTTTTTTTTAAATTTTTTTTGCAAAAAAAGGTTTTCGTTACAGAATATTCAATATTTTGTAATACGAGGTGTAGCTGTAATGTAAAATGACGTGACAATATTTTTATGATTTTTGTTTTCCTTTTTTTTTGGCGTCAAAAGATTCGCTATTAAAAAAATATCTTGAAAATCGTGTTGCCGCCAATTTTGAAAAATTAATTTTTTCAAGAATTTTTTCTTTTTGTTTTTAATGTTTTTTATTCTTCTATTTTTATATTATACTTAATTTATTTTAAAATGTGTTTTTAATTTTTTTTTATTATTTTCATTTATTTGTTTTTTATCACGTTAATTAAGTTACGAAATTTGTTTGCCAAAAGTTTTATTTCGTTTACCATTGTTAACCTCAATTTGAACAGCGAATTTTTGCGTTTCTTTCTATCTTTATTTTTTCTTCATTTTCTGAATTTTATTTTCTTAATTTTGCTTTCAATTCGTTGAAATCATATCAAATTAAATTGTTTTTAAATTTTTCCGATTATTTGCACCGATTATTATTGGAGAAGAATTTAAAATTTATCGATATTTTAAAACTAGAAATTTATCGAATTTTAAATATAACGGATTTGTAAATTTATTTAGCTAGGGCGTTAGATTAGTTTGTTAAAAATTCATTTAATTTAAATGAATTCAAACTAGGTTAAGTGCAATATATCGTATGTGCTCAGCCATTGCATGTTTACATTGATGAAAACCAATAGTAGTTAGAACTAGTCAAGTCTGGTGTATATGTTCGGCGTTATAGTACTTTTCCAGTCCAAGTTTTACTTGCTTAAGTATACAATTAAGCATTGCCATGTGTACATATCAAGTGGCCTTTTCTGGTCGTTTTTCAATCAATAATATGCATACATAACATACATAATTGGTCATAACAACTATTCAGTCAGGATTACAACCTAGCTTCTCACACCATTTATGTTGTGTATGTTAATATCATACATAACTGACGACATCTACAGTTTTAATGTAGATTCTGAAGGACAAAAGTTTTTTGAGAAACTTTATTTTACTTTACTTTTATTTTACTCTGAAATTTTTTGACAGAAATCTACTGAGAGGAAGTCGCCTAGGAAATATTTTTCATATTTCTTTTAGTTGGAGAGATCTGACCTGGGGTTTGAACCGTGGCCTCACGTAAAATAAACCAACACACCACTTTCTAGACTACGGCAACATCAATTTTTAAATTATTTTGATTGAATTCATTTAATTTGAATGAATTCAGTTGAGTTTAATGCAAAACATTTAGAATGACTACACATTTTTTCCAAGTATCAGGCAATTTGCGGGTTCTACGAACGGTTCAAATTTTAAAGCAAACCCAACTTTCGACTGCCTCGGTGGACTCGAAGTGTTGTGCTGCTCATCCAAAGCATGTCTACAGCGATGAAAACAAATATAGGTCAGAGGCCACCAATTCTGGTCAATACGACTTAATGTTCTGAATGAAATCCGAACGGGTTTTGCTTCGTATGTATGTAAGTCACATGTGTATACCTTGTAATCCATTTTGATTTACATAGCTCAAATTGGCCGCGTGTTGTCTGCAGCAATCTGTATTAACGGTTGCACCAGGTTTTAGCAGTTCTTTTTTTTCCAAAAAAACACAGTGTTGTCTTCCTCAGGGATAGATCAATCTAGTTTGCAGCCGTTTTAGATTCTGGAAACAAATTCAATTAGCATCGCAATTCGGTCCAACACTGAAACAAAATTTCAAAATTTTTTGGTTTCCATAGTTTCTCACCACCCAAGCTATGTGCATTAATTTTATCCACAATTTAAAGTCGACTTCAAAGAATATATTTTTTGAGAAATTTTTCACAACAATTTTATTAACTCCCAGAGTTTATGTGAGAAATTTACGAAGAGAAAGTTGCCAAAGAAAAATTTTGTTTCATATTTCGTTTTGTTCACTGGGTTGTACCACAACCTGTTGTCTAATAAAACGACACACTATCTACTATACCACGGCTATTTTAGATATTTTCAAGAATGATAAACTAAAGATTACGCCTTGCGCATGATTTCCCGTTAGATGACGTAGTTGGGCTATTTGAAAGGTTTCCAAGTCTTTTTCATATGTGAAAATTAACATTTCTTCTGAAAAATGTCTGCACTACGGAAAGTAGTTGGCAACCCTGCAATATAACTTACATTATCATTAGCCAATAGGAACACAATTTGCTTGACGTCATTGATTCAACATGCGCAGAAAGTTTAGTTCTTTAGTTTATCATTCTTAAGATATCTTTTTATTTACCTATTAATTAAAACGGCTAAAATTGATCAACAGAGGAGGCGTCGTGCAGTGTCGTGAAAAACACGCATCTCTGGCAGAAAAACTGAAATAGTTCATCTATCATACAATCCGAACATAGAACTTTCAGATTGTCCTTTAGTTCAATCTCTACATTAATATAAATTTCACAGAAGCCTGCAAACCCGCATTAATGGTTTTAATCCAAGAAATAAAATGGCAAAATGTTATCGATTAGCATGGACGTACATATTTGGTTTTAGAAAAGTTTGCATCAAATGCGAAAAAACTGTGCGAACTTTTTTTCAACACCCGTTTATCTTGGAACATTAATGCGTTTGTCTCTCAAATGTGTACTTGTTTGAAAAGCACCGTGTTGCCAGTGTTTTTTTCTCTCTCTCTCTCTCTCTTTTTGTATTCTATACTCGTCTAATTGCAATTTACTGTTTAAAGAAGCTTTCGAATTATAAATTTATCACAGCATGTAAATAGTTGTAGTTGTATTTGTTGTTTATTTTCTTACCATTCATTGACATACTATATCAGTCATTAATATCATTATTTAACTTCATTATTATGATTATTATTTGTGTCATAATTAACCGCATCGTCTCGAAACACATTGACAACTTTACTTTACTTGTCTCTATAAGACTAACACAAAAAAAAAAAAAAAAAATTACGACAAGAAGAGATAATTAAATACGAAGTACGCATACAAGTGCGAGTTATAACAGAGTGTACCAGTAGCTGTTATATTGGTTTTGTTACAATTATTGAGTGCGTGTTAAAACAAAAAATTTATACACAAGCGGAGTTAAAAAAGAAGAAGAAGAAGTGAAACTCTCCAACTTAAACTATTACTACTACTACTGCTGATAAGGCAATCAATAAAACAAATAGGTTTATTGATCCCTATAATAACAACAAGAGCAACAACAACAATAATGTTAAAAGAAGGAGACATAATAAGTTGAATAGTGTGTATGTGTGTGTGTGTATATGTGTATGTTAAATGCATAAATTGTGTGCTGTTGGTACAATACAATACAAAGAAAGAAAACGAGAATTTATAACGAATATAATAAACCAAAAACAACAACAATACAATAAATAAAGACAAGAGTATGTATGTAGCATACATAGACCGAGGAGTTGTTATTTTAACAGACCATTTACTCAAACTAATGCCCACATAAAACAATTTAAATGATTTTCTTTTTCTTAAGCGCTCTCCTACAATTGAATTTGTGGTAATCTTTACTTACTCACCGTGGTATGTAACATTCGAAGTAGAATTTCAGTTTTAAGTTTGAAAGCTCATTTTAAAGCCGGTTTAGTTTTTTAGAAACCATTTGTCGTTCCATTTTAAATGGGCCTTTTAAATGGTAATTAAATTAAAAACCCATTAAAAATTACTTCTGCACGTTTTTATGACGAAAATGATGCCAACTTAATAGATTTGATAAAAAAAATTAATTTAAATTAGATTTTTATAACAGGAATACACCAGCCATACCCCTCCCAACACTCCACATAAACATACTCGTTTGAATTTAAATGGCGATATTCAATGATTCATGGCCATGCCATATTAGTTCTAAGAAACAAAGTCTGTTTTTTCAGTTTTTTTTTTCATTTATTTGTTAATCAACTTTAATCAGCGAGAATAATAAACGGATTTCTAGAAATTGGCAAAGATTTTTTCGATAATTTTTTTAATTTTTTTTTTACTTTTTGGTATTTCTGTGAAGCTTAATTTGCTTGCAAACTCCTCAAAATTAAACCATAATTAATCATGTTTAAAAAGAGAACAAATTTATTTTTTTTTTTTGTGACCTGTTGTTGCGCAGTTACTTCTCATCGATGTTATTAATCATTAGAAAATAAATTTTTTTTTTTTTTTCTTATTAAAAACTGTTTAATCTACCTGAGTTGTTGTATTTTTAGAAATAGTTAAACTTGTAATTCATCAGGAGAAACTGTTCTTGTTGTTTTTTCTATCTTTCAGATGTTTGAAATCATATTGAGCTAACTGTTAATGGAGTTTTGCTTGGGAAATTTTGAACATTTATTATGTAGTCGAAGGAAAAAATCAAGCCAAATGGAGATGCTCTGAAGTATTCCAGTAAGAACGTTAAAACAATTGCCTGTCGAATCAAATTTTGATTATTAGGAAGCCACTTAAAAAACTTTCTCCACCAATTGTTTTTATCGGTATTTATACATGCAACTTAGGCATCTCACAATATTAGGTCTTGCAAGGCCTCTCATCTAGCATGTGATTTATCTAACGAAAGGTTTGCAATTTATAAATACGGATACCTTAAGAATTGATGCATAGTTCTTTTCAGACCTTTCGAGATGATTGTGGTCATCATAATCGAACTATTGTATTAATAATTGGCCAAATAGGCTAGAAGCTTTACAGATATGTGGTCTTGCGATTCATGGCGATGAACGTCTCCTGATAAAATCGATTATTATATTATTTCTTATTCGGATTAGTAAAACCTACCAAATTATTAAAGCCAGTTGATCAGTTATAAGTGGATACTTGATTTCCCAAATAGAATTCTCTCCAGCGATAAAGTATTCCTCACTGGATGATTGCATCAATAAGCAAAGTGATCAGTCACATAAAAGGACTGGAAAATCTAGAATTTGATTATGAAACATCCATTGCATTCGGAAAAAATTACTGTTTGGTATGGTTATGTGTGATAAGGGCTTATTATTTCGAAGATGACTTTGAAATATGAATTTCAAGGCCTTATGATAACCGACTTTTTTTGGTTTTGGCAATTGAAGGTTATTAACTGTACGAAATGTGGTTTCAACAAGACTGTTGTCACATCACGTGACAGATTTTGGCTTTGTTCACGAGAAGTTGCAGGTAAGGGTGTTTTTATGTTTTAGCGATGCCAAAATGGCTAATGGGTTTCATTGTAATGGATTAATTTTTCACAGAGAGCAATTGTTAAATGCTGAAAAGGTTTTTGGCCGTTCAAGGCCCTGCGGATAGTTAATCTGCTAGCTTGTGTTGCTCTTTTTATTGTTTCACCAACGTGATTTCGATTTAACATGTTTGCATTTTTTAATTCACATAAATGTATATTCAGCTAGCTGAATTGCTTTAAATTTGTGTTATCTACTAAAAATGTTGTTAACATTAATAATACACTGTTGAGGATGCATATTCAGCTAGCTGAATTACTCTTTTTAGAAGGAAAAATACATTTTTAAAACAATCCGAAATTGCTTTTCGTATTAAATTAAAATACATTTTAGTCAGCTGAATGATATCAAAAATATGAAATATTTGTGATTTACAAATATACATATATGCGCAAAGTATGTACATTTTCACAGCTGAATTATATTGTGGTTAGCAGAATAATTGTAAAATAAACTGGAAGTTACTTTTGTTTAAAGCCATATTCAGCTAGCTCTGATTGAAAAACTGTAATAATTTTTATTTTAAATTTCCTTAATAGTAGCTGAATTTAAAGTCGTTTTCAGTTAGCTGAATTGTGTAACACTTCCGTCAACTAAATAATGACAAAATCAATAGACAATTTTTTTTATACGCTGTGAGTTATATTCAGCTAGCGCACTTTTTATACAATAGATTTATTAAGGAGAATTGTTTCTTATATTTATTATTGAAATTGTGCTATTCAGCCAGCGGAATGCCACTTTAGTTAGCTGACTGTTGGCAAAATCAATAAATTTTTTTTTTTTTAATAATTTAGAGTCATATTAATATAGCTGAATGCTTGAGTAAGGCGGTTTACTATGTCATATTTCTTTTCTTTTATTTATTGTACACCAATTAGTTGAACTATTCAGCTACCAAAATTAGCTGTTTCTTTCTTTGATAACAGTATTAAGTATTAGTTAGCTAAATAACAAAACAATCTAATAAGAAATGCTTTCGTTAAGCTTGACGTTAAATTCAGCTAGCTGAATTTCTTTCAAATGAGTTTATTAAGTGAAATATTTGCTTGTATTTATTATTTACTACGGAATTACCCTATTCAGCTAGCTGAATTTGGTTATTTTTATATAAAACAAAAAAATATTTATTGTTTTAGTTGTGTTTATAAAAGACTTCTATACGCTTCTAAGAAATTTAATATTTATTTTACATTTTATATGGCTTTTGTTATTCAATTAAATTTACTTTTTTTTTGCTGCACTTAACCCCATATTTAATATCCTATTGATGCCAATGCTACAGTTAATGTTAATGGTATGTATCTCTCTCTTTGCCTTGCACGCTCTTCCACTAAACTTGTAATATTTTTAACAGAGTTTTATATGATTTTCTTTTGTTTTTCTCTTGTCCTTTTAGCCTTGTCTTACAAGGAAAATATTTGCTTTAGAATTCTAATGCATTTGTTGTTGTGCTGTTTATAAAATATAAGCTAAACCAAGTTCTCATTACAGTGTTTGCATTCATATCCAAACAAAAGAGAAACGGACGACGACGAGTATAGGGGATAGAAAGGGAGTTTAATTTTGTTGTCGTTGTTTCCGTTTTTGCGTATATATTTTCCTTTTCTTGTGATTTTCTTCCCCTTTTGTTGCTCTAAATGTGTTGTGGTTTTTTTTTGTTTCTTATCGATTTTTCCAAAGATAAACAAATCTGTGTCGGTGTAATGGTGTTTGTGTGCGAGTATTTGTTTTTAAATGATATAGAGACAGAGAAAGTTAAGAAGAAGAGATATCAACTTTAACCACCCTCTTTATTGATATGTATGTATGTGGGATGGTGAAAGTCTGACAATTGCTTTGAAAATTCATAGAAACTCATTCTATCCTAAAAGGGAGTGGTGAACCTCAACACGTTTTTCATTTACACGGCATGTTGTCAAGAGAAATGGGGGGTAGGCAATCTCATTGCTAGAGCAAACAATAACAAAGCAAAATAAGTACGCAACAGTATCATATTCAACTTTTTCACCTCTTGATGTGCTGATTTCTCACTGTGTACATGTGTTTACAGTTGTTTTTATTTCATTTAGTTGCTCTTTATTTAACATCTCTCCCTCTCTCTCAACTGTCTCTGCTCTCACTAGTGTTTTGATATATTTTGCCAAATATAGTATGGCTGTGTTTATGTTTGTTTGTTCTGTTGGTTGAGTGTGTGTGCGTAAGTTGTTTTTGTTGTTGATGTTTTTGTCTCGTCATTCATCCTGTAGCGTTGCTACCTACCTATACCATCAATGCCTGCTTGGCTTTGTAATGTTTTGTTTTGTTTGTAAACAACATGAAATGTTGAATATAACATGCTCGTTGGCCTGTTACTCTCTTAACCCTCTCATCTCTCGCTTTTTTTTTTTCTTACTCTATATCCCTTCATTTTATGATTTGAAACTGTTTAAATGTCTCTGTAAATTTTATTCCATTTATTTTTCTCTTTCTGTTTATATTTGTTGTGCAAGTTGTTTTTTCCATTTTTTTTTTCATTGGGAAAAAGGTATTTTCATCAGTTGTACATTTCAAATGCAGTTTTTACAGTTGCGGTTTTGATTTTTGTAATCCCCTTTTCACCACCTGCCGTTCATGGATACATATATGCACTTTTTCTCTCTCTCTCTCTATACCTCTCTATTTATGTGTCTGCGGAAGTTGTAGAGAAATGTCTTTGACTTCTTTAGTATGAAATATTACAAAATTCATAAAGATGATGATGATGATGCTGCCTGTAGTATTGTGTTGGGTTAGTTTGTGTATTGCACTGATGAATCATATTCTGTGGTTTTTGTTTATAACAGAATATTTTTTTTGTATTGTAAGTGTGTATGTACAGTTTTAAATGGGAGCATTACTCTCTTTTGGTCATTTCGTGTTACAGTATGTGTGAATAAAGCTCTTCATTTATACCGTTATTTAGTTTTTACTATTTTTATTTAATTTTGGTTAAGAAATCTTGTTACTTACTATGTTGATGAATTTTGCACAAATTTCATTGTCGAGAATATATTCACTACATACAACGGTGAAGCCCTAGCACTGCTTAACCAGTTTAAACTGTTAGTGAGTATACGGAGAGCCTTGATGTCCGCACTCGACAAATAGCCAAACCTTCGGATAAGTTCCTGTCCAGGGTCCTTAACCTACTAAGGGTTAGACAGTTACAGAGGAAGTGTCCGATAATTTCCAATTACTCCTCGTCGCAACATATTCTGCAACAGACCGGCTGGGGTCTGTTCCAGATCCTTCTCAAGGATCTAATTTCGCAATGTCTTGTATCTAAGACCAGCAGTAAACGTGTTCTATTACTATCTATACCCGTAAGCACCTAGATACAATTCCCCAACGCCTCTGAGCCATCTGCTGATGAGGCCGAAGAGGCGGCAGATTGAGGGGTCAAGACTAACTATCATCCAACCTAATCTAGTGAGAACATCCTTATTGAAAATTATACTCCTATGACTCGGAATAGACGAATTCGTCTGGCATAAAGGTCCCAAAAGGCTCTTTGCACTCACGAACAAGTCGTGATTTACATTATGCCGACGTAATGGCCTTTAGAGCAGCCTGACTGTGAACGAAGATTATATGAGGCTAGTAGCCACGGTCTCAATAGCCATCAAAATAATAAAAATCTCCTCCTCAAACACGCTACAGTTGTCGTTTAACCTAAAGTGAAGTTGAAGACCGAGATCCTTACAGGGAACTCCATCACCTGTGCCTCCATCTAACTTCGACCCATCTGTGAGGATGGGTATACCTTTCTGCCCTTGTAGTACATCACCTATTCGGTATGAGTATCCTCAAATCATTCGCATAGCCACAGGCGTAATATAGTATGTGGCTTTTCCAAAAAGTCACTACCTCCCCTTAGAAAAGACGGCATTTTAAATTCTTGAGGATTCTATCGGGCGTTGGTTCCAGATCCTAATTTCCTCAAAAGTATGGCACCGTGCGCTACACTCGGCTTGACATCCAAATCAAAAGGAGATTGAGAGAACAGCCTGAGGGGAACTCGTCCTCAATCCGGTAATACTCTAGGTAGAATCCGCTAAGCGTTATCCAAGATTTTCCGTTGGAAAGTTTTAGCTAAGGCACTCCACCTAACAACACAACCATAGCTGAATTATCTTATTTATAATAGAAATTACCTCTTTTAGGGGTATTTAATTCGCTGAATTTATTTTTAGACAAATTCAGCTAGCTGAATAAGGCTGTTTCAAGGTATTTCATATTTGAAGGGATTAGAAAGCCAGCTAGATTAAAATGTTATTGCTGAATAGTGTATATTCTCAATAGAAATTAACTTAAGATGGCTATTTAAGTGAAATTAATTGGCTGAATTTAGTTTTCAACACATGCAGCTGGTTGAATAAACAATTTAATTGTATTTTATTTGCAAAATAAATTGAATTCTTCAATTTTTTGTGGTTTGTACAACACACTGTTCTTCACTTATTTATAATTTTATTTTACATGAGAATGGTATTTTTAACAGGAATTATTTAAAATTAAGTGGAAATGGTATGCCGTGCTTTCCCCACTTTTTTTAAGAATTTTAATTTAAATAATTGCTTGCCATAAACCATTGTTTACATTTGGCTGTTGTTATTGTTGTTTTATTGGAAAAAAAAATGTTTCCAAAAAATCCTCAACATATGAATGCAAGCAGCAGACAAAACCAAAAATACCGCAAATTTTGTTTATTTATTCTCATGTACTTTGGCTTCTGTTTTGCCCTACCCTTCTTGTAAATGAAATTTGTTTTATTTTTAAGAACCAAATTGTAACCACCTATAGAAAGAAATTTTGAAAGAGTTTGTTTTATCCATCACTCCACTCTTTAAAGGCTGTTGGAAGGGGAGTTTATTCAGTGCACTCGATAAGGAAAAAGATGCAGTAGCAGCTGCAGCAGTAACATTGGGAGTTTAATGATGATTGTCATCCTAGGCCTAGGAAAGGAACACAGATGAAAAATACAAATGAAATGTTTACTTTTGAAAAACTCATAAAGCATGTGACTGCATTGGGGACAGAGGACACAGTCCCTTGTTAAATACAACCCTCGTGGCTATGACAACAACATTCATTATAATAGACATTCTTACATGGATTTTATTTTATTCCGAACACATTAAAATTGTTTAACAAATTTATTACTTCGTTTCCTTGCTTTTTCTTCACCCCTCATCCCCCTTTTCACACTGGTTTAATTTGCAGCACCAGCCGCAGCATCATCATCATTAGCAGTAGCAGCAGCAACAGCATAGTGTGCTGCCTTGTTCCTTCTTTGTCCCCCTTTTTAATTTTTTCTGTTTTCATTGCAATTTCTGCATGATTGCAATTATTTCACACATTTTATAGCTTTTCAGTTTAGTTGAGTTAATTTTAGTTGCGACAACTATTTTTTATTTCAACGCTAAAATGTCTATTTATCACTATAAGCTCTACTATAAATATGGTGGAGTATTTATGCACCGCGTGCGTGCCTACAACGTATGCATACACAACACCCCATTTGGCATTTTTTTTCTCTTTTTTCCGAATTTATCGGAGAAAAACATGCATGTGATCAATAACCATTCATTCATTCATTCGCATACACATTTGTTGCAGGTTTATTAAGTAAAAACCATAAAATCATGCAACATTTTGTGGCTCATAAATGCTACTGCACACTTTTTATGATAGATTTTCCATTAAATAAATTAAAAAATTTGATTGCAAAAAAACTAAAAAACAAATAAAAACCAAAATACATTTAAATTAGAAAAGAAATTCGTATCAAAATAAAAAAAACAAAATGAATATTTTATTTGGATAAACGAAAAAATGTTTAAATTAGAAAAGAAATATCAAAATTTATAAAGTACCAACTAGAGGTGTGCACAAGTCATTCTGCTAGCTTACCCTTCACCGAATGCAATACTGTAGTGTACTCCTCTCTGTTGCTCTTGATTTTACAAGTGCACAATAGCCACTCGTTTGTCTGTGAAGTAATGGAACTATACTTTGTGTTGTAAGAGCATATTTAACTACTGAAGCGACATTTTTCGTATTGCCAGATGAATATCAGTAGTGTAAAAAAGGTTTTTTCCAGAAAAAAAGTTTAAAAAAGTTTCTGGCAATGCTGGCGTCGACGAAGATGTTCGTTTGCCGAGAGCAAAAAAAGAAATGCATGTTCTGACCAGTGTTGCCATTTTAGAAATGCAGAAAAGCGTCAAGCTTAAAGCAAAAAAGGGTAAAAAGAGTAAAATAGTTCAGAAAAATAGGGTAAAAAGCGTCACAAGAAACAAAAAGAAAAAACCTTAAAGGGGAAAAATACGCAAACAACATATTAAATACAAAAAAAATAAAAATAATAAAATAATAAAAGTTAAAATAAAATAACTAAAAAATAAAAATATTTCATTATAATTCAAAAAATAACGAAAACAGACTTTGAATAAAATAACATAAAAAATTAAGAATTTTACAAAAACTTTAAATAAAGCTTAATTTTTTAAAGTAAAAAAAAAAAAAACAAAACAAATATGAAAATAACGTTTTATAGTAAAAAATAATTCATCTTTAAATATATCGACCTCATAATTTTCTTCCTCGGGCCATAAAACTGTTTTGATAAAATATTGAGATCGTTTATATATTTGATTTGAATTTATTTTTAGAAAAACACTAGATGGCAATTTGTAATTGTAACAACAAACATTTTCTTTTTTAAAACCGTATTTAATGTACAACAAAGAATTAGCCGAGTTTAAGGAAAGTCGATTTCTTATCATTGGTTTAAAAAAATTCATTAAGCTAAATGTTCTCTCGGATCAGCATTCGAGTAAGGTAACGATAGTATATGAATTACAAAGTCTGCTAATTCTTGGAAGGGATTCTCCCCTAAAGAGTTTTAAATTCAATATCAGAGAAACTTTCGAAACAATCAGAACAGGTAGGTCAATACTGGCAAAGGATGTGTGAGCTGCAATATGCCTTGGGCTTTTTGAATATCACTAGGCTCATTTGTTTGAAAACTTATTTTTGGTTGCAAAGTTCCACTATGAAATGGTTTTATTCCCTTCTCATGTTTTCTTGTTTTGCTGTGCGCAATAAGTCACTATGCCTTGCATTTATTTCACATTGGCAACATGCACAAAGTGCCTTAGTAGAATACTTTGCCGGTCTCAGCCACTGTTTAAACATTGAATGGCTATGCCATTTTTTTTTTTTAATTACACGATCTATCTAATACTAAACTGTATTGAAGCATAATAAATCTAAAAACAAAAGTACGAAATACTTACTATTTTTACATTTACTCTCCAGGTAATAGAAAATTTAATTTTTTTACTTATTGCCAGCGTTTTCAGAAAAAAAAATCAAACAAAAATACAACACCTTTGGATGCAGCATTAACAAATATTGCAATGACAAACAAAATATTTAAATTTCAAACAGGATTAAACCACAAAAAACATAATCACATAGTTGTATAAAAAAGCATCAAAAGCGCCACAAAAAACGAAAAAAGCGTCAAAAATACCCTTTTTGCAAAAAAGCGTATTTCGAAAAAATGAAAGGGTAATGAGACCAAAAAAGCCTCAA
This sequence comes from Sarcophaga peregrina, assembly GCA_014635995.1. Lineage (NCBI taxonomy): Eukaryota > Metazoa > Arthropoda > Insecta > Diptera > Sarcophagidae > Sarcophaga > Sarcophaga peregrina. The sequence continues at coordinate 48,779,931 of CM025793.1, forward strand.
AAAATACCCGAAAAGGGTCAAAATGGCAACGCTGGTTGTGACTCTACGAAGAGTTCATTATTTTTGTTGCACTCTTCACCCTACTCTCTTTTATACTTTTGTACAATGGTTTACGAGTGCAGTTGGTTTTTTTCTACTCGATCTTTGCTTCACACTTATTTATATTTGTAGCTACAATCAATATTTGGTCTCGTGAAAAATGCAACAGTATATACACAACGTTTTTAAAACAAGTAGTTTTGGAAATTGCTTTTTTTTTGGAAAAAATGTGCTACAAAAAAAAGTAGTTTTATTTTAATAAACTTTTTCTTCAGAAGAAAATCCATTTTCTGTTGCGCACACTCACATTATAATCTCTTGTCAACTGAACTGATTTTTAACAGAACTTATAAAGTGCCTTATATTTTACACTCTCATTAACAGTCGTACTGCTAACATTTTCCTCCTATTTCTATTTTTTTTGGAATCTCTTTCCCCTTTTAGAAGCTTAAGACTTCTACAAAGCATCTCCATCTCAAAGATTACACGGTTTCTCACGGTGGTTTTTGACCGATCATGTCTTGAGGATTCCACTCTAATAAAATCCTTATTATCAAGGCAAGGATTTTAATGCAAATGCATGTTTGTAGTCGGTAAAACAAAATCACTTTTGACAATATATCTTTTCGAAACGAAGTATTTGCAACAAAATGGCATCGATTTGTTGTTGCATATTTTTGCATATTTTATAATAAATGCATATTTTGCATATTTTTCTTATAAGTGCATATATTTAGCATATTTTACTATTTTATTGTATATTTAATTTTCTTTTGGAAATATATTTTCATTCAAATAATATTTTTATTTGTTCGTTAAACTGCGTACATAAAATAAATTGTGTTCTTTATTTAAGGTACTCAATAGGAAAAATGTGCCTGTTCGTTAAAAGCGATTTTCGTAGAATCGAATGGTCGTTAAATCGGACTGTTGTATAAATATCTTTATATACATACAGTGACGAGCAGAAGAGAGTGCATGTTCACAATACTGAGTTTCGTCATCCACAAAAACAAAACCATACAAGCAAATACAAAAAAAAAATTAATTTTAATTCTTCATTTTATTCTTAACAAATTGCGGTAAAAAACAATAATTAATGAAATGAATTCAATGAGTTTGAATGTAAAAACGAAAATAACTCACATAAACGCAATTTTGCACGTTTCAAGAAACTAACCCAATTTCAATATTTTGTCCATAGATCCTTATTAGAAATAGCTTGATTTACACGGTTTGAGATGCTTTCTACCAAATGAGCAATAACATCTTTCGGAATTCGATTCCATTTCGCATTTATACGATCCCAAAGTTTGTCCATGTTTGTTGGGTCTGTTTCGTACTGCCCGAGCCAGATTTTCACGATTGGCCAAAGATTTTCAATAGGATTGAGGTCGAGACTTTGCGCTGGCTATTCCATCAATTGAAAAATTTTTTTCCCACTCCATATCTTTACAATTTTTGCTATGTGCTTCGGATCACCATCCTGTTGAAAAATAATTTCTTATTCGGGATAAGCACATTTGTCGGTAAAATTCGGAAGATGGGTTTGCAGAACCTTCAGATAGTCTTTTTTCGCATGATACCATCTACCAAATATTCCATGCTGTAATTAGCTCGATACCACACTGATTTTGATTTTCTTCGAAAAGCAGTTCAAAATAAAAGAAAACTTTGTGGTCAGCAATTCCATTCCAATAATTCCATTTGAGCAATAATTGCTATGTCGATTTATTCATTCTTCTAAATATCAATCAGCCAAAACTTTGCATGGAAACAAGACTTACAGTGAAAATAAAATTCAAAGGCAAAACAACGTTTGCCCCGGTTTGCTAGTTTATTATGTACCCATGACATATGTAAATGAATTATCTAATTTTTCCTTTAAAAAATACATTTACAATCTTATATGTTCCTTATAAATATGAAACTGTGACCTGAATTTTAATTTTTTATTTGTTTAATAAATATATTTTTTTTTAATAATAATTTTTTTATTGCATATTTTTAACATTTTTAGTGCATATTTTCTCTCTTATAGTGCATATTATATGCGCATATTTTTAATTTTTAGTGCATGAAATTCCTTGCCCTGCTTATTATACTATCAGGACTCGTTGAAAAAGTATTTTTGTAATTTGACTGCATCTTCTCTCAGTACGATCGATTCGTTTATATGTTGCTGTCCGCATCTCTAACTGTCAACCATAAATTTGTAGTAGCGCGCGCAGACAACTTTTTTTCAGGTAGTATAACAAAATAAAAATTAATCATTAACGTTAGATGGCAACACTTGCTTATGCCTTGTTTTATATAATCATGTTCACGTCGTTTGAAAAAGCAATTCTTGAGCTGTCAATACATTGTCAGTGTCGACATTGTTCGATTCGGTTATGCATATCACAATTTCTTTTTACGATCGGCAATCTTTCAATCTTTTGTTGAGAGCCATTTGTTTGCGAAGGAAACTGCACGAATGGGTCATCGTTTGCTTGTGGAATAAATAAAGAAACTTAGTCTGTCAAGTGATTTGCACATTTCAAAAATAATGATTTGGAAATGAAAGACAAATAGTGTCCGGAACAGTCAACATTATTGGTCTAGTGTTGTGCACATCCTAATTTCTCGAATGAAAATGTTTGAAACTACCGAAAAAAACAATATACTAAGGAAGTAGTGTTGAGTCACTTTTTAGCTAAGGAAACTGCTCGTGTGAAGTCGTCGTTTAAAACCCGCATTAAAAGTGTTTTGCAACTTTTATGGTGATTTCGATATTTAAGATAAACGACGTGTCCGAGAAGGCTGAAAAAAAGATAGACGAGGATGAATTAAAAACTACTCGATCAAAGTTCGTGTAAGTCACAAGAAGTGCTTGCACAAGCTTAAGACATGATTCAAGCAGCAGATTCTGATCGTTAATAGCATCGGGATTTATTCAATCCAAGCGACATTGAAAGGCGATTTTTTTTTATAATACCAGCACTCTGGGGATGACCGCTACTCATGTAGTGCATTGTGCAGGTTTTTAGGAAAGGTTGGAAAGAGGGCAGAATGTCTGAAATAGCTTTTACAGAAAAGTAAATTTTTCTTGAAATAATTATTAAAAAATGGACTTGTTACATAGCTCCAAGCGCAAGGAATCATTTTCACCGATACTGCCTCAAGACGGTATAGATCGCAACCACAAAATTCTTCTGAAAGACAAAAAGACGAATAGTGTGCCGTGTAAGAGTTCACTGGCACTTTGACAGTGCTTAAAAACCCATGTTTTAAAAATTTATTATTAATTCCAATATCTAATCGAGTTACACATACTTTTTAGCTTACCCAATGATTTTGTTTTTAGTTTTTTTTTCCTTAATTTATGTTCACTTATTTGCTGAAAACATTAATTTTTTGTTTGCATTTGAGGAAAAGTGTTAGAGAGCTGCAACGAATGCTTGTCCAGGCACACACAGGGTGGTTGATATGTATTGCAACCAACTTCAGGTTGTTATCGTTTGTAAACCGCTCGTCTGATAGCTGACAGATTTATTCCAGTGACAGTTCATTTTATTATTTACATGCTTACAAAAGCATTTTGATCTATTGCATTCAGAAAAAAAAGTTATTCGTGATGTAATCCAACCCTGATAGTGTGATTGTTTTATATTTGGCTGGAAAACCACAGGTGGCTATCGTAAGAGCCCTCCAGCATTCCAACAGGCCTCTACACCACCCTACTCAGCACGCGTCAACAAAAAATGGCTTAAAAAGCAATTGCGCTCCATTTCTACCGCACAATGGCCACCAAAGTCTCCGGTTCTCAATCCGTTGCACTTTTGCGCTTGGGGCATTTTGGGGAGTAAGGTCTTACTAAAAGATACCAAAGTGTCGATCATCTCAAGACGGCGCTTCACTGGAAATGGGCTAAAATACCGCAGAGCCATTTTCGTGCAGCTTGTAATGGTTTTATCGGTCGTTTGAAGGCCATGAATAAATCTAAACAGATTCTAAAATTTGACGTTATTTTCAACATTTTTGCTTTTGAACAAAAAAAATTTTTTAATTTTTTAAATATAGCGCTGTGATTTGTTGCTTTATATATCAGTCACCCTGTAGTAATGTCTGCGCTACCAGAAGCAGTACACAGAAGATGATTTCTTCAGTTCAGATGTAAGAATTGAAGAACGTGGAAAACCATCAAAAAAGTTTGAAACCACCGAACTGTGCAAATAAAATTGACTGAAGATGACACTTTGAGTCGTAAATGTTATGTATTGCACAACAAACAACTTCTGACCGCTTAAAAGCTACGGGAAAAATCCGAAAGTCTGCAAAACTAGTGCCACATGAATTGAATGACAATCACATGGAAAACTGAATAATTACTTTGTGAGATTTTGCTTCAAAGACCCAGTAGAAAATCAATACTGCATCGGATTGTTATAGGCAATAAAAAATGGATTTATTTTCAGAACCCTAATTGGAAAAAATCGGAAGTTTATATGGCATAACCATTAACTTCTACTCGGAAACCAGAAAGATTCAATAGGAAGCTGTGTTTCACTTGGTGAAGCTGTTAAAACAGATCCCTACCCGACAGTAAATGATCAATTTGCATCATGGAGTTTTCGAAAAATTACTGGAATGGGCCACAAATAACGCACACATATGACAATCGATCTGGACACAAAGCATGACCGGTTGAAAATAAAATCAAAGTATTAGGCTGGGAGGTGCTTGCTATCGCATCCGCCGTATTCACCAGATTTTTGATTGTTGGGACGCACATTGGCTGAACATCACCTAGATTCCTACTAGGAAGTCAATTATTGAGCGAATAATTGATTTGCTTCAAACGACGAAAATCAAGAAATTACCTGAAAGAATCCGAAGCAGGCTTACGTACCGTGGGCACAACATACAGTCATCCTTTAACCCTTTTCCTTACAGAACATCCCAACACCTGTGCCTACAACTAACTTCGATCCATCTGTGAAGGTGGATATACATAACTCTCTGCCCCTGTAGTACCCCATTCCATAGTGCCCTATCCGGTATGAGTATCCTCAAACCAGCCAGGAACATAGTCACAATTGAGTCGGCGGCTTTTCCAAAAAAGTCCCTACCTCCCTGAGGAAAAGACGACATTCTAAATTCTTGAGGGTCCTATCGGGAGCTGTTCACAGCAGCCCAATTTCCTCAGACGTATGGCATTGCTTGTTGCATTCTGCTTGACATACAAGTCAAGCGGTAGCAGGTAGAGTAGCCTAAGGACAACTCTGCATCACTCTACTGGTACTCAAGGAGGCAATCCAGTGAACTTTATCCAAGATTTTCAACACAACCTTTGCTAAGAGAAATTACCTCTTTTAGGGGCATTTAATTGACTGAATTTATTTTTTGACTAATTCAGCTAGCTGAATAAGGCTGTTTCAAGATATTTCAGAAGATATTAGTTGAAGGCCTTAGAAAATCAGCTAAATTAAAAAGTTATTGCTGAATAGGGTATATACTCAATTCAGCTAGCTGAATAAATTACCTGAAAGATGGAAAAAAAGTGTGTATAGGGAATTTGAATTTGTTCAAAAAAAGGGCTCATTTCATACTGATACTTCTGTTATTTGATTGATTTGAATTGGCAAATCTTTTCGGTAGTAAAAGATGACACGAAAGTCATGGTGTAGAGGTAGAGTATGCTATTGTAACTTCACAAGTTAAATCACAACAAAACTCACTTTCTAAATTTCTTTGGCGTTTGCTTTCCATGGAAGATATGATGTTTAAAAGAAATTTCTTAATTTTTTAATTAGAATTTTGTCATGGTGGCCGCCGTGGCCTCCCATTTATTTGATTTTCTTTAGTTTGAGAAATTATTTTTTTTGTTTTCTATTAATTTGTTTTTGGATAATGAGGCATCACTAATAAAATTCGAAAGGAAAAGAAAAATTAAACAACTTAAGAGTGATTTCTTCTATTGGTGGCCGAGAGATAGAGAGAGGTTTACGGTCATAAAAAAAGTTTTCAATATTTCACGGTTTTAATTTATTTTTATAGTTTAATAAGGTTTTTTTTGTTTTGGCTGTTTTAATAAATAAATAAAAAGAAAACAAAAACATATTGGCCGTTACTAAAAAGTAATTAAAAAAAAATAGGTTTTTGATGTCAATAAACCCCATTTTGTTTTTGTTTTTCTTCTTTTGTTTCAACTTTCCAAGTAAATTTCACAATCTTTACGTCTGTGGTTTGCTTGGCGCAGTGTAAATGAGGAACTTTTGTCCACTTCCCCCCTCACCGTACTCTTTTGTTTCTCTCTCCTTAACATACCATAAAATATATTTAATGTTTAATGTCATAAATATTAATACTATGTCAAAATCTCCCTGTGTTTATAATTTTAATGATTTACCGGCATTTAATGTTTAAATTTTCTTTCGTACTTTTTTCTTTTGTCTTTTTTTTTTTTTTGTTCCTCCTTAATTACTCATAAGGTACTTTTTCTGTTCTTTTTTTATATAGAAGTTGTTGTGGTTAAAAATGTAAAAATAAAACAAAAATTTTTCTTTATTTCTATACACTCACACACACGTATTTCCCCCCTCCCTTTTAATTGGCCATAAATTTGGAATTTTTATTGCCAAAAAGTACCTCGTATAAGAAAAGTTAATTGAAAGAAATAATTTTTCTTTTATAATGTTTTTGGTGTTGTTGTTCTAGCTATAAAAAAGAAAATTAATTAGGGAAAGTATGTATGCCTTAGAACATCAAATACCAAAAAGTACTTTAGGCCCTAGAAACCTAGTTTTTTTTTGTTTTGTTTTTCATTACAAGACCAAAATTGTTGTGGTTTTTAAAAAAGTATCTTGGAAAAGAATATTAACATACTAATTAGTAAAGTTCCAGTTTTCTAAAGAAATTACGAAATGGTACTTAGGAAAACCTATTTAACTTAAATAATTATGTAATCTGTAAGTCTTCCTTTTTTTTTTTGTTCTTGTACCATAATTTTTTTTTGTAAAATTAAAAAAAAAAGTACTATAACCTATGTACCACAAATGGTTCAGAGTGCAATACAGGTCTGCACCAGACATATAAAATTGCACACTCTATTGCATTTTTCTTTTTAAAAAGGTACTTGTTTTAAAAAACTTTATTTTCTTTAGAAAGAACAACTCCAAATAAAATATTTGTGGGTACTATTTTAGCTTCTGGTACTTTTTATAACGTTGGTACATATAAAATTGCACACTCTATTGCATTTTTCGCAAGACCGAATATTGATTGTAGCTCCAAATATAAATGAGTGTGAAGTAAAGATAGAGTAGAAAAAAACCAACTGCACTCGTAAACCATTGTACAAAAGTATAAAAGAGAGTAGGGTGAAGAGTACAACAAAAATAATGTACTCTTCATAGAGTCACAACATACATTTCTTTTTTTGCTCTCGGCAATCGAACATCTTCGTCGACGCCAGCATTGCCAGTAACTTTTTAAACTTTTTATTTCTGGCGAAAAACCTATTTTACACTACTGGAATTCATATGGCAATACTGAAAATGTCGCTTCAGTAGTAAAATATGCTCTTACAACACAAAGCATAGTTCCGTTACTTCACAGGCAAACAAGTGCTGTTGTATACATTGAATAAATGAGAAATACACATCTCAGTGCACTCGTAAAATTAAGGGGAACAGAAAAGAGTACCCTACAGTATTGCATTCGGTGCAGGGTAAGCTATCAGAATGTCTTGTGCATGTCTTGTAAAAACAAAATCATATAAAGTCAGTTTTAAGCAGCAATAATACAGCATCATCTATACCCTATATGTGGTGTAAATATTAGAGAGTCAAAAGATCTTAACGTTATGAGCATGAAAATTCAGTGTGATGTTTACCACAACTGATCAATTTTTCTATGCCCCGGTTTCTTAAGAAGCTGGAATAAATACTTGAATTCATCTGGTCTACTTACCATCGGGAATGGAATACAACCCTCATGTATGGACTTAACCCCTAACGTCGATTGTAAGGTTTCTCCCTCGTTTACAGGAGAGGCCGCAGTTCAACACTATTGATTTATTGGAGCACCGTTTATTGGAGCATGTGGCTTGCCGCTACTACGACGGATATTGCTTTCATACGTATTTTGACCCTTCAAAAGGTCCTGAAAAAAAAAAATTCTATATCACATGACTTCGATAATAGCTTCTCAGATGAGGAAAACCCTACTTCCCGTGATAAAAAAAAATTATTTGATAGCATCGAAGAATGTAAAAGCTCTATAAAACGAAGTAATAGGGTAACTGATTTAGATACTCAACTGTCCAAAGGAATAGATTTATTTACATCAGGAGGTGGTAGAGCTGAATATTTATAAGCTGCATACAACTATCTTAGAACTATTTACCACCAAATGTTGAACTGTTTTTCAACGGCAGGATATGTTGACAACAAAGCCTATCAGATCACATGTTAGATGCTTTAATCTTTTTGTTGGAATCCAAATAATTTTCTTAAATCTAATGCAATTGCATACGTATGTATGAATAATTTATATTTTTGTTAATTTACGCTCTTTTTGGGATTTTTGGATCCCGAAATATCCCGGGATTTCGAGATCGGGATTTACAAAATCCCGAATCGCGGGATTTTTAAAAATCGATCCCGTTTGGCATACCTAATTCCTACGTAACACTTGTCTTTCTCGGTCATCCGTATGTGGTCGATTGGCCAGAGTATTGCACACTGTATTACAAAGTTCGTTTGTGAGACGGACTATTCATATGCGGAACTCCCTTCCTATTGCTTATGGCATAAAAAATAGTGAAATATTCAATATTCTTACTTCCCATAACATGAAAAAAAATATAAAGATACTTAATTTACTTTATTCTTCCGATGGTAATATTAAAAGCTATAGTCCAATTTTTAAAATTGTCTACAACGGCAATCGATAATTTATGATTAACCAAAAATTTTTTTTATATAAAACTTGCACTCAGGGGATGGCCGCTACTGATGCAGTGCATTGTGCAGGGTTTTAGGAAAGGTGGCAAGAGGAAGAGGAGGAGACTGTCTCCCACCTACTGGGTAAATACCCGGCTCTTTGCCACAGCAGAAAATAGTACTTGAGTACTAGCTACATGGATGATCTGGAGGAACTGTCGAGGATTGACATTACGAACCTGAATAGCGTCATTAGCACCAACGAATAGTTTCGAGACTAGGGGATAGTGAATAACTGTGGTAGCACAATGGGCCCAATGCGTCCTAATTAAGTCCATCTAAGAATTTTTCTTGGATGGACGGTCACCTCTACCACCTACCTACCTAGTTACTATTGTACGATGCCTTGCTCCATCGATTATCGTTACAATTTTCAATGAATGCTGTTTGCCCCTTAAGGACCGAAAGAATTGTCTACTTCTGCGACAACAGGCGTATTTTAGCTGTCTTTGTTGGGATTTGCTTGTAAATTTGTTAGATTTTTTAAATCACATAAGTAAACAAAAAAAAAAATATCGTTTGTAACACATACAATATGTGGCATGTTTTAGTTCTTTTCATTGCAGCAAGTTGCATAAATGCTGCTGTGTTGTGTTTGTGTCATTTACCACAGATTTTAAACGATATGACGACAGTGGTGCCATTTATTATAAATTCGATTTAAATTTTATGATTCCCTCTTCTTCCCGTTATTCGATTCATTCGTTCATGCATTCGATTCATTCGTTTTAGTCATTCATGCATGCAAATAATAGGCCAGCCATGCAACGGCAGTAGCAGTAGCAAGTCTGTAATGCAAAAGACATTTTTATCTGAATTTTCTTTTATCTTTTTTCCTCTTTTTCTATATTTTTTTTTCTATATCAAATATGAATTTTATATTTTTATTGCATTGATAAACTAACAAATAAGAAGATGTGGAAGACAAGAGTGAAGCATATGGAATTGTTGCTGTGTTGCATTGTCCCAGATTTGGTTCCATATTTTCCATTTCATTTTTATTTGATAGTGTGGTCTGCTGTGCTCTGATGCTGCTGCTACTAAATATTTAAATGCATACGTTTTTTATTTTTTATTTCTTTATTGGCATAAAATATTTATTTTAATGTGGTTTTTGTGCACAGTTTTTTTCCTTCTTTGAAAATTTATTTAAAAGCTTTACTATTCTGTACTGACAAGGCTTTTTAAACGTTGACAATAAAGAAAAATCACTCACAAATAATTGCAAAATACAATTTCAGTTAAGTTTTCAGTTTAAAGATAAAAAGTTATCGATTTATTTAATCGATTTTCATATAAATATCTACTTAAAACTTCTTAAATGGGTCTGTAACTTCTTGTGCCACAGAAAACAATTACTTATGCGATGAAAACACCTCTGCTCTAAAGGTTAATTTGCTTACATGCTGTCTATATCCTTTAAAATAGACTTTTAACACCATGAACACCCCCAATGCAGTATGTTCAGTATGGACGCCAATAGGTCATCTGTCATTGACAGCATCTAATGGGTGGGCCATTTCAAAGTTTAAATTTAAAACCAAAAAGGTTTGAAGTATCATGATATTTATTCTACTGTCGTGATGTACAATTGTTCCAGTTAGAAACGGAATATTATTTGACTCATATGGCTGCCACAGCTTGACCCCACAGTACCATAATTGGATCGGATCTATTTTTCGACAGCATAAGGTCGTACCTCAGCAATGGCATCACAAATATTGGCCTTCAAATGCTCAATTGCCTCTGGTTTGCCGATTGACATTACCATTTCGGCTATCAAACGATTGTGGCATAAGATCTATGGCAAGTTGCACCATCTGTTGAAATCAAACATTGTTCGCATCCTATCATGAAAAAATCGGTTATCACGGTGCGATAGATGCCTCCATTGATCATAATGGTTACTCCATCCTCATTTTCATAGAAATATGGGTCAATAATACCTCCATTCCACAAGCCACATGAGTGGATTTTCTGAGCCCTAAATACGGCAATTTTTTGCTTATTTATTAACGTACACCCACCAAGAAAAAAAATAGCTTCATTCGAAAAGATAACATAAGATTTTTTGCAAAATAGGCATCAGCGTGTAGTTCTCGTTGGCACATTTAACAAAGCGGTCAGAAATCTTGATTTGAATTGAATTATTTTTAAGCGACTTATCAAGATTTTTTTTGCTTAATGCGCCGTAAACTGGTGTGTAAAATCTTCAATTCTCGAGAACGATGACGAGTTGATGTTAATGGATTTTCACGCATACCCTCAGCCACAGCTTCGATAATTTCGGTTGTACGTACTGTACGATGGGAGCGTGTTTTGATGCGTCAACAACGAAACCAGTTTAACGAACTTGAGTATGTCTTTGTCTGCTACAAAATTTTGTACATTTTCCTGTTGTTTCCGACCAATTGGGTTTGTTTTGAAACTAAATGCCCATTAAATTCCAACGTTGCTCAAGCGTTAATCGATTGATTGCATTCTGTGGAGATAATATATAGAATTTTGTGAATAGAATAGAATGACATCAGTGTTGCCAGATTGGAAATAACCGTTGGAGCTCAAATTTAAACCGATAGATGGCCCACCTGATTACCAGACTATTCTGAATGGAATTCACAATATAAATAGGTTTTTAACATCATAAACGCCCTGATTGGAGTGTCCATTAAAGATTCCAACACCCATTCTGCTATGGACGGCATCTGATATTACATTATCAGTCCAAAGTTTCAGGTTCTAAATGGGGAACACAATATAAAAAATTTGTTTGGAAATCTGATGTAGTGCCACTTCTGGCAAATTTAATCTCTTTGTAGATATCCGGAATACCGCAATGTCCTGGAACTTATACGATGTGATACTCATAAGCTCGTGGAAAAATCCGTAGGATTGGAAAACCTTTATAAAAGGCATTACTTTAGAATTCAGTCCGACTAGTAATATTTTTCCGTGAGTATTGTCGTTTTCAATAGTCATACTGTATTCTATATGTAGACTTACGCGCTCGCGATGTGTACTTACGCATCGCATTTCATGGTATATGAAATGCAGTCCTTCAACTTCGTCAGGAGGTTAGTAGGCGATGTTGAATAGATTTTGGTTGAAAAATAATCATATTTAAGCAGTCATTTATGTTTATTTCGAAAATTATAAACCGGTAAATAGGCCTCCTATCATGATTAAAATAACAGCAGTATGTACTAAAAAGAATGTAAATAGGCTTCTTAAGAATTTTTTTCCTTTCAAATCTACTTAATTTCCTTTCTTATAATTTGTATTCTTATGAAAATTAAAATTTATTCACCTGTTTTCTTTTTTGTTTTTCTCATTACAGGTGAGTTTTCTAATACCCAACGGTATCTTCATGCACTCATACGCTGTAGTCTGCAGTTGTATAATCAAATTTTATTTGGGTCCCTACTTACCATCTGCTTTACATTTGTTTCTAAAAAATTTACCTGCCATCAGGCAGCCAGCCACCTGCTGTTGGTATCCTGTGTGTGTATGTGTATGGATTAAAACGATGTGTGTAAGTTTGAAAAACAAAAAAAAAAAAAAATCATTTAAAAAAATTATTCGATACCCGGAAAACAAAATCATTGTTTATGACTCAATTTCCATAAAAGAAGCAAATGAAAATGGAATTCTACTGTAAAATTGTTGCCAAGTTGCCATAGTAAACATCATCTCTCCAACGGCAGTCACATGAAATTTAAATTTCAAATTTAAATTTTTAAACGACAACGTCCTTAGAGTCATGCGTTATTTCTTTGATAAACGCATAGGGATTGGGGTTGGGGGTTACGTGTGTTTTGCATTTTTCATTATTAAAAATCCTTTGGGCAAAGGGCGACACAATTTACAGAAATTTTTCTAAAACCCAATGGCAGCAAAGAAGGCCGAAGGAAGCCAGTTTATTGCTGAATATGATTTTTTTTAAAACCAGTTTGGCTTTGCCAAAATTTAATAGCTTTTAACTTAATCTTTAAATGGACTCCTTTGTCACAACAAAGTCTGCTACCACTTGGTCATAAAATTAAAGTTGAAAGATTTTTTGTTTAATAAACAAAAAAATTATTTTTCTTATTGGCTTTTAAGAAAGAAAGTATATAAGCATGGCTTGAGGTCAGCCTAAGTCATTTGTAACTGTTTAAAGCCTCTTTGTCAATTTATTTCATTTTATATGCCTTCAAGTAATTTTTTTCTTCAGCTGAATATCATTTAAATTATTGAAAAATATTTAAAATGTTTTGAAATTTCATATTCTAATATTAGAAGACATATTCAGCTAGCAAAATAGCCTACAGATGTAATAAAATCCTAAAAGATAATACTTTCTTTGCTATTAGAGGTGATATGTTTTATTCAGCTAGCTGAATAGTTTAATTGATATTTCTTATCAATGAAAAACATTGTTTTACTGAATTTATCAAAGAAATTAACAGCTGAATTTCGTTCAAATTATTAGGAAATGCAAGAAAAGGCTTAAATTTTCATATTCTATTGTCTAACATTCCATTCAGCTAGCTGAATAGAGAAAAAATGCAAAAAAAAATTATTTTCTCGCCGTTGAGGGTAGAATATACTTCCCTTCAGAGGCTGAATAGTTTAATTAATACAAAATACTTATTCTAATAATACAATATATTCTCTTAATCAATTTATAAAAGAAAGTGAACAGCTGAATATCGTTCAAATTATTGGAAAACGCTTAAAATGTCTATAATTTTCATATTTTAAGAGCTAAATTTATATTCAGCCAGCTGAATAGAAGAAATCGTTATTAAAACAAATAATATAATATCTCTTCGTCCTAGTGGTTGTACTTTTCCATTCAGCTAGCTGAATAGTTTATTTAATACAAAATACTTAATTAAATATTACTAAAACATTGATTTTATTCAGTTTGTAAATGAAATTAAGCAGCTGAATATCGTTCAAATCATTGAGAAATGCTTTTCGTATTTTATAAGCTAGCTGAATAGAAAAAATAATTTATAAGAACTCAACAAAATTGATTTTTGTTTAATTTAATCTAGGTTTTGTTTATTCGGCTAAAGGAAAATATTTTTATAAAACAAACTAAGGACTTGTATTCCTAAATCATATTCAGCTAATGGAAAAAGTATAGATCTGAAAATAAATTTTTTATGGAACCTAATAAACTAGATTAATTGCTTAAATTTTAATCAAAATTATTTGAAAACATTGTTTCCGTAGTTTCTAAAAAAAATTAAACAGCTGAATATCATTTGTGTTATTGGAAAATGATTAAAATAAATTTAGTTTTCATAAAAATCATTTCAATGTTGTACTGAGCTAGCTGAATTGTGTTAAAAGTTACGAAATTTTAGTAAAGTCTCGTATTTTTTAATCTTTAAGTACCAAATTTTATTCAGCTAGCTGAATAGCTAAAATTTACATAGTTTTTAACTTCTTTATATTTATAAAACCCAAACAATATTACTGTATCTTTTTTAATTTTGAATTGAGAGCGTTTTGTTAATTTTTAATTTCATAAATTATTCGTATAATTGGAACCAAATTTATTAATTCAGTTAGCTGAATTAAGGATCTCAACTGATTTTAAACTTGATTTATAGAATACTTGATAAAACTAAAATTAAATTTAAATTCAGCTAGCTGAATTCTGTTAAAAAGTGTGTTTTTTTTAAATTTGGTTTTCTTTATATTTTTAATCAACATTTTTTATTCAACTTTATAACTTCTTTCCATTTATAAAACAAAAACAATATTTAACCTTTGTAAGTTAGGGTGTCAATGAAATCTTCTTTAATTCAGCTAGCTAAATGCACACTTAATTTTAGCTTAATTAAGTATTCTATAAACTAAATTTTAAGTCATTCTCGATTCTTAATTCAGCTAGCTGAATTAATATATTTTATACTAATTATAGGAATAATTTAAGAAACTAAAATGTAGTTTGTATTCAGCTAGCTGAATAAGGGCTTTAACTAATTTTCTGCTTTGTGTGGAATAATGTGATTATTTCCGTGTTTTTTTTTTTTTTTTTTCGTTATACTTATGCCTGTAATAGCAAACTTTTGTTTTTGTTTATTATTTAAATGTTTTATACTATTTTTGTTTTTTTAATTTAAATTTATTTTTCTAAATTAATTCTATGAGAACATCTATCTGTCTAATAATAGAAAAAAGAAATAACACATGTTCTATTTTCTTTTACTAGTTATTTTATCTTTTTTTTATTTTTAATTTTGCTTTCATAAAAGAATTTTTCTTGTGTTAGAAAGCAACATTCATTTTTTTTCTTGCCATTCTTTGTTGCAAAGCACACATGATATAAATTTCATTATAAATGTCCATACGCACTTATACACATGCAACAATATGTACGTACATATATTCTAACATAAGAATGTTTCTATGAAAAGAGAAAAAATAGAGAAAATGATACATCGCATGTAGTATGTATTTCTGTTTATCTCTAGTTTTTATTTTTGTTACTGTAACACATCTGTAATACTTCTGGGTGTTCACACATACAAGAAACAGATGTCTTTCATAGAGAAAAAAGAGAGTAAGAGAACAAAAAAAAAACCGAATACAAAGAAAATTATGTCATTGTACAATACACATATAAAATATTCATTTATATGCATGTGTGTACATAGACAATTTCATAAACATTCACATACGCACTCATACACATTTATTTGTACATACAAATCTTCTCTTTGCAAAAAAATAAAATTCTCTCGAATATCACATCTCATAACAAACGTAACCGTACACATTTGTTTTTATTATTATTTGGTCTTTGTTTTTGTTTTTGTTTTTTCTATGTAAGCTATATTGTTGAATAACTTTTGAGTGGGTTTTTCACTTGTCAAGTATTTGTAACTGTAAGAGAGAATATATGTACCTGTGCATGTGTTTTTTGTGTGTAAACAATTACTCAAAGTAAGTATAAAACTAGCAAAAATCAATTGCATGTTATTATATGCCATACGAAGAGTAAATAAAAAGTCCTTTTGTGCATTGGGAAATTACGGAGATATGATGGTTATTTACTCTTCTTTAGTCTTTAGATAAATTACAACTGAAAAGTTCATAATTTCACATCAAATTATAACTCCAGTAGCATTAAAAGTAATCAACTCTGATTAGTTTTGTAAAAGACAAACAAAGGGAACAGAAAAGTTAAAAACTTTCTAATTTTTATTATTTAATATTCAATTACAGGCTTATTGTGAAGTATACAGAGCTATATGCCAAAATATAGGGTCTGTCGTTAAGAGCTTACGATTTTTTAAATAGAAATAAAAGAAAGTTGTGTGTTGTTGTATAAAGTTTTTATTCGTTTAAAGATCTGTTGATGTAGATAACATCGTTTAAATGTCCACCATGGAAAGCATCCGAAATATCCAATTTTCCATGACAACCGCTTAAATCATACTGAATTTATTGATTATGGGTTGCGTATAGCAGCCACGGTGTCGTCTCTAGTTGCAACGTATCAAAAATCCGTAATTTATATTTTATCAGGCTGAATGAGGCTAACGGCATAAGTAATGTTAGCTTTGTGGGTTTCTGAAGCTTGTGGTTTATTTTCATATAGCTCTGACTTAAGAAAACGCCTCAGGAAAAGGTCTGACAGAGTTACATCCCACAATCTCGGTAGTCAGATCATGCGGCCATTAACGCCGTGCTACTCGAACTATATGGCGTTCGTCATCTAATTAAGGCCAAAGCAAATTGAGAATTATCGATCTATAGTGCTCACTGTGTACAGTGATGGCCTAGCTAACGTTGTGCACTAAAGAAACATTTACTGATCTTGGATCTCATGCAGATTGGTATCGTCCATAATTTTGTTCCTGCAGGAATCCATTCATCCAGAAAAATTAATACAGTATTCCCTCGATTTACGTTGTAGAATGTTCCTGAAAAAGGTGACATAAATCGAATTTCGAAGAACTCATACTATCAGATGCACTTTTCAAGTCATTTTATTTACTCTCAAAGTTTTTAGCAGAAATCTGCTGAGAAGAAACCGCCGAAGAAATACTTTTTTGTAATTTATTTTGATGTCTGACCTGGGGCTCGAACCCTGGCTTTACGTCTAATAAGCCAGCACACTACTTACTGTTTTGTTTATAAACAACAGAGGCGTCATAAATCGATTGATGACGCAAATCGAAGTTAAAGGGACTTTTGACGACGTTAATCGAAACAACGTAAATCGAGGGAATACTGTAATACTATTAAACGCATGTTGCCCGAACAGAACACCAATTTTGTTGTTCTATAGTGCTTGGGCAAAACAGACTTAATAAATAGCAATTAAATTGGCAGATGTAGCACCATGAATAACTCCGTGGTCAATCGCCAAAGTTCGGAAATCCATTTGAACGGGCGTATATGACTTCTTGTTCTCTAGTTCTGAGATGTTCACTTTTTTAGAACAAATTTAATTTAATCTTTTAAAAAACTACATGCTTAGAGAGTTTTCTCAAAGAGCTTGGATGCCACAAGGTCCCGTTTAATGCGAATAAAGAATTCTTTTCTTTAACTCCTAACTGGCATCTATCGAACACATCGTTTACATAAAGTTTAGACATGTTCTGTCAATAATTTCAGAGTGTGCATCTCAGTTTGATTCTTCACTTTTGAAAAAGTCCTTATGAGGTAGTGCTAGTCTCATAGCGTGTGTACCAGAGATCAGCAACGAGTATTCAAAACGATGAGTAGGTTCAAATCATATTTAAGATTCCTGGTACTTATGCACATTCATACTTATTTTCAAATGATTCTCATACTACTCATACTCAAAGTTAAAACTACTCGTCGTATTCATTCCTAATAATACGCATGATGTTATTGACTTCGACTCGTGTCTACTTAACATTTCCACAAGGCACAAAACAAGTATGATTCGCTTACGAGCACTGCAATACTCACAAGAAGATTATGTGTACGCTTTGCTTGTTGTCTTTGTCCTTCCTTTCTTCTTTTTTGTATATGCAACAACAACAAAGGCTGTAAATTTTGATGAATGATTCGAGCCATTCGAATCACTTATAAGTATTATATTATAAGTATTTCTCTAAATTTATGAATCAGAATGAGTAAGCGTATGAATCAAACATATTTTGAATATTGTGAGTTTGATGTCAACATTGTTCTCATACTCATTGCTACTTATACTTATAAATCAATGTTGTAGCGAGTACGAATGAATCAGAGTAGTTGAATTTCAATTCTATTGATTCAGTCATATTCAAAATTGCATGAGTGCTTATGAGTAGCGGAAAAACGATTCATTGCCAATCTCTGGTGTGTACACAGCTACAAATGTTTTCGCTGTGCGAGCTCAAAATATGCTTAAACTGGGTTTGAGGATTTCTAATATTCATCAAACAACAGACCCATTAAGTAGAGTTTTTTTTTTGCTTTTGTATGAGTCCTTTTTTGTTTTTTTACTCCCTGGACGATGTTTTTTTTTTAACCAGATTTGAAATGAAATTACCTGAATATCATTCGAATTATATTTTAATATTCAAATCTATAATGATAATTGAATTTAAAAAAAGGAAAAATTAGATAACTTTTAAATCCGCGCCTTTAGAAATATTTGCATAACAATCCTTAATTGAATAGATTTCGATTTTTTTCGCATGGTTGTGATATACTCGTATACGTATACATACTCCATTTAAAAGTGAAAATAATGGTTTTTTAATTAATTTTAATTTATTCCATGGAAACCAAACCTAAAAAAGAAAAAGGGAAAATACTGTAATTATTTATCTTCTATACTCACATGTGAATTTATTTAAATTAGAAATGATTGCCTTCACGAATGGATATTTTCCTACAAACGCGATAGGTTTGGTTGTAGGAATGCTTATTGAATGCTAGTGATGATATCATTAGGACATGGTAAGGGCAAAATGAAAATATGAATTTAAAAAAGAAATATTGTGTCGAGGACCAAAATAACTGAAAAAATATTTTGAATAGTACTTCTACCCAAACGTGTTAGCCACATGAAGTAAAATATTTTCCAATAATAAATACTTCTTTATTATTGTCGTATAAAGGTGCTAGAGTACTACAACGATATGATGTATGATTGAGCTGGCTTGGATTTATATAGCACACAACGTTACTTACTTACTCAATTGGTAGTCGCGGTCTCATCCTCTTTTGTTTTGTGTATGTTTCTTTCTGTGTAATTCCTCCGTTTCCCATTCTCCCTCCCCTTACTTACATTCCTATGTCCTCTATTTCCTTTCTCGCCTAAGGACAATGTACAATGGGTCAATTTCGACCTCCGGGTACTGTGCTTGTCTTGACCGACAGGTGCACGTCCTCTAACCTAACCTACTCAATTAGCGATTAACTATCCAATTAAAGTAGTTCGGCCTGCCCTAACACATCCTTTCAGTCGGTTCTGCCTCATACCGTTTACGAGTTGGTCACACCAATCGATGACAAGGCTTCTTCGAATTGTTCCTTCCAACTTAAGCAAGGTCGTGTTCTCTGCTGATTTCCACAAATTCCGGGAGCTTTCTCGGCGGGTCCAAAACAAACAATAAGGTTAATAAGGATAATCCCTCCTAGTAATTGATGTTTCCTTACGTTAGCTTATCTTTTGCTTTCAATTTTAATAGAGTATCCTTATCCCCCAAATTCTGTTGCCATGACCAACTTCAGAATGTTATTTCGATGCTACCGGAAGCTAGTTCAACTAGGTTCAACCCCAAGTCAGTTTTCTCGAACAGAACGAAACATGAAAAAAAATATTTCTTCGGCGACTTCAACTCTTCTTTAGTATGCTGACAAAAACCTCTACGAGTTATGTGAAGATCCATCCCCTGGAAGCTGTTAATATTTATAAGTAGAGGAATGAATTAGTTGAAATAGCCTAATAAGTAGTGTGTTGGCCTATTAGACGTGAGACCACGGTTCATACTTAAGGTTTGGCGACTTTCTCTTCTGGCAAAAAAAAACTCTGCGAGTAAATAAAAATTGCCATGAAAAGCTGCTCTAAAATCTGGCGTTCCAAATCGACTTTGACCTGTAGTTCTCGCCACTGGATGGATAAACTTAATGCACACAACAGAAGTGCTGTGAGAAAGTAGGTTGTGATTCTGACTAAGTGTTTAGTTGTTCAGTGTCACTAAAAAATTCCTTCCAAAAAATTTTCATTCATTCTTGAGTAATTGTTTCTTGTACTAGAGTGTGTCTCTAGCTAGTAAAGTCTTCTTCAATTAGTGGTTGCCTTCTCCTTCCCCTCCAAAGTTTCAACACACCTTTTTCGTTGATTACAATTACAAGGCATTCCTTTAAACAAATTTTGGCCTCAATTTCACACCAAATATTTAGATTTCGTAAGCATATGAAGCGGTAATGAAATGATTACTCACAGAGGAAAACATTCGAAACATGAAAACTAAGTTTTCATTTGTTTTCTTTCTTTTTTTATTCTATTGGCCAGAATTTGGACATTGTTTGTAATGTATTTGTCTTCTACTACCCTCTCTCCCTTTTAGTTTTTAATTTTTTTTTTTTATTTAATTTGCAGGTTTCAAATAAGAAATCACCAGGCAGTCTGATTACCAAAGTGAAAGAGGCAAACAGACAAAAAACATCATGATAATGATAACAATAATGATTGTAAATGGAAAAATAGGATTTTCAATTTTGTTAGCTTAGTCTGGCGTCCAGTACTATTGTTTATAACAGGTCTTTTATTAAACGCTTCCTATTTTTATATTTCAACAAAACAAATTGTGTATGGAAAGAGTTAGAAGTCGCCGTAGTCTAGTAGGTTCAAACACCAGGTTATCTCATGAGATTTCTGTTAAAAATCTTTGGAAGTAAAATAAAATTAGGATGAAAAGCTTCAAAAAAAATCTGTTATTCGGACTCGATTAAAAACTGTAGGTCCGATCACTCATGTATAAA
The DNA here is from genome assembly GCA_014635995.1 of Sarcophaga peregrina. Lineage (NCBI taxonomy): Eukaryota > Metazoa > Arthropoda > Insecta > Diptera > Sarcophagidae > Sarcophaga > Sarcophaga peregrina. The sequence continues at coordinate 48,800,915 of CM025793.1, forward strand.
AATATCACACATAAGTAATGTGAGAAGCTAGGTTGTAATCCTGAATGAAGGGCTATAATAATAAACTACGCTTGTATATATGTGTGTGTGGAACATCATTCAAGTTTTTATTCTTTTCAAAAATCTATTGATGTCATTGTGTCTGGAATATAATATCGTTCAAATGTCCGCCTCGGCTTCTGATAGGGGACGTACGTCCGCAATGTCCAGTTTTTCATAATTGTGGGTCATAAATCGGGCTGATAGCATTGGTTATGTTAGCCCAGAAACCCCCACAAGTAACCAACAAAGCATTATCATATCACAAGATATCGGTGGTTAATTCCATGCTAGATGATGATATCATTAATAAGCTCTTGTAGAATATTCAATTTGGACTGAGGATGACTCCTAGTCCTGTCGCTATCACGGGTTGTTGGTGTCCAAATCATTTAATTCAAACCACAAGAAGTTGGCAATCAATTATTCTTAATTATTCTTGGCCAACGTCGTCCTTAAAGTAAGAGTGGCCAACAGCATTGCCAGCCCAAACTGTAACTTTTTCGTGATGCACGAGACGTTTTCAAGTGAATTGGTATCGTCCCAAATTCGAAAATCTTGTTTGTTCACGAATCCATTAATTTAGGAATGGCACAAACGATACATCGATGTTTCGATACACTTCTCGACTACGGTGTTTTACACATAAATTTCGATGTTTAACATCGATATTTTATGGACGATACATCGGCCATACGTCAGCGTTTAATAACGATACATCGGCTTATGCTGATGTGCTTTAAGGGTTGTATTTATTTGAGTTCTTTAGATTAAACTTGTTGTTATTGACGATTTTAACCTATGAGGGTGTTTTGTTTTGCTTTTTTATGATAAATGAAATGAATTACTAAATAATTTTTGCAAAAAAAAACTTTTTTGTTCCTTTAAATAATACACACTTTTTAACCTATGAAGTTGTTTTGTTTTATCTTCTTAACGATGTTGCATCCCTACTCATCACATACATGATTGGTCGTTACAACCCTTCGGTCAAGAGTATTCTCAGTCAGGAGTACGCTCAGTCAGGTCTACGACTTAGTTTCTCACTTATGTTGGTGTGTGTGTGTGTGTTAGTCCCATAGATGTCCGGCGGCGTCTAGAGATTAAAGTCGATTCTGACCGACAGACTGTTTCTAAGAAACTTTTCATGGCAAATTCATTTTACTCTCCAGAGTTTTTGCCAGAAATCTGCAGAGAGGCAATCGCTGAAGAAAAATTGTTTCATACTCCCTTTTGTTTAAGATGACTGAACTGGGATTTGAATCTTGACTTCGTCTCTAATAAGTCTACACACCACCTACTAGGCTACGGCGACTACAATCGGACTAATCCCTGAAGCTTATTTTTGAAGGAAAATTATGGTCAGTTGTCAACTGCAGACATATGTATGTACGTTATTGTCTAAAGTCGTCTATGGTGATTTGGAAAACAATTTCTGGAAAATATATTTAAAGTGGCTAAAGAGGCTGTTAAAAATTCGAAAACCATAAGGACGCATGGAAACCTTGCTTTATCACAATACTAGCAGATTGTACCCGGCGTTGCGCGGGTTGTGTAGTTTAGATTAGTTGAAAGAATGAAAATTGTTTTTAATTTAATAATATTTGTTGTTGTTAAAGAAATTTAAAAATTTTTATTATTAACTCTTAAAAAGTAAGTGCATTACTAGGCATTGTTTGAGAGGCATGGGACATTGTATAAATTTTCCTTTAAATTTAAAAAAAAAATATTGTTGGGACATTTTTGCGTTAAAAATAACAACAAATAAAAAAAACGGTTTCGAAACCGGTTTCTTAAAATACGCAATTTTTCAAATTATTCGGAAACCTGTTTAACAAGCATCCCAGTTTTTTGAATACTCTAAGTTCTAAATATAAATGCACTGAATTTTACCCTCAATTTTTCCCCTTTCCTCCTTATTGGACCACTTTTGATCCAACTTTATAAAAGGAACACCACCTCTAACAGCTATTTGGGAAACTTAAACAAGCTAAATCGCAAAAAAATACTTTTAAAACCGATAAAATGCAGCATTTATGCATAAAATACTAATTTTTGCCCTTTTTTTCTTCACTTTTGGTCAAAATTTTTAAAAGATTTATAGCATATAAACCGCACCGATAAAAGCTCGATCAATATTCCAAATTTCAAGAAAATCGATTCAAGCGTTCGGACGTGATTGAGTATGCACTTAATTTGCCTTTTTGGTTCGACTTTAAAAACCGAACACCTTCAATAGCTATTTGGGAAATAAAATCCCTTTAAAACAAATAAAATTCAGCATTTATGCATAAATTTGCCCATTTTTTCCCCATTTGTCTCATTTTTTCTTCCCTTTTGATCAAAGTTTTGAAAAGATTTGTAGCCTATAACCTGCACCGACTACAGCTCGATCTATATCCCACATTTCAAGAAAATCGGTCGAAAAGATTTATAATATATATTAGGATTCCCCCTATAGAAAGAAATAATTCTAGAAATAGGCCTCCAATACAAAAGAGTTTCTATAAACAGCATGCTCGTGCTGTGGATAATGTAGAGTACGGGATTTTTTCTCTTTGCTTGAAAAGCTAGCTGGAATTACAAGGTACTTTAAGAAGGCGGGAAGTCTAGTCAATAGGCCAAAAATCATATGCAAATCAATAACGTTGAATAGGAATGATGCATGAGCATCACTGCATGTATTTCTGTAAAGATTGCCTTTGTCTGGCCAATCGATTATATTTAATTTATTTGCCATAGTCATACAATATTTTGTTTATTTTTTTTTTTATTTCATTTAAATTGCCTTCACTCGCCCTCTTTCTCTCTGTCGCCTCATAAATAGAAAACTTCAATCAAAGAATTCAGTCACTCAGAAGATATCAAAAAAAAAAAAGAAGAAATTTTTTGTCTTCAAAAGTCACTTAGACAAACAACAGACGACACAAAAAAAATAAGAAAGAAAAGTAAAGAAAAATTACAAATGAAAAGAATTGGATTTTCCTTTCTTTTTTTATTCTTCTTTTTAGTTCGTACCAAATAGAATGATATTCCAGTTTCATATTTGAATTTTTTTGCATTTAAATGCATGAAAAAAAAAATTAATGCATGATTGCCTCCTGTCTCCCCAGCCTCTTCAATGCATAGAAGGGAAGTCATATTTCTATTGCTTTTTATTGGCATTTTTTTGTGCCAAAAAAATATTTATGAGTGTGGCAGAAAAAGTTCTTTAAATTTTCATTTTTTTTCCCATCTCTGCTATTTTGCTTAGAGAAACGACATCATCTTGAGGAAATTTCAAAAGATGCTTATTGTACAATAACAATAATAAACAACAACAATGAAATTTTGCTTTATAATTCATATTCAAGTGATCAAGTAAAGAGGAACTGTGTAGGAGACCTAAAATTTAAAATTTTTTTCTCTTTCGACTCTTCATATTCGAATATGAAAATGGAAAAAGTAAAGTTAATGACTATGTGGCATACCAGCAATATGTAGAAGAATGAATTGCCATAGTTTTGCATTCTGAATGCATATGGTGGTCTGGTCTGGGCTCTATGAAATGCTTGATTGAATTTTATTTACCGCAAAAAAATATGTAAAAAAAAAAGAAACGAAGTGCAATAACTTTTCTTAACACATTTGGAGCAACCAATTCTAATTCCGCCAATTTGTTTGGTTGCAAAAGAATTTTTTTTTTGTAATTTGTTTTCCAAAATGCTTAAAAATGGATGCCATTTTGCATTTTAGGCGTGAAATTCTTAAGAATTTTTATTGAAAACATAATTTTTTTTTAATTTTGGAAATGATTTCATTGGCTTTTCTGATATTTTGTTTTTTTTTTTTTTGTGGGGTAATATTAGCTCATTGCCGCAACTTACATACATAACTCCTTGCATCAGAATTACGATCTAGCTTTTCAAACCACTTTGTGTTATAAGTATTAATTTTATCCATGAGTAGCAGGATCTACAGTTTAAAGTCGACTCTGAACTATAATTTTTTTGAGAAACTTTTCTTAGCAACTTTCATTTACTCTCATAGTTTTTGCATAAAAACTAGTAAGAGGAAGTCGCCGAAAAAATATTTTTTTTATATTTCGTTTAGTTGGTAATGTCAGACCAAAGATTTGAACTAGGGATGCCAAACGGGATCGATTTTTAAAATGTGATCTGATAGGCTTTAACGAATTTTGTTGTCAACATACCCTGGCGTTGAAAAACACTTCTCACAGTAAACATTTGTTGGTAAAATAATTCTAAGATAGCTATATGCAGCTTATAAATATTCACTTATACCGCCTCCTGATGTAAATAAATCTATTTCTTTGGACAGTTGAGTATCTAAATCAGTTACCCTTTTAATTCGTTTTATAGGGCTTAGGGCTTTTGCATACTTCGATGCCATCAAATAATTTTTTTTCAATAGAAGTAGGGTTTTCCTCATCTGAGATGCTATTACCGAAGTCAAGTGATATATAATTATTTTTTCAGGACATTTTGTAGGGTTAAAATACATATGAATTCACAATCCCGAAAAATCCCGGGACAAGTTTTTAAAAATCCCAGAATTCGAGATTTTGTGAATCCCGAAAATCCCGGGATTTCGAGAGTCGGGATTTCCCGATTGGCATCTCGAGTTTGAACTCTGGTCTACGTGTAATATGCCAATACATTACCTAATAGACTACGGCGACTTTCTGTACCTTACTTAATTATCAATAAGGAACGACAGATATTTTATTTTTCTTCCAGAGTATTTGGCGAAAGATGGCTGTGTGATAGGAAGCCGACTAAAGATATATTTTGTTGTCATTTCGCTTCGTTCGAGATGTCTAAGATCGTAGTTGAACCACGAACTCTCGTCTAGTAAAGCCAACATACACTACTTACTAAACTACGGCGAACACTCGTGGAGATAAGAAGTGCATTTTACTCCCTTTAGACAAGTGTTTTCGCCTAGGTTTTTCTCATTACGCCTCTTAGGAGCATGTAGCTTCCATAAAGCATTTCCCATCTTATGCATCTGCTGTTGTTACCATAAGTACATACATACATAATTAATCACTACAACCCTTTAGACGGGATTATTGACCTAGTTTCTTACATACATACATAATTCATAATTGGTCATTACAACCCTTTAGTCGGGATTATTGACCTAGTTTCTCACACTAATTATGTTGTGTGTGTTAATCTTATACATGAGTGGAGGCGACCTACAGTTTAAAGTCGATTCCGAACCACAGATTTTTTGAGAAGCTTTTCATGGTAATTTTCACTCTCAGAATCTTTGCCAGATATCAGCTGAGAAGAAGTCGCCGAAGAAATAATTTTCCATATTTCGTTACGTTAGAGAAAGTTAGAGAAGTCGCCGAAGAAATATATTTCATATTTTCGTTTTGATGTCTAAGCTGGGATTTGAACTCGAGCCTTTCATCTAAAACTAAAGTTCCCTTTCTCGACATCATCTTTTGCCTATTCCCCAAGCCTTCATTGCTTTAAAAATTTATTTCCCTAAGTAAAAAGTCCTGTTTTGCGAAATCTTAAAAATATTTTTTAAAAAGAAAATTGAAAAAATAATTTTTTTTTCTGCTTTTAATTTAAAATTTTTCATATTTTGTTTTTATTTCAAAATAAAAATCATTTCTATTTAATTTTATTTTTTGTTTCATTGTCATGGTTTCGAATTAAATGGCAATTATTTGTCCATTAAAATAAATTTTAAAATTTCGTATCTGTTTTCAACATCAACAGCAGCTGTGTGTTGTATACCACGATATAAAATAATCTGAAGGGCCCTTTTATTTCCAAAACCATAGCAAAAATTATCCTTTTTATGGCCCTTTTTGTGTTGAAAAACAAAAGAAATGATAAAAAAATTCAATCTTTATTCCCTTCTCTTCTTCACTAAGAAGTAATTTTTCGAGCGCATCTTAGAACTGCTACTACTTAGGGGGTGATTTTGAATGGTTTCCAGCAGCTTGTTTTTTCTTTTCACTGTCTATCTGCTATAATTTTCAATTGTTAAATGTATGTACGTGGGTCATTCCACTGCTGGAAAAAAAATTAAATAAAGGAATCCTGTTTCATATAGGAAAAAAGAATAAAAGGAGGCGGTCATTTAAGGTCTGCGAAATGCTTTTGTTTTGGACATAAAATTACTTCTATGCACAAGACATGTTTTTATTATTTACTGTTATTGATCCCTAAGGATATATACAACTAAAGGATATTAAATCATTAGGAAAAAAATATTTTCTCTATATTATATTCTATTGACAAAAATTTTTTTTAATTTAAAAATTGAAAAATTTTTAGGAACGCATGGGACGTTCCCCAAAAATTAATATCATCAGCAACGGTAGAAAAATGCTTATGATGATTACACACTGGCATAGTCGAAGTATACTTTAAATGATAAACTATACCAGCTGCTAAAAATTGTGTATCACATTAAAAAAAATCAGTTTTATACACCAGAAAAGAATATGTTCCAAGGCCTTATAATATAATCAGCAATATGGTCACATGTGGTCTGATATGGTATTAAAAAAATTTGCTTAGAAAATATCTATTTTTTGCTTGAAAATTCTCTAGAATATTAGTGGCAATTTTTGGAACATATGGAGCATTGCACACCTACCCGATTATGCGCAAATGTCAGTCCAGAGGGACTTCTTTCGAACCGTTATGGTGGGATAACTGGGATACAATTCTGTTATTTGCAAATAAAAATGATGATAATGAGAATTGAATTTTATAATGGGTGATTTTTTAATAGCTATAGGAAAATGTAAAAAAAACACATAAAATTCAGAAAAATTAATGAAATCTTTCTTTGAATCGATAGTACGGTCCATATAATTTAATGTTTGAAGTTTATTTCATGGAAATGTTGACCAATTTAGGCATACTCTTTCCAACATTTCGACCGGTATCTCACGAATAAATGCTTCGATGTTGTCTTCCAATGCGTCAATTGAGGCGGACTTGTCTGCATAGACATGAGCTTTAACATACATACATTCATAATTAGCCATTACAACTCTTCAGTCAGGATTACGACCTAGCTTCTCACACCACTTATGTTGTGTGCGTTAATTTTATACAAGAGTGGCGGGACCTAAAGTTTAAAGTCGACTCCGAATGACAGATTTTGGAGAAGCTTTTCATGGCAATTTTTACTATCAGAGTCTTTGCCAGAAACCTGCTGAGAGGAAGTCGCCGAAGAAATATTCTTCGTTTTGATGTCTAACCTGGGATACGAACCCTGGCCTTTTGTCTAATAAGCCAACACACTACCCATTAGACCACCGCAACTTCTGGGCTTTAACATAGCCCCACAAAAAATAGTCTAAAGGCGTTAAATGGCACGATTTAGGCCGCCAATTGCCCGATTCCGAACGTGAAATAAAATGTTCACCGAACTTGCCTCTCAATAAGTCCATTGTTACGAGTGCTGTGAGGCATATGGCACCGCCTTGTTGAAATTATATGTCATGTAAGTCAAGCTCTTGCATTTTGTGCAAAAAAAGTTGGATATCATCTCATTCAGCGTTACGTTACGATTCGCAGCATCTTTAAAGAAGTACGGTCCAATGTTGCTACCAGCCGATAAACCTTTCCAAACTGTGACTTTTTCTGGATGCATTGGTAGCTTTTGTAATGCTTGTGGTTGATCTTTACTCCAAAATCGACAATTCTGCTTCTAAAAAATCTGTTGTTCCGAGTCGATTTTAAACTGTAGGTCTCGCCGCACATGGGGTAAATTGACACACAAAACTTACGATTTGTGTGTGAGAAGCTAGACTGTAATCCTGACTAAAGGATTGATGTGAACAATTAAGAACGTAGGTATGTGAGACTGGTTTTTGCAAAATGAAAAAAGAAAACAAATCAAAATCATAAAAATTCTTTAAAAGTCAATTTCAAAACTTTTTCAAATCGTTACGCTCTACAATTTTATTATTATTAAACCAACGTCCCACGCATAATAAATAATAAAAAAAAATTTTTTTGCATTAAATTTTAAGTTTTTTTTTTAATATTTCGAATATTGTTGTTGTGGTCGTTAATATTATTGTTGTTATAAAGTTGTCTGTTATTTTTGTTGTTGTACAGTTGTCTGTTGTCAGTCAATCACAAGCATTTTAAGACAAAATTTACTTGTTTTTTGCAAAAATGAAAAAAAAACCTGTGGAAGCTCATAGTGCAACCGACCTTTTGTATACGATTTGGTGTCGCGCGCTTGCCACTTGTGCAACAACATTATACTATTAACGACGTTATTGTTGCTGTTGTTGTATTTGGTTGGCAAAATTACTTGACTGTGGAGTTTAAAGTGGCGCCTAAACATGATGGCAAAATGAAAACAAGTTTCTTGCATAGATTTCGTGGTAAAAAATTTTTATAATTTTGAGGAAAACGAAAAAATTTTAAAAATTTTAGAAAAAAAAGACATAAAAACAAAAATACTAACGAAAATTAAATAATTATTAATAATAAGAGCGTTATTAACACGCCACAAAAGAAAAAAAAATGCAAATAATACGGAAAAGTTATTCTAAATAAGAATATTATTCAACGCATACATACATAATTGGTCATTACAACCCTTCAGTCTGCATTATCGACCTAGTTTCTCACACCACTTATGTTGCGTGTATTAATTTTATACAGAAGTGACTGGACCTACAGTTTAAAGTCGACTCCGAATGACAGGTTTTTGAAAAACTTTTCATGCCAATTTTATTTTTACTCTCAGAGTTTTTGCCAAGAATCTGCTGAGAGGAAATCGCCGAAGAAATACTTTTTGTATTTTATTTTGATATCTGGGCTGGGACTCGAACCCTGGCTTTACGTCTAATAAGCCAGCACACTACCTACTAGACCACGGCGACTTGAGAGTATCATGCCCTAAAATTGTGTGGCTGTTGGAATTATATGTCGATGGGATCCAGATCATCCAATTCAGGCCCAAAAGAAATTGGTAATCAGCAACTTAAGGTATTCTTCGTTGATGTAATGGTTTTCAAAGGAATATACACAGCGATAACACCGTCAAAGTTACATTCACACCAAATACTAACCTTTCCTTATGTATTTCATTGCGATAATTAGCCATTTTGTTTGGCCCTCTTCGCTGAAGATATTTTTTTTTTTTTTTTTTGGTAGAAATACGTTACCCATATTGGTAAAACTAATTTATTATTATTCCCATGTGTGATTGTATGATAAATCCGTTAATGGTTATTTGGCAAAAAACTGAATAAATGGCAACTAATTTAACAGATATAGTACTAACAAAATGGCCGTTTGCAACAGTCAAGGTATGGAAGTTGCTATTTGATAACCCTATATGTAGTGTATTGTCACCTCTTTCATTACTTAAAAGAACATCATTTAGGAACTGCCAATGAAAGACAGTGTGTAAAGTGACTCATACTGGAATAAATTCGTGCACTAATGGTATTTTCTTTTCTACCAAAAAATGTGCATTTTATTAACGCAAAATTCACTTTTGCGTTTGTTTCTTAAAAATGTTTCGCCCTCTAAAATGGTGGTATGTATTATTCTGAATAATTCGCACTTTCCGATGGTAGAGGGCGTTGCATTTTATGCCCTATATAAATCGAGAGTGCTGATAATGCCCTGTAAAGCAGATGACTTTTGTTTATATATAGGGCTACCAGATGAAATTTAAAAATGTCCTTCTCAAATAAAAAATGACATTACAACAGGATTGGTCAAAAATGTTTTAATGCACCTTGTAAGAGGGTAACATTTTCTTTGTAGAAAAGAAAACACCATAAGTTCATATCATTAGAATTGCACCGAAATACGTATTGTTTATACTTTTATACAATATTTGCCTAGTATGCCTTGTTGTTTTCTTTCAACAATTAAATATTACGGACAATAATTGTCTGGGAATTTATATTTTTATTATATATTCGTTTCTGGATTTTCATTTAAAGCGCCATTAGTTGCCTCAAATGTTCGTTTACAAAATTTAGGGTACCTTGTACAAAATTTTGTTCCCTTTTTTCCTTTCGCTTGCTTGACTTATTACAATTTTAAGTGCTAATGACGACACATTGACATGTGAGTATTGCAGCATATGATGTATTATTATCTCCAAACAAAAAACGAACAATAAAAAATAATTAAAATGAAGGATGTATGTACGTCGTAATGAAAAACACAAAAAAAAAATAAAAAAAATTTTTTTAAGAAAGAAGAGCAATAAAATAAAACAAAACTAAACAAAAAAAAGTACCCAAGTACTGCTGCCAAGTCGTCTTAACAATTGCCATAATGGCAGTGTGTGATATTTTAAAATGAAAGAAAAACTGAAAAAGTGACAGCCATCCAGGCCAGAGCCATTGTGTTGTAAATGCCGCAGACAGAGCAAAGGGAGAATACAAATTTTTTGAAAAAGGTGTCAAAATGATAAAGTACCATCACTTTTTTCGGGAAGAAACACTCAAAAATACAAATTTTTTCCAAAAGAAAATGAATGAAACAAAGTGGAAAAAAATTCCTTAACAAAAGAAATTAGGGTGTGTTATAAAGTTAACTAACCAATGAATATTGTACTGAAAATTATAGAAGTGAAGAAATAAAATATTTCTAATTTGAAATGTTGAGTAAATGTTTTAAGTGGTTTTCTCTTGCAATCTAATAAGACAATACCCCATAATTAATTCCTTTATTATGAGTTTCTATTATTTGTTAAAACCGATTGGCATCTCTGGGTAGGTCAGAATTGCATAACGAGAGACTTTGTTTAACCCTATCTACAACTAAAAAGTCTCTCAAAAAAGACGATCTCAATTTGATTTGCAATCAAAGAACGAAAAATTTATGAGAAAGATTGAATAGCACAGTGTCCAAGGGGCGCAGGGGTAGCGTTCCATAGTTTTAAATAATACTAGGCAATCAACATCTAGCATCGATAACAGAATACTTCCGGATTATTTTGGCATACACCTGATGGATTAGAATAGCTCATAAAGGTACAAAGTTTCCTTCGTTCCGATAATCTTATCTAGCAGGATACTCGGATATGCCATTACAACGCTTTAGTCTGGATTAGAACTAAGGTTATCACACCACCATGTAACTAAAAGGCTTCCTTTCGATCCTGAATAATCTCATCTAGGCAGGATACTTCCGGACTTATTTAATTGGCCATTACAACGCTTTAAGTCTGGATTAGAACTTAGCTTATCCATGTTAAGTGTATGAATTGTATTCATGAGTGCCAGAACCTATAGTTTAACGTCGACTGCAAACGGCATATTTGGCACAGGAAGTGACTAAATGACTACTAATGAACTACTCCTCTCTTCACCCTTGTACTTTTTCAATGCTTTTTATCCACTAAACAAAATTGCATACCTTCAGTAGATTACGGCCTACCCTCCCACCACTGTTTTTCACAAGAAAGATAAATGTTATTTTTTTAGAAGGAGAAATTTTCTAATATTCGGAATAGAATGTTTTATCATTTTATTAAAGATATTGCGAGAGATAAGTTTGCAGTCACTCCGTCTCGATAGTCTATTAGATTGCTTGTGCGCTTATCATTGAGCGGGGTCTAACTGTGCTTAATTGGTCATTACAATCCTTTATTCAGGATTACAACCCAGCTTCTTACACCACCTATGTTTGTTGTGTTATTTCTTCCACGATTCTTTGACTGTAGTCTATAGTTGCTGTGCGCTTCCTAACGTGCTAATTGGTCATACATCCTTTCGATTCAACCAGCTCTTACCCACTATATTCTGCCACGATTCTTTTGATGTGTAGTTCAACGATACCAGTAGAATAATCTGCTAGAGCGATACATAGAATATGCGTGTTTTTTTAAGAGCTATAGGAAAATTTTTCAAAAAAAAAGAACCTAAAATTCAGAAAAATGCATGAAATCTTTATTTGAATCGATACTACGGTCCATCTAATTCAATGTTTGAGATTATTTCATGCTAATGTTGACCGCGACTGCGCCTCAAATGGTCCATCTGCTTAGTCCAATTTTGGCATACTCTTTCCAACTTTTCGGCCGGTATCTCACGAATAAATGCTTCAATGTTGTCTTTCTTGTCGCGTTAATTAAAGCGCGCTTGTCTGTATAGACACGAGCTTTAACATAGCCCCACAAAAAATAGTCTAAAGGCGTTAAATGGCACGATCTAGGCCGCCAATTGCCCGGTTCCGAACGTGAAATAAAATGTTCACCGAACTCGCCTCTCAATAAGTCCATTGTAACGCGTGCTGTGTGGCATGTGGCACCGTCTTGTTGAAAACACATGTTATGCAAATCAAGCTCTTGCATTTTGTGCAAAAAAAAAAAGTTGGATATCATCTCACAGTAGCGCTCACCATTCACCGTTACGTTACTTCTTTAAAGAAGTACGGTCCAATGGCCCATAAACCGCACCAAACTGTGATTTTTTCAGAATGCATTGGTAGCTTTTGTAATGCTTTTGGCTGATCTTCTTTCCAAAATCGATAATTCTGCTTATTTACGTATCCATTGAGCCAAAAATGAGCTTCGTCGCAGAACACAATTTTTCGATAAAGAAGTGAATCTTTGGCCAACTTTCCAAAGCCCATTCACCAAAAATTCTGCATTGCGGTAGGTCGTTCGGCTTCAATTCTTGAACCAGCTGTATTTTAAAACGCTTCACATCTAAATCCTTCCGCAAAATTTTCCATGTTGTTGAGTAACAGAGGCCCAATTGCGAACGACGACGAATCGATAATTGATGGTCATCATTAACACTGGCTGATACAGTTGCGATATTTTCTTCAATTGTGGAAAAAAAAGTTGGCTATCATCTCACGGTAGCGATCACCATTCACAGTCACGTTACGATTCGCAGGACCTTTGAAGAAGTACTGTCCAATGATGCAACCAGCCCATAAATCGCACCAAACTTTGACTTTTTCAGGATGGCCGAATAGCCGCTTCAGTGGGTCGATTAAAGTGACCATAAAATGGAAGAAGCGCGAATATTGATAATAAAATTCAATGATGATTCAATGATTAGTAAACTAAAGATGTTTGACAGTGAAACAAAACACGAAACTTGCGTGAGCTGTTTAAACCAGTGTTGCCAAAAAGATTTTTTTTTTTTTTGTTGTTTAAACCAGCACTCAGGGGATGACCCCTACACATGCAGTGCATTGTGCAGGTTTAGGAAAGGTAGAAAGAGGGAAGATGCGAACGGTAAGGAAACGAGTTGCTGCTGGTGACTGTAAAATGGTCAGTGCTATACCTTCACCATTAGACAGTCTACAGCAAACGTCCCAAAGAAGCACGCAGTTTCTCACAACCACTTATGTTGTGTGTGTTAATTTTATACAGAATTGGCCAAAAAGATAATAGGTAAAAAAAATCACCCGTTACTTTCAAATACTTCGTGTTGTTCGAGATGCCTGAACAGGGGTTTGAATCACTAGCTATCGTCTAATACGCTAAGATACTAACTTCTAGGCTACAACGACTTAATGTAACCTAATGTAAAATGCAGGAAATTAATGGATACACCCAATTAATATTCAATGGATAGGTTTTATGCTGATCTATCTAAATCACATTAATTTCTATTGACCAACCATTTTCTCTCTCTCCTAGTCTTTGGTTAATTAAAACCGCAAAATTAATTGCCTTTAACGTGTGTGTTTTTTTTTTTTTTTAGCTATGCGAGCTAAGGTTGGAAAATCTTCGAAAGACCTTGGTAGCCCGGCCTACCAAAGTGCACGATTCGCCGCAAGACTTACTCTCGGCTTGCTAAGCGCATACGTACTAAAAAACCAACCTCATCACACACTTTCAACCATTCGCCCCCCCCGGGACCACAATCAAGTATTACTTCGGGGGGGCGGTGATTCAGCGAATGCTGCCTTCAAATTCCGCTGATCTTGCTCTCTCAGCCAATCTTTGCTGCGTCAATACATTCCGTGCGAAAACACATACTGCGTTCCAATTGTCACTTGAGATTAACATCAGGTTTACTATATTCTCGGGCGTTACCTGGAATCCTATCGATCTCTCCAGGCAATTTCGTTGAACAGAATATCGCGGGCAATTAAAGAAAACATGCTCCGCCGTCTCCCTTTCATCACGGCATTCTGGGCATGCCTCATCTACGTCATGACCAAACTTATAGAGATAAGCCCTATAACAACCATGGCCCGTTAGCAACTGAGTCAGGTGGAAGTTCACCTGACCGTGTCTTCTTTTTGTCCATACGCCTATGCTCGGTATGAGTCTGTGGGTCCATCTTCCCTTAGTGGAATTGGACCAGTCCTGCTGCCATCTATCCATTGCATTATCAGTTAGTTGGACAGGGTTCGAAAAATCTGTTCCTCTCTTTACGTCATATTTCCTCCTCTCTAAATCCACTACTAGCTTCAGGGGCATCATCCCCGCAATCACTAACGCTGCATCGGTAGACACCGTTCGGAAGGCAGAAATCACCCTAAGAGCAGATCTCCTGTAGGCCGCTTCTATTCCTGCTCTAAAGGTCCTCTTCTCCATAGCACGAGCCCATACGGGGGCTGCATATATAGCAATCGCTGTCACTACCTTCATCAGTAGCCGTCTCCTCTCCTGTCTTGGGCCTCCTAGGTTAGGCATTAATCGGGCAAGCGCACATGCCGTCGCCGCACATTTTTGGCCGATGTACGACAGGTGTTCCCTAAACGTGAGCCTGTTGTCAATTATCACTCCCAGATATTTAATCGCCTGCTTTGATGATATGCGCTGGTCACCTACCGTTATGGTAATAAATTCTATCTTCTTCCTACTACTTACAAGGAGTACATCCGTTTTGTGATCAGCTAGTTTGAGACCTATTTCCGTGATCCAGCTCCTGACTATGCCAACCGCAGTGTTACATGTTCTCACCAAATCATCCAGATATTTACCCCTTATCACCAGGGCAATATCGTCTGCGAAACCAATGATTTGTGTACCTCTAGGGAGTCTTAGCCTCAGTACACCATCATACATCACATTCCATAGTAACGGGCCCAGCACGGAACCTTGCGGGACCCCTGCTGATACCGCGTATGACTTCCTGCCATCATCCGTGTCATATAGGAGCACTCTATCTTTAAAATAGTCCTTAACAATTTCCAATAAATAGTTCGGTACGTTCTTTCCATCCAGGGCAGCTAACGTGGCATCCCACTCCGCAGAGTTGAATGCGTTTTTGACGTCCAAGGTGATGATTACGCAGTATTCCTTGTCGCCTTCCAACCAGCGGTTACCGCTGATAGCATCCTTTGCTATAGCCATAACCATTTCCATTGCATCTATTGTGGAACGTGATTTCCGGAAACCAAATTGACGCTCCGATAAGCCTTCTTCGCCCAGAAATGCTTCTAATCTCCTACAAATTATCTTCTCCAAAAGTTTTCCAGCCGTGTCAATCATACAGAGCGGGCGGTATCCCGATGCATCCTGCGCATTGTTGCCCTTCGAAATGAGGACCAGTCTCTGCCTTTTCCATATCCTAGGGAACGTCCTCTCTTGAATACAAGCATCAAAAACTTGTCTAAACAGCTCAGTGTTATTCTCAATAGCCGCCTTAAGCGCGATGTTTGGGATCCCGTCGATCCCCGGTGCCTTATTGAGTTTCATTTCTCTGCAGACTGATTCCAGTTCCCGACTGCTGATTTCTGGGATTTCCTCCGGTGACCGCATGTCTCGCGCGGAGTAAGTAATTTCGGCTTTGCGCGGAAAAAGCTCCGCGACGATTGATTGCAGCTTAGCTGCACATGTCGTTGCTGGTGGTCGGAAGCTGTTCAGCTTTCTCATCACCACCTTATATCCAGTTCCCCAGGGATTCTCGTCCACATCGGCGCACATTTCCCTGTAGCACCTTCTCTTGCTATGCGCAATTGCTCCATTAAGGCTCGTCCTACACCTTCTATATCTTTCCCGTAGATCTGCAAATTCCTCACGGCCTCTAGCCCTTTGGAACAACCGCCGTGCGCGGTTACATTTACGCCTTAGATCTGCTATATCCGCGTTCCACCAGTAAACGTGCTTCTTCTCAGGTAGGTGACGCCTTCTTACCATAGATGCGTTACAAGCCTCCGTTATGGCGCGCATAAGTTCCGTCGCTTTGTTATTCGCATTTCCGGATAACCGAGTGTTCTCCAATGTGAGGACAAATGTTTCCTTATCAAAAGTGGAGTGTTTCCAAAGAGGGTTCGGTGGGGCTGAAGGAACGTTGCGTTCCGTAGAGCGTTCCCGGATCTCAAAAATGATAGCCTGGTGGTCACTATGTGTATAGATGTCAGACACCACCCAGGTAGATAAGGTCGCCAGGGAGTCGCTGACGAATGTCAGATCAATTTTAGAGCAGCGTCCATTTCTCGAAAATGTATCCTTGTCACCACTATTAAGTAAAACAACCTCTAACGTTGCAAATGCGTCAAGTAGGCATTCTCCTCTTGGGTTCGTATAAGCCGAGCCCCACTCCACTGCCCAAGCATTGAAATCCCCGGCAATTACCACAGGCCTCAGGTTCCTCGCTTCATTAACGATGTCATCTATTCTGCATCTAAAGTCTTCTATTGATAGGCTAGGGGGAAGATAACAGCTGAGGAAATGTACCCCATTAACGGTACATTTCACAAAGCTTTCCCACCTGTTGTCGATATTTCCCACTGGGAATTTTCCACAGGACCATATCGAGGCCCTGTTGCACTTACTGACTATCCAACGTTGGTTTCCAGGCGCTCTGTAATGCTCGCTCAGTATTGTCAAGTCTATCTTCTGCTCACGCACCGTCTGATTAAGAAGCTCCTGCGCCGCTTCACAATGATTCAAGTTCAACTGCAGGATTCTCATTTACCTGCGTATGTCAACTTCCGTCGTGCTGCCAGGTAATGTGCGCACTTATGTCCACCCGTGATATGCTTCGCGTCAGCATCCGGATCGCCTCTACAGAGAAGGCAGTGAGGGTCGCGACCACAGGTCTTGGCAAAGTGACCTTGCCCTCCGCACTTGAAGCAGTGTTTGGACCAGTCGCTATTACTGCGACACTTTCCTGCCACATGCCCGAACTCCAGGCACTTGAAGCATCTCTTCGGAGTTACTTTCCTCAATAAGCGGCAAACTGTCCAACCTACTCGCAGTTTACCAACCTCTTCTGCCCTGCTTGCCAGCCTCATAGGGATTGCGATTATCGCCGTTCTAGTACCCCCTGGAACGTTTCTGATCGTCTTGAGAGCCGTCGGTTGTATTTCACCGATTTGGTCCCTCCATGCGGCGATTATTTCGTCCTCGGTTGTTACTTCATCCAAGTATCTTAGTTCGAATGTGGCCTCCTCAGATATTGTTCTGACCTCTATCTCCTCGGCCAATAAGCTCCTTAGCTTAGAACGGTGCATCTCCGTAGCCACCTCGGTTGATCTTCTAAACTCCAGGAGGATTTCGCCCCTCTGCGTCTTCTTCACCAGTTGGACATCCTCACCGACTGATTTAAGCTCTGGGGCATTCCTGACCTTTCTTAGGATGTCGGCAAAAGATAGGTTCTCGGTTGGCTTTATTATCACTGCTTCCGGTCTTGGAGGTTTCCTGCGCTTCCTGGTTTTCACGATCCAATCGTTGTGCTCCTGGGTGTCTTCTTCTGCCGCTGCAGGCACTACCATAGCCTGGTTATTAGTAGTTGCTGGTTTCGCCGTTGAGTCACTAGCCCTAGTCTCGGCGGCAGGCTTAATTTGTCCACGAGGACGGGCTGTTCTAGTCTTCTTCGGTAGTGTTCCCCTAGGTTTTTCCAATTCATCTCTCTGCCTCTTGGAAATACAGGGCGTCTGCTGTTGCAGGATCGTCTGCGTGCTTCTATCGTTGGTTTTGACCTTCTTCTCCTGCTCTGCTCCTTTATCCTTAGCGGCCTGCTGGTATAGTGACGATATAGAAGCCACTAAATCACGCATCGCTTGGTGTATGGACCTTCTTCCTCCGCCCATCATCTCTACTAGTTCCGAAATTTTATCGCCTAGCTTGGTGAAATCATCCACCTCCTTTTCAGGAGCTTTGCTCCTCTGTAACTCCGGTGGTGACGAGAGAGATCTCTCGCCGTTCTGCTTCAGCGGCGGTGAGTGGAGCAACCTCGAAGCCCTCCGGAAAGGATTCAGGAAAGGGCTGTCCTGCTGAATCTCCTTTGCACCCTCGGTGCCGGCTGGAGAAATAACGCCTATAAGTTCTTGATTTTGCTGATTTTGCTTTATTATATTAAATTCCATTCTATTGGGTCCCAACTTGAAGCCGTTGTCTTGGATCCGTTGTGTAGTTACCCTTGTTGTGGTCCCATGGTTATCTTTGCAATGCAGGGAGGCCATGCGAGGGTTGACACAAGTCCTCATGAGAGCATGTGTTCAGAGCCAGACCGGGAGCTAAACAGAAGAGATTCTTAACTGCCCCTACACCCCAACTCAACGGGACGAATCCAAGATCGTTCTCCAAGGCTTGCCAGGTTTTAACGGGACGGAGACAGATATCGTATTAGCCTGAAAGCCGTCTGGGCCAGGTTTCACCCCAGTCCATATTGGTAACAGATTACTCCATCTGCCAGCCCATGTCATCAAATCCAAATGTTGCAGTATAGTCCAGTATGCCATAATCAGAATCTTACTGGTATCAATTCTGATGCCTATACAGTTAGGCTCCGATCATTCACATCCGTAGGGAGCGCGTTCACACGCATGCTGGTCCATGGTTCCCACGGTGTCACCGTGATATCACGGTAGTTCAATACTTTGAGCGGCATTGTTTCGCTTGAAGCATCAGTGTCATCGGGTATATGCAAGACTTTTAATCCGCACCCTCTACTTCTGCCCTCCCATTTAGTCGCCTTTTACGACAAGCAGGGAAGCACTGTGGTAGTATTCTATTCCGCTACTCACACGTGTGTGTGTGTGTGTGTGTGTGTGTGTGTGTGTGCGTATAAGCCATTCATTTATAAAATTGACTTTGATTAAATTTTGTTACAGAATACGAACAAAAACAAACAAACAAAAAAAATTGAAATCAATTTTACAATTTAATCAATTCAATAAACATGTTCAATTAGAGTCAATTTATAAAAATATTTTCAACCAAAATGCCACATATTAATCACATGAATTTTTGTTGTTCTTGTTTTTTTTTTGCTCTCTTTTTTTATAAAAAAAAAAGCAAAAAAATTGTATGCAAATCAAACGAATTTCAAAAAATTTACAAAGTTTTCCACTAGTAGTCACAATTGTTGTAGAAAAAGAAAAACAACATGAAAAACAAAACAAAAGAGAATTGCAATCTGATTAGAAACAAAGTAAGTTTGTTTGTTTGTTAGCTGGTAGCTTGGTTTGGTGACTTATGGGCAAAGAATTCAGTAGACAGGAAACAATTTTTTCGTTTTTATTCTTTTTTTTCCTTGTGCCAACAAGAAAAACAAATTAAAACCAGAAGAAACACAAAAAAAATAAAATTTCGATAAAAATTATAACTTTGGGCTTAACAACAACTACAACAACAGCAACGTAAGAAGAAAATGACCATAAAAGTTTTTCACAATTTATTTAACTTTAGGTGTCCGTCCATCTGTCTGTCTGCCTGTCTGTCACTCTATTGTTTTATGGCCAAGTGTAAAAAAGTTTTAGCACATGAACGACACAACAAAAAAGGAACTGCTTTTTGTCGTTTCAAACAAAACTTCAAACGATGGTACACAACTCAACATGTTACAGACCAAAAGCATGTAAAATTGTGTAGACGTAAACGATTAAATTAAGACTAAAATCAGGTGTTATATCCTATAGTACATACATATATCTACAGCGAGGCAGATATGTTGGTATCTACTTTGATAATCTAACTACAATGGAGACACTAAGTGATTTTATCTTAACGAGATGATGCGAAGCAATTTATGATGGATCTTCTAAAGTTGTGTAAAATTTGATAATTTGGAAAGTCGTAAGGACCATTCGAAACTATTATCAGAGCGTTCAGTTTTCGATCTGAAGTATGGTGAGGAGGTCTAATGAAAACCTTAAGGAAATTATCTTCGAATCCTATTCATTAAGAATTTTGAAATAAAAAAAAATTCAATGCCATCAACTCCTCCTTCCCAGTAGTCAAGTAGGAGACACTCTCATAAAGAAGAGAGTATCATCAACGAAACCATTGTAGAAGGATAAACCATTACCATGCCTTCGTAACAATTGAATACAATTACGCAGAGATTTTCTTTCAAGATACAACATTGTTTGTTGAACGTTTATCCATAGACATAGGGAATAAAACTTCAATATAATGTAATGTATTCACAAGAACAAGTCATAAGTTTTGATTTTTGAAACTGTAAAACGTTAAAAATTAGAGTTCGTAGATTGCAAATAATATAAAAATCCTTATGTGTTTAATTTTAAAGCAATTCTTTATTGTCCGTACTACTTTTGTACCACTATTCGAACGTATACAACAATAACTATCACAATATGTGCTTGTTCGTTACGGGTCTTCGGGGTAGATCCAAAAGCGTAAACAAGTTGTTTTCATTATTGTTGTTTGTGTCGCCGTGGTCTAGTAGGTAGTGTGTTGGCTTATTAGACGAACGGCCCGGGTCACGAATCCTAGGTCAGACATTAAAACGAAAAAAATATTTCTTCGGCGACTTCCTCTCAGCAGATTTCCGGCAAAGATAATAAAAGTAAAAATTGCCGTGAAAAGCTTCTCATAAAATCTGTCGTTCGGAGTCGATCTTAAACTGTAGGTCCCGCTACTCATGTATAAAATTAACGCACACAACATAAGTGGTGTAAGAAGCTAGGTCGTAATCCTGACTGAAGGGTTGTAATGGCCAATTATGTATGTATGTGTTTGTGTATTTTATATGCATTTTGTTTTTGCTTGCTTACTTCTGTGTTCGCTGCACTTTGTTGTTGACTGTTAACATATTTATTTTTGTTTATTCACCGATCTTGTAAACAAGCTCATTATTTTTGTTGCTACAATTTTTATTTATTTGTTGATCAAGTGAACAAGTCTATTATTTTGTTTTTTGAGCTTTAGTTTATCATTTCATACATGGACTTGATCATTGTCTTGTTCTGGAGTTTTTTTTTTCACACCATTTCCATTTTCCTATTTTGTTTCATCTCGACTCCTACATATACCTAAGATAATGGCGCTGTGGAAGTGGTAGATTTATTGAAATAATTACTCAATCAAACAGACATAGCGGTCCATTGTCGTCCTACTAGATGAAAACTTTACCCAAAGCTAACTGCCAAGTCATAATCAAATGATAATCACAATGAGTATCCAAGATTGTATTATATTCAATTGCAATATTAAGTCCGTAGTGTCTAGGAGGTAATCTGTTGGCTTATTAGAGGTAAGGCCACCGGTCAAACTGACTTGGGAAACATCTCCAACAAAACGAAATATGGAAAAATATTTCTTTGTCGTCTTCCGCTTAACAGATTTCTGACAAAAATTTTGAGATGAAATAAAATTGCCATGAAAAGCTTCTTAAAAATCTGCCATTCGGAGTCGAGTTTAAACTGTAGGTCCGACACTCATGTACAAAATTAACACACACACAACATAGGTGGTGTGAGAATCTAGGTCGTAATCCTAACTGAAAGGTTGTAATGACCAATAATATATGTATGTATACGGTATGTATTCGAGTCATACTTATTATTTGAGATACTTATACGCATTCATACTTATTTTGATATCATACTCATACTCAAAGTTGAAACTACTCGTCGTATTCATACTTAACAATACGCATAATGTTACTGACTTCGACTCGTCTTTACTTAAAATTTACACAAAGAACAAAATAAGTATGATTCGCGTACGAACACTACTATGCTCACAAAAAGATTATGTGTATTTGAGTGTGCTTGTTGTCTTTGTCTTTCCTTTCTTCTTTGTTTGTATATGCAACACCAACAAAGGCTGAAAATTTTGATGAATGATTCGAATCACTCGAATGACTTATAAGCATTATAAGTATTTTTCTAAATTTATGAATCAGAATGAATAGGCGTATGAATCAAACATATTTCGAATGTTGCGAGTTTGATGTGAACGTTGTACTCATACTCATACTCTTCAGAGTAGGGATGCCAATCGGGAATGGTTTTTAAAAATCCCGGGATTCGGGATTTTTCAAAAAATCCCGGAATCCCTATTTCGGGATCCCGGGATTTTCGGGAATTTTGAATCCCGAAAAAAAATTCCTGAAATTTCTCACTTTTAACACAAAAACGGATTTTTTTTCTTATATAATGTTTATTTAAAAGTTTTTTAAGTGAAAAATACTTAAAACAAATAACATATTTCACTTTTATTAACAAAAAGTAGGCATTTATAAGTAATTTCATACATTATATTTGGGGAGCTACATAAATATTATGTAAAAAATATACACAAATAATGTAATATTAACAATATTTATCAGTGTACATTAGAATTAACAAAAATTAATTTTCAATTAAAATTAAAAATTCATAAATCACATTTGGAGATCTACATACATATAATGTAAAATATAAAGCAAATACATATTGTTACGAAAGTGGAAATCATATTGTTAAAATAATAAACAAAAGCTCCAAAAACAACACTATATACTTGATCAATGTATAAGTAAAGAAAATATAGCAAGAAAAATAAAGCGCTTGTTTACAAGATCGATGAATAAACAAGAATAAGGGATAAAAGTCGTAAATAACCAACAACAAAATGAAGAAACCAAAGAAGTAAACAAGCAACAACAACCTGCAGTATAAAATAAATAAATACAAATAAACCAACAACAAATCATCTACCTGGACGAATGTAAAAAAGAAACAACAAAAATGAAAAGAAGTTGTTTACATTTTTGGAATGTTCCCGAAGGCCGTCATCATCCTTCGAAGGCATTCATCACACTAATGATCCAGTGATATAAAAGGCAAGAAAAAGAGAGCAAGAAGGATTTAGAATTCAGAGTTTGAGTTGAATCAGTCATGTGTGCAGACTGCACGTTGTATTCGGAGTTTGAATTAAGCTAGTCGTGTATAACGACTTTAAGTTGGTTGAAGTGATAAATCAATCGGTTGTGTGAAGACACGAGATCGAGCTATAATTCGGTTAGACTTGTGTGGAGACAAGTTTCGTCTGAAGGAAACAGTTGTTAGTGTTGTGCTACAAAAAGGTTGAGAGCGAAGGATAACTAACAAGTGTTGTTGCGTACAAAAAGTTTGTAAGCAGAGAATTATCACGAACAAACACATATTACGAAAATTATCATTGTTTACGTGGAATAAGCTGGAACAGCGGCATAAAAGCTGTGCAGATAATAAAGTATTGATAAAAATTAAACACATATTTATTTTTATTTTATTTGCAATCCACGAACTCATATTTTTAACGTTATTAAAATGTAAAAACTTAACAATGTATTAATATTTGTTAGTCTATATTAGAAAAGTACATAAAAAATATTAGTACGACAAAATAAGTAGAACGAAAACGGGATTATCAAATCCCGAAAATCCCGGGATTTAAAATTGAAAAATCCCGGGTTTCGGGTTTTTTAAATCCCGAAAATCCCGGGAATTTCGGGAATCGGGAATTCCCGTTTGGCATCTCTACTTCAGAGTAGTTGAATTTCAATTTTGTTGATATTTCGAATGTTGTAAGTTTGATGTCAACGTTAAACTCATACTCATTGCTACTTATGCTTATAAATCAATGTTGAAGCGAGTACGCATGAATCAGAGTAGTTGAATTTCAATCCTGTTGATTCATTCATACTCAAAATTGCATGAATGCTTATGAGTAGCGGAAAAACGATTCATTGCTGATCTCTGGTATATATTAGCATTAACATGCTCCGCTCTGCTGCGCAATAAAATCCTTTGAAAGAGGAAACGTAAGACGCATTGCACAGGACAGTTGACTGATGTTACAACAACTGCTGTTGATTGGAATCCACAAAGTTTGAGGTCAACATGTGCGATCACAATTGCAGTCTTCTAAAGAAGCTTTGGAAGAAAATGAAATGATTCAAAGGGCAGTTCCTGGTCGCTAATTGTTGATCAGTCGGATGCTATGACTGCTAACTACTAGAGGTGGGTTTAATTCCGAAATTATCTGGCTTCGTTACCCTACCTTCAATCTTTTAATCTTCAATGATCTTTAAGCATAAAAAAGAGCAATTAATTGCTCAGAAATAATTTCTTCTTAATTTCCAATTGAGAATTTCTTTACTTGGCATAATAATCATGACAATTCTTGAGATAAAAGGCACCAAATTGAGTATCATCTTCTCCACAAATTCCTGTAAATATGTATGGATGTAGAGCTTGTAGCATAAGTAAGTACAAGCACAAGTATCTTGAGACAAAATGTTGCAAACTACCACACCCACGTGAACCACATGAATGTACTTGAAATGACATGCTCAATAGTACTTGAAATGGATGGCTTGAAAATGGAAATATTTTCACTGTTTTCAAGATAATTTTCATTCTTTTTTTTTTGTTTTTTTTTTGTTTTTGTTGGAAAATTTTAAGAAAATATTGAAAATACTTGAATTATTTTACTGTATCTGTGGAGTATTCTTTGTAAGTACTTGAGAGGAAAAACAAATAAAAAAAGAATAATTTTTAGTACGTAATGTTGCAATTGCATGCCACATAATATTGCATGTTATCGGGCAATTGCAAAAAGCTCGGCTGTCTGGTAGTATGGAAGGTTATAAAAAGTGTGAAACATTGTTTTACGTTTTTTCTTTTATAAGAATTTATTATCTTTCCTACTTCATGGGGCTAAGATCTGGTGCATCTTTATATTGAAAAAAATATATATATTTATTAGGTTATATTTAAAAGTATTTGTGATTAGTTTTTTTTTTTACTTTTCACATGTAAAAAAATTAAACAAACCATTAAAATGAGGGAAAAATATTCAAAACTTGCCGAAAAATATTTGTATAGGGTACGTTGAGGGCACTGTAGTAAATATTCTGGACCTAATTCGATCGCTTTCCAAAAATTTGTTTTCATAGATGATGAGACACTCTGTGATGGAAAATTCTGTGAATTTTTTTTTTTTTTTTTTTGGCGCGTGATGTAGGGTTCAAAATGCCTTCGCACTTTCAGTGATCGTCATCAGCTGCGTCGAGTGGTTCTTCCACTAAAACAATCCCTCCTCCTTCTAGGGATACTCCCTTCCCGCAGCGGCTATCTGCATTACTTAAGGACCGTTGTCTACTCTCCCACGTCTGGGTACGCCATATTTGAAGCCAGCTTCATGCTATTGGCTCGTCTTCTTATGTATCATTCCGTTGTATTGTCGAACTTATTTCTGCGGAGTACACATTCAACGTATCTTCTCACAGCGTTCCATTTCATCTCACTTTCGAACATTGCGTTCACAATGGTGTCGAGTGTAAATTCATCAATTTGTTCTATCAACATGTTCTTCTGGTCTTGCCATTTAATGCAATAGAAGAATGTGTGTTCAACGTCGTCACTCATTTCCTTGCAACAAGTGCAGCCAGGATCAGTCACCTTGCCCATACGGTATAGGTATTTTCGGAAATAACCATGACCAGAGAGAAACTGGGTCAGAAAATAGTTAGTTTCCCCAAAGGTTCTCCGTATCCATGCCTCTATAGATGGAATAAGTTTATAAGTCCATCTTCCGCATGTTTCCTCGTTCCATCTACTTTGCCATCGCCGTAGTGTTTGAGATCTGAGATCTGATTCTCCCTCTTCGTTCTTCAAGATTTTCTTCGCTCAAATGCCTGCAGGTCAATAGGTATCTCAGCGGCGATCACTAGGACTGCGGCGCCCGATACTGTGCGGTAGGCCGAGGCAACTCTTAATGCCCCTGTTCGCTGCACCGCTGCTAATATTTTCCGCTTAGGTTTAATCTCCAGCGCATCTCCCCATATCTCGCTTCCGTACATCAATATCGAGTTCGTCGCCTCCATAATCAATTTTCGAAAAATTCTGTGAACGGATGAGTGAAACTTAAGTGGTAATTAAGGTCACAAACACCAACAACATTTATGCCTTTTCTTTCCGTAAAGAAACGTAGGCAATGTCCTAAAGAGTCTAAATTTTTCTTAATGCTGTAATATGTTCAAAAATCATAGGGTTGCCAACCGCATTTGCCCGAAACAACACCTACTGTATAAACGTATTGGGGGTACAATGGTAAAGAACTTTGTTCTATTGATGAGGCGTTACATGACGTGCATATGACATTTACAATCCACAGAAATAATTGGATTGAGAAAGGCATTTAATGGTCAATATTTAAGGAAAAATTCAGCTTCATGTACGGTTAAGAATACCAGGTGACAGAAGTAGCAACACGAGTATTTTCAACTCCACAAACATACTTAAATAGAGACTGCTCCTGACAACTTGAATTTAGTGGCAGATTTTTTTGGTCGACATAGAAACTCATAGACTTCCTCTTGAGAATTTCTCTATGTGGAACCTCGATAAATTAACTGTCCAGGCAAGTCGCTGTAGAAACCTATTCTGACCAGCCCTCTTCATTAACAGTACATGCATACATAATCATTCCAACTCTTCAATAAGGATTACAACGTAGCTTTTCATACCACTTATGTTATGTGTGTTAATTTTATGTATGAGTAGGGGGACATACATTTTAAACTTGCCTCCAAATCACTGATTATTGAGGAACTTTTCATGTCAGTTTTATTTACTTTCAGAATTTTTGAAAGAAATCTACGAGGGGAAAACTTTAAAAACTTGAGTAAGCATAGAGGCCCGTTGCGACGCCACTTGTAAGCTGCGAAAGGAAGGTCGGAGAAATAATTTTTCATATTTCCTTTTCATGAAAAGTTCTAACTTTGGTTTTAGACCGTGGCCTTTTGGCTAATTAGCCAACACTCTTCCTTCTAGACTACGGCGACTATTATCAGCACATATTATGAGTATTTCGTCACTCTTGTGGATTTATTGAACTATTGAAGAACAAATTTAGGTGGTTGTGTGGTGATAAGAAATCTGTAAGGCATTAATGCATTCCTGGAGGAAACACGGGAGAGTATGGTATATCAGGCACAAGGCAAGGAATTGGCTTTGTTAACACCGAGCCTGAACATTTACAACTTTTATGGCAAGTTGGTTAGGGGGTTAGAAACTAAGAGTGCAACTTTAATTTGCTTTGGGAAAATAAACTTATTTCAAGTTAATGGACGATAATTTTAAAAAAATTTTTTTAAATTGTCTTGAATTCAAAATCTTTAATTTAAAAAAAAAATTAAAAACAAAAAACTTACTTTCACTGGGTGCATTTAAGGCACCTCTTGTTCTTTTTCATTCCTGCTGCAATAAATTGCAAATATTTTAAATAATTTGACCACCTACAAGGCTTTTGCGTTCAAAAGTCCATTGAAATCATAAAAATCCATTAACGAAAATATTTAAACCAATCACAAACAACAACAACAACAAAAAAAAAACGTAATTAAATATGCCAAAATGATGTATAAAACAGCAGCAAAGAAGAATCATTCCAAAGCAGGAAAACTGTTGTACATTTTATGCAAAAAAAAAACTGTCTGTTTAATATGACTAATGCCAAGCATATATTGAATGTGCCCGCTATAGACGGATAATATTTTTTTTATAGCCAAACATTAACATTCTGGCCACTTAAGCGGCGTACATTAAGGCAAACGAAATTCAGTTTAAAATGTGACTCTCATATCGACTTTCGTTTTAAGAAAATATTCATGTTCTGCATTCATAATTACATGCATTGAAGAGAGGCATGTAAAGAAATCCTTTTTTTTATATTTTAATGTTGGCATACAAATTTCTTAATGAACTTTAATTCATTCAATAAAAAATAAAAACAAACAAATTGTATTACAAGCTCAATAGAATTTTAATTCAATTTATTTTCGTTAAGATTATCCACTCACTCCACCCATTAGTTATGAAATTGAAATGTTAGAAGGTGGACAAACTATTTCTATAGTGTGTGGCTTAATATGCATCTAACTATAGTTGGAGTTAAATTGAAATAATTTTTTAATTTATATCCCTGAAAAATAAATAAAGAAGTAGAATACACGTAATTGACCTATGGAGTTTAACTGTTTCTTGAAAAGATTTTCCAAAATGATTAAAGGAAAGCGGTAAATTTTGCTACAGAAACGAACCATCAGAGAGGACTTGGTCTTTACCGATATCTTTAAGCATTTTTTTTTTTAACAATTTCCTGTTAGAATTTTTCTATTACACTAATACTCCGGTTTGTGACGCTAATAGGGCCTGAAGAAACGCGACGCAAAACAAAGCACAACTTTCCATACATTTGTATTGATTTTCATTTAATTGGTTCCGAAATTCATAATTTTAGCTTAAAAAATAGATTTTTCA
Source organism: Sarcophaga peregrina (assembly GCA_014635995.1). Lineage (NCBI taxonomy): Eukaryota > Metazoa > Arthropoda > Insecta > Diptera > Sarcophagidae > Sarcophaga > Sarcophaga peregrina. The sequence continues at coordinate 48,829,390 of CM025793.1, forward strand.
ATAAAAAAAAATATTTAATTTACTAACGACCTACAACTTGCAACCATCAGACAACATAAATACATACAGTTAGGGACAAAATTGTTCACAAAAAGTAAGATTAAAAATATATCTGGAAAAATTTATTTTACAAACTTAAGTCTGGCAACCCATTTTGTCTTATGTAGTCTGGCACGATGTTATTTATTGTATGGCAACATTTTTTTAGAGTACCGTTACTTTTTTATTAAAAACAAATTAAACAACTTTATCCACGTGTGTGAACATTTTTGACCCTCAGATCTTTTTCTCAATTTTTAAAAAATATAAAAACAAAATTCTTAATTTGTTTTAATAACGTAAGTAAAGGACATTATTTAAAGTTATTTGAATAAAATACTACTTTTTTAAATAATTTATTTAGCCTTTTATAATGGGAAAAGCAAAGACTCCCCTATTAAAACCAAATGTGGCAAGACATAATGGAAGGTGTCCCATATCGCGAAATTGCTAAAAAATATAAAATATCAATAGGGTTAGTAAATAAAATAAAGAATCAGAATAGTTTAAACTGCACGGGAGATAAATCTGGTCGTCCAAAAAAACTTTCGCCTGCAGATGCTCGAGAAGCTCGTCGATTGATTGTGTCTGGAGAGGCTAATACAGCTGTTGAGGTCACACAAATACTCAACCAAGAGTATAGCTTAAACATAAGTTCCAAAACCGTTCGAAGATGTTTAAAATCCAGCGGCATATCGCCAAGAACAAAAATTAAAAAACCTTATTTAAGCGAACAAAATAGAAAAAAGCGGTTGGCTTTTGCAAAAAAGTACGAGAATTTTACGACAGAAGACTGGATGAAGGTAACTTGGTCAGATGAGACAAAAATCAACCGTATTGGGTCTGATGGGCGCCAATGGACATGGGTTGATAAAAGAATTGGAGTCCAAGAGCGAAATATTACAAGCACAATGAAATTTGGAGGTGGATCTTTGATGGCTTGGGGCTGTTTTCGTGGAAACCAGTTGGGTGTACTACGCCGAATAACTGGCAGAATATGTGCCAAAGATTACATTACAATCCTTGAAGACTCTTACATGCCAAGTTTGGATATATTTGGTTTAGAACCGGGTCAGGATGACATCTTCATGCAGTCTCCGGATTTAAATCCGATTGAACACCTTTGGTCAATATTGAAAAGGAAAATATTGGCAAAAATTTAACCCACAGGTGCTAGAAAATCTTGTTAATAGTATGCCAAAACGAATAAAAGCTGTTAAAACTGCAAGGTGAGGGCACACGAAATATTAATAGCCATGATCGTTAGGATTTTCATCAAGGGTCATAATTGTTCACAGCTAACATGTGAAACCTTTTTCAATTTAAAAAGTGAATTTAATATTTTTTGTTAGTTTTATCTTTTTTTTTATTAAAGTTTTATGTAAAGACTAAAATCAATTTAAAAATTTTCAATAAAAACAATGAATAAGTTATTTATATTTAATATTGGTTGTTTTGTGAACAAATTTGTCCCTAACTGTATGTCTGAATGTATATACATTAGACTTAAACGGGAAATCCCCTTTTTCTGTTTTAGCTTTGTACAAAAATTTTCGTATTAACGACATAAACTGAAACAAAAAGGATGCAACTTCCAAGAACAGAAATTTTAAAAAGACAACTTCGATTTTACACTAGATTTAAACGGGAAATCCCCTTTTTCTGTCTTATTTTCTCAAATTTCTTTTTTATTTGAAAACACAATCCTTCCGGTTAATAATGGAAAATAATTTCATTCAAATGGCTGCCTCGGCTGGTCGTGCAGTAGCCTACACGATCGGTCCAATTTTTAAGCGCATTATCGATTGTGTACAGCGAGACATGTTGAACGAAATTTTGTTCACAAAAATTGAAGAGGATGATATTGGAAACATTTGGTTTCAACAGGACGGCGCTACGTGTCACACAGTCGAAGCTACACTCGATGTTTTGCGCCGTGTTTTAAATATCGCATTTTCAGCACATTATTGCACAAAATTTTTTGGTATGGATAACCCTCTAAATTTTGTGACTCTATTAATTTTTTTTTTTTTGCATGATTTTAAAGTGGAGCTATGTTTATATTTCATATATTGTGTTCGCATAGTCCTACAAAAATACTTGATTAAAAAATTCTTGGTGTTATTGTTTCAAAAACCCAAAAATAATTAAAATTTGACTTGTTTTCTACCAAATTAAAAAATTATACCATTAAAAAATCCCTGAACAATACTTTTTTGACCTTTTCAAAACACACTAAAAAAAATAATTTGTTTTACTTAAGCTTTTAGTTATTTGGCCCGCATCTGCCCACAACTTATACATCAAACTTTAGATTTTTTCTCTCCTTAAATTAAATAATATTGTGGCCGCGGATTTTTGCATATTTTCGGATATGGTTGTGATTTGTATAGCCATCCTATGAAAAATAAAAAAAAAACGGATTTTGTTTTGTACGATATCTTCTTAAGAAACATGAATAAAAATGTCACATATGTGGTGCCTTGCCAGTAAGAACGAAAAGCAATTTATTCAACAACGAATTCAGGCCGAAATGGGACTTTTGGTAGATAGGCCAAACGCTGGTGGTTTTGGAAAGTCGAACGATGCTAACATAACGCGGAGATTTTTCAAAATGTCGATCTTTCATCCATAATAACAGTAATCGATAAGGACGTTTTGAAAAATGTGGCACAATTCTCCAAGCTATAAATTCTGGATTTGAAATTGATGTCGAATAGTTTAAGGAATATGCTTTAGAGACAGCCAGAAAGCTTGTTGAGGAGTATCCCTGGTACTAACTCCCTCCAACGGTACATAAAATTCTAATCCATGAAGCTGAGGTGATTAAGCCCATAGGTGAACTATCGGAGGAAGCAGCTGGATCGGAAAAATAAGGATATAAAACAGTTTAGATTGCAACATAAAAATAATATCGCGCACTGCTACAAATACATACATTTTAAATAGGCTCTTTTTAAGTTCAGATCCATGTGTTTCTGGAGCCCGAGATTTGCCAACAGAGAAAGCAAGTAGTTTAAGTCAAGTCATTAATATCTTATTTTATTTATTCTTAAAATAAATCTATAAGCCCTTCAGAGATTAAATGATTACTTTGGCTACAGTTGTTAAAATATTTTCCTAAACATTTGCATGCTTTAACCCTTAGGTCATGTTATGGGCTGTGAAGGCCCTAGCTTTTATGGTTTTAGTGATATTGATTTTTGACCGCTTGTTCATATAAGGGAAACCACCTCGGAGCTGCGATTTGTCATCGTGGGACTATTATTTGTGGGGTGCCGTCAAAGATAAGTGTTACGCCGAGAATTCAGAGATAATCGACACTTTAAAAGATAATATTCGTGAAGCCATTGGTAAAATACAACTGCACACAATCGATAATGTGCTTAAAAATTGGACCGAGGGAACCATTTGAATGAAATTATTTTCCATTATTAATCGGAAGGTTAAGAAATTTGAGACAATATTCATAAGTTTTTTTTAAAGCTTTTAAAAGAAAAAAGTTATTTAGCGGACCCTTTTGACTACGGCTAGCATAGTCTAAAGATGTTAAACCTTCTCATACGCAAAGCACTTTTTTCGTTTGTAACGAGACAGTATCCCATCTTTAATTCTCTAAAATTGTCGCAACGAAATTAATTCCTCCCACCATACTCTTTGATATTTTGCCTGCTCTCTAGAATAGTTTTGTTTGTTTTTTCATTTATTTTTTTAATTTTATTATTTCCAATTCTAATCATTTTTTATTGCATTTTTAATGGCTACAATTATATTCCTTATTTTAGTTTTTTTTTTTTTTTTTTTTAATATATAACTTGATAGGGTGGGGGATGCTTTTTTCCGAATTCTGTGTTTGTTCGTAGCATTGCTGCAAACAATTGTTAAATTTAGTCTCATACCGTAGCGTAACATTTTCAAATACTTTAGTTATGATTTATGGGCCAAACAAATGCTCACACATTACGGAAATGCTTCGAATTCTTAACCCTGACAATACATAAATTATTGAGAAAGAAATGCTTTTTGATTCATAATTGAAAAAAAAAAAATATTTAATTTATTATGATATAAAATATTGTACTTCACTAGATTATAATAAAAAGGGGGTGAATACATTAATTTATTTAGTCCCTCATTCGAAGGTCTTGTATAGAACGAGGAAGTAATTTTTCTTTGAAGCAAACTATGCAAATAGAATGACTGGCTTTAATGTTTCTAACAAATCCTGTTTGTTTGTCGTTAATTTGTACTGGCATCAATCATTATAAGTTTGTAGCGACTTAATTATAAATGAAACATCCGTATCGTTTCAAGGAATGTCAACTACTAACTTTTTATTTCAAAAATCATATGTCCTGTTACAATACTTTAATTTCTAGAATGATATTTTACTAATACAAACAATATCTTATGCTTCACCCATACAATGAATTCAATATATATATATTACATAAATTCGATATTCGAATGTAAAGAATGAATAAGGAATGAAAGAATAAAGTATAAAAATGAATAAAATTAATAATACAGTGTTGCCACAAGTTCTTGATTAGCATTTCAGTGTTACCATCTGAAAAGTCTCAACACAGCCAAGGACGAGTATACTCGTCTTTGACAGAGTCGCCTGCATTCCCAAGACGAGTATACTCGTCCTACTTTAAATATATTATAACATGCAGGCTTTTGAATAAGCAATTTTTTTTTTTGCATAGCGACAATAGTGAGTTTCTAAGTGGTGTTGCCAATCTTCGCAATGTGTCTCGTTTTATTCCATTTTCTTTATTTTATCCATCTGCGGGATTTTTTATTTGGTTTTCTACTAAAACGTACGTAAATACGAAAAAGGATATCGAGTCCTTCTGCCTTTCTATTGCCAACGACGAGTATACTCGTCTTTGGTTTTCTGCTTGTAAATTATTATGTATTTATGATAATATATATGCTCTTACCAAGAAATAACAGCGTTTTGTTTACCAAAACACTCAAAATATAAACGGCATTGAGAATAACTTCATATAATTTCGTTTTGGCAGCGAATGTGTTAGCACCGTAGAGTTTCCAAGTTTGTTTCCTGATGGTTCGTTTTCTTCTCGCAGGAGTTGAATTTGCCATAAAATTATTTCGTTGCAGAAAAAATGTTGTCTGAGTTTCCATTGTCCAGTCACAACATCATTGACAATTTTTGGAGCTACTTCTACATAATCAGATCCCTAACTCAAATCTGTTTCCATCCTAAAAAGTTCTTTTCAAACTCCTTATCATTCTGCAGAAAGCTTCTATGCACACGAGTCTCAATATGGAGCTTCTATTGTACTCTGTTGCATGGTGTTTCTATTGCCTTATGCCATGAACGCTTCCCTACATCGACGTTCGCCAAGCAATTTATGCGTTGTTCTGAACTATGGATGGAAATCTTCAGAAGATACTTACGACCCAACGGAAATATCTACGATTAACTAGCGCTTGCGTCCTTTACATGCCTGCTGTTAGTTTGTACTTTTCGAGGGATTGGTGAGTTTTAAATTCCGTCTTGTCAATCTTCAAATTTCTAGTACGTTTTTCCTTAAGATTACAGAATTCATCATCTAACCAAGAAGCTTACATAGGCTAAATCCATTTCCCTAGTTTCTATAAAACTCGCACAACTGCAAAAGTATATGTTCTGCGTATTCACCCGCACAGTTTAGATAGGTTAGGGATCTATAATATCTAAATCCGTCCAGGTGCAACTTGAAGCAGCCATAACCAGTCGTTAATTGAGACATGTTGCAGTTCGACTCACATTATTTGCTTCTCCAAACTAGTCGTCGTAGTCTAGTAGGTAGTGTGTTGGCTTATTAGACTTAAAGCAAGGATTCGCGTCCCAGGCCAGACATCAAAACAAAATACAAAAAATATTTCTTCGGCAATTTCCTCTCAGCAGATTTCCGGCAAAAACTCTCAGAGTAAATAAACTTGAAAGTTTCTCAAAAATTTGTCTTTCGAAGTCGACTTTAAACTGTAGGTCCCGCCACTCAATTCATTCATTAACACAGGGTGGCTGATATATAATGCAACAAAGTAAAGCGCTATATTTTTTAATTTTATTGTTGAAAAGCAAAAAATGTTACAAATAACATCAAATTTTAGAATCTGTTTAGATTTGTTCGAAATGGCCACCTTTGGTACGAATTATGGCCTTCAAACGGCCGACAAAGCCATCATAAGCTACACGAGATGACCGTGTTGAGATGACCGACACTTTGGTATTTTTTTAGTGAGAACCTTACTCTCCCAAATGTCCCAGGCGCAAAAGTCCAACGGATTGAGATCCTGAGATTTTGGCGGCCATTGTGCGGTGAAAATGAAGCGAGGAACCTCCTTTTTAAGCCATTCTTTGTTGACGCGTGCTGAGTGCGGTGGTGCTGAGTTCTGTTGGAACGTCCATGGTCTGCGGTCGAAATGTTTGTCTGTCCAGGGCTTCAATACTGTCTTTAAGACATTTTCCCGATAATATTCAGCATTTATTTTGACCCTACGGTCGATGAATATGAGCGGTGAGCGACCATCGGCTGTTACGATGGCCCACACTATTACCATCAGCGGCGCTTGAATACTGGTGGCCAATCACAGGTGTAAATTTTCAGCTTACCTCTTTGGCAAGTAAACTCGATCACTTTGTTTGTTCACAAACTGCTCAATTTGCAATGGCTTCTCATCGAAGAATACCAAATTCGGTTACTGGTCACTTTCGTGCAAGCGAAGTAACTCCTTGGCTTTTTCCAATCTGACTTTGTTGTGTCCATCGGTGAGCTCTTGCACTTTTTGGAACTTCAATGGCTTTAGTCCAAGCTCATTCTTCAATATGTGTTGCACCCGTTCTTGCGATATGTTCTGCTCACGAGCAACTTTTCTACCACTGCGGCGTGGATTTCGATCAAATCTGGCCTTCACTTTTCGGATCATTTCTGGTGTTGTTACCATTTTTTCGTCCACTTTTTGAATGCGATGTAACACTGCCAGTTTCAAGGTAGCGGCAATGGTACGAGAAACCAAAGATTTATTCACATTTAAATGCTGGAGGGCTCTAACGATAGCCACCTATGGTTTTCCACTCAAATATAAAGCAATCACACTATCACGCTGGAATTCCATCACGAATAACTTTTTTTCTGAATGTAATAGATCAAAATGCTTTTGTGGTTGTAAATAATAAAATGAACTGTCACTGGAATAAATCTGTCAGCTGTCAGACGAGCGATTTACAAATGATACATATCAGCCACCCTGTATATCCCTAGATGAATAGATGAATACATAATTGGTCAGGATTGCGGTCTAGTTTCTCACACCACTTATGTTGTGTGTGTTAATTTTATACAGAAGTGGCGGGACGTACAGTTTAAACTGGATTCGAAACGACAGATTCTTTTGAGAAGCTTTTCATGGCAGTTTTATTTACCCTCAGAGTTTTTGCCAGAAATCTGCTGAAAGTAAGCCAAGCCGCCGTGGACATATTTTTTCATATTTCATTTTGTTGGAGATATCTGATCTGGGGTTTGAACCGTGGTCCCACGTCTAAAATGCAAACACACTACCTACATGATTGCGACGACTATGTCTATTGTTATTCTTCTTTTCAATATCAGTGTCGCTTCATCTGCTATTGACTTTGTATTCATAAGGAGAGCTGCTTGCCATATCTGTCTAGCGTATAACGCTATCGGTTTTATGACTCTCGGCGTTATTTTTCTCTTGCATGTCTTTGGAAATCCAATTATTTGTCAATATTCTTGCCAGAGTCCGATAAGCCACGATTGCCTTACATTGATGAATTTCACATGATCCTTCAAGTTCACTCTATCGCTAATGATCACATTCACAGTATCATCAAAGAGTTCCTTCCATGTTCTCCACTATTATCCGCCTGTTCTTATTGGTACTTGTCTTATGATCATTAAGAGCCAATCTAGTCGTACCAATTCATCTTCTCCTCTATTTTCTATACCATTTTAGCTGCTGAGACTGGCTATACCGTCTTATCCGGAAATTACAGTCGACTACGTATTTGACGTATTTTTGTGCTATGTATTGTATTTTTGCCGAGCATATATATCAGCTTTAAGTGCTTATTGTTGCTCTAAAAATGCTCATTGGGCATATTTTAGCATTAAAATGCTTTGAAATTTCTGTAAAAAAAAGAAAGATCTCTCCTCTCCATTATATTTAAGCGATTGCTTAGAATGCTTATTCCATATGCCACTCATATTTCATATGCCATGTATGCCTGTTTTCTAGATGCATTTTTTAAATGCTTTTTTTTTTAATAATTTGCAGATTTATTGACATTTTGTTTATGCCAGCCAGCTAGCCAGCCAATCCAGTCTATTATTAAACATTTCCTGTATTAAACATCAATGCAAAATCAAAATATTTTTGCCTACATTCATGAAGGGGGTTGGTTTGTGTGGCGCTGGCAGAGACTAAGGTGGCGGCATCAGGTCCATACTGTGTAGCAGAAGTAGTAAAGCGGTCTGTTTGACAGAGTGCTGGTTAGCCCGCCTGTCTGTCTGTTTTTGGCTGCCAATTTGCCACGGTATATTGATGTGAAAGAGAGAATATGTTGTGGTTTAGGTTTATGGGTGCAATATGCCTATTGATTGTGCTGTTCACTTAGTAAGATTGTCTGGTGGTGGTGGTGGGTCGCGTCAGTCTATTGAAGTAGAAATAATTCTAAACAATGAACATCATCATCAGTTGTAGTAGATTATGATGACGATGAGAGTGTCATGGTGATGGCGGTAATGGTGATGATTTGATTTGATTATACTGATGATGTGATGTGATTATAAGGCCTTTTCAATTGTGTTACATTTTTTATTAATATCCTTGTTTATACTTTCCATATATGCCGACATAATTGTTTATAATTTTAATTATTCCATACAAGAGAGACAGAAAAAAAATAATTTAAAAAATCATCAATTAACCCTTCCCCACTTCCCACTCTCGCTCTATTACTCTTCTAAAGGGGACTTAAATTAGCTTAATTTACTGATGTTCAGACATAATAATATTGAGTTTATTTAAACGATATTTTTTGTTTTTTTTTTTAATCTCTGCTCATAGCAACAGCATATTTATCGATAATCAATCAGTTTTCATTTTTATTTTATAATGAATTCATTAGGCTTTTATAAAATAATTTATTGTTGGTTGCTTGTCAGTTTGCCGATGTGCCTGACTATATGCGAGAGATCCCCCACAGTGCTTGACAGCACGTGCCTCTAAGAGGAAATTGTTTATTTTCAAACAAAATATTTTTTTTTTTTATTTTTTTTATTTTATTTTATTTTCGTTTCTCTATTAATTAATATGTTTACGGAAATTCCAAATGATTGAGTGTAATTGGAAACAGAAGAAGATGAACAGTGAAAATAATTGACAGACATATGCTGTTTTGTTCAATCATCTTTCCTATTCATCCAGTCACCCTTATGCATCGCATTATTCATGTGTGTGAATGACGGTGACAACTGTTTTTTTTTTTAATTTGCTACCCCCTTTAAGATTGTCAAGCATTATTTGAAGCGAATTAAAATCACGTATTCGTACACTTACTTACACAAAGGCTGGACCATTCACAATTAACAAAAGCCTGGTGATTTTCCAAAAATGTCTGTTTATCTTGCTAACGGCCATTGTCCCGTTAAATTGACAGCCGCTATAAAAGCCATAGCTCTCTTGGGACTCGTTGCATTTACATTTTGCCTAGAACTCTGCTTAACATTTCTTAACCATCATAACAATTTTATGTGATGAATACATGGATCTTATCAAAATTCTCTTTGACTGGGTATGTGCCCTAAAATATTTCGTCTCAGGTTGCCGAAAGCCGCACAATGGCGAGGAAGATGATATTCTTCTTTCTTTTCATTGCAGCTTTAAGAGTTCTCGTCTTTGTGAGGTATTTTCAACATCTGGGCGTTTTTACACAGGCCTAGATATGATTTTTATGAACTCCATGAATTAATTTAAAGCAGATCTTGTTCTGCAAAGTTTCCTAGTCTGTCAAATTTGGTTCTTCTTCGTTCGTTAATGTAGGATAATTTTCCCGTTTTTTCCATTTTTATTTTTTCGCAAATGAATAAAATCTGTGTGGAATCAGCAATTCCTACTTTGTGTATGAATTTGTTTAAATTGTCTTCTTTATCGAACTATGCACATGCATCAGTTATGTTCTTAATTGCAATGTCTCCGTGGACCTCAAGAGAGTAGTTTTTGCGTAACTCATCCCAATCACAGTAATTTCTGATTATTTTTTACTAAGGAGTGCAAACAAAAAAATGGGCCTACTTTTAATCTTATAACTTTTATCATAATTGAAAGAAATTAATACCGTTACATTGTTTCTGTTAGTCATCTGTTCAAATTCCACGTGCTAAATTTCATTGCAATAGCAAAATCAGTTTTTTGAAAATGGACACCCAATTGAAATTTTCAATGAAAAACCGCGCCGCTTTCAAAAAACGATTGTTAGGCTCGCAGGTGTTAACCAAAAAACAGTGTCTAAGTTAAGGATAAAACAATATAAGGAGTGTTTGAGAATTAAGAGAAAGCGTGGAAGTGGAAAGTAGGTAAAATAATACGTATTTTTCTAAAACACCCTAAAATATCTGGAAGAAAAGTGGCTTAAATAGTTGGGTGCTCTCAGACCTGTTAGAAAAAAATTTTATACACAAAAGAATTCAAATATTATTTACTTTAATTAAAATATAAAACAAACAAAAAATCCGCCAGTCAGTTTTATTTCTACAACGAAAAGTGTAAGTCCAGTTTTTGTTTTGTGCGCACTCCTTACTTGCCCTTTTTTAAAGTATAGAAAATCTTGGTAGTAGGTTTGAACCACCCCGAGCTACGGATGAAACCGACTAGTTCCCTTAGTGGCAAGTTAGCCTCTATGCTCATATCCTTAAACGTTCTTTAACCCAGTGACCTGTTATGTAAGTCGTTCTTTTGTCGAACGTGTGGTAGTTTCCACACCAGTTTTAAAATCCGGCAACCAAGTATGTTGGTCCACCCACAACTAGTCACTTTTTCCAATTTGGGAAGAATTCTTGAGGAGTTGCATATGTCTCCCCAATCGTCTCTTCCTCACATATCTCTGATACCTTTTATGTCAGTTCGTCCGCCATTTGATTTCCCTTTATTCCACAGTGACCTGGAACCCTGTAGAGGCGGGTGTTGTGCTAACAGTGAAGAGAGTCCAATGTGTACTCGGTTTAGAGGGGGAAAAAAAGCTACAGCAACTGTCAAAAAGAAAAACGAGCAAAAAGTGAGTAATGGTGAATCAGTTTTTGTTTTCGAAACAATACCTTTGCCTACAAATCCTTCAGAGTTTTTGGGTCAAACAGTTGGAAGAAGTAAGAAATTTTCGCTTTAAAAACAAACGAATAGATCTGATATTGGTAGTTCAATGCATTTCTCTGTCTTGGCTTTTTAGGCAGCATTCTTATTTTCACCAATATTTACTGGATAACATTTCCTTGTCCTAACGTACAACGATTGATTGGTAATCCTCTAAGCCTTCACTCCCTACCAAAGAACAAAATTTTTGTATTTTTATCAGAAAATACTGCCGTGCAGACTTCTCTTGCTGCTTTCAACAAATAGGTAGAGGGCCGGCCTAAGTTCGAGTCGCCGGGTTTACAAAAGTTAATACAACACACTCACTGATAAGATTAGATTCTGTCAAAGAGCCAACAGCCCAACCTAAATTACGGCGTAAAGCGCAAAATAAACATCAAAATTTCTCATGCCCATATAAAATGTATGAGACCAACCGTAATTGCGCGGCGTTAAGGCTTTGCAATTGGAAAATCCAATTTTGACAGAGCATGTGAAGAAGTGAAGTTTGTTGTAAAACAAGTATATCATTGTTAAGTAAAGACATGTTAGCTGCTTTCAGTCCAATTTTGCGATTTTACGGCGGAAGTCGCCGTAGTCCAGTAGATAGTGTGTTGGCTTATTAGACTTAAAGCCAGGTTTCGAGTCCCAGGCCAGACATCAATACAAAATACAAAAAGAATTTCTTCGGCGATTTTCCTCAACAGATTTCTGGCAAAAACTCTGAGAGTAAATAAATCTGCCATGAAAAGTCTCACAAAAAAATCTGTCGTTCGGAGTCGACTTTAAACTGTAGTTCCCTCCCCAGTTATGAATAAAATTAACGCACACAACATAAGTGGTGTGAGGAATTATGTGTGTATGTATGTATCTCTATTTTTTATTTTTATTTGGCTATTAAACATGGTGAGTTAACATTACTGTCCTTGGCACAGCGTTAAGGTTGGTCATTACAGCGTAAAAGCTGGGCGCTAAATTACGTGGCGCTTTACGCCGTAATTTAGATTGGGATGTAAGAAAATCGTTACAGTAGCAGCATCATGTGTATTCCCTAAACTTCAATTAAGGCAATAAATATATCAAAAGTTTATTCCTATGAAGTCACCGTGGTCTAGTAGATAGTATGCTGGCTTATTAGACGTAAGAGACAGGATTCGAGTCCCAGGCCAGATATCAATATTGTCGTTCGAAGTCGACTTTAAACTGTAGGTCCCGCCACTTAATGTATAAAATTAACACACACAACATAAATAGTGTGAGAAACTGGGTCAATAATCCTGACTGAAGGGTTGTATATTATTCCCACTTTCAAAAAGTACACCCAACTCTTTTTTTTACACGGATTTGAAGTTACACGGTTGATTTCTTACGTTTTTGGCTTGCTCCACCAATTTTTCACCAGTATGAACATACAATTTGTATTCACTTCTGAAATTTGATAGTTCTCAACATTTTTTACACGGTTTTTCGAATATTGTTCTTTAATTTATCTTACACGGTTTTCAGATGACATGGAACGTATCCCCCATTTTACTATAGGAAATGTACAAAAAGAGTTGGGTGTAGTTCGAGGACGTATACAAAAAAGTGGAGTCATATTTTATATTTCGTGCAAAAAAAGCACTATAGAGGCATCGGTGGGTCATCTTTTTTATACTGGCGGATGATTTTAGTACTTTGTAACGATTGATGGACTAGCGAATAATTAAACTCCAGATTTCCTTCGCATTTTCTTTTATTGTGCGCCTCCGCCTGTGGGGCAAAGTGAAGGATTTTGATTTTTAGAAGATGATTTTATAGTTTTTTTTTTTTTTTTCGAAAGAATATTTCAACAAAAGAGCCGTAAGGGGTTTCACGTCTCGACTTTGGTGTATTTTAATCGGTGTCGGGCAGTCTACAGACAAGTTGCTTTTCCTATCAAGTTTGAATGTCATGTATGCGATGACCACAACGTCCGGTAATACATAATTGAGTATAAACAACAATGATTTGGTATTTCACGAATTCGAATTGATTTTTTTATTGTTTTTGGTTTTCAATTTTCAAAATATTTTGTAAAACCCTATAACGGCAAATGAAAAATTCGTTGCTTTTAATTAATTTTCCAAGCCTTCATAGCCTCAATGCCACAAATACTCTCTATCTCTCTCGCTCACATTTACAATTTTCCAATGTCTGGAATTTGTTTCTGTTTTAATATTTAACAACTCATACACGGACACACCATCCCACCACATACATTAGGATAGACAGAGAGACAGACAGACAGATAGACAACAAATGTAAATTCTTTTGGTATTTTGTTATGTAAGTCGACTTTAAGCTGCTTAAATGCCACTCTCGCGTTCAATACGAGCAGCAGCAACATTATTTTAAAGTGCTTTTCATACATATTCTATGGAGGAATGCCATTAGATGAGGTACTTACCACCTGGATACCTTAAAGGAAGGAGAAGAAGAAGAAAGTAATGAGTAGCACAAGCACATTGTATTACAAGACCCATTTAATATAAATGCCAAGGTACAGTAGAAACTTTAAAATGAAATTTTAAAGTCTTTGTGGAGTAAATTTAGATAAAAAAAATATTCAATGACTCAAAAGAATAAAACAAGGCATCCATCCAGTGATTGTAAAACGAGCAGTTATTGATCAAATCTTTTCGATGTACTCTACACTGGATAACAAGAAGTTGGCTAACCGTTTGTGTAACCATTTCGAACAACTGACTTCTGTTGATAAATTTTTTCTTTTTTTTTTGGAATTCGATAATAAATCCTTTCTTTACATTTTGTCGTCTAGTGAAAGGTGAAAGATCAAATACATTTTAAACGCATTTCCATGATTTCATCGATCTTTTTTAACGACAGAAGACAGAATGCGAATGGCAGAATCCCCAGATATTTCCCCGTGATTGCCTTTCAATAGATTTCTGGTAAAACCGCTGAGAAGTTATAAAATTATCGTGAAAAGTTTATAAAAAATCCATCGTTTGGAGTCGAATTTAAACTCAATCTCCTATCTCCTATCATTTATAACTATAATTTACACATACAACACAAATTGCTGTGAAAAATTATATCGTAATCCTTTAATCAGGACCAATTATGTATGAACGTTATTTTATTAAAAAAAAAAATTTACTTTATAAAATGATCTTTGAACAAAATTGAGATTAAAATTTGGACGAAAATAAAATCGAACTACAGACAATATTGTCACCGACGTTAAGAATTAGGTTTCTTAGAAATCTCGAAAAGTGGGACCTATTCCAATTGACAATTCCTTAGTAGTGAGCAATGGGAAATGCAAGTAGTCCCCGACTTACGACCGTTCGACTATTCGCACTTACGACCATTTTTTCACCAATTTTTTTCCTATATGTAGTTGCGGGGAATCCCTAAAACATAAGAGAAAAATTAAAAAAAAAAATATCGATTTACATACATAGTTCAGGACAAATAATACATTACATTAGCTAAGTCGGAATTTTTTAAGTAAATAATTTCATATCATCATAAAAATTAAATAAAAAATTTTTTTTATATGAAATTCGGCTTACGACTTAATCCAATTACGACCAGGATAACCAGGAACCTATCTCGGTCGTAAGTCGGGGGAATACCTGTACATAAATGGTCTACGACCACGAAGTATTAGTTATAGAGTGAAATTTATTCCCTAATCTCCAGCATAATCCTGCTCAATTGTACACCTTTGTGCTCAGATCATAAAGAGTGTTGTCCATACCGATGTCTGTTCTTTATAATTTATCAGACAGTTTGCCTATTCCAAAGTAGTGAAATAATGGTGAAGTTCCTTTGCTTTATCGTGCAACTTCGGGAATTGGTTTTTATTTCCTTGGCTTCTTGTTCCACCAGTCTTTACTTGGGTATAACGGTGACTAAATATCCTATTCAGATAGGATTATAAGCAGCCATATAATCGGTAACGTCAAATAAGACTCTATTATTCCATAATTGTGAATTATCAATTTGCAGGTTTAAGTTGATTGCCTACTGCAAATCAGCAAAGAGTCCCGGCGGAACACTAATAACAAAGATCGCATATTGTTTTAGAGTCACCGTCTAGAATTTCGCAGTCATGCTTGGCAAGCTGGCTGAAAACCGTTTTAAACATTGAATGCGTAGACTGGGTAGGGTATGACGAAGGCTCCAATCAATATCATGTTTATATTTAGATGAAATTACATAAGATTTCCAAGTCCTTCTAAGTATTTTCTGCTTCCATAAGAGTTCCGAATCACGTCTAGCCTCAAGTATTAGACCGTGAAAAACCGGAATTTCATTTTCTCACAGTCTGGAGCATGCATACACGAGATCTTATACTTCAAGGTAAACGGTGTAAGCTTGGCCTTTTGTGGATTTACTGTACAATACTTTAAAGAGATTTCAAAAGCAAAACAGAACGCCACCCATGTAACACCTTTACGGACAACGTTAACCCTTCAGTCAGGATTACGGCCGAGCTTTTCTCACCACTCATGTTGTGTGTGTGTGTGTGTGTGTGTTAATTTTATACATGAATTGCGATTTCTGAGAAACTTTTCCTGGCAGTTTTATTTACTCACAGACTTTTTACCAGAAATCTGCAGAGAGAAAGTCGCGTGTAATGTCTGACCTGCGGTTTAAATCGAGGCTTTTCGTCTAATAAGCCGACACACTGCCTAGTAGATCACAGCGAATTGCATACCAGAGAGAGAGAGAGAGAGAGCGAGATCATCAGACTAATAGCCGTTTTTCAGAAGCTTCTTAAGTCGTACTTCCATAGCAAGAAGAGAGTACAATCCACTCCTTTTTTAAGAAAGTCTGTGCTAAATAGTGATGTAAATCTCCCATTGTGAAGAGCACCACTGGCAAACTGGATGACAAGAAATCTCTAGTGCAAGCAAGTCTAATATTACAAAAGCACACTCCATATCGACCTAGGTTACCATACAGATTTGTGTATTGTGGCGAGTATTTGATTATGAATCTTATCAGAGATCTAAGACCTAAGCTAAGGCTTCTCCAATATTATTGGATTTGAAATGGTAATCAACTGCTAGCCATTTAAACACTTTGTTATTGCAATTTAAACCTGCATTGGTAGCCTAGGGGATAGTGCCCTAGACTATTAGCTTGAAGGTTGTGGGTTCAGTTGTCACCAAAGTCTCTGGTCGGTTACACTTCACCGAGCGTATGGTCTAAAAGGAATTAAATTAAAGCCTGTAAACAATGTCTGCCATTATTCCGAGCTGTCACTGTCTTCTCACTACAATTTTCTTTCAAATATCGATACTTTACAGGCATTTTCTTTCTTGCTTTGGGTTCCCAGTTCTCTTTATTTTTTCGTTTTTTATTTTGAAATAAATGAATCAAATTGTTGTTGCAGCCAACTTATGCTGGCTCATGATAATGTATGTGCCTCACCGGCCAGACAATCATTAAAACTATTCCATACTCGTGTGCTACACACAATAAGCAATAATCATAAGGTGAATGGATAGAGAGAAGGATATACGATAACATTCTAAGGGCACAAATGTCGCTGTTGTCGCTATTGTTGTTGTTGTTGTTATACAATAATTTGTAATACGATAGGTTTTTATGATTATCTTTGTATTTAAAACGGACGGCGGGACAGACAGACGGTAATTGTTTAGTTGTACGTGATTGGATATTATTGGGACATGCTTAAAAATGTATTTTAAATCGATAACAATTATTGAAAACTATTTTTTATTCACCAAAATACATACGTATGACAACGCCACCCCTAAGGAACAAACACATCTGTTTAAATAAATTGAAAATATTTCAACTAAATTGGCAATTTCTTCTTCGATTTAAAATTTACAGAAAAAAAAAAGAGAAGAAAAACTAGTCGCATATACACCCCAGGTCTGGCTAGTTTGCTCAACCCCGTATTTCTTATTTTTTGTTTCTCTTTTTTCAACTGACCTCAGTTAAGGCCTTCTTTTTCAAAATCGATTTGTATTTGACAAACAACTACAACCCCCCAACCCAACCCAACCCCCTAAGGCTTATGCAGCAATGTTGTTTCCTTGTTTCTGTTTTTGCCATTTTCCCAAGGGTGAAGAGGAGTAAACTGCCGAGGCATTTTATAATATTTCGCTGAAAATTTTGTTTTATTTCGCATAACAACAACAGCAAAAAATGGATTTTTTTTCTTTGGCGTCTAAAATATGTGATGAAAATTAAAGTTGATTGCATATGTTCAACGTTCTTTTTTTTTTGGATTTTGTTTGGTGTTGTTGTCAATTTTCTTTAACGCTTAAGGCGTTTTAATAATTTCAGCATTGTTGTTGTTGTTGTTGCTAGTATTTTTTGCTTATCATTAATTGAGTGAAATATCTCATAAATCACATGGACTTATTTAACAGGCGGTGTGCAATATTTACGGTCAGGTTACGCATGAAATTTTCTATTTTTTTTTCTTTTCATACACATTTTGAATATATTAACCGTTGTTCGGGAAAAATGGTGTAAGTCCAAATGTAAAGCTAAAAAAGTGCATCATTTTTATCATCCCTACAAATAGTATATCGAAATTGAATCCATGAAAGAGATAAACATCAACAA
Source organism: Sarcophaga peregrina (assembly GCA_014635995.1). NCBI lineage: Eukaryota > Metazoa > Arthropoda > Insecta > Diptera > Sarcophagidae > Sarcophaga > Sarcophaga peregrina. The sequence continues at coordinate 48,847,417 of CM025793.1, forward strand.
CAAGGAACATTACAGGGGTTAGCCAACGCTTCACCTTTGGTGAACCCTGGAAACTGTCAGGCAGAGCTGTTAACTGTCCTGATCAACAGCGTACTGTGTTCACTCCGACTAAGACATTATACATTTACGTACATATTTGTTCATTACAACCCTTTAGTCAGGATTACCACCTAGCTTCTCACACCAGTTATGTTGTTTTTATACATAAATGGCGGGGTCCTACTGTTTAAAGTTGAGTTCTGAGCTACAGATTTATGAGACTTTTCGTGCCAATTTTTACTTTCTCTCAGAGTCAGAAATCTACTAAGAAGAAATCGCCTAAGAAATATTTTTTTAATTCACTTCATTTCGTGGGAGATGTCCAACCTAGAATGCCTAATGTCCTGGTAAACTTGGTGAGGCTCGATGTCAACAATGACAATTCCCGGATAAGCACTTATATCTTTCCATTTGGGTTGCATTAATGCACCGCACATTCCAACAATGTGTTTGATGCTCCATTCTCATCGTCACGGAATCTATATGTTGCGTTCGAAACTATTCTCTTTATGGACAAGTGTACCACCGAATATATAGTGCCATGTCAAAAGACCGGTTACCAACCTCATGCTTAGCCTTATTGTAATTGCCCAACTAATGTGTGATTGACTCAAACTCACTTGATTTGAGATGAATCTTTTGTTTCTCTTTATCAATCTTTTTAATATTCGCTCCCACTACAAAGAACTATTCGAATCCTATCAATGGCTTGGAAGCTCTCTTCCACGCAAGCTTGTCTGCCTGCTCATTGCAGAGAATTCCCTACTAACCTCGGAACCCAACAGAGGATAATCTTATTTAGTAATGTTCAATTAAAATAGAGGGTACCAGCTAGTGTCATTAAGGGCTCGCACTTGGTAAATTCTTACCGCACTTGAAACATGGGTATACTGTAATACAGGACAGACGAATACACCTCCAGTTCGATTATGTCGGTCGCTTAGAACTAAATACGAATTGAATTCCAACTGAATACTTCTTGTTTAAGGATCATATGATTCGTTGTGTTAACCTTGAGATTTAAACCGATAATTTCAAAATGCTAGATAGAGTATGTCGCGGTTTTTGTGGTAAACTTTTGTTTAGACTGTCACACCACTGCAGTATTTTCCCTGAAATTTTTTTAATTTACGACGTTTGCACGTTCACAACGAACTTCAATTTGACGTTCATCCATCAACGTATTAGTTATATTAATGTCAAGACATAGTAGGTCCAACGGAAATTGTGTTCTTGGTGAACTAAACACGGCGCACAATCTCCGACATGTTAGACTTAAAGTCATTGGCTGAACTAAACTTCAGCGATAGTAGGGAAGCATGCCGACAGACTTGGTATTTTTTCAAATGACTTCTACACTAGTTCTAGGTCTGAGAAAGAGAAAAGTGCCCTGCTATGGTCTTAAGAGGCGAAGCTTCTGATCATTTCATTTTCTATCATTCCTGACTGAACTCTCCAATATAAAGATTAATGCAATGCTAAGACATATTATGGAGCCGAATTCGTTTACTATAGGGAATGTTTGAACTCCGGGTTTAAGTTAATTCTGTCCTAACTAGATTCTTGTATTTCAAGGTGGCGGATTCCCTAATCTAATCCAACCTCACTTAACTTAAAAAGCACCTTCTCTTGAGAAAATACTAACTCAATAAAAAATTCCTTCACTACGCTTTTCACACATGGCTTTGTTTTTATACGCAGATAAATGGCAACCCTGTGATTCTAGACCTTACTTAAAAAGGCTAATCAAGTGGTTAGTTCTAGTAATGAAATGGAAACAAATTCCTATATATTGTCGAATAATTTTGTCTCTCTGCTCATAGTGCTAGATAATGTCATATTCAGTAAGTTAGTCCTTTTTACATTTATAACATCATTTACATCATCACATACTGCCACTTCAATGTTGCCATTAATGATTTATTATGACTTAACACTTTATGCCGGTTTTTCTGTATTTTTATTACTTTTTCTCTCTCTCTCTCTTTTAATTTTGTCCGGGTAAATATTTGTACACACAATTTTTTTTTTTAATTAAAATGCAAATGCAAATCAAAATTTCAAATTAAAAATGGCAACATAAAGTAGTAAAACTATTGCCAGCGTCTTTTTATAGAAACTCTTGTAACAAGTCAATGATTTTTAAACAAACAAAAAAAATTTTTTCGAAAGTGATTCGATAATATTTCTTTTTAAGCCTTTTTTCCTTTTCAGTAGGTGTCTCTGTGACACTTTAATTTAATTAGTTTGTCTGACTTTTTATTTTTATATGGGATGCAGGGGCATTGAGATTTATTGCCGTAGTTAAATCCATAAGTTGATAGTGGATTTAAAAAAAAATATTGGCTTGAATATGCATAATTAAGGTGATTTGTTAGAGTATAATTTTATTAAGTCATAGATCTGGAATCCCAATATTCCCTACAATTATTTAAAAAGTCAAGGAACGTTTACACTAGAGGTGTGCATAAGACATATAAAATTGCACACTCTATTGCATTTTTCTCAAGACCGAATATTGATTGTAGCTGCAAATATAAATAAGTGTGAAGCAAAGGTAGAGTACAAAAAACAACTGCACTCGTAAACCATTGTACAACAGTATAAAAGAGAGTTGTGTGAAGAGTGCAACAAAAATATTGTACTCTTCATACAGTCACAACATGCATTTCTTTTTTAGCTCTCGGCAATCGGACATCTTCGTCGACGTCAGCATTGCCAATAATTTTGTTTAACTTTTTATTTCTGGGGAAAACCATTTTTTATTATACTGATATTCATATGGCAATACTGAAAATGTAACTTCAGTAGTAAATTATGCTCTTACAACCCAAAGCATACTTCACAGGCAAACAAGTACTGTTGTATTACATTAAATAAATGAGAAATACACATTTCAGTGCACTTGTATTGCATTCGGTGAAGGGTAAGCTAGCAGAGCGTCTTGTGCACACCTCTAATTATTACGTACTAGGGATGCCAAACGGGATCAATTTTTAAAAATCCCGCGATTAGGGATTGCAATTGCATTAGTTTTAAGAAAATTATTTGGATTCCAAAAAAAGATTAAAGCCTCTAACATGTGATCTGACAGGCTTGAACGAATTTTGTTGTCAACATACCCTACTATTGCAAAACACTTCTCGCAATCAACATTTGCTGGTAAAATAGTTCCAAGATTGCTGAATGCAGCTTGTAAATATTTACCTCTACCACCTCCTGATGTAAATAAATCTTTTTCTTTGGACAGTTGAGTATCTAAATCAGTTACCCTTTTAATTCGTTTTATAGGCCTTTTGCATTCTTCGATGGTATCAAATAATTTTTATCACTGGAAGGAGGGTTTTCCTCATCTGAGATGCTATTATCGAAGTCAATTGATATAGAATTATTTTTTCAGTACCTTTTGTAGGGTCAAAATACATATGAATTCACAATCCCGAAAATCTCGAAAAATCCACGATTGGCATCCCTATTACGTACATATTTTCAAGTCCCAACGCTTTAGTAACAATTTTCATATAAAAAACTTCGTTTATTACGAACTGGTTTATAACGAATTCTCGGTTAAAAGGAACTACTTTAAATGGTCCCAATAATTAAATTTCATACATTTTACCTAACTTATAACGAACCCTCAAGAATAACTTTAAAGTGTGGCAATAGCCTTTACTTTTATTTAATATGGCAGCATTAAATTATAACTCAGTAGCTTTAATTAGCTGATAGGTCAAAAGAATTAACAAATATTTTTGGTTTTTAATTAAAAAAAATCCTTTTTGTTTTTAATAAATGAAAAATTTTTTATATTTTATTTTTTCTTCTACGACTTCACCCTGTTTATTCCGAAGTTGGTTTATAACAAACTAGTTTTTCTGGTTCCACTAAGTTCATTGTAACCCGGTTTGACTGTATTTACATTTACATTTTTTTTTTTTTTTTTTATAAAACCAGCACTCAGGGGATGACCCCTACTCATGCAGTGCATTGTGCAGGTTTTTAGGAAAGGTGGAAAGATAGAGAGAAGATGCGAACGTTAAGGAAACGATTTGCTGTTGTAACCTTTCAAAATGCTACAGTTTCATATTGTTTATCGATATTTAATTTAAAAAAATTATTTCTTCCATAAAATTAAAAATCTTTAAATCATTTTCCATTTGTTTTTACAATTTTTTAATATTTTTTTCTATTTCTTTATAATTCTCTTTGCAGGTAAAACAAATCTTTAGTTTTTCATACAAGGCAAACACCAAAAAAAAAACGCCTTAAATCTGTTCACACTCTATAGACCATGAAGTGTTCATCTTTGAACTTTTTTTCTATTGACTATGTGTTCAATTTTGTTGGAGTTTTTTTTCTTCTTAATTTTTTGTAGCACGTGAGTAAAAACTATTGAACTGTAATGATTTTCTGCTCTATTTGTAATTAAAATAATGAATCTTTCATTCCATTTAAATTTATTTAAAAATAATAATTTACTGTGGGTCATAAACTAAAAAAAGTAGGGTTAGCTGGCTAGGTCAAATTGCTATTACTAGCGTATTCATGTTCACTGTAATGGGTAATAATGGAAGTGGCCGTCCATAAGCCTGAATACTTCTGAAAATTGAATTCTTGATACAAAATTTACAATTTAGAAAGTGGTATTGATTCCTTTCGAGTTTTCCAGTCACCGACTGTGTACTCTATAACATACTCCTGTATTGGAGTGTAAAATCTTGATGATGGCATTAACATAATTTCCCTTGTATTCATCATGAAACAATTGAAATTATTTCTACAACTGGTTAACTACCATTCTAAAACTATGTTCAGACATGCACTTATATTACGTAAATCGTAATAAACGGCATTATTGATCTAAATATTTCATATAAAATTTCAATAAATTCATAAATTGTTATAATATTGATTAAAACTTTAAATACAACACTGTCATTAGGACGTTCAGTGAGCACATCACATTTTTCCGAACACTTTCTATTGATATTTGACAATTCAAATGTAAACAACGATAGTGTCATAAGCAAAAGCTTTCTTTTCTGCAAGCTACCCAATATTATCACATTTTTTTTTTCTTCTCATCCTTCTGAGGAAATCCAGTTTGGAGTCACAAGTAGTCCCTATTAAACGCAACATCTCAGCGTTTCGGTTAATCATTAGCAATAACTTTTCAAATGTTAAATTGCTTTCCATTTTTTCTAAAAAGTGTTTTAGGCACAAATTTTCGTGATTAAATTAAAAGCAATTTTGTTGAAGCAATCAGCTGTTTTGTTTACCAGCTGTCATTTCGTATGTTATATATCTGAACGCTAAAAATATTGTTCTCAATAAACTGAATATTGATTTAATAAAAGTGCATGTCTGAACATAGTATAAAGGCTACGAAGTTCCTACTTTCTTTTCCCTAGCCTCAATGAATTCACTTGCTTAAATAGCCATTACCACCCTTAAGTCAGGGTGCTTCTGACACCATTTATTTTGTTTGTAAAGTCGATTTCGAATGACAGATTTTGCGATATTTTTTCGTGACAATTTTATTTACTCTCAGAATTTTTGCCAGACGACTTGTGAGAGGAAGTCTCCGAAGAAGTATTTTTTCATATTTCGTTTGAATCACAGCCTTGTGTCTAATAAGGCAACTCACTACCTGCTTCAATTTGTTGAAGTTTTCGTTGTTCATTGTTTACTTCATTGTGTATTCGCCGTTTCTTTGGTCAGTTTTTTGGATCACAAGTATCAACCGATGAGTGAGTTCTGAAAACTTTAAAGTACTCAAATATACTTACAACGAACTGGAGATCCCTTTAGATACACTCATTAAATCTCTGATAACGTGATTGAAATAAAAATTCCGTTTGATGACTTAAAAATGGATTTTCGAAACGATTTTATAATTCGTATCGTGACTATTTCCGTCAAGCCACGTCTTTAGGATTGGAAACAAGAAAACTGCGCATGAGTGCTCCCTTGCATTAATCTGATGCAAATTATCATAAAATCGGTCCAATAATAAAGCCTGTATCCCAAACAACAGATGGCAGGATTTTATTAATAGCTAAACCCGCTTTGAAGTTCTTTGCCACTTCTACCACCTCATTCACTGTTTGGGCAGTTAGTTGTTGTGGTGGATCCATATTGGATTCAAGAATCAGAAACCGCTGAAAAAGTCGTCATATTGCGACTGAGTAATGCCAAATGCTAATGCAAAGTTCTTACACGATTGTGTTTTTGTAATCAATTGTGGGCCTTTCCTACCTCTATTGTTAGAGTGGCGGGATCGTCAGTTTAAAGTCGATTCCGAACTATAGATTTCTGGAAACTTTTAATGGCAATTTTATTTATTCCCAGATTTTTTGACACAAATCAGCCGAGAATAAGTATAATAAACTAACACACTACCTATTAGACTACGGCGACTTTTTTTCCATATTCCCCTTAAATTAGCCGCTTTAGTATCTGGATTTAAGTCTGTTGCATGTGATAGTGAGAACTATAGCTTTGAAGGCTATGGGTAGGATAATGGTAGGGAAGTCTGGCATTAAATTCGTATGGGAATTTCGTGCGGTTGACAGATCTCGCCTTTCTTGTTCCCTTGAATAGTATCTGTGGACTCTATAGTGTTGGAGAAAGCTACACGCAAAAATTTATGGAGTAAACTCAGTCACATTATACTGCAGAGAGAAGTTTTCGCCAGAAACTTTTTGTTGAGTGGGGGCTGATACTTCGAAAGATACTCAACGAAAGGGAAGATGAAGAAAAACTCTTTTTCAAATCCCAAATAGATTTGACGTAATTAAAACTTGCTTCCTTTATTTATATATAAAACCAGTACTCAGGGGATGACCCCTACTCATGCAGTGCATTGTGCAGGTTTTTTCGGAAAGGTGGAAAGAGAGAGGAAAGATGCGAACGGCAAGGAAACGAGTTGCTGCTGGTGACTATAAAATGGCCAGTGCTATACCTTCACCAATAGACAGTCTCCAGCAATCGTTCCCAAGAAGCCCGCAGTTTCTCACACCACTTAGGTTGTGTGTGTTAATTTTATGCAGAAGTGCTTACTTAATTGGCCATTAACGAACCGATTAGCGGATTTCGGCCTGCTTTGGCACATCCTTTAAGGCGGCTTCTCTGCTTCTGATAGGGTTTCCTCGATTTGGTCCTATCAACGTAGAGAAGATTGGCCTCTTTGCCGACTTCTGATAATCCCTGCATCAAATACCCGTCTCGCCGGAGCAACTTCCTTCATTCCATCGTCATGGCTAAGCCAGGGCAGCCACTGAATGCTAATGCGCTGCAGAACATACATACATACAAACATAATTGGCCTTTGCAACCCTTCGTTCAGGGTTACGACCTAGCTTCTCACATCACTTATGTTGTGTGCGTTAATTTTATACATGAGTGGCTGGACCTACAGTTTAAAGTCGACTCCGAACGACAGATTTTTGAGAAGCTTTTCATGGCAATTTTTACTCTCAGAGTATTTGCCAGAGATCTGCTGAGAGGAAGTCGCCGAAGAAATGTTTTTCGTTTTTATGTTTTGCCTGGGATTCGAACCCGGGCCTTTCGTCTAATAAGCCAACACACTACCTACTAGACCACGGCGACTTTAACGTCCATGTCATTAAGGAGTTCATACAGCTCAATATTGTATCGTATGTGTTCCGATGATCTTACGTAGGACTTTTTTCGCTTGAATACTCTCAAGGGTGCTGCACTGACGCTTGATAGTGCTTCTGCGCCATAAAGAAGCACAGGGAGAAAGAGCGGCTTATAGAATCTAAGGAGTTACAAGACGTAATTAAAACATTTGTTAGGAATTCATAATAGGAGGTGGTTTAAGTCATAGTTACTTGCCAGTCTTCTATGTTTCTGAGAAATGTTATTCGTCTCGAATCCGACATGTAAGTTCTGTGATGATGCGAATGAAGCATTAACTAAAATTCTTGGAAGCTGTGCGACAATGAAGTACACATTTGGAAGCATTTTGGATGTTTGGGGACCTTTCCACTACAGTAACAATAAACAAGAATAGCGAATTCTCTCTCCACTGTACCTTAACTTTGTTTTAACGTTTTATTTAGCCTAGAATTGAACATTTTCAAATTGATTTTTTTTGTTTTTGTTGTTGTTGTTCCAAATAAACTTGTATTTGACAATTAACCATTTTTCACCTTTTGTGTGTAAGACAGAAATATTTTTTAATTATTTTTTTCATTTCTATGCCACTTTGAAATGTCGAGTCAGTTTATCAGTTCACCAAGAGCTGTCAGCAGTTTGACAACTTAATTTTGTTGTTGCGTTTCTGTTTTCCTTCTTATTTTTTGTTTTTTGTATTTGTTCTTGGCTTGACTTAATTATAAGTTTTAAAGAATAAAAAAAATAAAATAAAATTAAGAATAAGAATTTCTGAGAATTTTAAGAACAAAACAAAGAGAGACTGATTGACTTGGAGGCATGGCATGGCATGGCATGGATTTTTTGTAAATGGGTGTGAGGTTAACGTTAACGTTTTCGTCGGTTTCCTTTTCCTTCTTTTCGAAAAAAAGGATTTTTAATTGAAAGTTTGTGGTTTTTTTTTTTACGTTATTAGCTCCACTTTTTTCCAGCAGCTTTTTATTTTATATGTTGACTTAAGTCATTTTCTTATCATTGCAAGGAGTATTGTACAGACTACGCTGCTGCTCCTGCCACTGGCTGTTTTGAGTTTTTCTTCTTATGGTAGTGGCTGCTCAAAAAGGTCATCTGATTCACTGCTTTATTCTCCATTCTCCTCTTTCTTGTTGTCATAAATAAAAACCACTTGACTTTGTTAATATTTGTTTCTGCATTCATTGTTGCTATGCCTGGCTTGAGTTCTTCTCCTTCTTATTTCTGAAGCAAATTCATGTCAAGTTATCATTAGTTTTGTCTCAATCCGATTTTCTTTTGTTATCTCTGGCATATCAGCGGGTTTTTCTTTTTATTTTCTTATTTATTATAATAATGCTGTAATCCCATCTCTTGTTACAGTTTTATTCCCTAACATGATGATGGTTGTCATCATCGTTTTACCACATACATATTAAAATATGAGCTTCATGCTGATGCTACTCACATGCGTATGCCACAAAATGTTGCATTATCTTGGCATGAAAAAAAATTTATGAAAGTGTATCATATTCTTGGTTTATTTAAATTTCAGCGTAATTTTTTGTTGGTTTGTTATTATAAAAGTTTTGCTTGTTAAAGTTTTAATTCTCTTCCTTAAATCAGCATAAAATTCTTTGAACTTTTTCGCTTATTTTTCAGTTGTTTTTCATGATAACCATGTAAATATTAGGGTGGTAACCGTAATAGTAGAAAAATAATAAAAAATACTATACCACCTAAAAATATGTCATTCTTAGGCATTTTGTTAGTCCCCTTATTATATGCTATTGTTTTTCTCTTTTCTTCATATGTATTTGGGTTTCAGTGCAAAGAAATTGTTTTTTATTACAGATGTCCAGGGAACATGCACTCTTTTACTTTGGTTTTGATTATAAAGATTGTTTAAAGATTTCCTCTTCACGAAATTGCTTCACGGAATTGTGGCCTTAAACGCCTATTTACAGGCAATATTTTTCTGCTGTTTTCTTCCAAAAAACCTCTCGCCTGTAAGAGCCTTCTGCATTGATCGAAACAAATAGTAAATAGAAGGAGCATGGTCTAGACAATACGGCTCCTGAGGTGAAAATTTTGTTCCCAGCATTATCTGGATGTAAAATTAGGATCTTATTGTCTAGTTGAATATTCAGAGCATTTTTCCCTAATAATCACTGAAGAGATCTCCCGTTATAGTCTGCTAGGTTTTAGCAGCTCATAATGGACCACATCTTTTTGATCCCCACAAATACAGACCTTAAAGCAAGCGAGAGATTATCCTCGTTGCCCGTGCTTCATAAATGATTTCCTGCGCCTGATGTAGTCGCAATCCAAATAATACGATGCAAAAATCATTTCTCTTTACAGCGTTCCAAGAGTACTTCAGACATGCTCACCCATCTTTCAACATAATCGCATCACACTTTAGTGCATCCCACCGATTTAAAACGCTTTAAAATGAGTGCATCTTCTTACGTCTTGCATGATTCTTAATCGCGTAGTGCTACCAATTTATGGTTGTCGAACTTGTTTAGATTTCCTGAAAATTCTTTGTTTTTGATAACTAAATCAACATTTTTGAAATGCGCAAACCACTGTATGCACTGATTTGTTTTTTTAAGAGTATGCTCACTGAATAATTCCTCGAAGAGAAAGGGGCTCAAGAAACCTTCCGGCAAATACTATTTTTTGTCCGTTTTTTTTATTTCAAACCATTTGATCAGATGAAAAGTACATTAACTCGCTCCATAGCAGTTTTAACCAAATAATCCATTCCCATTGGACCCCAATCTGTTGCCTATTTTTCGTTATTGTCCGAACTGTTACTTGTAGTGCCAATCGTCCAAATGCGGTGGCATTTTCAGAAAATGATGGCTATTTAAATAATTTTTCAATTGAAGCTGGCAATCTCACGAAAGAATGCTAATGATCCTTCTTGAAAACTAATCTGTGTGACTCGCAATTCGCCTTAGGAAGTGTCGGCCACATTGTTGACGTGTTCTATTTACAGGGCTAGTTATATCGCCTTTGAAGGCGACACATTGCTTTCTTTTCCAATATGCCACTTAGATAGCAAAAACTGGTTTTCAAATTGGTCTCTTACGTTCAATTCTTATCCGTTATTTGCCTTTGCATTGCTCTCATTGAATTTCACGAATGAGCAAGCAAATATTGTTAGCGTAGCTAAGATCTTCTAGGCTGAAGATCCCACGGCTTCTATATTGCGATAGCAAGGGCAGCATTACGGTACACCAGCATAAATTTGAATTTTGTTGCTATTGGTTGTAAAGAGTTGGACAGATAGTGTTTACATATGAGGCTCCTGATGAATCTTATCATTTTGGCGCATACACGTATATATAGACTTCAGTACGTTGCAGTTGACAGAGGATCCTCGGGTGTCGGAAAGTTTTTTGCAGTCTATAAAGTGGCGGAGAAGTTGCCGTGGGCTATATATATATATATGTTGTGTTGGCTTATTAGATGTGAGGCCTCGCTTCAAATCTCAGATCAATCATCTCTATCTAAACGAAGCACGTAAAAATATTTCTTTGGCGACTTCCTCTCAGCAGATTTCTGACAAAAACCCTGAAAGTGAATACAATTGCCTTGAAAAGATTCGCAAAAATCTGTCTAACTTTAAACTATAAGTCCCACCATTCATGCATAAAAATTAACGCACACAACATATGTGTTGTGAGAAACTAGGTCGCAATCCTGTCTTAAAGTTTGTAATGATGTATAAAGCAGCAATATCCACTCTTGGATCATTGATCACATGGTCGGCACAAGATTTTTAGGGATGCAATCCGACTAATTTCCTTGCGAGTTTTGTATATGGGAGCCATTGACGACAGTCTTTTGTAATAGGTAATTCCATGACCCGATATTTTTGGTCATTACAATCCTTTATTTAGCTTTACCATCTGGCTTCTGACAACACTCATTTTGTGCGTGTCGATTTCATCCATAACTGGTGGGGTTAGGTTAGGTCGTAGTGGTAGTTCTAACATCACAAAGCTCACTTGAGCACGCATGGCGGACCGTTGTGTTGCCACGGGTGAACGCTGTCCCTGTACTAACCAAGTTCCGCCAAATCAGGGAAAATAAGGAAATTGGTCAGCGCAAGGACTGCATAACAAAAGCACGACTACTCTGTACTGGAAAACCAGCCAGAAAATTTGATGAACGGAGCTATATCCTTGATATCAATAGATGATAGCTCCGTTAAGCTAACAGGGAATGGGGAGCCAAATAACCTATATCTATACCTAGCACTGGCAAAGAAAGTGAATAACACTTATCTCTTCCTCAGTGGACCTGCATCCACGGCAGAAGTCGTTAAAAGGGAGCCTCATTCTCTCAGCGTGTCTACCCATGATGTAATGACCCGTAAGCACGGCCACTACAGTCGGGATGACATCACGACCGATACCAATTAATCTGTTGGTACGTCTTCCATCCATCCTGGGCCAGGTAAGTCTAGCGGTGGAGCAGGACTCCTCATTGACCCAGGATAGGTTGGCGTCCCGAAGGAGGCTTCGCGCAATGGTCAACTTGACCGAGGTGGGGGGACCTGCAGCTTAAAGTTGACTCCTAACGACAAACGTTTGAGAAACTTTTCAATTTGATTTGCTCGTTTGCTGTTTTGCGATTCTGAACAAAAAACGCTGTTGATGTTTTACGCTTCGAAATATGTTTTATAATTAGGAAGCTGTTGCTACACCAGCATCCAGTTCGTAGCATTTAGAGCACAGATTCCCTGTATATCTCCAATAAAACTTATATTCAATAGCTTCATTATCAATACTTTATTTTAAAAATAATTTTTCATCTTTCCCCTCTGGTAACAATGGATTCTTTATTGCCCTCTCTCCTTTTTTGTACTTCATCAATACGATCAAGTGTGTGTACCATTGTGTTGCATGTTTTATGTCACTGCCCTATAAACCGATAAAATGTTAAAGAAAAAAAAAAGAAATAATGGAGCCCTTTTTAGCTGTTTGGTGGTATCAGGTAATTTGTATTGTTATTGTGTTTACCATGTGCTAAAATGCTGATTATCTCTCTTAAGATGGAATACAAAAGAGGAAAAGAGCAGAATGATGGTACATACAATGAGTATATGAATGTGATATTTTTTCTCATTATTTTTTTCTTATAAAACATAAAAGATTTACAACAGAAATGGCATGAAAAGAAAAGTATGACGCCTCAAACGCAATTTATTTTGTAGCACCATTCGTAATTCCAAGAATTCATTTGTAGAATGAATTGAAAGGGAGTGAAAAAAAACAATGTTTTTTTTTTGGGAATTGAATCGTATTTTTTTAAATTTTATTTGTTCATTATATTCCTTTGTAATATATTTTCCCAATTAAAAGTCTTTGAGGACTTATTGGAGCTATGACTAGTAAGCACATGTAAAGAAGGCTTGGTTGCTTTTCTGTTTGGAATTAATTTCTAATTTGTATCAGGAGATACAAAACTGTGTAATTTATTACGCCATAGCCTTAAAGGGGTATCTAATGCCAGTCGATTGGACCAAGTATTCAAACCTTAAACGCAGGTTGAATATTCAAAATAAGATCTCTATTACGACTCAAGTCATTTCTGTCTGCAGGCTATTGTTAGCACCAAGGAAGTTGTTACGTGACTTAATGCAGACAGTAGAGGTCTTGATGTATCTATCCATACATAATTGGCCATTACAACCCTTCAGTCAGGATTTAGGACTAGCTTCTCAACACCACTCATGTTGTGTGTGTTAGTTTTATACATGACTAGCAGATTCTACCCGGCGTTGCGCGTGTTATGAAAATAACAATAAATATAAATCCGGTTTCGAAACCGGCTTCTTAAAAAAATGGAATTTTTCAAATTATTCGGAAACCGGTTTATCAAACATTCCAGTTTTTTGAATACTCTAAGTCCTAAATATAAATACATGCAATTTGCCCGTTTTTCCCCCCTTTCCCCCTTTTTGGATCCCTTTTGGTTCAATTTCAAAAACGGAACATCTCCAATAGCTATTTGGGAAACATAATCAAGCTAAATTGTAAAAAAATACCTTTAAAACAAGTAAAATACAGCATTTATGCATAAAGTACCAATTTTTACCCTTTTTTTCTCCCTTTGTCCCATTTTTTTCCCTTTGGTTCAAAATTTTTAAGAGATTTATAGCCTTTAACCTGCACCGACAAAAGCTCGATCAATATCCCAAATTTCAAGAAAATCGGTTTAGGCGTTCAGGCGTGATTGGGTATGCATTTAATTTGCCCATTTTTGGCCCCCATTCCCCTTTTGGTTCAACTTTAGAAACGGAACACCTCCTATAGCTATTTGGGAAACCTAATCAAGCTAAACCGTAAAAAACTACCTTTAAAGCATTTATGCATAAAGTACTTATTTTTCCCCATTTTTTCTCCCTTTGTCCCATTTTTTCCCTTTGGTTCAACATTTTTAAAACTTAAATTGGTTTGCATCGAACATTTGAAAGAAAATTTAGTCAATTCGATGGAACCGTTTTCTGATTTTAGGTAAATCAAAAAAAAGTGGGCGTAAAGTGGGCGTGGCAAAATTTTTTCTTGATAAAATCGATGGAGCCGTTTACTGATTTTAGATAAATAGAAAATGTGGAATAAAAGTGGGAGTGGCAAACTTCACATAAACCATCTATTAAATAAACTCGACAGGGCACTTTCGCGTTTTGAATGCCTTCTTCCAGTAAGGTAGAAATAGACTTCTAGCTACATCCACTACTGATTATATAGTGCCTGAATCGATGTTTCTGTCTGTATTAAGGATTCTCATATCGAATATGGCACTGTAGAAAGGTTTGTGAAATCCAGAGGCAGAATTGTAAACCCATTTTCACAAGTATGAAGGCACAGAATCTTGGACTTGAGCTTCACTATAGATTGAGTGACAACTGTAGTGTTTTTCAGTTAAAGAAGTCTGCTAACTTGAATAATGCTTGTGGCCCTGCAACTGGGACGGCCACTTCAATTCAGAATCTAATGTGATCTTGGTTGACTGTCAGGCTACCTTAAGGGGGGTTATCTGGTGTAAATCACGAATGATTTTGTAATTGTAAGAACCTTTGGGTCCCTGTAAGAACCTTTTGATCTCCTTATCGCTGACAAAATTTTGAAGCTTCCCTCCCCACTGCTATTCTAAGTACAGTGTCTAGGCAAGAACAGTTTGATTTGGTACATTAACTCAAACGGTTTTTAAGGTTGTATGGTGGAACTTATCTTATTCTATTAATAAGATCGAGGCCTATTGAAAAATGTCATTATTTTTCTTAGAATGTTTGAGGTTACTTTTGCTTTGTTAGCTACTATTAGAGCTGTTTGTTAGCCATGAGCTGTTGGCAGGAAGCCTACAAGCATTTTAATAAACTTGATTCTTTAGACCGCCTTAATGGTCCTGATATTAAACTTTCTTATATGCGGGCTGCCCACTGCAGTGTTTTCCAATTAGAGGTCATGGCATTTTAAAGGCTGCGCAATGCTTGTTTACTAGTGGGATTTTCCCTGAAAATCTTCTGATTTACTGGTATAGCCAGGCTGTAATAAAGGTTCTAACGTCCATCCTTGTTCATGAATACCGAGGATTTGTCAGAAGAATGTAAGATTTTTCAAAGGTAACTGTTACATGCTATATCGTTCGAAATTGCATTGCCGATGAGCTGGCTAGGGCCGGTAAGCTATTGGCATTCTCCGATATATTACGGGGCTTAAGTATTCTAATAGCCTCGGTAAATTTGTATATTGTTCTCTTGTTTTATGGGGACGCTCGCTCATTTTAGCAATACCAATGTATACGCAATATTTGCAGAATCGGGACACTTATGGACAAGAAGGCGACTGACTTATTTTGTCCATAAAACCCATTGCCATCTATCACATATCAGTTGTTTCTACGGGCCATTGTCGTTTTGTTAGGCTGCCCCATTGACTCTGCTTTACGGTCTAAAAGAGGAGACTGCCTTCCACCTCATATGTAAGTACACTGCTCTTGTCATAAAGAGACGATGGTTTCTGATCTCTCATATTTGACCGAGCATTCCAATATAATGATTGCTACAATTGCAAGATTTATTTTGGACCAGAGATCATCAATAAGTATTCAAAACGATGAGTAGGTTTGAGTCATACTTATAATTTCAGATACTTATACGCATTCTTAATTATTTTGATATCATACTCATACTACTCATACTCAAAGTTGGAAGTACTCATCGTATTCATACTTAACAATACGCATGATGTTATTGACTTCAACTCGTCTCTACTTAACATTTACACGAAGCACAAAATAAGTATGATTCCTGTACGAACACTACTATGCTCACCAGAAGATTGTATGTTTGCTTTGCTTGTTGTCTTTATCTTTGTCTTTCCTTTCTTCTTTGTTTCTATATGCAACAACAACAAAGGCTGTAAATTTTGATTAATGATTCGAGTCACTCGAATGACTTCTGAGTATTATAAGTATTTTTCAAAATTTATGAATCGGAATGAGTAGGCGTATGTATCAAACATATTTCAAATGTTGTGAGTTTAATGTCAAAGTTGTACTCATACTCATTGCTACTTATAAATCAATATTGTAGTGAGTACGAATCAATGAATCAGAGTAGTTGAATTTCAATTCTGTTGATTCACACTTACTCAAAATTGCATGAGAGTTTATGAGTAGTAGAAAAACGATTCATTTCTGATCTCTGTTTTGGACTCGTTGTAGTTTTTCCTATTCAGTAGTTGACCCCCGGGTAAAATAAATTTTAATGTTGCTTTGATGGGGCCTTCTCTCTTCTTTAAGAGCAATTTAAAAGAGAAGAACGATTCTGACAACTTCTAGAACTTACTTTTGATTTGATTTTCTTCTTTAGAGCTAACATATTAAGCGTTTCTTTTATCTTTGTATAGTATCGACAGGTAATCAATGGCTAAGACATGTCACCATGGTTCTTCCGAAAGACTAAGCGTATCAATAAAGCCCACCGGCTTCCCTTTTGCGATTGCATTAAGAGAATTATTGATATTTTCCGTAGAACTTTAATTTTTTTTAATATTGAGAAAAATTTTAAATAAAAATCCTCATTATTGTGTGCGTTCTAGCTACTTTACTAAACGTTGAATGCTCATTTTCACTATTAAACAAGACAAGACTATTAAAGGCCCCCTATTCCTCCTCTTAAATGTTCAGTTACAAATCATTACCGCCATTGATTGTCATTATTGTCGTCATCATCACCGGCATTATAATATTTGTGAATAAGTATGTGTTCTCCTTTTTAAAGAATAGAAGTGAAAAGTAGAAGAAAGACATGCTTAAAGCCCTAATCGCATACTCTAGGAGCTGCTGCTTTTATTCGCTTCCCTTTGTCTTGCACGTCTTTTGTGTAGAGTGTCTTCAACAAAAGTACTAAACGACGACGTCGACGACAACTCCCTACATACATATAACAAAAGCCATCTGAACATGAAAAAATATCAAATGAAATCAGAAGAAATAGAGGAAGAAAAAAACTAAATTATAAAAGAACATTTTGTTTTTTTTTATTCTTCGTTTGCAACAACGTTGTCGTCATTATCATCATCATCGTTGTCATTGTCATAATCCTGTTAAAAATTCAAAAAAGAAAAAAAAACGTAGAATATTTATCACATGTGCGTCATCATTACAGCGTATATTGTAGAGTAGCTTTAAAAGAATGAAATCATTAAAAGAACCTATTTGTCTATGCCTTTAAGTATCATGGTGAATATGTCCGAGGTTATCTAAGCATTTTGAAAAGTAATAGAACCCTAAATGTTGTCTGCAATTCTTTAACGCGTTAGTTCTAACCATACCTACAGGGTGGCTGATATATTATGCAAAAAAGTAAAGCGCTATATTTTTTAATTTCAATTTTATTGTTCAAAAGCAAAAAATGTTGGAAATAACATCAAATTTTAGAATCAGTTTATATTTGTTCAAATTGACCATCTTTGGCACGAATTATGACCTTCAAACGGTCGACAAATCTATCACAGGGTGCACGAAAGTGACTCTGCGGTATTTTGGCCCATTTCCGGGTAAGCGCCGTCTTAAGATGATCGACACTTTACTATTTTTTGGTGAGAACCTTTCCCTCCAAAATGCCCCAGGCGCAAAAGTCCAACGGATTGAGATCCGGAGATTTTGGTGGCCATTGTGCAGTTGAAATGAAGCGAGGAACCTCCTTTTTAAGCCATTCTTGGTTGACGCGTGTTGAGTGCGGTGGTGTTGAGTCCTATTGGAATGTCCATGGTTTGCGGCCGAAATGTTTGTCTGCCAATGGTTTCAATACTGTCTTTAAGACATTTTCCCATTAATATTCGGCATTTATTTTGACCCCATGGTCGATGAATACGAACAGGGAGCGACCATCGGCCGTAACGGCAGCCGACACCATTACCATCGGCGGCGCTTGAGTTCTGGTGGCCAATCGCAAGTGCAAATTTTCAGTTGACCTCTTTGCCAAGTAAACCCGATCATTTTGTTTGTTCACAAACTGCTCAATTTGGAATGACTTCCCATCGGAGAAAACCAAATTCGGTAACTGTCCACTTTCGTGCAATCGAAGTAACTCTTTGGCTCTTTCCAGTCTAACTTTTTTTCTCCATCGGTGAGCTCTTGCACTTTTTGGAACTTCAATGGCTTTAGTCCAAGCTCATTTCCCAATATGTGTTGCATCCGTTCTCCTAATATGTTCAGCTCACGAGTAATTTTTCTACCACTGCGCGGCGTGGATTTCGATCAAATCTGGCCTTCACTTTTCGGATCATTTGTGGTGTCGTTACCGTTTTTTTCGTCCACTTTTTGGACGCGATGCAACACTGTCAGCATCACAGTAACGAGCAATGGTGCGAGATACTAAAGATTTATTGACATTTAAATGCTGGAGGGCTCTAAATGTAGCCACCTGTGGTTTTCCAGCCAAATATAAAGCAATCCAACTAACACGCTTGAATTCCATTACGAATAACTTTTTTCTGAATGCAATAGATCAAAATGCTTTTGTAAGCTTGTAAATAATAAAATGAACTGTCACTGGAATAAATCTGTCAGCTGTCAGACGAGCGGTTTACAACCTGAAGTTGGTTGCAATACATATCAGCCACCCTGTATTTGAATAGAGTGGTTAAGTCTCGCAAAGGCTTTACGTTGGATAATTTTATAGAAAAAGTATTCCTGGTGATTAGCGACTGCCTACATAATTGGCCAAAGGCCACACATCAGTTTAGCTTTGGGGGATAATATGATTTGGACGAGCAGGACATATGGTTCTTTTCAGATGTGTATTCCTCAAAACATTTCCGATCGAATATTAATCTATAAAGATAGTCTAAATTGAGGGCTGTAGTCTGACAAGCCAAATGTGGACAACGAAAACATTCGGTCACATCTATGGGACCTTCTACTTTCCATTCCATAATGATTAGCGATGATCAGTGAAATTGAGCATTAAGTTTTAAGCAAATGCATAACTACAGTGATCATCTATTATTGCGTGATATTCGAACCGGTTAGGATGTTTAGAGTATACGGCACAGATATACGGGATCTTATATAGTGAGGACGTTTTGAAAGCCTTGGATGGGGTCCACACACCATTCAACTTGATTAGGAAATGTTGAGTATCTGAGTGCTACGACATTGAAGCTAATCTGGAGCGGCCAGAGGGCAAAAGAAAAGAGGCCAGGGTATTACCTGTTACGAAGATTGATAATATCATCGGCCTCCCTTCAATCTAGTTTTAAATCGAACTTTTTGATAAGATCCCATGACTGACCGCTGCCGTTATCTACTAGGAGTTTTTCCCATAGTAACTTTCACTTCCTTTTCTTTTGACTTGTATAACCTTATTGACCATCATAGCCCCTTATTCTGGTGTACAGCCAATTTTCTGTTGGACGCGTCAATTTTTTCCAGTGGCGGTGGGACCTACAGTTTAAATTCGAATCCGAAAGATGGATTTTTGAAAAACTTCCTGGCAATTTGATTTATTCTCAGATTTTTGCCAAAAATCTGTTGAGAGGATGTCGCCGCAAAAATTATTTTTACATATTGCGTTATGTAACAGTTTGTCTGCCTTGGGTTTGAACCACGCCCTCTCGTCTTATAAGCCAACACAGTACCTGCTATAATGCGGCGACTTCTGACATTAACGAGTCTACACAGAGAAAAATGTTGTGTTCTGCCAAGAAAAAAACGAGGCTATTTTTATTCATAATTGGCTCTGTCTACGGTTTAACTTCGACTCTAAACAAAAGACTTCTCATGACAGTTATATTTACTCTCAGAATGGGTAAGACCGTCTCCCCTTACTGTCTTTACGAGGAAGGGGAAGTAATTTATGATGCGGAACACACTGTTTTTGAATGTGCACGCTGGCAGCGCTATCGCCACTGACTCTATCTGTACTGACTGGAACGATCACGGCCGCTGAATTTGTCGGAGTTTGCGAGTAGAGAGAATTGGGCCTCAGTGGAGAATTGCGTGGAGCGCATTCTGAGCCTAAAGAAAAGAGATCTGGAGGCTGCCGGACATGTAGGCACGCCGGCATAGATGACATTAGCTCACGTGTCAAACGATATCCCAGTCGGGAACCTAAACGAAAGGAATAGTGGAGACACTTAGAAGTCTCCTCAACCTTCAATACGCAATCCGGACGGGGATATGAGCATGAAGGTGTCCAAAGGACCAAAAGGACTCCACTCCGAAGTAATACCACCCTAGTTCCGGAGGGGGCACTACAGTCACGGTACGAGGGGGGGATTTAGTGGGTAAGGGCCCCACACACGGAGGACGTGACGGCTTCCTCTATGGTGCGGTTAGGTACATTTACCCCTCCTCGGACTCTTAGAAAGGAATATTTCTTTATTTACTGAGACATCAGCGCTAACTAACGAGGACCTGCTGTTGCTGTACGTTTACACTATTTGCTATACTACTGCGTATTAAATTTTTAACAGTAAATCTGTCAATTCGACTTTAGTTAATGCTACAAATGTTCCTTTATATCAAATTTGCTCAATTTTTAAAAAAAGCTTTATATGAAGATTTAATTCTTTAACACCACTGCAATGTTTTCTTCATTGCTGTGCATTATGTTGCGTTATTTTTACCATCTAAAATGCGACAAATACTTTGAACAGTAAATGACAACTTGTTGTAACAGGCACATACTACTTAATGCATGGAAAGACCATATGGACAGGCGCTCAACAGTTTATGGACGGACGGACGAACAAACGGAGAAACTCTATAAAGGCAACTGATTAATAAAGATTGACAGAAGAGGATTTTTACACGAAAAACTCTGCAGGCAATGAAATGAAAAAGAAAACAAAACGAAACGAAATTAAAAGAAAAGCGCATTCACCTACTGTTCGTTCACTGTTCCCATACAGATTTCAGGAGACAATAACAAACCTAACCACACCACACTACGGTGAAACATAGATCGAAAAGCGAGTACCATCAAGGCAAACAATAAACACAAAAATAAGAATTTTTTCTTTGTTTTTTTTTTGTGTTTTTTTTTAGCATTATGATGTTAAAATTCTTTTCATTTCTCTTTACAATGCAACTTCTGAGAATAAATCACCGCATAATTTATGCATTTTCAAGTCAAGACCAACTCAAGCAAATACTTGTAATTTTGCAATGCAATATAAGAAGAAGAAATTCTTTTAAAGCAAAAATTTTTTTTTTGTTTTCATTTACAATTATTGGAAGTTTTTTTAATTACAATTTGACGATTTTTTTTTTTCAATCTTGATGTAGTTTTCCATTGACTAGAAAAAAAGGAGAAAAAAAAGCAAAACACAACAACAAATCTTATATAATAAATTATTTTTAAATTTATTTTCATAGTCAGTTGTGTGCCAAAAACTCCCAACCTACGTGTCACATATTTTTTGGTGTTCTAAAACTCAAATTATGGTTCTGAAAATAAAAAGCAACAAAAAAAAAACAAAAAAAAATCACTGAAAATTGTCAACAACAGTAGGAGTTAAGCTCAAGTTTATTTAGCATAATTAAATGGATTTTAAAATAAATAAAAAAATCATACAGCCAAAGAAATAAAAATAGTAAAAAGTTAGAAAAAAAAATGTTCCTAAGCATATCGTGATCCCTTCAAACGGATAATATCATAGGAACGTCAAGAAGTTATGACCCAGACTGTAACTCCCCTAGATAGTACCGATACACTCGTATGATTTAAGGAAATGCTGTGCAATGAGCCTCAGTAATAAACGTGATAGGAATATTTTGGCTGCAACATACTCTTCTAACAGGGAGACAATTATGTAATAAACTTCTACGTCAAAGGCATATGAGAAAGCCCTCCAGTTGCTTGCAAGTGAAACTCTACACCATCGAGAGATCATTTCAATTTAGGATGTACAGTAATCCTTCGATTTACATCGTCTCGATTAACATTATTTCGGTTTAAGTCGTCTAACTTCAATTTGCGTCGTCATTCGATTTTTGTCGGCATTTTTTTGGCACCAATTCCGACGTAAATCGAGGGATTATTGTAAATTTCATAAGTTCCTTGTTAAAAAAAATACTCCTTTGGAGTATGATCAATAAGAAACTCAATTTACGTCACCTTTTTTGGAACCAACTGCGAGGTAAATCGAGGGATTACTGTACAGAGGACGTAGGTAGGTAGGCAGGTAGAAGTGGCTGTCCAACCGATGAGCGGAACACACTTAGGTCACATACAGGCCCATTGTGATACCACAGTTTCATCCTCTCCCCTTTTCCAGGAACCACTTGGAGCTTCCGATGAAGCGATTCAGACTGCCAATATTCATGCATGACCAGTTCTTCTAGGTTTTCCATGTAGTAGGTACCCAGGTATTTCTTTCTCCTCCGACCAAGTGCCGGGCATGTGCACAATAGGTGAAGAATAGTCTCATCCTCTTCCTCGTCTCCACAACTTTTGCAGAAATCATTCGCGAGGTGTCCAAGACCGATGCGCCTCGCATGTGTTCCTATAATACAATGCCCCGTAATACCCCCAATAACAGCGCTGAGCCTGCTTCTTTGGAGCTTGAGCAGAGTCGTCGTGCGCCTTTCATCCAGCCTTGGCCAGATTTTATGCGCCGTTCTGCCTTTATCCGAAGCTGCCCGCCTACTGTTGACAAAGTCCACGATTACATTGTCTATCATAAGTCCACAGGTACTTAAAGGGATTCCCATGTACAGAATTCATTAGAGAGCTCGACGGTCGTGCCCCTTCTGGCCCAATCATCCGCTCTGCAGTTGCTGGGAATATCCTTATGTCCCCGTACACATGTGATACAAACATCACATCGGTTTGTCATCTCACTGAAACATCTGCGACAGTCGTACACTGTCTTGGAGTTTATCGCACTAGAATCCAGCGCCCTGGTGGCCGCTTGGCTATCGGAAAGTATAATGATCCTTCGCTTGCGAACATTTTTGTCCGCAACAATTTTCACCGCAGCTTGAATTTCCGACACTTCCGCCTGAAAGACACTGCAATGATCTGGTAGCCTCATAGACTTGGTATTCCGATTGGTCTCGAATAGATCCCAATACCAACGGCTCCTTCTAATTTGGAGCCATCGGTGTAGATTTGTGCGGCATTCCACGCGAGGTGCGTCACACCCCTTCTCCAATCCTCCCCTTTTGGGACGTAATATAGCAATACTCTCTGACAGTCACGTCTTGTTCAGCGAACTCAGTTTATATGAAGAAGATTTGAGAAGGTATGACTGGTTACTTAGTCACGTAGAAATTCGTGGTAATTCACAGGAATATCAGCCTACAGGAAGGCCACAGATGAGTCTCGAATCTTTCTGTAAAGTGGTAAAAAAAAAGTGGTTGGTCGGCGAAAGGAATGAACCAGTTTGAGACAATCTTAACTATTCTTAGGTGTAATTTCAATGAAAAGAAATTCGAATACTGCATGAGACCATCGAGAATATCCTGATAATTGTGATCGGCATTTTATTAAGCATAATAGAGCCAGAGGATGGTCATTTAAAATAGGGATAGATTTAACCCAATAACAGACCTTTTAATGGAAAGACAGAATTACCGAACATATGTTCGGCGTAAGAAATATACAGAGAACATCAGCCTAAAGATGATGTGTATGGTTTTACATAGTTACCTGTCCAGAGGACCTCATCCCATGGTGCTCTTCTCACTGGGTGAAAATATTGCGTAGACCAACGCCCCTACTTTCATGCTGTAAACACTACTGGCTGTAGCCAGGTTGTAGGTACCAATACGGCGTCATGCTATTTGGGTATGTTTAGGGGTCAAAAACCATCTAAACTCCTTCAGATGCGTTAAGAATGTACCGCCACACCGTACTAAACTACAGCTACCACGTGCTTCCCGAGGGGAGCTCACCATTGCTGGGCAGGGACTAGACCGTGGGGCTCCCAGCACCCGTGTTTCTCGGTTAAGACCTCTGGTCAGGCTTCGCAGCCAAGCAAGGCCAGACTGCTGTCAGTTAAACCCCAAACAGTTCCTGACTGGCAGCAGCACCCTTAGTCGCCATTTACGACAAGTATGGTGAACACTGTGGTAGTATTCTCTTCCCGCTACCACACGGGGAAGCCTAAAGATGATGCCTGAGACATGTTGTTGAGAGTAATAATTCGTTTGCTCGATTGTAGAAATCGTAACAAAGATCTGCCGAAAACATCGCCGGTAATGTGCAGGAGAATCCCAGAAGACGACTTCACGTCGCTCATCAGAACTTTTTATTTTGACGACTACATTTTAGCAAATTTTTGCGTCGTCTCATCTGGTAGGAGCTGAAGATAAAAAACTATATACAATGACGTCTGTTCTTCGCTGAATGGGCTCTGCAGTCATTAACAAGTGACCCGTTTTCTGAATGTATGGAATCGTAAACAGAAAAAGTTGTTGAATTTGGGACGATACCGATCCATGTGAGATCAAAGAGCGTCCAAAACATCCCAAGTATGCACTGTTTGATGTGAACTTTTGATGGCGGTTTCATTGCTCCATATTCTTGTCAACACAACTGTCAATGCGATATAATCGTTGATTACCATTCCGTGATTAATGGATGATCTGGAGCAAGCCTGTGAACAGGAGGCTCTAATTCAATCAATCTGCCATGCATGCAATCAAGTTGAACACAAATCACATCAAAAAACTGATGCCATGATCTTCAGCTGCCAACAGAGTCTGCAAAATTGAACAATTGATGTTCAAAGCATGCACATTTAACGAGTTACTACAAACGTAATGGCATCAGACTCCTTTTCGAAATTTCGAAGATATCATCTCACACAAACTTTACGTTGTTAAAATTTAAGGATAAGAAACGCGTAATGAACGAGCCATTATTTATACGTTAAAATCATTTCCTTAAAAAGTTAACGTTAACATATCTTGCATTTTTACTGTCATATTTTCTTTGGACCTATTTAAATTGGAACTTTGATAAGTAAATAATAAAAAAAAAAATAAATGAAAAACTGAAAATCAAATAAATATTATGGCAAAATATTTGAGTATGTGTTCCAAAAAATAAACAGAAAAAAAAGATTTTTTGTTTTTTGTTTTTATTAAAGTGACCACAAAAATATTCACAATTCACGTCAACATCAACAGTGGGCTGAGATTCATGGTGACAACTTTTCAATTTGAATATTATTTTACAGGTTTCAAAATGGATTATCTCTTGATTTTTTTTATTTTTGTTAATTATTACCACCTCTAGAAACGATATAACAGGACAGCAATTTAAAGTGAATGGTGCGAAACCAAGCAAATCGACTTAAACCAAAATGAGTGTCTTAATATGACCAAACAAATTGTTTTTAGAATTAAAAAAAAAATAAAAATAAAAACTGGTTATGTGATAAGATAAGGCTTAAACATAAAGAAACTAAGAAAGAAATTAGCATGAAAATGTTGAAAAAATATTGAAAATTTTTTACAAAAATCAGTAAAATTTTTTAGTCGATGTGATAATTTAACTTTTACAACAAAATTTAAAACATCATTAAAATCGCATAAAATAAATGGCAGGTTCCTCTTTTAGTCCTTATCCTTTTCAAGAGATAGCTACTGGAGCATCCTATACTACTCACTGTTATTGTTATCTTTTATGGGGGACTATACGATGTCTGCATGGATTGCATTAATCGCATTTGAAATAATTTATTCCTGATTCGTAACTACCTTAAAAAAAATATTTGTGCCGGGTCGATACCAGAAATAATTCGTGAAAGGCGATAAGGCGAATTTTCCCATATAAAGGCAAAGTTGCACCCGGAAAGTGCAAAATATTGCAACCTAATGGAATAGTAGATTTTTCAAGAATTTTTCACAGTATTGCACTTAATATCTCCTTTTTTTGATGGTAAATTAGGTCCTAGAGTATATTATTTAGCTGTAAATTATGCAATATTTTATTTGGGCATATTTTTTCTGCACGAAAGACAGACACAGCCAGCTTCCTATAATTGTATTGCATAATACTATTTTGTTTTGAGAAACAAATTGTCCAGTAAAATTTTTTAATCCAACTTTAGGCATTAGTTGTTATCAGTTAGCCAATCTATTTAAGCAGTTCCAATTTTATTTTCAAATCCCCTTCGTATTGTGAATCTTACGTGTACAGATTTCTGTTTATTAAAATTTTTCTCTAGATGAAAAATTTTGTTCATTTTTATATCAAAAAGCTTCGTAGGGGTTCTCATACGTGCTAATAAATGTAGCGAAGGCAGAAGTAAGGAGTGCGCACGAAAAAAACTTGACTTACACTTTTCGTTATAGAAAAACGTTTTATATTTCAATTAAAGTATTATATTTGACTTCCTTTTTGTGTATAAAAATTCTTTTCATGACAAAGACCTTAGAGCATCCAACTTTTTGAGCCACTTTTCTTTCTGACATGTTAGTATGTTTTAGAAAAATACGTATTATTTTACTTACTTTGTTTTGTTCGGCATATCCTTATTTTCTTTACCTTCCACGCTTTCTCTCAATACCCAAAGACTCCTTATATTGTTTTATTCTTATCTTAGAAATTGTTTTTTGGTTAATGCCTGCCAGCCTAGCAATCGTATTTTGTAAGCGGCGCGGTTTTTCATTGAAAATTTCAGTTATTTTATTACGACATTCTTGTTGGGTGCCGATTTTCAAAAATATATTTTACCACGTCGGTTATAAAACAGGTGACTAACAAAAACAACGTAATGGTATTCATTTTTTTAAATTATGATAAAAGTTATAAGCTTGTATACCCATTTTTTTTTGTGCGCAGCCCTTATAAGTATGACTGCTCATTGTCATGTTCGAAGCAGGACCCAATATACCATATTCTCTTACGGAAAGGCACCCTGATTAGGCACAAATTTTTTTCTGATAACATAATTTGCAAAAAGCTTCACAATATTCGTAAGAAAATTTTGTTTTAACTTATGCATTATACCATTCCTTCGTGATAAATTCTGTCAATGGCTTGATAAGTCTCGATAAAAGGAGAGGGAACAGTATTTTTGTTTCTGACTTGCATCTATCTGAGAATCTGAACATTATTTTTAACAAACTTATAGGCCTATACAACTCTGTATAGAAGTCATACGAAAATATATGCCAGATTTAGACATTATTTTAAAAAGTACAACCTTTTCTTCCATATTGTGATATTCAAGACATAAACAGCATTAATAGAATAACCCTCTATATGGGCTCTATTAGCATTTTGTTACTGACCGTATACATTTCAAAAACTTTTTTTGGATTCATACAGCAACCGGTCTTTGTACAAATTCGGCTTGAAAACAATTCACAGGAGGTCAATAAAAAACTCTACCTTCTCAGCCGTTTTGTTGTACATTACCGATGATTTGATTTGATTTTATTGATGGCATTCTATTCAAGCTTTTCAGTTTTCACGTTTATCGGGATCACTATATTATATCGCTTTTGTCCGTGGACAAAAGTCGCATGATAAGCGGGTTTGTTTGAGTTATTTAGTGAATTTTGAAATTGAGACATCTGATGTCTTTGGCTACGTACATACAGGGTGGCTGATATGTATTGCAACCAACTTCAGGTTGTTATCATTTGTAAACCGCTCGTCTGACAGCTGACAGATTTATTCCAGTGACAGTTCATTTTATTATTTACAAGCTTACAAAAGCATTTTGATCTATTGCATTCAGAAAAAAAGTTATTCGTAATGGCATTCAAACGTGATAGTGTGTTTATTTTATATTTGACTGGAAAACCACGAGGTGGTTATCGTTAGAACCCTCCAGCATTCAAATGTGAATAAAACTTTTGTTTCTCGTACCATTGCTCGTTACCGTGATACTGGCAGTGTTGCATCGCGTCCAAAAAGTGGACGAAAAAAACGGTAACAACACCAAAAATGATCCGAAAAGTGAAGGCCAGATTTGATCGAAATCCACGCCGCAGTTTAGAAAAATTGCTCGTGAGCTGATCATACCACGAAAACGGATGGAACACATATTGAAAAATGACTTTGCAGTAAAGCCATTGAAGCTCCAAAATATGAAAGAGCTCACCGATGGACAAAAAAAGTTAGACTGGAAAGAGCCAAGGAGTTACTTTGCACGAAAGTGGCCAGTTACCGAATTTGATTTACTCCGATAAGAAGTCATTCCAAATTGAGCAGTTTGTGAACAAACAAAATTATTGGGTTTACTTACCATAGAGGTCAACTGGAAATTTACACCTGCGATTGGCCACCAGAACTCAAGCGCCACCGATGGCAATAGTGTGGGCCGCCGTAACGGCCAATGGTCGCTCCCCGCTCGTATTCATCCACCGTGGGTGAAAATAAATGCCGAATATTATCGGTTTAATGTCTTAAAAACATTAATGAAGCCCTTGGCAGACAAACATTTCGGCCGCAGTCAGTGGACATTCCAACAGAACTCATATCACCGCAGTCAGCACGCGTCAACCAAAAATGGCTTAAAAAGAAGGTTCCTCTCTTCATTTCTTCCTCACAATGGCCACCAAAATCTCCGGATTTCAATCCGTTGGACTTTTGCCCCTGGGGCATTTTAGAGAGAAAGGTTCTCACTAAAAAATACTGAAGTGTCGATCATCTTAAGACGGCGCTTCGACGCGAATGGGCCAAAATACCGCAGAGCTACTTTCGTGCAGTCTGTGATGGCTTTGTCGGCCGTTTGAAGGCCATAATTCGTACGAAAGGTGGCCAAATCGAAACTGATTCTAAAATTTGATGTTATTTTCAACATTTTTTGTTTTTGAACAATAAAATTAAAAAAATAGAGAGCTTTACTTTGTAGCATTATATATCAGCCACCCTGTACATACATAAATCGTCATTTAAAGCCTTCAGTCAATATTGCGATCTAGCTTCTCACACCATTTATGTGTTGTGTATTAATTTTATCCATAAGCGGCGGAGCGTAACAGTTGAAGGTCGAATCCGAACGGTGGATTTTTTGAGAAATTTTACATTGCAATTTTATTATCTCTCAAAGTTTTTACTGGATATCGGCTGTGATGCAATTGTCGACGAAATGTTTTCGTTCGTATTTCTTCTAATAAGTCAGCACATTACCTGCAAGACCACTCCGACAGCGTTTACTGATCTTAATACTTATGAACGGTTTATAGTACTTTCATAGTGATGGCAATTATAGTGTAAACCTTACATTACTGGCAAGAAAGTTAACCAAAAACTTCTAACAAACATACTTGGCACAAAAGCAAAAACATTTTTTAAAACTACAAAAAAGCATGAAGTTTATAAAAATATTTCTTTAAAATTTCAGGAGTTTATTTCCTTTATACGTATTTGTGAAATCAAGGGGAAATCTTGTCAACAAAATCTAGTGTCTAAGAAATTTTCACATATGGCTAGAGAAATATTTTTTCGTTAATTTTTAGAAGCTATTTAAGCTCAGTGCTTTCTAATGCACTTAAAGCTTGATAAATATTTTCTATTATTTAAATAGGGGTTGAAAGAATTTCACTATTTACTTTAGTTACGAAAAAGAAGTGTATATGTACGTATAAATTTTTTAACGCGCATTCCTTAGTTTCATTGCTCACTTTACTTTGAATTTTCCTTATTAGATAATACCTATCAGCAATCCGAGTATTTATTTAGAATCCTTAACTATGAATGTTGGGGGTTGTGGGTTCGATTGCCATATTAGAGCCTTTATTAAATTTTTTTAATTTTTTATTGATGCAACTCTTCCTCCTCCTATAATTAATTTCCGAATTCAGTTCAAACAATTGTACAGTAGGAGAGAGGAGATATTATTTGAATATCGGTCTCTGTTAAAAACAAAAAATATTTTTTTCTGTGACATATGTCAGTGACCAAATGTTTGAATTAAATTGTTTAAATTTTTAAAAACAACATACAAAACCTCCCTTTTGAACTGGGTTGAAAGGTTAGGCAATTAGATTTTTGTCAACATGTTTTTGGCCACCGTCTGTAAATGTATTCATTTTTTTTCTTATTTAAGTTGGTTAGTATTGTATTTAATTTTTAATAAACTACCAAATAAAGTTGTTTTGAGAAACATTTTTTAAATTTTGCTTTTTTTTCCTCCCATAACACACTTATTAGGAAAAACTAACAACTTGAAGAAATCGCCACAATTCGACAAAAACAAAAAGTAAAAAAAGAATTAAAAACAAAACATTGTCAACCATTGACATGGTCAACATGACAACAGTTTTTGAATTTTATGGTCAAACCAGCAAAAACCAGAAAGTGTCTTAAAGTTAACAGTTTGATTTAAACAAAAAAAAAAGGAAAACATTTACAAAACATTTTTAATTTTTTTTTTTTTTTTTTCAATGATAAAATGTGTGAGAAAATTAATTAAATTTAAAAGAAAATAAAAAATATTTTTTCTTTTTTTTTAATTTCCTTAAAAGATTTTCACACTTCTTATAAGTGGATGTGACTGTAGCCAATAAATTGAAAATAAAAAAATTATTTTGCCCATAATCATGGGGATTTTTTTTTAATTTTCATACCATAAAAAATTCCTTTGAATATTTAAGTTTTGTAGAGGAAATGTTATTAAAAAAATTTTTGTTTAAAAGAATTTTTCATTGAATATTACCCGTAACAGCATTCACATGCCAAAATGATTAAAGAAAAAAAAATTTTAATGTTTAAATTTATAAAATATACAGAACACCTAAAGATAAATCTCCCAAAGCGAAATTCTATCACTCAAAACTCTTAAAATAACCACCAGCTAATACAACACATTCAAAGCTATTCAACTAAGTTCCGAATTTACTCTGGCTTAACACATGAATTAAAAGTTATTTGAAGAAAAAATTCGGTTAAAATTTTGGAATGAATTTGGATTGAAAAGTAGCCTCACGTTTAATAGTCAACACACTACCTACCAGGCTATGGTGACTAGCCAATGTCACTCGTGGCTTTGTCACTAGCCGCTAAACTTCACCTTGCTTTCTTCATGACCTTTTTTGTAGATGAACGAATTATCATCGTTCGTAATTATTCATTTCAGATATAATAAGATTTCGCTCCGATTTAACGTACATACATACATGAGTGGTCATTACAACCCTTCAGTCAGAATTATTGACCTATTGTTAAATTTATACATAAGTGGCGGGTCTACAGTTTAAAGTCGACTCCGAACGACAGATTTTTGTGAAACTTTTCATGACAATTTTATTTACTCTCAGAGTTTTTGCGAGAAATCTGCTGAGAGGAACTCGCCGAAGAAATACTTTTTATATTTTGTTTATGTCTAGCCTAGGGCTCCAACCTTGGCTTTACGTCTAATAAGCCAACACACTACCTACTAGACTACGGCGGCTTCCGATTTAACAGGAACCACAAGTAGAAAAACGGTTCAGTAGATGTTCCATTGTTAACTCCTTAGACACCTAAAAACCTTTCAGTTCCGTAGAAATGTCCACTGTTATTATGGTTTCAGGTTTGAAGGGAGGCCTCACGTCTAATAAGCCAACATACTACCTGCTAGACTACGATGGTTGTAATCAAATGTTGACGTACAGTAGTTAGGTTAGGTTAGAGGACGTGTACTTATCAACTGTGACGAGTTCAGTACCCGGATTTCGAACACAACGTCCTTGCTTCTCACACCACTGTGTGTGCGTTAATTCAATACATGAGTGGGGTAACTACAGTTTAAAGCCGTCTCCGAACGACAGATTTTTTGAGAAGCTCGTCATGGCAATTCTATTTACTCTCAGAGTGTTTGCCGGTGAAATCTTTGATATCTGACATGAGATTTGAACTCGGGCCTTTCGCCTAAGAAGGCAACACACTACATACTAGACCACGGCGACATCAAGTACAGAAGTTTCTGTTGAAAGATCCTATAATAGTTGGGTCAGAGTACACAATAGTTTAAGAGAATTTAACAGCAAAGGGAAATGGAACAACTTTAGGGAAGGATCAGATAAAGCCACAAAAGTTAATATGTTTCGAGTAGAGCCGTAAAATAGATAACTAAAGCGTTAAAGAGAAACGGAAAAGTATCACATTTTTAGATATCTCGATTCCGAAATCTTTAGCTCTAAAATTCCTGCTATAACCTATGCTGTATTACTTAGAATTTTATAGTATTCGTAGTATTGAAATGAATACCCCTTATATTACCATCATCATCGTATGCAATTTGTGCCGTAAATGGTTCAGTTATACTGATACCACCGCAACAATAATACACACAAAGCAACAGAAATGATATGAAACAAAACAGAAAACAAAACAAAACGAAACGAAACGAAACATACAATCAACGAAAAAATAATATTTTTGTTAAAATTGAATTGAAAACTAATAACGTTACCTATCAAGAGATTCCGAGCCTTTTAAAGCAAATTTAATTGCAAGTCCACGGTCTTTTCGACGACGGTCTGTTATTGCATCATCAAGAGAGAATATTTTTTCTGCATTTTTTTTTTTTTTGTACCATAAGTGGTAACGGAGTTGGCCACTGTTACGTTAGTAACGGTGGTGATGGTGGTGGTGGAGCTGGTGATTGTAGAGATATAGACAGACAGACAGACAGTTTAATGGATGCTTGTATGGTAGTTTGTTTTACTTGGACGATTGGTTTTGGCTGCTTTATAATAAAGTGTAACAACAACGTCATCCGCTTCCAAGTAAAGAACCATAAAAGAATACAAAAAAAAAGGAAAGAAAAGGAATGGAAACAAAAACATTGAAAATGTATCTTGTCAGCATCAGAATGGCGTCATACTTGTACGGGCCTGTGTTATTATTGTTGTGTGCGTGTAATGCATATAAAGATACAATATCTACCGTGCTATCGTTATTTATCCATGCAATGTGCTGCAGGTCTGTAGCTAGTGGTGGTAATGGTATACACAGTAGCCAAAAGGAATAAAATGCAATTATTATGTTGTTGCCCAAGCAATGGACAGCTGCCTGTTGCTGTTGCCATCAACCACCACCGCCTTCGCCACCATCACCACCAACGTTTTATTATGTTATGGTCTTAGCCGTTATAACAGCCACAAAGCGTTTATTGTTGTATGGTGGTGGTGGCTGTATGATGATGTTAATGTTACTAATGCGTACGTTGATATTTAAAAAGTTGATGATCTGATCAGAAGTCATATTTTTTTTCTTCTTTTTTTAAGATGTCCTATAGAATTTTTCATCATAAGATTCTCCCGGCAAATGGAAATAATTTTATTTGTTTTTTTTTATTTAACACTGCAGCCATTTAAAATCTGTTTACAGTTATGTATTCTTTATCAGAAAATATGAAATTTTCTACTTACAATGCTAAGTTAATAAGTTTAAATCCTTAGTTCTTATCCTAATTGTTATAAGGCTAAACGCAGGGTGTCTTGGACTGAAAAGTTCGTAGGCTAACACACAGACAGCGTTGCTGCTTACTATCCAAAATGAACGCATTCAAATTTTTACAGTTAATGGACTATTCCTATGTGAAATAAAGCGTTTTGAAGGAAGCAAGTGGATAAAAGGGAATTGAAAATCTTCGAAACATGTTTCCTGCTACCTGTGCACGATTGCCGCAAGACTTATATGACACATATGTACTAAAACCAATCACCTTCGTTACACTTTCAACCGTTATTTGCCCCTCCCCCCGGGCACAATCAGTTTTATTTAGTTCCATATTTATAAGAAAGTGACGGTACAGATTCTATTAAAATAAAAATCGAATTCCGATGAATCCATAAAAATGCTTCTAATAATAGATACTTTGACTTATTAATTTTACTTCCATAGAAAAACATTTTGAGTGCGTTCATTGTGCACATGTGAAACGTAGGTATAATTATATTGATATAAAATTACTAAAATCCGAAGTTTCTATCAAAGGTCATGGAAAAATTATCATTGTATTGAAGAAAGAAAAAAGTTGTTTCGCCATGAAATTCACGGCAAATTATTGCGAGGAAATAGCGAAGACCTTAGGTGTAGCTATTATTTTGAGCAGGGGTGTATTTGTAAGTTGTCAAAGCCTAGGTCAGATACTCTTAACAAAACGAAATATGAAAAATATTTCTTCGGCGACTGCCTGCCTCTCTGTATATTTCTGAGAAAAAATAAAATTGCCATTAAAAGATTTTCAAAAATCTGTCGTTCGGAGTCGTTTTAGGTGCAGCCACTCATGTGGTACATTAACACACGCAACATAAGTGGAGTTTGAAACTAGGGTTATAATGACCAATTATGTATGTGATATCTACACCATGTTTAGCATTTCTAATCTTCATCGCAATTCCAATTTTATTGACTCTTCCACCAAAGATTTCTATACATTGGAGGAGGCCTCTTTCTGGATGAATGGGTACGAATACAAAATAAATTTTTGAATCTGAATAAGATCAAAGGTTGATCATTGCATCTGGCCAAAGATACTCTTTGATGCTGATTTTTGCCTGGCGGTGACATCGGTCCAATTTTTTTATCAGAACGACATTGCGCACCATTCTGTCAATACAGTATGTTCGATGTCTACCAACTTTCTTGGACTTGAATTGAGTGATCTACACCAACGCCATGTTTTCAATAGGCGCCTATGTACAACATGTTGCCAATAATGCTCGCATGAGCCATTTGAAGGACGATATCCCACCCAGGCAATGTGAACCTTCCACCTGGTTTGATATCCATTGTTAAACTGTTATGTAGATCTTTAGTCGAAGGTATATGTGAATTAAACCACAAAAACCCAGCTTCTTACAGCCAACTTAACAATCGACTAAATTCAGCCGATTTATTGCCAGATCCATCGAAATCAAATATTCGATGCATTCTACCAAGAAACTGATTTACTTTCTCATACATCATTGCTTAAGTAGGTCTTTTTAAAAGTCGTTTGCATCATACTCACACTAACAGTACTCATTGAAGGACCCTGTCTAACAATAAAAAAGAAAATTAATTCAACACCAATTTTACGCTCACTGCTTTCATTTTTCCTCTTTCTAAACTTATTTTTCACACCACACAATGCCTTGCATAAGTAGGGAAGGTCCCTATAGAAAAATAACAGAAAATCTAAGGGACCGTTGTCGTAGTCGTCTTCTACCATATCCTAAATACTTAAAATTTTGTATCGTTGTTTTATTTACCATTGATTGGCAATCATCAGGTTAGTGCTTATTCAGTCCAGCACACCCCTAGAGGCAATTAGTGTATCTTCGCCAAAGGAAAATTTTATATGCAAAACTCCAATATTTTCTTGACCTTTTTAGATGATTAGAATGACCTTCGGCTAGTTTTTTTTTATTATTAAACCAGCACTCAGGGGATGACCCCTACTCATGCACTGCATTGTGCAGGTTTAGGAAAGGTGGAAAGAGGGAAGATGCGAACGGTAAGGAAACGAGTTGCTACTGGTGAATATAAAATGGCCAGTGCTATACCTTCACCATTAGACAGTCTACAGCAATCGTCCCCAAGAAGCCTGCAGTTTCTCATACCACTTATGTTGTGTGTGTTAATTTTATACAGAAGTGGCGGGACCTACAGTTGCTCCGTTTTATCCTTGTTCTACCTGACCTCCTTAGGATATTCGTTGTTAGAGGTGTTAATTTTTCAAAAATTCGAAAACTAATTGATTTTTTAGTCTTTGCTTGGGTTTAAACCTGGTTTACTCGACTTTGCAGTTAAGCACTTTAATTACAACATCATAACATTCGAAGTGTACTGCGATTACCTATTCTGTCTATTTGGGTCACCTGACTCATTCATACTCTCCATCAGATTATGGCATTATTAAACTGGAACTTGATTTTTTTTTTTTATAAAATCAGCACTCAGAGGATGACCCCTACTCATGCAGTGCATTGTCCAGGTTTTTTTAGGAAAGGTGGAAAGAGAGAGGGAAGATGCGAACGGTAAGGAAACGAGTTTGCTCTGGTGACTTTAATGGCCAGTGCATACTTCCAAAAAGTTTCTCACACCTTATGTGTGTGTATTCATTTTAGCAGAATGCGGCGACTACAGTAAAGTCACTCGAAGCAGTTTTTGAGAAAAGAAAAAAGAGAAGTCGGAAAAATACTTTTGGTTTTTTATTTTCATGTTGCCACTCGAACCTGCTTTACGTCTAATAAGCCAGCCACTACTACGAGCACGGGCCCCTGGAATTTGTAAGTGAAAGACAGTAAAAGATTTAATAGAAAGAGTAAATGGATTAAAGTAGCTATAGAGGCGGACTCCCACTATATATGTGTTAAGCTAATCGCAAATTTAAACTTCATAAAATTTAAGACACTCAAAACCTAAGAAAAATTATATTTCACTTCCAATTTCAAATTTTAATAAAAATCCAGTCATTCATTGTCACTTCTTGCTCATACATATGAAACGATCAATTTCTTCTTTTCTTTTCTTTTTTTTGATTTCCAATAATTTATGCATAACTTCCATAAATTTCCCACCAAATACGGTTGCTTTTTCAAAGGCTGGTTTTCTAGTCAGAAACAAATGTTTGCCTCTTTAAAAGTAAGTTTTAAGCGCCTAAAGCGTGAAATCACTAATAAATCAACAATTTCTTCAACCCCCCTATTTTAATCATTTACTGATACAAACGCAGAAAATATCAAGAAATTGAACAATTTTCAGAAAGAAAATCCCAAAAACAAAAGATTGAAAAATTAATATCGAACTGACTTTGACTAAACACAAGACAACAGACAATCATAATTTCACTAGTCAGTCAGTCAGTCAGCCAGCTAGTGAGTGAGTGAAAGAAAGAGAGTGAAGAATGTGTGCATCCCATAGCAAATGCAAGCACACTTTACTCTAGCAACACTCCTTACAACACAGTAACACCCAAACTGCAAACAACAGCGACAGTCTTCTCTTGAATATTTTCAAAGTGTTTTCACAAATCATTCAGTTTTGTAGTTCGTAGTCGACTTTTACTCAGAAAAAAGAGTTTTTTTTTCCTCATTCGTTTTTTTTTTTGTTTTTAACTTAAAATTGTAAATCATAGACAGAAATACTTGGAAAAAAGAAAAAAAAAAGAAACGATGAAATCGTTTAAAAAGCGCCACTAACAAATAAGAGCACAAAACAGCTTTCGTGTTAAACATGATTTTACAGCAATTTTAAAAATGTTATAAAAATTAACCCATTAAGACCGAGTAGGTCACAAGTATAAGGTTTTTTCTGTTGATCTTTTTTAAATTGATGGCTTCTTTGACTGTCATTTCCTTCACACATTATCAACAGAGACATAAGGACGTCAATGAATGTATTTGGAAACCGTTGTCAAGGCGTTGTGCTAAGAGCCTATGTTGGTGCGCAAATGGTGGCCTGTTCAAACGGTTATTTATTTGCTAATAGTTCTAACGTGGAAAATAGCACTCAACAACAGAGTATATGTACTCGGAATGGTGTCAGTAACTATTTCTTGCAAAGTTATAAGTGCTGCTAAGGACCTTATATATGCAAGTCTTATGTGCGGAAAGGTATTTAAGAACTGTTCTTGGACTTCACGGAGAAAATTAAGAATATAATACAAATTCCCAGAAACGATAAGGCTAAGAACAGCGAAAACTTTCCATTTTAAAGGCAGGATCAGCTTACTTTCTCATCCATGATTTGATAAGAGTTCCAAACATCTTATTCAAAGCATTTAACTATGTAAGGCCAGAGCTCTATATTGTCATTATATTGGGCTATCTAAGGTCTCACTCATTCAAAATGTTATAAATAGAGATCCGTCAAAGGACTTCAGGCTAAATTGAAGGAACTCCACAACGTTACACTACTTGATCTGTAAGACCAATTCCTATTTTTTATTTGCCAAAAGGAACAAAAACTGATCTTATCCTATTAACGAAGTAAAAGACTCAGAAAAACAATACTTTCAGAAGGTCAACCTGTCGTCGAAGTCCTTAGCTCTAATACGTTTATATCCAAGAAATTTCTGAAGAATCATAATGCGCCCAAATCTTGGCCATTCAAAACTAATTTACTGTTGCTTAAGGGGCGTGAAGTGAATAAGAGGCTTTTCTTATCCAGCCAGCAATTTTGAAAATTTTAAATCAAATTCGAGTCTTTTTTGAATCTTCTGCGCGATTAAAAAGGTCGAATATGCGTTCATTTTCTGATCATAAAAGACTCTTTCGTCGGGAGAAAAAAGTAACTACGAGCGACTCCTCTTAAAAAGTCAATTATGAGTCAGTTTCTATATTATTTTATAGTAATTTTCGACTCTTTTTTTTTTTTGTAGCTTTTTATCATTTTCGAATCACTTTCTGATCATTTATTAGTCTTATTTACCTTCGTTTATGATTGTATTTCGTGTCGTGTTTCAGTCATCTTTTAATCGCATACGAGTCTTTTATGAGTCCTTTTATTGTCATTTATATGATTAAAATTTGATTCATTTATTATTCGTACTTACAATTTTATTTTACTCTCTTCAAGTGTTTTTTATTAGGTTTACTGAGTCCAACGTTTACACTAAAGCGACTTCAAAAATTCCGTTCGTATGAACGTTAAGTATCAAAGAAAAAATATTAAGTTTAGATTCGTGGTATATGTACATGAGACATCAAAATTTATTTAAAGAAGTATTGTTTTTCGTTAAAAAAACAAAGAAAAATTTTCAGTTTAAAAAAATTTTACTTTATTTCATAGCCATCTTTTCCATAAAAGAAAATTTTTGAATCCTTTTTTAATCAGGTAACTGACTAACAAGTTTTCGATCACCAAAAGTACTCTAAAAAGACTCAGCAGGATGATTTTTATAAAAACAATCTTCCGAATGCTAGCTGGGTAAGCATTTTTAAATTTTTTATGTGTAATTCTTCCACCAATATTATTATGATATTATTCCAATGTCCAGTGAGAGTCTCAAAGTATTACCTAAGGCGGTTGTTTATACAACCCTAGCCTCAATCGTTACAATACAATTGATGTTGCAATTATGGCATTCCTTTCTTCCTGCAACGGTCATCTGGCAATAGTCGATGTTGTTGTAGTTTGTGATTATTGTAGTGCATTGTATTCTCCCCTGATTATGCCGCGTATCCTCAAAATTGCCATTGAAAAAGTTTCCCCAAAAATCTGTCGTTCAAATTCGTTCGGTGCCGCCACTCATGTATAAAATTAACACACACACAACAAAAGTGATATGAGAAGCTAGGTCGTAATCCTAACTGAAGGGTTTAAATGACAAGCCCATTATTCTCGCCTGGAAATTGTATATGCTGTTGAGGTTCCTGCTTAGTCAATCGCCCTGTATTCTCCTCCGATTATGATTTTTTTTATAGGTGCTTGTCATTCTATTTTGTAATCAATCGGTGCATGTCGCATCAAGCATTTACAAAAGTTAATGGTGAATTTGACACACTCTTAACGTTACATATTCTACGGTTTCTAGTTCATTTCGCCAGTTCGGATGTATAGGATCGTCCTTTCACTTGAAGCGTTACATATTCCATGATTCATAGCTCATTTAGGCAGTTCGGATTATCCTTTAAATTAAAACGGTGGAAGTATTGCTAGAAGCAACCATGGCCGAAGAGGATCTTAGTAACCTCACCGCAGTTATTATGGTTCACCGGTCGCGGTTGCACACGCCAAAAAGCTAGGATTACCTCACAACAGCTGTAAAGTTGAGGAAGAAGGATAGGAGCACAAATAACATCTTGCTTATGATTGTCCACAATTAGCGGCCCTCAGACAAAGGATTCCAAAATTTATTTACAAGACGTGTCTAGTCGGAACTGAATTAAAGAGAATCTGGTCGAGGAGGAGCTCTTCAAGCCATATGCTGTCGATGCGTCTTCCCTTTGTACATTTAAAACCTTAAGCTTTTTGGCTTAAATATCTATTGATATCTTCTTAAATATTACAGAAATACTCCCAGTTGCTGAAGAATGCCTTTACTGGACCCAATTCATGTTACGGTTTGAACAAGAATTCTCTGAAAGGATCAAGGGAGAATCAATCGTGAGGAAACATTGTAATACCACCAATAGGCACAACCATTCCACAAAATCTTTTACGCTTTTGGTAGTATAAACTTCTAATCGGGGCGAAAAATTTACTTGAGACACTCTCGATAATTAAAGGTCCCCTATCTCAGAATATCGTTTGTGATCCTAGTATTTCTTTTTATTCCTTTCTGTTCCTTTAAGGTGGATAAGGCTACTGTTTCTATCTTTTTTTCTGTATTTCTTAGCTTTATTTCGGATTCGTTAATCTAATCAAGTTTTCCAACTAAATAAGGTTTTGATTTATTATAACAGATGTTAAGGTGATCGGGCGCTGCCTATGAAAACATTCTTCAGTAGAAGTGAATTTGTGTCTAGTGGTTCGAAACCTGGATTTGACCTGTTTTTAAAATCCATAATGGATACTGGCACCGATTTCTCAGGATTAGGATTACGATGTCGTATATTCATTAGCATGTGGACTGTTATTCCTCTCCAATTGTCTTGACATCTGCTCAATTTTAACGGGTTAATTATTTATTGTTTATACGCTACATCTCTCAAGGGGGCATGTAATATTGTGTCTAATATATCATATCATAGTGAAACACTTTTTTATTTGATGATGGATCATTATAACCGACAGTTTTAATATTTTTTTTTTTTAAGATTTTAAATCTTGATTTCCACAGATTTCAGTTTTTTTTTTTTTATTTCAAAAAAATTAAAATTGACATGATTTCACATCAATTTTTTTTGTTATTTTTCTATCCCATTGTGCCTGGCCTGGCTGGTAGTGGTTTAACCACAAAATTTCTTTTGCTTTTCATAAAATGCTCATGAAATTGACATTCACAATTAATTTTGCCAACATCATCATGTTGAGGTCAATGTTTATCACATTTGTTGTTGGTTATTTATCTATCTAACGGGTAATTTTTTTGTTGCTATTTGGTTTCGGATAGATTAGGCAAGCAAACAACGCTTGAAAGGCACTACATTTTTTTATCGTGCCAAAAGTGACATGGGTTTCGAATCTAAAAATTCGCTTCAGCAATGCAGCTCATGTTTGGCTCAATACAAGCTTCCGTTAGGATTACGTCCTAGCGTCTCAAGCCACTTATTTAGTGTACTTTATTTTTATACATGATTGGCGGGACCTAGATTCCGAACCACAGATTTTTTACGAAACTCTTTCGTAGCAATTTTATTTATTCGCAGAGAAATCTGCTGAGAGAGGAAGTCGCCGAAGAAATAGGTTTTTTATATTTCGCTTTGTTGGAGATACGTATCTGACCCTATCGAGTAATGACTACTGAATTGTTTCCCGCCAAAAATGGGGGAATTTGCCTTGGTTGACATTTAGTATAAATAAAATGGTGCCATGAGTTTATAATCGATCGGCGGGACCTAGAGTTTATAATCGATTCCGAACCACAGATTTTTTACGAAACTCTTTCGTAGCAATTTTATTTATTCGCAGAAAAATCTGCTGAGGGGAAGTCGCCGAAGAAATAAGTTTTATATATTTCGCTTTGTTGAAGGTACGTATCTGACCCTCTCAAGTAATGACTATTGAATTGTTTCCCGCCAAAAATGGGGGAATTTGCCTTGGTTGACATTTGGTTTCAATAAAACGATGCCTATTGAAAGACAAGTTTGTTGAGCAGTTAATTTCATGATTTGCAGCAATACATGGGTCGTAAACATACATAATGTGATTTGATCCACCAAACAATTGCTTTTAGAGTTACTTTAAGTCCCTCATTTACATAAACAAACCGACCTCAATTCCAGCCTTATAAGGCAACCATTAAAGCCCATGGGACTCTTGCCGAAAAGTTGAAACAAGTATACCAAAATAAACACATTGAGGGCTCTAATAAAGCTGTCATACTGGCAAAAGCTTGTAAAACGGTAAATTGAATTGAATTCACTTTTGAAATTGGCATTCCTCTGCAGAGAACAAGTTCATTCATTTGGCCAGAGCAAAATGGGTTAATGAATCCATTTCCAGTGAAACCGAACAAGTGCGGCTCTAATAAATATGAATAAATTTAAAACAATATATGCGACTAAGCTAACCTGAGTCCATCTTAGTAACCTCACCGCAGTTATTATGGTACTCTGGTCGCGGTTGCACATGTTAAAAAGCTAGGATTACGTCACAACTACAGGATAGGAGCACAGAGAGGAATTAGTGGCCCTGTGAGAAAGCGTTCTTGGGCATCCAAAATTTATTTACAAGACGTGTCTAGTCAGAACTGTTGAAAGACAATCCACATCCTTTATAAAACTATATAGAAGGCAGATTCAGAAGAGAAGTCAGCTACTAGGCACTAGTAATCGTATGAGCTTATAGGTACTGCCGGCAGGACTTATAGAATCCATGTAAATTCTACTCTTTGTGACGGTTTTTAATTTAAGAAACGCCAAAATAGATCCGAGGGCAACGTTTGTATGAAACAATTTTTTGAAATTAATTCACAGACATTCATCACTCAGCGTCCTAATGAATTACTTCAGTAATATCTGGAAATTTTCTGTGTTTTGTTTTCTAGTTTTCTAATCCAAAATTATGAAAAACTTCGTAGTTCGTCCAGTAGGTAGTATTTTGGTTTCGGCTCCAGCTTAGACATCTCGAATAAAACGAAACATTGAGACAATATTTCTTTCATTGACTGTCTCTCGCCAGTCGGAGAGTAAATAAAATTGCCATGAAAAGTTTCTCAACAATTTGACGTTCAGTGTCGGTATTAAACCGCAGTTCACGCCACTCATGTATAAAATTACACATCTGAGTGGTGGTTGTAATCCTCAATAAAGGGTTGTAATTACCAATTAAGTAAGCAAGTTATATTTGAAATCTCCGTATTTTAGTAGGTAGCTTGTTGGCTTGTTGTTAAACGACAGACCATGGCTCAAACCCTAGGTCAGACATCTGGATCAAAACGAAATATGAAATTTATTTCTTCGACAATTGCCTCCCAACAGATTTCTGGCGAAAACTCTGAAAGTAAATAAAATTGTCATGAAAAGTTTTTCAAATCTACCGTGCAAAGTGAACCATAGACCCGCCGCCACCCATGAGTGTTGTAAGAAGTTAGGTTGTAGTCTTGACTAAAGGATTATAAAGACCAAATAAGTATGCAAGAAATGATTATAAAAAAATCACCCATTACATGAGGTTGTATCGAATCGTTGCAAGTATGAATAAAAAACTTTTGAAGAAAAAAAGACATTCCAAGGAAAAACAGAATTGTGATGATGATGATGATGATCACCATCATGATTATTTATTACAGCCAAGAAGACTACTAAAGCAAGTCATCCCGGTTAGACTTTTAGTCACTTAGCCAGGCTTAAACGTGTTTATGCAAATTTTCTTTTTTAGCCTCTCTTCTAAATGCTGACTATCATCACAAACTGTTTTTCTTTTTGTATTTTTGTTTTTTTTCTTACTGGTTTATCGTTTTAGCCTGAGCTGTCTGTTTTAATAGTTTTGTTTGTCTGTTTTCGTGTTTTTTGTTTTAACATGTTCATAAATTATTGTCCAAGTTTTTGTTGTTGTCGTTTGTTTTATTTTTTTTTTTTTTATAATTTTTCGTGTCATTTTGTGAAAACTATGCACAAAACTATGAATTTACAAGGTGTGAAAAAATGTGCTCAAAAAGTGGGTGGTTTTCATGTCGAATGCCATTAAAATAAATTATTATTCCACCAGTGAAAAAAAAACAAATTGTTTAATCAGTTATTTATTGTTATAAAATGTTAATTGATGGCTTAGATGATGGGTCAACATATTGTTTTATGGCAATAGACGAATTGAAATAAATCATAAGTAGATGACCCATGCAAATATATTGCACCGTTAGTTATTATTTTTGTAACTTAAAATGAAAATAATTAATAGAAATTTTATTAAAAATATAAAAATATTAGAAATCATAATATATCATACATATTTACATACTTACTTACATACATATGTTTAAATGCTTTTATAATACTTCTTTGAATACAATCTTAAAGGTAATGACATGATCATAGTTAACTTTTTGCATATTATATAGTAATAAGCGGCATTATAGTAAATAGCGGTATTGCCAGAATGTATTTTAATACATACTATATTATGTAGAACTGCATTACTATTAAGCGACCCAGTATTACCACACTTGAACAAAAACATATAATCATAATGACAACAGTATTATCATGAAGTTCTATATAAAATATAATTTTTTTGTCAATGAAAATATTAATTTTTCAATTTCTAATTATTTTTCGTCATTAGTGTTAGATATAAGCTTTAAAATGAGATATCATTCATTAAATTTGATGCGGTGGTATGGGAGATATTTGCAACCGACAAAAAAAGTGCTTTACAAATAATATGTATGATATATGATTCCTGAAGACATCTCGATTTGTATTTAAAAACATATGCTTATCAAAGCGTGAAGGGGGGGAGGGCTATTTATTCCAAACATAGATTTTTTTTCTTTAGCATATTGAGATCTCTGTCTTGTGGATTTAATAATTTCGTTATAAAATTTTGAGTAAGACGAGCAATTGTGATTAGAACCTGGTAAATATCGATCATTTTCGATAGCTTCTATCATTAAAATATAGGTCCTTCAAAAGCCCTGTGAATGCCTAAAAAATGCAAATCTTTGTGCTACTTCGCTAGTAGTAATCCTCGTCGTTGTGTTCTTCTGGTCATTTCATCAGATGCTTTCAGGACTTGCAGCAGGTTTAGCAATAAATTACGTAAAAATATGA
This sequence comes from Sarcophaga peregrina, assembly GCA_014635995.1. Lineage (NCBI taxonomy): Eukaryota > Metazoa > Arthropoda > Insecta > Diptera > Sarcophagidae > Sarcophaga > Sarcophaga peregrina. Next base: position 48,892,384 of record CM025793.1, read on the forward strand.
ACTTAACAGAAGTTCGATGCTCCTGTGTTTATCGCATCAGCAAATTTCAATGAGCAATCTTTTGAAAGATTCTGACAACACCATTTTCAGGTATATAAGATGGTTTGTCATAACAAGATTTTTTTTCTCAAATGTTATCTGATTATTGAAATGTTTAACTCCTGAGAACGATGACGAGTTGATGCTGATGGATTCTCATGCACATTTTCGATATTTTCGGGTGTAAGTACTGTACGAACACGCTTTCGCCTTGGTGCATCAACAATAAAACCAGCTTCATGAACTTGAGCTTACCTTGCACTGCTGGTTCTTCTCTACGATCAAAATTTGTACGACATTGTGACAAATCGCACAATTTCGGTGGGCAACTTACATTAGCTCTATGTGAGTTTACACATACATGATCATTACGACCCAGATTACGACATAGATTCCCACATGTTTGTGTTAATTTTTAACATGGGTGACGGGGCCTACATTTTAAAGTCGTCACCGGACGTCAGATTTTAGAGAAACTTTTCATGGAAATTTTATTTACTATGAGAGTTTTTGTTAGAAATCTGCTGAGATGACGTAGCCGAAGAAATATTTTTTCATAATTTCGTTTTGATTTTTGGATGAACAACAGAGTCACTTACCAACTGCTATAGGGGACGTTCACCTGACAGATATAACTTCGGTAAGATAGCCGTTATCAATTGTCAAAAGTCGGAAAAAACTCACTTAAGGAGGACACTGGTGAAAAAGCTAAAAAAATCTTAATAAACTTGACATTTATTTTTTTATAGGTCGTATCAAAGAGCCGCTAACTCTTTTATTAAGAGCGTTTTAGAAAATCGATTATTTCTTTGGTACTCCCTTGGTTTGTCTGCAATAACTACAAACGTATGGTACTTACTTACTTAATTGACTATAACAACACGATTAACGGATTTCAGCCTGCCACAACACACCTTTCCAAGCGCCTCTGCTTCTTGCGCGCCTACGCCAGTTGATCACACTAATCGAAGACAGGGCTTCCTCGATTTGGTCCTTCCAACGGATACAAGGTCGTCCTCTTCGCCGACTTCCGCAGATCCCCGCATCAAATAATCGTCTCGCTGGAGCATCCTCCTCCATTCGAACGACTTGACATAGCCAGCGCAACCGCTGGATATTAATACGCTGTCGTTGAGGAGCACATACAGCTCACTGTTGAATCGGATGTGAAAATCGTCGCCAACTCGCACTGGACCGAAAATCTTACTTAGGACTTTTCTCTCGAATACTCTCAAGGCAGCTGCATCAGTTCTTAATAGGGTCCATGCTTCTGTGCCATAAAGAAGCACGGATAGGATGAGCGTCTTGTAGAGTATTAGTTTCGTCTTACGAGAGAAGTCTGTGCTACTCAATTGCCTATTGAGACCATAGTAGTACCTGTTGGCAAGAGCAATCCTGCGTTTGATCTCCAGACTGACATCAGTTTCAGACTCTGCTACTCAATTGCCTATTGAGACCATAATATCACCTGTTGACAAGAGCAATCCTGCATTTGATCTCCAGACTGACATCATATATCAAAAGTATAGTTATCGGCCGTAATCTGCAAATTAATACGCCGCAGGTCTCTACTTGTCGATAACATACACTTCATTTTGTCCTCATTTACTGCCAGACCCATCTTTTTAGACTCCCGTTCAATAGCACTAAAGGCAACAGTGACATTGCAGTGGTACTTGTGATCGAATTCCTTTTTGATAATTCAAAGCAGACTAAAGACTGCCCCCTCTTGCAAGAAAATCAAACAGGAAGGGAAGGTTTCAAATGCTGATAAGGTCTGTTCGTAGTCTTGCTGAGAATCCTTTAAATTCTCAGTGTTACCATTTATAAGTTACAAACACTATTTTAATTTCATAAAACAAAAGCTTTTGATTTCTTTTAAAAGGATTTTTAAATTCTAGCACTCCCCACAAGTGCCATCCAAATGATAAACGGCAGTTTTATATCACCAAAACCGTTAATAAGGAAGGATACAGGATGAATTGTAGACAGTTTTTTAATTTAATTTCTTTTTACCGCCATTATAACCGACTAAGACTTGTGCCGCCGATATGCTTTCTTTAGTTAAAACCTAGAAAAAGAATAAGGAAGACTAGGAAACCACTTGAGGATAGAAAATATTTAATTTTTATTTCTCGTTTTTGCCAATTTTATTTGAACATTTAAGAAGCAATACTGTTAAGACTTCCGTTCCTTTTGAAATTCACATGAATTTTAACGGTTTTTTTTTTTTTTTTGTGTGTTCCCATTAACACTCCAGTTAAACCAGACTGCCATTCAGTCCACCATACAAACGAACCTGGGCTTATTAGTTCATTGATTTTTATTTTAGCCAGAAGCATATTATGAAGAGCATTAAGAGTGTCTGCTGTTTGGGTAAACCTTGAGTCAAATTCAATATTTTATTTCATGTGGTTGTGGCTGTGGTTGTGCTGTGGTTAAGGAGAAAGTCAGTCCAGTTCCGACGTAACAAATCCAGCCACCAATCATTTGCCAGTCAATGTCTGTTTGTCTGTCTGGTGTCTTCAACAGCCAATACCTGTAAGAGCGAAACAACTTTTCAATTTTCTTTATATTTGATTTTCACCCAAAAGGAAACGGAAATTGTAAAATGTTTCTTTTTTTTTTTGACTATTAATCTTCTTCTTTCTTTTTTTTATGAATTTTTTTACTTTGCAAGACAGACGCAAAGATTTATGAAAATTTTATTGGATTCAATGGAAGATAAATCGCTTGTTATACCAAAAAGAATTTATTTTTCAATATATTCGTACCCATATTATGGAGCTTAATTAGATACTCGAAAGAATTCATTTTTAAAGAAAAATTTGTGTTGAAGAGAGGAAGAAACTTAAAAAGTTTAAAAAAATATTTACTTCCACAATAAACTGATCCAAGTACATATGTTTCAACTCTAAGGAATACAGACGATTTCTTGAGGAAAATTCTCTTTTACCTCTCTGTGTTGAAATCAGCAACAATAATCTCACAACAATTACTGTTTTCGACTCGTTCATTATAATGACACACTTCACTTACAACTAACTTCACTTACAGCAGCTGTGGTTAAGAAGATAGGTTATGTTGAAGGAAAAGACATGCACTAAAGTCATCGTGTTGATCTATTATAAACACAGAATTGTGAATACCTGCCAAAGCATTATATTTGCTCCAGTGCCTTTCTCTTAGATGAGATGAGTAATGTCAGGTAAAACGTTTTACATTAAATGGTAAAATGGAATAGAATTCGTCTTCTGAAAAAGATTGTTCAATTAATTGAAAGTGTTCAAACATTTTGGTATGTTTTTCACATACCCCGAATTGCCTCCCATATATTCGTTTTTCCTGTAACGTTGCCTATCACGACGTTCCATATTTGATCACTATACAATGTCCTAGGTTTTCTGTATAGTCCAATGTAACATTTTCACTGTAACACGATGGCTCTGAGATAATTTGTATTATCCAAGCTTCGTCTCTTCACTTACAGCCACTCTCTGCAAAATCTTCTCAGAATTGCCAGCTTACCATACACAAAAAAAATCGTTTCTCGTCTCTTCACAGTCATAGACCGTATACCGTGGACGCTTTGCATCTTTATATTTGCATCTTTGTATGCTCTTCACGACGAGGAATTTGTTAGGATTCCATTTGACCAAGATTCTCTTATTAGATATCAGAATGATACATACATTTGATAGATTATGCATTAAGGCCCCGACCAAACCAGATCTCTAATATTTAACCGCTTTATTTTGCATACGTATCTGATATGGGATCATAGCCCTAGTTCCCTGTCCTTATTGTAGAATTTATTTTCAAGCAGGCTATTCTTTAAAGGTTTTGCTGTATTCTGGTGTTACACATTTTTAATGCTGAAAGGTATGTCAGCAAAAGCTTAATTATGTTCCTCTAGAGCCCATATAGTATTCTAGGATTGAGAATAAGTCTTCACATCCGTTGCCTTTGCTAACAGGTAGATCTCTGATTTATTAGTGTTCACGACAAGCCCTCTCGTATGTGCTCCGTTCACTACCATCGTTACTTCTCTCACATTAATCGCACTTTCCCATTCGCGTTTTGTTGTCGTATTGGTCTTGCTAGTTCCCTTTTCTGTTGGTAGCAATTTTTTAACCTAACCTAACTACATAGCCCACGTTGTTCAGTTAGTTGAGGAGAACTTAAAAATACTTTTTTTATATTATTTCTCGAACCCTCCAAACATGTTTTCTTTGACAAAAACAGTTTTTTTTGACTTGAAAAAGTATTAAAAAATTCGTGTTTACCAAGTTTACCTTATCATATCTCTCAGCATATTAAGACAAATAATAAATATATGTATACCGTTTTAAGGCTCCATCTCTCCTCTTTCCAACGGTATTTAAATATTGTAAATCGGGTCAGAAATGTTTGAGTGAGCCAGAAATTTGTGCGTGAAGTCCAAAAAAATAGTTTTTGTCAAATAAAAATAATTTTGAGATCTACTCTACAAAACTCACATCGCACACTATGTCATTAGTCGGGTGTATTTAATTTTTGTTATTTTCCATGACTCTTGACCGTCCAAACAAAATAGGATCACAGGAAAGTGAGACATCGTCATATATTGTGCAATGGTGGACTTAATGAGCGATGTTTCTAGCCACTACACCCTTAAAAATGTATTTCACAGAGAGCGTTGTTCCTCAGCAACAGCTGATGGCAACCCTACATACCAGAATTCTTACAATAGACCAATCACATGGTTATACTGGGTAAATCGCAATAAACGCCATTATTGATCTCAATATTTCATATATAGAATTTCAATTTATTATTGCTCAATAAATATGCAAATAATAATAATAACCCATAACGTAATAAAATTGTATCGGGTCTACCATACAAAGTTTTTTTTTTCAATTAGTGCCTATTTTGTGAATGGTAATAAATAGTTTTATCCTTCCGCTGAACAAATATGGTTGTGTATAAGCGTTTTCGCTTAGCTATATGGGCCTGCGATCGATTTACAGAAGATGCCGATTTTGCCAAAAAAAAAAAAAAAAATAATCATCTTTTCAGATGAAGCTCATTTTGATATTGGTGGATATGTAAACAAGCAAAATTGTCGCATTTGGGGCACAGAAAACCCGCACGCATACATTGAAAACCCGACGCACCCAAAACGAGTCACTGTTTGGTGCGGATTTTGGTCCAGAAACATAATTGGGCCATTTTTCTTCGAAAATGAGCAGGGAGTGACCGTTACAGTCAATGGCGATCGTTATCGGGCCATATTGACCGAACTTTTCTTCACAAAAATTGAGGAGGAGGATATTGCTAACATTTGGTTTCAACAGGATGGCGCTACGTAACACACAGCCGAAGGTACATTCGATGTTTTGCGCCACGTTTTTGAAGATCGCATTATCAGCCGCAGAGCTGATGTCGTTTGGCCACCTCGAAGCTGCGATTTGACACCGTTGGACCATTATTTGTCAACTGCGGTCAAAGATAAGTGTTACGCCGACAATTGACGCTTCAAAGGACAATATTCGTGAAGCCATTGGTGAAATACAGCTGCACACAATCGATAATGTGCTCAAAAAATTTGACCGATCGTATAGGCTACTGCATGGCCAGCCGAGGCAGCCATTTGAATGAAATTATTTTCCATTATTAAACGGGAAGATTGTACTTAATCAAAAAAAAAAATTGTTATAATATTGAGATAAATTCTAAATTCAGCACTGTAAAAAGTACGTTCAGTAAGTATATTACATTTTTCCGAACACTTTCTATTGATGTTTGACAACTCAAATTTTATTTTATTTATATTGTTGAAGCAATCAGCTGTTTTGTTTACCAGCTGTGAAATAAATTTTTAAATATTATGTGTCTGAACGCTAAAAATATTGTTCTCAATAAACCGAATATTGATTTAATGAAAATGCATGTCTGAACATGGTACTAGTATGAAAAACTTAACTAGTAAAACTGAAATAAAGTAACGAAATAAGAAAGATTGAGGGAAATGCTCTATGATAAACTTATGCTGCTTAACATAAAACTGAAAACTGGTAAAAAATTGCCATTTGATTTAGTTTAGGCTTAGGGAATTTCCCTGATTTGAACGCGACTGAACAAGAAACCATTAAATTAAGTACATTTTTATTGATCTTTTAAAATATTCTCCTTTTAATTAAATTTTGTTCAATAGATTAGCAACAATTTTTATTTCCTATTTTAAGACTGAAATAAAATAAAAATTTTAAATAAAATATTAAAAAAGTAAATACCTAAAGCCAACAGCTTTAGGACATATAGAGGAGAAACATGCAAACCATTTACATTGTATGTGGGGATGCGACTACCAATTGTACGTGTGCACATAAAATCCTTAAAGTCCTTTAAGAGAAATGTCATGTATAAAGCGTGTTGTATTCTCTGGTCTGTTATATCGGATTGTTGTCGTATTTAAAGCTTAAGTTTGAAATATTATTTTAAAGGATTTTAAGCCAAACAGTAAATAAAATAAAAATATGTACACAAGCAAAATATCCAAGAATTTACACTGGACATACATACATATATACGAGTTTGTGTATGTACGTACATATATACCGTACATGTGGGTATAGAGTGCGGTGTTACGAGTATAAAATAAAATGTCCATAACGCTTCTAAACTATAAATAGTGCATGGTTAGTAGGGGAATCACCTTTCGAGTCGAATATAGCATGTCCGGCAGGCTATCAAGCCCTATATACAGTATCCGTGCAAATGAAAATAAAATTGCGAGTCACTACAAATTAATTGATTAACTTTATGACCGGTTATATATGAGCTTTCTATTAAAAGCTGTCTTGTAAGCCATTTTTTGGAAGGCTTATTATCCTATATATCATCGTTCCCTGATATTATGTTAGGATGTGTCGAAGTCATAGTAGGTACGTTAAGTTAGATTAGAGGACGTGTACTTGTCGGTTAAGACAAGTACTGTACCCGGAGGTCGAAATTGATCCATTGTACAATATCCTTAGAGAAGGAAGGAAATAGAGATATAGAAATATAGGATGAAAGGAGGCAATGTAGGTAAGGAGGAGGCAAAGGGAATTGGAGAAATTACACAGAAAGAAACAGATACAAAACAAAAGAGGGTGAGAGCGCGACTACACATATGAAGCCCTAAAATAGTAGGTATGTGTTGCCTTATTAGACCAGGTCAGGCATCAAAACGAAATATGAAAAAAAACATATTCCTTCGGCGATTTCCTCTCAGCAGATTTCTGACAAAAACTCTGAGAACAAATAAACCCTACATGAAAAAGTTCCTTAAAAATCTATCGTTCAAAGTCGACTTTAAACTGTACGTTCCGCCGCTCATGTATAAAATTAATGCACGCAATATAAGTGGTGGGTGTGTGGAGCTAGACCGTAATCCTGACTGAAGGGTTGTAATGGCCAATTATGTATGTCTGTCGAAGTAATAGCTTTGATTACCAAAGCCCACTTAAGCATGCATATCCAGCCCATTGTAATGCCACCAAACTAGCGAGAAAGTTGGTGAGCGCTAGAAACCAGCCTAAAAGTTGAATTTTCAGATACAGTCGAACTTCTATAAAATGAATCACCATTATCCAGAAAAAAACTTCAACTTATAGAAACTTTGACTTTGGGAAGCAAATTTACAAGCGACGCTGTGCCACGAGATGTGTTTCAATTTATAGAAACCTCAAATTATAGAAGTTCCACTGTATATCACTGTTCTGTTTTATAGCCAATCCATTCTTTCTTTTCTCTATCACACAACAGTACAACAGTGTTTCTATATCGCCCTTTTTACCACAACTCATGCGATGTGTGTATATATTTTTGGTCTGGCAACTTCTAGATTGTTTCTGTTGATTTGTTATTGTAATTTGCATTTTCTTTTTGTCTTCATGTGGTCAGAATAAGTATTCAGTGTTTTATGTTTCTTTAATAAAATTCATTTTATTTCGTTAAAACATTTCTTTTTCGCATCAAACATTTTTTAGAAAATTGCTACCATAGATGTCATACCCTTTTCATAGCATATTTTATTTGCAATATACATACGTTCTAATGTAAGTGTGAATAATATTTACTGCTGCTGGCTGCCTGACTGTCTGTCTCTTTAAGGGTATTTGATATGTCGTCTGGCTTTAATGGTTAAATATTGCAAAATCACCGAACACACTTAAAGGACTCTTTGCCGACAAAGCAAAGGCTAAGTGTCCTTTTCTATTTGTTGTCTTTCAATAAGCCATGTGTGTTATTAAATAAAGAAAATTGCAAAAAATAAATAAAACAGAGGGTGTTAAAGGACAATTTTCTTTTAAAGTTGTTGTCTATGCTGTATTTTCATCCTTGAGATGCAGTGGCTAACAAAAGTAGTCAAATTTTATTAAAAAAAAATTCTTTTGGTTTTACATTTCAAATTATTTTTAAATAAAATCCGAATTTTCCTCTTTCTCTTTACAGGTATGTAAATAGCTTTTAAACTACCACAATGTCTTTTCTGACGTTATTATAATTGGTGAGTTATTGTAATGTATTCCTATAAAAATAAGTTATGTAAACATTTCACTCTGATATATTCTATTAAAGAATTGCTAGTGTAAACAGAGTGGTAAATCAATGTATCATTATAATCATTGGAAAGATAGAGGGAACGTTTCCCTTATTATTTATATTGCATGTGTTATAACTAGTCTAGTAGCTAGCCTGTTGGTTTATTAAACGTAAAGGCAGGGTTCGGGCCCCATGCCAGACATCAAAACAAAATACAAAATGTAGTTGTCGGCGATTTCCTCTTAGCAGATTTCTAGCAAAAACTTTCAGAGTAAATAAAATTGTCATGCAAAGTTTCTCAAAAAATCTGGAGTCGAGTTTAAACTGTAGGTACCGCCACTGATGTATGAAATTAACACACACAACATAATTAGTGTGAGAAACTAGGTCAGTAATCCTGACAGAAGGGTTGTAATGAACAATTGTGTATGTATGTATTAATGTGTGATAAAAAAGAAATATATGTATTTGACTTCTAACAATATGCAGTGAATGACTAGAAGCCATCCCCTGTCTGTAGACTCCTGTAAAAGGAAGGTGAATGTAGTAATGGCATTCCCCTTGGAAATTTAAATCTACTTCAGATATGCTAAAGAATGTCTCTGAACATATAAATTTAACTTGACTGACCTATTCTCTAATAGCATAGGTTCATGAAAGTCCGTTTGTGTTTTTCATATTTAATTAATAACGCATGGTTTAATCTACAATAACTTACTTAATTGGTCATTACAACGCTTTAGTCGGTATCATGACCTAGCTTCTTACAACCCTCTAGTCGAGACCACGACCTACCTTCTCACACCACCCATGTTGCGTATGTAAATTTTATATATGATTGGCGGAACCTACATTTTATAGTCGATTCCAAACGATAAAATTTTGCGAAGTTTTTTCATGATAATTTGATTTGCACTGAGAGTTTTTGCCAGAAGATTATTAAAATTTCACTAAGTGTCGTGCGTAGCAAATATTTTCGCTTAAAAGTGTTAACAGATATCTTTCCTCAATGGTGATCAGTAAGACTAGTGATCTGTACGTCAGAAAACAGATAGTCTAGAAAAGAATTCGTCTTCACTTTGCTTGTAGAGGCTAGTACGTTAGTTGATGCAAACAAATTCATACAAGAGATTAGTTTTCCTCTCCAGTGAAGCAAACAAATGATTTAACACAGACTTTACTCTTTTGTAAATTACCACTAGGTAGTGCATTGACTTATTAGACGCTAGTCCGCGTGGTTCACAGCCCACCCCAAATATCTAGAACCAAACCCTTTTCTAGCTAATACTCTAAAAGTAAAGTAAAATTCCATTGTCGTCCCGGCTCGACTATAAACTGTAGGTCCGGTCCTACCACTCGTGTATGAAATTAACACTAGACTTACCATGGACGGGACAAATGACCCGTTTTGAAATTCTTATCACAATTTCTTGAAAATAATATTCTCACACCGCCATTTGCCTCTACGACTTTTATTACGAAATACATCAAATGTGTTTTCCAAGATTTACTCCTCTCTTGTTGCAAATACCATTCACGTGGTGCCACGCCCACATACTCGATAAGTATTTAATATCGCATATCTAATAAACTGCAACAGCTGCAGTCCTTACATTTTGTATGGATGACTTTGATGTATATATGAACAAAATGGACGGATTGGCTATAGTGGGCGTGTCACCTCCCATAGTCTATAATTACTTAAAATCAATTAAACTGTGCATTTAATCATGTTACGCAAAGTTGTTGCACATGAGTCGATGAAGATTTTTAAGTTGGTACAACCAATTTCCAATAGGTGGTGCCACTGAAAATTACTTAAAATCAATTAATTCTTATACTGTGCATTTGATTATGTTATGATCTTTAGCAAATTTGTTGCCCATGAGCCGACGAAGATTTCTAAGTTGGTATGATCAATTTCCAATAGGTGGTGCCACTGAAAATTACTCAAAATGAATAAATCTTAAACTGTGCATTCTTTAACAAAGTTGTTACGTATGAATCGACGGAGAGTGGTGCGATTAATTTCCGATGGATAGAGGCACTGAAAATTATTCAAAATGAATGACAAGCAATTGGTCAACCAACACCACAAGCACTGAAAAGAGAGCGTTACAAGACTCAAATCAGACTAGCACTAGAAAATTTTCGAGTATATGCCGCTGAGATCCGTTGGCATGAACTACTTGAACAACGAGAAGTAAGATTAGAAACTGATCGAATGCGTACTAGTCAGACCCGTTCATCTGAATCATCAGGACAACGCGAAACTAAATCAATAAAATGATTCAAAATCAATTGGACATTTGTGTAATGCCTTTCCTTGAAATTTATTTTAGTTGGGGTGCGCAGCAACTCGTGCAGGGTACAGCTAGTTTATTCTATAAATTTATTTTTAAATTTCAATTTAAAAAAATAAAAAAAATCCAAATCTTGCTATTTCCATATTTTCTTGTATTGTTTCGTTAATTTATGCTGTAATATAGGGTGGGATTCGTTCTGTTGTACCTCATTTAAATCTCATTAACTTTCCATTAGTCATTTAAAATCGTTTTCATTTAATTAAAACATTTTAAAAGATTTAATTAAACAACAACAAGCCTTAATTTATTTATTTATTTCTTGTTCATTTCAAAATTAATTTTATTCCAATTTTTCTTTTTATTTTTTTTTTGTGTTTTTCTATGCTTCTCTATATTTTTTAGTAATTCGTTTAGAAATAATAAGATTTTTTACGCCTGTTTTTTATTTTTGTAAATTATTTGCAACAGCAATATTAGCTTTTTAGAATTTCAGCTCACGGTTATAGGTTTCTGGCTTAGAAACGTGTCTGGCATTTTCTTTTTATTTTTTTTCTCTTTCTTTCTCTTCAGTTTTTCTGTATAATTCTGATGCACAATTTATGATAGCAGAGCAGCATTGCGAATTGTGTTGCAAACAGCACAATTGTCTTGAACTTTTCATTGCAACATTTGGCACTTTTGTTATATTTTTTTACTCATTTACTGGTTGTTTGGTTGTTGTAAGGCTTTAAGCCTTAAATGTTATTCTTTCCACCTTTTTTTTTATTGTCTTCCTTGTTGCTGTACGTCTAAAGTCTAAAACTCACTCTTATAAGGGCTTTTCTTTGCGATTTTCTCCTTTTAATCTTTGGCTAAGTGTCAACTTGGGAAAGTTGAAAGGTTTTCACATTTCATGTTGAAAAAATATTGACAATACATAGATTGAAATTGTTTCTTAAAAAAAAAAACGAAAAAAAATGACGGGAAAAAATCAGACTCAAACACACCTCTACTCTTGATAGAAAACTGTCATATTAGGGTATGAGTACTCAAAGTTTTCGAACTAATAAAATTTAAGTAGAAAAAGTTGCTGTGGTTTGAAAATGACTTTGAATGGCTTTAAATTGGCAACATGTTACTAAAAGATATTTTACTTTAAATGTTTCAGACACAAGTTTAAGTGTTTGTTTTTTAAAACGAATACACAGTAAACTATCGTGTAAATTACAGCCAAAACAGTCCGCAATCTTAGGTAGACAGAAATTTTGGTAACCATTCGATACACACATGAATGACCTTGAATGCAAGCAAGTTCTTCAATTCCTTATCAAATCCATTATACCCGAATTACAGCTGTCATTTTTTGACTCGCAAACCATATTCGACTAGTCATAAAACATTCGAATGTTCATAAAGGTTAAAGGTTTGAATATTGTTAAGGTATAAAAACATCAAAGGCTTCCTTTGACAAACAGAACAAAGTCACCAAAGGAAACATTTGACGATCAGCAGTGCCTTCTCGCAGAGTTAAAAAAAAATCAATAAATCATACATACTTACCAGAGATCAGTAATAAGTATTCAAAACGATGAGTGAAATTAGCTCTCTACGACATGTAGCTTTAATAGGATTATTTGAGGGAATGGTCATCCCACGTGACTCATTCCACCGGGATCTTGGGATTTGACTCCGATTCGATTTGATTTTTTCATGTAGAATTTTTTAAGTCGCGTGTATATAAGAGATCAACAATAAGTATTCGGAACGATGAGTACGTTCGAGTCATACTTATAATTTCAGATACTTATACGCAGTTCATACTTATTTTGATATCATACTCATACTACTCATACTCAAAGTTGGAAGTACTCGGGCAGAATAATGTTCACTTCATTTGTTGAGGATTATGCCCAATATATGAAAACAGACTTATACCAGCGATTATTTATTTTTGTGGTAGGACCGATGTCTTCTTCTAATCACATAAGTAGGTCTACGAACATGTCTTATGGTAGTTAAGACCAGATATTGTGTTGATACAAACCAGAGATCAGCAATAACTATTCAAAACGATGAGTAGGTTTGATACATACTTATTTTAGATACTTATACGGACTCATACTCGTACTCAAAGTTGGAAGTACTCATCGTATTCATACTTAACAATACGCATGATGTTATTGACTTCAACTTGTCTGTACTTAACATTTACACGAATTACAAAATAAGTATGATTCAGTGAACGAATACTACTATGCACACAACAAGATTATGTGTATGCTTTGCTTGTTGTGTTTCTCTTTCCTTTCTTCTTTGTTTGTATATGCAACAACAACAAAGGCTGTAAATTTTGATGAATGATTCGAGCCACTCGAATGACTTATAAGTATTTTTCTAAATTTATGAAACAGAACAGTAGACGTATGAATCAAACGAATATGATGAGTTTGATATCAACATTGTACTCATACTCATTGCAACATGTACTTATAAATCAATGTTGTAGCGAGTATGAATGAATCAGAGTAGTTGAATTTTAATTCTGTTGATTCATTCAAACTCAAAATTGCATGCGAGCTTATGAGTAGCGGAGAAACGATTCATTGCTGATCTCTGATTAATACATATTTGGTCATTACAACGCTTCAATCAGGATTATTGACCTTGTTTCTCACACCACTTATGTTGTGTGTGTTAACCTACAGTTTAGATTCGACTCCGAATGACAGGTTTCATTGAGAAACTTTTCATGGCAGGTTCATGTGTTTATTCACATAATTTTTGCGAAAAATCTGCTAATGAGGAAATCGACGAAGAAATACTTTCTATTATTTTGTTTTGATATCTGGCCTGGGGCTCGAACCCTGTCTTACACCTAATAAGCCAACACACTATCTACTAGACTACGGAGACTTCATATCAATTTCGCTTTAAAAATGTAATTCCACGTAATGTAGCAGATCGCGATGTCAGTTCTTTGCCAGTTTTTTTAATTCGATGGGAAAAATATTTTAAACTATGGGCCCACATGCAATGATTAGTGCGAGACAATTGTAGCTCACTTAAGTAATTTTAATACAGCAGATAGTTCGAAGGTGAAAATGAATTTTTAAACCTGAAATAGACTGGAATTATTAGCCCAATCGTTAGTAGGGCATATGAATTGAAAGCGCATCAATATTTAAAATAAAGTTTGTTAACTCTTAAGTCTTTTCAAAATGGCTATGTTTCGAGTCTTTTATTAAGTGCCTCCAATCATACATACATAATTGGCCATTACAACCCTTTGGTTAGAATTACGACCTAGTTTCTCACACCACTTTTGTGTGTTAATTTTATACAAAAATGGCGGAAACCACATTTTAAAGTCGTCTCGTTTTTTGAGAAACTTTTCATGGTAATTTTATTTACTCTCCTAGTTTTTGCCAGATATCTGCTGGGAGGCAGTCGCCGAAGAAATATTTTTGGCCTCACGTCTAATAAGCCAACACATTACCAACTAGACTACGTCGCATCCTATCATTTAATTGAAACAATGCGTGGCAACAATTGAAGTTCTTTAGGCGCATGAAAGATCAGTTGATGTCCTTATGTATGGAAATATCCTGCACGGATCCTTTACATACATACATAATTGGCTATTACAACCCTTCAGTCAGGATTACGACCTATCTTCTCACACCACTTACGTTGTGCGCATTAATTTTTTATACATGAGTGGCGGGACCTACAGTTTAAAGTCGACTCCGAACGACAGATTTTTTAGAAGCTTTTCAAGGCAATTTTTACTCAAGAGTTTTTGCCAAATATCTGGAAGTCGGCGAAGAAATATTTTAGTTTCGATGTCTGACCTCGGATTCGAACCCGGTCCCTTTCACTATCTACTAGACCACGGCGACTACAACGGATCCTTTGCGTTGGGCTTATCCGAAATATGTACTCAATTTTCCATGACATTGACACATAAATGAGGTCAAATAGTCCAATATAAGTGGTTATTCAATTCATGTTAATCATCGACCTATAGTGCTGGCCATTAGCCTGGTCAACGTCGTTCTCGATGCGTCCCAGCCTTAAGTGCAATAGTGACTTTCGAAATGCATTGCATACTTGTATAACATGAGGATTGCCGTCATCAGTTTCTAGCTTCTCAAGAGCGAACAGACATTTATGGTCGTTTACTGTCAATGCCTGGATAGACCACAACGGCTGCCTCAAAACCTTTTTCACGGGCAGCGGTAATTATTTTCGACAGATCTCGTATTTCTTCGACGTACGGCTGTTGATCGATCGTTTGCTGGATGGAATGGACTCGATTTTATCCACCATATTGTGACGTTTCTGTGATCGTCTCTGTATGACGCTTATGGCGATCGTAAGTAGACAAAGCGAGCAGTACGTTCTATTTTAAGCAGAAAGTTTCCCACTTTTTTTCCTATAGCATTTAAATGTGTGGTTACCTTCTAATAAGTTTGATCATTCGAAGGTGTAAGCATTCCTCAGACTAGACTGATCAATATGAAATCAAACACTTGCTCAAAATGAACTTGGACCTCGATAGAAGGAGATGGCGATGTTAACAGAACAAGTGTGGCATTAGTACAGAAGAAAAAACGCCTGAGTTTGAGGGCAATACAAGACATCGTATGGTCGCAGTCCTATGAACATTTTTTCTCCATAGAGACCACTGTGCCTTACAATTTTTTTACCCGACTTGCTTTTGTTTTCTTGTTTTTTTTTGGTTTCCTATTGCCTTGTGTATAGTACATAGACACCTTTAGGATATGTTTATAATCTTGATGAAAATGTAAAAAAAATCGTTTTTTACTGGTCTTGCTCTGCAGAGTCTTTCTTCCCAGTCCTCTAAATTGTGGGTTGGCTGGCTTGATGGCCAGCTACATCTATAAATGTGTGTGTGTGTGTATCGTTACCATTTTTTCTCGTCTTTTTTTTTTTTTTTTTGTGTAAGGAACACACGTTTTTGACCGTTTTGTTTACGAACTGTCACCGCCGTGTATGCATTTATGCCACCAAACACCAATGGTTGCAACTTACTACGTTTTTGGCTTGAATTTCTTTTATTTTGCTTTCTGAACAGAGATAAGCTGCACATTTTGTTTGTTTTTTTTTCTTTTTTTCTTTTTATGAAAACAAAAAATTTTTTCAATTTGTTTTGTGTACAAAATATGGAGTACGAATAAAATGTTTGCCAAATTTGGTTTAAACTCTTGCCTTAAATGGTACATTTTCTAAGCCAAGCATAGCATAACCCTGCTCTAAAACTAAAAACTTCATCATCATCATCATCATTGAAAGCAGCAACATGCAGCAACAGCAGAAGCAGGCTTCATTTCTTCTCTCTGTACATTAGATTTTAAGAAGGTCTATTGATTTTCTGGCTAAGGTCACTTAACAATTTCATTTATTTTTTACAATTTTCTCAGTTTGTATGCAGTATTTTCCTTCTTAGCAGCCAGAGTCTTACAACGAAAGATGCGTTTCTCTGATTATTTTGTTAAAAAAAAAAAATTATTTTCTCTAAAGGAGCAAATGCTGTCTGTCTGTCTGTCTTTGTCCATATAATCGCCTTTTTTTTTCATAAAACTAAAGTTTTTCTTTTAAATGAAAATAACAATTTACAAATTGATAAATTGTGTTTAGATCTCTTGACTATGGTACCATATGTACATAGGTATGAAGGTATGTTTATACACTTCGTGGCTGTTACTTGGTTTGTTATATGAAAGTTTTTATTTATATTTTCGTTATTTGCATATTTTTCCAATTTAGTTTTTTTCCATTTTTTTTTTTTTTAGTTAAATTTACAAGAAAAATTTATTTTTAAAATATACAACAGCAACAATAACAACAAAATGATATAGAAGCTAAGAGAAGGAGATATGAATTGTTTTTACATGACTTCCTTTTATGGTGTATCCAATGCAGCAGATACATATTGTTATACTACACTATGCTCTACATCCATATGCATATAGAGTTTTAAACTATGAAATCCACTCCTGTATGATACATTAAATTAAAACGAAGAATAAAAAAAAAAAATAAAAAATATTTTAAATATTTTGATAAATGTATTCATAGAGCATAAAATATAAAATATTTTATTGCCTTAGTAAGCAGAAAAATAAAAACGAAAGGCAAAATATTTATTATTATAGTGTTTGAAAAATTCCGCTAGATGGCTGCCTCTATTTCAACAATACGGGTAATATTAATCGAATCAGGTAATCCTTTGCAAATTAATTTTTCAGGCTTCACTTTGTTATATCCCTTATCATTATTTTAATAAAGTTATGCTGTAGATTCTAGTCATACTCATAATTTCTGATACTTATACGCATTCATACTTTTTTTAATCTCATACTCATTCTACTTATATTAAAAGTTAGAAGTACTCATCGTACTCATACTTAACAATACTCATGATGATTGTTAACTTCGACTCTCCAGAACTCAACATATTCACGAATCATAAAATAAGTATGATTCGTGTACGAACCACTCCAATACTCATAAGAAGGTTGTGTGCTTTTTTGCTTGATGTCTTTGTCATTTCTTTCTTCCTGTTTTTGTAAATGCAACCAACAGCTAAGACTGTAAATTTTGATGAATGATTACGAATCACTCGAATTATTTATGAGTATTATAAGTATTTTTCTAAATTTATGAATATGAATGAGTAGGCGTATGAATCAAACAAATGTCGAATGTTATAAGTTTGATATCAGCGTTGTACTCATACTCATTGCTACTTATAGTTATATATCAATGTTGTAACGAGTATAAATGAATCAGAGTAGTTGATTTTGAATTCTGTGGACTCACTCATACTCAAAATTTTATAAATTTCATACTTATATGAGTAGCGAAGAAATGATTGGTTGCTAGTCTCTGGTCGGAAGTCGCTATAGTCGAGTAAGTAGTGTGTTGGCTTTATCAGACTTGAGGTCTAGTTTCAAACCCCAGGTCAATACATCTCCAACAAACAAAAATTCGAAAAAATATTTCTTCCGTCACTATCTCTAAGCAGACTTCTGGCAAAAAACTATAAGGGTAAAAAAATAAAAAAAAATTTAATTTATACCTCTAATCTTCGATTCATTCTTCTTAATGGTGCAAATTAGAATATCCGAAAGCCTACACTCTGTTCCAAAAATTTGCTAATTGTGTTCACTAACGCTCAATTTAGGTCAAAAGAAGGCAGTCATCATAGACCTATAGTGCTCGCTGTTGACAGTGATGCCGCTAATATGGTTCTCAAAGAAATATAAACCCACGGCACCGCCGGCTAAAAAGTCCTTCAAGGTAGTGATTTTTTGTAGTGATTGAACGCTCCTGAGTGTTTCGAATTCAAAAATTTTGTTTTTTCACGTTTGTTCCGGAAGTGAGTTTCATCGTTGAAGAAGATCATTCTATAAAAATTATAGCCTGTTGCGAACTGCTTTAGAGCCCGTGTAGTTAACAAGTGTCTATTTTTTGGGCAGTTAAATTTTGTACAGATTCGAGTCTTGATTACGATTGATACTTTACCAATTTTTTATCCTATCTACTTGTGTTTTCTTTACAACATGTTGCTGTTAATTCTTAATTAAAGCTGGATAATTTTACAAATTTAGAGAAAAATTGCCTTTCTAAAAGAATATTTTAAAATCCATTTACTTGAGTACACTTTGCTTTGCAACATGTTGCTGGAAACGTGTTAAACTGTTTTGCAACATTTGAAAAAATTTTTGTAAAGTTTTCAGAACTAAATTTTTTATTTTTTTTTTTTATTAATATTTTACCAAGAGAAAATTGTAAAATTAATAGATTTTAAATTATTCATCTTTTCGTATTTCTTTTAGTTCCTGTTTATGAAGAATTGTCAGCAACATGTTGTGAAGTAATCACATAAAGAACTTTTTTATCCTTTCTACTTGTGCTTGCTTTACAACATGTTGCTGGCAATTTTTTATGAAAGCTCCAATATTTTACAAATTTGGAGAAAAATTGTCTTTCTAAAAGAAAATTTTAAAATCCATTTACTTGAGTACATTTTGTTTTGCAACATGTTGCTGGAAACGTGTTAAATTGATTTGCAACATTTGAAGAAATTTTTGTTAATTTTTCAGATTTAAATTTCTTCGTTATTTTTATGGCTTTACGTGGTTTGTTGGATTGCAAACTGTTACTGGCAACTTGTTTCAAAAAACTCATTTACAATATTTAAAAAAAAAATATTTAAAAAAAGTTTGTCTAGGTTTGAAGAAAATGATCTTTAACAGATTATTTATCCTAGCAACATGTTGCTTGTAACAATTAATAAAAGTTTTTGTAAACGCATAATTAATTGGCTAATGTAGATTATAATTCAAGGTTTCTACGTGAAATCCACTGTATAATATAGTGTGTTTTTTATAACCTTCTGGAAAAATCGTTAATAAACAAAAGAAGTAAAATTGTTGAACCATTTAAAGCTTCAAATAATTTTCTTTAACCTTCTACGAGTATTTATTTCGATTTCAATTGGCCTTTTAAACGGAATTTATTGCTCTTAAAATAAAATTGCAAAATAATTTGCATAAAACCTTCTTCCTAAGCTGCCAAAACGATAGAGGAGACAGAAACCAGCAACACGTTTAAGCTTTAAAATAAAACACAAGGTGAAAACACAAGAGATGTTAAAAAAAAGAAAGAAGAAAAACTATTTTACCATGTTTCTATAAATATTTAAGCCGATAACAGATTAATTAGCATTTCAGACAGCAGGCAAACACAAAAAAAAAACAAAAAATAAAGAAGAAAACCTAGAGCACAAGTATATCACACTTTTTATTGGCAACAAAAAAATCTTCTTTTTTTAATGCAAAGAAAGACATGTGGCTGCCATCCTTGCTTCTATGGTACCTTCTGTTGAAAACATCATGTTTTCATCTACGGTTTTACCACAATGATCATCATGTGTATGGATTGTTGATGATGAGAATGATGGCAATGTAGGGAAGAAAATTTACATACAAACTCTACAGATGTACCGTACCGTATGTATATAAAATTTTTTATGCTATCTTTTGGCCAAAAAGTTTCCTTTTTTTCATTTTGTATTGCAAACTTTTAAAAACGTTTTAGTCCATGAAGCCAATGTTGGTGGAATACAATGATGACGTGGTTGACTGGCTGTATGTACATGTATCCAGTAACTTGTGTTAAATTTTAAATTTATTTTCGTTTTTTTGCATCTTTTCCTTCATCAAATTTGCATTTTACAGATATTTTAAGTGTATTTTTCCACTTTTATTTGATCATGTTTTATTTCTTTTTCGTTTTTATGTTTTTTTTTCTTCTTCATGAAATCTAAATTGAAATCACATTGAGTTTGTCTTTCGCTTCTTTCATTCTTGTCATTTTCTTATCAATCAAATATTTAATTAAGCAAGGATAAGAGGGGAAGGTCTAATTAAAATACACGATTAAGTGAAACATCATATAACAGAGCGGGGCATAAGAAAAAATAAGTAATTCTGCCATCACACGAAAAATGTTGTCAAAAATCCCTCCTTAACCGCTCGTTTTTGTACTGTGACTTTACAGACGTTTGAGTCGGCTTTAAAACAGGAAGTCTTACTTTTGTGAATATTGTGACCTACTGTTTCCATAGAATGGAGCGCTAAATTCTTAGCTTCAGTTTATCTATTGACCCAAAATTAATCCATAATGCTTGGCAACAGATTGAGGATGACATTAATCGTCATATTATTCTCCTCCGAATACCAGCAGGAGGATTTCAAAATTTGTGCGTTGAATAACGAGTATCTTGTTGAAACTACTTCTGTCACATAAGTTGTCATTTATTCAGACATCTTCCAACAGGAATTTCTAAACTTGTAAACAAGATGGTAACGCCCATCTTGTTGAAGCTAAACATGTCAAATAAGTTGTCATTTATTCAGTCATATGTGATAGAATTGTTTTATCAAAATAGGTATTCTTTTGAAGCAGCCTACATCGTGCTTTGTCCATGAGACAATCACCATAATCCTTCTACCAAGAGAACTCTTTACATAACATACATAATTGGTCATTACAACCCTTCAGTCAGGATTACAACCTAGTTTCTCACGCCACTTATGTTGTGTGCGTTGATTTTTTATATAAGCGGCGGGATCTACAGTTAAAGTCGTCTCCGAACGACAGATTTTTGAGAAGCTTTTCATGGCAATTTTATTTACTCTTAGAGGTTTTGTAAGAAATCTGCTAAGAGGAAGTCGCCGATGAAATATTTTCATATTTTCGTTTTGATGTCTGGCCTGGGATTTGAACTCGGGTTTAATAAGCCAACATACTACCTACTAGACTACGATGATTTCGGAAAACTATTTACTATGTGGTAAATAAATTCAAGTCCACAGATTCTGCAAACCTCCGCAAAAGCGAGATGACTTGATATTTAAAACGGGTCAAATATAGGGGATGCAGATATTATTCTAGCATTGTGGAACATCAAGACCGTAGCATAGAAAAACTCAGTCACCTAACTGCGACATGCAGTTACACCATATTGACCTCTCGCTTTCTGAATGTACAATGTGCGGACTATTTGTTAGATGCATACAAATTTCCTATTCAAACTTTCTTAGTTTCTGCCCGTTTATTAAAGATTTACGTAATTTGGCATTGTTGTAATGGAACACAACACTTTTCTCTGCTTAGTCTTGTTAATTGTTGACAGATGTCAATATCAATCTGGATAAATAGGTTGCAGCAGTTCATTACATACAATTTATTTCCATCTTGCAACATTCACATACATACCTAATTGGTAATTACAATCCTTTAGTCAGGATTACCACCAGAGATCAGCAATAAGTATTCAAAACAATGAGTAGGTTCGAGTCATACTTATAATTTCAGATACTTATACACACTTATACTTATTTTGATATCATACTCATACTTAAAAATACGCATGATTAATTGACTTCAACTTGTCTCTACTTAATATTTACACGCAGCACAAAATAAGTATGATTCGCATACGAACACTTCTATGCTCACAAGAAGATTGTGTGCATGCTTTGCTTGTTGCCTTTGTCTTTCCTTTCTTCTTTGTTCGTATATGCAACAACAATAAAAGCTGTAAATTTTGATGAATGATTCGCGGCACTCAAATCACTTATAAGTATTATAAGTATTTTTCTAAATTTATGAATCAGAATGAGTAGGCGTATAAATCAAACATATTTCGAATGTTGTGAGTTTGAAGTCAACATTGTACTTATACTCATTGCTACTTATATTTATAAATCAATGTTGTAGCGAGTATGAATGAATCTAGAGTAGTTGATTTTGAATTCTTTTGATTCATTCATACTCAAAATTGCATGAGTGCTTATGAGTAGCGGAAAAACGATTCATTGCTGATCTCTGATTACCACCTATCACACCACTTTCAATGCGTGTGTCAATTTTATTTGTGAGTGGCGAGACCTACAGTTTAAAATCGACATAGAACAACAGGTTTTTTTAAGCAACTGTTGCATGGCAATTTAATTTTACTATCAGAGTTTTTGCCAGAAATCTACTGTCTGACTTTGGGTTTGAACCGTGACCTCACCCTTAATAAGGCAACACCTAATAGACTACGGCGACTAGTTCAGGTTAACGACTTCACCTTGCTTTGTACACGATCTTTTTCGTATACGACTATTCTCATAGGTGATCGAGTTTTCATAGTTCGTGATTATTCATCTGAAAAATGGCGTGATTTCGCTTCGCTTTAAATGTTCCATTGTTAACTGCTTAGGAAACCGAAAATCTACCCATTAGTTGCCCTAAAATCTCCTATGATAATTATAAGCCCGTTTTTCTCATTTTTTCTATATTTTTATCGATGTTTTTAGTGAAACGACAGAGTGTGCTGTAATTTTAACATCAAAATTAGGAGATTGATCAAATTTTATCACTGCGGTTTTTCTAGTTACAGCATCGTTTCCGTCATCTTCATAATTTTTTTTTCAGAACTTTTTGGACGCTAATCTTATCTTTTCTAGAAAACTTTTTAAACGTTGATAATTTTGGATAAAATAATGTGGTAAGAGTACATTTTCAACGAGTTTCAGTGTTGTTTAAGAAGGAGTGCGCACAAAAAAAAACTGAACTTACACTTTTCGTTATAGAAATAAAATTAAGCGGCGGATTTATTTTTTTTCGTTTTTTATTTCAATTAAAGTAAATAATATTTGAATTCTTTTGTATATAAAATTTTTTTCATGACAAAGATCTCAGAGCATCCAACTTTTTGGAGACACTTTTCTTCTAGACACGTTAGGATAGGTCGTAGTGGTTGCTCTGATATCACAAAGCGCACTTGAGCACGCATGGCGTCCCGTTGTGATGCCACGGGTGAAACGCAGAACCTGTTTTAATCAAGTACAGGGTGTTTTAGAAAAATTAAATTAATTCCTTTGTTTTGGTCGGCAAATCTTTTTTTCTTCCTCTTTATATTGTTTTATTCTTAACTTAGAAACTTTTTTTTTGTTTAACACCTGCGAGCCTAGTAATCGTTTTTTGAAGGCGGGGTTTTTTATTGAAAATTTCAATTGTTTTTTTGCGACATTCTTGTTGGTTGCCCATTTTCAAAAAACATTTTAAACAGATGACTAACAAAAACAATGTAACGTTATTTATTGTTTTCAAGTATGATAAAAGTTATAAGCTTAAAAGTACGCCCATTTTTTTTTTTTTCGTGCGCACTCCTTACAATTAAAAACCTTTTACAGTCTTCTATCTGCAATTTCTAACAGAACTTTTTTAGAACCCCAATATATTTGTTTCTTTTTTTTTTAATTATTTTTTTTCTACTGCCTCCTCTTTTTCGTATTCATTAGTCTTTATATGCGATTTTGGCACATTTTCTCAATAATCTCTTAACAATATTCAAATTTGTACAATTTGTACGTACTTTTGCTACTTGGCAGGCTAACTACATACTAATTGTAGATGTTGCTACAACAAAAAATGTGCAAATTAGTTTGGATTTTAAAGTACCGTAACGAAAGGGAATGATTAAATCCTTTAAACAAATTGTTAAAGTCTTAACATAAAACACTTACAACAAAATGAAAAGAAGAAAAAAGAAAACGAGACTTCTTGGCCATTTTTTAGTAGTCATGTGGACTTTGTTTGAAGTTTGAATTTTTGCCCATTGGCAGTATCCAGCAACTAAAATAGTTTCTCGCTTGACTTTATGTGGAGGAATGTTTTATTCTTTCTTCTCTGCTTAAAAGTTTTATGATGGCATGTAATATTTGTTCTGAAATAGTTTTCCATTACAAAAGAATATTTCTGTTCTTTTTCCTTCTTTTTTTTCCTTTTTCTTTTGACAAGACAAGATGAACATACTTGCACATCAAGATATTTAAAACGTCAAGATTTTTTTTCTTCTTTTTTTTTTAAGAACTCCTTAATAAAATAAGAAAAACAAGTTAATGTTGCATGTATTCTTTGGGTAGCAGAAAAATAATGAAATGTTTGAGTTTTTTATTTTATTAAATGCACATATTTTATGGTCTTTATCAAGTTATAAAATAAAAGATAAAGAAGTCAAACAAAATTGTAAGGAATTGTTTCGCTCATAAAAGTTATTTAAATTTGTATGGATTTTAGGCTTATTGTGTTTAGCAACATAGCAAAGTTTTTCAGATTTTCTGCTTAAGTTTTTTTTGATAAAAAAAAAAGTAGAATTTAATAAAAATTTAATAAACTTCAAAAAATTTGATAAATTTATCAACATAATTATGTTTAGCAACATGTTGCTAGCAACATTTTTAAGTATATTTTAAGAATAAAATATTTTAGTCGATAACTTACAAATTTATAGCTTTCACTTTCTTCATCCTTATTTCCTTTTTTGATAAAAAAAAAATGCAGAGGGCGAAGGCCTTAGCAGCTAGTTCCTTAATTTATTATTAAATTAAAAATAAAAAAGTAAGTTTACATTTAATAAACTTCAAAAAAATTTAATAAAATAATTAACATAAATATGTTTAGCAACATGTTGTTAGCAACATTTTTAAAGTATATTTTGAAATAAAATATTTTATCGATAACTTACAAATTTATAGCTTTCACTTTCTTCATCCTTATTTCCTTTTTTGATAAAAAAAAGTAGAGGACAATGGCCTTAGCAGCTAGTTCCTTCATTTATTATTAAACGTAAATAAATAAAATAAAAACAAAAAAAGTAAGTTTACTTTTAATAAAGTTCAAAAAAACTTGATAAAATTATCAATATAGATAAGTTTAGCAACATGTTGCTAGCAACATTTTTAAAGTATATTTTAAAATAAAATATTTTATTTTATTTATTTCAAATTTGTGAAAAATGTTGAGCAACATTAATTATTTCATACGGAAAATTTGACGTGTACCCAAGTAGCACGTAAATATTCTTTGATTATTTCGGTATGAAAAAATAATGGTGCCAGAAACTTTGCATATGTTTTTCATAAAATGAGCAGAGTACTACATTTGCAACATTTTTTCATGAAAATTTCTAGTATTTTTTTTTAACATGCATTTTGACAGCATTCATTCCACTTGAAATTTTGAACAGAGTATTACGCTATAAGTTTTTTAAAAGTAAAGAGTTTACATTTAATAAACTTCAAAAAAATTTGATAAAATTATCAATATAGATATGTTTAGCAACATGCTGCTAGCAACATTTTTAAAGTATATTTTAATATAAAATATTTAATCGATAACTTACAAATTTATAGATTTTACTGAGTTGACATATGTATAATTATACAAAGCTTTGGGTATTAACTCTCCCTATCCTTCTGGTGACATATGATCAAGGCTATTAATTTCTTGAGAAATCTTTTAATATTCCATGCACTAGTAGAGTATTTGAAACTTACTTTGCTGTCAGTTTTTCATAATTTTAATGCTAGACATGCTGCTACACAGATCACTAATGTTCATCTGCAGTCCAATTTAGAAAAAATTCTGTTCAATTTGAACTTTGTTGGAAACTAAACTATGAATACGAATAATAATGAACTCGACATAAGAGTTGCAATATCCTTAATTAAACTGCCTTTCTTCCGCTCAATGCATAAGGAGTTTCAAATTTGTTAGAGGAGCATAAAGGTACGTGCTGCTTTCCCAGACTATCTAGTTAACAAGATTAAATGTCTCCTTTCCTTATGTCACATAGTAATCCATAACTGAAATGTTATGCCGATATATTCGTCATGATTTCTACAGCTGCTGTAGATTTGTTGGGGAGTAGAAAATTTCCTACAGGTTCGTTTGATTGATCCCCAAGTTGTACTTTGGGTTTTGATGCCATTATGCATTTAACTTGTGACCGTACACTTCAAAGACAGTCTGCCACCAGGCCTTATCCTAGAACCTGAACTTGCCGATATTAGGTAGTGTGCTGTCTTATTTAACGATATCTTATAAGTCAACATCTCGACTTATTACACGACAAAACAAAATCTGAACAAAAAAATTCTTTTGCCAATTGGCAAAAACTCTGAGAGTAAATAAAATGGTCATGAAAAGTTTTCCAAATCAAGGTCGACGTTAAACTGCACGTCCCGTTAATCATGGATTGAATGTGAACATACAACACAGGTGATGTCAGAAACTAGGTTGTAATCTTGACTAAATGGTTGTAATGGCCAATAAAGCAAATAAGTAAAGGCATCAACAATGGATGTCAACCGTTTTAATCTCGTGTGTGGCACACAACACCGTTAAGTAATGTTAGGTTGAGTTGGCAGTCCACAAATTTGGTACAAATATTATCCTCCATAAGTAAAGCTTTAACTCAATCAAAGAATTACATCTTCTGATTGGCACCTCTCCCCCCAATCATAGAGTTTTGTAAAGATCTGAATTTTATTCAAATCGTCTTTGACAAGGCACGTTCTTTTAATAAATTTTTTGTACCCAAGAATTCTTTTTTCTTAGATTCCCAAAAGCTGGATAATAATGAAAATTTCTTCCCCGGTGTTACAGCTGCTGTAAAAGTCATGTTAAGATTTTCCCACTCTTTGGAATCTGGTCTAATGTACCATAAATTTTGTTCTTCACGCATCCATATCGGATCAGATTGCAAATTTATTTTATTTTAATGGCTGTGGTAAACTAAATTATAACTAATGTGGATTACAAGATAATTGAAAGCCGCATTATGTTTTCATACGACTTAATAATTTTAAAGTTCAGAAAACGTTTTAAATTATGACATTTTAGAGACGGTTTGTGATTATGCTTCTTATGTGTGTTTTCAGTTATCTTAATAGCTGCCTATGAGTCCACTAGCCTAATTATTTATTTTGAAAATTTTTCTTAAAGTGGAGCTGTTGTGTTACATAAAAAAATCCTGCTGACCTAACGTGGGTTAAAGTTATTTTTTGTTTTTTTTCAGAATTCTCAATTATTTTGCAAGTGTGTTCTAATTTTATATTTAAATTTTTTTTATTATATTTTATAATAAAAAATAAACAAAATACCAGTCTATTTGGTCTCGAAAAATCTGTAACACCTGCACTGTTGTATAGCCTTTGACAACATACATCCGGTGTTACAATAAAGGAACTCACACATAATCTCTACGGCATTACATGATAATAAAAACAAAGTATACGGGAAATACATAGAAAACAGACAGCAAACAATAACAAAAAGGAAATGAAAAACGAAACATATGTCCACTTGACACTAAATTGAAAATTTGCCACAATCTGTCAAAATGTGTAAACATGCCAGAAAAATAATTGACATGACATTTTCTCTTTTGTTATGAAAACAAAACAAAAAAAAAATAACACAGCCAACCACCCACCACATACGCTCTCAGAGTTAAAGAGATGTTGTTTAAAAAATAAAAGCTCTTCTCTGCTCTTACACACTTCATCCAAATGCATGTGGAGTTTTCAACACATTGCATGCATTACAACAAGTACACAAATACACCGTTATACGTCCTTATGTATACAAAAGCCTTAATAATGGCCTTAGGGTTATGGACACATAGGTTAATGTCGGTAGTGCAGAAAGTCAACAACAGTCAAGATCTAAAGATTTTATCACAATTTTCAAATAAAAATGATTAACACACATATTAAAGGATATTACATATACA
Organism: Sarcophaga peregrina; assembly: GCA_014635995.1. NCBI lineage: Eukaryota > Metazoa > Arthropoda > Insecta > Diptera > Sarcophagidae > Sarcophaga > Sarcophaga peregrina. The sequence continues at coordinate 48,920,446 of CM025793.1, forward strand.
CACATACATATTATGATTTTATACATACATACATACGTACATATATCCCTATACATACGTATTTCTTCAGCTATTCCATTTAGGGTGGAATTTTTTAAAGCCTTTTAAGCTTCATTATAAATCCAAAAGAATTTAAATTTTGCTTTCTTTTTAAAGCTTTTATTTAAATTTTCTTTTGTATTCCATTTAACATGATTTTATTTCTGCAATATTTACTTCCTTTCCTTCTCTTCAACATTGTTTTATAAAATAAGAAAACAAATATTATAGAAATACATACATACATACATACATACATACATACATACATACATATTTACATTATGCAAATGTTGACTTTAATGACAATGCTGTCAACCTTAACAATTGTAACGTTGCGCTGCTGCAATGAGTGAGAGTTCATAATATTTGACGTTTGTTTACATGCATTTAATGATGGGGTCATGTAAATATAAACAGTGATGTCAATTTGTAAAAGTACAAAACTCGAGAAACTGATAAATATGATTATGAGTACTAGTTTTACAAGTAATTTTTAACAATTTAGTTTTTAATAGTTGGCAGTAAACAGAGTTAAGGTCCTTTGTTATACCATAATTAATATCCAACCCGGGTATCAAACATTCTCTGCAGAAAACTAGCTTGAATGTAAAATGAATCTTACTATTGTGACAGTCATTATTTCGTATAATTCAGACAAAACATTATAGGTTGCCTTCTTAGTCTAGTAGGTAGTGTAATGGCTTATTAGACATAAGGCCTCTGTTAAAACACCAGATCAGACGTCACCATTGAAACAAATTAAAAAAAACTATTTCTTTGCCGACGTAAAAAACCTGTTAAGGAACGCAATACCATGACTACACCACCGTCTATTTTTCCCAAGTCCCTTTTTTCTGATTTAGTCCGATTTTTTTGGGTCATGTAAAGAAAATAATTAGCTTCAAGTCGCCGTGGTCTAGTGGGTAGTGTGTTGGCTTATTAGACAAAAGGCCCGGGTTCGTATCCTAGGTCAGACATCAAAACGAAAAAATATTTCTTCGGCGACTTCCTCTCAGCAGATTTCTTGCACAGACTCTGAGAGTAAAAATTGCCATGAAAAGCTTCTCAAAACTTTCTCTCATAAAATTTCTGGCGAAAATCTATCATTCAGAATCGACTGCAGGTTCCACCACTCTATGAAATTAACACACACAACAAGTAGTGTGAGAAACTAGGTCTTAATCCTGACTGAAGGGTTGTAATGACCAATTTTGCCTTTGTGTAAGAGCATCCACCAGGTGACATTATATTTCTTTCATTTTGCTTGGCTCCTCCAAAAGTCATTTGAGAAAATGCTAAGTTTATTGACAACAGGACAGTGACCCATGAGATTCGCTATTGTCCGCTAAAAATAGTTATTACAACAGAAACGTTATTTTTGAATCAGGCAAAAATATTCCAAAGAAATCTTTATCATTCAAAGACGAGGGAGGACATCTACTTGTCATACGTTACAGACTTAATTGCAGGCTGACTTTCCGAATAAAGTAAGAGATTTTTATGAGAAAAACGCTTAAAACGCATTTAAACGCTTTCAAAACAGCCATAACTGCAGCCATGTAGCCTTTACGAAAGTCGCTACCATGTGGATGCCGTAGTCTAGTAGGTAGTGTGTTGGCTTTTAAGACGTAAAGCCAGGGTTCGAGTCCCAGGCGAGACATCGCAATAAAATACAAAAAGTACTTTTTTGGGCGATTTCCTCTCAGCAGATTCTGGCAAAAACTCTGAGAGTAAATAAAATTGCCATGAATAGTTTCCCAAAGATCCGTCGTTCGGAGTCGACTTTAAACTGTAGGGCCCGTCATTTATGTATAAAATTAACACACACAACATAAGCGGTGTGAGAAACTAGGTCAATAATCCTGACTGAAGGGTTGTAATGACCATTTATGTATGTCTGTAATATCAGAATCCTTAGTATACATACATATATGGATGCCACAGGCCACTCAATGACCTATTGGTATATTCACATCAGAAGGTCCCAATCGAAATTTTACAATCAAATGTCCTATTTAGAAATGGATATGGTATGTCTTCCCAAAATTGGAATATACCCATTGTATGTGATTTAGAAGCTTTGAGCCTTACTGTTACCAGCTTAACCTTTTGCTTCTATAGAAAGTTAGAGAATAGGCAATAGAATACAATAGTAATGAACACGTTGACTGCTAACTACGAGATAACTCGTAGATTGCGTTTCATTCTACCTCGCCAAACTACGAGTTATCTCGTACTCATTAATGTGAAAACACTAAAAGGTCGTTTTTGGCCAGTTTTCTGAAAATTCCCACTGCAGTCAACGTATTAATGTTGACAACTTACAAATAAAAAAATTAATCATTACAACCCTTCAGATAGCTTCTCACACCACTTATGTTTTGTGCGTTCATTTTATACATGAGTAGTGGGACCTACAGTTTAAAATCGATTGCGAGTGTCAGATTTTCGAGAACAGTTTTCATGACAATTTTTCTTTACTTTTCTACACTCACTAAAAGGCAAGAAAAAAAATCAAAGTTTACATCACTGCAAATAGCTTTTGTAAACATGCATACATATTTAGAGTGCATTAAGCTGGTGTATAAACAAAGGAGAGTAAAAGAAAAGAGAACACGATTTTATTAAGGTTTGTGAATGTATGTATGTGTATATATGTATAGGTATGTTTACATATGTATGGATGCATATTCCTTATTCATTTATTTGAGTTAATTTAAGGATTTTATTTTTGTTTTTTTTTTTTTTCATTTGATTGTGATTGTAAAGTAAAAATACAAAATAATAACAAAACTAACAGGAACGACGACGACGAAAACAACAACAAGAAATACAACTGTTTACATTGTTTTACTATGGCATTCATTTAACTGCAGTTGAAGGCGCATGCATAATCATGTTTTACAAATAGCACAAAAACAGCAACAACAACAACAACTCACATAAAAATTGTTAATGCAATACCAATAATCATGGTTCTCTTCGTTCGCCTTCGATGTCGTTTAATGCAATTTGAAATATTCATGACGTACACGGCAAAATAAAACGAAAGGTAGCCAGTCCATCTGTGTATATTAAATTTAAAACTGGTGTTTGTACGTCTTTAATAAGCGGCGTTATTTTTTCAAATTGGAAAACGTTAATGAAAGCGATATAAATGGTGGCACGTTTAATACAATCAAGCTCTTAATTCCGGCCCATATTGTCGCTAATTTCAATGTTTACAGGAAGTAATTTATTAGAGCAAGCCCCACACATAAATTGTAATTAGCCTGAAACAATCAACTTGGTTTGGAAGTGTTTTTATATAGAGTAGACCATTTAAAAGATTAAATTTGAAAATGGTATACGATTCAAAGTCTTACCAAATAAAGTTTTTTTTTTTTGTTGTGAAGTACAAAAAGTCGGCCTCCCAGTATCTCACTCAAACGGACCAATTTTCTTTAAATTTTTCGAGTGTATGGGGTCGTATCTCGGCAATGTCATCACGAATGTTCGCCTTCAAATCCTCAATTGTCTCTGGTTTACCGGCATTACACTTTTCTTTAACGGCCCTCCACAGAAAATAGCCCAACGGTGTCGAGTCAAAACTTTTTGGTGGCCAACTGACATCACCATTACATACATACATACATAATTGGTCATTACAACCCTTCAGTCAGGTTTATTGACCTAGTTTCTCACACCACTTATGTTGTGTGTGTTAATTTTATACATAGGTGGCGGGACCTACAGTTTAAAGTCGACTCCGAACGACAGATTTCTGAGAAACTTTTAATGGCAATTTTATTTACTTTCAGAGTTTTTTGCCAGAAATCGCCGAAAAATACTTTTTTGTTTTTTATTTTGATGTCTGTCCTGGGACTCGAACCCTGGTTTACGTCTAATAAGCCTGTACACTACATACTAGACCACGGCAACTTCCACCATTTCGGCAAAAAAGAAAACGGCCATCAAACATTTGACACATTAAATCGATTGCGGCACGAGATGCGTGGCAAGTTGCAGCATCCTGTTGAAACCAAACACCATTCACATCAATACCAAGAAGAACGGGTACACAAAATAAGTTATCATAGTGCAGTTCAGTCGCCATTGACTGAAATGGTTCTGCAGTTCTCGTTTTTAAAGAAATATGGGCAAATGACGCTTCCGCTCTACAAGCCACACCAAACAGTCCCTCATAATGAGTGCATTGTCTTCTGTAAGCCATGTGTGGGTTTTCTGAGGCCCAACTATACACATTTTGGTTATTAAAGTACCTACTAGAGGTGTGAACAAGACATATAAAATTGCACACTCTATTGCATTTTCCTCAAGACCGAATATTGATTGTAACTGCAAATATAAATAAGTTTGAAGCAAAGATAGAGTACAAAGAAAACAACTGCACTCGTAAACCATTGTACAACAGTATAAAAGAGAGTTCTGTGAAGAGTGCAACAAAAATATTCTACTCTTCGTAAAGTCACAACATGCATTTCTTTTTTTGCTTTCGGCAACCGAACATCTTCGTCGACGCTTGCATTGCCAGTAACTTTTTCAAACTTTTTATTTCTAGGGAAAAACCATTTTTTTCACTACTGATATTCATATGGCAATACTGAAAATGTAGCTTCAGTAGTAAAATATGCTCTTAGCATAGATCCGTTACTTTGCAGGCAAACGAGTGCTGTTGTATTACATTAAATAAACGAGAGATACACATTTCAGTACACTCGTAAAATCAAGAGCAACAGAAAAGAGTACACTACAGTATTCCATTCGGTGAAGGGTTAGCTAACAGAATTTCTTGTGCACACCCTCTAGTAGCTATCAAGATGAAAATTAACTTCACCCGAAAAAAGTATTTTTCTTTTGGCAAAATCGACTTTATCATCTAATTTCTCGTTATCACAGCACATACCAACTTTGCGCATGTGCAAATCGATCCATTACGTTCTGGGGAAATAATATCCCGAATTTTATGATAAAATAAAATGGCATACATAAGTATTGCCAGATTCGAAATAGCCAATGGTTTAAATTTAAACCTATAGATAGCAATAGAGAGTAGCACTAGCAGTTCTTTATATAATAAAACAGATGGTCACCTTATAGATTAATACATCATCAGCCAAGTTTAATTAGTTGTGACAACAACTAAACACACAACGAAAAAAAAAACGGAAATGGAGGACTCTACCCCATCTATTCTTATTCTATTAGCAAAAAAAACAACCTACAAACTCATACTCGTACCTTGAGAAACATTCAATAAAGAACGTCAACGACACCCAGTCCGTCAGGCCAATTAACAACAAACAGCTGTGGCATCACTACTTCAATTCATTTTATTTACAACTCTCTCTCTTTCTCTTGCTGCCTCTCCTTCTCTAATAGGAAAGAATGTGTAGGTTAGGTTTTAATTATTCTCCTTCTTTTTTGTTGCAAAGCATCGAAGAAGAACTCAACGTTAAATAATCAACAAACGACAGACCTTGTTTTACATTGAAACTCCTGTAGAAAGGAGGTTTTGGATTGGGGTATTTGAAATTACTCCTCTTGCGGTCTTTCGTTCATTTGCACAAATACAAAATGCATTAAATATTTTGTATTATGGCATGGCTTGATGGACTAAAAGGCTTTGGCATGGAATGGTTCAATAAAGCTGTGTATAGATGTAGAAAATTTAAAGAATTTATTTCATTTTACTTTTTCTTTTTTGTTTTATTTGCTGCTGTTTTATTTTATTTTAATTAGCCAGTTAACATTTACTCAGCTGAGATTTGTGGCAAAAGGAAAGCTGAAAATATTAAAATTTATGATGTCGATGACTTTCTTGTTTTTAATTAGTTTTTCATCTACAGATGCATGCTACTACATAAATGTGAATGTCACTTTATTTGTTTATTTGTTCCAACAAAACTGCATCATGCACAATCGAGGTTTAGACTCAAATATGCAACAACGAAAGTGCCACAGGTGCAATTTGAGTAAAACTGGTACACTATCACGCTATTAGTTCCGCGATAAGATCTCTGTCAGGTTTCGTGACTAACTCTAGGATCGTTAGAGAATGTCGCCGCTGTCTCGACCTAGTCTCAGAGCGCTTCACCGGTGTCTCTCTGGTGTGGGTTCCTAAGCATAGTGATATTCCGGGAAACTGTAGGGCCGACGAGCTCGCCAGAGCTGGTGCGCTCCTTCCGGAATCCTCTTCTGTTGAATTGGGTATGCCACTTGCCTCGGTCAAGTTGACCATTGACCTGGCCCAGGGTGGATGGAAGGCGTACCAATCGATTACTTGGTCTCGGCCGTGATGTCATATCGACTGTAGTGGCCGTGCTTACGGGTCATTGCATCATGGGTAGACACGCTGAGAGAATGAGGCTCCCTTTTAACGAGGAAGAGGAAAGTGTTATTGACTTTCTTTGCCAGTGCTCGTCTCTTGCTAGTTGTAGATATAGGTTATTTGGCTCCCCATTCCTTGTTAGTTTAACGGAGCTATCATCTATTGATATCAAGGATATAGATCCGTTCATCAAATTTTCTGGCTGGTGTTTCCAGTGCCGGGGGTAGTCGTGCTTTTGTGTAACAGCCCATGTTGCTGACCAACTTCCTTCCTTTTCCCTGATGTGGCGGAAATTGGTTAGTACAGGGACTGCGGATCACCCTTGGCAACAACAAACGGGCCGATATGCGTGCTCAAGTCAGCTTGTATATCGAGAGCTACCACTCCGACCTAACCTAACCTAACCTTGGGACAGTGAGCGCTGCGCATTTCTTTTACAGCGTGTAGTTAAATACCACTGTTCGCTGGAACCAGCACACTCTTATGATGGTGTAAGAAATTCCTTACTTAATCTGATCTCTTTACAATTTACACCACTTATATCCGAACGATAATAAAGACATCCATACAACATCATATTGGCCATATAAAACCTTCAGTCAGATTACGACTAGCTTCTATCACACCACTTATGCTGTGTGCGTTAATTTTATACATGAGTGCCGGGACCTACAGTTTAAAGTCGACTCCGAACGACAGATTTTTGAGAAGCTTTTCATGGCAATTTTTACTCTCAGAGTCATTGCCAGAAATCTGCTGAGAGGAAGTCGCCGAAGAAATATTTTTTCGTTTTGATGTCTGACCTGGGATTCGAACCCGGGCCTTTTGTCTAATAAGCCAACACACTACCCACTAGACCACGGCGACTTCAATATGAGCTGGCTCCTCATATATGAGCTGGCTCCTCAAAGTCTATTTTTAATTTTTTTTTCTTAATTCCCACACAATGCACTGCATTAGTAGAGCCATCCCCTAAGTGAAAATTTCAATTATTTTTTTACGACATTCTTGTTGGGTGCCCGTTTTCAAAAAACTATTTTTACTATTGCAATGATATTTAACACGTGGATTTTAAAACAGGTGATTAACAAAAACAATGTAATGGTATTCATTTTTTCATTTACGATAAAAGTTAGTAACTTAAAAGTAGGCCCATTTTTTTATGTGCGCACTCCTTAATTCTTCTAACTAACAAAGCGAACTATTACTTCGACAGACCCTGATATGATCAAGTTATCATCGGTGATTGTCGAGCAATAGTGCCGTCTTCTGTGGTTTCTTTATGCTGGGTGTAGTTCTGGGAACTTTACTCTTATTTCAACACGTCCAATTAAGTTCAATTCATAGTAGATGACTTCTAGTTAATCATATCAAATACGTGGCAATGCCTTTGCAACATACTCAATTGCACTGACCGAAAAAGGACCTTCGTGGGCGTTTATATAAAAAATAAATGTCAGGAAATTATCTCGCAGACTTTAGAGAGAGTATAACAGTTAGGGTATCAAAATTGTATCTTCTTAATAAATTCTGAAACCTGATAGAAAGAAGCATATTTTTTGTTGTAATTTCATAAACTATAATCCACTTAGCGAAGTACACCAGATTTTCTTTGCACACTCCATTGCATTTTTCTTAAGACCGAATATTGATTGTAGCTGCAAATACAAATAAGTGTGAAGCAAAGATAGAGTACAAAGAAAACAACTGCACTCGTAAACCATTGTACAACAGTATAAAGAGGGTTGTGTGATGAGTGCAACAAAAATATTGTACTCCTCATAGAATCACAACATGCATTTCTTTTTTTGCTTTTGGCAATCGAACATCTTCGTCGACGCAAGCATTGCCAGTAACTTTTTTAAACTTTTTATTTCTGGGGAAAAAGTTTTTTTTACTCTACTACTTTTTTTACTCTACTGATATTCATATGGCAATACTGAAAATGTCGCTTCAGTAGTAAAATATGCTCTTACAACACAAAGCATAGTTTCGTTATTTCACAGGCAAACGAGTGCTATTGTACTATTTTTTTACTCTACTGATATTCATATGGCAATACTGAAAATGTCGCTTCAGTAGTAAAATATGCTCTTACAACACAAAGCATAGTTTCGTTATTTCACAGGCAAACGAGTGCTATTGTATACACTGAATAAATGAGAAATACACATTTCAGTGCACTCGTAAAATCAAGATCAACTGAAAAGAGTACACTACAGTATTGCAGTCGGTGAAGGGTAAGCTAACAGAATTTCTTTCTGTGCTTATAGAATAGAAATCATGACATAAAACTCATATAACTCATAAGTAATTGTTGTTCCCTGTAATGATTTAATTAATTTATTTCAATTGATTTTTAACAGTTTCTCAACTCAGGTTTTTTTTTTTTTTTGCTGTAATTTCATTTAAAAAATTTATCAAAAAGAATGAAAATTTTTAATTTCCTTTAATTGCCTATAAGCAAGAAAATAAGTTTGCATATGTCTTTCTTTTTCAGTTTTAATTAAATTCTTGTTTTTTTAATGTTTATCTCTACACCGCACCGCCAGATATTCAAAGAAGAAACGTTTCTCTAGAAATGAAACTCATTTAATAAGAATAAAAGCAAATCCCCCCAGCAGTAATGTAAGTTCAAACGGAAAAAGCTCATAATTACCGCGACTGGTATTATTTAAATCAAAACATTTTTAAATGAAATAAATGAACACAAGAAAAAATTACTGACCAAATGAATGTACATCGTGGCTTTTTTTTTGTGATGTGATTTCATTTCAAATTGAATCAAAATTTAATTGTATAAACGAAATTATAAAAGCAGAAGAAGAAAAAGAGATCACAAATAATGATTCAACATTATTAAAAACATTAAATCTTTGTATTTCACATCATTTTTTTTGCTTCTTTTTAACTTTTTCTTTCTTTAATGAAATCATTTTCAACGCTCTGTTTTTCTTACTTTAAACTAAAGATGAAGATGTCATTTTCAACATCTTAATTTCTTTAAATGGCAACAAAAAAAAAACGTACAAGTGAAGAATGTCTTATGTGGCAAAATTTTTGAATACGAAAATAAACTGAAGCACTGAACAATAATGTATAGTTGATTGAATTCAGATCCGTCTTAATTATACCATAGCATGCTTAGATCCCATCGTATCCCATTATACTTTTTTTATCAGGGTATGGGATTTCTTATGGGTTATATTCAAACCCATTTGTGTAGCTAACACAAGTTGTGTCGATGAATGCTACTACAGTTTCGTCTTTAGTTTTAAAGTTCTTAACAATGACAGCGAAAATACTACCTTCTCCAAAGCATTTTCTAATATACACCCGTATCGCAAATATTATGGGAGTAAGTTATTTGGGAGTAAACTTTTATTCCCATCCCAAAAAATCGGTATTGCGGTAAGGCTATGTCATTGTCGTCAATGGACGATAGCTCCGTCAAGCTGACAAGGGCTGGAGAGCCAAATAACCTATATCTGAATCTCAGAAGAGTTGGGCATTGACATAGAATGTTAATACCAGTCTCCTCTTCTTCAGCGTATCTGTATCCACTGCAGAAATCGTTAAATGAGAGCCGCATTCTTTCCGCGTGTCTAATCATAACACAGTAACCTGTAAGCATGGTCCTTTAATGGTTCGGTAGTCTTCGACAAAAAATTCAATTATTTCTTTGGTGGACTAACGTCTAGAGTAATTCAGAATCTCCGTTTATAATTGAATCCTTGGCAGCTCTGACTGCTGGACTAACGTCTAGAGCTATTCAGAATCTCCGTTTATAATTGAATACTTGGCAGATCTGACTGCTGTTTAAGTTACAACTTTTCCACCTAACTGCAAGACAAATATTTACGATTTAATGAGAAATTATGCAGAGGCTACATTCGAGTAGGGCTCAACTCGAGTATGTTCTTAAAAAACTGCCCCACGAATGCATTAGAAACTGTAATGTAGGACTGCGATTTATTAGTTTTTTAACGATAACGATATTAGAATTTTTTAACGATAAGCCTTTGATAGGTAACACCAATATCGATGTATCAAATGACATTTCAGAAAATTCTACAGTATTTCTTTTAAAAACTTGTTGTAGGCACGCAGATTGTTTTTAAGCATAACTGCAAACCATAAGGAGGTTAACATAGATGCTGGTATCTACAGTAAAATTTTTTCGCTTATGATTATTATTAAATCATAGGCTTAAAATATTTCAGCCTATTTGGCCAGATATAATTTTATTCCTAACATTCACAATATAGCACATTCAACAACCTAACATAAGAGCTCATACCAATCTTTCTGTCAGGATTACAATCTAGCTTCTTAGTCCACTATGTTGCGTGTGTTAATTTTGTCCATGAGTGACGAGACTTACAGTTTAAAGTCGACTCTGTACGATAAAATTTTTGATAAACTTTTCACGGTAATTTCATTTACTCTCAGAGCTTTTACCAGAAGACTGCTGAGAGAAAGTGACCGAAGAAATATTTTTTCATATTTCGTGTTGTTGGAGATATTTGAAGTCAGGAGTTGAACTACAGGATTTCGTCTAATAAGCCGACAGACGACCACCTGAACAGATTTAGTAGACGTCGTATGTAGAAAAATCTGTAAATAGAATTGGTAATCTACGCTGAGTTTTATGATGCGTTTTTATACGGTTAAACTATTCAACACAAATTCGTAGAGCCTGAGCTATCTGATATGATAGCAACTGTAGAAAAAAGTCTTTATTTGAGATGGAATCATAGTATCTGCGAATACATATCGATGGATTTTGATACTTAATCGACTAATCTGGCTTTCATGACTTCTACTGGGGCCCTATTTTGCTAGACGCTTTTTACGTGCAAACTTCTTATGCTGCTATATGAACCTTTCTTGTAACTCGTAATATAGCCTTATAAGATTGTCAATAAACTCATTGATTATCATTGAAATGCTCTTATTATTTAGCTCATGGCTTACAGTAGAGCTCCATTTAATTAACTGAAAAATAACTTTCTAAAAAAAAGGTAATTTGTATCCTTTTATACGTCCCCATTGCTACTGTAATTTAGACATCAGCGTAACGTTACAGTATCACTCGGCTATGGCTTAAACGTTTCTCTACATCTTTATTAACCAAGAGAAGAAGAAGAAAAAAAACTATGCCAGACAAATTAATATCTTTTAAATATACAAGTTGATCAAAGCAACTGTTCCACCCAAAGACATTTCACCCAAAAATTCATAAAGAAAACATCGGCTAGTACTACATTCTACTACTGCTACTACTATTCCACCATCGTAGCCTTCATTTCATTACATGTTTCATGCTTGAACACCCCACAATTTCTTACTTAATGTGGCCACATTTTTTGCATTCGTTCTCCTCTTTCATTTGCTTGCCAGTCATTCATTCATTCAGTATTTCAATATTAAATTTAATGATGATAGGAAGAGAGAGGGAGAGGGAGAGAGGCGGGGGCTAGAATGATTGCAATTCATTTAACAGGATTTAAAGCTTCAAACTGGTGCAATTAAATCTGCTTGTAACTCTTCTTATATTGGCTATGGATTTCCTTCTGCCATCAACATCTGAAGGAGGAGGTGATGTGGAGTATGGTTGTATGCGAGTCATTAAAATAAATTGGTTGTGTTTCTGAGGTGATTGTTGCAGTTGCTATTGCTGTTTCGGAATGAAAATGATGATGTTGCTGCTATTGATGATGATGAAAAAGTAAGTTTTTTTGTCGTCCTTTATCAATTAATTTATAATAATTAAATCTAGTTTAGTTACCATTAAGGACAAGTACATATACTATTTTGAAGCGAGTGCCATGACTAACTGGTTTAACAAACTAATTATAGGGAATATTAGAAAACAAGGCGTTCAATAAAACCATACCATTACAGTTTGGGGACTAAGTTTGGTGTTGCCAGCTGGAGAAATTATTGCACTTCAACGAGTTTCATATAGTTTCACTCAAAAGGAAGTTGATAGAAATACCATTTCTTAGAAAAAATTAAATGGCATATTAAAGACATTGAAGATATACCAAATATATCAGTATGAAATGAGAGGGTTTTTGTGGTGAAATTTTTTTTCTTTGGGAAAGTAGAAATTGTTTTAATCTATCTCTCTGATGATTTGTGAATTCCCCACGCTATTACGTATAAAAGCAAATGCATATGTACATAATTAATCATTACAATCCTCCAGTCAGGATCGAACTTTTTGTGTGTGTTATACGTGAGTGGCAGAACCTACACTTTAAAGTCCACCGTGAGAGACAGATTTTTTGACAAACTGCCCATAGCAGTTCTATTTACTCTCACTCTTTTTGCCAGAAATCTGCTGAGAAGAAGTCACCGAAGAAATACACTGGCGAACAGAAGTAGTGAGTGCATGTTCACAATATCGAGTTTCGTCATCCACAAAAACAAAATCATACAAGCAAATACAAAAAAAAAAATTAATTACAATTCATTATTTTATTCTTAACAAATAGTAGTAAAAAAAACAATAATTAATGAAATGAATTCAATAAGTTTGAATGAAAAAACGAAAATAACCCACATAACCTCAATTTTGCACGTTTCAAGAAAATTCAGGAAAACTAACTAAATTTCAATATTTGCTTTGTTTACAGGTACATTGTCTTGTTGCAAAATTATCCTGCCGTGTCTTGAGACTCTCTCTGGTTGTTTTTCGATCCATGCATGATTCAAATTGTTAATTTGTTGGTTATTATTTGATGTTGGTAATGACCTGTGTTTAGGATTCCATCTTATTTTATTTTCACATGGTAGACCGGACCTTCCGGTTCTGCCAGATACACTACATAGTCTCACTGCCGCATCGATTTTGATTTGCAGTCAAAGTTAATGTTTGTTTACATTATGAAAATAAATCCATTATTCATCGCTGGTAACAATTCCACGCAAGCAAAATTTCACAAATGGTTCTTCAGTTTTCCATATATCTTTAGTTCAAATGATGTGACAACCATATCCAGAGTTTTAGATCTTTCCCATAGCTTTTAAAGGGTCATTTTGATATTTCTTTCTGACTCTAAAGTGTAATTTTCGTCCAATATTGTTTACAATTCAGCGTCTTCAAACGTTTTGGTGGTCGTTCCACGTTCTTGATTTCTCACATCAAAATCGTTACCTCTAAGCATGTTGCATCTGAGAGAGCATGATCACCATATACCTTGACTAGCTTTCGATGCTACTTTCCAAAACACAAAAAACAAAGAATTTCATACTTTAATCGGAAATCATAATCCTCTGGTACAAAAAGCAATACGATAAATAAATATGTTTGTATGTTGTTTGCTCATTGATTTGAAGTCTATTGAATATGTTTGACAGGTGTCACCGCCAGCACAAAAGAAAAATTAGGACTTTTCACAATAACAGTTTGCTACGGAGATATTTGTAACGGAAATCAGCAATAAGTATTCAAAACGACGAGTAGGTTCGAGTCATACTTATAATTTCAGATACTTATTTTGATATCATACTCATACCCAAAGTTGGAAGTACTCGTCGTATTCATAATTAACTATACGCATGATGTTATTGACTTCAACTCGTCTCTACTTAACATTTACACGAAGCATAAAAGAAGTATGATTCGCGTACGAATACTACTATGCTCACAAGAAGATTGTGTGTGGGCTTTGCTTGTTGTCTTTGTCGTTTCTTCTTTGTTTGTATATGCAACAACAATAAAGGCTGTCAATTTTGATCAATGATTCGAGCCACTCGAATACTTATAAGTACTTATTATAAATATTTTTCTAAATTTATAAATCAGAATGAGCAGGCGTATGAATCAAACATATTTCGAATGTTGTGAGTTTGATGTCGACGTTGTACTCATACTCATTTCAACGTGTTCTTATAAATCAATGTTGTAGCGAGTAGGAATGAATCAGAGTAGTTGAATTTCAATTCTGTTGATTCATTCATACTCAAAATTGAATACGTGCTTATGAGTAGCGGAAAAACGATTCATTGCTAATCTCTGATTTGTATCCTCATACCGGTACACCTAGAGTAAGTGTTGCGATTTTTCCGAATGTCTTGTATTGTCACGTCATGGTAATGTCACTTGATCAACAGATCAAGCGATTTGACGCCACTATATATAGGAATATGTCAATCACGGAATCTACGCAAACACTTCGCAAACGTTGGGGGATTAGGAAACCAACATACGTGTAGTTGCCACCGAAATAGTTGAAAGCTACCTTGAGAGGAGCATCTGCAGTAACAAATGCAGAGGTGATTTTTAAGAAGGCTCATGTTTAATAAGCTTTTATTTCAATTAAGCTTTTATTCAATTTTATTTAATTAACTTTACTTTAGAAATTTATAAATTAATAACCCTTTTAAATTGTATGCTTAAGTCCACAATAATCCCATTTCATATTAAATATGTCTGCAGCATAGTTGATAAAATTCACTTCTCTATTAAATTTTCTATTCTCTTATAGTCTCTGCATATAATTTAATTAAAGTTGTCTTATTTGATTGCTTTTTTGTAGTAAAATTGAGAAAATGTTTTAATTTATTTCATATTCATTTATTATTAATTAATATGTCATACAAATTTAAATACAATATGAACAAGACAGAAAAAAACCCTCAGCCCTTATCAGAAGGAAAACTATTTACTTACTGCCTCATCTACAGTCCTACATTTCATTCACCCTTCTATGATGATATTGCTGTCTCTGTTAATACAAATTTCCCATCAATTTTCATTAATTATTATAAAACTTATGTGTTAAGAAAGTATATTTAAAAAAAAAAATAATTTAAAGCCTATTTTCCTTAAGAAAATATTATCATTGTTTCATTCATTCTGTCATTCTTAATATCCTACACAATCAATAATAGCCAAAAAGATGCGGGTGTTTAAATGTTCGAAAAATTCGAATATTTTAGGGAAATATAATAATTTGGCATAAAGTACAAGTTAATTTGTAAATAACTTGCCAAATAAATGTATTTTTGTTTGTGATCCTCGTAATAAATGAAGTCTTTGGTTATAAAGTGTGTGAAAAATACAGCAATTTTACAATTTTAAAAACAAATGCAAATTTCGAATATTACAATTAAATTTTGTTATTTTAACACTTTTTTTAAGTTCATTTTACATACAGTTGTGTTCAAAATAATAGCAGTGCCCTTCATTCAAAAGCAAAATTTAAAAATAAGAAAAATATAAAAAGTAAATAGCAAATTAGAAGTCGCCGTGGTCTAGTAGGATAGTGCTGTTGGCTTAGTAGACGAAAGGCCTGAGTTCAAATCCCAGGTCAGACATCAAAACGAAAATACGAAAATATTTTCTTCGGCGACTTCCTCTCAGCAGATTTCTGGCAAAAACTTCTGAGAGTAAAAATTGCCATGAAAATATTCTCAAAAAGAAAAAAATCTGTAGTTCGGAGTCGACTTTAGACTGTAGGTCCCGCCGCTCATGTTTAATATTAACGCATCACAACCCGAGTAGTGTGAGAAGCTAGGACCTTTGTACAATGGTTCCAATTCGACCACCGGGTACTGTATTTGTCATAGTTGACAAGTACACGTCCTCTAACCTAACCTAATCTGAATATCAAATTTCTTTGACTTAAAATTTATTTCTTATTCATATTCTAACCTTTTACTATTCAATTATTTAATTAAAACTATAAAAACAAAAAATATTTCATATAATAAAGCTTACTCTCGAAATTAATTGTTCAAAAGTAATAGGAGCGTATCCTAACTAATATTTTAAACAAATATGATGAGGCATTGAGTCAATAAGATCTTGGTATCTGTTTAAGGAATTTGATGCCATGTCATCCGTCCGCGCACCCTGTGAGCAATAGATTTGTCGGCGTTTGCGGGGTTGCTAAAGTTGAAAATCTTCGCGGCCTTTAAGCCCTGCACCGAATTGCGTAAAGTTTCAGGCGCTCTTTTATTTATTTAAATAATCTCCTACATTTCCAGTTTATGTATGTAAAGAACATACAAAGACGTGTGACCATGTATGAAACTAGGCTCACATAAATTGGTCATTATTACCTTTTAATCAATGACGACCTAGCTATACTCACACACCCATTGAGTGTGCGTTAATTTTATATATGAGGCGTTTACAGTTTTTTGACTCATTATTTTTTAAGAGAACTTTTCATTGGCACTTTTATTTACCTCTAGAGGTTTGCAAAAATTTGCTCATTTAACATACTTTTACTCAAATAATCGGAGACTTGTTAGCAATTACTATCGATTATGTTAACAATAAGGACTAATGTATTGGGCCTACACCGTTATATGAAAAGCTTCCCCATATCATTAGTTTTGCACCACCATGTTTAAATGTCTTATATTTATATTTTTGGTGTTGGGCAGACGTCTAACATACTGTCTAGACCCATGCCACCAATTAAAACAATTTTGCTTTCGCCGGTCCATAGTATGTTTCTCAATATATCTTTCGGATATTTGTTATGTTCTTGAGCAAACTTTGAGCGTGGTGCCACCTATTTTTTTCTCAACAACAATGGCACCTTTTGTGGACATTTTGCGAATAAATTGTTGTCCATCAGATGCCTACGAATAGTAGGGCCACTTACGGCAAAATTCAGATCCTTTGATTTTTATTTGAAGACCCCGAAGGATTTATTTTGTTGTATCGCACAATTCGGCGGTCATCGACAGTTGTTGTTTTGCCCTTGTGCCCACGATTTTCTGATCATTTGATCGGAGTAACGTAAGAATTCCTTAATTTCTTTATAAGTTTTGTCTTTTTTTAAAGATTTTAAATTAGTTCAATCTATTCTTTAGTAAAGTGCTTTCGTCGTCCCAATATTACAAAAATGTATGTGAATCACTGTAGAAAAACATTTAATTACATTTTTCCGTACCTACTGTTCACTTTTTTTAAGTCTAAATTTTTTTCAAAAAATGTTTAAAGAGTTCAGCTCTTCAAAATTTTTCCATATCAACAAAAAAAAAGCATCTCAAAAAAAATGAAGACGGCTAAAATGCAAGTCATTGGCTAAAAATGCAAGTCATCCTAACAAAAAAGAAAGTCTTTGACCAAAAAATGCAACTCGTCGACGGAAAATACAAGTTATCGACTATAAAAATATAAGTCATCGACCAAAAAAATTAAAGTCACCAACCAGAGAAGTGCAAGTCATCAAACAAAAAGATGGAAGTCATTGGCTAAAAATACAAGTCAATGACTAAAAAAGACAGTCATACATAATTGGGCATTATAACCCTTCAGTTCGGATTACGACCTAACTGCTCGCGTTACTTATGTTGTGTGCGTTAATTTCATATATAATCGGGGGGACTTACACTCGATTCTGAACAACAGATTTTCGAGAAACTTTTCATGGCAAATTTTTAATTAATCTGCTGAGAGGAAGCCGCCGAAGAAATATTTTTTATACTCCGTTTTGTTGCAGATAATGGATCTGGTCCTCAGGCCAACATTCTACCTACTAGACTATGGCAACCATAGAAAGAACTGCAAATCATCGATAAAAGAATGCAGTTTCTGTTGCAATTTTGAAAAAATAACAGCTTCTCGCCAGTACATTCGTTCCCGAGTAACGCCCGACCGTAAGAAACCTGTTTTGAAATCCGTAATGCCACTGTCTATTTTTTCCAAGTCCATTTATTCTGATTTAGCCCGATTTTTTTGGGGTCAGTTTAGAGAAAATAATTAGCTTCCTCAACTATATCTCCTGTTCTAAGAGTTACCCGATTGATTACTGCTTTGGAATCCTTAATCTAATAGCTATCAAATCCGTAATTATTTAAATTTTATCAATTTTTTAACAGTCTCTGTTAACATAACACTCACTCTATAAAGAGAGAATATTACTTTCGTAGGTAACTTCAGACACATGCATTAAAATGGTTACATTTTTAAATAAAATCTTTCCCCTTTTAGTAATTTTCCTTTTACTACATCTCTGTGTCTTCTAATTTTTGTTATTCAATGTTTTTCTTGCCCTAAACTTGACATTAAAATTTAATTAAAACTCTTACAATGACGCCATATTGTTTGTTTAACTGCATTGTTGTTTTTCTTTTTTTTTATCGTTGTCGTTTTTTGTAGTTGTTGTTGTTTTACTCTTAATACTAATGAGGTGTAAAAAGACAATTTCTTTAACTAGTTTCCTGGGTTTGTTGCCATTTAAATGCCCTTTTTTTTGCAAATGTACACTATTTTGCCTTCTCTATTTCACTCTCTCGCTTACTATATTATACAGGTGTCCCTCGTATATCGTGGTGGTTACGTTCCAGGCAAATTCCGCGTTATAGAAAATTTTGCTTTCATATAAATTTAAAGGTTATCTTCTACATACATACATACATACATAATTGATCATTAGAACCCATCAGTCAGGATTATTGACCTAGTTTCTCACACCACTTATGTTGTGTGTGTTAATTTTATACACGAGTAGCGGGACCTACAGTTTAAAGTCGACTCCGAACGACAAATTTTATGAGAAACTTTTTATGGCAATTTTATTTGCTCTCAAAGTTTTTGCCAGAAATCTGCTGAGGGGAAATCACCGAAAAAATATTTTTTGTATTTTGTTTTGATGTCTGGCCTGGAACTCGAACCCCGGCTTTTACGTCTAATAAGCCAACACACTACCTACTAGACCACGGCGACTCTTAATGGAAAAACATAATCGGAAAACATGAATATTCACTAGTCTGTGTCGCTTACTTCAAACATCATATTACGTCGAAATAGTGAGCGTAGTCGCCGTGGTCTAGTGGGTAGTGCGTTGGCTTATTAGACAAAAGGCCCGGGTTCGAATCCCAGGTCAGACATCAAAACGAAAAATATTTCTTCGGTAACTTCCTCTCAGCAGATTTCAGGCAAAGACTCTGAGAGTAAAAATTGCCATGAAGAATTTCTCAAAAATCTGTCGTTCGGAGTCGACTTTAAAACTGTAGGTCCCGCCACTCATGTATAAAATTAACGCACACAACTTAAGTGGTGTGAGAACCTAGGTCGTAATCCTAACTTAAGGGTTGTAATGGCCAATTATGTATGTATGTATAACTTCATCAGAAGAAATTTTATCGGAAAAGTTTTCGTTCTTCCAGTGATTATGTGCGATTATGAAATCAGTCATCAGCCATTGTTTGCTTTTTTTCTTCTAATTGTTTTTCGATTTCGTAATAAGGCGCGTTATATAAGTCAACATTTTTTTTAATCGCTTTATATCGAAAACGTGTTGTAGAAGTATCCCATTATATGAGGGATACCTGTATTAACATTTGCCAGTGTTAATTTGTATGCGTATAGTATGTATTTAAATGTTCATCTCATTTCATTTCGTATTCATTTGTATGTACCGTAAGTATGTAATGAATGTTTTGTTGTAAGTTCATGTCTATTAAGGGAAAATAATCTCTACAACGGGCTCGTAAACATGATTTCTATTTAAGTTTTAAACACTATTCAAATTGCAACTGGCATAGGCATTACTTACACCGGTGGCAATGTGATTAGAAACGACTTTACACAACATATCATACAAACGGAGTTAATTTCATTAAAACTAAGAGAGGAAAAAAAATATTTTTTCTTAAAATATCGTTTCTAAATATATGTTCATTACTGTGTATCAAATATAGGTATTTAGCGGTCATAAAATAGTGTCTTAGTACTGCGACCATACGATGTATCCATATATCTCCCCCGAACTTATTACCCTGACAAACTTCAGAATACTGATAGATGTCAACAATTGCAATTCCTAGCCTAGAACCTGATATACGCCTACATGTTTTCTTATCGAACTTATTAAGGTCCCACAGGTTCCAAGAAAGTGTTCTTTGTTGCATAATTTACATGTTCGGCCCGAAACATTCCCCATTCTAAATAAGAGTACCCTGAGTTATGGTTACCAAACTCAGTTTATTTCTGAGTAGTCTGATGCATATCGTAAATCTCCTCTTATTGTAGTTTTCTAACAAAAGTTTTGATTGCCTCAACTTTACTCAATTTGAGAAAGTTCTTTGCTTTTCTTTATTTTCCCTATCGTTGGACATACCTTTTCAAATACCCACCCCCTTAAAGGCCGCGAAATTTTCCGGGAAACTGTAGCTCGCCAGAGCTGGTGCGATTCTTCCGGAATCCTCTTCTGTGTAATTGGGTATGCCACTTGCCTCGCTCAAGTTGACCATTGCGCGGAGGTTCCTCCGGGACGCCAAGCTATCCTGGGTCAATGTGGAATCCTGCTCCACCGCTAGACTTACCTGGCCCTGAATGGATGAAAGGCGTACCAACCGATTACTTGGTCTCGACTGTAGTGGCCGTGCTTACGGGTCATTGCATCATCGGTAGACACGTTGAGGGAATGAGGCTCCATTTTAACGACTTCTGCCGTGGATGCAGGTCCACTTTGCCAGTGCCTGTCTCTTGCTAGGTGTAGATATAGGTTATTTGGCTCCCCATTCCTCATTAGTACAGGGACTGCGTTCACCCTTGGCATCACAACGGGTCGCCATGCGTGCTCAAGTGAGCTTTGTGATATCAGAGCTACCACTCCCCGACCGCTACGAAACCGCGAAATACCCAAAAGAAGAAAGCAAAGTGCTAGAATGGCGGCCTGATTGTTAGATAGTATTGCTATGTCCCGCGTTTTAAATCTCCTATCCAAGTTAAGTTGAGCGCATCTTGCGATAGCGTAAACTTTCGCTTAGAATGCACCCGCTAGTTTACCCATGGACACAAAATACTTCATTATAGGAACAAAGTCTTCTGTGCCAGTTTCAAGATCGGTTCCTGATCCACCTCTATACCACAAAATAGTCCCTCTTTTCAAGAAGTATGCAGTTTCCTTAATACTCCATTCGTTTTTGTTACTAAATTTTGTTGGAAAGCATTTTCCAAAATAGTAGAGCCTATTGGCTCTGCACAGAGGATAGTTTAAGATGGAACTGCAGCCAATCCATTGCTTAGTTCAATATTGGGGATCTTAACATGATAATTAGAGATATAAAGGGGATTTGTTCCAGCTTTCTTTTGAAGAAGGGGAACAGAAAGCTATGCAACATTTTCTTTACAATTAAGCGTTTCTAGACACACGAATCTGGTATAATTTGATAGTAGAATAAAAAATTAGTTTTAAATGGGCTTTGCCCTTGCTTTCTGTTTAAAAAGTAATTTTTTGCGAAAATGGCACACACTTATTAAGAACTCTGTGCTCATGCTCTCAATTTCAAACGTAAAATCGTAATTATCACCACGGCCACTAAGGATTTGCTAAAGTTGTTTTCAACTTTGACATCAAATGTATGGTGAATGGAAGTTTTTTCAACACCAGTGATGATGATGGTGACGACTGCACAGCATTGTGTGGTAAAGGGAAGGAGTAAACAGGTCGAAAGGCTACGTTTGCTTCGTTTAGGTTCTCTGCATGCCATTTCGACATGTGATGTCACAGTTTTTGTTTTTGTTATTGTAATTAAAACATTAAAGAAAATACATACATACACACGTTCACACATACATTTCAACACTGTGAGAAGAGAAAACATCATAAATTTAATGACGAAGTCTGCAAAAACAAAAGTTTTTTTTTGTTTTTCTTTAATCTTCTCCAAAACAGTTTTAGTGACAAAATCGTTTTGTTTTGGTCATATTTGTTGTCGCCTTTTATTTTTTTGCAATTCATTAAACAAAATTCACACTTCGAAATATTAATATTTGCTTTAAACACTCAACTATTTATATTTGGCCATAAAATATATGGCAAAAGTTGTAAAATTGCGAAAAAAAAAATAATTTTTTATTACCAGAGTCAGCAGTAAGTCAACAAACGGTTTATATAGTAGGGTTTCTTTATATCTGGTACATTTAAGAAGTTGGCTTAGAGAAAAAAGAGATGAAAAATATTTTATAATTTGATTCATTGTAGTTGGATTGAATTTTTATGGCGTCTTTTTTATGACTGGCCGAATATGGCAGTGAAGGTCTAACATCTGCATTTCGCATTGGCCCACACTTCTTTTTTTGTTATTAAACCAGCACTCAGGATATGACCCTTACTCATGCAGTGCATTGTGCAGGATTTAGGAAAGAGTGGAAATAGGGAAGATGTGAACGGTAAGGAAATTAGTTGCTACTGGTGACTATAAAATGGCCAGTGCTATACCTTCACCATTAGACAGTCTACAGCAATCGTTCCCAAGAAGCCTACAGTTTCTCACAGCCACTTATGTTGTGTGTGTTAATTTTATACAGATGTAGCGGGACCTACAGTATAAAGACGACTCCGAACGACAGATTTTTGCGAAACTTTTTCAGAATTGAAAGGGAAGAAATCGCCGAAAAAAACTTTTTGTATTTTTTTTTTTTTTTTTCATTTTGATGTCTAACCTGCGACTCGAACCCTGGCTTTACGTCTAATAAGCCAGCACACTACCTACTAGACCACGGCGATCCCCACTACAACCGGCTTCAGTTCAGCTTTCGATATGACAAGGCTTTGTATGATGTGAACTTTGAAAACAGTCAACGATGGTTTATTGCGGCCTGGGTACTGAGCCATTTCCCATAACTCCTATCACAGAACGATTATTTTATGAGAGGTTTCTCCCCATTTGTCATTGCTAATGCATTTTATTTGCTTGCATTAATTCTAAGATGTATTTCCTCCTCATCACTGTTGTTTTTATCCTGCAATGATGGAAATTGAGACATTTTTGTATCGTTAAAAGGAAGCAATTCTGTATCTCTAATAGAATGCAAATCATGATACTGTGCCCTACCTGTTAGGTTAGGTTAGGTTAAAGGACGTGTACTTGTCGGCTAAGACAAGTGCAGTACCCGGAGGTCGAAATTGACCCATTGTACATTGTCCTTAGGGGAGGAAGGAAATAGAGGATATAGGAAATGTATGGAAGGGGAGGCAGAATAGGAAACGGAGGAATTACACATAAAGAAACAGACACAAAACAAAAGAGGGTGAAAGAGCGACCTACACTATGAAGCCCTAGCACCTATCAACCAGCCCAAGCTGCTAATGAATCTGTGGAGAGCCTTGATGTCGGCTCTCGACACAGAACTCAAGCTCACATAGAAGGCCCTGCCAAGGGTTCCTCAACCTAACAAGGGGGTGTTCGACAGTCTCCTACTCCTCCTCATTGCAACATACCCTGCAATAGTCCGGCTGGGATCTGTTCCAGATCCCCATCAGCAACCTAATCTCGCAATGCCCGTGATAAAACCGACAACCAACCTTAAGCTGGCCTTAACCAAGCCCAGCAGCCACTCTGTCCTCTTGCTGTCCACAGCAGATGAAAATGCAAATGAAAGCCACTAAATTTAGAAACAAAAATAAGGGAGATCATTACTTGAGAAAAATAAGAAATAAAATAAAGCGAGTAATGACACCTCACCTCTGGAACAATTCAAAAGGCAAAGTTAGACCTGAATCAAGCAAAGTGACTTCCAAAGCCTATCAGAGCTTCCAGCTAAGGCAGTAAGAGTGATAAACCTCTATTACACTGTGGAATTAGCTTCATGCAGATTTCTTCTATAGGCAAAATTGTAAATCTCTACCCGCCGTCAACACTTCATTTTTTTCAAACTTTTTTCTCTTAACAAAGAAAACGTTGTACAAACGTAAGGTTAGTAATAAATTCTACAACATCATTTGCAATCTTAATTTTTTCTTTTATTGCTTTATAAAGCGTTACAGTTGCAGTTGCACAGTCTCAGTAAATCGAAATGAGTTGTTGTGTTCATTTCATGATTTTATGGCGATTTAATAAAACCAATTCGATTTTTAAATGGTCGATCATAAAAGCATTTCAAAATAGAAAATCTTATTGGAATTGATTTGATGGCTTTTGTGTTTACGCTAATCTGGCCATAAAACTGTTGTTAGATTAATTGATAAACGTGTATACGATTTTCAACTACAGCCAACCATATCTGGATCAAACCAATTAAATTTTAATTGCAAAAAACATAAACGAAGGTCTTCTAATAATTTTGCTTTTTTTTTCTTCTTTCTTTCATTCTTCTAGCACTCAGTTTTACTATAGAACCGCAAGATGTTGTGGTAGCTGAAGGCCATTCGGTATTGCTACAATGTGCTGGCACTGCTGTTTTGGGTAAAAATCAAAAACTTACGCCCAATATTAGATGGCGTGGTCCTGATGGCCAAGATCTGGGCATTGTTGGCGATACGTTTCGCAATCAACTTAAAAACGGTTCCTTATATATCAGTTCAGTGGAGGAAAATCGTGGCCTAACAGGTTCTTATCAATGTTTGCTGTACGTTGATGTTATAGGCACTATTGTAAGCCGATCGGCTGTAGTGTCTATAGCCCGTTTGCCGGACTTGAATCAGGATTTTATAGAAACATATTTATTGCCTGGCCAAACGGCCTAGTTTCCGTTGCATGATTGGCCAAATACAAACGGGCATGAAACATATTATCAAATGGTTTAAGGATGATATGCCCTTACAAATGGATAAACTACGCATGGTTGTCTTACCGAATGGTGCTTTAGAAATCGATGAAGTAAATTTCGCCGATCGTGGTGTTTACTATTGTAATGTTACCTCTGGTTCCATTACACGCCTAAGTAGCAAAACAAATTTAAATATTAAGAAAATACCAGAGACTGGTGAAAATCCTACAGGCACCTGCATTTCTAGTGGGTCCCTCACCACAAACTGTTAAGGAAGGTGATGTCGTTACATTGGATTGTGTGGCCAATGGCGTGCCTAAACCACAAATTAAATGGTTGCGCAATGGTGAAGAATTGGATTTGAACGATTTGGATTCAAGATTTTCTATAATTGGTACTGGTTCCTTACAAATCTCCTCAGCTGAAGATATTGATTCTGGTAACTATCAGTGTCGTGCTTCTAATACGGTGGATTCTTTGGATGCCCAGGCCACGGTACAAGTACAAGTGCCACCTAAATTCATACAAAATCCTAAAGATAAAACGGCCTATGAAAAGGAAGAATTGGAATTGGAATGTGCCATACGTGGCAAACCGAAACCCATTATTAAATGGCTTAAAAATGGTGACTACATAACGCCTAATGACTATATGCAACTGGTGGGTGGCCATAATTTACGTATATTGGGTCTCTTGAAATCTGATGCTGGCATGTTTCAATGTGTAGGCACTAATCCTGCTGGCAGTGTTCAGGCCGCCGCACGCCTTGCGCATAGTGCAACCAGGTGAGTTATAAAAAAGAATTTTCCTTTTTATACGAAAATATATTTTAAAGGACCGCTTTTTTAGACTAAGTTGTAGTAGAGTGTTCAAGCTGACCATAACATAAAGCTTTTTGTAATGTACAAATATTCCCTATTTCCCTCTATACATACAAAATATAACATTCCTTGTAAATATAACGATACTACATACCATGTGTTTAAAGGTCTTCTTAAAATGTTGAGCTTATGCCATCCTCCCATATATTCGAATTAAAATTGTTTTTAATGCTTTTTGCCTAAAAATCCCTTTGATATTTATATTTTAAGTATAACTCCTTCATATTTTACATAAACTTTGTTTTTTATTTTTAATTTTTAATGACATAGTAGGTATAGGTGATAGGAGAATTATATTACAATTTATAGGTTTTCGTCTTTGCTAGATTTGGTTTGTCCTTCGTAGAAATTAAATTTTATACCAACACCTATTGATCAACTCAATTACTAAATATGGACTCGTCTAAGACGTTTGTAAATTGTATTATATTCAATAAGACGGCCTTAAGTAGTCCTTCAAAACATATCGCTCGTTTATTGCAACATAGTCATATCTCAAAAAAACTTGAGCTTGGCAAAATGCGATTTCAGTTCTCAAGACATAAGTCCTATGATTTTGCTATAACTACGGTTCAGCTTGGGATATAAAACTGTTTTTTTTTTTTTGTCAACATGTACAGAAGGTCTAAAGGAGCAGTTTTGCTTAAGTAACTACAAATTTTTAATTTTTTGAGATATGACTATGTTGCAGTAAAGGAACAATATGTACTATGTTTTGTGAAATATATTAAACTGTCTGATTAGTTAAGTTGGAAAACTAGCTTAAAATAGCTAATATGTAGAAGCGTTACAAAAAAGTTCTTCATGTTCATTCTTTGAGGAAATTTCTTATGTTTAGTGTTGGTCAAAAAGTTCCACAACATTATTCTCTTTTGTAGAGTTTACAACGTATGAATTACATTACAACCCTTCAATCAGGATTACGCCCTATCTTCTCAACACCAATCATGTTGTGTGTGTTAATTTTATACATAAGCGGCGGAAAGTACAGTTTAAAGTCGATTCCGAACGACAGATTTTTTTTTTTTGAGAAAGTTTTCATGGCAATTTATGGTTACACTCAGAGTTTTTGCCAGAAATCTGCTGAGAGATAATTGCCGAAGAAATATTTTTTCATATTTTTGGTGGCCGACCTGGGATATAATATTCTAAGAAAACATAAGTAAATGTCAATGGCATATTATTATCTTCAATACTGCACTAGGAATGCCAAACGAGATCGATTTTTAAAAATCCCGGGATTCGGGATTTTGTAAATCCCGATCCCGAAATCCCGGGATATTTCGGTATAATTCGGGATCCAAAAATCCCGAAAAATCGCGGGAAAAATCGCGATTTTCTCTTAATATTAAAAATATTTCGTTAACAAACTCATTAGTATTCCAAAATTATTAATACATATGCAAATGCATTAGTTTTAAGAAAATTATTTGGATTCCAACAAAAAAATTAAAGCATCTAACATGTGATCAGATAGCCTTGAATGAATTTTGTTGTCAACATACGCTGCCGTTGAGAATCACTTCTCGCAATCAACATTTATTGGTAAAATTGTTCCAAGATAGCTGTATACAGCTTGTAAATATTCACCTCTACCACCGCCTGACGTAAATAAATCTATTTTTTTGGACAGTTGAGTAACTAAATCAGTTACCCTATTAACTCGTTTTATAGGGCTTTCGCATTCTTCGATGCTATCAAATAATTTTTATCAGCGGAAGTAGAGTTTTCCTCATCTGAGAAGCTATTATCGAAGTCAAGTGATATAGAATTTTTTTCAGGACCTTTTGTAGGGTCAAAATACATATGAATTCACAATCCCGAAAAATCCCGGGACAAATTTTTTAAAAACCCGGGATTCGGGATTTATTGTATCCCGAAAATCCCGAGATTACGAGATTCGGGATTTCCCGATACTGCACCATGTGATTTTATTGAAGACCCATTGGGCTACAACTTCATTTTACCTCAATTATTGATCGTCCGTCCTCTTCAGGCATTGTTAAAAAAAAGAATAAATTTTTTAGGTCATAATTTTTTTGTTTTCTTGTTTTTTTTTTCATTTAAAAATTAGCAGGTTCCCTGTTTTACTCGTATAGTTTGATGATTTTGCTATAGTAATATATTTCCTGAGAATTTACTGATCTTTTTTGACTGGCAGACTACTATAAAGAATGAGCGCGACTAAGCTCATTCGTTAATGCCAACTATGACATATATTTTGAAGTTCTGGATCACTTTAGTCTTCGGTCATGTATCCACACAATAACACCCTACACGATACGCTTATAGCCGTTGTTTTCTCCAGAGTGCGACTTTAAATTACAAATAATTTTTACTCCCTAGCTCACACTTACTTCACCATCGCTAGGTTAAGCTGTCCGACTCTTAATCCAATAAAGACGAAATAGTTCTTTTCTCTCCATCTTCTAGTTGTGCGGTACGTTGCCTTTAGGGTTACGTTATTAAAAGGAGAATGAGACTGTATTTCGCTTACTATTAGTCGTAGAACCAGAGAGAGAGAGAGAGAGTTATTACTTATTGCTCCACCATCCATCACTTGTGCTAAAGCGTGAAAACCCATTGTAGTCTTCATGGAAGACTGCCTATTAGGGCCGAAGGCACGACAACACTATTTGTACCACAGTTAACAGTCATAAGAGAAGAAATATACGGTATTTCATCTCCCATCACTTGCGCTAAAGCGTGTAACTGATGCCTAACCTTAATATCCCTGAACTGAACTGTCGAAAATAAATTTGAAGGATATTGCCTGGTACATAATGGAGTCGAAATAAATTGAAACAAACGACCATTCTTGTATAAAATCTTGCAAAAGGGTGGGCTTAATAAACTTACCCGCATGCCTAAATAACTGAACCGACCACGCCTACTTTTCTTTTATTTACGTTTTCCGTTATATTTTATTGTAGCTTAAATAATTAAAGATATTTGTTGTTATTATTTATAATTATTATTTATTAATTCCTTATAGTATTTACTAATTCTTTATTGTATTAATGCCCCCAGAAGCTTTCAATGTTTTCATATCAAAATTATTAAAAAATATTTACAAGATGACGCGATAGTTATGCCATAATGTAAATTTGTAAACTGGTGTCCTCCAACGTGAAAAAGATCGGAAGCTTTCACCAAAAAGTCCTACAAAGCCATCGAATATTAGGAAATCTTATGGATTCCTTCAGTCTGGATTATTGACCTAGTTTCTCACACTACTTATGTTGTGTGTGTAAATTTTATACATAAGTGGCGGGACCTACAGTTTAAAGTCGACTCCGAACGACAGATTTTATGAGAAACATCTCATGGCTATTTTATTTACTCCCAGAGTTTTTGCAGGAAATCTACTGAGAGGAAATCGCCGCGAAAATACTTTTTGTATTTTATTTTGATGTCTGGCCTGGCTTTATGTCTAATAAGCCAGCACACTACTTACTAGACCACGTCGACTTTTCGCTAATTTTCAGGGCATTTTTACGTTTATTTTAAGTTCCGTTTAACTGAGCGTTGTTGTCTTTATTTCTAATTGCCTTTAGCCTTTTCAAGTTTCTGCATAAGGCGCTTGAAGGATCACCGATTTCTATACATACTTTTCCAGCGGCGAAATATCGTTGCACTACAAAGGCTAGTACAAAAAAGACGCTTAGGAATTATCTGTCGGTCAGATGTCTGTGATGTTTAAATTGTAGAGGTGTGCACAAGACATATAAAATTGCATACTCTATTGCATTTTTCTCAAGACCGAATATTGATTGTAGCTGCAATTATAAATAAGTGTGAAGCAAAGATCGAGTACAAAAAAAAAAACTGCACTCGTAAACCATTGTACAACAGCATAAAAGAGAGTAATGTGAAGAGTGCAACAAAAATATTGTACTTTCATAGAGTCACAACATGGACGTCTTCGTCGACGCCAGCATTGCCAGTAACTTTTTTAAAGTTTTTATTTCTGGGTAAGAACCTTTTTTTACATTACTGTTTTTTACCCTACTGATATTCATATGGCAATACTGAAAATGTAGCTTCTGTAGTAAAATATGTTGTTACAACACAAAGCATAGTTCCGTTACTTCACAGGCTAACGAGTGCTATTGCATACACTGAATAAGTGAGAAATACACATTTCAGTGCACTCGTAAAATCAAGATCAATAGAAAAGAGTACACTACGGTATTGCACTCGGTGAAAGGTAAGCTAGCAGAAAGTCTTGTGCACACCTCTATTAAACAGTTATATTAAACCAGACTGGTCAAAAAAATATAAAGGAAAAAAGACTGTTATTTGTCGAAAAGTAGCTGGAATCAGAAGTTAAAAGGGAATCAGCCACAAAAAAGATGGAAACAAATTTTAAAAACATAGCGCACACTATGTGTACCAGTCAAAAAGTAGTTTTTGGGGTATGTATATGGTTTGAAGTTTATACGAGAACATCTTTAAGTCTCACGGGCGTCCTCAGCAGTCACTATATATATTCTGCTACGCCCTTCAAAGGTACAACACTCCATTGCCTGTAGTCAATTAATTCTAATACTGGCGTTTGACGCCTTTTTAACATTATGGCATTACTTCAACGTCATCTAGCGTATAATTATTTATTAAAAACTCTCTATAAAGTATTTTGAGTAGCAATACTTAGTTTATACTTGTGTTAAAAAATATTTTTTAATTTTATTTTATTAATTAAGAAAATAATTTTTTAAAAATTTTAACTTTTAATTTTCATATTAATTTTTGTTTTTCTTTCTTTTCTTTTAAATTACTTTTATTTTCTTCTTTCATTTTTATTCATTTCCGTTTTCCCTTCATTCTTCGTCCATCCATTTACCCCTCCCATACCTTAACTTTTACTTTTACACTCTCATTATCTCACAATCACACCTGACCACCACACACATCCACTATCCCAAGGCAAATTGAAAACATCAACGCGTAAAACTCAATCGCAATCAACGAAATCTCTTTACTTAGATCACTTGCCACCGAATATGAAAAAACGTAAAAATAAATTCAATTCCGGTGAAGTACGCTTCAAATCAGGCGATTCCATGGAATCGACACGTATCATATCAAAGAGTGCCTTAGATAGTTTGTTTTCCCAAAAGGGGCAATAAGAAACTATCAAAATTTCCCGAACAGCCTTTAAATGATCGCCACTATGGTGAACATGATAATGATGGTGATGATGACATTGACATAAGCACGTGAATTACCCACTAGTATTTATGAATATGACAAGACAAATACGAACCGTGACGTTGGTGATGACATTGATGATGACGACGATGACTACGAGGATCCATCGGTTAATGAGGAATATATTAAGGCCTATAAACATGGTGATGATCCAAATAAGATCTTAAATTCCTGGACAAATAGAAAAAAACTTTTACCTTCTTCTTCTGCTTCTTCCGCGACAACTACTACAACTACTAATTTAAATGCCTAATTTACCACAACAAACCTCCTCCTCCCATTCATCTAAAGTTATAGATTTACCTGAAAACGGTGGCTCCAATTCGGTTATAGCGAACTCTGGCATATTGGGTTCTGGCCTTTTGAATCGTTTGCCTGGACCACCACGTGATCTGGTAGCTCAAATTATTAAGCCACGTTTTGTCACTCTGAGCTGGTTGGAACCGGTGAAAAATCCCGTTGAAGTCGTATCCTATACGGTGTACTATAAGATGAACAATAGCGAGAGGTAAGTAAAATTTTTTTAGATTTTTTTTTTTTTGTTTTTTATCCTAATATATATTATAAATCTTTTTGTAAGTCTGTTTGTTTGTTAGCCAATCACGCCTGGCTCGATTTTCTTGAAATTAGGAATATAGATCGAGTTTTTGTCAGTGCAGGTTATAGGCTATAAATTTTTTCAAAATTTTTACCGAAAGGGGTGAAAAATGGGACTAAGGGAGAAAAATGGTAATCGGGTAATTTTTTACGATTTAGCTTGGTTAAGTTTCCCAAGTAGCTATTGGAGGAGCCAAAAACGGATAAATTGAGTGCATAGCCAATCATGCCTTGCCAGATTTTCTTGAAATTTGGGATGTTGATCGCTCTTTTGTCGGTGCTGGTTATAGGCTATAAATGTTTTAAAAATTTTGAACCAAAGGCAAAAAATGGGACAAAGGGTGAAAAAATAGGCAAAAATTAGTACTTTTTGTATAAATGCTGTATTTCATCTGTTTTAAAAGTAGTTTTTTACGATTTAACTTGGTTAAGTTTCCCAAATAGCTATTGGAAGTGTTCCGTTTATAAAGTTGGACTAAAAAGGGACAAAAAACGGGCAAATTAAATGCATAGACAATCAAGCCTGAACTCCTGGACCAATTTTCTTGAAATTTAGGATATTGATCGACCTTTTGTCTGGTTCAGGTTATAGGCCATAAATCTTTAAACCATAGAGCAAAAAATGGGCAAAAATTAGTGCATACATACATACATAATTGGTCATTAGAACCCATCAGTCAGTATTATTGACCTAGTTTTTCACACCACTTATGTTGTGTGTGTTAATTTTATACATGATTAGCGGGACCTACAGTTTAAAGTCGACTCCGAACGACAGATTTTATGAGAAACTTTTCATGGCAATTTTATTTACTCTCAGAGTTTTTGCCAGAAGTCTGCTGAGAGAAAATCGCCGAAAAAATACTTTTTGTATTTTGTTTTGATGTCTGGCCTGGGACTCGAACCCTGGCTTTAACGTCTAATAAGCCAACACACTACCTACTAGACCACTGCGAAAATTAGTACTTTTCGCATAAATGTTGTATTTCATCTGTTTTAAAGGTATTTTTTTACGATTTAGCTTGGTTAAGTTTCCCAAATAGCTATTGGAAGTGTTTCGCTTATATAGTTGAACCAAAAGGTGTCCAAAAAGGGGGAGGGAGAGGGGCGAAATCGGGCAAATTGAATGCATTTATATTTAGAACTTAGAGTATTGAAAAAAATGGTTTCCGAATATTTTCAAAAAATGCATTTTTTAAAAAAATCCGTTTCGATACCGAAATTTTTTATTTTTATTTTAATAACCCGCGCAACGCCGGGTACAGTCTGCTAGTTATACTATATGATGATGACTAATAATATTTCATATCCTTCCGGTACTTTGTTTATTGATAAAATCTTGGTTGTTTGCCAATAAACTTCACAATGAATATGGAATGGCGTGGGCATTTTATTGTCAGTTTATTTTATTTTCAAAATAAAATAAAATATAAAAATTTCTCGTTTCATAATGTTCTTTGTGGAGACGTTATTTAAATTGTCATTATAATGTTCGTATTATTTAATGTAACAATCGTTTCGGTTCTATTCGAATATAACAGATAGCCTACCATCACAAAAGTATTTTGGTGATAGCTTTTAGATTTGGAATATTCATTTAATCCAAGATCCCACTCTTGATACCTTACTTGTTAGGGTTTGAAATTTACTCAAAGCGAAAATTTTTACGTTCTGTTTTGAACACTTCTTAAATCGAAAGTTTGCTGCCTTATGGTGTTTCCTACAGTCTTTGAATGTTCCTTTAATCGAAGGATTATGGTCTTATATATGGTATTACTTACTCAAAACTTTCCTTTCAACTTTGAAATATTTCTGCACCAGCTTTAATCGAGAAGCTTTAATTCTTATAACATTTCTTTCTTTCTTTGAATCAGATTATTCGTGTTTGATTATTCCTCAAATGAATACTTGTTTCTTAGAATATTTGTCTAATATAAGTCCTTTAGTCTCAAAGTCTTCGTAGTTCCTCTAAAATTGTCATTATAAACAGAAGCTTTCATGCTTCAAATATTTCTTCATGAACAGAATAAGAATAAAAGTATTGCTTGAAGCAATGGGGGTTTCAGTCTTAAACAGTTCACTTAATCGAAAGTTTTGTGTTTTGGTACATGGCTAGAATACAGAGAATCCTAAAACATATGGACATTATGGTTAATTGAATTTACTCTATGGATTTAAATGGAAGACCATCAATAATTTAAACTGAAGTAATACTTGTCCCAAGAAGATAAGAGCTTCTTAGTACCTCTAAAACACTTCTCATATATGTAGTTTGATTTTATTAACTCAATAGTCAAAAATCGCTGTAGTCTAGGAAATAGTGAGTTGGCTTTTTAGACATGAGGCCTCGATTAAAATCCTAAATCATACATCTCCAACAACACAAAATATGTAAAAATATTTCCACGGCGACTTGCTCTTAGCAGATTTCTGGCAAAAACTCTGTGAGTAGAATAATTAATAATTGGTTTGAAATGTTTCTGAAAATTTTGTTTTTTGGAATCGACTTTAAACCGCCACTCATGTATAAGATTATATATAGGTCGTAATTCTAACTAATTACAGTAAAAGTCCAATAGTCCGGAATGCCCGATAGTCCAGCATTGCTCCGGAAAATTGTGAAAATGGTGGTTTTCTCTAATAAAAACGTTCGAGAGTTATTCTGAAGTTTTCAGGGTAGTTCGGGATCATCCGAATGCGCTCGGCATTGTTCGGAAACAATTAGCGGCCGACTAGTCTCAGCTATCACAACAAATTCAGGTGCAGTGCAACTCCGTTAATCAATCACGAAGCGTCTTCACCATTTTTATTCGTACTTGGTTTGTGTATTTTCACATCGCAGTAAACATAATTTTCAAACTGTTTATAAAAAAAGTGATTTTCGTTCTAACTGTACAGTGACCATGTTTTGTATGTATTTGCATACTGTACATATGTACATACTTGTACATATTTGCATACTGTATTTGCACTTAATTATTAATCTAATTGTTCTTATAATTAAGGCCCTATAGACCACAATTTTTGATAGTCTGACAACGAGCCGGTCCCGAACGTGCTGGATTATCGGACTTTTACTGTAGGTATATATGGGTGTAATAGCTAAAAAAGCAGTTTAGATTTCAGATACAGACTGAACTGATTTAAAAGCCTATTTCGGAAAATTGAAATACTTTTAAATATACTTTAAAATATAATCCGCGCGAATCTGCAAATTATACCTCACTTCAGTTTCTCTGATTGGAACGTATCGTATGATGGAATTGTTGGCAATTTCTAAATTACGGAAATAAACAAAAAAAGAATACTAGAGACTAGAGTAGTGACTAATATATTAGTAGTAGTATGGTAGTAGTAGTTTATTTACAGTTCTGTGAACTTGCTAAAGTATTCTCAAGTATTTCTTATGGATATTTGCTTTATAGTTAGTTGTCGATAAACCTACCGGGTTATATGGTTTTCGGATATTATATTGTTTCTGATAACATGGCAAGGGCCCTGTTTTAGCGGATTTCTATTTAACTCACCGCTATACTTCAGCCATTTATAGTAGCCACACATGCTTTTCGGCCATGTTCATTACTGGTCCTTATCAATGTGGAATTCAAGCGTGCTAAATAAAAGTTATTTTATTAACAAAAGATGGAAACGATGCTATGTATTACTAGGGCAAGGATACCTTAGAACGATCATTAATGAGAAGACGTATTGAATACCTGATAAGTATCTTCACTTCCTGGATCTTAATTTAAATACAATCTATGGGCTCTTGCCTAATCTATAAATTAAAGTCATTTTTTTCCTTATAAAATTTGATTACAGAATTTAATGCGTTTATAAATGTATTTGGAGACCAGCAATCGATCTTTGATCTTTCTAAATCGTGTCTTTAATAGGTCAGCTCTTCAAAATAGAAACTATTTCCGTAATTCGTCTTAATTCGTTCTTCTTTTTTCTGTATTTCTTGTCTCTCCTATTTTGTCCTATTTTGTAAAAGAGAAATTTATGTTCAACTATTGTCACCACTGTAGTTATGGGGTAGGCGGGTAAATATCTCAACCCAGCATTTATCCATATTATTTGCTTATTCCTATTTGTCCCTTTATTCAGATTCTTTTGTGTTTTTATTTTTTTCAGACTTCAGCGAAACAAACAAAAAGAAAGACATCATGATTTACAACATTTCATTCTGTTTTTTTTTTGTTTTACTTCTCTAACCAACTTTTCTATTGTGTTTGAATAATCGCTTGTTGTCCCCCTTTCAGAGAAAACATTCTCTCTTCCAACAAATCGAATTGGAAATGCCTTTCTTTGACAGCGAAAGCGATTTTAAAGCCAAGGGCGTAAAAGATTGTCAAAAAGATTTTGAAATTGCTTGATAAAATGAATGTAAAGATAAAGAAATTTTTAAACTATGAATAAATAGTTCGATTGAAATTTAATTTAATTTTTTTATTTACTCTCCCACCCTTACTTACTTCCACTTACTTTTTCTTGTTTTATTTACTAATTTGACAGAGAACTGAAATTGGTTACCAAATCCCATGATGATCAACAGGTGAATATACAAAATTTGCTGCCCGGTCGTACATATCAATTTCGTGTAGTGGCCAATACAAATTTCGGGCCCGGCGAATCTTCAGAGCCCTTGGAAGTTGCCACACAACCGGAAGAAAATATAGCTGGACCACCGCGCAATGTTGAGGGTTATGCACGCAATCACAAAGAAGTCTACGTTAAATGGGAAGAGCCAGTTATAACGAATGGCGAAATCCTAAAATATCGTTTATACTATGCGGAGGGTGATACTGGTGCCGAAATGTATTATGACAGCACAGTTTTGGATGCAGTACTCACCGAATTAAGACCCTTTACTGAGTACACTATAACCGTAGTGCCTTTTAACAAAAACGGCATGGGAGATCCATCAAATGAAATCAAAGTCAAGACATTTTCTTCGACACCTTCCGAGCCACCTAATAATGTTACTTTAGGAGGTGACCAGCTCCACTTCCATAACCATACACTGGGAACCACCATCGGAAGAAGAACGTAATGGTCAAATAACAGGCTATAAGATAAGATATCGCAAGCTAAAGGATGCTCCACAAGTAAAGAGTACCCCTGCTAATATACGTTATTATGAATTGAACGGGTTGGATCGTAATTCTGAATATCAAGTGAAA
The DNA here is from genome assembly GCA_014635995.1 of Sarcophaga peregrina. NCBI lineage: Eukaryota > Metazoa > Arthropoda > Insecta > Diptera > Sarcophagidae > Sarcophaga > Sarcophaga peregrina. The sequence continues at coordinate 48,957,169 of CM025793.1, forward strand.
ATTGCTGCCATGACTGTTAATGGCTCCGGGCCGTTTACCGAATGGTATCGCGTTATGACTTTGGAAAATGATCTGGATGAGACACAAGTACCCGGGAAGCCAGTATGGATGGGTATACATCCGGGTGCCGATACTATAGCTTTGCATTGGGGTCCACCTCAACAGCATGAGATTAAAATACGCAGTTATGTCTTAGGCTGGGGTCGTGGCATACCCGATGAAAATGCCGTCGAAGTCAAAGAGTCCGAAAGGTATTACATACTCAAAGATTTAGAACCGAACACTGAGTATGTGGTGTCGCTAAGGGCACGTAATATGCAAGGTGATGGACCACCCATTTACGATAATATCAAAACACGCGATGAAGATCCTATAGATATACCCACTCCCTTAGAAGTCCCAGTAGGCCTGAGAGCCATTACCATGTCCAGTTCTTCGATAGTGGTATTTTGGATTGACACTACGTTAAGTAAAAATCAACATGTCACCGATAACCGCCACTATATAGTACGTTATGGCATATCGCCATCCACCCGCTATCGATATCACAATACTACAGACTTAAATACCATGATTACCGATTTGCGACCAAATACCCAGTATGAGTTCTCGGTGAAAGTTGTTAAGGGACGCCGTGAGTCTGCCTGGTCTATGGCTGTCCTAAATACCACCTACCAAAACATACCCATAACACCACCACGTGAACTGAATGTCCAACCGGATGAACAAAATCCCAAAAATGTCATTTTGCATTGGATGCCACCCAAACATACTGTGTATCCCATATCAGGCTATAATATTTACTACACCACAGATACCACGAAGCGGGACCGCGATTGGACTATACAATCATTTAGTGGTGAAGAAACCTCCTTTATTTTGCCAAACCTTAAGCCACATACCACCTATTACTTTAAAGTACAAGCGAAAACACAAAAAATTGGTTCTGCTGCCGGTGGTGGTGCTAACACCGCACCATTTTCAGCCCTAGTGGCCTATACTACGGGAGCAGCTGTTATAGAACAGGAACCGACGACTATGGGCAAAAGCATTAATAACGAAATGATTTTGTATATGATCATATTCGGCTTTGCCTTGGTGCTCTTTATAGTGGTGGCTGTAATAGTTATTATGTGTCGCCGTAAACCCCAGTCCACACCGGAGCATACTAAGAAAAGGTAAGTAATGAAGTGTAGAGTAGAGATTGTAAGCTGTAAATATGCCAAATCAAACAAATACTCTTATTATATAGTCTCCCATCTTCGAATAGCTATCAGAAGAATAGTGTGGGTGTGCCGAAACCACCAGATCTATGGATACATCATGATCAAATGGAATTAAAGAATATTGATAAGAACATGCATGGCTCAACACCAGGTAAGAATAGAAATTTCTACTTCTCTATTCATTTAAATAATAAAATTAATATTTTTTAAACGTGTTTCCCCTCTAAAAAGGTTGTAGTGATGGTGCTTCCAGTAGTGGCGCTTTAACTTTGCCACGCTCAGTTGGCCATGATTATGATGTTGAAACTCCAGTGCCTAATCATATAACAAATTCTTTGGATAAACGCTCTTATGTGCCAGGTTATATGAGTAAGTATTAAAATTTTTAATGCAATCAAAGTCAGGCTTTAATATTTGCTCTATTAATGTCAGCTACTTCTCTAAATTCGACCATGGAAAGACCACAATATCCTCGTACCCAGTACAATATATCAGCCAATCGCACGCATGTTAATGTTGATACGGGCCTATCGCAACAGAGTCTATCACAACCCCAAAATAATTCACTTGCGCAGACACCCGAACATCCATACGGTGGCTATGATGCAAATTTCTGGTAAGTGTATTAAAAAGTTTTACTCTCCCTCTAATCTGGACATAAGTTGAAGTGTTGATAAAATATTATTACGAAAAAATACAAGTTGACACGGTGTGGTTGGTGTTGGCTTATTAAACGAGGACTCTAATCTGTTGATTTTATACTGCATTCCCTGCACACGTACGATATGACTATGACTGGGATAAAGAAGCTCCTTCTCTATTGGTAGATATTGTAACAAGGGATTTGCAAAAGCTTTGCAAATGTTTGCCATTAGCAGGAAAATGTGTGCCTTATTTCAAGGAAACTTTAAGCCAATCAACGTTCTATTTATTAACAGTATTGTCCCCTATCGAGAGTTTAAAACTAGGCGATTTAATATTGCCTTAGTATTTACACAAAAAAAATACGAATCCTAGATTCTTTTAAACACAACTCAGTTTCTTTATGGTATGAAGTAATTCCTCGAAATGTTGTAAGTCCATAAATTGCTCGATTTTATTTCCCCGCCGCTTCTACAGCATTTTTCTTAAGTGTTGCCTGTCCTGAAAAAAAGTGTTGATACCATTATGTATGGAATACAAGCAACTAAAGACGCCATAGCCTAGTAAATGATATGTTGACTTATTAGAAGTGGTTCAAACCCCAGTCCAGACATTACGAACAAAACGAAATTTTTTTTCGGCTACATCCTCTCTGCAGATTTCTGACAAAAACTTTAAGGGTAAATAATATTGTCACGAAAAGCTTCTTAAAAATCACCCACGAATAAAATTAACACAAATAGCATGGATAGTGTAAGAAACTAAGTCGTAATTCTGACTGAAGAATTCTAGTGAACACAATTAAGCAAGTACAGTATCGTACAAGTGTCCTATGTTTGGAACACATCCAAAATATCGAATTTTTTCCATAGGTCAGACTGAATTTGGCCAACGATATGTATTATTTGCATACACCTGCACGCTTTTGGTGGCCAGTTCATATCACCTTCCTGTGAGATGACCAAAAGGAGTTGGTAATCATTTGCCTATGTTGCACGCCATTGGCAGTGATGGCCTGGTTTACGCTGTCGTCAAAAACCAGTAAGTTTATTGAGATGCAATGGGTTGATATTGGTCCAAATTCGACAATGTTTGGTTCACATACCCATTCATACAGAAATGAGCGTCATCGCTGAAGATGTTCCTTGGGTGAAAAATAACTTACAAGATAAAGATACCCGTTGGGAAAGTCTGTATGTAATAAATTGAGTTTATTGGCAATCCTAAACTAGATTCATAATAATTCAAATCTTTGAATTATCAATCCAAAAATAAATTCAACCTAAAATATTAAATACTATATTTGACGCAATATTTCTTTATTTTTTGTTTCAAAAAAATTTTTAAATTTTTTAGTTTTTGGTGTAAAAGATTTTGTATAACTTGGAAAATTTTAGTGAAACTTCAGAAAAAAAATTTTTTTTTTATATATTGTTAACTTTCGACATCTGAATTGGTATACATAATATTGGAGACGTCATGCAATTATGGCAGGAATTTGGAATAAAGTTTGTGAAATCTTCTTTAATCTGGTACAGCCGACTAGACGAAAAACAAGAGTCACCTTTAGTCCCAGCACTTTAATGCGAGAAATTCAACGTAATACTCGTTTATCAGCCTCAACGAATCCATTTTTTAATTTTTTTACCGAGCTACGTTTAAAGATACGTGATAATGATATAAACAACTATTGCCTAACGCCACGAGACTTAACGAGATTAAGTAAAACAGCCGGTCGTTTATGGAATTCAATGACCGACGAAGAGAAAGCACCATACCGCAAACTAGCCATGGAACAAAGGAAACTAAAAGGTGTAAGGCGTAACCGAAAAAGATCACGCTGGACTAAACGAAAGAATAAACGGCGCAAAAGGCTAAAAAACTTAAAAACGACACTAACTAATGTTGCTCCAATACCAAACACTGAAACTGCTCTAGTGCCCGCTGGTTGTAGGTCACCGGAAATAATTGGCGATAGTGTTTTAAATAATAACAAATGCATAATGGCACGGTTGCACCGTTAGAGGAACAAGCCATTAAATGAATGGCCAGTGGTTCCAATAAAAATTGTAGTTTTTATTTTTTTATAATTTTTTTTTATTGAATTTTATATTGAATTATTTAAGCGAAATTTTTAATTGCTAATAAATATTTTAATTTAAAATACATACAACGCTAGATATTCTTAATTTAAAAAATGCTAATGAAATCATTGTTGAAAGTTAAGAAAGGAGAGCGAGCACTGTGAAACGAAAACATCTTGCAACTAGCATCGTCTGAATTAAATGTTATTTGGTAAGGTGGCGAAACATAGCCATTATTTTCGATATTCGAAATTGATGCAGATTATAATTGTCACATATTTAGCATGACACTTGCTTGCATTGTCGAATCCCTTTTTTACAACGCGAGATGCAGATTGATAAAGACAAATTTATTACAAAAAAAATTTAAAAAAAAGTTTGTTTAAGTCCGTCGAACAGAAAAACGATTATAACTACAATATTTCGGTGAAATCAACTCGCTGTGATGCTTACAATTCACTGGGTCGTCTAACATCAGTGAATGGAAAATACAGGATAACAGCAGTACAATACGTTATTTATACTCCCGCAAACTTTACTATACAAAATACCCTTTATTTTTGTATGAGTCGCTACTAGATAATGGCCACTAATCAACACGATCGCGATATCGTTGTCGAAAATACAAATTCGAGTTTTTTATTGATTATGATTTGTAAGGTTATCTAAACATATCTCTACCAATATTTAAATATTTAGACATTGGAAATTCAGTCCATCTCTTTTTTATCCCCGGCCTAAGCGTATCTCTCAACCATTATCCCAACGTTAAACTCAGGATATAATCTCACAGTTCTTAATTTAGTTAATGACGGTATGTAGAGGGCTAGTTATATGGCATTCGGACAGTGAAATTATTGTTAAAAAAGTGACTTAACAATGCTGGCAATACACCACATTTCCGAAAACATGGTGATGGAGCCCAACGTTCAACCTAGGATATATTCTCAGTCCTTTACTTAGTTAGTGACTGTGTATAGAGGGGTTATATAGGTTTCGGACAGCACATCTATTGTTAAAAAAAGTACCTTAACAATGCTGGCAATACACCACATTTCCGAAAACATGGTGATGGAGCCCAACGTTCAACCTAGGATATATTCTCAGTCCTTTATTTAGTTAGTGATTGTGTCATATAGGATTCGGACAGCAAACCTATTGTTAAAAAAGTGCCTTAACAATGCTGGCAATACAGCACATTTCCCATTTGATCTCTCTATTCACTTTCCTATTAATGTTCAATGTCACAGCATAATTATATTTCTTTTTAACCTTTTGTTTTTCATGTAAATAATTCTAAAAACTTTCGTTCTAGCAACTCTGCTTATGCTGGTGCAACTCCTGCTCCAGGTTCTGTAGCTGGTGGCGGTTCGGTGGCAGCCAGTAATGGTGGTGTTTCAACAATTGATAGCAATAAACGTGGTCATCCTCTAAAAAGTTTTAGTGTACCAGGACCACCGCCCACAGGCGGACAAACGCCCATTAATAAACACAGTAAGTTCAATATTATTATTGTAATAATCTTTAGCTTAAAATTTTGAAATATAATACGTAATTTTCTTCTGTTCTCCACTAAAGCACCTGCTGTTACAATACGTCCACAAAATCAATCACCTTACAAGAAACCATCTTTTTCAGCAGCCACACCGAATCGTTTGCAAAGCGGTCCCTCTGTGGCTCACAGTACTGATGAAATACAAAGACTGGCACCGAGTACCTCTACCGAAGAGCTTAATCAAGAGATGGCCAATTTAGAGGGTCTCATGAAAGATTTGAGTGCAATTACGGCCAATGAGTTCGAATGTTAACATTAGCAGAAAACTGTTAAATTACCATTATTTTTAACGAATAAAATTATAGCTGCCATAACGCCAACAACAACGACCTTAACGATTAAAGCTAAAGAATTAAGGAAAAACAACAAGATAACAACGAAAGACGATCACAAGCCGATTAAAAACGAAATTGAATGCCATGCCGCCAAACAAAAGGATTTACTTAGTAAAACAAACGAAGGTAACAACACTTTAATGACAAAATTTTAGAAAAAGTTTTTGAAAGCAGCTTAAAATGTTTGAAATATTTTGCTGTTAAGGTTTCAAAGTGAACTGCAGGAAAAGCAAAAAGAAATTTTATTCTCGTTTATTGCATTTACTTTTAAATTTTAATTTTTTTATTTACTATAAGGGTTTAAAGCGAATATGGGAAAGAGTTTAAAAATAAGTTTCTCTATCGTATATAAACTCAGAAGGATAAATTATGGCATGCAATCTAGAATATAATAGAATATGGAATGCCTTAAATTAAGTTTGATAGAAATTAGAATATCGCATTAAAACAAAAATCGGAACCTTTTTTATATTTCTTATACTTTTCAGACTGAGTTAAACGTAAATTCATTTAAAAAAAAAAAAAATTTTCAAGATTTTCAAACATTTTCTATGAAAATGTTTTGGTTTACCTTTACCTTGATAAGTAAAAAAGTTAGTTTTTTCTTTAATTCTTAGCTAAAACTTAAAATAATTTATTTAACAATACTTTGCCATATTTTTATAAATTAACAATTTTTGCTTAAGCATTTTATTTTAACTTAAAAAAAAATTCTTAAATTTTTTTACGAAAAAAAAAGAAATCAGAAAAACAAAAAAATGTCTTAAAAACGGACCCCTGTAAATATTTTTAATGTGTAATAATAATAATGAAAAATATATTTTATATTAAATATAATATTACAAAACCAATGCAAAACAAACAAACTTTAATGATAAAAGAAAAAACATTGTCCCTAGTATTGAAAATTTTTAATCTTAACACAAAAACGAAACAAAAAAAATTAAGGATACACTACTTGCTCTTTAAAGTTTCTTGAAAATACTTACAAAAAGAAACTTTTATAAAAATAGCTATCAATACTTTTCCAAAAGTATTTAAAACTTAGAAATTTATTTTAATTGAAGCTATAAGTGTTCCCTATAAAATGAAAATAAAAATAATTTTTTAAAGTCTTAACTTTACAATACAATATTACTACTTAAAAAAAAAGAAAAACAATCTATAAAAATACAAAAACAAAATATGAATATAAAAATCAAAGAATATTTTCACAGCGAAACTTTTATCTTAAAAAAGAAAGTAAAAAAAGCAATTTTATATTTAGTTTTTTATTTTAAAAATACAATTTTTTTTTTTTTAATTCATACAGAAAGTGACATACAAATAAGACCCCCCCCCCCCCCCCCCAAAAACAAGTCTCTGTCTGTCTGCATTTTTTTTATAATATTTATTTAATTTATTTTTAATTTTATTCAAATAGTTTATTAAAATTCCTTGTGTTCCATTCCTAGTTTCTCTATTAAAAGTAAAATTTCCAATTGGTTTTAGATAGAAATAAATGCCTGTCTGCATTTTATTTATAATATTTAATTAATTTTTAATTTCATCCAAATAATTTATTAAATTCATTGTGTTCCATTTCTAGTTTCAATATTAAAAATTTTATTTATCTTTAGTTTTCATTCTTTTTTCTATTTCTTGCATATCACGAATTCAAAGTTCTCAAAATGGAATTTTTCTAAAATCGTTTAATAACGATTAAAGCTAAAATTTTCGTAGAATTTTTTTTTATCAAAAAATGTGCCATGTTTTTGTATAATAAAACTAAACAACATTTGTTCGAAATAAAGACCCATAAACTTCTGCCTATACAAATTATTTTCGAACATTGGAAAATGTAGAAAATATTTTGTAAAACTATTCACACTCACTTTTCATTATGTTTATAAAAACTAATTTTATATATTTCAAGTTTCCAATTTGTTTTTCGCTTTTTTTTTAAGAGGAACAGGGAAACATTTTTTAAATCAAAATATAATAAATTATTAATCTTCTTTCTGTTTACAATTTAACAAATTATTTTCAAATATTGGAAAATGTCATGTGTTGTAAAAACATTTCATACTCATTTTTCATAATGTCTGTAAAATTTAATTTTTTTTATTTCAAGTTTCCAATCTCGTTTTACTGCTTTTTTGAAAGGAACATGTAAAAATTTTTCAAATCAGAATATAATAAGTTATTAATCTTCTTTCAATTACTTGAATCTATAAAAAGCAAATGGAAAATTTAATCAAAATTAAAAAAAAAAACAATTGCTTTCTAATTAAATTCCTTGTTTGCAGGCAAAAATTAAAGTTTTTCTAATGATAACGTTAGTCATTTTTGATATATTTTGGTGCATTACATAAAACTCGGAAAAATAAAATAAAATGACACCACACGTTGTCCTTGAAACATATTATCATGCTTTGTTGCAATGGCATAAAATAAAATAATGTTAAGCCAGCATTAATTATTTAAAATGTTTTAAATTACAAATAATTTTCAAATTTTCGAATTATATTGTAAAATTATGTCTTACAACAAAAAAAGTAATGGTTTTTATATATTCCGAACCCATTGGGATTCAAATAAAACGATAAAAAAATCGTAAATATAAAGCAAAACAGTGAAAGCTTTTAATATATAAATTCACATCAAGGATTCCAATTAATCCAAGTCTATATTCTAATTGGCTTAATAGCAAATCGAACAGCATAGTGTTTAAATAAATTTTTTTTTTTACTATTTTTTCCATATTTCTTAATTCAACCCTTTTTTCGAATTCGGTTTTTGTTTTGAATTAAGTTCATTTAATGTTGAAAATGTTCTAATTTAATTAAGTTAAAAATTTATGAAATTACTTAAAGGTATTGAAAAATCGTTAAAAACAAAACAATAAAATATTTTCGAATTTTATCTATTAAAAAAAAAAATTGTAGATTTGATTTCATTTTTAATTCTTGTTTTTTTTTACTTTCCAACTATAGAATGTTTTTAATTATTTCGCAACAGCCAAATGATTTATTTATAAATTTTCTCTCTGTTTTCAGAGTTGCAAATTAGAAACAATTTAAATAAAAAAACAAAGTCTATTAAACATGGTTGCTCATATTCTCGAAATAAACAATTTTAATACATGAATTTCAATATTTTTTTTTAATCTGCATTGCACAAAATTGAAAATTTTCGATTTATCCTACGTTTAAATAAATAATTTGTATATTATTAATCCACAGATGTAGGAAACTGAAATATATTTTCATATTAATTCGACATTCTAACAAAATCACATATTTTTCTAATTTTTTGTCTAAATTATGACAAAAAATTTTGAATTTCTTATTTTAATTTGATTCGAAATGGCAACGTTTTTTGAATTTTTTTAATTGCGATCTGTTTTATAACTTTTTACAGGATACGCAATAAATCCATACTTGAATTTTATGTGAAATAATACAGTTTTAGAATTTTTAATTAATAACAGTTTTCATGGGATTCACAATGAAACCCAATTTTTCTTTGTTTAGTTGGAAATATAGTTTTCGAAATTTTAACAGCGAATATTTCTGCTTATTTTTTTAATAAGTTTTGTAGTACTCACAATGAATTCTAATTTTAAGTTTGAGTTGAAATAATACAGTTTTCGAATTTTAAAATTTTTTTTATTTAAATAACTTTCCATATCACTCTCAATACAACCAATGATCGTAATTTTAAACTTAAAAGTAAAGTATTGGAATTTTTTAATTTCGTACCAAGTTTTCTAAGTTTTAATAGCTGTCCAGATCTGTTTTGATATAATAAATTAAAATTTTCTTAGACCTTTAATTTTTAACTTCGAATTTTCGAATGTCACACTTGCAATACTACAGCACAGGAACATATTTTTATTTATTTTTTTTTTCTATCACTTTCAGTTTATTTTATTTTTAAATTCATTCTTTTCTAAACAATTGTTTAAAATTGTATGGAATTGTAGTACATAGTAGACAGGAATTAAAATTTAGAAATTTAAATTCATACTTTCCCAAGGAATAATTAAAATAGATTGTATGGAATTGAAGTACATAGTAGAATGGAATTAAAATTTAGAAAAAGGAATGTAAAATATCGAAAAATTTTTATAGTTTTTTTAATTTTTTTTTTTTTTTTTCTATATAATAATTAGAAATTTTCCTTTTTAAGTTAATTTAAAAGTTTTAATTACTTTTACAGCATATAAAAAAAATTTGTTTTTGTATAAAAATAATACGTATGTAAGAATAAATGAAATTTTCATAAAAGCAACCTACAAAACTACTTAAAAAAAAACTTAAATTTTAAAAAAAAAAAAAAAAAAAAAACAATGTAAAATACTATTTAAGTGTAAATGTAATTAATTAATTTAATCTTAAACAAAATAAAACTAAAAGAACAAACAAACAAAATACCATACATGCTAGTAAATTTCTTTTGAGAAAAATCAAAAACTATGAAAACCAATTGCATTTAAACTTATCTTTAAAAGGAAATTTAATTAATTTTGTTTTCTATGCTTAAGGGTAATATAATATTATACAATACAATTAATTAATACTATGTGTCTATCAAATATGGTTTAGTTTTCATTACAACGTAAGTTCTTTTTATTTTTATAAGCCATTTTTATAAAAATTGTATTGAAAAAAGAATTATTTTTTATTATATTTTTTTTTTATTGCCATTGTGTAAACTTAAGTCATGTCATCACAATTTTTATATACATACATAAAAATAATCATAATTTTTACCATACAGCTCTTTCATATTTATAAATTATAAAGAAATGTATTTCGTATTTAAAAAAAAAATAATATTTTTTGCACAAAAATTTCTTATTGATATGAAAAAAAAACAAAACAAAACCCCCCACACTTAAAAGAATTGTGAAGAATTGAAAAATGACAAAGCAATTATTGCTAAATTAAATATATATATTATATATAGTAATAAAATATTAAATAATTGATTAATATAAATAAAAGAAACATAAAAAAAGAAAAATAAAAATAAAACACAATTAAATGTAAAATTATCATAATTTACAAAATATACAAGAAAAATTATTTGAAATGAAATTAAAAAAAAAATTGGATTTTCAATTTAAATATTAATTATAAGGTATGGTTGAAAATAATCTACTGTATAGTCTTTTTTTAGGCGTCCCCTATCTTTATAACTAAATAAAATATATTGTGCGTGAGATATCTTCGAAATTTTTTCTTCGTACGAAAAACCCGATGATCCCATTATGTATGAAATAAAACATCGCTTGATTGTCTGCAATGGTTCTCTAGGTAGAGCATAACTGAAATATCTAATTTACCATGACTCTGGTGCACAAATCAGGCTGAATTTGACCGAAAGCATGGGTTAAGTTGACTTCGAATACGACTATGGTTTGCGGCTTATTTTCATACTACTACGACTCCAGAAAGTCTATCGCTAACAAATCGCACGATCTCAGTGCCTACTTCACATCGACGCCTCTGTTCTATAACATTCTAAGTGGAAAAAGTGTGTTTGGAGTTATAAGCGCTCAAAGTTTTCACGCTCCATACGACTATATGTGTATTCTAAGTAGATTTTTGCCTATAACTTCGGAACGGATGGGCGCATTTTAACCAAATTTTGACAATAACAATAAATACGTTCTAAGTACACTTAAAAAATGGAGGCGTCACATAGGTTAGGTTAGGTTAGAGGACCTACACCTGTCGGCCAAGACAAGCACAGTACCCGGAGGTCGAAATTGACCCATTGTGCATTGTCCTTAGGGGAGGAAGGAAATAGAGGATATAGGAATGTAGGTAAGGGGAGGGAGAATGGGAAAACGGAGAAATTACATATAAAGAAACAGACACAAAACAAAAGAGGTTCGAGAGTGCGACTACACTTATGAAGCCCTACCACCTCTCATCCAGCCCAAGCTACTAATGAATCTGTGGAGAGCCTTGATGTCGGCTCTCGACACAGAACTCAAGCTTTCAAAGAAGGCTCTGCCAAGGGTCCTCAACCTACCAAGGGCTGGGCAGTTGCAGAGGAGATGTACGACAGTGTCCAACTCCTCCTCATCGCAACATACCCTGCAATAGTCCGGTTGGGATCTGGAACAGATCAACGACCAGGCGTGACGTAACCTCTGAGTATAATGACCATGCCTACCGACCCAATGTGCTATCGCACGTAACGTCATCCTCTTGAAACTATCTTTGGTGTACAGATCATTTAATTGAGTTGACCTATATATAGCGCACAGCGTTGACAGTGATGGTCTGGCCATTGTCGTTTTAAAAATATATAGAATTGATGACTCCGCCAGTTCAAAATCCAAACCAAAAAGTATCTTTTTCGTCCTACATTGCATGACTAAAGAATACTAGTTCTTAGCGTATTATAATGTCTGAATGCCGGATAGGACAGATAAGATTTTCACAGCTTTTCGCCTCAGTTTTAATCCACGATCAAAGAAGTAAGCATGGTCATTTGTACTGTCATCTGGAAAAGGGTAAATAGGACTGAAAGCTAAGGAGAAAAGATCATTAGGGTTAATTTAAAACAGGACAGAGGGATGACGGTTACTAGACTCAAGGAATAAGGTCTGGTTGATGTCTTCTACTGGCCAATTCCAAAAAAGTGTACTATAAACCCTTCCTGAAATTACGCACCAGATGCACAAATAGATTACACAATTTTGTTTTTTAAAGAATTCAGTGTTTCTACCCTAAAGGCATAATGGAATTGCTTTTGTATAATCCATGTGAAAGGAACATAATACACATGGATGTCACTTTTCCATCGAATGTTAAAACTAGGGGCAACGTTTATAAATTGAACTCAAAGATACACGTTTTGAAGCACTATCCTGTACGCCCAATTAACTATAAATACCTAGTCCACTTGCCCTAAAATATGGACCATTAGGTGTTTATTTAGTTTATAAGTACTCCCAATATTCCTGACAAACCTTAAAAGTAATAATTTTCTATATATTCACTGACTTTATCAAGTAGAACAAGTATAATAAATACTGTCATGTATGTGTGCGTATGTGTGTGTGTCTCATTTTGTTTTGAAATTTTTCCAATTTCAAAAATCCCAATTTACACCAGGCGCCCAGCATTAAATAGTAGGTTGCTAAAATTATTGGTACAGGGTGTTTCATATATTAGGCTTTTCTTAATCCCTGAAAGTATGCATAATAAATGAAATATATTTAATCATTAACTAACATAGAGCTTTTGTATATAAGCTAGTAATAAAACAAACAGCGGCTTATAACAATTTCTTTATTTACTTACATTGGCTTTTACTATTACTGATGTTATTTAAAACAAGGCTTTAAAAAATTTCTAATAAGCGTTACTTAAATATATATTTTGTAAGAAAATCCATTTTGATCTTTAGATATTGTGTTTATTTTTTAAATTAAGGTTTATGGATGACATCCTACAAGTTTTAGCTAAAAACCGTAGAACACAATATTTGTTGCAACAGTTCACTTTACGCTGAAGAATAATGCACAGGGAATGAATTCAGCAACTAGCCACTTTGGTATTTAATGAACTAAATTAGAACTGCCTACACGTTAAAAATAGCACACGTTATTTAACGTTATTAAAAATAGCAAACGGTCCCAATATGAAAGACTAGAATGATAAAGGATTAATAGAGAATTAAGTAAAATTGTATGAAGAAAATATAGAATTAAGTTTAGGATACTTAGTATGTAACTTACATTGAATATTACTAGTATTACAATAAAAGAGTATGTCCAGCGCTATTCAAAAATTCATTTGAAGATATTTCAGCACAACTAGACAGATAACGAAACGTATGCGTATTAGGTGTTACACATAGAACGAACAAAATAATAAAACCTTGACCAGGATGGAACTTTGATACAAAGGCTAACGTACTGATACAGGGTATCTTAGTAAGATTACACTTTCAACTTTTTTTTATTAGATTGTAATCGCCGTAGTCTAATAGGTAGCCAGGGTTCGAGTTCCAAGGCCAGACATCAAGTCAAAGTATTTCTTCGGCGATTTCCTCTCAGCAGATTTCTGGCAAAAACTCTGAGAGTAAATAAAATTGCCATGAAAAAGTTTTTCTAAAATCTGTCTTTGGAAGCCGACGTTAAACTGTAGGTCCCGCCACTTATGTATAAAATAAATGGTGTGAGAAACTAGGTCAATAATCCTAGCTGAAGGGTTGTAATGACCAATTATGTATGTATGTGTGTAAAGAAGACATCCTGCAATTAAATATTTAAAAAAAAATATTCCTCAAATGATCTCAATGGCTTTGATTGCGGACCATTACCCCTTTCATGACTTTTTCACCCAGATCTTGCTGTATATCACCAATGTTGCATGGGATCTTATATTTCAGCTCAAGATCTATGTATTTCGGGTTTATTCTCAGACATTTTCAAAACCCCAAATAAAAATTCAAAATTTGGTGGCCATTTCACATCAGAATTTCTTGAAATAATTTGTTGTCGAAATTGTTCCTGCTATAAATCGACTGTTTTCGTTCATTTGGAGCCACAAGAACTTAATTATCATGTTGCTGTCGTTCACTGTTTCTGTTATTTTGGCTTCATGATCATTAAAGAATGTTCCAATCGCGCGAACCAATCGCTCCAAACTGTTGCTCGTATGTTTCTAATCGATTATAGGAGAATTTTCTAAAAACCAAAAAAAATTTTGTTTTTGAAGGAGAAGAAAACTAGGTATTGACTTCGTTTTGCTCCATATCATGTCATTGGACGAACTGTGCGTGCTTTCCATTAATTGTTGTTTGGAGCTGGTGTGTTAGCAACAGTTTTTACACACAAGCATTTAGCAGTTTTGTCTGAATTTATTGCCTACTACTTTGTGAAATATAAAATTGTAGAGAATGATGCCGAGTTTATGTTTTCGAGATATAGGCAACACTTCCGTTTAGTGAATCAATGTTTTCAAGAGACCAATCAAAACGTTCATGTTCAGTCTCTACAAATTTTTTCTCCAACACTTCGAACTTCTGATGCATTCTCGGCTAATTACTTTCCGAAGTTTGCTTACGGTCTCTTTGTAAGTTTCCGTATTTATGTGCTTACTTTAGAAGAATATGGATTTTAATATTTTGATTTAAGTTTCCTGTTGTTGAGGTAAAAAAAATTTCTTCATGACTAAAATCATTTAGAAAAAATACACTTTTGAGGCACTTTAGTATACTATCAACGAAAGCATTTTGCTTTCTTGAAGGGGTTTTTTTAAAACAATTTTAATAAAATCCAACGTCAACAATTAATTTTAAAAAAATTTATATTCTATAGATGTTTAGACGCACACATTAATGAAAGAATGATGAAGAACAATGAATGCATAGAAATTTGTTGTTATAGATTCCATAAAGATATGATGTTATTTAGTATGCAAACAAAGGCTAGAATTTTAAACTTAAAGTTTTGAAAAGTAAAGAAAAAAAAAACGAATAAAAACAGATCCACTTAACATGGCCTTGTATATCTTAGATGATCTTTACAATACAATATGTACTGTCTGTTAAGCGAAAGCTTAA
The DNA here is from genome assembly GCA_014635995.1 of Sarcophaga peregrina. Taxonomy (NCBI): domain Eukaryota; kingdom Metazoa; phylum Arthropoda; class Insecta; order Diptera; family Sarcophagidae; genus Sarcophaga; species Sarcophaga peregrina. The sequence goes on from CM025793.1 coordinate 48,972,587, forward strand.
AAAGATTTGAACAGCGAAGCTGAAATTTAACAGTGAGGCACAAGCAACTTTAAGAATCAGCCTATAGAGAAAGCAATTTATGCAGTCAACAAACAGTTACTGTTGAGCTATCGAATGTTACGGTCTTCCGAACGAGCATGATAGATACGAAAAGTGCAGAAATAGTGAAAAATTATTTACCGTTGACTATAAAAAACAATTTTTATAAGACGTGCGATACATTAATAACTCACAATTAAATATGAACCGAAAAAAGTAACGAATAAAATAATAAAGAAATGAAAGATAAAGTGAAATTTTGAAAAAAATAAAGAAAAAAAACTAAAACAACGGAAAACAATTTGTACAATTATAATAAAAAAAAGAGAAAAAAAATTAAGCAAATAAGCGAATATTAAAAAAAACCCCCAGGAAACATATACATACACACAGTTTTATACATAATTCAACATAATACAACAGTTGACCTTAACCAGAGTTTTTTTTAGTTTTATTACCATTGTTAACATTGTTGTTGTTATCATTTTAAATTACAATAAAAAAAAAATAAAAAATGAATTCATTGTCATTGAATTTAAAGCGTGTAACCTGTAACACCTTAACAGCATTGGCCGTTACAGGCAATCGGTATTCAATTAGAGACCAATCGTCTGCATCATCATCATCATCATCAACAACAACGACGTCATCGACTTTATACACACAAACGAAACGCTTGAATTCCTCTATAATTGCTGATGCTGCCGAGGTCAACACTACAGCTTGCCCTCATTTAGCCTATAATGCGACCGAATCAATGTCTTCTATACATCATACAGCTGAATGGCAAAATGCCTTACCGTATCATGAAATACCTGGACCAAAACCTATACCAATATTAGGCAATACATGGAGGTTGGTTTCAATGATATTATTTTTTTTTTCCACCATATTTTTGTTTATTTATTATTATGAATTAATTTTTTTTATTTAAATTTGCCTAATTTTATTGCTGATTTTATTATGTTGTACACAAAAAATCAAAAGACTAAGACAAAAACTTGTTTTTTTCAAAAGTTGCATTAATATCGTACGTAAATATGCATTTTCATTCAAAATTGTCCTACTACTGTAGTTAAAAAAAAATATATTTTTTTATAGTTTTATAGACTGGTTTTATTTATTGCAACTTTTAATACAACTTCAAAAAAAAAATTGATAAAACTTTTAACCACAAGAAAAAAAAAACAATCTGGTTTTATATTTACAAAAAGATGCTTAATTACAATGGGCCTAAGAGGAACTTTTTTCCACAAGAAGGATCCACCGCCTTATCCTTGTACTGTGAAATGTAATAGACATTTATAATTGAATGTGTTTTAATATTTATTGCCTCTATTGCTTTTCTAAAATATAATAGAAAAAGTAAGGCTAATAAATGCTTACGCACGTAAAATCAGTAAGAAAATATTACAAAATTCCATCTGTTTTTCGAAAATGAGATGCAAAAAGCTTGTAACAGATTATATTTTGCATTTACAGGATTAGTTAAATACCAAAACAAAATACAATTATGGAAGTCGCCGTAGTCTAGTAAGTGTGTGTTGGCTTATTAGACGTGAGCCCACGTCAAGCCCCAACGGAATCGTCATCCCCAACGGAATGACTTCCTTTCAGTTGATTAGTGGTTAAATCTCTGACAGTAAATAAAATTGCAATGAAAATCTGTCTTTCCGATTCAACTTTAAACTGTAGGTCTCGCCACCTTAACTATGGTTTCACAGTGAGGTAAGTCAAACTGTGTTAACACTTCTGTTCAGTAAATTTTTAAAAGTTGTAATGAATCATTTAGCACAAGAAAAGCGCTTCCAAACTATGGAAACTTTCATTTATGGTCAACATAATCAATGCAGTGAACAATTATTTTGTTTTTAATTTTGATCCTCTCATGTTCAAACCATCAACAAGACAAAGAAATGTGTGTACCGAGGCAAAGTCTTAACGAAAACGCTGAAATATTAATTTGCCTTCGTTCGCAAATAGTTTGACTTTGTCCTCCATTACATGAAGAATTTTACGTAGGCCCGTACTATAATTGAAGCTAATCAGGTTAACTTGCAGCAGAGCGTTTTTATCAAAGAATTTGGTTTTGTAATGAAGCTCGTTTCTGATTGAATTACATAGTCATTGAGTCAATGAGCAAGGAATGAAGAGTGCTATCAATCCATGCTGATTGAATTCTTGTTTTTCTTAAAATTAATTACCTAAAGATCAGTGATATTAAAAAATAATTAAATTCTTGAGAAGTGGTCTTGTTCACTGGTCTCATTTTCGTATCTTTTTTAATGCCTCTTGATAACTTTTTGTGGGGGTATGTAATATCATTGGCTTATGCTCACAAACCAACTACTCTTAAAGCATTAAAAGCCAATACCAATATTTATAGAAATTAATTGTGTTAATAAAGCCCTGCTTTTTAACAGAAAAAAAAGCTGTTGCAGGCATGGTTTGGCTTGGTAAACATAATTCCACAAAATAATTTTGGTTGCCTGTGAAATAAAATTGATTAAGTTAGACTAGCTTCTAAGGATATCAAAGAAACCTTTCAGACATATCTTGAATGAATGTTTAAGCTTACGATCAACCAAAATCGACAACGAACTACTACTCCTGAGCAGTGTTGGAAGCTGTTCCACACGTAAAAATTCCAAATTTATACATCGATATGTGACAATGACTGAAACAAACATGGCATTATTTTATATAAAAAAAGTTACTTCCCTGTTACTAATTAATCAAATTTTCGAAATTTCTTGCAAACAAATATTCTCTTTACCTGAGAAAGTTAGTTTGTTACTTAAATTTTTAATAATGTAGCTTAAATATTTTGAATAAATTAAATTTGATTTTGGCATAACAATCATATTTTGTCCCACGGTTTCATATTCCAAAATTTACAATAAAAAGAATGGTGGAATAAAATCGAAAGTAAAAACCAGTTTCTCTACTACAAAAACAAAAATTCCTTTAACAAAACATTTCCTGTATGTAAAGAAAAGACTTAAGACATAAACTTTACAATACAGTAACAATAAATTTAAGAAACTTAGAGACACTAACGATTACCTGCACATACTGTATATGGTATGTACAGCCAACATACAGTCAGTACGACCTCGATCTCAGTCAAATAAAATTCTTTTAAGAGACAAGAAATGCTATAAATAACTGAGACAACAAAATGTTTGTACGTGTAATACATAAACAAGTAAAATCAGAAAAACTCGAAAATAAGCTCAAACAATTATCCAACTTAGATAGATGATAGCTTAGAAATTTGCAACTCACTAAAAATTAAAGAATTCTACATTATTAGTAGTTATGCAGTTTGATGGAACAGAAAAATTAACATCAAATTGAGTTCAAATAATAAAAATCTCTAAAAAATTAACATCAAAGAGTTGATTAATTGCACAATGAGAGCAAACTGTTTCCTTCGAAATTGCACAAAATATTAGGCCAAGATCATCAATTCAATACATCAAAGAAAGGTAACATAAGATTACGTAGGACCATTTAACGTCAACAAAATGAGAGCAACCAAAAATAACAGATGCTTCCTTGTGAAACCTGATTAAAAAACCAATGCTTGAAGTAGTCTTGTAGGTAGTGTCTTGACTTATGGGACGTAAGGCCACGGCCTTTTATATCAGATAAGGATGTAAAACTAAGTTGAAATTATACCACAAGAGATATTAACAAGTCAAATGACTTCTGATAAATAGATATATTCAAAACAATCGTGGGATATGGAAGTAGTTTAGCGGTGTTGTAGCCGCTGCGAGTGGCTCATGTCTCATATTTGTTCAAATAATAATGTTCAAGCGAAATAAAATATTTTAAAACAATTTTTTTGTAAATGAACACCATATATTTTTGCCAGAAAATAATGTTTTCGATACCTTCACAATAATTATCCTAATCACTCAATCAAGATAGTGGAAGTCACCGTAGTTTAACAGGTTGTGTTGGCTTATTGGTCGTGAGACCTAGGTTCAAATCCCAGATCAGACATCTCGATAAAATCGAGATATGAAAAATTACTTCTTCGGCGGCTCCCTCTTCTGGCAAAAACTCTGAGAGTAAATAAAATCAGAAATCTGTTGTCCGGAGTCGACTTTAAACTGTAGGTCTCGCAATTTATGTATAAAAATTAACAACGTAATTAGTGTGGGAAGCTAGTTTGTAATCATGACTGAAGGATTATAACAACCAATTATGTATGTATGTATGTGAGAAGAGTTATACGTAACCCACCCAGACCAAAGATTTAACCACAATAAATCATTTACGGTGTATTGTAGAAAATAAAAATAAAAACAGCACACAATAACTAATAAACAAATGCTCAAAGGTAAAATAGTTGCATAAATCTTGTATATTGTAACAGAAATCACACATCTGGTCCTATCGATGGAAAATTGTTTAGAATAGGTTTTTGCTGCCAAAGAATATAAAACCCCTTATGAAACGGGATTTCGAATAATTAATTTAAGGTTTCCATTACTGTACAGATGATTCTTGGAGTATTTTGAATTCTTTTTTAGTAATTTATATAAAAAACTAGCTATACTCTGCGCCCTTTGCTGCACCACCAATTAAAATAAATTTGAAACTTATATTAATGTACAGTCGAACTTCTGTAATTTCAACTTCTATTACTTGAAGTCTCTATAAGTTGCAACACATAACATTCAATTCAATTCAATTTATAGAAGTTCGACCGTACCGTTAAAAGAAGGAAAATCGAAATGATGTCCTGTCTTTTGAAATATTTTAATTTAATTTCAGACCGTATTTACATGTATTTACATTAGAGCGACTCAAATTGTATGGAAGCGAAATTCGTGCAAAGTGTACCCCCTTAAAATGAACCTTAGACTTTTTAAGACAACATTTAAAATATTTCGGCTCCAGCTTCGGCCTCTCTTGAGTTGCACCATTTGAAAAAGGGTCAATTTTTGACCGTTTTGTTAATTTGAGGACCTGTTTCCTTATCAACATATGCAATATCTATATCCTAAGAAAAGTTTTTTTAAGGCGCGTCTAACAGTATATACAATTTGTCAAAGGACGATAATTTATGTCCTTTTTTCAAGGATTTTCTGTAAAAAAAAAAACGGTTTTTTAATTTTTTGTTCGGGGTTGTTAGTAATAAAAATGCCAAATTAACATATTTTAATCATTACATACATACATAATTGGCCATTACAACCCTTCAGTCAGGATTACGACCTAGCTTCTCACACCACTTATGCTGTGTGCGTTAACTTTATACATGAGTGGCGCGGGACCTACAGTTTAAAGTCGACTCCGAACGACAGATTTTTGAGAAGCTTTTCATGGCAATTTTTACTCTCAGAGTATTGGCCAGAAATCTGCTGAGAGGAAGTCGCCGAAGAAATATTTTTTCGTTTTGATGTCTGACCTGGGATACGAACCCGGGCCTTTTGTCTAATAAGCCAACACACTACCCACTAGACCACGGCGACTTCATTTTAATCATTAGTCGATTTAATTAAATACGGGTCTCAGCTTTATTTGAAATTCACACTAGTTCGCGTTATGAAAAAAATGCAATGGGGTGGTAGCCCTTAGTTGTAAATAGGACAATTGGGTATAAAATTTTTTATTTTGCCAAGTACATCATCTTTGTATGTAAATAATTCAGATTTTTGCAAATTAGATACATTTTGCTCGGTGCTTTGGAATAAAAATGCAATTTTGTGGTAACTCTAATATGATAGCGGATTTAGTTTCTAGATCATGTATGGATTTAAATAGGACTAAATAAAGAAAAAAGACGGCTTTTTGGCGGCATATTTCTTTACTAAATTAAAAAAAATTAAAAAATTTTTTTGTTTGTTTTTACAAAACTACAAACTACAACCACTACAAACCGCAAACTTGCCTGAATTTCAAAAAAAGCTGAGACCCGTATTTGATTAAACCGACTAAATATTAAAATATGTTAATTTGGCATTTTTATTAGAAACAACCCCGAACAAAAAATTCAAAACCCATTTTTTTTTTTTTACAGAATATCCTTAAAAAAGGGACATGTTATCGTCCTTGGACAAATTGTATATACAGTTAGACGCGCCTTAAAAAACCTTTCTTATGATATAGATATTGTATATGTTGGTATGGAAACAGATCCTCAAATTAAAAAATAATCAAAAATTTACCTTTTTCCATAATGGTCCAGCTCACGAGAGGTCGAAGCTGGAGCCGAAATATTTTAAATGTCATCATAAAAATTGCCAATGTTCATTTGTGGGGGATACGCTTTGCACGAATTTTGCTTCCATACAACTTGAGTCGCTCTAATGTACATACATATAGAAGAAGATAAGTGAAACTTGAAAAAATAAAATTTTTTTGTCTTAATTATTATAAGTAAGTATGTAGTTTTTGAAACATTGTGGAAATAGTGTCTTGGTGTACGAACAATTGTTTGTGGCAGTGTATTATTAAAAAATTTGAGAAATATACTTGTCATACAAGGTTTCTAATAAGGTATGTACATAAGCATACAGTACACGCACGCTAATGTGAACTAATTAAAACTGGCGTTGTTCACTTTTGCAAATTGTTGACATTTTCGAATACCGACAATTTTAAAACAGAATTATACCATCTTTTAAACAGAAATCACAGTATCTAAATATGCAAGCAGATGTAATAACACATACATTAGGTACACCTAAAATGGAGATTCCCGCCACTAATAAACGCAGAATTTTAACGTTAAAGAATAAAAAAAAATTCAGTTCAAATTATAGGGCTTTTTACATTTTTTCATCTTTTAGAGTAGTCAATGAGGCAAAAAAAAAAGTGTTCATATTAAGCGGTATTCACATTAACGCGCGTGCACTGTACATGTATAATAGACATTACATTACATTGTTGTTAGATTAAATCAAAAGACTTAAGAAATAAACTTTTTTTTTTAGTTACAATGAGTTCGTGTACGTTTTTTTTTTGTTTGTTTTTGTTTTTGCAAATGTCAATGAATTTTTTTTAAATAAAAAAAAATGTAATTCATTAAATTAAATACAGAAGAGAAAAAAACATACGACGGCATATTGTATTTATAGCTTTCACTTGATAGACTAACATACTTAGGGCAGCAACAAAATGTATGTTTTTAATACCAAGTTTAAAGCAATGCAAATAATTGCTGATGTTGCATACATTAATTTTGTATGGTCTACGCATTAATTGTTACATAAACAAATAAATATTTGAAACAAGACACGTACCAGACCAAAAATGTATGTTTGCATTTTTATATAAATACGTAACGTGTGTAAATATATTATATATTGACGATATGCTAATATTTAAATGATTTTTCTTCGATTTTTTTTTTGTTTGTTTTTTTTTTTTTTTTTAATTTAGTAGGCATGCATAGATTACATCTGTATGCTTGAATCATAGTAAAATGCTAATGGGTATATACATACATACATAGGTTTGTAGTTAAATTTAAGTGTGTTTTTTATATTGATTTTGCCAGTGACCGATTTGTTTGATAATTTTTTTTTTATTTCATAGCTATTTTTATAGACAATATATCAATGAATATTTACATTACAGCGAATGTTTTTTCTGTTTTTTTTTTTTTTTTTGCATTTTGATGGCATCTTTATTAAGCTGTTTATTTATTTCAAGACCTTGAAATTTGCCATAATATAAAAATTTATCTTCGCATCATTGTGGTATATGAATAAACATATTAAAGGCTAAATTTATTAACACTTTTAATTTTTCTAATTCTACAAAGTGTTAACTGATAGAACAATCCATTAAATATTTATACATAGATGAATACATTCTAATTATTATTACCTTAAAGTTGTATGTCATGTATGAAGCTTCTAATTGAATGCGCAAAAAAACAACATTCAGTCAATAAAGAAAAACAAAATTTCGTTAAGATTCAAACAAAAAATAAAAGTTTTTTTTTGGAAACTATTTAGAAAGCATTCCTTTCACTTTCTTTCTTTCTTTCTGACCTTTCTTTAATTATAGACATGCTTTAAATATTTTATTAATTAGTCATCTGCTTAAAGTTAATGTGTTAATTGATTGATTGATTGTTATCTGTTTTTCTTGTGCATCATCAGCGTCCAAACTGTGTATATAACGTCATAATTGTCTATTTATACAAATGCACATGCCTTAAAACACCTTTTAATAATGTGTTAAAAACTAAATTTATTCAAGGTCATGGTAAATCATCGACCAATTTCAGATTTTTTTTTTTTAAATCCGATGACAACTTGCCAATTGATAGTAACAACAGGGAAATTATCTTTAAAGACCTAGAGGAAGTGTGTAGTATATTTGTACACATTGTATGGAAGCAGTCGAGTGTAAATTTTGTTGTTTATTTGTTAAGCTACCAGTAATTATAATTGAGTTTTATTGTTGAAGACTTTGTTGTAAATTGTATAGCATATCTTAAATTCATTATTTCAATAATTATTTTATTAAAAATTTAACAACAATCAAGCTACTTGTGTTAAGCATAGAATATATGTATATACAAAACTAGCTGTACCCTGCACGTGTTGGTGCGCCCCCAACTAAAATAAATTTGAAGGAAATGCATTACACAAATGTTCAATTAATTTTGAATCATTTTATTGCTTTTGTTTCCCGCTGTCCTGATGATTCAGATAAACGGGCCTAAGTAGTACGCATTCGATCAGTTTCTAATCTATCTTCTCGTTGTTCACGTGGTTCATGCGAACGGGTCACAGCGGCATATACTCGAAGATTTTCCAGTCATATTGGTCGTTTGTTTCTGAGGCTCGTAATGCTCTTTTCTTCTGTGCTTGTCATTCATTTTGAATAATTTTCAGTAATGCCATCCATCGGAAATTAATCGCACCAATCTCTGTCGGCTCATACCTAACAATTTTGTTAAAGAATGCACAGTTTAAGATTTAATTCATTTTGAGTAATTTTCAGTGGCACCATCTCTTGGAAATTGGTCATACCAACTTAGAAATTTTTGTCGGCTCATGCGCTACAACTTTGCTAAAGATCATAACATAATCAAATGCACGGTTTAAAATTTCATTCATTTTAGTTAACTTTCAGTGGAGCCACCTGTCGGATATTAGTCATATCAACTTAGAAATCTTCTTCGGCTCATGCGCAACAACTTTGCTAAAGATCAGAACATAATCAAATGCACAGTTTAAGATTTAATTAATTTTAAGTAATTTTCAAAAAAAGTGGGCGCAAAATTGGGCGGGACAAAATTTTCTCTTGATTAAAACTTTAAATGGATAAATACAAACATTTAAAAGAAAAATTAGTCAAATTAATGGAGCCGTTGAAGTCGCCGTGGTCTAGTGGGTAGTGTGTTGGCTTATTAGACAAAAGGCCCGGGTTCGTATCTCCGGTCAGACATCAAAACGAAAAATACTTCTTCGGCGACTTCCTCACAGCAGATTTCTGGCAAAGACTCTGAGAGTAAAAATTGCCATGAAAAGCTTCTCAGAAAATCTGTCGTTCGGAGTCGACTTTAAACTGTAGGTCCCACCACTCATGTATAAAATTAACGCACACAACATTAGTGGTGTGAGAAGCTAGGTCGTAATCCTGACTGAAGGGTTGCAATGGACAATTATGTATGTAATGGAGCCGTTTTCTGATTTTAGATAAATAGAAAATGTGGGCGTAAAAGTGGGAGTGGCAAACTTCACATAAACCATCTACTAAATAGTCCGAATAAAGCCTAAACATTTGACTTGGATAGGCTAAAGTGGCATTAATTTTTATATCTTAGAGAAGAAGATAAATGAAAAAATTATTAACGCACGTTGTAAACAAATGACTAAAAAAGAAATATTTAATCATCGAACCAAAAAAAAATTGTCAATAAAATTTCCTACCGCAATTTGTAAATACCAAAAAACTATTTTGTATTGATTAATACAAATATTGATTTATGAAAATAAAAACATTTTGTTATTCTACATTGGAACGTTTTTCTTTTAATCGCTTAAAATCAAATTCAATATTATGCAGAAAGATTTGAAATTGTTTTTAAAAAGTTTAACTTTAAATTAAAAATAGGTTTTTAGTAACCATAACAATTGAACAATCAATGGAAAATTATGATTCAGAAAACACATATCATCACAAATACCAAAAAAGCTCAGATGATATTTTAGGTTAGGGAAGGTTAGATTAGGTAGGAAGGTTGTCGCATTACTGCATCTACAGTTTCACGCCTTAACCCAATGACCCCTTAGACCATTATGAATTTTCATGAAAGAAAAGAATGAAGACAACGGAAAAGAAAAAGAAGAAGAGAAGCAAAATGCGAAACATGACGAAAATAAAGATTTACCATTTGTCCACCCGTATATAAATTATCCTTCTAAAGATACCTCTCAAACCAGCCAATCACATTTATAAACTCTATTAGGATCCCCCAAGTTTTTAGTCCTTCAGATATACTGTGAATTGAGTAATGCGCCATCCTTGCAACCTAAACGTAACCGCGCGTTTGTAGTTTATCTATCCAGATTCTTAAGTTTAACAAACATGTGACGATAATCACGATAGCTGAGAAGTCGCCGTGGTCTAGTAGGTAGTGTGTTGGCTTATTAGACGTAAAAGCCAGGGTTCGATTTCCAGGCCAGACAACAAAACAAAATACAAAAAGTATTTCTTCGGCGATTTCCTCTCAGCAGATTTCTGACAAAAACTCTGAGAGTAAATAAAATTGCCATGAAAAGTTTCTCAAAAATCTGTCGTTAAGAGTCGACTTTAAACTGTAGGTCCCGTCACTTATGTATAAAAATTAACACACACAACATAAGTAGTGCGAGAAACTAGGTCAATAATCCTGAGTGAAGGATTGTAATGAACAATTATTACGTATATTACTCATAGACGATTCATGTATACTCTTAAGTCGGATTGATCCGCAACGATGCTTATTAATTGTACTAAACGCGGTTTCATTTAGTCTTAGCATAGCCAAAAATGTTTCCTCTTGTATAATTACTCCACAATAGATCGTGTAACTTTTTGATCCTTTCTAACATAGCTTTCAATGCTCTAAACTGTTTTAGGCTGTGCTGTTTTATGTTCTGTAATTCACTATCTCTAATAGACGGACATTGCTACTGCTAAAATTTTGCAGATTTCTGGCAAAAACTCTGAGAGTAAATAAAATTACCATGAAAAGTTTCTCAAAAATCTGTCGTTCAGAGTCGACTTTAAACTGTAAGTCCTGCTACTCATGTATAAAATTAACACACACAACATAAGTGGTGTGAGAAACTAGGTGAATAATCCTGACTGATGGGTTCTAATAACCAATGTAATGACGATAGCTGTGTGATAAAAGCCTAGTATATCGGCATATTCTACAGATTAAGTCTCCATCTTATGCCTCTATTGGTTGTGTATCATCACTGCATGTAACATTGAATAGGACTGAATTACTCGGTCTTTAGTGTATTTATCTATGGTATTAAATAGATATAATGCAAATTCGAACCAAATTTAAAACGAAAATAAGATAAAACAAAACCAATTAAAGTCCGGTAACAAAATTTAGTAGAACCGAATAATCCAGGGTTAAGCTTCGAAGAAAACCAAAAATATTTCATCACAGTTTACAAATTTAAAAAATTAACATCGAAATAAAACCTATTTAGGAATCTTCCTTACATTTGCTATCTCCAAATGAGAATAACATCAGCAAAGAACATAATAAAAATGACGAGCCAGTTTACAGACAACGGCAAATTAACCTACTTAGCAGGAGCACCTCGACTAATAAAACTGGAAACAAGATAAGGGAAATAAAAAAACATGAGTGGGAGATGCTTGACGAAAGTCAATATTTTTTAAAAGAATGTAAAGTAGTAAATATTAACAATAAATCTTGTTTTTTTATCTTTAGTTGCATGGAAGTAGATCTACATAAGTGTAGGATTCGAAGTTTTATTTAATTGGCTCATAAATTATTTAAATAATCTTAATTTCCTTACAGAATGATGCCCGTTATTGGTCAATATACAATAGGGGATGTTGCGAAAATTTCCTCTCAACTACATGAACAATATGGACAAATTGTGCGTTTTAGTGGCTTGATTGGAAGACCGGATTTATTGTTTATATACGATGTTGATGAAATTGAAAAATGTTACCGTAACGAGGGTCCCACTCCATTTCGGCCTTCAATGCCGAGTTTAGTCAAGTATAAAGGTGTAGTGCGCAAGGACTTTTTTGGGGATTTGGGTGGCGTAGTAGGCGTGTAAGATAAAATACACCGTACATTGACTTAACAATCATTCATTTCTATTTTTTTTTTAATATATTACAGGCATGGTGAGCCTTGGCGTGAATTCCGTTCGAGGGTTCAAAAACCAGTTTTACAATTGTCCACCGTACGTCGTTACCTACAACCTTTGGAAGTTGTTACCGATGATTTCTTACAACGTTGCGAATCTTTGTTAGACGAAAATTCCGAACTGCCCGATGATTTTGATAATGAAATTCATAAATGGTCCTTAGAATGTAACATATTAAAGCTTATTTGTTAAGTAGCCAGATTTATTTAAGTTTTGTTTTCATTTTTTATATTTCCAAAGGCATAGGACGTGTGGCCTTGGATACTCGTTTGGGCTGCCTAGAGCCAAATTTATCTCCTGACTCAGAACCTCAACAAATAATTGATGCTGCCAAATATGCTTTACGTAATGTGGCTACATTGGAATTAAAAGCACCCTATTGGAGATATTTCCCTACACCGTTATGGACACGTTACGTCAAGAATATGAATTTCTTTGTCGAGTAAGAAATCCATTTTATTTTTTTTTTTTTAATTAAAATTTTAAACTAATTTAAATTATATTATCAGTGTATGTATGAAATATATTAAATCGGCTACAGAGAACTTAAAAATCAAAGGACCTTGTCAAAATGGTGAACCATCACTTTTAGAGAAAGTTATATTAACGCAAAAAGATGAAAAAATTGCCACTATTATGGCACTTGATTTAATATTAGTGGGAATAGACACCGTAAGTAATTTAAATTGATAGATTAATACACGTAATCCATATTTAATAATCTTAGATATCTATGGCCGTATGTTCCATGCTTTATCAATTGGCTACACGTCCCGAAGAGCAACAAAAAATTCATGAAGAGCTGAAACGTTTAATGCCAGATCCAAAGGAACCCTTAACTATTCAGCTTTTGGATCAAATGCATTATTTAAAGGCTTTTATTAAGGAAGTATTTCGCATCTATAGTACAGTTATAGGCAATGGCAGAACTCTACAAGAGGATACCGTCATATGTGGTTATCGGGTACCAAAAGGAGTAAGTAAAAATGCTTTTGAAAGAAAAAAAATTCACACAAAATTGTATTATTTCTTTATCTTAGATTCAGGCGGTTTTCCCCACAATTGTCACTGGCAATATGGAGGAATATGTATCAGATGCAGCCACATTTAAACCCGCCAGATGGCTAAAACCAAGTCAAGGCGGTATTGAGGGTAAATTACATCCTTTTGCTTCCCTACCTTATGGCTACGGTGCACGGATGTGTTTAGGCAGACGTTTTGCCGATTTGGAAATGCAGATTTTACTATCAAAACTATTACGCTCATATAAATTGGAATATGAGCACGAACCTTTGGAATATGCAGTAACGTTTATGTATGCTCCAGAAGGGCCTTTAAAGTTTAAAATGTCGAAGTATTAGAATTAAATTGATATTATTTAATTATAGAGATTATTAAAACTACTTTTATACCAAATATTTATAAGAATTAAATTTATAATCAATAAAAAGATATTTTTAAATACATTAGGCTTAAAACATTCAACTTTTTTGACTAGAAATTAACAAAGTAGAGAAGTAGATTGAAATGAGAACTTTGATACACTAAAAGCACAACTCCTTTATGCTGGTCACCGTCCTAAAAGTTTAATAAACAAAGCCTTATCCTTGATACTAATGGAAGATAACTCTGTTAAGCTCAGAAGGAATACAAAGCCGAATAATCTAAATCCGCACCTCGCAAGAGGTGGATATTGCCAATGAAAGTGCATAACAGCTTCCTCCTCTTGATATCGGCTCTCGACACAGAACTCAAGCTCTCAAAGAAGGCCCTGCCAAGGGTCCTCAACCTACCAAGGGTTGGGCAGTTGCAGAGGAGATGTTCGACAGTCTCCAACTCCTCCTCATCGCAACATACCCTGCAATAGTCCGGCTGGGATCTGTTTCAGATCCCCGTCAACGACCTAATCTCGCAGTGCCCCGTGATAAAACCGACAACCAACCTTAAGCTGGCCTTAACCAAGCCCAGCAACCACTCTGTCCTCTTGCTGTCCACAGCAGGCTATAGACGCCTAGAAACAGAACAACCCGATCCGTTCCCCCAACGCCTCTGCTCTTCCCTCCTGACCCACCCATCGATGAGGCCATAGAGGTGGCAGACTGGGGGGTCAGGACCAAATGTCAAATCGCCACCTGAAAGCGAACCTAACGCCCAGTATTCCGCTGTGACCCGGAACACAGCATAGACGGATACGGTCTGGTCCAAAACTCCTCAAAGACTCCTTGCACTTGCAATGGCATTGCGTCGGTCTCTTGCAAATCGCGGCTCGTTTGCGAGTACAAGGAGTCGTTGAGGAGTTTTGGACCAGACCGTATCCGTCTATGCTGGGTTCCGGATCACATCGGAATACTGGGCAATGAGACGGCGGATGCCCTAATTGGAAGTGTACCTGGTCTGTCGGCCTTACAGTGGCCTGAAATGTCTCTTAGCCCAGAGACCTATACTAGTAAAACAGTGAAATGCTCAGAGAGAACGTCGAGACAGCGGCGACTCTCTCTCTCTCTCTCTCTAACGAGTTCGGAGTTGATTGTAATGCTTGAAAGGGATCTAATTACAGATTGGCAATCAGAAATGATTGAGATGCAGCTGAAAGGAGCACCGTTGATGAGGATCCATTCTCGTCACCCAAACAATTACTTTTTTGATATTCAAGACCAAGACCAATTTGAACACAATCTCACTTTCTCCTGCCTAAAGTCGCTACATCAAATTGCTGTTGAGATTGTAATTACCAACTATATTCTAAATCGGGTCCAGAAGGCTTCTCCTCTGTAGATTAAGATTGGCAGCGAGAGCTATGATCTGAATCTATTAGAATTCTAACCACATATCTGGCCAATATAATCGCTTTGCCAACTGTCCTATGCACGTGATGATAAGAATAACCAACAACGGCACATCTTTTTAACTGGCCACAAACTAACACTAATTTAAAAATTAAACACTCTTGGACTTCTGTACAACACCAATTAAGGCTGCTAATTTTCTACAACTACATACATATTAATTACGACATGCAAAACAACAACAGTTAATTTTTAATAATTAATTATTGAATTGATTACCTATTTGTTTTCACTGCTTTGGACTTTAACATTAAACCAGCAAAACTGTTACAACAACCACTATGGTGACTCCCTTGAATACTAGTCAGTGTATGCTTAACAATTAGATAAAGAGCAAATCTTTGGTGTTATTGCACTATTATTATACGAGCACATTCAACATTCAACGAGCCAAATATAAACAATGCGCTTCATATGAGTATAATTTCAAAGTTAATTAATTTATTTTCTTTTCCACGCCTTAAACCAACTTTTGATAGATTTCACACTATTTTCAGCATCTTGTTTAGTTTCTCCTTTCAACTCAAATACTATATCGGGTTTATACGAATCTTTGGCCTCTTCCAAAATGGTGCCAAATATTTCACATTCTAGATTTGATTTTAATTTCTTTTCATTATAATTGCGTTCCTTTAAACGATCATAGAGGATTGTATTATTGGGACATGTTACAACGAAAACAGCTTGAAACCAACGTTCCGGAAAGAAATCACAACCATGATATTCGATTATATTACCGCCTTTTTGCATAAGGGGCTCCATATAGTCCATTAGTTTTTCTTCGTCCAAAATAGGACAAGCATATTCCTCGTCGTACTCTTCGATGAAATCTTTTTCTTTGGCCACCTTAGAACAGTCTATCCAATTTAATTTCAATTGTTCCGATATACGCTGGCAGATATAAGATTTGCCCACACCAGGTGTACCTGCATAATGGTGGACAAATTTAAAAACGTTGTTTAAACAAAAATGTTGTAAATCTTACCAGTCACTAAGATATTGGGTAAAGCATCAACTGTTTCATCTGTTGAAGTCATATTTTTTTGGCTTTATCTATATTTATATATATATTTTTTTAAATATTTACACTTTTCGTTTTTCGTTCGATGCGTTTAACAATGTAAACAAAAACATGTGCAATTTCTGATAACGACAGAACCGACAGATATTGTTTGTTAGAGATGTGAAAGAACTAGGGATGCCATAGTCTTAAAACTCATATAAATAGACTTTTATTTCCTACAACTTGGGCATTTCTTTCATAAACACTAATCTGGCATCCTCATTGTTGAAAACAATTGTTTGTTTGTTGGGCTTGTGAAAATTGTGTAAAATTTGACAAAATATTAAAAAAATAAAGTTAATTTGGAACAATAAAGTATTGCGATTTGTTATTTTTAGTTTACGATGTTATAAGAAATAAATAAAGATCAGCATGGAACATAAAAATGAATTAATTGATGAACTCCTTAGTGATACTGAAATTACCACAACCGGAACAACAAATACAGAAATGCCGGCTTTGGAAAACTTATTTACGACTGAAACTGGTGACACCAGTGTTCCGATATCAGAAATTGTGAATACAACATTAAAATTAAATGAACAGACTGAAGATAGTGCAGCTATTTTACCCGAGAAAGATTCGGCGCCAAGCATGATTCTGCCACAAGATGCTGCAAATGAGGCAGAGCCTCCAAAAGTGGCAGAGAACAGAACAGGTAACAAATATTAAATCATACTACATTATTGATGTGAATTATTATTGTAAGCATACACGGTCATCTTAACATATTAAGACCATAAGGCCCTGCAATCTCAATACAAACTAATGGTGGCCATAAGCCACTTATTTTGTTATGTTGTTCATTAATATTATCAAAATATTTACATTTATCTACGATATTTACAGTAATTGAATCGTTTTACATATTTTTAGATGACGCTGTCAAGCCTCCTATTGAAAAAGTATCATCCGGTTTGGATTCTAATCTTGAAAGCGCAATTCAAACAGAGGCTCCCAAGCAAACGGAAGTTCCTACAAATATTGACGGTGAAAAATCAACTGAAAATTTTAAAGCTATTGCAGAAGATATATTAGAAGCGCCAGTTGAAGAGCTTTGTACACCGGAAGTCAAGACTGAACAAGCAGAAGAAACTCTAAAGCAAAACATTATAGACGAAACTGATAATGAATCAAAAGAAACTGAAAAAAGTTCAAAGGATAATGCAAATGAAAACGATAAACCAGAAGAAAATAAAATTTCAGAACCAAAGCCCTCAGAAATGTCCAATGAGCCAATAGACTCTCAAAATGAATCTCCAGCTGAAATAAA
Source organism: Sarcophaga peregrina (assembly GCA_014635995.1). NCBI lineage: Eukaryota > Metazoa > Arthropoda > Insecta > Diptera > Sarcophagidae > Sarcophaga > Sarcophaga peregrina. The sequence continues at coordinate 48,990,203 of CM025793.1, forward strand.
CAAAACTAAAGAACAATTAACAACAGAGAATCTTAAAGACGTTATCGAAAAGTCCTCAATCGATGCTGCAAATGAAATAAAGGAAAACGAAATCTTACCAACTGAAGAAATTGAGCCTATGGATACTTGTGACAGCCAAGAATCCTTAAATTTAATTATAGATGAAACGTCAAATATTACTGAGAACAAAGACGATTTATCGGATAACAACAAAACCGATGAAGATACTAATATGGAAGTGGAATTTAAGGAACAAAGTTCAGCTGTCATAAAAGACTCAAATGATAAAGGCCAAGATGAAAAAGAAAAAACCGAAGCCGAAAATGAAGAAGCTATAAATAAGTTGAAAGATGATGACGTTATCCCTATAGAACAGCCGCCAGTGCCTATAATTGAAATTGATGATGAGGATGATATTGAGCCTACAAACTCCATAGAAACCTCAGCGAAAGAGAGTGAAGAGAATCAAACACCAATGGATGTTGACGAAAAAACTCCAGCAGTTGTTTCTGAAAAAGAAACATCTTCCACTGAAAACAACAATGATACAAATAAAAGCGATAATATTGAAGCCCAACAAAAGACGGAAGAAAATCTGTTAGAAGTGACTTCAGAGAAACCTTTAGAAGAACATTTAGGAACTCAGGAATCAAAGGTTTCAGAAGATGACGATGGCACCGAAGATCCAACAGTTGAAATATTCTACAATAAAGAATGCATTAATTATGAGTGTCCCCGTGCTCACAAACAGTACTTTAGAGTGCCACAGTTTGCTTTTAGTTATTTTCAAGTAACGAAAAAGAAATTTAAAATGCAGTATATCTGTGCTGATTGCTATGACAAAGCATTGGAAATGTATGAGGTAAGTTAAGCAATTACAATTTTTCAAAGTTTATTACTGACATTGTATTTCTAAGGAATTTTGTGGCTTAATAAGCTCTAAGCAACCTCTGCTGCTAGAGGAGATTCCATGTGGAAGACAAGAATTTGTGGAAATTATTGATAGCAGTGATGATGAGAATACTACTAATGACAATGACAAACCTGCTGAATCTACAAAATCTGCGTTTTCTAAAAATGATTTATCCCTAATAGAAGGAGAGCTGCATAATACTATAAAATCAGTATTAAATAATCTTGAAATACAAAATCAATTGACCTGGTCTAAAACCATACTAACGGAGAGGCTAAAACGTTTAGAAGTGGAAACAGATTTTATAGATAATGAACTAAAGAGTTTACAAAAAAAGGCAGACAAAATGCACGAAGGTTTATATTCGTGTCCCAAAATAAAAATACGACAGCTTCAGCCATTGGATCTAAACAGTGGCAAACTTCTAACTTTAGATCACGCTATGCAAAAGGAAATACAGGTTCGTATAATGCGTTAATATTGAAAACAAATTCTATGTAATAATGTTTAACATTCATTGTCTTAGGCCATACCACCGGTGGGAGAAATTGAAAGGCCCAACATACAAGTGAATAATATTTATTATGCTGTTAAAAATAATCCCATTGCTAGTTGGGTCCCTTGCCGTGTCATCGAGCAAGTAGAGGGCAGCATTTTGGCGCAGAAAAACGTCAAACACTATAAAATAAAATTTATAAAAAATCTAATCCAAATGCCCAAAACTGTACCAGCCAAATATTTGGCATACTATGATCCGCCATCTGTCAGATTACCTATAGGCACCAGAGTTATTGCATATTTTGATGCAACTTCTTTGGCTAGAGGTCGTGAAAAAATTAATGTGCAAAGCGCTTTTTATCCAGGCATTATTGCAGAACCCTTAAAGCCGAACAATAAATTCAGGTAAATTATTTCTTACGAAGGCTTTTATGTAATTCTAACTTATTTGTCATTCGTAAAATAGATATTTAATTTTCTATGATGATGGTTATACACAATATGTATACCACAAGGATGTGCGTTTAGTATGTCACGTGTCGGATTGTGTTTGGGAGGATGTTCATCCTGCTTCAAGAGATTTTATACAGAAATACTTAACCCAATACTCCATTAATCGTCCTATGGTTCAAACACAGAAGGGACAATCAATGAATACCGAGTCAAATGGCTATTGGTTGCATGCCCGTGTAGTTGATATCGACTGCAGTTTGGTATTAATGCAATTCGAAGGTAGTAAGAGTCACACTGAATGGATTTACAGAGGATCACTACGTTTAGGTCCTGTTTTTAAAGAGTATCAGAAATCCCTACAAAAGAATACTACTGTGCCGGTGTCACGTTTGCCGAGGGTAAGAAAACTAATTTTTTCTTAAATTTTAATATCTTTAATATGAATTACCAAATTCTTAGCGCACTGAACCATTTATTCGTTATACCGAAGATGAAGAAAATACTTCACAACAGCAAGCTGATAAATCGAATGATAATAATCGAGCAGTGGCTCGTAAAACTTTCGGTAGACCTGAATCAATGATGAATTCTGCATCAACGAGTCAGCAACACCAGCCTTTGCCTGTTGTAAAACATTTAAACAATTCCACAATTTATGTAGAAGATGAAAACAAACCAAAAGGAAAAGTAAGCTAAATAAATTTCATTTTTGCCTAAACCAAATAAATAATTAAAATTGCTAACGTCCCATTTTAGGTTGTCTACTATACAGCTAAACGTAATCTACCTCCTCGGAAATACAAACCGCACATTTGTTCGCCTTCATGTCTCTTCGTAATTACTCATAATCTCAGTGCTTACAGTCCCTTATCGAAACCATTGCTATCTGGCTGGGAACGTTTTATTATAAGACAAAAAATTAAAAGAGTGGTTACCTATCGTGCACCGTGTGGCAAAATTATGCGTAATATGAAGGAGTTACATCACTACTTGCGTACGACGCATAATGTTTTGAATGTGGATAATTTCGATTTCAGTCATGAAACGAATTGCTTAGCCGAGTATGTCATCGAAAGTGCTATTGTACAGAAACGGGATATTTCAGGTGGCCAAGAAAAGATGGCTATACCATTGGTGAATTATTACGATAATACACTGCCACCAGAATGTAAATACTCAGCTAAAGTTATACCGACCGAAGGTGTAAATATCAATACCGATCCAGCTTTCTTGGTAGGATGTGATTGTGAAGATGACTGTATTGTAAGTTGCTTGTAATGAATTTCTATTTTATATTTCCGTTTGTTTAATAATTTCTTGCTTAAGGATAAAAATAAATGTGCTTGTTGGCAATTGACACTGGCTGGTGCGAAATATGGCAATCCAAATGCAGCACCTGAAGAAGTTGGCTATCAATATAGACGCCTGTTGGATCATGTGCCGACTGGCATTTACGAATGTAATGTAAACTGTAAATGCAAAAGCAGTTGTCTTAATCGTGTCGTTCAAAATTCTTTAACCATGAAACTGCAAGTATTTAAAACTTCCAATCGTGGCTGGGGCTTACGTTGTATTAATGATATACCGCGTGGTAGTTTTGTATGTGTATATGCCGGCCATCTGCTTACCGAAGCTAAAGCAAATGAGGTATGTTGAATTTATCCAATAGGTCGCGTTAGGTAGGCAGTATAATAATTTTAAATACATACTTAAGGGAGGACAAGATGCTGGTGATGAGTATTTTGCCGAGTTGGATTATATTGAAGTTGCCGAACAGATAAAAGAAGGTTACGAGTCTGAGGTAGAAATACCAGAACCAGAAGAAGAGGATCCCTACAATCCGGAAGGGGATGATGATGAGTTCACACCAAGTAAATCGTGGATGACAAGAGCGAAAAAACAAAACGCAACGAAATCGACACGTTCTTCAAATCAAGAAGAGGATTCCCAAGAGCGGCAAGTAATTAATTTCAATCCAAACGCCGATATGAACGAGGACTCCGGGAGAGAAAAGTATGAACAAATTTCAGACATCTTTACTGAAGTATAATTTATTTCGTTAATACTTTCTTTATCGTTTAATAGTTCCATCCGTAAACTATATGGCAAAGATGAAGCGTGTTATGTTATGGATGCAAAAATTTCTGGTAATTTGGGTCGCTATTTTAATGTAAGTTTTTCTTAATCAATAAAACCTTTGGAATTGCATAATTTTAAGTAAAATTTGTTTTTCAGCACTCTTGTTCGCCAAATATGTTTGTACAAAATGTATTTGTTGAGACTCATGATTTGCGTTTTCCTAATGTGGCATTCTTTTCATCTTGTAATATACGTGCTGGCACTGAATTAACTTGGAATTATAACTACGAAGTTGGTGTAGTACCGGGAAAAGTGTTGTATTGTCAATGCGGTGCCCCCAATTGTCGCTTGCGTTTACTTTAAATTTATTTATTTTCTATTCGTATTTTAGCGTTTTACGTCCCAGCAAAAATCCTCTTTTAATTTTTTAAATCATTAATATTTAAATAGATTTTAAATATCTTAGCTTATAATTTGTTTTTGTCTCATACAAATATTTGAATTAAAAAGTATATAAAAAAAATTAAATATTATACAATAAATAAACCTTAGATACACAAGAAATGCGTACAGACTAGAAAGCAAAAAACAGCATTTTTCTTGCTTAAAAACCGCTGTATGTACTTATAAAGGAAATCGTATTTCAAAATTACCATTAGAATATGTTACTCACCATCCGAAAGGCACTCTGTAGTAATAACCTGCATTATTTTTCTCGTTCTAAACTCATCTTTAATTATGGTCTAGACGAATGACATTACGGCGAACGACATTACGACATTTATTTGGTAGATTAGTAGGTTAAAAGATGTATTTAACAGAAGGCTAATACATCTGGAGGTCATAGAACCAATTGTGCTCGTTCTAGAAGGATATAAAAAGAATTGAGAAAGTAGTAATAAAAAAACAGAAAGAAACAAAGAGATCAACTAGCGGTGGCTGAACACAAACACCTCAGTCATCATAATTAATTTAGAAACCTCAAAAGAGCTTGAGTGTCAAAGAAACCTTTACCCAAGAACAAGACAGTCACAGAGGAGATGCTTTATCATCTCTAATTCCTTCTCATTACTACATTACCACACAGAAATCAAACTAAGTTCTACCCCAAATACCCACCAGTGATTAAACATGACACTGTGTTGTAAGGGATCCAGTTACCAATCTCACATTAGGCTAATGGAGTCTCAACAGTGCACTAGTTCTAACACTGGAACTTTAAGCTAGATAATCTACTTTTACCGATCCCATCTAATGAAGAGTGCAAAGGGCTAATAGAGTCTCAACAGTGCGCTAGTTCTAACACTGGAACTTTAAGCTAGATAATCTACTTCGTTTATCGAACCCATCTAATGAAGAGTGCAACCAACAACTATTTATTTAAGTGAGAACCCAATGTAGCAAATGTGTCAGTCATGTCGTCCCCAGAACCAAGCAGAAACTGGCCTGATTCTTTCCAAAGGCTCTTCCAGTTACCAATATGTCACGACTTATGCCAAACCAGTCCTCACGCCTTGACTGTTAACGACTTCCACACAAGAATCTAATTAGAAGAAGAGAGGTCTGCTATGGCCAATATCAAAATGGATATACAACAAACATTTGGAGCCACATACCGTTCAATAAGTCCCTACCCAAAATGAGAATATTCAATCCAGACACAAGTCCAGTCGTAAGGACCATTACCGAGCGGCATGACTACTCACTATTTCAAATAAATGGCACTACGCAAGGGACGTGATATATAAGTCGAGTCAGGCTTTATTATAAATTCGTTAACATTTCTAAACTTTCCGTTCCATTATATTTTGTGAAAATCATTTGGTCCAAGTTTGGTTAATGGACTTAGTTTTAAAATAACAAAAAGTAACGAAGCTTAACTACGTCATTCTCACTATGCTAAATGAAATGAATAAGCAAAATTAATGGACCTTCTTAGGAAAATGCTTGTTCACCCCATCCCTTAGGAGCTTTACCATTTGACTTCCCATTCTTAAAAAAACTTGGTATACATATCTACAAAGCAATCTAAGTCTAAGAACGAAATACATACCTTCTCTTTGCTCAGGCCTAAAGGCTATAATAAAACACAATCTCTTTTATTTCTTTACAGTTATCACTCTGTTATAATTTATTTAATTTTGATTAATTTTTTGTTGAATCTATTTTCAAAATACTTTTGTTCTACATTGTTGTTTATTGTTTAATATTCGATTATTTTGCAATCGATTAATTTACCATCACAATCATAGCAATAACAATTATTTGCTATTGCTATCGCTATTTAAATAGCTGTTGTTTTGTTTGTTTACCAAACTTTGTTTTTGTTTGCGAATTTTAGAAACATAAAATGAGTGCACAATTTAATGCTGAAATTGAGAATGCCTTGCAAAGTCTTATAGAAACATATCAAGTGGCTTTGGAGTTTGGTGATGAGGGTAAATTTTATACAAAAAACAGAAGTTTATATTTCAACTAATTTTGGGAATACTTTTTAACAGAATCACGAAATATTGAAATGTATTTGAATTTGGCCGCCCAACTTCTAAGCACAAAGGAAACGGCCAAACGTATGGATGAATCTCTTGAAGTCTCGAAGGAGCAGCGTACATTAGAAGATTTTGAAAAAGAATATGCTCAACAAGTGCAAATGCGTTTATCAAAGAAATACGATTCTAAAAAATGTGCCGAGTACAAAAGTTTCAAGCAGCAATTAATGCAAATAGCTGAGTCGTATTGTGGCGACGAGGCAAGCGGAAGTAATACAACTCATATGGAGACAGATGATTTTGTTATGGAAGGTGAAATAAATGTATTTGATCCTCTAACCAAACAGCGTATGACAAATCCAGTGCGCAATACGCTTTGTAATCATCATTATGAGAAATCAACCATTTTGGAGGCTATAAACATAAGCACAGGTTTGCGGTGTCCAGTAGCAGGTTGCGGCAATAAACAGGCTCTGAAACAGCAGCATTTAGTGGACGACAATGTTTTTAAAATACGATTACAAAACCTAGCCGCACAAAACCCTAGATGAATAAGGATGTGATTGTTGTACGTTTAATTAATTTTTATTACACCTTAATAGTAAAACTTAGAACATAAACAGCATGAATTGTTTTCCTTTTTTAATTATCTCGTATAATGCTTTAAAGAATTTCAATCCATGTTTAATTATCATCAATCGGCTTGTGATATATTCTGCGAGGCACTAATCAAAGTATCACGCAAATCCTTTGTCGACTGTATGTGCACCCTAACTGTATTTAAAAAGGTGGGATAAGGCATAGGGTCCAGCTGGATTATCCTGCATATAGGGTTCTGTTCTTAATGCAGTTACAGCTCCGGGCAAATAATGTTGAGCCGAAGATAATTGTTGCATACACTGCATGGCCGTTTTTAAATGCAACTCGATTTGATCGCAGTATGCATAAAACTCTTCTAGATTTTTATCAAAACGTGTATTTATGCCAGTATCCCTCTTCAAATTATCTGCCATATTATTTTGCTGTAGAGTTAAAGCTGCCCCACGGAATGTTAACAGTAGCGATTCTCTCATGGGCATAAAAAGGCTTTTAACTTTCGATATGTTGTCTATTTTGTCACATTGTTGTTGTTGTTGCTGCTGTTGGGCTTGAGGATTTTGTTGCATTTGGCCAGGCATTTGTTGTTGCTGTGGCACCATTTGCTGACCTACCGGTGGTTGTTGCGGTGATGACTGCATTAGCGGTGATACGCCAGGTTGCATCATAGCATTTTGTGGTCCTACCGGTCCAGCTATAGCCCCTACACCACCCATTTGTTGTTGGGGCATAGCGTGCATATTCATATTTGGATTCATGACTCTCTTTTTTATGCAAATTAAAATAAATTTTCTTAGTTTTTCTTTAACAAGCAGCGATTAAGTCCTTTTGGCAATTAAATTTAGGAAAACTGTAGAGAAATTTGTTTGTTTTTCTATAATTTTTTCTCTATTCTGGTTTTTATATACTTGGAGACACAGGTAGTAAGGGATATTTATTTTTATTAAGTTTTTATTATGAATGCTATAGAAATAAATATGCCTTTTCAGATAGTTGAGTTTAGTAGACAGCTGTGTTAGAGATGGGAGTTTATGCAATTGAATAGTGTTGCCATACTTAAACAATTGAATAACATAGAAGAGCTATATTTTTAAATATTGTTAACGATTACTTTAATTTTGAAAATATATTTAAAATAAATCGCGGTACCTTTACACTGGTTTCAAGACTTGCTAATTCGGAGGTACCATCAATGGAGGAGTATTCTTTCCTTCTCTGCAATAATTCAACTTGAGCGGAAGCTATTACCATGATGGACATTTTCTTATCATTTTTTTCTTTATTTACAGTTTTATATGTTTAGCGCAGTTAAGAGAGCTGCAGTCCAAGGGATTTTAGTGACACTATGGCACACCTGACTGCCGGTAGCTAGGAAACATTCAAGAACTCTCTTACCGCTTAATAGTTGCGGATTATAATTTGTAAAATTTTGTTTAACCTTATGTATCAGACCATAATGAAAAACTCTGTTATAAATTAATAACAGTATATGATGATTTTGTCTATATTGGGAGTTTTCTTGGAGTTGACTCTAAGCCCAGAGGCGAAAGAAGTTGCCTGTTGTTAGCTCAACAGTAATACATATGCAATATGTATATCATTACTCTCGTTCAGGAACGTATAGTAACATACCTCGATTAGTTAGCAAGTTATATAGACCATTGCATTTAGTTTTGTGACTAAGTATCACCACTTTAATTAAAACTATGGAAAATGAAAATAATTGTTTTCTCTTCTTTATATATATATTTTTTTTATTTGTTTTACTTATTTTAAATTTACAAAACGTTATTACGCATTTTTTTTTTATATGAAAAGTAATCATTTAATATCTTTTTTATGTTCTCAAAAAAAAAAAAAAAAATAATAAAATAAAATAAAAAATTATTTTATTACGAAATATGTATGATATTTCTAGACTAAATAACAAAACATAAATTGTGATTGGTTTTTAACATTGTTGTTGTTAAATTCCTGTGTGTGCTTAATAACATTTCTTTTTGTATTAATTTTCTTTCTTTTTACATTTTTTTTTTATAAAAAAATATATGATCAGGTTGAGCTTCATTTGTTGTTGTTCTACAACAAACATCATTAACAAAAAAAATGTCTATGATATAAAAATGTAGTTATAATAGAATAAGAGCTCAACCAAAAACAAAAAAATTATTTACTGAAAAGGGGAGAAACGGTAAGGAAATAATACAAGGATGTTGTTTTATGACTCGCAGTAGGTTGACTATTTACATGAAATCATCGTAATCATCATAAGTATTGTAATCATTACCATACTTTTTATAACCATCGATATCCTGTTAGGAAAAGAATAAAGAAAATACATTCAATAGATTGTTGTTTGAGTGTGAAAAAGAAAGGGTTTTTACTTACATCGCTTTCTTTTTTCAAGGTTACTTTTCCTTTGCCTTTGCTAGCAGGTTTCTTGGCATTTTGTTTTTCCAATTTCACTTTTTCACTATGTAAGTTTTCTACACTAATTTTTAATTTCTTCAAATCGGGAAGAGCCACTAGAAATAAAAGGTGAAACATGAATAATTTATGGAAATTTAGTTAAAGACTGTTAGTAAATACTTACAATGTACACCTATGCTACGTACTAAATCCTCAATGAATTGCGGGAAATGTGGTGATTCTTTGTATTGTGCCAATTTCCAACTAAGCGTCGCACCAAATTCTTTGAATTCTTCTTCAGTTTGAGGATTAAATGCATCTAAATCACCTCTAATATCACTAACACCAAAGGTATCTAAAGCACTCTTCAAGTCCGATTCTTCTTGAATTTTTTGTAAACGTAATTTTTCGGCTAATTTCTCTTCGGCTGTCATATTAGCTAAGCGTTCAGCTTCGGCTTCCTCTGCCAGTCTCTGAATAGAATAAATAAACAAATACATTCACTTTAGTAAATATACTACATTTATGAGGCGGAAGCATTAAGAAGTTTGACTTTTTCTTTTATTCAACAATCTCTGTTAATATTGCATTACCTCTTGTTCGGCAAGTTTAGCTTTTAAAGCCTTGTTAGGTTTCGTCTTCACCGGTGCTTTTACTTCAACTTTTTCTTCGTCCTTTTTTCTCTCTTCCTCGACATCCCAACTGTCCTGTAAATAATAAAAACAAAAATATTATAAATTGAGCCTAAATAGACATATTTTGCAAGTAAGGGATTTAGAATATGCAATGAACGATTGTATTGTGTTGTAATGGCTTGTATTCATTTTGAATCAGTAAGTGTAACGATTCGTTAAGAGAGCTTTACTCTTGATGTTTCTTATCTAACCTTTGAAAATTATTTGAATCTAGTGTGTTATCAATCAATTTAAATAATCAATTGCAGAGAGAACTACAAAAGAAATTTATTTTTACTGTTAACACATTATCATCAATTAGCTCGAGCTAATAAACTTTAAATTAATTCTTTCTCGTTAAGAACATTCAATAAATAAGTGCTGAGCAATGTATTTGAATATTTGAATTCAATATTTTCTGAAAGAAAAGTACTTAGCTACGTAATATGTGCTCTTATATGAAGCTACGAAGAGAATGTATAAAAACCTATAAATTACTATCCCGGAGATATTGACGAATAGCTATCAATTTAACTTTAAGAGGATACATCTCTTGTTGTGGATGTTGTTGACAGCCTGTCGTTTTCTGTTTGTTTGCGGTGCTTCATATTTATCGCTATAGTCTGGTTTCACCCAACTTTCTAAACCATAATGGGCTATTTCTGGGCGCCTAACTTTCTTATCTAACCTACAGGTTTGATTTTGATTTATATTTGTTAGTAAAAGCTTTCTGACTTAGAATCCATTCGTCGTAGCCATTCTAACAAAGATCGTTACCTTAGGTTAGAGGACGTGCACCTGTCGGTCAAGACAAGCACAGTACCCGGAAGTCGAAATTGATCCATTGTACATTGTCCGAAGGGGAGGAAGGAAATAGAGGATATAGGAATCTAGGTAAGGGGATGAAGAATGGGAAACGGAGGAATTACATATAAAGAAACAGACACAAAACAAAAGAGGTTGTGAGTGAGACTACACTTTTTATGAAGCCCTAGCACCTCTCAACCAGCCCAAGGTACTAATGAATCTGTGGAGAGCCTTGATGTCGGCTATCAATACAGAACTCAAGCTCCCAAAGAAGGCTCTGCCAAGGGTCCTCAACCTACCAAGGGCTGGGCAGTTGCAGAGGAGATGTACGACAGTCTCCAACTCCTCCTCATCGCAACATACCCTGAAATAGTCCGGCTGGGATCTGTTCCCGACCTCCGTCAACAACCTAATCTCGCAGTGCCCCGTGATAAAACCGACAACCAACCTTAAGCTGGCTTTAACCAAGCCCAGCAGCCACTCTGTCCTCTTACTGTCCATAGACGACTAGAAACAGAACAGCCCAATCTGTGCCCCCAACCAACCATAGGTTAAGTAAGGTCCGAACAAGAAGCGGTGCTTTGTGGTTACCTTCATGAGAGATCAGTTAAATCAATCATAATATAAGCTAGGCAGGTACTAAAGATAATAAAAGTGTGAAGCTAAATTATTTAAACGTAAGCAGAGGTACTGGTCAGTCTAGGAATATATAGGATTTTTTTAGGAAAGGTGGAAAGAGGGCAGATGCGAACGGTAAGGATATCTAAAAGTAATTAAGAGAAGAAAAACAAGAGGATTCATTCATTTCATTATCATGAAGTGTAACATAAAGAAACATTTTCAAACATATTCCTGACAAAGGCTATAACCTTTTGTTTTTCGACATTATCGGTTTAAAATTATTTTCTGGGAATTCCCCGGTGCAATTCTAGGACTTTAAAATTAAATACACCTTTCGGCGAATTGTTTTATATTTCATTGCAATGCATATTCTCAAAATGGACCATAAAATAAAATGGATTTCACTGAATAAAGCGCTTAGCTTAAGCCCTTAAATCGATGTTTTTCTTAAAATCAGCTGTATTGTTGGTATTAAATGTTACGAATTTTGTTGTAATACCTGCTCAGTTGGAAAATAACAAAAATAACTGATCAATTCAGTTAAAAACCACTTTCTACTTTTGGTTTAACTTGACACATAAACGGGTAATAACAACAAAATATATGCAAGACAGACACTATGAAGCAATTTATGCACACAAACATACAAAACCATACTCATAACAATTGCAAGGGGGTGAAACAAATAATAACAACAACGACGACGACAGGCATATGAAGAAAACAAAAAATCATACACGTGTCAATTATATACTAAAACAAGAAACTGCTGTTAGATTTTTTTTTATCTCTAAAAATAGTTAATCCACTATAAAGTATTATTAACTTACCTTAACATCTTCATCATCATCCTCGCCAGCCCATTTGTTGACTTTGTCAGGTATAACCACTATAGGTTTGTCCGCAGCACTTTCTAGAAGTATACGAAAATAATTTTGCACACATCAAAAAAATTGTTGACTTTCAATTTATTTTTAAACATTTCATAATATTTCTTTCCCCAATTAACATTTTGTCAAATTTTTTTGTTTGTTTAAAACAATACAAGGTTGCTGAACACAATTTTTCGACAATTCTTTATAAATTTTTGCCAAAGCACATGGTCATATATTTGGTTGCGTGTGTGGGCAATGAATTCCTTTGAATATGTCAAGTCTTGTACCCTGTTATTCTGCCAGCACTTACCCCAATCGTCTTCCATATTTTTTGGTTCTCTATAATTTTATTTATTTAGCAATTTTTTGATTATATGACTTTGTGTTTTGCTTGTATAAGGCAAAACTGATTACTTTTTTTTTTGTTTAAAATTTTGTCTTTATTTGGTTAAAAATTAGATTTTTTTTTTTCCCGTAATTTTTACTACAAAAAAAACAACTGACGAATTAAATTAAACTTCAATAATGCACTAGACTTTACGAAGTGCTTCTTCTTAATGATTTCATATACTGGATCTCTTTTCTTTATGTCTTCTTTGTATCGTTTGACACGTTTAACTCAGAGTTGCTTGAGAAAAGTAGTAAAAGGTGGTGTCGCGCCTATTGAAAAGTAGCGATTTTATTAAGAATATATTGAACAAAAATTACAATTAGTGTTGCCAGATAAATTAAAATGTTGTAATTTATTTACGCTCTGTAGTTCAGTGTAATAATAAAGCTTTGTACAAACGTATTAACATGAAATCATAACAAAATTGTACTGTCAGTAATTTAAATGCTGAATTTTTGCCTTACCCTATTTTTTGTAAGTGGATTGTAAGGGCTTGTTTCCAAATTATGGACTAGTGTAATATGTTGTTAGAAAAATTTTCTTCGTTGTAGAATTTTACAGCTACACTCAAATAACATCAAAACAATTTCGAAATATTATTTTATATTGGAAAAGCCTTAATGAATGAATGCATTCCTTTTAGATTGCACCAGAATTACACTTTTTTTTGATACTGGCGACTTTTTAATTCCCAGCATGAGACAACACTGTCAAATAAACAAAAATACTTCCGGTAACTTCATTTCTTACTGTTTGAACAGCTGATACTTAAAAGGAAAATTAGGCAAAATTAGAAAATAAATTAAAAATTTTAAATTATTGAATGTAAAAATTAAAAAAAAAAAGAAAAAAAAAATAGCAAAAAAGAAAAATAGAAAAACTCGTTATCCATTAGAAAGGCAATTAAGAAATCTTGCAGAGGCTGTGTGTGGGAAGGTGTTGCAACGAACCAGTTGAAAGTGTCATAGAAGTTAATTTTTCTTTGTCTTAAATAAGAAACAGCGTAATAAAGATATACAAAAAAGAAAACTACTTAAAAAATGGCTAAAGTGATATCACAAGATACATTTGATGATGTCGTCAAAGAAAATATTGTTGAATTTGCCATGTCGCCCGATGAAGCCAAACAGGAGACCATTAAGCAATTTGAAGCCCAAGTAAGTCTGGTTGTTATTGTTATTGCTTAGTACAGGGGGGTGGGCGATTTCTGCATCATTAATCAAAACAATGACTCACTTTTGTTTTATGTTTCTACCTTATAGGGCATCAATTTGGCGAATATTATCAAAGATTTAAATATTAATGCTGAATCCGGCAAACCTATATTGAATGAGTCTATAGAAAATCTTAAAATACATTTGGACAACAATTCGAAGGAAGAACAACAGCTTCTGGAATACCTTAAGGCTATGGAGGAAGAATGCCAAAAATCTATACCTCATCGTGTTCTGGCAGCCAAAAACAATGTTAATTGTCTGCTTCTGCAGATATTAGAGCAACAATTGAATCTAGAAGAATCTAAAAGGAATACAGAAGTGCTTGAATCCACTTTAAAAACTCTAAATAGTTTATATAATAAACAACCAGATATATTTGAGGCAACCGGTTTGGCTTTGGCTAAACGTTTACTGCATACGTGTAAGGACAATGAAACGATAGTTTGTTTAACTTTGCAATGGCTTCAGAAATGTTGTGTTATGCACGAGATGAATCGCCAGAATATAATCAATGCCGATATTATACAGTATTTGAAACCCTTTGTGGGTAAAGAGAAAAAGAGAGCATTGAAAGATATGTTGGCAGTCTGTCGTTATTTGGTTTTGGATGATGACATACGCGTTGAATTTGGTTGTGCCCATGAGCATGCACGCCAGTTGGCTTCAGAGTTCATTATTGAGTTTACAAATCTATTGGCTGAATTCGATGATACTGGTCTTTTAGCCGATTTATTGCTAACCATTGGTACATTGGCAGTTCGCCAGGAATTTTGTACTGTTGTCGACGAAGCTGGCGGTATTAAGTTGGTGTTGCAAGTTATGGTAAGCGTAAGCGATAAACTATGTGTCTTATTGGAATGTCATATATAGGTATCGTTATTGGAATTAGGCTACAATATTCTGATATTGTAATTGAATTTTTCGCTTATATTCCATGTCTAAGATTTATGTGTTTTATTCTAGGCTAACAACTTAAACGCAGCACGCTTAAATCGTGAGGCTTTAAAATTATTACGTGCTCTTGCCGGTCAAGATACTGTCAAATGTCACATAGTTCAACAAGGCATAGCTCCTATACTTAAGGAACTCCTCAATACTAATTTGGTAAGTCATGGTTACAAGTCAATGTAACATTTATGTTGACTTAACTTGGAATTTCTTAAAGGACCATGAAAATTTAGTAGCAGCAGCATTAGCATGCATATCAACTTTGGCTTTGCGTGTTAAGGAAAATAGTAAAACTTTATTTGAGACTGGCATAGCGGAGAATGTCGTAGAAGCTATGCGTTTATATCCAAAAAATAAAGTCATATTGGTGAGTTTATTTCAGACAAGTTCAATTTAGTTTTTTTCATAATAATTGTATGTTTTTTTAATCTTATAGCGTAATGGTGCATGGGCTATACGTAATATGGTTTCACGTTCTAGGGAACAGTGTGATACTTGGTTATCATTTGGTGTCGAGGATATTTTAAATGCAGCCATGAGTGATCACCCTACAATTTACCAAGATGTTAAAGCAGCTTTACGTGATTTAGGCTGTAAGGTTGACCTAAAAGAGGAATGGACTGGTACTGCCGAAAAGAAGATTTTAAACCAGAAATAAACATTTTTCTTCTTGCTCATTATGCTCTAGATTTAAGGAAGAGAGAACAGCGATTTATTAATAACGATATATACACACAACCCAAGCGTACTCAGATTATTAATACATTTACATTGCACGAGTTAATTTTCCTAACATTTGTTATCATTACCTTTTTTTGGCCAACATATTTGTTAGCGGCTTTTTTTTATAACAAATCTTTAATAAAGTTTTTTTATATACAATATTGTGTATACGTTTGTGGTCTTTTATAACTTATAAGGCTTTGCGTTTTAAATTCATTTAATTGTATTCAAAAACTACTTAAGTTTAATGTGCCGAATCTGTAACATTTCAACAGAAAGTTCCAAGTGCCATAAAAGAAAAAAAAAACTCGTATTGTTTAGAACACGGCTTGAATTCCTTCTTATGATCATGTAATACATTAGCAAAAATTGAGAACAAGACATGAAAACACATAAGAAGAGCAAATGCGACGAAATCCTTGCATTGCATTGCTTGCCTTCTAAAAAAGCAACGAATACAGATCAAAGGCAAAAGTATTGTAAATAGACGTTGAATAAATGCTTAGCAAAAACCATGAATTGGTTCATATCTATTGACTTGACTTGTACATTCTTAGGTTAGCTGAGGTTTGAGGACGCGTACTTGGGATAAAGACAATACTTGAAGGTCATAATGACCCTCCATAATACGTCCTAAAGGATTATATAGGAGATAGGGAAAATGAGATGGAGGAATAACACAGGCCACAAGTACCCGAGCCCATGGTCCTCAACATATTAAGAGTGGAAAAGTTACAGAGAAGCGTTCGAATGTTTCCAACTCCCCCTCGTCGCAACATATCTGCCAATTGTAAGGCTGGGATCTGTTCCAGGTCTTCCCAAGTCAAGTTGGGTAAGCATGAAAAATTCATTCTTTCTTGGATGCCAATTTCATGTACAGGATCAATAAATAAAACGCTTACTTTCTTTTCGTCTAACCAATTACAGTCAGATATAGAACACAATTTTCAAAAGGTTTTCCATTATAAGTATACAAAGATTTATTAATTTTCTTCTATATGAAATGTGATTTTCACAATAAATAAGGAAAAAATATAAGGAAAATAGGGTTTTGTTTTATAGAGAACATTATTATCCTTAAGATAGACTTAAAATAAAACGATGGAGATATGATAGATATTATATAAACAAATATTTAAATTGGCACTACATTTTATCAAACAACTAAAAGGAAATAATGAATTACGAATAAGAGTTTTGTACTTAAAAATTGTAAAATTAATATCTAAAAGCGCTAAAGCATTTAAGTTCTTTTTTAAACAAAAAAACTTTGCACCATTGGGGGGGGGGGATAATTTTAATTATCATTTGGTTAATTTAAAATTCCGCAGACCACCAGTTTTTAAGCGATTGTTAATGCTGGTTGAGTGTGGTTTAACTTCGGTATCTTCTTTGGTATCAACAGAAAGTATAGCACACTCATCATCGGATTTATTTTCAAATGGATCCACACGTTCGGAGCCACCAAAACCATTGAAGACATAATTTGGCGGTAAAAGTTTCATTGTTGAACTCGATGTCGAGCCCGAAATTAAATCTAAGCGCGGCTTTTTGAATATGGAATACTTTAAAGAAATGTATATTATTTCACAGTTAAATTAAAATGATTTAGGTTAGTTTTACCTTTTGTAACATATCACTTTTAGTTTTACGTATGGCTCCAGTGCCATTGGGTTTGGTGGGTGAAACTTTTAACACAGTCACTTTATTACCTATTGTTTTGGTGTTATTATTAAGGCGGCATTCATTATTTTTGATCAATAAATGTGGCATGAGTACATTACAGGATTTAATATTTAAATAAGGTGATGAGGATTCTTCAATTTTTTTTATATTATCTTTCTGAAAATTTATTTAAACGCACGTACCTATGTTAAGTATAATATTTTATTATGGAACAAACAGTGAATGAAAACTTACTATTGTTGGCGATAAGGTTGAACGTTTTTCTTCTTTCTTATTGGTATCAATACGGGCTGTATTTAAGCCAATAGACATTTCATTTCCTGTATTATTATTGTTATTGTTTTCGTGAATTCTTGCCTCTAATACTTTATTCTAGAAAATAATAAACAAATTATTACAATATAAAGATCCTTCCAACTACTATATATAACCGTGTGTCAAATACCTTTTCTAACAGTTCATAAATTTCACTTTCTAATTGTGATATTCTTTCTTCATGTTTTCTGTTAAAATTTACAAAATATGACAATATTTATAAAAAAAATTTTGATGACATTAATTAACTTACTTTCTTCTTTCTATTTCTTTACGCAAGTTAGTCTGGGAAGTTTTTAAGGCAGCGCGCATATCACTCTTCTTATTTTCACAGATTTTTAATTCTCTACAAGTAATTTAAACAAATATATGAACTTGAATTCCATTATGAACGAATATACTTGTTTTTACCTCTTCAATGTTGCTACCCATACTGTTAGTATTTTGGGATCATTTTCATTGTTTAGTAATTTTTCTGCATCACTCATTGCTGAAGTTAATAAGGTGGTGATCCCTTCCATTGTTTGAATTTGTTCCTTAAGTTGGGCGTTTTCTGCACGCAAACCATCTATAACTTTAACTTGGGACTCAAGCATTTTAGTCTGTAATTGTGTAAAATAAAAATTGTTGATAAAACAACGTATTTGTAACGTTTTGTTCATTGAAATTCATTTACCTTTTCAGCATAATTAAGCACAAGGAAATTTTTACTTTGTAAATCCTTTTCTAGACCTGCTATTGTTTTCCTGCAATTTTAATGAAAAACAACATGAGAAGCTTTATAGAGAAGAGAATAAAATATTTTACAAAACATTAGGAACAATAACAGACTTATGCAATTCGAACAGTTCAAGCTTTAACAACTGCATAAAGGTACATAGTTCGAAAGCAAACAAACGTAATTCGTGTTCTGGCTACAGTCTGTTCTACACGCCAAAATGGCTTAGAAACTACAAACTGTGTAGAATAATGTTCATAGAATGGCGTACAGTTTTGTTCAGACGACTAGATTTTATTATTTCCATGAAAAAGTAAAAATACTCACAGTTGGAGACTGTCGAACATCTCCTCTGCAACTGCCCAGCCCTTGGTAGGTTGAGGAGACCCTTGGCAGGACCTTCTTTGAGAGCTTGAGTTCTGTGTCGAGAGCCGACATCAAGGCTCTCCACAGATTCATTAGCAGCTTGGGCTGGTTGAGAGATGCTAGGGCTTCATAAGTGTAGTCGCACTCTCAACCTCTTTTGTTTTGTGTCTGTTTCTTTATATGTAATTCATCCGTTTCCCATTCTCCCTCCCCTTTCCTACTGTCCTATATCCTCTATTTCCCTCCTCCCCTAAGGACAATGTACAATGGGTCAATTTCGACCTCCGGGTAATGTGCTTGTCTTGACCGACAGGTGCACGTCCTCTAACCTAACCTAACCTATCAGTGACATTACACCTTCTATCGTGGACTGATTATCAACTACGGATACCTATAGAAATTTACACCAATAGTCTCTTATGTGTACAGTGAATAACGGCCATCCTTTATTTTGATAGTAAGAGCCACAAGATCAACTCTGACGCATTTAAGATCATAATGGATGATATTTTCAATCCATACTGAATTTGGATAACCATAAGAACTTTAAATCAGTGCCCACAGTTCGTCAGAGTCCTCACGATATTTATATCAATGTCGGAGCACACACACTGATATCCCCTATTCGACGACCTATGCCATCGACTATGACAGCAACTCACCTAAAATTTCAATTCATAATCATCATCAAAATAAATAACTTCAAGAGGAGGAATTAATAATTACGTTGACTTGTTGTTTGTAATTATTGTTCATTAAAAATCTCTCAACAAAGATCACACCTTAGTGCTAACATTTCGAGAATTTAAGAGAACTTATAACCAGGCTTTTAATATAATTCAGTATTGCGATCATTCTTAAATTGGAATTAAAATTGAAGCATTAAAATCGCCCATAACCTCCAGTTTAAAATCAATATAATCTACGATTGGTCGCCACATTCTTGTATCTGCGGTGTTAAGATATGAAAAATGGAATTAAAGGAAAAGAAAATTGGGGGGAAAAAAATATTGTTTTCGGCGATTCCCTTTCAGCTGTCTGTCAGTATTAAGAGTAATTAATTGCCAAATCAAATCAGTCACTTGGATCTACGTTTCAAACGCCCTCAACTTGGGTGTAGTAGGGAGCAAAGCCATAATTTTGACCATAGAATTGTAGTGTAAGCTTTTCCCCTAAAGTCAATTTTCATTTTAAGCCATAGAAAAATCTCGAAATTTGAAACTTACATGCATTTTTTTTGAGTTTCTTTCGAACTTTTTATTTGTTCTCCCGCTTTTTGTAATTCCTTTTCTTTCATCTTCAACTGTAGCTGGGCATTGTCCAACTGATCCTGCAGTGAACTGACATCAATGCGACTTGAATCCAAATTTCCCATATTAAAATAAACTCTTATAATATTGCGATCTGTGCATTTATTCCGACACTGTGGGCATGTTTTTGATCTAAAGGGCAAGTAAATAAAACAAAATTCTTTAGTATTATTCATTTGCAAACAAAAGGCCTTCACTTCTTCATTACCTTTGTAACCATTGCGATAGACACGTTATGTGGAACATGTGTCCACAAATGGTAACATGGACATCATCAGCAGCCGTAAATAGTTCAGCACAAATAACACAATTTAAATTTAACATTTTGTTTATTTATAGTTATTAATTTTAATTTAAGAAACAATACATTTGAATTGAAGTAAACAAACGAAAAAAAATTGCAAATCAACTGATTTAACACGATTCACTTATGAATGATAAATTTCTCCGGTTCTATTTTCTTTAGACATTTTTAAGTTTGTTTTGGTTTTTACCGCCAATTTTTATTCAATCTGTCATGGGTTGTGATAACTAAACACAGCTATTTTTAAACACAAACGTAGTTAACAGGGTTGTTATACTTTAAAATTATGGAAGAAATTAATTATTAAGCGAACTTAAAACTGTTTTTACTGTTGCGTTTGTTGTGTGATATAAATAAATATAAATATACAGTTATATAAAATAATTAACATAACATTTTTTAATATGAATAAAGTTAAAATTACCAATTCCTGCCAATTTGAAAGGCTAGTGAAGGAGATGGAAAAGAATCCATCACTTAGCAGAGGATTCGGCAAGGGTAGACTCCCCAATAATTTTCATGAACAATGGGAGAGTATTGCCACTATTCTGAATTCTCTAGGTCCACCAATTCGAACTGGTGATGGATGGCGAAAGGTAACATAAATAGCTTGATTTAAAATTGTTTTGTTTGTTGGAATTCTTTTTTATAGGTATGGAGCGGCTTAAAATCTAAAGTTAGAAGAAAAATAGCCACAAATAAAGCGGAGTGCAAAGAGGCAAAGCTGGGGCCTTTAGATCAAGCTGTGGCAAATCTTCTTCAATTTGATAGAGTATTAAATCAAGAGAGTAATGGTTCAAGGATCACCAAATATTGAAGACAGAGCTGGTTGTAGCCCATTGAGCTCACTTCAACTGGTAAGAAGTATTTCAATAGTCCTATTTTTTAAAACGCATTGATAATTTACTATTTGCAGAACAAATCATCCACGACCATTAGCAAAATGGTTGTCCCATCGTCAGCATCATCAATATCTGCAACGTCAACGTCATTATCTTCAGCAGTGTCAGCATCATCAATATCAGCAACATCAACGTCAACGTCATTATCTTCAGCAGTGTCAGCATCATCAATATCAGCAACGTCAACGTCATTATCTTCAGCAGTGTCAGCATCATCAATATCAGCAACGTCAACGTCATCATCTTCAGTAGTGTCAGCATCATCAATATCAGCAACGTCAACGTCATCATCTTCAGCAGTGTCAGCATCATCAACAAATCAAATAAATCGCGTTAATATCCGTGAAAATATAGCAGAACTAAGGCGTAGAAGAAGTATTGCTAAGGCTAGTTTAGTGGCAGCATTAGGCAATGTTCTAGCTGGAATCGAACGTTTACAACAGGCAGAAACGCCAATCTGGCGCCGGAATAGAAACAGATCGGAGTAAAAACAGGAAAAAAGGTATCTAACTATCTATGAAAAATAAAAAAGAACAGCTAGGAATTAAAGAGAAAGAGCTCCAGCTACTTAATGATACTTAAATGTTATGAAATTATGTTGTTGTTTTTTATATGTATATATGTATCTTTACTTCAACTTTTTAAAATTTCTTGTTTTAAAGTTTGTATTTAATGTCAATAAGAATTACTTCGGTTAGATAAGAGGACAATGTACTTGCCAATGAGATAGGTACAATACTTGAAGGTCAAAATTATCGAATATAATACATCCTAATAAGAAAAAGCAGAGAAGGGACAGGAAATAGAATATAAAAAGACGACGTAAAATACTGACAACAAACATCCAGGAGAGTGTGGCTTTTAAACGCCGTTAAACATCAAAAGAACCCTGAGTTTAATTTGATGAAAATTGTTTTTAATCTCTTCTCTTCTTTCATATGCCTCAGTACATTGTGTAATTTCATTTAAGTCATTTTCTGTTTCATAGTTTATCTCCCTAAGCTCGGCTCCATATTCAACGTATATGTAGTGAGGTGCAGCACAAACATTTACAATTTTAATTGCTTTTACTGGTGCATAGTGGGAGTTCTCGTTCTCCTGAGAAGCCAACGAAATTTGGTTTTTAAAATACCAATTGTTTTCTCTATTATATTTCGGGATTTCCCATGTTTTAAAATATAAAAAAGCCTCTGGACAGCCTTCACTTGTCGTGTAATATGGTTCCATCAAATACGGCTTCAGACGATAGCCAGCATCACATGATGAAAAAATTTCAATTAGCGTTTAACATTTATGCATTTAGCATTAGCGTCATAATGACAATTTTGTGAATAATGGCTAGAACCACATTTCTTTTATCAAAAAAACAGTAAACAACACGACTTTGCTAACTCAAATATTTAAGATATTTATATTTAATGGTGGTTGTCGAGATCGATTAAACAGAACTTGTCAGATAGCTTCATATGGTATTACATTGAGGCGTTAACTGTTCTTAAGTTATTTTTGATTTCCTATCTTATTCTGTCCTATAGTTCCAATAAGCTGGCGTTTCTTAACTCATTCCTTCATTTAACATAGAGGAACGCTTTCAAGAAGCATTCTTTTTGAATTTAATCACTTATTTTTAAAATAAAAATTGAAACAAAATGAATTCTTTTCATATTTTTCAATCAAGAATATTTTTTATTTATTAATTATTATTTTTTTTTTATAATTTATTTCATGTATTATTTTTGATTCTCTTAATTTTTTTAAACTTAAACAAAAAATTTTTGAACTTTTTATTCATTTTTTACTTAAAAATATTTAAACTAAGACTGAAAAATATAAACAGTTTCGTTTTTACTTAAATTTGTTAGTTTTATATGCTAAAAGTCAATATGTATTATTAATTTTGAATTTATTTAATTTACTTTTATTACTATTATTAAGTTTATGTTTTGTTTTAAGTGTTTATGCTTGGATTCTTTATTTTTTTTTTTGTAAATAAAATTCTACAATCTTGGCGCTCTTGAGATTGTGAATTTTATAAGAATCTGTTTTCGTATTATTAATACAGAAAACAAAAACATTTTAATAGTTTTTGTTTATGTTTTTTACCTTTTTCTATATTATTTATTATTATTATTTTGTTTTTTTTTTTATAAAAATTTACAATTAAATATTTATAATCTTCATATGATGAATAAAGTAGTGGTTTTGATAGTTTTAATAATTTTTTCTTATTATACTTGTTATACATTTTTATTGTTCTGAATAAATGTTTATATATTTTTTATTGTTGCGAATAAATGTTTATAAACATACTTTAATGTCGTTAATGTTTATACACATATGTATATAGTTTTATTCTTTGAATAAATATTGAAATCATATTATATGTATATGTGTGTATAAACATTCTGTTAGGTAAGCATTATTTACATTATTCTTAATTAGGCCAATGACACTTTTACTAAGTGTGCATTTTTTGTTATTATGTTTACTTAATCATTTTGTCAATATTTTGTAATTTAATTATTATCCATATGTAAGCATAGTTTTAGTATAAAAGAAAATAAATAAAATCTAGCGGTGGAGTTGATGAACGAACCACTGCTGTGTGAAATTCAACAATTCTTATTTTTTTTTATTTTCAAGGTTTCTGCAGGTTAAAGTGCTTGCCAGAAAACAATCAAATTATAGTTCTGCAAGTTAAAGTGCTTGTTAGAACATTTTATACAAAAACATAATTTAATTAACATTTTTGGTGACCCCGACGTGATCCTGTATCAGGAACAGGATTTCTATTTCTTATTAAACGCAACGTTTTATCCTAAACAACGTTTCAGTTAAAGCAGGCAAGGACATCATGTCTTCATTTATTGAATTGGTTGCCGCTCAACAGCAAATTGGTCAGCGGATTGAAGCCATAATCCGCAACTATAAAAAGGACCCCGTTGCCAGAAAGACTACCACCAGCTACTTTCAAGAACGACTACGAAGGTTAGACGAGGAGTGGGCAAGTTTTGAAGTAAACGATAACCGAATCAGATTGCTTGAGCAGCCACCATTGGAGCATGATTATTTTCACAAGGACTATTATACAGCAATCATGAAGCTCGTGCAGCAATACAAGGAGGTATTTGAAACATCAATACTAAACCTTGGAGCCACGAAACCACACATGGGCCGCAGCACAGACAGTCATGATCAGGCAACAGTGCCTGTTGAAGCCACAAGGGAAGCCATGAGCCATTGCTCAACTGACCAAGATCATGAAACATTCACCAAGGAAGCCACTGCACCAGCTGCGGAGCTAGTGAAATTAATTCGAAGACAGGCAGCCATGATATCATCTGTAGAGCGACTATTAACAGATGATTTTACGCAAAAAGATGCCATAGCCGCCACAAGGTTATGGCAAGACATTCAATCTATTCATTACAAAATTTTTGAAATATGTGATGAACCAATCTTACAGGGCTACAATATGCAGAGGTTCATTCAAATCGAAAAAGAGGTCCGTATAGCATCAAATCGATTTACAGCAATCGCAGATCCGAACAACCATTATGAGCACAACCATGGGCAATCGGCCTTATCAACAGTACCAATTCCAAAAATTACCATGCCGAAATTTGATGGAAACTACATGAAGTGGAAGGAATTCCACGACCTATTTTCATCGCTGATCATCCAGCAGTCAATTCCAAAGGTCCAAAAAATGTGGTATCTTAAAACACATTTAGTGGGTGAAGCTTCAAACCTAATCAAACATTTCGCCACAACTGGAGAAAACTTTGAAGCAGCATGGTCTGTAGTGACAATGCGCTACAACAATAGAAGGTTATTGGTGAGTAAACTAATTCAGGAGATGGTTGATACTCCAATCAAGACTGCAAATGATAATTATAAATCCCTACATGACAAAATCCAAGAGTGTCTGTTATCCCTCAAAAATCTTGACATTGACACCTCATCATGGGATCCGCTATTGCTTCATCTACTACTTAAACGATTAGACCAAACTACTCGGCTGCACTTAGAGCAATCCTTAGCAAAACCAAGAGAAGTGCCAACAATTAAGGACTTTTTAAATTTCAATATCTGATAAGGAAAGATCTGCACACTCCAAGTCAAGAGTGTGCAATTCCATAACATCAGATCGGCAAGTCATCTTACAATGCAATCTGTGCAAAAATGGAAATCACCCATTATTTGCATGCAGAACATTTTTGCAACAATCACCAGCATCAAGGCTTCAATTCGTCCAAAAACAAAAAACGCTGTGTAAACTGTCTAAAAACCGGCCATAATGCAAAGGTGTGCAGTCTTAGAAGTGGCATGAAGTGCAATAAAAAACATAACACCCTACTTCATCTGGAAGGCGCAAATCATCATTCAACAACACCAGCTCCACACACCCAAACTTCGGGTGAAAATAGCAACCAGCCATCAGTAGCATCAAGCATCAGTACAATTCCAGTTAATCGAAATGCAGCATCTCTTGCCACTTCCAACCACTCTAGAACAAACAGCTACATTCTTCTTGGTACCGCAATGATTACGGTTCGATCAAATAATAAGGAGATTCAATGCAGAGCAATACTCGACTCAGGATCATAGCTAAACCTCATCAGTGAACGATTAGTAAAGCGTCTTGGAATTTCACCCAAACCGACTTCAATTTGCCTCAGTGGTGTTGGATCAAGTAATACTAGAATGCAGCGTCGGGTAAACATAGTATTACAATCTCGTGTTAACAATTTTAATACGCGACTCGAAGCCGCAGTCCTGACACACATCGTTGCTCCTCAACCATCACAAACAATCAATATAGATCATTGGTCAATTCCAAAAAATATCGTCCTAGCAGATCCAGAATTCAATCGTCCTGATAAAATAGATATTTTACTGGGTGCAGAATTTTACCACCAATTAATGTCAGTGGGTCAAATTAGGCTAGGACCTGAATTACCAATTCTCCAAAACACAACATTGGGTTGGGTTATTGCAGGCAAAGTAGGAGGACTTGAATCAGCTGCAGCAGTGTGTGGAATGTGCACTGAAGATGAAAGTACTCTTGAAAATGCCATTGCCCAACTTTGGAAGCTGGAGAATATAGACCATGTGGGTAAAACCTTATCAACTGCAGAGAGACATACTGAAGATCACTTTGCCCAAACACATACTATTGACAACAGTGGAAGATTCATTGTAAAAATTCCATTTTGTGAAAATCCTAATACATTGGGAGAGTCTCATAGCATTGCATTCAACAGATTTTTGGCACTGGAGAGACGGTTGTCCAAATCCACCGAAATAAAGGACCAATACATAAATTTTATGAAGGAGTATGAAGCACTGGGTCATATGACACAAATAAACATGAATACCTTCCCAACGCCACATTATATCATTCCACACCACTACATCCTTAGACCAGAAAGTATCACGACCAAACTTCGAGTGGTTTTTGATGCTTCTACGAAAACTTCAACTGGGACATCCCTGAATGATATAATGCACACAGGACCTACAGTGCAAAGTGAGCTCTTTTCAATCTTACTTCGCTTCCGTCTACCACTTTTCGTCTTCACAACTGACATAAAGAAGATGTATAGACAATTCATCATGCACCCAGAAGACAGAAAATTTCAAATAATCATCTGGAGGGAAGACCCAACAATGCCAGTTAAATACTATCAGCTGAACACAATCACCTATGGAACGCGGTCAGCTCCATACTTAGCAACAAAATGTCTGCAAACAATTGGCAAGACAAATATCGCAAACTACCCACACGGAGCTCAGTTCCTTCTTCACAATTTTTATGTGGATGATGGAATTGGAGGTGATGACAGCCTACAAACAGTTTTAACGATTCAAAACGAGTTAAAACATATCCTAAACCAGCATGGCCTTGAACTACAAAAATGGGCGTCGAACCATCCACAATTATTAAAAAATACAACAGGAACACAACAAGAAGTCAATTTTGACTTTAACAACGAGAATCAAGTTGTCAAAACCCTAGGCTTAACGTGGATGCCAACAGTTGACAAATTCTGCATTAAGGTTTGTCTAAGGGAAATTCATCAGATTACCAAACGCACAGTGAGCTCGGACTTAGCTAGGCTTTTTGATCCTTTGGGCTTACTATCACTAATTGTAGTCACAGCCAAAATGTTTATTCAAGAGTTATGGAAACTAAAACTAGGCTGGGATAATAAGCTGCCAGAAAGCTTCCGGGTCAGGTGGATGACTTTTCGCAGTGAGTTAAAGTACATAGATAATCTAAGGTTGCCTCGGCATATTTTTGAAGGGCAAAAACCATCTAACATACAAATTCATGCATTTGCTGATGCCTCAAAAAAAGCATATGGTACAGCAGTGTACGTAAGAGCAATCTTAAAGAACAAACAAATAATAGTTAGACTTCTATGTGCAAAATCACGGGTAGCACCGTTAAAACACCAAACCCTACCTCGCCTGGAACTATGCGCAGCATTGTTGGCTGCTCAGTTAACTTCAAGAGTTAAAAAGGATTTACATCTTGAGGATACCCCCACATATTTATGGACAGACTCTGAAATTGTATTAGCCTGGATCCAATCACAATCTTCATTATACCAAACTTTCGTAGCTATCCGAATAGCAGCAATACAAGAGTTGACTGTTACTAAACAATGGCGACATGTGAGATCAAAGGATAATCCGGCGGACATCTTATCGCGTGGTCTATCTCCAAAGAAATTAGCCGAACAACCCCTATGGTTTTACGGGCCTATGTTTCTGTGCGCGCAAGATGAACTTTGGAAACAAAATTCCGCAAAGAGTGAAGAAATCTTCAGTGACATGAACCTAGAACGAGTGATAGCTTATATCCTCAGATTTATAAACACTACCAGAAAACGCAAGCAACAACAGGAAGTAGAGTTATCAACCTGGAGCAAGCCTTAATAGTTATTGTACGAGCAATGCAACAGTCAGATTTTGAAGAGGAGATAAAACATTTAAGGAAATATAACGAGGTGAACAAAGGTAGTCCATACAACAATCTCACTCCATTTTTGGACATAAATGGCATAATCAGAGTAGGAGGTCGTTGGGAGTCATCAACATTGCAGTATGACGCTAAGCACCCTATGTTTATCCCTTATAATGATCCAATATCAAAATTATTAATGCAGATGGTGCATGAAAACAACCGACACTGCGGACCTCAAGCACTTTTAGCTCTTTTACGACAACGGTATTGGCCAGTAAAAGGAAAGACGGCAGTGCGATCAATTGTCCATCATTGCATAAAATGTACGAGAGCTAAGCCAACACTGCTTAATCAAATTATGGGGAACCTACCATCAACACGAGTCACCCCAGCTAGACCATTCATCAACTCTGGTGTTGACTTTTGTGGACCCTTTTGGATCCATTATAAAACAAGAGGAAAAAGGCCACAGAAGGCTTACATCGCTGTCTTTTGCTGTTTCGCTACTAAGGCGGTACACTTGGAATTAGTAAGCGATTTAACCACAGAAGCTTTTATAGGCTCATTAAAAAGATTCATAAGTCGAAGAGGTCACTGCAAAAACCTATATTGCGATAACGCAACAAATTTTGTTGGCGCAAAAAATCAACTTAAAGAGCTGGCAGAATCACTTTATAATCCCTCAGCTCATGAAAAAATTAGTAAAGAATGTAACTCCAGAGGAATAAAGTTTCATTTTATCCCACCAAGAGCACCTCACTTTGGCGGTTTGTGGGAAGCAGCAGTAAAATCAGCAAAATATCTACTAGTGAGAAGTGTATCGCCTGCAACATTGACCTATGAAGAACTTGACACGGTGGTAATAGAAATTGAAGGTATTCTCAATTCCCACCAATCCAATCGGTCCAATGCCAGATAATCCAAATGATTTGGCTGCATTAACTCCGGGACATTTTCTCGTTGGAGGACCGCTAAATGCTCAAATCGACATAGAAGAAAGTCAACCTAAAATCAGCTTGCGTACTAGATGGAAGTTAGTCACTCAGTTAAAGCAAGAGTTTTGGAGGCGATGGTCAAAAGAATATCTATGTGAGCTCCAATATCGACATAAGTGGCAAACAAAAAAGGATAATATAAAACCTGGCGATATGGTTATCATTAAAGAGATAAGTACAGTACCGTTACAGTGGCCATTAGGAAGAATTATAAGGGTACATAAAGGTGATGATGATTTTGTGCGAGTAGTGGATGTCAAAACATCAAGAGGCGTTGTCAGAAGACCAATTTCTCGATTAGCGCCACTACCAATTAACAGTGCAGAGTCTGGTGAAATCCCTAACCAAGAAGATGTCGAAGAGCCAACTACCTCTCATGATCAAAACACTGACATTGAGTTTCACAACAATGATGCGGAACCAACAACATCTCATTATCAACCCAAAGACTTTGAAATTCCAAAAAAAAAGGGGGAGGTTTCCTCTATAAATCACAACCTTTGGACAATCATGATAATCACTCTACTGTTTCCATTGGTGTTAGGAGCAAAAGTACACAACACGAAATTTGGCAAACAATTGGGTATACATTTTGAAGGAATCGGATCAGCAGTAATATCACCTTCAGAATGGCAACTACTAGTCTATTATGATCTAAAGGGTTTTTGGTCTGAATTAACATTTTCAGAAGGAACAAAAACACTTAACCAATTATGCAATGAAATACAAGAAAAGTCAACTTGCGCTAATCTGGTAAAATATTTTGAACATACTGAAGCCGAACTTAAGATGGATAGTACATTACTTTCCGGAAATCGACAAAAGAGAGGTGCAGTAGATTTAGTTGGAAACGTCGCACATTCATTATTTGGAGTACTGGACTCGGAATATGCTAAGGACATGGCACAGACAATCTCGCAAGTCAAAGAAAATGAGGCACACCTACTTAACCTTATAAAAAATCAGACGTCAATTACTACTACTATATACATCATGAAATCCGATCAAGAAGCTGTTAAGAAAACATTTGATCACATCAACTTTAAATTTAACATTTTGTTTATTTATAGTTATTAATTTTAATTCAGGAAACAATACATCTGAATTGAAGTAAACAAACGAAAAAAAAATTGCAAATCAACTGATTTAACACGATTCACTTATGAATGATAAATTTCTCCGGTTCTATTTTCTTTAGACATTTTTTAAGTTTGTTTTGGTTTTTACCGCCAATTTTTATTCAATCTGTCATGGGTTGTGATAACTAAACACAGCTATTTTTAAACACAAACGTAGTTAACAGGGTTGTTATACTTTAAAATTATGGAAGAAATTAATTATTATGGGAAATTAAAACTGTTTTTACTGTTGCGTTGTGTTGTGTGATATAAATAAATATAAATATACAGTTATATAAAATAATTAACATAACATTTTTTAATATGAATAAACTTAAATTTACCAATTCCTGCCAATTTGATAGGCTAGTGAAGGAGATGGAAAAGAATCCATCACTTAGCAGAGGATTCGGCAGGGGCAGAGTCTCCTATAGTTTTCATAAACAATGGGAGATTATTGCCACTATTCTGAATTCTCTAGGTCCACCAATTCGAACTGGTGATGGATGGCGAAAGGTAACATAAATAGCTTGATTTAAAACTGTTTTGTTTGTTGGAATTCTTTTTTATAGCTATGGAATAGCTTAAAATCTAAAGTTAGAAGGAAAATAGCCACAAATAAAGCGGAGTGCAAAGAGGCAAAACTGAGGCCTTTAGATCAAGCTGTGGCAAATCTTCTTCAATTTGATAGAGCATTAAATCAAGAGAGAATGGTTCAAGGAACACCAAATATTGAAGACAGAGCTGGTTGCAGCCCATTGAGCTTACTTCAACGGGTAAGAAGTATTTCAATAGTCCTATTTTTTTTAAACGCATTGATAATTTAATTTTTGTAGAACAAATCATCCACGACCATTAGCAAAACGGTTGTCCCATCGTCAGCATCATCAATATCAGCAACGTCAACGTCATTATCTTCAGCAGTGTCAGCGTCATCAGCAAATCAAATAAAACGCGTTAATATACGTAAAAATATGACAACAGTAAGGCGTAGGTGTAATATCGATAGGGCTGCATTAGTGACAATAATATCCAATACTATGGCTGAAATCGAACGTTCACAACAGGAAGAAACGTGGCCCCGGAATAGAAACGGATCGGAGTAAAAACAGGATAAAAGGTATCTAACTATCTATGAAAAATAAAAAAGAACAGCTAGCAATTAAAGAGAAAGAGCTCCAGCTACTTAATGATACTTAAATGTTATGAAATTATGTTGTTGTTTTTTATATGTA
Organism: Sarcophaga peregrina; assembly: GCA_014635995.1. Taxonomy (NCBI): domain Eukaryota; kingdom Metazoa; phylum Arthropoda; class Insecta; order Diptera; family Sarcophagidae; genus Sarcophaga; species Sarcophaga peregrina. The sequence goes on from CM025793.1 coordinate 49,021,822, forward strand.
TATGTATGTATCTTTATTTTAACTTTTTAAAATTTCTTGTTTTAAAGTTTGTATTTAATGTCAATAAGAATTACTTCGGTTAGATAAGAGGACAATGTACTTGCCAATGAGATAGGTACAATACTTGAAGGTCAAAATTATCCAATATAATACATCCTAATAGGGAAAAGCAGAGAAGGGACAGGAAATAGAATATAAAAAGACGACGTAAAATACTGACAACAAACTTACAAGAGAGTGCAACTTTAAAAACGCCGTTCAAGATCAAAAGAACCCTGAATTTAATTTGCTGAAAACTGTTTTTAATGTCTTCTCTTTCATATGCCTCAGTACATTGTGTAATTCCATGGTCTTCATTCTCTTCAGTGTCATTTAAGTCATTTTCTGTTTTATAGTTTACCTCCCTAAGCTCGGATCCATATTCAACGTATATTTTGTGAGTTGCAGCACAATCATTTACAATTTTAATTGCTTTGACTGGTGCATAGTGGAGTTCTCGTTCTCCGAGAAGCCAACGAAATTTGGTTTTTAAAATACCAATTGTTTTCTCTATTATATTTCGGGATTTCCCATGTTTTAAAATATAAAAAAGCCTCTGGACAGCCTTCACTTGTCGTGTAATATGGTTCCATCAAATACGGCTTCAGACGATAGCCAGCATCACATGATGAAAAAATTTCAATTAGCATTTAACATTTATGCATTTAGCATTTATGACATTTAAATTATTATTTATTTATAATAATTTATAACTATTAGCGTCATAATGACAATTTTGTGAATAATGGCTAGAACCACATTTCTTTTATCTAAAAAACAGTAAACAATACGACTTTGCTAACTCAAATATTTAAGATATTTATATTTAATGGTGGTTGTCGAGATCGATTAAACAGAACTTGTCAGATAGTTCTGGGGCATCGCTTCATATGGTATTACATTGAGGCGTTAACTGTTCTTAAGTTACTTTTGATTTCCTATCTTATTCTGTCCCATAGTTCCAATAAGCTGGCGTTTCTTAACTCATTCCTTCATTTAACATAGAGGAAAGCTTTCAAGAAGTATTCTTTTCGGATATAATCACTTTGTTTTAAAATAAAAAGTGAATCAAAACTGAAATGAAAATATGAAATATTTTTTCAATCAAGAATATTTTTTATTTATTAATTAATTTTTTTTAATAATTTATTTCATGTATTATTTTTGATTCTCTTTCTTTTTTTAAACTTAAACAAAAAATTTTTGAACTTTTTATTCATTTTTTACTTAAAAAAATTTAAACTAAGACTTTGAAAAATATAAGCAGTTTCGTTTTTGCTTAAATTTGTTAGTTTTACATGCTAGAAGTCAATATGTATTATTAATTTTGAATTTATTTAATTTTTTAATTTACTTTTATTACTATTATTAAGTTTACGTTTTGCTTTAAGTGTTTATGCTTGGATTCTTTATTTTTTTTTTTTGTAAATAAAATTCTACAATCTAGGGGCTCTTGAGATTGTGAATTTTATAAGAATCTGTTTTCGTATTATTAATACAGAAAATAAAAACATTTTAATAATTTTTGTTTATGTTTTTTTTTCAAAGGTAATAGACGAAACAAGAAGGTTCTTATTTTCGTTTTTTTTTTTATAAAAATTTACAATTAGATATTTATAATCTTATATAGTTATATAGTTTATAAGTTATAGTTTTCATATGATGAATAAAGTAGTGGTTTTGATAGTTTTAATAATTTTTCTTATTATACTTTTTTTTAACTTAATATTAAAATTAAAAAAAAAGAAATATACAGTTTGTGATAACATTTCGAGAATCTAAGAGAAGTTAGAACCAGAATATTGAAGCATTAAAATCGCCCATAACCTCCAGTTTAAAATCAATATAATCTACGATTGGTCGCCACATTCTTCTATTTGCGGTGTTAAGATTTGAAAAATAGAATTAAAGAAAAAGAAAATTGGAGGGCAAAAATATTGTTTTCGGCGATTCCCTTTCAGCTGTCTGTCAGTATTAAGAGCAATTATTTGCTTGATTAACTTGGGTGTAGTGAGGAGCTAAGCCATAATTTTGACCATAGAATTGTAGTATACGCTTTTCCTCTACATTCCTATATCCTCTATTTCCTACCTCCCCTAAGGACAATGTACAATGGGTCAATTTCGACCTCCGGGTACTGTGCTTGTCTTGACCGAGAGGTGCACGTCCTCTAACCTAATCTAACCTAACCTATAAGGGACATTACACCTTCTGTCGTGGACTGATTATCAACTACTACAATGAATAACGGCCATCTTTTATTTTGATAGTAAGAGATAGTAGATCAACTCTGATGCATTTAAGATCATAATGGAGATATTTTCAATCCATACCGAATGTGGATAACCATAAGAACTTTAAATCAGTGCCCAAAGTTCGTCAGAGTCCTCACGATATTTATATCAATGCCGGAGCACACACACTGATATCCCCTATTCGGCGACCTATGCCATCGACTATGACAGCAGCTCACCTAAAATTTCAATTCATAATCATCGTCAAAACAAATAACATCAAGAGAAGGAACTAATAATTACGTCGACTTTTTTTGTAATTATTGTTCATGAACAATCTCTCAATAAAGATCACACCTTAGTGATAACATTTCGAAGATCTAAGAGAAGTAGTAACCAGCCTTTTATTATTGTACCGTATTGCGAACATTCTTAGATTGGAATTTAAGTTTAAAATCAATATAATCTACGATTGGTCGCCGCACTCTTGTATCTGCGGTGTTAAGGTTTGAAAAATGGAATTAAAGAAAAAGAAAATTAGGAAAAAAAATATTGTTTTCGGTGATTCCCTTTCAGCTGTCTGTCAGTATTGAGAGTAATTAATTGCCAAATCAAATCAGTTACTTGGATCTACGTTTCTAACACCCTCAACTTGGGTGTAGTAGGGAGCTAAGCCATAATTTTGACCATAGAATTGTAGTGTAAGCTTTTCCCCTAAAGTCAATTTTCATTTTAAGCCATAGAAAAATCTCGAAATTTGAAACTTACATGCATTTTTTTTGAGTTTCTTTCGAACTTTTTATTTGTTCTCCCGCTTTTTGTAATTCCTTTTCTTTCATCTTCAACTGTAGCTGGGCATTGTCCAACTGATCCTGCAGTGAACTGACATCAATGCGACTTGAGTCCAAATTTCCCATATTAAAATAAACTCTTATAATATTGCGATCTGTGCATTTATTCCGACAGTGTGGACATGTTTTTGATCCAAAGTGCAAGTAAATAAAACAAAATTCTTTAGTATTATTCATTTGCAAACAAAAGGCCTTCACTTCTTCTTTACCTTTGTAACCATTGCGACAGACACGTTATGTGGAACATGTGTCCACAAATGGTAACATGGACATCATCAGCAGCCGTAAATAGTTCAGCACAAATAACACAATTTAAATTTAACATTTTGCTTATTTATAGTTATTAATTTTAATTCAGGAAACAATACATTTGAATTGAAGTAAACAAACGAAAAAAAAAAATTGCAAATCAACTGATTTAACACGATTCACTTATGAATGATAAATTTCTCCGGTTCTATTTTCTTTAGACATTTTTTAAGTTTGTTTTGGTTTTTACCGCCAATTTTTATTCAATCTGTCATGGGTTGTGATAACTAGACGCAGCTATTTTTAAACACAAACGTAGTTAACAGGATTGTTATACTTTAAAATTATGGAAGAAATTAATTATTATGCGAAATTAAAACTGTTTTTACTGTTGCGTTATGTTGTGTGATATAAATAAATATAAATATACAGTTATATAAAATAATTAACATAACATTTTTTAATATGGATAAAGTTAAAATTACCAATTCCTGCCAATTTGAAAGGCTAGTGAAGGAGATGGAAAAGAATCCATCACTTAGCAGAGGATTCGGCAGGGGTAGACTCCCCAATAATTTTCATGAACAATGGGAGAGTATTGCCACTATTCTGAATTCTCTAGGTCCACCAATTCGAACTGGTGATGGATGGCGAAAGGTAACATAAATAGCTTGATTTAAAATTGTTTTGTTTGTTGGAATTTTTTTTTATAGGTATGGAGCGGCTTAAAATCTAAAGTTAGAAGGAAAATAGCCACAAATAAAGCGGAGTGCAAAGAGGCAAAGCTGGGGCCTTTAGATCAAGCTGTGGCAAATCTTCTTCAATTTGATAGAGCATTAAATGAAGAGAGTATGGTTCAAGGAACACCAAATATTGAAGACAGAGCTGGTTGCAGCTCACTTCAACTGGTAAGAAGTATTTCAATAGTCCTATTTTTTTAAAACGCATTGATGATTTACTATTTGCAGAACAAATCATCCACGACCATTAGCAAAACGGTTGTCCCATCGTCAGCATCATCAATATCAGCAACGTCAACGTCAACGTCATTATCTTCAGCAGTGCCAGCATCATCAATATCAGCAACATCAACGGCAACGTCATTATTTTCAGCAGAGTCAGTATCATCAATAACAGCAACGTTAACATCATTATCTTCAGCAGTGTCAGCATCATCAATATCAGCAACATCAACGTCAACGTCATTATTTTCAGCAGAGTCAGTATCATCAATAACAGCGACGTTAACGTCATTATCTTCAGCAGTGTCAGCATCATCAATATCAGCAACGTCAACGTCAACGTCATCATCTTCAGAAAATATAGCAGAAGCAAGGCGTAGAAGAAATATTGCTAAGGCTAGATTAGTGACAGCATTAGGCAATGTTCTAGCTGAAATCGAACGTTCACAACAGGAAGACACGGATGACACGGATGACACGGAATAGAAACGGATAGGAGTAAAAACAGGATAAAAGGTATCTAACTATCTATGAAAAATAAAAAAGAACAGCTAGCAATTAAAGAGAAAGAGCTCCAGCTACTTAATGATACTTAAATGTTATGAAATTATGTTGTTGTTTTTTATATGTATGTATCTTTATTTTAACTTTTTAAAATTTCTTGTTTTAAAGTTTGTATTTAATGTCAATAAGAATTACTTCGGTTAGATAAAAGGACAATGTACTTGCCAATGAGATAGGTACAATATATGAAGGTCAAAATTATCCAATATAATACATCCTAATAGGGAAAAGCAGAGAAGGGACAGGAAATAGAATATAAAAAGACGACGTAAAATACTGACAACAAACATCCAAGAGAGTGTGACTTTTCAACGCCGTTCAACATCAAAAGAACCCTGAATTTAATTTGCTGAAAACTATTTTTAATGTCTTCTCTTCTTTCATATGCCTCAGTACATTGTGTAATTCCATGGTCTTCATTCTCTTCAGTGTCATTTAAGTCATTTTCTGTTTCATAGTTTATCTCCTTAAACTCGGATCCATATTCAACTTATATGTAGTGAGGTGCAGCACAAATATTTAAAATTTTAATTGCTTTTACTGGTGCATAGTGGAGTTCTCGTTCTCCGACAAGCCAATGAAATTTGGTTTTTAAAATACCAATTGTTTTCTCTATTATATTTCGGGATTTCCCATGTTTTAAAATATAAAAAAGCCTCTGGACAGCCTTCACTTGTCGTGGAATATGGCGCCATCAAATACGGCTCCAGACGATAGCCAGCATCACATGATGAAAAAATTTCAATTAGCGTTTAACATCTATGCATTTAGCATTTATGCATTTAGGATTTATGCATTTAGCATTAGCGTCATAATGACAATTTTGTGAATGGCTAGAACCACATTTCTTTTATCAAAAAAACAGTAAACAATACGACTTTGCTAACTCAAATATTAAAGATATTTATATTTAATGGTGGTTGTTGAGATCGATTAAACAGAACTTGTCAGATAGTTCTGGGGCATCGCTTCATATGGTATTACATTGAGGCGTTAACTGTTCTTAAGTTACTTTTGATTTCCTATCTTATTCTGTCCTATAGTTCCAATAAGCCGGCGTTTCTTAACCCATTCCTTCATTTAACATAGAGGAACGCTTTCAAGAAGTATTCTTTTCGAATTTAATCACTTTGTTTTAAAATAAAAATTGAAACAAAACTGAATTCTTTTCATATTTTTTCAATCAAGAATATTTTTTATTTATTAATTATTTTTTTTTTTTAGTAATTTCTTTCATGTATTATTTTTGATTCTCTTTCTTTTTTTAAACTTAAACAAAAAATTTTTGAACTTTTATTCATTTTTTACTTAAAAAAATTTAAACTAAGACTTTGAAAAATATAAACAGTTTCGTTTTTACTTAAATTTGTTAGTTTTACATGCTAGAAGTCAATATGTATTATTAATTTTGAATTTATTTAATTTTTTTTATTTACTTTTATTACTATTATTAAGTTTATGTTTTGTTTTAAGTGTTTATTCTTGGATTCTTTATTATTATTTTTTTTTTGTAAATAAAATTCTACAATCTCGGGGCTCTTGAGATTGTGAATTTTATAAGAATCTGTTTTCGTATTACTAATACAGAAAACAAAAACATTTTAATAGTTTTTGTTTATGTTTTTTTACCTTTTTCTATATTATTTAATTATTATTATTATGACTTTGGTTTTTTTTTTATAAAAATTTACAATTAAATATTTATAATCTTATTAATAAATATAGTTTTCATATGATGAATAAAGTAGTGGTTTTGATAGTTTTAATAATTTTTTCTTATTATACTTTTTTTTAACTTAATATTAATATTTATTTCAATTAAAAAAAAAAAGAAAATAAATATACAGTTTGTATAGTATGTATGTATGTATGTATATTTATTTAAAACTTTCTTAAATTCTTTATTAATATTTTAATTTAATAGGAATACTTTTTATGTAAACAATTTTGATTTAATTTTTAACGATTTTGTAATGAAAACTATAATGTTTAAAATATTTTATTCAGAAACTATTAAAAAAAAAAATAAAATACAATACACATTAAAAAAAGTATACGTTTACTCCTGTAATATTTTTCATTTAAATTAAAAAATATTAAAAATATAATTACATAAATCAAAACAACGAAATTTTTTTTTGTTTAATAACCTTTTCGGGCTTTCGGACTTCACTTTGCACAAGCTTCAGTATTTGGCTGACAGTGGGTAAACTAATGAGGTTTAGCTTCTCGCTAAGTTACTTCAGCCTTTGTTAATTGTTTTGAATTTTAAATTTCAAAAAAGAAACATAGAAAAATGAAATAAAATTTTCAACTTTTAAATTTGACTTTTACACATATTTGTTGTATAGTAAATGCAGTCTGTTCTGCCCTTATCTTTTCAAGTAATACATCAATTACAGACTTTTTCATTTTCAAATGCTCTGTTCTCCGTGGTTTGGAAGACGTAATAGCCTAATGATGGTATACTTAATACCTAATTGGTCATTACAACCGTTTAGCCAGATTTATAACCACCCATGAGTGGTGTTACACACAGTTTCACGTCGACTCGATCGATAGATTTAAGCAACTTCTTTGCAATTTTATTTACAGAGATATGATCCTATAAATAAAGAGTGTTTTTTTTAAATGAAACAGAAAACAACGGAAGTTTATTTGGGGCGATGAATTAATACTTTATTTCAATACTAAATAATTTTCAAAAAGCCTAAATTTTGATTCCCATCTCACTATCCTTTACAATGGGAGAATAAATTGACTTTAGGAAACACCATATTGCACAGTACACTCTAATCATAATAGACAAAATTTACATTTTTACTTAATGTTAATGAGTTATCTGGAACCGGATAATAAAGACCCTAGCCTTGTCCTTCTAGCAACATGGCATTGTTATCATTGACCAAAGCTTCTTCTATAGACACTGTGTGGTAGATATAAGCGACCCTAAGAGCATATTTCCTGTTTTTTTTTTTTAATAAACCTGCACTCAGGGGATGACCCCTACTCATGCAGTGCATTGTGGAGGTTTAGGAAAGGTGGAAAGAGAGAGGGAAGATGCCAACGGTAAAGAAACGACTGGTGACTATAAAATGACAGTGCTATACCTTCACCATTAGACTGTCTACAGCAATCGTTCCCAAGAAGCCCGCAGTTTAAAGTCGACTCCGAACGATAGATTTTTGAGAAACTTCAAGCAGAGAAAGAGAAGAAATCGCCGAAAAAATTCTTTTGTATTTTTTATTTTGATGTCTGGCCTACGAGTCGAACCCTGGCTTTACGTCTAATAAGCCAGCACACTAATAGGGCAATCACTCTCTCTCTCTCTTTCTCTCTGACTTTTTCATTTTATTGAATACTACAGTTCAAGTGATTGAAACTGCTAAACATCGGATAGCACAGTACGTTCTGTTGATACAGAATGTATAATTATAGTCGACGTAGTCTAGTAAGTAGTGTGTTTACTTATTAGATACGAGGCCACGGTTAAAACTGCAGGTCAGACTTCCCGTTCAAAATGAAATATAAAAAAATATTTCTTCGGGGCCTACCTCTTAGGAGATTTCTAGCAAAAACGCTGAGAGCAAATAAAAATTGCCATGAAAAGCTTCTCAACAATCTGTCGTTCGAAGTCAACTTTAAACTGTATGCTCCTGACACCCTTGTATAAAATTAGCAGACATAACACAAATAGTATGGGAAACTAGGTCCATAATACTGACTGAAGAGTTGTAATGACCAATTATGTAGGTGTGCATATTTAATAACAGTGTCATTAGAAATCTAGACGTTTTCTCCGTGCAACTTTAATACACATTAATCGTGGAACTAGTTATTAGCATATTGATTGACTCAAGAATCGAAATATTGATTCACTTCAAAACAAACGTCATCGGTTTTTTTTTTTTTTTGCAACAGAACGTTTGAAGATCAGGGCATGGCGAACGTATCACTGCGTATCCGGGGCTCGTGGTGGTTCAAACTCGCTACTAACAGATCATATCAAGGGGACTTACCCAACACTGGGTAACACTATGCACCGTATGAGTGACCTTGAATTACCCCTTGAAGGGGATTTTTAGAGTCCTTTACTTCAATCAACGAAGAGATGTCATTGAATACTGTTGTTTAGCTTCAGTTCCTGCATCTATTGAAGTTGTTATGGATGCAGACCAAAGTCACAAGTTTTGGTCTGTGAACCAATGAGTTCTCAAATCCTCCTGCATATTCACAAGTACACCTGCGATTATTAGGTCAACAATTTACTAGCCTAGTGGACTGGCATTTGTCTACCATGTTACAAATAGTCCTCCCGGTAGGACAATTATGATATACATATGTAAAATGGGAGAAGAGCCCTGGCTGAACAGAACATTCATTTTGAAAGAAAAAAACTTATTATATGCATGTGTTGTTGAGTTCTTTAGCTGAGAGCGTCACACTAAGCTATATGGCATAATTTAAATTAAAAATTCTTTCAAGCCCAGAATGCCACAGTTGGTTGGATTCTCAGATAGGAAAATTCTCTATCGTTTTTTGGGAGAACAGTATTCTTAGATATTTGTTTTTGAATTTATTTTACTTGGATAATTTAGGAACTATTGTAAATAATTATTGAGATTGAATTATTAGTATAGTATGAAGTGAATTTTTTAAATTTTATTATAGAAAAAAATATATATAAAAAACAAATAATTAAAAAATTAAAAAAATTAAATTAAATTAAAAATGAAATTAAAATCTAAAGAATTAAATTTAATTTCAGTTAATGAAAATAATTTTTTTAATACATTTTTGTAATAATTAAAATATTAAAAAAAAAATTAATAACGAAATGCAAAATTAATAAATTAAATAAAAAGTATTAAATTTAATTTCAGATAATGAAAAAAAAATTTTTAATACATTTTTGTAATAATTAAAAAATTAAAAAAAAAAAAATTATAAACAAAATGCAAAAACTAATAAATTAAATAAAAAGTATTAAATTTAATTTTAGTTAATGAAAAAAAAAAATTTAATACATTTTTGTAATAATTAAAAAATTAAGAAAAAAAATTAATAAATTAAAAAAAAAGTATTAAATTTAATAAAAAAATTTTTTTAATACACTTTTTTAACAAAAATTGAAGTAAAATTAAATTAAAATTAAATTGAAAAATTTAATTAAATTAAAAAAATAAGAAAATTAAAATTTAATTTAAATTGAAGGAATATAATTTTTTAAATATTTTTTTTTACCAAAATTTCATAAATGTTTTTAGAAATGTAAACAAATTTAAATACGAGAAACAAAAAGTATATAATAATTTTTTTCTTTTTTATCTATAAAATTTAAATTTTTTTTAAGTAATTTTAACAAACAATGTTTTATAACGAGGTAACAATAATATATTACAGTCAGTAAAAATAAAAATAACAAAGAAATAAAATATTTTACTAACGTTTCTTTAACAACATTTATCAATTAATTATTGCCTTAAATTACAACAAAAAAAAAAAAAAAACAAAAACAATTTTGTAAAAATACTTTTCAATTTTGTTTAATTACTATTATCTAATCTCTATTTTACATTTCACATTGTAGTTTAAAGTTCAATTTAGAATATGTTTCTCTATCAAATTTACAAATTTCTCATAATTTTTTTGTTTTGTTTTGTTTTGCTTAATTAATTATATTTTATTTATAATTATTGTATTTTATATTAAATTTAAATAATTTTACCCATTTTTCCCGAATAGTTGTTGGTGTTAAATTTTTTTGATAAATTTTTTTTTTTTAGTTATTTGTTCTGTATTTTATAAATTTTTTTTCGTTTATTTTTTTTATCCAAAAAAATTTTTATATGCATTTTTGTTGTTTTGCTGTAGCAGCTAATTAATATTACAATTATAAAGAAATTGTTTTTAATTTCTATTATTATTATTTTATAATTATTTCTATTTGTATCTATATTTATAAATATTTGCATCCATGCATATGTATGTATCATGCAAGTGTGTATAGTATGTATGCCTGTATTTAAATATGTTTTTATATGTAGAATATCGTTATGACCTTAACTAAGTTTATTTATTGTATTTTAGATTAAATTAAAATTTACAATTTTCCTATTTTCCAATTTAAATACAAATTCTATTAAAATACTGTATATGGTTTACAACCAAATTACACTAATCAACAGGATTTAGAAATAGATTTTAATTAACGAAATTAAAACTAAATATTTCAACTAAGCAAAATAATATAAATTTACAAACATAACCTTACAATTTTAACCGTTTGACTCCTACGCGGCGTAAAAGCGTTGCGTTCATTTATTACGAAAATCGCTTCGAATTTCAGTGTAAAAATTTAGTTAAAAAGCTAAAATAAAATCAAAAGACGTGATTTATTGGATCTTTACATTATACGTAGATTATTAGAATTTTGTGGATTTTTTATTATAATAATTAATTAAAGTTTTCTAGCAATTTTCGAAAGTTCTCACCAGATTCGCTTAGCAGTCAAACGGTTAAGATTGATATTCTAGTACATTAATGCAGCTTTGAGTTGTATGAGAGAGAAATAAACTCACAGCAAAATTCTTGTAATGTAAGGAATATACGCTGATTCCTTATATATATATTTTTTTTTAAAATGTAAATAGTCATGCCTTTATAGTCACGCCTCTATGTGGTGCTCTATGAAGGAGTGGTACTAGATCAATGAAAATTAGTGGTAAGCATTCTTTTGGCTAAAACATAGAATTTAATCAAAATTTGCCATGCCTTTCAACCAAAGCCCATACAATTCAGACTAAAAGTTTTCAAATTTCATACATAATTGGTCATTACAACCTTTTAGTAAGGATTACGACCTAGCTTCTCACACCATTTGTGTTTTGTCTATTAATATTCTACATAACTGGCGGGTCCTACAATTTAAAGTCAATTCCGAACGACAGATTTTTTAGAAACTTTTTAAGGAAATTTTATTTACTCTCAGAATTTTTACCAGAAATCTGCAGAAAGGAAGTCGCCGAAGAAATATCTCTTCGTATTTCTTTTTGTTGGGGATATCTGACGTGGGGTTTAAACCGCGGCCTAACATCTAATAAGCCAACATACTACCTACCATTTTAAATTTCGAAAATTCTGAAACGTCCACTAAGCTTTTTATCTATGGGGTGCAAATGTGGACTACAATTTAAACCAACCAAGATAGAGGTAGTAACGAAGGAGCTCTCATTCTTTCTAATGAAGACAAATATCTTGGAATCATATTGGACAGCAATAAAGCACTGGACAAAGTTTAAACTAATGTATTGATCGATATTATAATCACATGAACTTTATTCTACAGTGCCGTGGTTGTTGATTGGCTTTAGAGAAAAAACAAAGACAACATCTTAAATAAAACCTGGTTTGAGAGTATCTTGATAATGGTCATAATACCAGGAGATTTTGGGAGTACATAGTGTAAGGCAATGTTTACTGGCTGCCACTAAGCATATTGATGAAATAAGTGGCTGCTACGACAGCGGAAATAAGACTAAGGGCAACAAGAGCATGGAAGTATAAAAACTGTGGTTATGCTTGTTAGATGCAGTTGATCTGGATCTCCCTGTTGTCGATTTTAGTTCTATGACAAAAACATTATGAATATTATGAAAATATTTTATTATGACACGGTCACTGTAGTCTAGTAGGTTGTGTGTTGTGGTTTTAGACTAGAGCCCTTGGTTCCTCTCCTCACTCTTCTAATAAAAATTTTGAGAGCAGTTAACGTTAAAAAGTAGGCCACACCATCTAAGGGTAAAATTAACATACATGAATGGTGTGAGGAACTGGATTGCAGTCCTGATTAAAAAGTTGTAGTAATAACTCAAGTAAGTAAATAACTATGATAATGGTTTACACTTTCCAAAAAACGCAATCCTTGAAATATTGGTCTTCAACGATGGATTCGCACAACTCGACAAAGTCGGATGTGTAATCTTTCCGAAACCGTTGCATCCTAGACTATCCCGTCGCTTGCAGTACTATTTAAGCTAAAAGCGCTATTCAGGCTTTAAAGACTGGCTCCGTAAATCTGTGAATTTGTGAACTCTATATCTTAGTGTATCAGTCGAAGTTATACACATATTAGCTAACAGTATAGCGGTTGGGAGTGTGTATCCTACATCTACAGTTGTCCAAGAATGCTACCTAATTCTGGAAGAGATAGTAAGATATTCATTCAATGGTTGCCCTTATATGAGGGTAATGAGGCTAAAAATTTTTTATGGAGTGAGGTTAGATAATTGTTTTTTTTTTATAAAACCAGCACACAGGGGATGATCCCTACTCATACAGTGCATTGCGCAGGTTATTTAGGAAAAGTGGAAAGAGAGAGGGAAGATGCGAACGGAAAGGAAACGAGTTGCTGCTGGTGATTATAAAATGGCCTGTGCTATACCTTCATTATTAGACAGTCTACAGCAATCGTCCCCAAGTAGCCCACAGTTTCTCACACCACTTATGTTGTGTGTGTTAATTTTATACAGAAGTGGCGGGACCTGCAGTTTAAAGTCGACTCCGAACGACAGATTTTTGAGAAACAAGAAGGGAAAAAGAAGAAATCGCCGAAAACATACTTTTTGTATTTTTTTTATTTTTGATATCTGGCCTGGGACTCAAACCCTGTCTTTACGTCTAATAAGACAGTACACTACCTACTAGATCACGGCGATCCCCCATAGATATTTGAAAGAATTTACTCAATAAAGAGAAAGATAAAGAGAGGAAAGGACTATTCTCAAACCACATGGCTTAGAGGTAATGAAAATAGTTTTTAGAATTGGCAGAGAATTGTTTTTGTTGACAACGGGCTAAGAGCTAAGATTTGTCAGGGGTATAGTGTTAAAGGAGATATTATAGGGATTGATTGACAATACAATAGAAGGTATGGCCGCAGTATTATGACATGATAACGATTTCCTCATTTAGCTGGAGGCAGAAACGTAGTTGATGCATTTGTACAAGGTACTACAGTTGGCAATAGGAACGAGTTCATATGTGAGGTTAATGTTTCTCTGTTTCTAGTCTTCAAACTTTATAGATTTCTTTTTACAAAGGATCCATTTCAAGCGATGCGGTATAATTGAGAAAGAAATTTTAATTTTTTAAATTAAAATATTAAAGAAATAATATTTTGTTGACTAGTGTAAGTATTGCTATTATGCCTGTAGTAATACAGTTTAACAACATTTTAATTTCTTTTTTAATAATTTCTACGTAAATAATTAAAATTCTGAAAAAAATTCCGGTTTTTTTTTTAAATATAATTAAAATGTTTGTTTAACCTTTTAATAATTTTTTTTAAAAATAATTTTAACACAAATTTGTAACAGTAAAAAATGTAAATTATTTAGGAATTTTTTTTTTTTATAGAGTCTATCAAATTAATTTAATTTTTCAATTTTATAATGTCATAAGCAGGTATGCTTTAATTGTGGTATTTAAGAAGTATTTTTCAATATAAAAATCATAATTTTTCAATTACTTTTCACAGTTTCACAAAAAAGAAAATTTTTTTAAATACTTTTTTTTAATGATTTTATTTAAATAGTTTTGATTTGATTTTCAGTTACAGTGATTCCAGTAGAAGTTTTTTCTATTTTTTATTATTTGTTTTCTTTTTTTGAAGATATTTACAAACAAATTTGTTTTCCATAAAATTTACAAAAGTTTCAAAGGCAGAGAGAGAGAGAAATGAAACAAATAAACAAACCAAAAATTAAATTAAAGATAAAAAAAAATTGTTGATGAAATTCTTTTTTTTTGTAACTTTTTATTTTCCTTTAAACATTTTCTGGCGACGTATCCTCTTTAGACTCGTATGGAATGAAGCAATCAGAATCAGGAGCCACTGCACCAGGATATTGAAGCATATTCGCTTAAAGCGGAACTATCTGTCGTGCAGAGTCGACAAACTGTAAGTTCCTCCACTTCTGCAGCAACTCGTTTCCTTACCGTTCGCATCTTCCCTCTTTCCACCTTTCCTAAACCTGCACAATGCATTGAATGAGGAGGGGTCATCCCCAGAGTGCAGGTTTAATAAAAAAAAAGTATGCTTAACATACCAATCGCAACTAGTTGCATCACTCTCGAAACTTTGTGCAAAATGGAGAATGAACGCTTTTATTAGCTCTTTATATAGAAGAATCAGAAACCAAATATAGATTCCGGTTTCCAAACCGCAACATAGTTTTCCAAGCGGATTGTAATTACGATCAGAGTGGTTATATGGGCCAGCGAGAATTCGGTAAATATATCCTTCTAACAATTACTCCTGGCATGATCAGGTAGACATTATATGGCACTCAAGTCATCGAAAGATGGGCGAAAATGTAAAAGCGTATAATCTGGCTATTGGAGATAATGAATTACAGAACATAAAGCAGCAAAGCCGAATACATTTTAGAGCATTGGAAACTATGTAAGAATGGATCAAAAAGTTGCACAATCTATTGTGGGATAATTACACAAGAGGAAAAATTGTAAGTCAATTCAAATGGGAGAAGAACCATGGGTATACTAGGACCAAATGAAACCGTCTTTATCGTTTCGGATCAATCCGCCCTAAATGTATACTTGAATCGTTTATGAGTAATAAACATACACAATTGGTCATTACAATCATTCAGTCCAGACCAAGTTTCGCATCCATCTTACATGTATCAACTGAAAGAAGCCAAGAAAGGTTGTACAAGATACAGAGTTCCTTTAAAAAAATATGACTGGTCGTCTTAATTTTGTCATATACAACAAGCCGACTTGATGCCTTAAGTCCCTGCACGATCTGGATTACGGGGACTATATATGTACATGTGTTTTTTTAATATCGTAACTTATGCCATTAATTAGGCTGCTGTAACTAGGACAGGAAGCCTTGTTTACGATAGATAAGATAAAAAATGTTTTCAGATGTTTCAGATATCGGAACTCGAAGGCTGGTGAATAGGTTTGAAATATAAGCAATCGCATTGAATAAACATGTCAAACATTCGATGTTTAAGATATTCAAAATCGTTTCGCTGTGGTTTGAATTTAGGATCTTAAATTTTGATCTAAAGGTCTCCGAAAAATTTTACAAAAAGAAGCCTGTAGAAGAAATCTAATTAGGAAACTATAGTCACGGAGTATATGAAAAGAAAATTGGTTGAGCACCCTCTAAAAAGTAAAAGATTTAATCATAAGATGGGGGACGGCCGGTATATACTGAAGCGGAAATAAGAAATATTTGCAAATCCTAGTGGGAAGTGAATACAATGGCCCAGGATAGGATTATATTAACGTATTGTTGATTTCCTGAGTCCCTATGCATTAACCTTGTTTTGGAAATTCCACAATGAGTTGGAATTAGATTCAGAAAAGGACTACTACCAAATAAGGCTTCTGGTACGGTTGTCGTTAAAACAGCTTTGATATTGTATCCGAAAGTTTTTCCCTGTAGTGAAGTTAAGTAACATAAGTATTATCTGTTCTGTTATGTACGGTGATAGGTTATTGTGTGCTCTCTTAAGTAAAGGGTCCGCAAAAAATTTTTTTTTTCGGGAAGTGAATACAATGGGTCAGGATAGGATTATATTAACGTATTGTTGATTTCCTGAGTCCCTATGCATTAACCTTGTTTTGGAAATTCCACAATGAGTTGGAATTAGATTCAGAAAAGGACTACTACCAAATAAGGCTTCTGGTACGGTTGTCGTTAAAACAGCTTTGCTGTTGTATCCGAAAGTGTTTCCCTGTACTGAAGTTAAGTAACATAAGTATTATCTGTTCTGTTATGCAGGGTGATAGGTTATTGTGTGCTCTCTTAAGTAAAGGATCCGCAAAGAATTTTTTTTTTCGGTCCAACTTCTAAGCGCATTATCGATTGTGTGCAGCTGTATTTCACCACTGGTTTCACCAATATTGTCCTTTAAAGCGTCAATTGTGTCTGGATTGTCGGTGTAACACTTACCTTTAACGGCACCCTACAAATAATAGTCCGAGGTGGCTTAACTACATCAGCTCTGCGGCTGATAATGCGATCTTCAAAAACAAGGCGCAAAACATCGAGTGGAGCTTCGGCTGTGCGGCATGTAGCGCCGTTCTGTTGAAACCAAATGTTGCCAATATCCTCTTCTTCAATTTTTGTGAACAAAAATTCAATAATGTGCTACTGCATGGCCAGCCGAGGTAGCCATTTGAATGAAATTATTTTCCATTATTAACCGGAAGGATTGTAATTTCAAATAAATAAAAAAATTTGAGAAAATGTTCACCAGTTATTTTTTAAAGCATTTAAAAAAAAAAGTTATTTGGCGGTCCCTTTATTTTTTTTAGAAAAGAAGTTGTAAGAAGCATCAGTTAATAATAATTTACGCCAAAAGTGCTACTTGATACGCAGTTGATATTGTCGTCATTTGTCGAATATTGTGAAAGGTAACAGATAGTATACGCGTTGTCCTGTTGTAGGCAGTTGAAGTTATGCTGGGACTCTTCGTGAAAAACTTTCTTCCAAAAATATGAGAATCCATCAAGGGTTTAAAATAACATACCCAAGGTGGACGGCGAGACTTATTCCGGACATAAAGCCATGGATCGGTCGGAAATTTGGAGAAGTAAATTATTACGTTACACAGATGCTGTCGGGTCACGGATATTTTAGTAAATATTTGAACAGAATATGCAAGACCACTTCCCCTTACTGCCTTTACGAGGAAGGGGAGGTAATTAATGACGCAGAATACACTATCTTTGAATGTGCACGCTGGCAGAGGTATTGTTCTGTACTGACGACGATGATCGGAACAATAAAGGCCTCTAACATTGTCGGGGTTATGATTGCGAGCAGGGAGAATTGGGTCTCAGTAGCGAATTACGTGGAGCGCATTCTGAGATTAAAGAAGAGAGATCTGGGGGTGCAGAACATGTAGGCACGCCGGCATAGATGACACTAGCTCACGTGTCAAACGAAGTCCCAGTCGGTAATCTGAACGAAAGGAATAGTGGAGACACTTAGAAATCTTCTCAACCTTCAATATGCAATCCGGACGCGGATGTGAGCATGAAGGTGGCCAAAGGGCCAAAAGGACTCCATTCCGAAGAAATACCACCGTAGTTCCGGAGTGGATACAACAGTTCATGGTACGAGGGGGGGATTTGGTGGGTGAGGGCTCCACACACGGAGGACGTGACGACTTCCTCTATGGTGCGGTTAGATACATTTGCCCTCCTCGGCTTAAAAAAAATAATTGTTTTCTGGTTGGCATCGTGTATAGGAATCGAAAATATAATGAACTGAATGAATTTTATGTCGCTAGAAGTTTGAGGTCGCCGTGGTCTAGTAGGTAGTGTGCTGGCTTATTAGACGTAAAGCCAGGGTTCGAGTCCCAGACTAGATATCAAAATAAAATACAAAAAGTATTCCTTCGGCGATTTCCTCTTAGCAGATTTCTGGCAAAAACTCTGAGAGTAAATAAAATTGCCATGAAAAGTTTCTCAAAAAAATCTGTCGTTTGGAGTCGACTTTAAACTATTGGTCCCACCGCTTATGTATAAAATTAACACACACAACATAAATAATGTGAGAAACTAGGTCAATAATGCTGACTAAAGGGTTGTAATGGCCAATCATGTGCGTAGAAGCTTGAAATTACGTCTACATTAACTAGAATTTGCCGTAAGTGTTAGTGATGATAATATGGCGAGAGAAGATCCAGAAAACTAAACTTTGATCAACAGATACGATTGAAAAGAGTATCTTTCAAAACTTGGCATAAGAAATTAGGGGAAGAGCGTATAACATCAAGGCGTGTCATGTACTGAAGAAAATAATGTAACTATTATAAAACCAACAAAAAAAAAAAAGGGAAAAAAGTATAGAAAAACCATTTTTAAATCATACTTAAAGTTTATTAAGTATCCTTTGAGTTTTTAGGAGTCTTGTTTTTGTCTTTAAATATTGCACTACGTTACTGAATACTAATATTTGTTAGTTTGTTTCATTTCCTCTTCCTTTCAATTATTACATTTATGTATATATACAGTTGTTTATTAAATAGTTTACAGCATTATTACATTTCATTGTCAATTTCTCTTGACTTTCTCTCTCACTCTCTACCAGATTCTCGCATTTTGTCACTCTCACTTTGTAGGATAATTATTCGATAGAGAAGTTATCCTAGACGTATGCAAATGATTTTTGCAATGTCATTTTGCAACTGTATATTAATCGAATGTGAGTGTGCGTATGTGTGTTTGTCTGTTTGGTATTTTGGATGAGTGTTGTTATTTCATTTATTATTTTAACAAATTAATTTAATATTTATAACATTTTCATTATTGTTAATATTATTGTTATTACAAATATTATTATTATCATAATTATCCTTATCATTATTATAAATATAATTCATTTTAATTAATATTATGTATGTTATATCGTTTAACACGTACATATGTGAGTAGAGTTTTAACAAAAACAGAAAAAAATATATTCACATTCATTTATTCAATCAACTTTAAAAGGGATATGCTTTAATTTTGTTTTATTTTTAATAATTTAATACAATATTTATAGAAGAAGTAGTTTTTTCATTTCTTTTTTTTTTCAATTCATTTAACTAATATTTTTTTGTTTTTTGTTAGCCAATACAGAGAATATTAATAATACTCTCTCACTATGTAATATTGTTATTTAATTTATGTATTGATTTTATGTATGAATATTAATATGAACATTGTTAACAGTTAAGTAATAGTAAATATTTATATTGTTTTTTACTTTTTCAATTTGGATAGACATTTAAATTTATAAAAAGTTTAATACAAATACATTTAAATATGCAATTATAATTATTTTATTTTTATTTTGTTTTATTTTGTTTAATTTATTTTATTTTATTTTTGTTTTATTTTTG
Source organism: Sarcophaga peregrina (assembly GCA_014635995.1). NCBI lineage: Eukaryota > Metazoa > Arthropoda > Insecta > Diptera > Sarcophagidae > Sarcophaga > Sarcophaga peregrina. The sequence continues at coordinate 49,041,657 of CM025793.1, forward strand.
TTTTATTTTATTTTATTTTATTTTTATGTTATTTTATTTTTATTTTATTTTGTTTTATTTTATTTATTTTTTTTATTTTTATTTTATTTTATTTTAAATTATTTTATTTTATATTTATTTTACTTTAAATTATTTTATTTTATTTTATTTAATTTTATTTTATTTTTAGTATACATTTATAACTCTTTCTTAACATAATAATTATAATATTACAATAGTTTTCATTTTATTGTTAACATTTTAAACATTTTTATTATTTTATAAATAATAATTATTATTTTTTATATTATTTGTTACTCGTATAATACATTTTTGTAGATTTCTGTTAATTTTATTTATTCTATTTAATTTTTATTTTATTTTTTAATATTTTCTTCTATAAATTTATTTAATTTTTTTTTAATATTTACAATTCTCTATTCTCTATTTTTATTTATTATTTTAAATTTTATTTATTAGTTCCATTTCTTTATTATTAATTATTTTTTTTTTTTGTTCTTTGATTTAAATATTTATTTTGTACAATTTAATTTAAACAATTTCATTATAATTCAGTTTTTCTTTTATTTTGTTTTAAACATTTTGATTTCTTTGTTTTAAACTATTCTTGGTGAAATTTTGTAAATCCTTTGGTTTTTATTGAAACATGGTTCATTGTAATGGTCCTTTAGGTAACTGTAAATAAAAAAAAAAATAAAAAGAATTTATTGTCAATATATACAATATTGGAAATAAAAAAATAAAAAATTTATTTACAGTATTGTAACTGAAAATATTCGTCCATATTGAATATTTCATAAAGCAATCGAAAAATAAGTGGGAGTTCGTCTGCAATTTTATTCAAATTTATGAAAGAAAAGTAAAACAATATTAAAGGATTTTAAAATTTTAAGGTTAGGTTAGGTTATGTTAGATAAGATGGCGGACACTAATAGAAGGAAGAAATGATAGCACAATCGATATTCGATATTCAAGCATAATTGGCCATTACAATCCTTTAGTCAGGACTGCGACATATCTTCTCCTAAGCATACTCTGTCTGTCAGTCGGCTATGGTATTGGTGATTGAATACCGTCCACTAAACATGCCCAACAGAAAGCAAAGTTGGTTCTGCCAATGTCCGATTGAGCCCTGTTGATATAAAATCCCAGATCTTGTCGACGATTCTTTTGCAAACGCAAAACGCTATTGTTGGTTTTTGGTATCCAGAGTGTACTCTAGATATTTTAACAATAGGCAATCTACAATGATACTAAAGAGCAAAGACGAGGGAATAAGACCCTATAGTGTGTCTCTACTCCCTTACGTTGCTATATAAGCCTCACAAATTAGTGCCCCCAATGATCCTTCTGGTTGAAAGCGATGTACTGAGATTCGCTAACCTTACGCCTATCGAGAGCCTTTAAAACAGCTTTCGAATATACATTGTTAAAGGCGCCATCCAAGTCAATGAAATTTACCAGTGAGTTATGTTCGTACCAGAAATCAGCAATGAATCCTTTTTCTGCTACTCATAAGCACTCATGCAATTTTGAGTATGAGTGAATCAACAGAATTGAAATTCAACTACTCTGATTCATTTGTACTCGCTATGCAATGAGTATGAGTGCAACGTTGACATCAAACTCACAACATTCGAAATATGTTTGATTCATACACCTACTCATTCTGATTCATAAATTTAGAAAAATACTTATACTAGTTATAAGTCATTCGAGTGGCTCGAATCATTCATCAAAATTTAGAGCTTTTGTTGTTGTTGCATATACAAACAAAGAAGAAAGGTAAGAAAAAGATAACAAGCAAAGAATATACACAATCTTCTTGTGAGTATAGTAGTGTTCGTACCCGAATCATACTTATTTGGTGCTTCGTGTAAATGTTAAGTAGAGACAAGTTGAAGTCAATAACATCATGTGTATTGTTAAATATGAATACGACGAGTACTTCCAACTTTGAGTATGAGTAGTATGAGCATGATATCAAAATAAGTATGAATGCGTATAAGTGTCTGAAATTATAAGTATGATTTGAATCTACTCATCGTTTTGAATACTCGTTGCTGATCTCTGGTTTGTATGCTAAAACTTTTTCAATATTCTCCACTAAATAACTCAGTGTAGTTGCAGTGGATCTAGTGAAGCGGTATTGAGCACTACCAGGAGTCTCATTATTAAGTCTTCTTTACAGTATTTTGAATTCAAATAAGGTCAGATTAATTGATAGTCACACAGGATAAAAATAATCTGTGCCTCTCTTCGCAAGGCAGCTATGTACTTTAGAGTACTTAAGACAGTCATAATATATCCTGTGCAGCCTGAGACGTACACTCACTATATCAGATGTAGGTCATCAGATGTAATGACTTCAGTACCTTTTGATTTAAAACGATTGAAGGTGCTAGCGACCCATTGAAGGGTGTCTACGCTCAGATGACTGTGACTGCGTTCACATTCCAGATAATTCAGATGTCATTAGCTGACCTAATAGACTATATACATACATACATACATACATACATAATTGGTCATTATAACCCTTCAGTTAGGATTATTGACCTTCTCGTACTACTTATTTTGTGTGTGTTAATTGTATACATAAGAGGCGGGACCTACAGTTTAAAGTCGACTCCGAACGACAGAGTTTTGAGAAACTTTTCATTGCAATTTTATTTACTCTCAGAGTTTTTGCCAGAAATCTGCTGAGAGGAAATCGCCGATAAAATACTTTTTATATTTTATTTTGATGTCTGGCCTGGGACTCGAACCCTGGCTTTACGTCTATTAAGCTAGCACACTACCTACTAGGCCACGACGATTTCAAATAGATTCTATAGATAATCTTAGTCGGAATTTAATAAAGTTCTTAGCTTCAAGGGATTCTTTTATTTCTGCTAAATAGTTGGTAGGATGTGATGTTAGAGTAGTCGCCGTAGTCTAGTAGATATTGTGTTGACTTATTAGACGGGACGTGCTCAAATTACCTTAAATACACCAGAGGTTCTATGGTCCGATATTTGAAAAATCGGATTATTGTTTCTAAATATAGAGTTAAATAAAAAGAAAATCTTTTAATTTCTATTTTGTTATTGAATTCATCCAAAAACATTGAAACCTTTAGTAAACGGCTAATGGCATGCAATGAAATTTAATTTTCTTGGTCATTAAAAACAGTAATTGATTCAGTTGAGCACAGTGTAACATTCATTCATCATTTGCCAGTTTATTGTTATTGAGAATTTGTTACTTGTCATTTATTTCATGGACTGAAGATGAAATTAATGATTATGGCTATATCGCACAGATGCTATAAAGAAAAAATCAAAATTGAAAACTAAAAAGAAAGCATTTCCTATTTAAATAGACTGCAAATTTAAAATAAAAATGTTATTTACATTATTATTTACATACTTTAATCGTCTAAAGCGTTAAAATCTTTTAATAATAATTCACGCCTAAGGCTTTATGGCGTGATAGTCTTTATGAACGAATTTTCTCAGCTAATCAAAGCTAATCAGCATTATGGCGTGGTTGTCTCTGCATTATAACGAACAGAAGAAAATAATTCTTTTGTAATACTTTTCTTATATTTTTCTCTCATTTTTAGATTTCATACCCTCTCAATTCCTTCTTTTATTATCGTATTGTGGCGTCCTGCAACATTGAATCACATTGAAAATGAATTGAATTCCGATTGGGTGCTAATGATAATGGCAAAATAGTTTCAAATCATTCTGGTTTTTCTTGTTTCTATTCTTTCAATTCCTTAAAAAGGAAATTGCTTAAAAAGAAACCAAAAAAAAGGGAAAAGAATTCATTTTATATTCAAAAACCGTTATTGCCATCTGAAAAGTATGCTTTGGCTTATAAGCGCTTAAATGTATGCTTAAAAAATACACACAAATTTGTGTTTTATTGTCCTCACTCTCTCTCCCCCTTACTCACTCTTCCTCTCTGTATAAACTATGAATCAGTGTTTAAATGGCGTTAAGTGTGATTATTTTCTATGAAGTGCCTCTATGAATGGCTGACTGACTGCTGGCTGTATGCTGCTGGGAGAGAGCCAACTGTGTGGGTATTTATAAGTGCATGTATAAATGAGCCGGAATGCGTAAGCTATGCGAGTGCTTAGTATTGTAATCTGAATGATGAGGTTTAAAAGTGAAATAAACGCAAATTTACCTGAAGCGAGTGTTATTTTTTCTTTTCTTTCATGCACTAATTTCATTTAGAAGTATCACTTGCCACAATTTGTGGCAAAGGATGATTTGTACGCACAGATGAAACTTTTGTAAAGGAATTAATTCAGCATACAAAGTTTTTGCTGAATTATTTTTTTCTTTTATTTTTTTGTCTACATTTTTTCTTAGTCACGCTATCAGACTTACAACCACGATATGATATCGAGCTAGTCCAAACTATGTTGTTTGCATAGTCTTCTCCATTAGCGACTGTCACAGAGTCAGCATTACGGATGGAATAACACTCTTTTGAGGACAACCTCTGGAGGTGCCTCCACTTATTATTATACCTTGTGTTTGTCTGCCGCCCATCCGAATGTTATCGTTTCAATACCAATTGTACATAAGGAACTATGATCTCCTAGATTATATTATTGAATACGCTATCTTTTATCAAAGCCATCTAATCAGCTTGTTGTGTACTCAACAATATATTTTATAAGAAGTCTGTGTCTTATAAAAACATCCTTCTTGTTACAGACCAGCTGGGTAATGACACGAAGAGTATTCCATCATTTCGATAATATAGGAAATTTTTTCTCTGGTATAATCACAATACCCACAGTAGTCCGATTGGAGTTTCCACATATTTGCGAAGACTAGTTTCCAATGTTATGAAAGGCTTTGGGATATCCAGGTTTATGTTCTCCAATTCACATGCTCTTTCAATTCTTCCTAGATGATTATATTATGATGATTACACACATAACGCTAACCGTGCGAAATCCAGAGTAATTGTTAATCACCTTTCTGCATTTCATGATCCTGATTCTATATCCTTTATCATTTGATACAAAAGCGCATTATAAATTGATGTTTGTGTTAAGTTGACCCAAATTATCATTGGGCCAGATCCTCATATATCTTTGGCATAGGTTAATTTTTAATCTCATTTTCATGACTAGAGCCATATGTATGGTAACATGTCCCCAGCGGCATCTATGCCATGGATAGGTTTGACCAAGAAAGTAAAAGTAATATCAGAAATATGAGACTGATATGTTAGACATCCTATCAGATATCATATGGTGATGTGATTTCGGCCGCTGACTTTACCAAATTACCATTGTGCCAGATCATGCATTCCCCGAACCTCATCTATCCTTGGTATAGTTTAATTTTTGATTCTTCTATACAGAGGTCCAGTCTCTTCCCATTTTCATGACTAGAGACATATGTATAGCAACACGTCCCCACCGGCATCTATGCTGTGGATAGAATTGACCAGGAAAGTAAAATTGGTATCAGAGTTATGAGACTGATATGTTAGACATCCAATCAAATATCATATGGTGATATGATTTCGGCCTCTGACTATACGCCTTAAGTATCTCCTTATATCGATTACGTATCTCAAAAGTTTGCCGTCCGGACATATAGATGTGATACTTATCCGTATAGATGTGATACTTGTAGTCGCCGTAGTGTGTCGGCTTAACAGACGTAAAGCCAGGGTTCGAGCTCTAGGCCAGACATCAAAACAAAGTATTTCTTCGGCGATTTCCTCTCAGCAGATTTCTGGCAAAAACTCTGAGAGTAAATAAACTTGCCATGAAAAGTTTGTCAAAAAAATCTGTTGTTCGGAGTCGACTTTAAACTGTTGGTCCTGCCACTTATGCGTAAAATTAACACACACAGCATAAGTGGTGTGAGAAACTAGGTCAATATTTCTGACTTAAGGGTTGTAATGACCAATTATGTATGTACTTATCCGTATTCTTAGGACCTTCTGAATTATTTCAATATAGTGCTTCCCGTTTATCGGGAATAATAATAAATTAAGAAATTTTTTAGGTAATCCGCTTCATTCTTTAAAGGAATATGAGCAAGTCACAAAGTTTGCTCATTAGAACATACTTTTATTCAAAAGGTGCCTTTGCTGACTTTCCTACCTTGTTAGTTGGCGGTGGTCAGAGGAACAAAATGCTTTCCGAATGGTATGTTTGGTCAGAAATTGAAGTCTCTTCATTTTTAAACTTTGGAAAGCTCTTGACCACAAGACCCCTTTGACACCTATTACTATATGGTTCCACATATATTTCTGGCAAAGGAATTAAGAGTCTTAATTATTTTCCAATGAATTCGTTTATTTTTTTTTTTTGTACAAAAAAGGGATCTAAACTGGATACTCTCGCTCTTCTGACTAATAATCGAACTACATTAATAATTAGAATCAAGAAATGTTGTTGCATAATGTCAACTCTGACAACCTTATTTCATATGTGGCAGAATTCATAGATGATAACGCTATATAGGACACTTCCCATTACTCTGGCTTTGTTATATCGGTGGCTTATTCTTCGTCTTTGAATTTAATTTCAAAATACAGTAACTTCAACCATTTTTCTTTAATCACAAAAGAATCACTTCCTTTAAATACCTGTCTAAAGCTGGAAATTATGAAATTTAAAAAAAGGAATGCCATGCTAACGAAGAAATCTTTGTCTAACAGGATGCTTGTTTGGCTGGTTTGCTGTGGTAGGTTGAATGACTGACTTGATTGTCTAACTGAGGGTTTTAAATTGGAAACGTGCCTTCATTTGTGCGCTGCTGCAAAATTTTACGCGGTTATAAAACTGTTGTTGGCAACACATTTATCATCCTTTAGCCTTTTTAAATGAATGACTGTCTTAAATGGCTGAGTATTGCTGGTAGTTAGTCTTAACAAATGCTCAGATGATGGCTTGTCTATGAAGCTACACTCTAAAGTGCAAAATGGTTTGAATGTTTGTAATGTGAAATGTTCGAAACAATAAATTCAAAATTTTAAGTGAATTCTGTTGTTACTGTGCCTGAATTTGTGTTCATAGTGCTGTTTTATTCATGATAAGCATTTGCCTACATTTGTTGTTGCGTTTTCGTTTTAAAGAAACCGTCATCGAAAACCACATAATAGGAATATGTAGTAGGGAGACAAATTTGGGCTCATTATCTGCTATGTTGCCATTGGCATTACTTAGTAAATTCGTACTACGACTTAATAACCCTACATTGCCTTAATTGAAGATACGAGAGAGCTTACAATCGTTTAGTAAAAAAAATTTGAGACGTTTAATCTATTTTAATAATGACTAAGAGCCTTGTGATCACGGCGAACAATATAATAATACCATAGTCCGCGTTTTCGAATATTTCTTCCGAAGGAAATTATTCCCAGCCGAATTCACTTTCCTTATATGAATTACAGAAGAATATGGCATTTCTAAAGTTATTAATAATTTGCTGATAATCACTAGGCAGCCGTCAGAACTACAGAAGGGGCCGGATTTCGGAGCGGTCACCCTGAGAGCATTGGGGAATCTCAACCAAGTATCCTGCATCAGTATTCCAGGATAGTGCCACAGTGGTCAACTGTGTTAAACTGCATATCATCTTAAAAAATCCTGCAGGAAAAAGTCTACGTCGCTCAAATTTGTCCTCGCCGTCACAGTTAAATAATCTGTCAAGGACGTAATAGATTCTTTACTCTGGTTAAGTATCCACTCCATCTTAGAACGATTGAGTCGAGACCATGATAGTCAGAAGATTTTGCAGTTTTCCGCCTTCTTAACCAGATCGGGCTAATGAATTGTTCCAACCTTAATTATTGCCGCAACACTACACTGTAATACTCTGTACGTGTCCAAGATCCATGTAAGCAGATCCAAATCAGCTTGATGGGACATAATTTCAGTTAGTTTAAACAGGCTGAATATCCACAAAATTTGCTATACTATCACACGCCTTTAAGATAGTTTTGCACTTACACCAAAGTAGATACCTACACCAGCTTTCATCGCAGAAAGTTTGATTCCAAATAATCTATTCAAAACAGGCCTTCCGGCAGGGAATTCTGATTTTGATAGTAAATTTATTCAATGTATATTGTCACATCCCTATTGTTGGATAGAGAATAAAACAGTACGTGCAAAAAAGAAAATTGTTGCATAAAAATGGGTGTTTCGTTCGGTCAAAGTACGCTTCACATCAAAGAATTATATTCTTCAGCGATGAAGTCCATTTCTGAATGAATAGGTCCATGTCCAAACTAAATTGTTACATTTTTGGCGATACCACTGTTTGATTTGGTTTTTTTTGAGAACGTCTTTGACTAGGTCATCACTATCAACAGTGAGTAAGGGTATGGATATCCAACAGTTATTTGAGTTCATGGTTATCCTACGTGGAGGTGATATAAACTGATTCACTCCGTCAGACTTTTTCTTGTAGGAATTTCTTAAATCCTTAATGCCAACATTATCCAAGTCCTCTGTAAAATTCAGTCTGATTTAAGCGAAAAAGTCATGAATAACAGGACATTCGACATTCGACATTCCCAGAACATGTGAACGGTGTTATATTCCATATATAATGGCATGAATAGTTTTTTCAAATAAGGAGTGCGCACAAAAAAAAATGGGCCTACTTTTAAGCTTATAACTTTTATCATAATTGAAAATAATTAATACCATTACATTGTTTTTGTTAGTCATCTGTTTCAAAATCCACGTGCTAAATGTCATTGTAATAGGAGAATTAGTTTTTTGACAATGGACACCCAACAAAAATGTCGTAAAAAAATAATTGAAATTTTCAATGAAAAACCTCACCGCTTACAAAAAATGATTGCTAGGCTCACAGGTGTTAACCAAAAAACAGTTTCTAAGGTAAGAATAAAACAATATAAAGAGCCTTTTAAGTATTGAGAAAAAGCGTGAAAATGGAAGATAAAAAGGATTTACCGACCAAAACAAAGCCAGTAAAATAATTCGTATTTTTCTAAGACACCCTAACATGTCTGGAAGAAAAGTGGCTCAAAAAGTTGGATGCTCCGAGACCTTTGTCAGAAAAAAAATCAAATATTATTTACTTTAATTGAAATATAAAACGAAAAAAGTCCGCCATTTAGCTTTATTTCTATAACGAAAAGTGTAAGTCTATTTGTGCGCACTCCTTAAATAGAAAATTTCGTCGATATCTCACACACACTTTATTTGATTTAAATTTAAAAATGGGAAGCTCTTAATGAAAAACGAGTTATAATAGCAGCGCAAGCAAATCACTATTTAAAAGGTCACGATGTTTTCAAAAAATTTTCGTTGTATTTCATTTGAACTTCACCTCTATTTGAAATGCGTTTAAAATAAGAGATAGATTAGGATTATGGCGTCGCACTACATACGACAAGTTCTAATTGCTTCGGTAGTGGTAACAACTAACAGTCTGTGTATTTTTTCCAAATCCACTTAAAATGTTTTCAAATGAAAGATCAGCAATAAGTATTCAAAACGATGAGTAGGTTCGAGTCATACTTATAATTTCAGATACTTATACGCATTCATACCTACTTTGATATCATACTCATACTATTCATACTCAAAGTTGGAAGTACTCTCGTATACATACTTAACAATACGCATGATTTTATTGACTTCGACTCGTCTCTACTTAACATTTACACGAAGCACCAAGTAATTATGATTCGGGTACGAACAGTACTATGCTCCCAAGAAGATAGAGTGTATGCTTTGCTTGTTGTCTTTGTCTTTCCTTTCTTCTTTGTTTGTATATGCAATAACAACAAAGGCTGTATATTTTAATGAATTATTCGAGCCACTCGAATCACTTATAAGCATTTTTCTAAATTTATGAACCAGAATGACTAGGCGTATGAATCAAACAACGTTGTACTCATACTCATTGCTACTTATACTTATAAATCAATGTTGTACCGAGTATGAATGAATCTGAGTAGTTGAATTTCAATTCTGTTGATTCATTCATACTCAAAATTGCATGAGTGCTTATGAGTAGCGGAAAAACGATTCATTGCTGATCTCTCTTTGAAATTTGCTCTGCCGTCACAGTTTTTGTTAGTCACAGCTATTACAATGTGTTCCTGAAAGCCTTCTATATGTTTTCTCGAAATGTGTCCTCTATGTCAGTTTACTGGCCGGTACTAAGTAGTTCGCAACTTAAATCAAAAACGCGATGTAAATTAGAAGTGAATGTCATTCCAATTATGCTAATCATGGTCGCCGTAGTCTAGTAGGCGTGAGTACCGAGTTTAAACCGCAGCTCCGACCTCTTGACAAAAGAAAGAAAAAGTATTTCTTACAGCCTTTCTCCCTCTCAGAAGCCATCTGGCTATTGTGCTGAGTGTTACTAATTCGGTTCGTTTTCGATGTTAATCTGTTGGTTATGCCACTCGTGAGTCTTGGGAGAAGCTGGATTCAAATGGCCAATAATATATTTAATTATGCTTAACAATATCTTTAGTTATGAGCAAAGGATTTTTATTACAACACCTTATACGTTTTATGCATATTTTTAATTTAATTTATTTTTAGATTAGAAGCCTATTCATCTGGTTAAGAATATACAATTCGAGGGTATCATAAAAATTATTTTCCATACTTAGTGTAGTGATTCACATAGCCTTCTTTGTGTTACTTTTATGTACGATGGTCTGCATTTGAATATGGTAATCCATGTACAAAGGAAAATCTGTACAATGAGTTACTTTTCTTAGAAGCACTAGATGGTGTTTCCTATTCCTGTCCGTATAATGAGTTAAAGTGTATAAAACGTCGTACTTATTTTCATTTCAATTATAATTTGTTAAGAGGACTTTTAGTGCATGACCGTGGTCTTTGTTCTGGTGTTAGTTGTCGCACTGATTCCTTTATACGTATATAATGAATGAATGGGTGGGTGAATTGGTTGACTGGATGGTTGACTGAGTGGTTGACTGAATGGTTGGCTGGTTGGTTGATTTGCTAGTTGAATGGTTGTTAATGAAGTATAATGAGCTCATTTTGTATTTTGCAAGACCTGTACAAATGGCTGAACTGTGAAAGCTGATAGCAAAAGACTATCTATTAGAAGATGCAATGTCTGAAGCAAAATTTTAAAAAATTGTCTAACATCTGTTAAGTCTCTAGATTTTATAAAATAAATAAAATAAAAAAAATTTCTTTGTTATTAAGATTTAAAAAATCGGGCTACCAGATTTACATGCAATGTTAAGGCAAATAGGCCCGTTTAAAAAAAAAAAGAAGAAAGAAGATGAAATTCAATTTCATTCCAACAAATGTTTCACTGTTTTGTTTGCTAATAATTATTCACTCCTATTCACTTAGTCTTTCTGCCTATGTCCCATGTTACTATACAATACAATACTTTCTCTATCATTTCGTTTAATGTTCTTTGACCATTTTTTTCTTCTTCTTCTTCTTCTTCTTCTATTTTTAACAAATTTATTTATTATTCAAGTGCTGAAATCGTATTTGAATAAGTGAATTATAAATGTTTTATTTGAATATTAAATGAGTGACTGTACGACTGAGTGAGTATTACATCAAATGTTATTTATGGGCTCATAAATTATGTTTTGCATGGAATTTACTTTCTTTCATACTCTTTATAAATCCTGAAATGATTTATAATCTAATTAAAGACAAAAGAACCAATTAATGTTTGATTATTAAGAATTTCTTCATAGAATTTCTAAATCCAAACAAAATCCGGTAAATAGTCAACTACAAGGTTCTTAAATCATAATAATTTTAATTAACGAATTAAGTTTCGCAATGAAGGTCATTAATGAAGAAAGGAAACATTAAATCAAAAAATAATTTCCTCACATGAAATATATGTAGACTAAAATCACTTATTGACTTTAAAACCTGCCCTTGGTCTAATAAGGCTGTTAACTCTCAAATATGTTTCAGGTGAAGTGTAAATTATTTAGTGAAACCTTCCATTTCCATTTACGAATTGTGATCGTTTAACAAGGGATAAATATGAAATAGTTAGAACTTACCACGCGACCACTTTTCAAGCATTTAAAGATTATAAAGAAGTAAGTACTAGGGTTGCCAAACGGGATTGATTTTTAAAAATCCTGGGAATCGGGATTTTGTGATTCCAATCCCAAAATCCCGGGATAATTCGGGATCCAAAAATCCCCAAAAATCAAGAGAAAAATCACAATTTTCTCCGAATAATAAAAAATGAAAAAGATATGTTTTGTTAACAAAATCATTTATATTCCAATTACAGTCAAACCCGGTTATAACGAACTCCGTGGGACCAGAAAAAAAGTTCGTTATAGGCAAAGTTCGTAATAAACGGAGTGAAGTCATAGAAGAAAATATAAAATACAAAGAATTTTTTTCATTTATTAAAAACAAAAAGTATTTTTTTTTTATCAAAAACCAAAATTAGATGTTAATTCGTTTTACCTATCAGCTGATTAAAGATGCTGAGTTATAATTTAATGCTGCTATATTAAATAAAAGTAAAGACTATTGTCACACTTCAAAGTTTTTTCTGAGGGTTTGTTATAAAAAACGTAAAATGTATGAAACTTAATTACTGGACCATTTAAAGTAGTTCCTTGTAACCGAGAATTCGTTATAAACGAGTTCGTAATAAACGAGTTCGTAATAAAAGAAGTTTTTTGTATGAAAATTGTTATTAAAACGTTGTGACTTGAAAATATATACGTAATAACCAAGAATTCTTTATAACCGAGTTCGTTATAAACGAGTTTGACTGTATATCAGAATAGTATGTCATTAAAAATAAAATATAAAAAAACAAAATGCAAAAGCATTAGTTTAAAGAAAATTATTTGGATTCCAAAAAGAAAAAGATTAAAGCATCTAACATGTGATCTGATAGGCTTCAACGAATTTTGTTGTCAACATACGCTGCTGTTGAAAAACACTTCTCGCAATTAACATTTGTTGGTAAAATAATTCCAAGATAGCTGTATAGATACATAATTGGTCATTACAACCCTCCAGTTAGATTTTCGACGTAGCTTCCCACACCACTTATGTTGTGTGTGTTAATTTTGTACATGAGTGGCGGGTCCTACATTTTAAAGTCGACTCCGAACGACCGATTTTTGAGAAACTTTTCATTGCAATTTTATTTACTCTCAGAGTTTCTGTCAGAAATCTGCAGTCGCCGAAGAAATATTTTCATACTTCGTTTTGATGCCTGAGCGGGGATACGAAACTGGGCTTTACGTCTAATAAGCTAACACACTACTTACTAGACAACGGCGACTACAAGATAGCTGTATGCAGCTTGTAACTATTCACCTCTACCACCTTTTGATGTAAATAAATTTCTTCGGACAGTTGAGTATTTAAATCAGTAACCCTATTAATTGGTTTTATAGGGCTTTTCCATCCTTCGATGGTATCAAATAACTTTTTAGCAATGGAAGTAGGGTTTTCCTCATCTGAGATGCTATTATCAAAGTCGTGTGGTATAGGTTTTTTAGGACCTTTTGCAGGGTCAAAATGCATACATATGAATTCACAATCCTGAAATATCCCGGGACAAGTTATTAAGAATCCCGGGATATCGGGATTCGTGATTCGAGATTCCCGATTGGCATCCCTAGTAGGTACTATGTTGGTTTATTAGGCGAGAGCTAGTTGTTGAAGCCCCAGCTTAGGCATCTCTAGCTAAACAAATTATGAATAAAATTATATTTTTCTTAACTTAAACAAATTGCCATGAAAAGTTTCTCAAATTTGACTTTCTGTAGGGTCCCGTTGCTCATTTGTGAAATTAACACACGCAAATTGGTGTACGAGGCTCGGTTGCAGTCTTGAGTAAATCGTTGTATTGACTATTTGGGTAAGTAAAGTTAATAAAGTCAGTAAATTAAGGAAGTCGCAGTAGTTTAATAGGTAGATTGTCGACTTATTGGACATGAGGTCAGACACCAAAACTAAATTATGAAAAATATATTTCCTCGGCGATTTCATCTCAACAGATTTCAGACAAAAAGTTTAAGAGAAAATATAATTGCCATGAAAAAGTTCCTCAAAAATCTGTCGTAATAATATAATAATAAATAAATATCGACGCCTCCGTTCTATAACAGTCTAAGTCGAAAAAATGTGTTTTGAGTTATGAGCTCTCGAAGTTTTCACGTGACATACGACAATATGTGTATTCCAAGTAGCTTCAGAGCGGATCTGCGCATATTAACCAAATTTTGACAGTATTTATGTTAGAAAACGTAGAACTTAAAAATTCTAAGTACACTTAGAACTTTATAGAATGGAGGTGTCGATATAATAACAAAGATATTTAATGAAAATGGAAACATTGAAGTCGCCGTGTTCTAGTAGGTAGTGTGCTGGCTTATTAGACGTAAAGCCAGGGTTCGAATCCCAGGCTAGACATCGAAATAAATAAATTGCCGTATTTTTACGGCAATTTCGTCTCAGCAGATTTCTGGCAAAAACTAAATAAAGTAAATGAAATTGCCATGAAAAGTTTCCCAAAAATCTGTCGTTCGGAGTCGACTTTAAACTGTAGGTCCCGCCACTTATGTATAAAATTAACATATACAACATAAGTAGTGTGAGAAACTAGGTCAATGTACATATGTATGAAAACAGTAGAGATGTACTTATCAACAAAAATATCACTCGTAAGTGATAAAAGAAAGAAAAAGAAAATAAAAAAAACTAAGGAAGAAATCATATAAGAACGGTTGAATAACTAAAATTAAGTACAGATAAGTGTCAGAAGTAAATGAAATTAGAAAATAAAGCAGCAGAAGGTCTACAGAGTACGATATTGCTAGTCCACTAATGATACAAACAAAGACTCTAATAAAAGCCAACTCCGTTCTAGAATTCTCTATCTTCGCCTCTGTGAAATGTAGAATGTTTTCAAAAATTTTATCTGTAGTCTGTAGATCCGAATCATTTTAAGCATTTTCTTAATACAATTTTAATAAAATCAATTACAGTAGATACCTCTCATATCATAGATGATACCTCTCATTATCATAAGAGTAACCAGAGTGGTATTAACCGAACTATACTACATTAGTTATTAAATTCAATTCGAATCGAATGATGTTTAAAACCTTGCATTCTTTAGGAGCTAACCTATGCCCGTTTAATACAATATTAGGTATTAGGTGGACAGGCATCAGTCGACTGAATATTGGCTCTTTATAAAAAAGTGTTCATCGTGTCATTGAATTTTTTATTTGAGAAATGCATAAGCCTAGTTAAATTTAAAGTATGCTAATACTAATCGTATTATGATTTAAATTTTTGAATTCAGAAAAAAAAGGTGAATATTTTACTGCAAGTTTTATCTATTTGACAAGGAATTTCTTTCGTATGTCATATGAATTCTTATGGATTTTTCACACACAGTGATGAGTCCAATAATAGCACAATTTAGTATTTGTGTAAACATGTACTTTGAGAGTAAATAAAATTGTTATGAAAAGTTTCTCAAAAATTTGTCGTTCGGAGTCGACTTTAAACTATAGGTCCCGCCTCTTATGTATAAAATTAACACACACAACATAAGTAATGTGAGAAACTAGGTCAATAATCCTAACTGAAGGCTTGTAACGACCATTTATGTATGTATGTATGTATGTATGTATAGAAATTGTATTGTATAGAAATCCCAGTGGCGTACCTAGAACTTTTGCCGCCCGGGGCGATCTCCAGTTTGCCGCTCTTTCTATTATAAGTCAATCAAATAGTGGTTTTTATAAATTAATACACATAAATAAATTATTAAGTTGTTTAATCAAAATTAATACACAGAGTTAATGTTTTTAGACATATTTGTATGCACTCGTAAACATATTTATATAATATCTACTCTTCTAGCTTTCATACTAGAAAAGTCGTGTATAATGCTCTCAAAGTTTATATTATTTGTAATTTCTTGTTCTTGTTGTTGACTCATTGTAGAACGAAGGTAATTTTTTATTAACTTCAATTTTGAGAAGCTTATTTCGCAACTAGCGACACTGATTGAAATTGTTAAAAAATACTTAACAAAATTACAATGTTGGGAACAGAATTTTTCATCCTATACTGCTGAATAAACTTTAGCAGATCAAGAAGGCCCTCTCCACGTTTTTCCAATGATTTGCCTCTTCTTTTAGTGTAGGTACAGCCATAAAAACCTGGATCATTTTTCTTTCAATATGGAACTGTTCTTTATCAATGTCAATCACATCATTTATTTGATATTCAAATTCTTCATTTAGTGGGTTACACGGTATTAAACACGAATATTTTCTTACAAGATCATGCAACTGATCGAAGCGTTCTTTTATTTCCTTTATAATTCTGTCCATAGATGAAAACATTTCTCTTCGTACTTCTTCTTCGAAGGATAGCCCCACGTCTCGAGAATTTTCCCAACTTATATTTTTCCTCCTTCTAACTCGATGCTCAGTCGATATCTCCAACTCTTCACAAATTATTTTGGCTGCTATAACAGCGTTTTGTACTAGCGTATCTCTTTGTTCCACGAAATGTGTTTGCAAAGAATTTAGTTTTATATGGCATTGGTGGACATTTAACCCTTTTATTTTCAGGTATTTTTGAGCGTCATTAATTTCCAAAAGGACGAGTTCCCATAAATAAAGGTAACATAGAAAAGCAAAAGATTGCATAGAATTGAATAATACTCCCGCATCTGATCTCGTTTTACTATTTTCTTCTTCAGATGTCAATTTTTCCAAAGCGCTTAAAATGAAAAAAATTGTTTTTTTGCTATAGTTACCGCGACAGCTCCAACGCTCCAGTGAGTTTCTACACTGCGTTTAACACCTTGACCAGTGACAGAAAGTAAAACATTCCATCTATGAGTGAAAAAAGAAACACGAGTTTGAACACCGCTGTGCTTTCCTGTCATGACGACAGCATTATCGTAAGCCTGTCCTCTGCAATTTTTTATATCTAAACCGTCTTTTTCTAATTTCGTTAAAATCATATCTGTGATTTCACCAGCAGTTTTTGCTTTAATTTCTACAAAGTCAATAAACGATTCTACAACTTTAACTTCGCTAACATCAATTAGATCGTTTAGATTTTGTTGTTTGAAAAAGATAGTTCTTATGCCCTAATACTTTGCAGACCTAGCAGACCGCCTTCCGCAGGCCCTGCTTTTCAAAAGATAAATTGATGATTTAGAAAAATATTGATATATCACTTCAAAGTAATCATATAAACCTTTCAAAAGAAATGACATTTATAAACTGATATCAAAAAATTAGGAAAAATTGCCGAATAAAATCGTAAAGATCCTTTTACGAATTCAACGAATTTTAATGAATACAATAAAATACAATAAAATAAAATTATTATCTTGTTCTTGAATTAGAATTCAAAATTTACACTTAAATGCATTTATATACACCGAGGAATAATATTCGAAATCATATAGTTAATCATAATTTATATAAATCAAATAATAAACTTATAATAATCATTTATTATTCAAGAAAGAAAATAAATATGAAATGAATAAGTTCCTTTTTACAACTACATGTAAATAAAAAAATGCCGCCCCTAGGTAAGTGCCGCCCGGTGCGGACCGCACCCGCCGCCCCTAGGTACGCCACTGAGAAATCCACATTATTATTTTGTAAAATAAGATATTTGGTTTCAGTAAGAAACTATAGCGATTTTCATGCATTTTAGTGTTGCTCCAGGTCATCCATGGACCTATAATGCTCGCCGTAGACAGTGATGGTAACGTCGATCTAAAAAAAATATAGATCGACAACGCCGACAGCCCAAAATCCATATTAAACATTAACTTTCTCGGTATGAATTGGGCGTTCTTATACTTTGTATGGACTGGTATCATTCTAAATTTGATCATTTTCTTTGTTCACATGCCTAGGAGTGGGTTTAAGCAGATTGAATGATGAATGACAACTATTTTGAGTAATGTAACTTCAACAAGATGGCCATTATCAACTGACGACTGATATTGTTGGCCTATAAAATAGATTTGTTGCTCGATTTCATTTAAAACTGCTAGAATAAAAGCATTTTTATTAAATAGGCTTCGACAAATTTTTAATTTTTAAGAAGTTAACATTACAGTGTGTGGCTAGCGCTATTGAGCCATGCTGACTGAATTTTTTGTTGCGAAAAATAATTGATGGATTCTAAAATCAATTGAATGACTACTCTATTTCTAGAAGTGGTCCAGTTTATTGGCCTTCTCGCCTTTGGATTAATTTTTATGGAGCTTTCTTAAGTCATTGGTTTATGCAACTTTTCAAGAAATGGAAGCCAATATTCAAGACACCATTTATGTCAAATAGACAGAAAATGTGGAAAAAAATTGGACAGATAGAATGGAAATTAAAAAAAAAAAAATTACACTTTTATTTACTTTTCTTATGCCATTTCTTTGAGCGAAACTATTACCTGCCGTATGCGAACGGCATCAGTTAACTTTTTTACGTTTTAACCCTGACTAACGTTTAAATGATTTTTAACGGTTTTTTACACGTTTACACACCCGTCATATCTTCATACTCATACATACGTTTACCGTTAGTTATCAAACTGTCATGTACATTTGCATTTTCAATGGAGTCAATTTTCTTCAATTCCCTAAGTTTCTAACTATCTGTCAATGTTTGCGAGTGTTTATTTATGTAAATGTAATATCTAAGTGGATTTGTGTATGTGTATGTGTATGAGTATTTTATTTCCCGGCTGTACAGGTGTTAAAGGTAGAATTTCTAAAGGGAATTAAAATACAAATATTGACATATTGAAGATAAAATGATACTCTTTTTCATCTATCACTACTACTACTACTACACAGCATACGGAGTCATGCGGATTTTGGTTACATATGCTCACGGCAATAGTATTAATACACTGAGAGAAAATAAGTTTAGTGTTTATGGGAAATTTTACTTCAAATTCTTTTACTTTATTTGTAACAGTTTGATTGATTTAAATTATTGAAACCCTATAAAGAGAGGGTTTTTGAATGTTTAATTTTTTTTGATTAGAATTTTTTTCAGTGTATTTATTTCAGCATCATATCGTTTTCTTTTTCCTTCTCTCGCTGTATAATTAAACTGTTATATACACTTTATATATTGTTTTCTATTTATATACACACATATATGTGTGTATGCATGTAAGTTGAGTTTGTTTCAATATTTAACTGATACTGATACATTTGATACTGCGATGCCATCATCATCAAATAGAATTCCATGAAAATTCAATAAATTTTCTTAGCGATACAATGTTGCAAAACCATTACAAGAGCCATAGAATATCAATTATTTGCACTCAAGTTATACATTCAGGCGTTATAATAGCGTATGATACTCTAGAAGACAATGTGCTATTAATACTCATAAATGAATACAAGTGATAAAGTAGTGTTGAAAAGCGTATTATACGATACACCGTACAGTGGAGTAATTAAATAGAAATTTAAAACTCAAATTTAATTAAATAAAATACTTCCATTTAAATATATTTAATGTCCGAAGTTTTTATCAATTTATTGCTGCCACTTCAAAATTTTGACTGCTGATAACGACGAGACTACCCATGTACTCTCTGAATGTACTCTGGGCCAGTTGGTAAATGACGTTAATTTTAGTGTTTAGACAGTTGGCGTGTTTGTTCCTTTGAAAAACGGGCCGAGGCAATCACTGTCAACGGCGAGCACTATTGGTCAATGATTCCCAACTTCTTTTGGCATAAATAGGATGATCTGGACACCACATTGGATATACTGCACGAGTGATTTGAGGTCATGGTTACCTTACGTGGAAGCGATATGATTTCGACACTGAGTCGTGCGTTTTGATCTCATTAGACCTGTTCTTGTGGGGTTCTCTTAAGTTATGGTTGTATGCGAATAAATCACAAACCACATACATACATACGTACAAGAGATCAGCAATGAATCGTTTTTCCGCTCAACTCATAAGCACTCATGCAATTTTGAGTATGAGTGAATTAACAGAATTGAAATTCAACTACTCTGATTCATTCGTACTCGCTACAACATTGATTTATAAGTATAAGTAGCAACGAATATAAGTACAACTTTGACATCAAACTCACAACATTCAAAATATGTTTGATTCATACGCCTAATCATTCTGATTCATAAATTTAGAAAAATACTTATAATACTTATAAGTCATTCGAGTGATTCGAATCATTCATCAAAATTCATAGCCTTTGTTGTTGTTGCATATACAAACAAAAAAGAAAGGAAAGGCAAAGACAACAAGCAAAGCATACACAAAATGTATGTACGTACGATAGTAGGGTTCGTACGCGATTCATACTTATTTTGTGCTTCGTGTAAATGTTAAGTTGAGATGAGTCGAAGTCAATAACATCATGCGTATTATTAAGTATGAATACGACGAGTACTTCCAACTTTGAGTATGAGTAGTATGAGTATATATATATATGTATAAATAAATAAGAATGTGTATAAGTATCTGATATTATAAGTATGACTCGAACCTGCTCATCGTTTTGAATACTCGTTGCTGATCTCTGATCTGGACACCACATTGGATATTCTGCATGAGTGTTTTGAGGTCTTGGTTACCTTACGTGGAAGCGGGTTGATCTCGACACTGGGTCGTGCGTTTTGATTCCGTTAGACGTGTTCTTGTGGAGATATCATAAGTTATGGTTGTATGCGAATAACCACACACATACTTACGTGCATAATTAGCCATTACAACCTTTCAGTTAGGATTTCGACCTAGCTTCTTACATCACTTTGTTATAGGCGTTAATTTTATCCAAGAGTGGCGGGACATGTTTAAAGTCGACTCCGAACGGCAGATTTTTTTTCGAGAAACTTTTCATGGCAATTTTATTTACTCTCAGAGTTTAGCAGTCGCCATAGAAATATTTTGTTTCAATTTCGTTTTGAAGCCTGACCTGGGATTCGAACCCGAACTTTTCGTCTAATAAATCAACACACTACCTACTACAAGATTACTCATGTCTCACAGCCCATGAGTGATTTGAGGTCATAGAGATCATAGTATTGCCCCTCAGCAGATTTCTGGCAAAAACTAGGAAAAAGTTTCTGAAAAATCCGTCGTTCTGTGATCGGTTTAAACTTTAGGTACTGCATTACACACACAACATAGGTGGTGTGACTGACTGAAGAGTTGTAATGATCAATTGTGTATGAATGAAATATAATGAGTCGTTAAGATGCACGTTAAGTCCGTTTTTATTTTTTGATCGTTTGGAAAGCTGGATAAGAAACCAGCACCGTTATATCATAGTAATCAACATTATGGTTGGTATGGTGTTTCTCTCTTGTTTTTAAAATTTACATGCCAGAGGTTGCTTTCATGGCTATCTAAACCCTGATAACATTGAAATGGAATGGTAAAGCAGACGAATGGTTGATCATAGAATTTGGTTCTTAAACTTTCACTAATCGGTATTCCTGATATTATTCATCGTTGGCTAGACTCCTACCTCTCCCTTAGAACTCAGAGGGTATTGTTTAAAAATGTATTGTCTAAGACTGTATATGTTACTTCTGGTGTTCCGCAGGGTAGCCATTTGGGTCCTTTACTGTTTTTATTGTTTCTGAATGATCATCCTTGTGCTTTTTCTGATGTATACTGACGACGATAAATTATTTTGGTATTTTGATGATGATCATGGTCAGGCTGTTCTTCAGCGAAATACTGATTTGTTTGTAACTTGGTGAAGGATTAATTTAATGGATCTTAACTGGAGGAAATGTAAATGCACGCGGGGGTGTAATTTCATCCACTTATGACATTAATTCTTGCCCCTTTGGAAACTGTGACTACATTTCTTGATTTGGGAGTATTATTGGATATTAAATTGTCATATTAGTTTGATGATTGGCAAGGCTCGGGCTGTTTTTGGTTTTGTGAAAATATGGGTTAGGGAATTTATTGATCCTTATATAACAAGACTACTGTACATTTCACTTGTTAGACCTATTTTGGAGTATCCGTCTGTTATTTGGAATCCATACTATCGTTGTCATAGTGATTCAATTGAGTCTGTGCAGAAGCAGTTTTTATTATACTGTTTACGTGGCTTAGGATGGGATTTTGTCAATGGGCTTTCGTCATATGAGGATAGATTAGCTTTGATAAAACTTTTAACTTTGGAAAGTAGAAGGGCTGTTTTAGGGGTTTGTTTTGTTTTTAATCTGGTTAAAGGTGATATCGATTCTGAGTTTTTGCTTTGGAACCTAAATTTCAGTATTCCAGCAAGAATTTCACGGCACTATTGTGCGCCTTCTTTAGATTTCTATAGAACGAACTATGGATGTAATTTTCCTAGATTTTGGAATGATTTTAACTTACATAATGATTTTATAGATTTTAATTGTAGTGTTTGTAATATAAAACATAGATTATATGCTGGCATTAATTTATAAATTATTGTATAAAAATTTATTTTTGTTCTTGTCTTAGATAGTTCCTTTTTATTGTTACCTTATACAGCTTGTGATTAAGTGCTGTAGCTGTTTTATGTTCTCGTTGCCATAACTTTTCCTTACCCGCTACAGTCCGGACTGTAGTGTGTACGTGTCCCTACGTAATGGGGAGCAGCCTTCCGCGGGACGTTCAAGAAGCTGAGGAACAGTTTGAGCTCACAATGTCCAATGGAGTAATATTTCTCCCAAATGTGGAGTCATTACATGTGCTGGTAAATACATAAATAACCTATAGATAATAAATAATTCACTTAAATTACCAAAATATCTTCCAACATTAAATACTCTTCTAATATCATTAATCCATCATAATCCATCCAACCGTATGCATCGTGGGTGATTGAATCTTTGATTATTTATTTAAAGGCTTCTATTTGCTTACAACAAACATACATTGAATGTATTTAAATATTAAGGCATTACAAGTAAATTTTATTTTCTCTTTCTTTAACAAACAATAAAACCTACATACATCCATACGTACGTACAGAAATATTTTCTCAAAAATTCCAATGAATTTTTCCTTTTTGGCTCTTAACAATATTGAGATTATTTTGCAATTTTTAAGAGAAATCAAATTAAATTTTCTTTAGCTGTTCCGTTTTTTCCTTTTTCTCTCTTTTTTTTGTTCTCTGAATACAGAAAAGAAATTCTTCAAGAACGACAGAAAGGAAATATTCAGAACGAAAATACTTTTTTTCATTGAATTTCTTTTAAAAGTTTTCCTTAAAAATATCGAAAGAAAGCTTTCATTTCTGTTGGAATGGATGGAATGACGAAGTAAGAAGTAAAAGAAAACGAAGGAAACTCGCTCATATATATTTGTCTGGATCCTGAACCATTTGCTGTTGTGTATGTGGCAACAGGTACGGCGTAAAAAAGTATTCGACATCGCAGAATTTATTTACAGTCAAACTCGTTTATAACGAACTCGGTTATAACGAATTCTTGGTTATTACGTACCCCCCGTTTATTATGAACTTTGCCTATAACGAACTATTTTTTCCGGTCTCACGGAGTTCGTTATAACCGGGTTTGACTGTATTTACAGGTAAAAACTCTAAATTCTGCTGTCCCTCCTATAGGAGGCGTACAACAGTATTCGACATCGCAGAATTTATTTATTTTCAGTTAGTAACTCTGCTATTTGTTGAAAAATTCTGGCAAAGATTGAAAAGGTTATCCCACCTAGGCATGTAATGGAAAAAGAAAACGTCATTACAAACAATCTGTTATGAATATCGGAATCAAATCAATGCCTGATAGTTGTATTGAATAAACTTGTGATATTTAGTTTGCTTACTGACTTAATTATCATTACAACCTTTTAGTCAAGATTACAACCTAGCTTCTCAACCCACCCATGTTGATGTTAATTTCATCCATAAGTGGCCTAGACTCTTCGATTCAACATGTATATCGCTTGCAACTTAAGAAAATTCCTCAAGAAAAAGTCTAAATGGATGAAATTGCACAAATTCGGTGACCGGTTCACATTATGTCTACGTGAGATCACTATGCTCTCAAACCGCTAGGGTATCAGCTGTGTGGCACGTCTTTACGTTGAATCCATTTGTGATTGACGCTTCTAATCATTGGATCAATAGTAGTCGCCATTGGCAAAAAAAAGTGTAAAAGAGTCAAATTACACGAACTCGCTGACCAGTTCACATTACCTCTATGAGGGATATAATTTGGGAGGCATGCAACGCCGTTATATTGAATCTATCTGTCAAGGTGTCGATATTATCCAATTCAGGCTAAAAGAATTTGATAAACATCGACCTATAGTGCTCGTCGCTGGCAGCGTGGCCAAAGTCAGTCTCACAGAAATCCAAAATCCACACTGTTTTTTACATATCCAGACTGTACAAATGCTCACGGGCCATGGATTTATAGGGCTTATCTCTATAAGTTTGGTCATAATGTGGATGAGGTATGCCCAGAATGTCGTAATGAAAGGAAGACGACGGAACATGTTTTCTTTATTTGCCCGCGATATCTTGTTCAACGAAATTGCCTGGAGAGAACAATAGGATTCCAGGTAACGCCCGATTATATAGTTAACCTGATGTTAATCTCATATGACAATTGGGACGCAGTATGCGTTTTCGCAAGGAACATATTGACGCAGCAAAGATTGGCTGAGAGAGCAAGGTCAGCGGAATTTAAAGGCAGCACTCGCTGAGTCTCGACCCCAAAGTAATACTTGATTGTGGTTCCCGGAGGGGGACAAATAGTTGAAACTGTGATAAACTAGGATGGTTTTAGTACGTATGCGTTTAGCAAGCCGAGAATAAGTCTTGCGGCGAATCGTGCACTTTGGTAGGCCGGGCTACCTTTGTCATTCGAAGATTTTCCAACCTTTAGCTCGTATAGATATAAAAAAAGACTGTACAAATGGTAACTAATTTGACAGATGTACAGGGTGGCCATGTATCGGTTTAAATTTTAACACCGGTTATTTTGCATCTAGCAATACTTATGTCATGCCATTCTGTCACAAAATTTAGTACATTATCTCCACAAAACATAATGAATTGATGATTATTGAAAATTTATTTCAAAAACAAAGACAATTGATCGGAAACTGAATGAAAATTTCATACAAAATTTGGCCGTAGAAAAGGACAACAAGTTTATTGCTTGTTTTGTTTGGGGCTCAACAAACTCACAAGTATGTAGTCTGATAGAAGTTAATGTACCCTTTAGGAGTTATTGTTAGGAGCGGCTTATGAAAGTGGAGGCATCATTTTCCTATATTTCTTTTGAAAATGAGGAGGACGCAATCACTATGGCCAATGGAGCCGCACCATGATAACCGATTTCTTTGTACTACCCGCTTTTCATGGAATTGATGTGAACGTTGTTTGGTTTCATTAGGATGATGCAACTTGCCAAACATATCATGTCACAATTGACTTATTGCGTCAAACGT
Source organism: Sarcophaga peregrina (assembly GCA_014635995.1). NCBI lineage: Eukaryota > Metazoa > Arthropoda > Insecta > Diptera > Sarcophagidae > Sarcophaga > Sarcophaga peregrina. The sequence continues at coordinate 49,067,145 of CM025793.1, forward strand.
TTGATGGTCGCTTAATAATCCGAAATAGTGATGTTAATTGGGCCGCCAAAAAGCTGCGATTGTGCAGACCATTTTCTATAGGATGCCATTAAAGAAAAGTGTTAACCCGACAACAATAACATTCGAAGTCGAAAAAGTGCTAGTTTGAGTTCTGAGCTTTAAAGCACGTCATTCCTGTATAAAATTAACATCAGAGAACATGAGTGGTATGAGAAGCTAATCTTTCAATCAATTATGTTGTGTGTTATGGTAGTCGGGTAGACAGCCGGTCGAAGTAGACTTGGAAGCAAAAAAAAAAAAACTTAACCAATAGCTCATATCGACGCATCCATTCTATAACATTCTAAGTCGAAAAAGTGTGTTTTGAGTGTTATAAGCTTTCTAAGTTTTCACGCGACATACGACTATATGTGTATTCGAAGTAGATTTTTCCCTAGAACTTCGGAACGGATCTGCGCATCTTAACCAAATTTTGATAGCATTTAAGTTAGAGAACGTAGAATTTAAAAATGCAATAACATTAAAAATGGTCTAAGTACACTTAAACATTATAGAATGGAGGCGTCGATATGACTCCATACACTCGAAAAAGTGCACGGGAACGGTTCCAATCGAACGAGATACTGTTTAAGCCGACCGTGGCAGCTATATTGAATGAAATAATATTCCATTTCTACCCGGAACAATTGTACTTCACAAGAAAAACAAAAACCGTTTTTGATTTCTTCAATCCTTAAATTTAAATTTTTAAATTACCCACCCTATTGCTTAAATAAGATGGGGTTATGAAGTGCTAAAGCACGGAAGTCACTGCTGAGAGGCCGTATCTGTATGGAATTTAAAAACTCTCCAACTTGGTAAACTTCAACAAGCTAATATGAAACTAGAAAACTTTAATTTAACCTTCCTAGTGAAGTTCGATGGAACCAGACTACTATTGTGGCGGTCTAGTCGAAAAGAGACCTGATGCATGGCGTTGCTGTATTAATTCGAAACAAAATCTAAAGCATGGATTACAACAACAAATGTTGTTGTCCTTTGTTCAGGCCACACACTTAAATAAATACTACTCCCCAAAAGAAAAGCTGACAATTGTGCAATATTTACGCAAAGGTGGACT